>OX452973.1:10000000-12400000 GCA_949699065.1 Metalampra italica
TTTGTCACATATATTAGTTTTCCCGATTCAAATATAAATCTTTTCCGTACATTATTGATCACGTCGGGCTACATAGAGAGTGATAACAAAGTAGTCCAGCCCGTCCTAAACATACAAGCCGAAATAGCCAATCCACATAGTAATATAAGACCCACATTATGAATAACACACTTATTCCCGCCGACCGCCCTGCAGGTATAACCGTTAGAGTGCAGATTATCCTAAATGGGGTTGAAGCGGGAGCCCATTCTCCGGGTTCCGTACAAAAAGGCCCGTCATTTATCGAGCACCGCATCACAACCAGCGCAACGTCCCGGAAACGCACCTCCTCGGTAATATGATCAGACTGCTCGGTTAAAAAAGTTTGTATGACATAATACTTAATAGGCATTGATTTACATCCCCGTATTAGGCACGGCGTTTACCAAAAAACTGCATAAAAAGTGAATTAGAAGATCACTTAATACCTAGTACAATTTAGGCGCTCTTAACGTTATTTCTTCCAGATAACCTCATCCTACGCCACTCTCGGGATTACGACGAACCTAATGACATCTCATTTATTAAAATCCGTTCGGCTGTTTGGACGGTACTAGGGGATAAAGAATCCCAGATACTTAAGAGCGAAAAACATAACCCTACTTTTGCTGACGCGCAGTCGGATATAAAAGGAGAAGAGAGGGTGTAGCGAAACGTGTCGGTCCATTTAAGCGGGAGATAGTTGACAGAACTCTGTTTGCGAGCTAAGGATAAGGAAAGCAGCTCTCACGAGACGATGAGTCATCTTACGCGTGTATATACTACCAGATAATACCAGAAGAAATCTTAAATATGAATGATAGAAAATTTAAGACCCACATTAAACAACAACTTTGTAAGAAAGCTTATTATAAAACAGTCGATTATTTAAATGACAAAGATGCCTGGTGTTAATGTTACTTCAGCCTCGCACAACCTTTACAAAAATAATGTTATGTATAAACTCGATTTTAAAAGATGTGTTGCGGAAGTTTGTTGCGCCGCTTCTTCTTCCCAGCTCTATTTAACACCTTGGAAGCGGTGGTAGATAAAAAATTGACGTTGTATAAATGTACCCAGTGTACTTACATGCAATAAAATAGTTTTGACTTTGACCACAGAGGAATTAATTGCTTTGACTGACTTTGACTTTGTATAATTTGTACTATACCCAACGCCAATCTATCTGGCACGCGCAGTCATAAAACGTGGGAGCGGCATTACCAATATCGCGGTTTCGCTCGCACTTACGGACCTTATGGGAGGACGTAGTGACGCGCCATATTTCTACATAAAATTTATAATTGAACTACCTACTCAATAGTACCTACTACTGATCAGGAAGGGAAATCCCCTACTTTTCGTTCGGCTACACTTACTCTTGAGCCTTGCTTGCGAAATGCGACTTATTTCCTCTCCTCTTTCATAAACAACTACTAAATCCAAATGGAGAGTAGATAGGAAAATAACGAAAAAAATATTGAAGTTCTAATTTTAATACCATCTCCTCTCTTCTTATCTCCGCTTAGTTGGACGCCGATCCTAAAAGCCCCGTATCCCGTAACCCAACATCGCCGTTATTAACCCTTTTCACGGAACGCGCAGGTATTAAATTAAATCTCGGTATTACGCAACTCAAAACTAATATCTCATACACGGGGTAAACTCGTGAATATATTATGCAATTTCGCTATAATAACGACTTTTGTGGGATTTATCACGTTTTATAGCATACAACTTTTTTACCCCATAATATGGTACCCTATTATTTATACAAAACTGTCTAATAATACCAAATGAAGGAAGCTGCGAAATACACGTGAAATTATAAATCAAGCTCTGCATATTACTACACGGAAAATAAATGACGTTCCCGCTGTTCCGGTTATGTTACAGTCAGGTTACAGTATTATTTACAGCAAAATTACTTTAACAGACGAACATTCGAAAAAAATACTAATATTTGTTTGTTTTGTTGCTCAATCACGCCATACGGCTGAAGGGTTTGAGAAGTCTCGACATTTTCAAACTCCTGGGAAGAGGTATTTTAATTTTTTTCGGTTCTGGCTCGCAACCCAGGCTGTGGAACTGCCTTTGTTTCTTTCGGCTGGTTTTGAAAAAATATTGTGGACTTTCTGGAGATGTCTGCTGTAGTGTTCGACCCTTTGCATGACATTTGTTTTGGACATAATGAGCGTTGCCGTTCGGGACGAGGAAATCATAAACTAATAAAGCTTTAATATACGCTTACGACAAGCATGTCTCAAGTCTCGACACGAAAGTCCCGGAACACGAGACGTTGAAATTTTTGAGAAGACCCAAACGGATATTTATATTGGTCATTTATAGTTATTAGTCTGCTATGTAAATCTTCCCAAAAGTAAAATAGACGATGCTGCTACGAAAAAACGATACTTCTAACATTTATCGACAAAACTACCTATATTTTTAAAATACTAACAATATACAGTGAACACGAGCAGCAAAGTCCATTCGATAAGGGTACTGTTAGAAAATGACCTCGCCTGGTGAAGGCAATTTATAATTCACAAACTTTTAAAACCTCAATTACCTTCTCATTGATGATGCAGTCAAGGTCCTCCTGGCTGGGCGAGCCCAGTACGCCCAGGATGTGGTTCAGCTGGTCCAGGTAGTGCTTCCCTGGGAATATGGGCCGGTTGGACAACATCTCCGCGAGGATGCAGCCCACCGACCAGATGTCTATCGACTTCGTGTAGCCCTGAGCGGAGAAAACAGCACTTTATTAGAGGCAATAACTAGATTGATAGGTTACTACATAAAGGATCCGATAAGGCACGTTAACTGTTTTTTTATATGTTTTAGTTGAAAAAATAATCAAAAAAGGTTCGATGTCTCTGTTAAAAACATTGACTGTAACAAAAGACTTGGTCTCAGAACATCAGACACCAGAACACTGTCACAGTTGTTCTGTTACACGCTGTTAAATTGCGGTTCAAATAATAATTAAATTATTTCATCCCATCAAACATGAAACAGGTACCTAGCAGCCGAGAAATACTCTTTATCGTTACAGATCTTTTTTTTTTCATTTTCAATTTCCATGAAACAATTTCCAGCACAATTAATTTCGTGTGATAGACGTTTGAAATAAAAAGGAACGTTTCACTTGATAAAATCTCCCTTTTAATTCTGCCCTCTAATTAACCAACAACAAAAATTGCTGCGCAAAAGATATCAGATAACGGTAAACAAAGACAGAGAAGTGAATTTTTTTTTGTTTTTTGTCGGACAATTACAGCATTTTTCACGAAAAGCTTTGGTAAATAGAGACGTTTGAGATTTCAAAAGCTTTGGGAGCTTAGTCGCAGTGGCCTGATTGGGATTGTGCTCGCCTTGAGTTCATAGGGTGAAAGGTTCAATCCATTTGACACAGGAATCAACTGCCTCGTTCAGCTTAAATACTTCTTCTGTCAAAAACTATACTGAAGTTTCACTTCTGGAACTAGAGCCAATAGTTGAATGAATGACGGTGAAATTAATAATCTACCAACGATTCAATTCAATACACTTTATTGCACATTTATATATTATAATATTGTATACATATTATATACATTAAAATATTGTAGACCAAATGAATTTATGCTTAATATACTTCAATGGACTACAGAATAGATAACACCTTGGAAGCGGTGGTAGATAAACAAATTGACGTTGTATAAATGTACCCAGTGTACTTATAACATGCAATAAAATATTTTTGTTTTTTTTTATAGCAGAGGCTACGCTTAGGACTCCTTTGGCGGAAACGAAACGAGGATTCACGTTCACAGAAGTCCTCCGTTAAAGAAATACGATTTTCTATTTTAAATTAGATATTTAGGGTTAACCTCTAGAGCCAGCAAGGTAATCAATGTTATCGGCCGGGTAATATGTCACTTACTCATTTCACGTCAGCCAAGCACCCCGACATGTCACTCACAAACACTTGACCAGTGTAAATCGTGCTTACGTCTGAATATGTCAGATTTTTTGAGTGACAATGTCCGGTATCTAACTGACGCGATAAACGGTTCAAGGTTATTGCGCTCACTCTCGCATTGGGTTTCGAAAGGTTAAAGGTCTAGTGGAAACAACAGCCTATTAATATGTCCCCACTGTTGGGGCTCAGGCCCTCTCAACGAGGGCGTTCGGGCTATAGTCCACAACGCTAGCCCAGTTTTTCATCGGCGTATGCAGGTTTCCTCACGATGTTTTCCTTCGCCAAAAATCTAGTACCCGATCCAAAAAATACTTTAAAAAGGAGGCCATGCCGCATACCTTGGAGTTGAGCATGATCTCGGGCGCGCGGTACCAGCGCGTGGCGACGTACTCCGTGAGGAAGCCCGTGTGGTCGTGGTCGGGGTCCGCCACCCGGGCCAGCCCGAAGTCGCATATCTGCACCAATCACATGAAGAATGTCAGCCACAAAATCTCTAGAGTTTAAATTGCATTGTCACAGTATATCATCACATCAGGAAACGAAAGGATACGAACACACCAGTTATAGAGGGAAACCCTAGGTCAGTCACAAAGCTGGTGTGTTTACAGCACATTGCATGAACAATGCAATATAATATGTAATGCCTCCATAGGAATAATTGTCATAGCAGTTAGAGGGATGTCGGAGTCGCCCTGACGAATTACCCTTCGGCCAATATAACATGACCCACCTGGGGGCCTATCGCGCTAATTCTGAACGATATTACCAAATCCAAACCATAACCAAAAACGTTATGCTGCATCCACACGTTTGGCAAACCTTTACAAATGCAAGCCAAACTCCTGCTCCACACGTTTACGATTGGCCCCCTGGATGAGGTTGGCGCGGCACCGGTCGTCGTGTAGATCCCTGGAGGAGGCCATTGTCCATGGACGTCTTTCGGCTGATATGATGAATATAAGATGTATGGACCGGCCTAGTACATCATACTTTACGAGCCAGGGAAGTGAAGCCAAATAATCCCCTAACTACATTACCCGAACATTATGAACAATCACAAGACGCATTTTTGGTTTCAAATGACATAATGACATTGTCCCTTGTGTGACCACTGCCAGAATACATGGATAGTTGCTAGTGCCATACCTTCAAATCACAGGTGGTGTTGAGTAGTAAGTTGGAGGGCTTCAGGTCCCTGTGAAGCACATTCGCCGAGTGGATGTACTTCAGCCCTCGCAGGATTTGGTACAGGAAGTAACAGATGTGGTCGTTACTTAATTTCTGTAACAATTATTACGTATTAAGTTTCGTTCGAAAAACAATTTTAATGATGAACAGATAACATTTTTATTTTAAATTAATATTTAGTGCATTGACTTATATTGATATTAAATTGATTTCGAATACATTACTTGTGATTAAATTGATATCTCGAATTGATTACAAGGGAATAGAAGTTTCTTATTCTGTATATAATGAATTTCTAATATATGTTCTAAATTTCAGATCAATCGGTCATGTACTTTCCGAGGTATATACAGACAAAAAAAGCTTCGCAAAGGTTTGTCTGCAAAGATTCTTACACTAAAAGGACTGCAGTGCATTATGTTTTGTATTTGTAGTACAGTTCGTGCTACCCGCATTCACTCATAGAATAAACAAAGTTTACCTCACCCGATAAACAAAGTTTCAATGGGAAACTTTGCGTCATCCGGTTGCAGCAGAGTGAACGAGAGTGACGAAACACAGAATAACGGATCTGAAACGCACGCGCCATGCGCAGTGTTCACCTACACTAGCACACAGACATAAGCGCGCCGCAAGCTATGGGCCAAGTTATACTTCCCCGGGCTTATCTCTGTGTGCTAGTGTAGGTGAACACTGCGCATGTGTGCATGCGTTTTAGACCCGTTGCTTTGAGTTTCCTCACTCTCGTTCACTCTGGTTGCAGCGAGCTAGTCGTATGGTTATAAAATATATACAATTGGGTAAAACGATTTTTATACGTCTACATTACGATCAGATATCGTTTTTGGATTAGTTTTAACTATTGAGAATAACGTTGCTAGAATTACAAAAGTGCAAACTTAATGCAAACAAATCCTTAAAAATAATTAAGCATTTCTATTAATTACCCACCTGTGTTTTTAACAATTTGTAAAGGTCCGTTTCCATTAAGCACTGTACGATGTAGACATCCTTCATTTGATCAATGCTTTCCGCTCTTAATATATCCCGTATGTCGATTATCTGCAAAACAAATTACAATTAACAAAATCGAATTAACTTACCCTCGCCATGTCGTAGCGTAGACCTTGCTTGAGATTAGGTAAATGTACCAATATTATTGTAATACAGAAATAAATACATAAATAAAATTCAACTGTTTGGTTCTTTAAAACGTATGGCACAAAGAGATCGGTGCACGCGTTTGCATTTAAATTATTGCAAAGAATAAGTTATCTAATTAACCATTTAATTATCATCATCATAAATGGATTTTAGCAAAGTAACGTCTGATAAAATAGATTACTTAACTCAAACCAATGAATAATCAGCGAATGATTAACTAAGAAACATTGCCACTGTTGTCGTCTTTTGCACAAATTGCAAAAGTTTGACAGTGACACAAAACATTAATTAATCACGGGCCAATCATCGTTCGTAATTTATAAGTAACGAAACGCCCCGGAACGGGAAAAGGTCTAAAGGGAACGCTAATTTAACAAATTCAAAGTGAACTTGATGAAGAACCCTTTTAAAATCTTTTTCTCAGAATAAAACGAGGCTGGCAAAGAGGGAATTTTCCACGGAATGAGAACAAGTGAAAAGTTTTCTTTCAACAAGTCGTGAGCATGGTAGCATAGTTAGTGCGCTCGCCTCACGTTTTCGCAAGTCGAGGGTTTAAAGTTTAACGTTCTAATGAGTTTTTGGGAACCTGCTGACGTCAGGCGAAAACCCTCCTTTAAGTTAGGTTGGCTGGTTCCGAGGGGATTGCACAAAACCTCCCCATTCGCGGTATTAGTGCAGGACGACTAAGAATTCATTGGAATTTCAGTACGGATTAGTTCCTCACCTACACAATCTTGCATTAACATCCTCACACCACACACATTTACATTTTATATATTTAATTAACGCAGTTTTTTGAATTTTTAAATTTTTTACAATTTTACAAAATCATGTATCTATATCCCACAGTCTGCCTAAACCTTCATTGTTACCGTCACCATATTATATATTCTGTGCCGTTACTAAGCAAGACGACCATTTGGTCGAGTATTCCCAGTTGACATCACTGGCTCCGGAAAAACCAGACCAACTAGGGAAAAAAATCCCAGTTGCCGCCACCACCTTTGGAGAATTTAAACGTTTTCGAATCGGGTGACCAACCAAATAATTTATTTTACGACAAAACATGAATACGAGTTGTAAATAATATTATTATAACACCCAAGATGGCGGACTTGCAATTTTAGTAAAATATCGAAATTGACGTCACTTTTGAGGTCTCTCGGGGTGCTATTTGTAAAAATTACATGCGTTTATAAGGGGCTATCAGTTTTGTGATACTTTAGAACTATTATTTCCATAGAGATATGATCTCTTTGGTGGGTTCTCGTGCTATTTTTTTTCATTCAAGATTATTTCTCTTAACGCTCATTAAATCAAATTCTTCAATTGTGTCTGATAAAAGTGTGCCTAAATGAACAAAGTTGTATTTATTATTTATTACCATACTAAAGAATTTACGGTGAGGGAAAACATCATGACGAAAGGTAAAGAAATTGTAAAACGATCTTTAATGCCCGTTGTGATTGTGATCATTGGCTACTGTCCAACTGTGGGCGTCTATTGATTTAAGTTTCGAAAAGCTATCTTACATTTTCGTGTTTAAACCGGGTGAGGATTTTGATTTCCCGTAGCGTTCTCTGGCAGTAGGTCTGGTGCTCGAACGGAGATATTTTCTTGATCGCCACTCTCGCCTTCTTTATGTTGTCGACGGCCGATCTGCCAGAAATAAAGATAATTAGACTAGATATGGTCGTAACCAGTCCTACTACTTGTCGGACGCTTTATGTTCGGAGTAAAAGAGAAACTAAACACGAAAAGAGAAACAATTCCGCGTCGTCGTCAGTAAGCACTATAATACTACTATAACAATTAGTCAGTACTAATTTAGTCAAGCTCCGCATAACTAGCCTATTTATTGAAAATGGTTGGTTGACATATTATTATGATTTTTATCAAAAAAATTGTACTAGAGGTCGGTAGGCATAGGTAGGTCGACGCTAGAAATCCAGTTTTACATGAATCCCAGTAGAACACAGCATAACCGCCAAGGGTGAAGCTAGTGAAGACTATAAATCACTCAAGTTGACACATATTGTGGCTACAATCCCGCAAAAGGGGTACCACACGAACGTAATGCAACTTCCGATAGCAATAAATAACGGTATTATTCGATACAACAGAATATGTTACATTGTTGGGTTAGAGATACACAAATTAGTTACAGTTTTATGCATTTTTAACTAAATTGCAATTTAAAAAAAAGATACAGTGCCGGGACGCTTTATTTATCGGTGTTAAAAGAATTTACTTTTAAAATAAAAAGAATTTAATCTGATCTACTAATAAAGCCTCACAAAAACCTGCCAAGAAAGAGGCAAATTAAGAAAACGCTTCTTAAAACTACAAAGAGAAACGTTTGCAGGTTCTACAGGGAAATATGTAAATATAAATTACATCAGGTCAAGATAAAAATAATCTTGATTAAACAAGATATTTACTTATTATTAAATAGATCTATTTATTTTATTACTACGAGAAAACGAAATAATAAACTGAAAGATTGTACTAATTTATCAATACATAAGAAATGTACATACGCCCGAATATGCCGACAAGTCTATTTTCTACCAATAATATTTTATCAAGGTATTTACCATAGGCAAATATATCGATAATATTTATCTTCGAAGTAAGAGAAAAATGTTACCCTATTATGTTAAATCTCGAGGCAAAACATGTACATTACCAACTGGAACCCAGCTCATTCATATTGTGTGTACTTACCTGTGAAACAAGGAAAAGTAAATTATTAATACAGGTTTTTTTAAAGTAAGGTTTAGTCACAGAGTTTGGTAATTAGGTATTCTACAAATCAACCGAACCTATTATTAAAAATTCAATTTAATTTAAAGAATCTAATATTGCACATAAAAATAAACAGATACAAAGTTCACACACATACACAAATTTCAGAAATTCTTATTAAATAAGAAGATTAGATGACCGTAATAATAGAGTAAATTAGATGATCTAATTAATGAATTCCAGGTGGACACAATTTGTTTTTTACCCCACAACTGCCACTGAGTTCCCACGGGAAATTCAACTAACTGTGTACGAAGTTGCACGATGAATAAACAAATACAACTTACATAAAATGATTATAGACAAGTGTTGTGCCGACATTAAACCAACATAACATTAAATTAATTCAATTTGTTGACTATATGGTGTGACAGTTGGAGTGTGAATGACAAGCCTTTCTACAACACAAGCAGTAATTGAATGTGAGACAAATTATAATAATTCACTCGACGAGGCGCCCCGTTTAATTGAATCATATCGAGTAGAAGGAGATTGTTATTTATACGGTATCGTTGTAATTTTCTTCTTGATCTAGACTGAAAATTTTACATACAATTCTGAGGTAGGTACCTATTATATATAGTAGCATATAGTCAAAGACAATTAAAGATCAGGACCCGTCTCCTGGTTTTGCGGACATCGTATGCCAATTGCCACCCCTAGATGACAACTGGCGCCCAACGAGGGACAAAATTCTTGTTTTTTTGCCACACGTTGAAAAAAAAGTACACCCAAGTTAGGGACAATAAAAGTATATATATTTGTATAAAAAGTACCGACGTAACAGAAATAATGGTTAGCTTAGGTTATGAACGATATAATCCCGCTATCATGTTGTATTGCGTAACGCCCTCGGCACAGTACAATACATACCCTATTCGATATTCCCGTGAGGATTCCCGCAATATACCGGGAAATATTGTCGCTACACGACACACCTGTAAAAGCAGTCCTGGGACTTTTATAGGGGGAATAAATATATCACTGATATGCTTGGCTGTAGTGAAAGTAATGGTTATATTGTGGAACTATTTGGTAAGGTTTTATCTAACCTCGATATTTTGGGATTGAGATAGTACCTATTTCTGCCGCCGAACAGTAAGGCGCGGGACAAACTCATGCGGCGCGGCGCGGGCGAGGCGCCATCTCATTCGTGTTTCATATGAATTGCACCCCTCTCACTCATGCACCCCGCCCGCACCACGCCGCTTGTATATGTCCCGCCCTAAAACGAATCTCGCCCGCGCCTCGCCCGCGCCACGCCGGCGCCGCGCCCGCGCCCGACGCCGCATGTATCTGTCCCGCGCCTAATGCTAGCATTGCTTCGGAACCATGCGACAGTCGATTAGTTTTAGCATACAAAGTTCAGTCATAGTCATATGAGTCTATGTCACTCGAAATAAAATAAATATTATTCTTATAGATAGTGGTCATAGTGGCAACGCACTACATACACATATTCACATACGTATAGAAAATTCAATTAAAACTACAATGTACAATATCAGCTTCATTTTTTTTTTCTTAATGATAGCCGCTAAATTGTCACTAGTCTGATGGGGGCGGTCAAATACAGCTTAGAGGCACACTAGGCACTGCTTCCAACTTTTGCTGAATACGGTAAGCGATAAATAACGTTTCATTACCCGTTAACACCTGAGCCCATCGATATCCAGAGCCTTTCAGAGATTTAAAGATAAATCATAACTTTCAATGTGAAGCAGCTTTTTATTTTTGAAAGTATATTTTTTAGAGGAAAATACAATATTTTACAAGGGAACTTTAATTAAATATTATACACAAAATTGATTACGTACTTTACGGTAAATCTTGTTTTGTCGAACAACCGAAACTTGAGTCGACAACTAATTATTCATGAAATTGATTTGGAAACTGTAAACAAACAAAACTTCAATTTATTGCTACAATTACTTACAAAACACAATTTAGAAACAATATACTTAGGCACAAATTGATATAATCAAAGTTTGTAAGTAGGTACATATATGAAATGGAGTATGTAAAGTTTTCACAGAAAATATTTTATTTTTCTAACAAAATAGGGTAACAAAATAATTGCAACTAACCGCTAAATGTGACATTTACTAACCAGATTGGTCGAAATGTTCTATACAGATCATAATAATTTAATCTCAAACATTCTCTTCATTATAATTATAATATTAGTCTAAGCAGATAATGTCAAAAGTAGTAAAACGGGAAAAAGGGTAAATATTGATAGTAATAGTAGACGGAAAATTGGGACAACTTAATCTCAGGCTGTTCTTAGTAATAGGAAAAAGGGTAAGATAATATAATATGGATTAGAGGAAATCCGCACAAAATATTAATACATTTTTCATGGATTTAACTCCAAATCAATGGCTCGATACCAAAAGAAACATTATAAAATGGACTTACAATTTCCCGTAAAATATAAAGTGACTTCGAAACGGTTCCAACACACTTAGAGAAATGAAGGTAGTTGAACGGCATATTAGGCTTAAGACAAAGCGCATTATTCAGCGTGCGTCAGTGGCATCGGGGATAAGACGCGGCCTATCATATCGAAAGGTCCGAAGTTCGATCCCCGGCTGGGCCATGTACCAATGGGTTTTTTCTCGAACATCGAGTACATTTAGTGCCTGCTCTCAAACGGTGAAGGAAAACATCGTGAAGAAACCTGCATACGCCGAAGAAGAAATTCTTAGGCGGATGTGAAGCCCACCAACCCGCATTGGGCTAGCGTGGTGGACTATAGCCCGAACACCCTCGTTGAAAGGGTAGGCCTGCGCCCCAGCAGTGGGGACATGTTAATAGGCTGTTGATTTGATTTGATACAGCGAAATACACACTGACCACACTGAATTACCATTATTACGAACGTATAATTGATTACGATGAAAAAGTTTCCTTAACATGACGCTTAGAGCAGGAATTAATCACTTTATAAACATCATTTATTTCAGGTTGACACAGGAGATACGCAATTTATTACAGCTTTTTAATGGCCTTCCCTCTACCTACCTATATATACATTATCTACACAAGCCTCTAAGGACCTAACAAATAGAATAACGGAAGTTACCGGGCTATACACATAATAAGAAATTCCCTTTTTTCTTCATCATGCTCGCAAAATACACACACAATTACCGTGTAAAAATACATTGCTGTACTCGTAAGTTTCAAAGAGAATGTGAAATGGCTCTAGGTCTGTTTGTATTCCCTTTGACATAAATTAACTTCAGTAGTATACCTAAATTGGTATTATTTGCTACATTAAATGGTATTATTTGCTTTGCAATTGAAGGGTAACGATGAAATGGCCCTTTGTGATATAATTCACGCTGTCCTCGCTTGCTCAACAGTGGGAAGTGGGAGTGTTGATGTACTATTATTAAAAAAGATACTTTTGAAAATTCTGAAAATAGTTTATCTTTTCTTTTACACGAATTGCGCTTTTATTAACCGCTTATTTTTGGAAATTCCAAAAGTTGGCGTCTAATCTAACATAGACTTAACTGAAAATGTTACTACGCTGTTACCTGTTTCCCGCGGCTTTAACCGCGTTTTTTATAAGTTATTTTAAGCCTATGACCTTCCTCTAGAATTGGGATATAAAATGCAAAAAGAGTTTTTCAAATCCGACTGGTAGTCCCAGAGATTCAAAGACGCGTTCAAAGGAACTCTTCAACTTTATTAGGTATATTAGTATCTATCTATCTATAGATAGATAGTTTAGTCTCTGATCATTGAAGTTAATTTTCATTGGGAATATAAAAAATATATATTATAAGTGGTGTGCTATATGATTGCAGAGCACGCGGCCAACACAAACAAGTTGATACGAAACTCACACTGAAAACTTTTAAAACCGCAATTGATTGGTACAGTTCAACTGGTTTTAGCAATTCCATTGTATGTTTCCCGCAAATTCAATTCCAATTCGGCAAATTAAATTTGAACGGTCCCTTCACACTTAGAACCCATTCTAATACAAAACGATTCGAGTACGTAAATACTCGAAGAATGCTCCACCCGTTCGAGCACCTACCTATACACGGGTAACGCATTATTCTGGAAAACCGTTTTTATCTCCGATTTATTTTCTGTTATATTGCTTTTCGTGAAAGATTTTATCTTCTGAGAACACGTTATAATGCTAATAAAATGTATTTGAAGTTAATTAGCTTGAGGAGAAATTATAAAGCCGTGTGTAGCGGGTTAGTCTACTTTGTACTACAATTATTAGAACAAAAAGGACTGTTTGTTGTACTACCCTTCATCATCATCATCATATCAGCCTGTAGACGTCCACTGCTGGACAAAGGCCTCCCCCAAGGATCTCCACGACGACCGGTCCTGCGCTAACCTCATCCACACACTGCGTCTTCCGATACGTGGCCGCCACTCGAGCACCTTTCTGCCCCAACGGCCGTCAGTTCTGCGGGCGATGTGCCCAGCCCACTGCCACTTCAGCGTCGCAATTCTTTGACCTATGTCGGTGACCTTGGTTCTCCTGCGGATCTCCTCATTTCTGATTCGATCTCGCAGGGATACTCCGAGCATAGCTCTCTCCATTGCCCTTTGCGTGACCTTGAGCCTTCTTATGAGGCCCATAGTGAGCGACCACGTCTCGGTACCGTATGTCATCACTGGCGGTACTACCCTTGTACTAATGTCCACTCTGTACTAACCTAACTAAAACCTAAATAAAATTAAAATACATACTCCGTTTTACACGTTATTATCATTAATCAATATCATCATCAATACATCATTAACATAGTAATAAGTATAAATAAAATAAAGTTACCCGGACGTATCTTTCGCAACTTTGCAAACTACTCAATGGATATTGATCTTTCGATTCGATTTTCACCATTGGTTAGTTCCTTTTCCCAAAGAAGGTTTTGATATACGTGAGAAGCCGGGGCGGACAGCTAGTACCTACATAATATTCAGTTCACTAATACGTTCTTAGCAATTAAAAAAAATTATGAACGGCTTTTTTAATTACGGACTAAATCATACCTATAAAAAGCACGCTCTGTGCAGATGTTTCACTATCGCTGTACTAGCCTCGCACCGGCGACGCTGCTGCTTGCCGCCGGTATAATATTTACAACCTAGTTTGAGTCGTCGCAATTGTTCAGTTGCCAAGCATAGTCGGCGAACTATCAGAGGCACTGGCAAGTGAGGTTACCATTTGAAGCAATTGCTGTTGTCGTGATAATGCTACTAGCATAAAAAATCTCTCTCAAACTATAACGGAGTACAGACCACTACATGTTACCGCAACATGCATCAGAGAACATTTCCATTCAGAGTCCCAGATAGGAGAGGACAAATTAGTGCAACTCGCGGCTTCCGTATTCCAAGCCATCACCATTTCGGGCCCGGTGACCGCATAAATTCGCGTCAGCAAACAATGTGGCATCATTCTGAGTGGTACACTCGAAAACATCGTGAGGAAACCTGCATACGCTAAAGATTAGAATTTCTATTGCAATGCCTACCTGAAGTCCACCGAAAAACGGATCGGGGCACCGCGTCGGTGGACAGGGGTTTGGCACAAAACACCCCAAAAGGGTCGAAGTGTATGTCGCCAGGTATTCCTGGCCCCTCCCCTAAGAAGATACTCGTAAATGAAAAAGTTTGTACACTTATTGTATGTAAAATGAATTGGGCCTAAACCGGCTGTGGGAAAACACGGAGAACAGGGAGCTAATTTAATTCTGAACGATATTACCAAATCCAAACGTTATGCTGCATCCACACGTTTGGCAAACCTTTACAAACGCAAACGTGTGCAGCACGGGTTTGGCTTGCGCTCGTAAAGGTTTGCCAAACGTGTGGATGCAACATAACGTTTTTGGTTATGGTTTGGAATTGGTAATATCGTTCAGAATTAGCGCGATTGGCCTCCTGGTTTTTATTAAAAACACCCATGTAAAAGTTTTGAAGAAAAGGCGAGCTAATCGCTGACACCGTACCCGGTATTTTATCAATCTTAACCATTAAAATGAATAGTTAAGAGGGCGAAATTGACACAGTTTAAATATCCGCACAACGAGGGGCACTCCAAAACTCTTGCTGGTGCTTTGTCTACTTGGAATCCTCTTGACTTATGGCAACTATGCAGATTTCCTCACGACGTCAGGGATTAATAAAGTTACTACAACTACCAGTAAAATGTTATGTAACATTCGCTGCAGTGGTAGTCAAACTTCGCGGGGAATATTAATGCGCTGCACCAAGTTGCACCACGCCGCATTTGGTTAAATAAAGCTTTTATATAATTAGGACATTTCGATTGTCGTCCAAACTGTTGTGCATCAAAGTGGGAGAAACATATTGCTAAATACTTTACATATGGAATGGATATCAGAACAGTGATTCAATCTTTTTGTTATTAAATGATATGGGTAATGTAAGGTAAAGTACGTTTTGATATTAACTTAACAGCCCAAGTTAGATTATGACAGGTGATAAGCGAGCTGACGGGAGCTCGCTCTTATATATTGTACCTAGTACCAGTCTAACTTAACCAGGAAGGTTCGAATCTCTTTGGTAGAGCGCGCGGTAGCAATTTTTTTTGATTCAATAACCAACCCCATTGAAATGACATATGTCGGTCAATTTGTACGGAGTTCGGATTTAGTCGTCCAACTTAAACACCATTCCAACAGCAACAAAGGCATCGCCGCGCGGCGTCAAACTAGTTGTAATTCAACTTTGGACTGTTCAACGATGAAGCTCGTGAAACGATAAAGCGATAACGATCGTAAATGCTCAAGAGTCCATTCGCAATTTACTTAAACGGTAAAAAAAACTTTCATAACAATTTTGCGCCGTATTCTACGATAATTGGTCTGCGTTTTCGCCAAACGATTTTCGCTGTTTTTAACAAGTTTCATGCATTATTCCCTGAAAAGAGCACGAGCAAAGCTTAAAAATGTTATTCTGGACAAATGGAATATTTACGCTGACCTACTAGGACGTACCTAGGGAATATAATAATATCAAAGTATCGTGGAAGGGCAGTAAAAAATACCATTGCCAGACAGACGGCTCTTATGAAGATTGAAACATGAATATTTTCTCAGGACGAGATGTTAGTTCTGATAAACGTGCAGCTATCTGTTATTTTATGGTCTGTTATACGAAAAAAATATATGATGACGGATGTATTGAAATAAAAAACCTTGTAACATAATATAAATTTATGATAGGTGTAACATGTCACTAGGTTTAAACTAAGGCAGACATAAACTTTACTGTCCTCATCTCAATTTCTATCAAATTAGTTCAGTTAGCTTGGCCTAGCAGCTACCAAGTATCGTAGAGATACTTGATCTATAATTAGTATACCAATTGTATTGGAACAGAATCATATGTTATATATATACTAGTTAAGTGACATATACAGTTAGGTTAGGTACAAATTCATATCTGTCTACGCGCATTCAAACCACAGGGGGATTATTCTCAACCATTTCAACCTAATGGCTCAGAAGTTCTCTCTAGGTAGAGCAGATTATGTAGCGTTTACTTAGATTCAGTGTTAGTAACATTAGTTAACAAATACTTGTTTTTCAAAATGTTTTGAATGGCCTTTGTTGCCAAAATGAAGTGAACGAAAAGCGCTACAGTAATTAACGTCAGTTCAGTGACAAGTGATGTGACGACGGTGCTTACAATAAGCTGAATGTATTTGGTCGAAAACAACGACATACAGTTACGCTCTACTCTCAACGCAACTACCCTCTTCCCGTGACTCTCTGCGTTGCAGTGTAGCAACAGTTAATTGGCCTGGGCACCTGAACCAAACAGTGGACGCAAGCGCAGCTAAAATTGTGACAATATGGCTGTATACAGAAGTCTTAAAGTAACAAAAGATGGATAGATGGCTTGGAATGGAAGATCTCAGACGGACGAGAAAACTCACTCTACGGAGACAACTGTGGAGGTGAATAAAATACTTTTATTTGCGATCATTTATACAGACCCAAAGTAGATCCCAGACGTTACATAAAAAGCCAGTAAAATTTGTCCTGGGTACACTTCTTAAAAGACACGAACGATCGAAATGGAAGGACAGAAAGAGGCAATTATGTGAATTGAACACTCACTGAGCTGGATAAATAAAATAAATGTGTTCCTATACTACGTTCCTTCCCTGCCTACTGCGCCAAATGTCGTGGGTTCGATTCCCACCCGGGACCAGCATTTGTGTGATGAGCATAACTGTTGGTTTTCGGATTCTGGGTGTTTGTATGCATTTATGTATTTATTTAAAAGTATTTAAGTATGTTTATCAGTTGTCGAGTACCCATGTACAAGCTTCGGCTTAGTTGGGACTGAACAGCCGTGTATTGTCCAAACATTATTAATCTGATGGTAGTAGTAGAATAATATTCACACCGAGAAACTAGATTATCCAGCTATTTTGAGTATGTGTCTAAACCTTATATATACAAAACAATATACCTACCTAGGTACTTTATTGCACAAATAAAATTAAAAACAGGTACAATTTGCAGATATGCCAATATAGGGAAGTACAGTTTAGCTTAGTTTGGGACTCAAAAAGTGCATGTATTGGCATTATAAATTTATTAAAATATATTTTGTTTATTAGTTTAATTTCAAAAGTCAGTTACAAATAACTCGTTGCTATAGGAATAGACATAACAGTGATATACAAAATAAATAGACATAGCGTCACCACAACAGTGCAACGCCCATTCCACGGTCATGTTTCAATGGCGGCCGCCCGCCTCTAATGAAGACCTACGGCCAAACAGCTATTTATTTGCAAGCCCTACACTGCTGGAACTTTCCGTAAAACGACTTCGCTGTCCGGTTTTATTGGGCTGTAATACTCTGTCGCAGGGCTCAGAAGAAATAATACCAACGCAGGGGTCGGTTGCTAGCCAAGTTACTTTTTCAGACTACCCGCCCTGGGGAGTTAAGATAAAATAAAATCCTTTTAGCGTACCGTCGTTGCAACGTCTGGGTGCATTTAATATTCCCCGCAATTCAATTTGCATTTGAAATTTTCCCCCACTTATATTAATCGACTTGTTTTTTTAGCTAAGTGCTATGAAGTTTTATTTGACGTACAGCATTTTAAAGATTGGAAAAAGAATCAGTAAAATCCGGCGTTCTAATAAAAGTAGATAGAGAAAGGCGTCAAATTTTTAAAACAATCATTACTGATAAGGTAACTTCAAATGTACCCAGGTGACTTTGAAAGATGACATTTCCATATAATACCGTTTGCCAGTATCTATCAAAAAGACCACTCTCAGCTGTCATTGGACAAACATGTACCGTCCGAATCGCAATGGCAAAGGAATCAGAATACAATGTATTGATTGACAGCGGCGATCGGGAATACTAGGAATTGATTGACAGGTATTAATAGAATAATATTCGCATAAAAGCGCTAACATCCGCGGGTACGAGCTAGGCAAGACGGCTCCCCTTCCAGAACTTAATCCGCCGATGAGGCAGAAATATGTCGGGCAAAAACCTCGTAAAAAATTCACCTAACAGAAATCAGAGCTTCGTCGCAAAGGTTAATTCAACCTTTATTTTACGTAAAATGAACGTGAAAAAATTGTTGATCGCGATGATCGATGGAATACTGTCAACACTTTTATTCACGAGGCGTGTACCGTAACACAGTATAACGGAGGCTTTAACCCTTCATAAAAGAAAAGTACATAATGTTTTGCCGTACGTATGCCGATAACCTTTAGTGCGGGTGTGAAAAATTGCTGAACCGTGACGTGATAACGTTGAGGAACGAATAAAAGTTAACGCGGCGGAAATAAACATTAATTCACACTAAGGATTGAAAAATGTAAGTATATATTTCATACTGACCAAGACCTGAATCTTACGGAAGTTTCACGTCAAACTCATGACAATGAAAATAGGTTAATCAGGTTAGTTATAGTGAACCAGAACGTTACCGAGTAAATACTGGGCGAACTATTAGAGATCTCTGTAAAAGCCTCTATAAAATCTAGGACAAGCAAGAAATTGTATACTGTCTTAGATACGAATATTATCTTCGTAATGACGTCATAAAATATATCGTATTTGGCCTGCGGGCGAGCCCCTAATGGCCCGTATAGTCCTCAGCCGCACCTTTGATTGGCCGGATTCCTTCCACGCGATGGTGTAATTTATACCACATAAACTGTAAAAATTTACGTCAGCTATATCTTATCCCTCTGCCATAAAAACGACAAGAACAATATTGAATTGAACACGATTTATGCCTTGATGGTACTTTACGAAAGCATGTCGTACTTATTATTGAAAACCAGGGTTGGTCCCGGTGCCACATACTACTTAAAATTACATCTTCGAAATTGGCAATCTCTTTCAAGATAGATTTTATATTACCGCTGACAAAATTTAAGTCGGTAGGTATCTTACGAATCTGCCTCAATGTACCAAAAATTAGGTAGTCCAGTGACGTCATGACGCGTCATTTTAATTGTTAACGCATTATACGCATCGGTTATCTCGTCATCCAAATCTTATTATTGTACCATCTTTATGAGCGCCGCTTACGTCTGACGAGATTACATGAGTTTGTATGAAACGAATTATATAAACAGCTGTCAAATCTCACAGAGCAGCGGAGTTCTAACGTTTTGCCTTTAGGTAATTCCGATACGAAGGCGTGCGTTGAATATAGGTATCGAATTTTCAAATTGCAAGATACCTAATTATTAGTCGCGAGACCCCGACGCGCGACTTCGAGCTGCGTGTCGCGGGAATTCGGGGGCCTTGTGCAAACTGAACAATACAAGATAATTTGGCAACCGTAATTACATTAAAAATTATTTGACTATTATTGTCGCTGTCGCAAGTCGCGGTCGCTAACAATCTACATATAACTTTATTAAAGTTGTCGTACCTTTCAAGTCTATATTGTGTTTCAGAACGGCATTCGAGATAAATTAAACAATTAATTAATGTTACGGACCCTAATTGCACAACATTTATTTGCAGGCTCGCAAATTTTACTGAGGAAAACTTAATTTCGACATCTAATTAAAAAGATACATTCATCAAGTTTAGGATTCCCGTCCTTGTCCAAGAAACAGTGTCGAAAATGCTGCTTTATCATATCTTGGGAGCGGTCGTTTATTTATACATAGGGAGGGAATAAAAATATATATTGCTCGGAGTTTGGGGCACTTAGAAACCGTTTAAATAGCAAGAATACCTCATCAAGGAAATTTTTAAAAGAAATTTCAGTACCTATTTACCAAGTAAAATAACCTCTCATTTTTCCGACCGCCAGGTACTGCGATGCCTGCCGAACGTGGTCATTTATAAATAACAGATTGTATTCAAAATTTTTCTGATTCGTTCCCTTTTTTTAATTTAAAAGAACACACGTTAACAAAATTAGTAATGTAAAAAGGTCTATCTATACATCCCAACGTGTTCCGCATTTATACTTAAACCAAAAATGAGTCAAGTGTTTTTGAAATGTAAATATATTTAGCAATTAACATCTAATAGTAAGTACAATTAATTTGAACAATAATAACTTAGGCTAAATTCCCTGCCTACGAGTTGTTGAAGAATAAATAAGTTTTGATATGATAAGTCCAGCAATTCCATCATATAACAAGCCTACTACCAAAATGCTAAGAGTGAACGGGTAAGCATAGCAGCAGCGTTAACTGTGACTCTTTTGCCGCAAAGCACTAATCCAGCTTTGAATAAGAATACACTGTTGACATTTTGAAACGGCTGAATGGTCGCGTAACACAACCCCTTACACATGTTGGGCTATAAAATGCGAATCACGTGCCAATAACGCGAGACAAGCCCTACGGAAGGGCATAGGTGCTATTCTACGGAGATAAGCGGATTTGCACTATAGCGTGTATTTCTTTTCGCTGTAGTCGGTGAATCCATTGTGTCACGTGGGTGTATCTTTACGCATGTTTTGTCTAGAATACTATTTTTGAAGTTCACGAGTTGGGGCTGGCATTTTGAGCCCTAGATGCTGTTCTATGCCCCAATATTTGCGTAACTAAGAATAATCTTTAATTGACCGAGCGAGCGAAGCGAGCGAAGCGTCTACGTTTCGAGACTGGCCAAAAATGCTCTTGTCCGGCTGTCTGTCTGTCTGTCTGTCTGTCTGTCTGTAATTCTCTAGAGGTCGCATTTTTCAACCGATTTTGCCGAAAATTTGGCATATGTATAAATTAATTAAACCTACAAAATGAGTAGAATAAAATTTTGAAAAACATTTTTTTAGAGTACCTACCATACTCGCAAAGTGGGAGTGAACTTTTTTTTTCTTGTGAATCCCATAGTGTGGGATATCGTTGGATAGGTCTTTCAAAAATATTGCTGGTGTGTGAATACCATTTTTTCGATTTAGGGATCCGTTGGCGAAATATTAAGCTTTAAAGCGGTAATTTTTGTTAGAGTCACGTGTCCCCCCCCCTGCCAGCTAAACGGTTGCTTCTGGAAATGTGAAAAAATTCATGGCAGTAGCATATATAACGTAGTTACAAGGAAAACTATTACGGCTAAGTAGGTTCTATTAGTTTTTGAGTAATAGTGGATCGACTTAAGAAAGTTGAAAAAATAAATTATGTTCATAGAACTGCATACGTAAAATGGAAAATTATTTTTTTCCGCGTGATATCCATGGTGTGCGGTATCGTTGGATGGGTCTTTCAAAAATATCGCGGGTGTGTGATAAACATTTTTCGATTCAGGGATCCGTTTGCGAAATATTAAGCTTTAAAGTGCTAATTTTTGTCACTTTAGTAGGTACTTTTTCTGTTTCCAAAGTTGACTTTTGTTGGTTTCTTTTAGGTTTGGTTTATAAGGGCTGGCGAGGTCTACTGTTCTCACGGAACTACTAGTATTAAGAGCTTGTGTACTTGTGTTCCACCTGAGCCCCTAACTCTTTCACACCACAAGTTAAATCTACAGATTATTAATATCCCAACGTTTCCTCGCGATATTTTTCGTGACCTTAAAACCTGTAGTACTATACGCTACTGGAGTGTGAACCTCCGACCTAATAAAAGGAGGCGAGCGCACTACCAAGTAGACTACCATGGCTAGGCCGGAGCACACCGCGTGTGGCAAATCTGTTCTGAAGTCATCCATAGTGTTTCATACATTACACTGAGCTGACACTTGTAATTTAAAGTAATTGTTCCAGTAACGCTTGAAGCGCGGGAGGCGCAGATTGCCTCCGCTGCGATAGAGTTAACCGAACTCCCTTGGAGTGTCTAATGCGGTTTCACAGTGAAACCGCATTAGGTTTAATTACATCTCCCACAAGGCGCAATCTCGACTACTGAAACTTGTTCCATTTGCTAGTCCCACTGCTCTACGAATCATTACTTTGTTATTGTAGCAGAGAGATCTGCACGAAGAGTTGTTATGTTAACCATTAAGCTCTAAGTTATTAGACCTACTATTCCAAAAAAAATTGTTTGCTGCGTTTTTTTTGTAATTTTTCACTTTTTAGTTTTGCTTGGCTCCCAAGGGTCGTAGCGCTATGTTGAATAGCCTATAAACTTCTTCAAAAATTGAGCTATATAAAGGAAAAAAGATTTTTTTCATCACACTTGCTCGTTATGTGGATTATTATATGCATGCATACAGAAACACAATGGCCTATACACACCCGCGGGAGTAATGAAAATCAGTACAATATTATACCCCTAGGGACTATAATGTGTAGTTTTAAAAAATGGCGTTCACTCGAAGGCAAAGAACTTTATAGCAAACAGGTATGACATTATTTTAAATCAAACATGGTTTTTTATGTCTTCAAAACTTTTACAAATAGTAATTTAAACATTTACGCTTTATTTAAATGCATTATTTTTTGTGTTTTAAAAATGTTTTAGTTTACTTTGCAATTATTTCAGTAAATTTTATTTTGAAATTCGATTAAAACTGGCTGTATTGGCTTTCGCCTTTGGGAGTTTCTAAATGCATTTTTTATCATTATCTGTGGCAGTGTGGACCACCGAATGGCATTGATTGTGCCTTGGAGGCCGTGCTGCGGTTTTATGTGTTCGTGATTATAAACTACGATCTACGATTTGGTCTTAAGAACTTGTTTCCAATTGGCCGTAAAACTACATATGAAAAAAACTTGAAGCTCCATTGACAAAGTTGACAATAAAACTATTTTATTAACTACCTGTAGTTGTGACCTATTAGTATAAATAAAGAGAGAAACAAACTTAAAATATGACTATGTCATGTGAAGAATCCGAGTCTGAAAGTGCAACAACAATATTAACACCTCCGGATAGAGTGAATGCGGCTCAGTTGCTTAGTGAAAATTTGTTACCAGCAAAGTCTAAAGAAAATAGATTTGTTCCCTTGTGTCGTAGGTATTAATTCCTCGCAAATGTGATGAAAAACATTGTGTGCATCACGGGAAGTAAGGGTATTACAAACTCGAGTCATTAAAATCCCTCCGCCTTCGGCGTCGGGCTTCTAACACTCTCGTTAGTAATATCCTACTTACTTCCCTTATTGCACAACGTACAAACTCTTCAGCTTTATTATATTAATGTAGATTAGAGCATTATTAATTACATTTATTACATCTGTTGAAGTAGTGATTTTGATACGTGTAACACTAACCGCAATGCCAGTTACGTCAACAGTGACAGCTAATTGTTACTTACCTCCAGGCATATTAAACGTAATTAATTAGGAGTTACAAACAAACACCCTACATCTAATAGGGCCTCAAGTAATATAGGTAGAGTGAAAATTAGCCGTGGCCGTGTTTTCGGCTAAGAGCATCCCGTATCATACCCTTGTCGTCCCACAGGAGCTCTCCGTAAAATTACGTTTTACTTCTCGTCTTTACTTACTTTACTTGGAATATTAATTATTATACCTAATCTAGATTAAGAAAAATTACATTATATTTAACTGAAATCCCTCGAATAGGAATGATACAAGAAAAATTATGCTGCGTACTAAATATACATGTTAATACCTAATTTAGCCCGTTTATTATTGTTAAGTAAACAAGCAGCACTACACGTATAGGTAGGTTAGTACCATACTTACATTACACACCATTAGGACCGCCATAAAAAACTCTGGGCTGGTATTTTTTCATAGTTTAAATTTTCCACCCTCACTATAGTATACTGTGACGTGGCTATAAGGTTATTTCAACTCAACCAATCTCGATACACAATGCAATATTGTTTTTAAGCAATCTGTGGTAGTAACACTCGGTCCATCGAAGCACGTAGGACCACATCCGCGATGGGACAGGAAAACTGTCCAAACTGTGCGTAGATCTCCGACAATGACGTCATTGTTTATACCACTGAGTCATCCGTTGAGCTGTGTTCCGTGTATGGCGGTGCGATGTTATTATTCTTTGTTAATCTGTTCATCAAACATTATTTTCTGATCAATGGTGGAAGGCTTTGCACCTGAAAGGACTCAAATAGTCCGTATTTATTGACAGTGATAGTCAAAACCAGGACACCTATAGTGTTGCTATTAAAATCAGATTAATCCGCAGTTTTCTGAAAGCCAACCCACCGCTCAACATGCCCGCCTTGTACCGCGCACTGTGTTATGCTTGATTGGTCGGATATTGTTAGCTGGGCCGATACCTCGCTAGTTGCGAACTTTAATTTTGTACAGGCTTGGAGTTTCTCTGTTTTTAAAATCACTACGCCACCATCTCTTAAAATAGTATTTGAGAAGAGTGCTTTTTAAGTGTGCGCCTTAAATAACCGCATTTGTTCCTAAGAATTCTAAAGCCACCGCCCTAGTTAATGGCCTTTAAGTCAAACAGCTTTTAGCTGACACACAATTAACAACCCCACAAGCGTTTGTCCCATCAAAAAAGGGTAAAATACGACCTCATTAGCATCGTAGTCAAATTCCGACGTAGTCACCGGAGCTAACAATTGGTCGGCGCTGGAATTCAGGGCGGCGGCGTCAATTTCGGCGGCGACAAAAGCCAGGCACCATCGCCGACGCGCTGGCGCTTTCGTGTCGGTAATGGTGGTAATGGCGAGACGTCAGCGGCAATACAACCGGCAGCTGACGTCATCGAGTGGGGTGAACGCTCCGCGGACATGTCACGATTGTTTTAATTAAGGCTAATGTAAACAGCGCCGCGCGCCGCTCGCGTTGCGTTGGTGCGAAGGTCGTAAGCTACTAGATTTTTATTCGTTATAGACTACAAGTACTTATTCCAGTTAAGGTTATTTTAGTACCTACTTAGTAGTCAGTTGTAGTAGCCATAACCATTTTTAATATATGTATTATAGGCAGCAAATTATGGGTAATTAAAACTTAATGTCATTCATAAGCATCAACTAAGAAAACTAATCCCTTTATGTAAAAGCGTCACATAATTAGAAGTGCCTCCATTTTACAAACATTTACCTACTAATTTTCCTTTATGTTGAAGAAATGGGGCACAAAATAGCAATAGAATTTATACATAGACATTTATTGATAACTTTTGTTACAGGTCATTTCAGTTTCAATTGTCGAAAACATGAATTTAAAAAAAAGCTACTCTCATATGGATGAGTAACAAAATCATTTTAGGGGGTGCAAAAATCGTGCCAAATGTGTATCGAAATTGCACTCGATACTCACTCACACATTCTCATTTTCAAACTCCATATAAATTTGTATGAGCAACTTCCTCCCGCTAATCCGCTTCATTTGTCCGCACCCCCCCCCCCCCCCCTGATTTTGACACAGAATTTTTCATCGTTTCCCATACTAAATTTGCAAGATGCGATGTCCACAGGGAGCGCGCGCGCGACAAAAGAGATTTGAATCTCCTTGGTCGAAAACATAAAAAGTCGTTATAGTAGTTTTATTTCTTAAAGCCTACATAGGCTTTCATACCTACATGCTTGATATAAAATGCCTTTTTCTGTGAAATTAAGTTTTCTTAGAAAGCAATACAATGAGAAGCTTACATAAAGCATTCTTATATCTATTGTATCCAGGCAGTGCCCCATTTAGTTTGCCCGTATCAAAGGGCTCCGTAGAGACCCAACTGTTGCCCTTTTTGCCCTATCGACGACGGGGCATCGTCATCTAAATCCCAAATGTAACCCCTATTGTTCGATATCTCCTAAATATTAATGCTGTACCTATAGCCAAAGGCTTCACTCACACTGAAATGGCAGGCAGCGTCCGACAGCGGTTAGCTTGGCTTGCTTTGTACGATACGACACGCCTGTGCGGGCGACGCTGCCGCCGCCGCGCAAGCACCCAGCATTGCCGCGAGATCTCGCGTGCCGACGCGTTCTATGTATTAGCCGATCAACAAAATCTATTTATTTTAAAATGTAAATAAAGTTTATAATATTTTGACATTGAGACTGCTCGCCGCGTCGCTGTCGGCCGCTGCTAAATCAGTGTGGATTGAGCCCAAATTTGTTCGTTAACCCACATGCCTTAGCTGTCACATCCATCAAATAAGTGTCAAAACCTGAAGAAACTTCAAGCAGATAAGCTTTATGAAATGTATAGGCACCTACTTACCTATGTTTATTCTAAGGTTCATTTAGTTTTCTTGACATTTTCGAATGGTAAATGCGAATAGGTATTCAGAAGCGACGGATGAGGAAGGCGCAGATCTGACGTAAAGCAATAGGGCCATAGATCCAGCGGTGGACGTCGTCAGGCCAATAAATAATACCTACTAACAGAACTTAAAGACTTTAAAGAGACCCCCATTTCTACGAGGACACTGAGACCGGCGTACAGTAAAACTTTTTTACTACGCTGACTTCGTTCTGCCAGGGAAATTAACGTACAAAATTGTATTTTTTTGCCGTTCATTTGCGTCGCTTGTATGCTAACAAAGCATTGTTCGGTAGCTCAGTAATTCACTGAAAAATGGAATAAATTACAAAAAAGCCTACCATATGAATAAAACTAGGTATTTGATAAAAAGGATCGGTAGGTATGAGACGTATGAAATGATGGACCTGACAGACCGTATTACAGAAATTAAACGATTCATTGCTCGCATCTCGCTCGTCGACGCGTTATTGAAATTTCCGATCCATTTGTAAACCGAATTGAATAGCGAAAGTATGCCGAGTGAACAAGCAACGTATACCTACTGAAGCGTACGTCTCCCATGCGCCGGAGGACCGAACGAGGCGATAAATTAATAATAAAGTTAACGCTTCGCTTGAGTTATAGCGTGCTCGGCTGTGCTTGGAGGGCTTGGCTGGGACAGCAATCTTGTGAAATAATGAATACAGGCAACAAGATAAAATTAAGACACTGTCGCTGCTTTTTCTAAAAATAGGTATTAGTGTAGGTAGTGGCAAAACAAATCAGCTAACTTGTTAGTGAATGTCTTCTGTCGCCCATTGACAGTACGCTCCTATTTTTATGACTACTAGGTCCCTCTTATCTATTCCTGTCGCGAAGGTTTGAAGGGTAAAACATTGTAAGTACAATTACAGGCACTGAACTTCAATCGCCCTTATCTAAGTACGCGATTGTGGTGAAATTGAGACACAAATTTGTCAGATAACGTTTATACTCAAAATTTTAATTTTCACTAGCTTTTCTCATTAAACCGCCTGCGTTTATAGACAACGCGAGAAACTTTCTTTTATTCCGACTTGGTTCAATAAAATCGCTACTGTATACTAATCTTGATTATTAATAAACAAAAACCTTGACCTCCACCACAGAATCTATATAATTGTACAAGTCCCAACACCGTAAAGTAACGGTAAAGTCTGTATCAAAATGGTTCTTGAATAATTAAAAGAAGCAGACAGGTGTTGCGTTTTATGTTATGAAAAAAAAAAATATCTATACTTGTAAAAAAACTACATCGCACAAGCTTGTAAGCAAACACCGGGAATCAAACCTCAGTCGTGTTCAATGAAGCATCACAAACCACAAGGCCAAGGAGGGATATGTGTGGTCTTTTGTAACAAGTAAAACAAGTTTTTTGTTTGGCATTGGCCTACTTTAAAACGTCGTATTCGCTTGTCAGTAGATCCGACCGAATATTACAAACATGAAAACCGACAAAGGTGAAAGAGATAGTTGTCACACACATGCAGTCAAAAAAGCTTTGATTCGAAACCTTGTTAGTCAACGTTTACAATTTTATTAGTCAAAATGTCGAGCCTCGAAAACATTATTTGGTATTCTAGTGCAAATCTCTAGAGTCTAAGATTAGTCTGCGAAAAAACTTAAATCGCATTTCATCATTCACAAAAGGCACATATTGACTAGTACATTTTAGACTTTCGCGCTTTGTATTCATAATTATACAATTATATACGGGTCTTACACACGAACAAGTTTTATTCACCTTTGCCCGACGTTTCGACCAGGTTACACTGGCCGTGGTCACAAACTGTGTGTAAGACCCGTATATAATTGTATAATTATGCACATATTGACTGTTCTAACATATATCATTTGTTCCTTCTTCGTGTGTGAGAAAACCAATTTTACATCCATCATAGCGTCTTCAAAATGGGACCAAATTTATTTGGAATATTTTAACGTATTATCATTTATTGTTTCTACAGCGCCTTTCATAAAATATGAACAAGAAATGCCAAGAATACATAACCATGGCAGGCAGGTGCCAAACAAAAGGCGCTAATAATGATATACCCTCAAACTTTGTAGTTCAATTCTCTCACGGGACTACCGTATACTCACTGTATACGATTGTCAGACGAATTTATCAGTACGAACATAGCCGTAGCCCCGTAAGAGAATTGAACTACAAAGTTTGAGGGTAAATCATTATTAGCGCCTTTTGTTTGGCACCTGATGTTCTATAGTGCGCTAGTGTTGCAGGAATATCGATAGTTTTAGGAAAACAATCGTACCGTTGGTATCATACGATAGTTAGTCACACTACGTCTAGGCTAGGATCATGTGGAGATAGGGCAAACGAAGTCAAACAAAATCTATCTGACCAAATCCGTCAGATCGTATCGTGTATAGCATCTTTATTTTCAGTGCTTGCTTGAATTCCTCGTGCGTGAAACTGCACGCAAGTCAATTATCGTTTCACGAACTTTGTAAGAAAAGTAATGTAACTTTATGTTAACTTTGTGTAAGCTCGATTCAGAGTTGGTCGCTTGAAGCCGAACCTATTAAAACAGTCAGAAATACTGCGAAGACGTGAGAAAGAAACAACTTAAGAAAGTCTGGTTTGTTTGTGGTACTTAAACATTTTCAGATACAACACGATATTGAGCAAACGTCCTATTTTTTTTCGTAGATCTAGGATATAAAGTACAGAAATAAATAAAAAAAAAAAAAAAAATCGAAGCCTGTACTTTGCTGTTTTTCGACAGAAATAGATAGGTAAGAGAGCAGTGGACCTACATAGACGGACCCTTTAATCCCCATTTCTGACCCATCATTTCTGACTGACTGAAGACCATGATGTGACATCACTATTATACGGACCTCGTTGTCGTATCTTTTTAAAACTCGAAATGATAATCTTTAAAGGAAATATAAAGTACTTTTACTATCTATTAATCTTCCTCGCAAGTTGTACACGTGTGGTCCGAATCTACTGTTGTTAACACTTAAGTGAACAAACACATTTAAAGGAGCCCACCACGGAAGAGATGTACTGGTTTATTTATTTAAACATTATTGCATGTTAAATATTGTTATCGTTTTTTTTTCTACACACAAAATACGTACGCATGTACAATATAGCAGACACCCATAGACACCCTATTGATTTTCCGCTGCACAAAGACATGGCTCGACGGAGGCCGAATACAGATCTTTTCATGAAAGTTCAACAACCTTTAATCTAGAAAGCATACATATTTTTGTTATGGCAGTTTCTATTTTGTGAAGAACGGAAGAGAGTGGTTTAGCTAGTTTCCAGTTTTCCAACATTTTATTGCGATCCAACAAAAGGAATCAAAGTTCTTACAAGTTCTATTGAGTGTTAAGTTTCAATCAAAATAAGAAATACGCGTGTTCATCGATCGGAAATCTTTGGTCCTTCGCACAGAGCACGGAAAAGCTCGCTACGCTCCCGCTCGCTATAGTAATCTATGGTCGTAGAGTAGTGTAATAAGGTACATGCAGCTTATCCACAGAATAAAGAATAGACAAGAAAACTACACCTGCAATCATTGGATGGCTGGGCAACAAAAGCTGGAGGCAGAAACAGGTAGAAGAGGGTGGCACATACCAACTCAGAGGTATACTAAGAGTAAGTAAGTGACGGATGAATAATTAGCAGACCTAATATTACGTCTAAATATTCCTTCTGCAGCCTCAGAAATTGTTGAGAAAGCGGTCAGACAGACAGATTTATGAATAGATTTATGAACATGAATACATTAGCGACGTAGCCGAGGCAAAACTTTACCATTATTATTAGAGAGTTTGAGAGGAACTTGACTTCCTACTTAGATTATCGAGCTTGCAGGTAACCTTGCGCCTTGTTGCCCGGGAAATTTCCTGTACAATAATTACCCACCTCTACCCCCTAAAATTAACTGAGGGTAGAGACTAACTTCGTCGAGATTTTCTTACGTTTCGATGAGAGTTTCTTACTTTATACGTATCGATTTCTTACTTACATGTAGGTAACAAGGTAAGTAATTAAGTTATCTGTTAGTTTTAATGGGCAGGATACTTTTAAATTGGCGTTTCCAACATTTATACCACGAATTCACTTGATATCGAAGTAGAAATGTAATAAATAAGTAATATAAAATATATAAATATACGTTTGCATTAGTATAGTATTTGTATAGGTAATTATAAATACAGCTCAGTCATTTTGTCTGTTTTTCATCACACTATATTTGGCTATTATTAAATCACTTATATTATGTGCTAATAGCAATGGCGCCGCCCGCCTCATAGAGTATTCAGTACTTCTTCCTGGTTTCTTTGAACCAAAAACTTTTAATACTTAGCATTATTTATAGTGTATGTGGGCCTCATAAGAAGGCTCAAGGTCACCCAGAGGGCAATGGAGAGAGCTATGCTCGGAGTTTCCCTGCGAGATCGAATCAGAAATGAGGAGATCCGCAGGAGAACCAAGGTCACCGACATAGCTCAAAGAATTGCGAAGCTGAAGTGGCAGTGGGCGGGGCACATCGCTCGTAGAACTGACGGCCGTTGGGGCAGAAAGGTTCTCGAGTGGCGACCACGTATCGGAAGACGCAGTGTAGGCAGGCCTCCCACAAGGTGGACCGACGATCTGGTGAAGGTCGCGGGACCCAGCTGGATGAGGTTAGCGCAGGACCGGTCGTCGTGGAGATCCTTGGGGGAGGCCTTTGTCCAGCAGTGGACGTCTACAGGCTGATATGATGATGATGATGATAGTGTATGTAGTTAATTATCATATATTACTGTTTTATATTATCATATTGTTTTAAATAAACTAAACTATCTTTTTGCACCTACCACTAATTTATCTGCATGGCCCAAAGGTCAGCTGGTAGAGAATGCCATTGGCATTAAGTTCGCCTTTTGTACAAATTAGTGCAATAAAGTTTTAAATAAATAAATATTAGTACATAAAGCAAAGTAGCTTTCCAACCAACATCCATGGCACAAAGAATGGAATTCGTTATCCGAAGACGATTATTGTAGAGTCGTCTGGGGCGTGACCGGAATGCCTGTGATGGATGAATGCCGTCCGACACCCCTCATATCCGCGGCTAGGATACTTTTGCGAGCTAAGTACGTATCCGGTCGAATGAAAATGTGACGCTCTCGCTCAATATAGGATTCGGAAACTCACACGTAAATTTCTACATTCGCCTTCCAGTTATGAGGGGTTTGTGGGCCCCTACCACAGAACACGGAAAGAGCTGCGCAGGGACTGCGCAAACCAAGCGGAAATTTACGCGCGCACTTTTTGACGTCATTGTCAAATGAACCATATCAGTATCACTATAGCCTAAAGAACAAAATCGTATAATGACTTCTGCACGTCGGCGTCGCCTCGCGCTCGAGGTCATTCATACAATTTTGTTCTTTAGGCTATAGTGATATGGTTCATTTGACAATGACATCAAAAAGTGCGCTGACAATTTTCCACTTGGTCTGCATGGACCCTTATCTTATCCTAACCAAGGTGACTGCAATGGCTAGTTGTTACTCCCATACAAATACATATATGGAAAAGTTATGTGTGTATTGTGTATCATATATTGTAACCCATATCAGTTAACAGCATGATTGGTTATCAGATATCAGGACGAGTAAACAGCATAACATATACACCACAGCATTGTAATACCTACCTATAATTAATTCCTATCACTCAAGCACACATTAATAGAATAGGTTTTGAGTGGAGGTTGACAACTATGTACATCAGTAAATTTTCTTATAGATTCTTCCACATAAAGTTTATTTATTTATTTAAATATGTGTATTGGCTATGTGACCACTGGACAATAACTAGGCAAATCTGTACATAGTCATACAAAAGTATGACTATCTATGTATGACTATCTGTTCCCTAGTGTGTGGGCAAACCTACATACTTTACCACATGGAAAAATCAAGTTCCTGCAATAAAAAGAATGAAACCTATATTCTATTTTTCTATTCAACAGAACAGCCTTTATTATTAATCTGGGGTAATAGGCGAGCAGCACTTAGCTGGTATATCTATATCTGGGCTGGTTTAGTCTTTGAGTTTAAAGTTAAATTTTCCAATTTTATTGCTAGACTAGACAAGGATCGGACACAAATTTTTTATAAGGTGCTACAAATCAATAAATTACACTATAGTTTACAATGTATGGTAGCAACACGCATACAGAACATCATGTGAAAAGACAATTTAAAAAACTAGGCAATTTCTTTATCAATAATCAAAAAGTTTACTTTCTTGCAAATGGAATACAATTGGAATAAATATAAAAAGAATATTTAACTATTTGGTGTTTCGAAAACATATATGCATGCTAAGGTCCTAAAGAAATACAACTAGATCAGGCCATTGGTAGCATGTAAGCAATGTGTGTGCTATCATAGAGATTAGCCAAGACCAATCTTGGGTTTTTCAAGACTAGACCAGGATCTGGTGATCTCAGGATCCATGTCCCAGGACTTTATTCTTAAAACTCTTGCATCATCAGCATCATTCATACAATTTGAAATGAAATTAATTAGCAAAGTAAACCTAAGCTTTGGATTGAAATAAACTTAATTTAAAATAACATTTCAGAACTAATCAGGTACTAACACCCTAGAATGGTGATGTAGGTACTCCTTAAGTGCAGGCCCAGTCAGTGTGGACAAAAGGGGTGCAATGAAAATTACCCTATGACACATCACTCTTCCTTGTTACCTCCTTCCTGTCGCTTGCTTCGTTCGCTCCAAGGGTCTCCAGTAACTTAACGAATCTAACCATCGGAATGTTCCGCTGGAATATTTAAAAAATAATAATTCTCAGCTCCACCTTTTTTCCACTCCAACCGGCCAACTTCACTGGATCAGAAGCCAGTTTCTGCTTACATTATTGATGATGATGTAACTTGGTGGGCAGTTAAATCTTTCAGTATGATATTCGATCCTTGTATGCCATAGAATTATGTGAATTAAAAATCAAAATATTAATGGTATATGAGCAAAAATTAACTTGCAATTTAAAACAGATAGGTTATAATCATGCTTTTATTTTTGTACAAAACTTCACCATAGTTTGTGGTGGCATTTACCAAACATTAACTAACATTTATATCTTTCTATACATGCAGTATTTAACAAGAAATACATTATATTACTCATCTGTGACTATTTACATAAACATTTCAAGCAGATGTTTGAAAATCTATTTGTATATTTTGTGTATTTATATATATCTGCAACTGTCATCAAGCCGAGCATTTAGTCTTGGCAATGGATAAATCCCATGAGAGTAGGTAGGTATACATTTCGTAACGCAGGTACTGAGTGTGTTTACTATGAAAATATGATACTTACACCACCATCCCATAGGCTCCTTCACCGATGTACTGTAGATTTGTGTATCTGGGGCCCACCTCGAACACCTGGCCTCTTACAATCTCCGCATTAGGGTTGGTGCTCGCGGCGCTCGCTGCCTCTGCCATCGCGATACAATCCACCAGGAAACTGGGAAGCCACTTAACTGCACTATGTTATTACCACTGTAACCAGCATCCGAGCGAAATCTCACACAACACTATCCTGTTTAGAAGTATCTATTCACGACCACCTAATTATTAACCATAACAAACCACTATTCCCGACCTACATTATCCAGAAATCAACCAAATAGTCCACTTGTCACTCGCTTATCATCCTCGCACGATTTCCGTGGACATGGACTGGGCACTCCCGCACTGACACGGTACCGTTATAAAAATGAACAAGTTGAGTTGAGTGAGTGGAGCGATGATATTGTTTTCCATCTCTTTCACACCAGTGCGAATTGCGGATTCGGATACACGGGTATGGTAAAGCCTAGTTTACATGAGTCCAGTATAGATTTTCTATTTAGAATAATTATGTTCTTTAAATTCAGGCAATAAACCATTAATAGCAAGCACAATATACAAAATAAACAATATAAAAACAGATTTCCAGACAATGTCAAAATTATCATAAAAATAATAGGTTTAGCAAGACAAACGAAAATTAATTAGGTACACATAGATTTAAAGTCTTATCTATTGTGGAATAGGCGAACTTGAAGACTAATAGACTGAAGAAAATTTCAAAATATTTAGAAATCCATCAGTCCATCAATCCGTATTTCGCATCAATCTTACCAGACTGATGGATCGGACTAATACTAAACTGACCGTGTAACCGGGGCGTCAATGAAAGAAACGGGATGCTATGTAATGGGACTAGCGGCCTAGAGCGAGCGGGTCGGATCGGATTTAGCTGTATGGTCTAGCTAGATACCTTTACCTTTTCTAAGCCTTTACCTAAAAAAACTCTTTTCTGACGTCCAATGCAACCAACAAACCAAAATGACACTCAATGCAGCCAACAAATCAAAAGACATTCAATGCAGCCAACAAACCAAAATGACATTCAATGCAGCCAACAAAACATACCAAATCTTAATTGAATGAAAATAGTTCTTTCGAAACATTTCTAGCACAAGTGTTAAACACAAAAGAGAAAATACAAGTTTGTGAGTTTTTTTTTGTTTAGCATTGTTTCTATTACTTTCTTACTTTTGGCTATTATTGGACCATTAAAACGCAATTGACAACTTGTTTTAGGTACAAAAATAAATTGTTTGTTCAATGTTCAATCGCATTTGTGATATTTTACACTCTAGATCGCATGTGTGAAGATTATCTTTTTTTTTTCCTTACAATTTAAAATTTTTATGGAGTTGTTTCGTAGAGATTACATGTAGTAGTGTGCTCGTTGCGTCGAGTCGGAAGTCGACTTGCAAATTTATTTAGGTATGTCGGTTTGGTCAGCCAGTACAGTTGGAAATAATTACCACAACGTAAACCAGGCCGGTCGTTACGGTCACGCTAATAACTGGTGTCCAAAACTAAGCAAGGTATGACAGTTTTTTAACATTGTACGTTAACGAACACATAATGCAAGTTCCACTGTTTATTTTTTAATTGCAAGCCGATTGGCACTTCAAGGTTCGTCATTATAATCGTGAGACAATATCACAATGTAGTGCCTATCAGTTGTGTTGTTGTGTTGTTCTAGAGCTGTACAATTGACTTTTTGTGCCACCTCTGCACGAAGGCACAGTACACCAAGTCATAATTTACAAGTTTGGTTATAATAATAACATAGGTACGTACATTACTAGTGAAGTACCTACCTACTTGATCATCGACAGAAGGGTTTGTTAGTACGTTCGAGTCCTACTGTCTTTGTCATTCATGTTAAGGGTTGGAGTGGAGAAAAGGGGACGATGAGGGAAAATAATGTGTAACAGTAATCAGAGCACCCCAAAGGTTAGGTTCCTTAGGATACTGGTGACCCTTGGAGCAAGCGACAGTACCTTGAAGGAGGTAACAAGGAAGAGTGATGTGTGTAGAGTAATTTTTTCATTGCGCCCCCTTTTTTCGACACTGACTGATCTCTGTCCTATTATATCTATTTAAAATGAAATATATATTATGTAAATGTTACACCTTTTTATTTACTAAGTTTATAATTATATTTTTTCATCTTTTCTCAATAAATCAACCTTCTATTTTGTGCATGTCTGATTAACAGAAAGTGTTATAATTATAATATAATATTTATTTTTTTAATAACAGAATTTTATTTATAACTTACTACATATAATATTTTTTGTTTATTTTTTAATTTTAAAAAAGCTAATTTGTTTATTTTTGTTGTATAGCGAAATTGATGACAGGTCTTTTGCGAAGTGTTTAAAATTGGTTTTGTACTCTGAGACTGGAGACTCAATTCAGCTGTCCCTTTGTATACAGTGAGTTAACATTTGGTAATAAGTTCGGGGAGAGGGCTTCTGTCACGCTGTAACATTGGCTTCCCATTAATTGGTGTTGTGTCCTTACTAGTGTAGGTACAGGCCAATTAGAAATTTTAGATGGTCGGACCCTGGAAGGATGATGGACTTGCATGCCAAATCGGCTGTATTGCGACTTGCGACACAAGTAAAGACTATTTTTCCACCTTCAGCACAATATAACACTTGACCCAGGATTAAATTGTACAATGTTGTCTGTCCCCAGACTGAACCCACAACCTTTGGGACTCGAGTCCGATGATCAAGCCATTAACTTAGTTTATCATTTAATAATTAAAAATTCACCTACCATATGCTTTACTGGAAGAATGTATTCTATTCTTTAGCTTCAATTTGCATAAGGTCTCTGAAATGCTAGCTAGGTGATGGCACCACACTTCAACTGCATTAGAATTTAATATCTCATTTCAACATGATATAATGTCACAGCTTCCAAGGTTTGACAGTTTAGTTATTAGAAAATGAGGGTTTGCTTAAATGTGAATAACCTATTAATGTTTAGTTCTATCGCCTGTTCTTCCAGCTATTTTACATGCTTTTAATGTTTCTTTCTTTCATTTAATGTTTCTCCTACATTTTACTTTACACAGCCTGCCTAGCCGACAGCTTCACACAAAACCTATTTTAATGCCCATCTTTGAATAACATTATTTATATTTTTATAATGTCTAACTGTAGTTAGAACTGCATGTGTACTAACTATAAAATAATATATAAAACAATAAAATGTATAGTCATAGACAAATGTGCAGAATAGAATAATATAAATAATGTAATGACGAACAAGTAAAATAGTACCTACATAATAAAATATAGTTTTAACATCAGCCAAAACTGAATATTCATCATTGGCACCAAATTGGTAAATATAAGAACAACCTGGCGTATACATGATATTCAATAACATTCCTCAAAAACAAACTATCTCTCCAGCCCATTTGTGAGGTGTTCACCTCTTGTATAAAGTTGAGTGTCCATGTCCATATCTTTCAATTATCCATTCCAACTCAATGTTTCTAAAGTCTTTCTATATTTCTTATTAGGGTAGCAGCCCTAACACTTACTCTATAATTTGTGCTAAGTCTTAACCTTGTTTGACACTTGATAAACGCAGACAGAGCTTAGGGTGATTTGTTGACATGCCATGCCTAAGTATATCTCTCTTCCATACTGATTCATGTGCTAATCTGGTCCTTTCCCACAGCACAAGTGCGTGATGGGCGAGACTCCGATCCAGTCGGCTGATGGCCTCCACACGCCTGCCTATTTGTCGTGGAGGAAGCTCCAGCTCAGCAGAGCCAAGCTGAAGGCATCCAGCAAAACCTCAGCCTTACTTTCTGGATTTGCTATGGTACGTAAGTCGTCTGGCCACCGACCAATACTTTGAAATGAATGTCATCCAAGGAAAGTTGAGAAGACCGCCAGATAGGAAACAAATTAGGGGAGGCCTATATCCAGAAATGGACAGCTTACACCAGCCGGCACAAGATCTGGTGTGGAGACAAACCAACAGTGGTTTAACACCCACCACATAACATAATATACAATAAATTTATTATTAAATGGCTGACGTTAATGAATGATGGTGATGACACCATGATGCCATTTCATGTAGCTTCAGCTAACTTTAATCATAAATGGTGACAGAGGTTCTGTCTGTGCAACTGCAACTTTCATGATTCTACCGTAATTACTCGGCAATTACCTGAATGCTCAATTTTCAGTAGTTTTCGAGTTATTCGGCAGACAGACAGACGGACAAAATAGCTTCGCTATGACGGTATCTTATTTGACGGATCCCTAGAAATGCAGGGCGGCCCTTGGCCTGCTTCCGTTTCATTGTGCTTTTCAGTTGATTGGAAACGGTTTGTTCAATATTTCTGTGGGTACGTTTGTAATACAATAGCAAACAACATGTCAGCTATTCCGTGGTAACCAAACTACTACATTATATGCTTACGGATAGTTACGTAGGTAGGTAGCTATGTTTTACAATTTACAATATTGTGTCGGCACGGGAACTAAGTGGTTCATTAGACGAAAACTTAAAATCAAGACAGTGCTCTAAAGAATAGTTTTTACAATCACCGATTGAGTACTAACACAGAGGAATTACTACTAATAAAAAAAATGCGTCATTATTTTAAAAAAGCGGGGTGAGTCCCGTGTGCGGGTGCCGCATTTTATTTAAACTTGCGCGACTTTTCGAATCGAATGCTTAGGCACAGAATACATGGCTTTAGGTGGCTTTCACTAGTCCAGTCCAGCGTTGAATCTATAATTGGTTGTAGGGACCGCTTCTCACCTTGGTCCTCTTAGGTATCCATCTCCATCACGCTCTATTCAGTAGCATGCAATTTTTTATACTTTGTGCGTGCTAAATTCTAGCGTGACTGAACTGGGACTAACAAAGTGTACTTATAGTCCGTGATGAGCAAGACCTTCGGAGAGATAGTGCGATTGTTCTGTTGTACTAGAATATAAATATTGATAGTGTCCGTCGGCTTCAGATGCGCCTCTTTGAATACATATGTCACTCGCGGCTTTGCTCTCGGGGATAAGTAGGTATATGCGTACAAATGTCACATCAGGATTTAAACGGCTCTAATGACTGACGGACACTTGTGAATATTATAGGAAGGTATATTGGTACTTACGTGTTGATTTTTTAAAGTGCTAACTTTTCAAGGTGCTGTAGATTTACTATTCAACTACCTACAATGAAATGACGGAGACAGACAGGCTTTGCGCCTTAGGAAATATTATTAGAAAACAAACCAGAAAGAATATGAAACAGTGAAGTCCACACAACCTAGTCATAATTATTATATTTATTTAAATCCGTCGACCTACATTATCCTTATTTGAGACTTAGACTATGTTATTATATGAAGTTAACTAACATGGTTCGTTTGCACATTTACTCGTGTTTTGTTAGACTTCTGCCTTGGTAAATCTGTTCCTTGTCGTTGTTATTGTTGATCTATTTATATTGTCAACAGGTAGCCATGGTGGAGGTGCAGCTAAACCCCCCCAACATGTCCGCGGTGCCGCCGGAAATGTTGGTCGCCTTCACTGTGTGCACCACCCTCCTGGTCGCAGTCCACATGCTGGCCTTAATGATAAGTACGTGCATACTCCCCAACATCGAAGCCGTCGGCAACCTCCACAGCATAGCTCTCGTTCACGAATCTCCTCACGAAAGACTGCACTGGTACATAGAAATAGCCTGGGCGTTTTCTACTCTGCTAGGTCTCATACTGTTCCTAGTCGAAATAGCCATCCTATGCTGGGTGAAGTTCTATGACTTCAGCGCGACAGCGGCCTGGTCCGCGTGTGTGGTACTAATTCCTGTTATGATTGTGTTCCTAGCGTTTGCGATACATTTTTATATGTCGTTAGCGACGCATAAGTACGAGGTGACAAGGACAGGTATAAAAGAACTGGAGTTGCTCAAGGAACAGATAGAGATGGGAGATCATGACGGCAGAATGAATAACATGGCTTTGCTCGATCATGGGCGCATCGTTTGATTTAGCGGATGTGCGATTTCGAGATAGTTTTTCTATACAGAGTGTAACGAAATGTATTCGTACAGCAAGGGCATTCAGTATCGATACACACTATCATTCCGCAGACCCAATTGGTTGAATTGAAAGACGCCAAAGAGAATCATATTAAGCACACACAAAAAAAATGTTCTAACAAATGGTGTTTTCCCAAAAGTAGCCATAAAATAGTACATTTTAGACTTTCGCGCTTTGTATTCATAATTATATATTTATTTACTGGTCTTGGCCCGACAAACGTGTGTAAGACCCGTAAATAATTAGGCATAAAATAATTCCACTTTTCATGTTGCCATATAAAATAGTCGAAATAGTATGTATTCAATACCAAGTGTCCCTGCAAATAAAATATACAAAATGTATTTTGTTACGTTCTCTATGATGAGATGAGCCTTTAAAAAATAAGACATGTAAATAGTTTGGTACTTACTTAGTAAGATTGTACTTATTGAAGTGCCAATTATACCGGTTGCACAATTATTTAATATGAGTTTGTTAGCTGCTTAGTGTTTCCTTTTTATGCGAAATATTTGTATAAGGAATGTTTTCATGGTTTTATCTCCTATTACGTAATAAATATATTCGTGTCAGGGCCATAGGTAATACAGATTGTATCTACAATACTGATCCACTTACAAAAGAGTGAGATATTTTTACAACTATCCATACCAAATGAGCTATTCAATTTGTAGTGCAAGTGCAAATAAAAGCCCTAGTCGATAGAGCCAAAACACAAAGCTGCGAATCGGCACGATGCGTAGTTAAAGTAAAGAGAACAAGAAAAAGAAACAAAGAAGACGTAACATCGCAGAAATGCGCGATGGGAATCAATTCGCAAGTTCTTGCGATGCGTCGTGCGAGCTCGTAGATTTAATACAGTGCGACGATGTCGCATCGCAGTTTTGTGTTTTAAATGCTGTTGCAACGATTCATACTTAATGCTTTTGTAACGTCTGACTACTGGTATTTTGATACATTGTGTATTTTAAAGCTCATTCATGACAACCGAATCTCTTTTATTCTTTTAATACACCAATATGTCATACTTTACTTACAACTCGTTACAAACGTGACTGACTACCTACTTTATATTTCTGATTATGAAACATTTTATTCCTATGAAGTTGACAAAATTAATTATAGGCATAATGACATTAGGACAATGACCTCTATCTTTATGAAATATTTATTTAAGTATTTATATTTTAACTTAATAATTCACAGTTTTCTTATTGTTTTATGGCAAGTAAATTAGTAGTAAATTACATTACTCAGGACTGAGCCATATACAGAGTGTTCCAAAATACTTTGGACGACTGTACCATCCGTAATGGTTTGACAAACTGAATTAAAATGTCGACCATTTTGACTAAATTGTTTTTAAACAAAGTTCTTCAAGTCGTAAGTTGGTTGGTGGTACTTTTAAATTTCTTATCTGTGTTCATTGTCTTTACAATATTACTATGTTTATTTAAAATAACACAAACTTTATTTCCTACTACAAATTTTTACTTTTAATATAAATTAATTATTAAGTTTGCTCATTCTTAGGTATCATCGAAGTTAAAGACCATATTTGTTGCAGAACCTATTTGCATAATTTAGTGGCAGGTTTTTATTTATTTTAAAGTACCTCTAGGTAGGTACAGCAAAAATGAAATTTATTTCTATTCGTACACAATAAAAAAATAAAGAACAGGATCCTAACAGCCTACAGTAAAATATAAGGACGATCTATGCCTTCCAATATGTACGTTCTAAGAATAGTCTTCTATACTTATAATTATAATCAATTTATAAAAGGCAATACTAAATCGACTGTTCAATTAAAGTTACTTAAAAGCCAAACATTATGAACTCTGTGATATAATAAATGACATTGTAATAAAACTGTCAATGTAATAATTAGTGTAAGGAATTTATTGTTAGATAAACGACATGTATAGAAAAAATTATACATAATATTTGTATTATACTTAATGATCTGTTCGTCGAAATAAAACTTACCACAGTTGATCGATACAAGTTTGCAGGTGTTTATCTATTTGACCTATCTGCTGCTGGAGCCAGAATTCGCTCTCTTCTAATATCTTCTTGGAGTCAACCAGTCCCTCCTGAAATAATAATAAGTAGGTAGGTATACCTACATTGCACAGCGTCGGACGCCCCTCCGCCAGGTGGACCGACGAGGGTGTGGTGTCCAGCAGTGGACGTTGAAGGGCTGATATGATGATGCTTTATGATGACCCATATTTGAGTAGCGTAGCTGTTACTCGCGACTTGATCCTCATCCACAAAAAACCGTTGCTTAATGGTTCAAATCAAATCAATAGCCTATTAACCGGTCCCCAATGCTGAGGCTCAGGCCTACACCCTCTCAACGAGGGCGTTCGGGCTATAGTCCAACACGCTAGCCCAGTGCGGGTTGGTGGACACTTCACATGCGACTAAGTACTTCGGCGTATGCAGGTTTCCTAACTATGTTTTCCTTCACCGTTTGAGAGCAGTCAGTAAATGTACAAGCGTATACCCGCGACATCGTTCGTGTTTATTTCCTTTTAGGCGGAAGGAGGTGCCCTACTATCACTGTATACATACGTTATCAGCGGCCACCGATTAGCGAGATCCACTTATAGTTAAGATAACGCTATCCATTGACCATTTTGAACAAAATCCTCTTTTACGCTTTCCTTAAAACAGCCAGGTTTGCGTATAAAAAATTATATCCTACATAATTATGTATTATTCCAGAGTTCTTTAAACGACGACTCTTGTCGTCTTTATCCGCCGAAAGGATAGACACCTACTGCAACCTAATCGACGGATTGATAGTGGCCGCTTAATATATTTCATTGATAACAGCAGTCTGACAATTTTCCATTTAGACAAGCGCCGCGTCCCTTTACAAACGGTTCTAAGCGATTTTACATGCCTGTTTGTCCCAAGTTTCAGCTCAATCGGTCAATTAGTTTTCGAGTTATTCGCCGGACAGATGACGGACGAAATATATTTGCGAGAGACTTATCTTAGGGCTTCTTTCACCGCTTGCTGATATTGTTACAGATAGTAAACTGACAGATGAACTAAATCTATCTGATAAATCTGTCTGATATATATTTTTGTGTTTCACACCTCAAGTCTTATAATATCTGACAAAACCAGCGAATTGATCTTGCTGTTAGTTTATCAGGCAGCTTATCTGACAGATAAGGCTATCAGATACCTGTGAACCAAAAAAATAGGCTATCTGTCGGATAACCTACAAATAGGGTATATGGGACTTTATCAGCAAGCGGTGAAAGAAGACTTTAACAGGTAACTAACCGGAGGTATGGGGTACTGTGTAGGCAGGTCGCAGAACTGCCGTATGAGGATGTCTGACATCTTGGATTTGACGCACACGTCGGCGTCCCAGCAGCCCTCCTGCAGCTGGCCCGTGTGCATGTGGTAGAACCGCCCCAGACCATTCTTCAGGTCGTCCTCCCAGTGACCCTCGTACCGGTTTCCATTCACTGCCAGGGCGTAACAAAGAAGCTTAAACCGCTATCGGATGTCGAAGGAAAATTGTACAATCGACCGTTCGAAGCGAGGCGAGCGATTCAAAAATAGGGCTGCAGAACCACAAATAAGATACCATACGTCCAGGTCTGAACTGCCCCCCCCCCCCCTTTTTCTTTAAGTATCCACTTTAAAACTTAAGACTTAGAACAAGGATTTACCTTGGACAAACATCCCCAGCCCATTCCTCGTGCCGCCGCTCCAATATCCCACGTAGTACGTCCCGTCTGCGTACCACATCTTGCCGTACCCGTGCCTCCGGCCCTTCCTCCAGTGCCCGAAGTACACGTCTCCGTTGGGGTGCCACCACCAGCCGATGCCGTCCGGCTTGCCCTTCACCCAGTCGCCCCGGTAGTCCAATCGGAACGTACCGTTCTCAAGGCGGTGGCTCAGGGTCCCGAACCCGTGTCTGGTAACGAAGCTGACTGTCACTTTGTTTCAAAATAGTTCTGATTTTTGACAACACTTGCCTAATCGTAGACCTAGGGATTCCGCATGTACTAGATAGTAGGAATTAGACAAAACAGGAGCTCTATTTTTGAATCGCTCTCCTCGTTTCGAGCGGTCGATTCTACTAGATTCCTTCGACATCCGATACCTACAAAAGTTAGTAGAATCGACCGCTCGAAGCGAGGCGAGCGATTCAAAAATAGGGGTCCCATGACAATTTACAAATTTATGTCCTAACTTTTACAAAATAATGATACCTAGTATTAGTACCTAAGTATTTTTATGTAAGTACCAGTGTTAAATCTACAAGAATTACCTGAAACCATTATACCAATCGCCTTCGTACAATTTTCCTTTTATCGTCAGGAAATATCCTTTACCTGGGAATGGAAGAGCTTTTTTAAAGGTTAGTTCTAATTCTAGTAATAATTAGGTAGGGTACTTTAAAATTTTGTGCATTTCGACGTGACGTGTGCACGGAGGATAGTGCGGCGCTTGACGGCAGACGCGCGTCGCACGCAAGCACACGCTCAAACAAACTACAACCCCGGAAGGTAACGCAACGTTCGCGCTGAGCTTCGCTGCGGCAGCTGCAGAGACGTACCAGCACATGATAAGCACAACGCACGCACGCAGGCCGCAGCAGAAGGGCAACATCGCGCTCTTGCGCCATCTGTGGGTAGAAATCCTCTTTCTACGGTGGTGCGGAATATTATTATAAGTGTGGTGCTCTTGTAGGTTGTGTTATGTTGGTAGCTAATGTAGCATGCCGCGGCGGGTGCCAGCCAAATCACAAGCAATATGATTTTTTTTAAAGAAGACAAAGGAATTACAGACTGTACTGCTTAGTCTAACGTCGCCCGTATATTATTAGCAAGTATATCGTAGTGACACTAGGTATATACCTACTACTAATCAGTGGCCATTTAACCGGAACATGACTGCCGATGGATATTTAATCTGAGCTGCCGTTCTATGCATCAGCTGTTGCGTGGCGTGCGTGCGCAGCCGGTTTGTAACATGACAGCGCTGTTACCTTTACGTACACGCCACGCAACGATGCTCTCTCTCGACAATCCTTTCCAAGTTCTCACTACCAAATTCACACAGCTCTTCGGACAGACCAATTATATTACTTTCTTTAACACCAGCCTATCGACGTCCACTGCCGGACATAGAATTTGGCAATGAACGCCAGCCACCATATCCGCTTCTCCGCCATCCGCATCCAGCAGCTTTCGGCTATCTTCTTTAGGTCCACATAGCTTGGGGGGCGTCCCCTCGGTCTCCACAAGTAGTTCTACCACGACAACCTGTTTAACGAGACACACACAACACATGGTAAGGGTACAGAACTCGTCTGCCACACCAGCCGTCAGTTCTGCGACAGATGTGGCCCACCCTCTGCCACTTCAGCTTGTTAATGCTTTCGGCTTTGTTGTGAGTGACCTTCGTTCTTTGCCGGATCTCATAGTTGCGACATGAACACATTGGACATTAGGTAGTAGGTACCTTCTTTTAGATCAGTATGCCAGTCACCGACGTATCTATCGAATCGTGATGTGAATATGGCATGATGTAGACCGTTTTTCACGGACTTTCTCTCGGCCAATGTTGCTAAAGGCGTAAAACTCCTTGGTTTTCTATAAAATGGCATGGGTTTATAAATAAAATTATATAAAATTATTGTAAAATACAAATAAGGTGCAAGTTTTAGCGTAACACAAACACAATATAGAGAAACCCAAGGCCTCTAATCTGAGCCCCAGGCTGTCTTCTGTCTGGCTGATTCTTGTTGACTTGACACTGACATTGTTATTTAATCCAGACTTCAATAAATTACATAGGTACCTTACCTACCTATATTCGCGCACCAAAAAGTTTTTACTGAATTTAACAATTGATCATTTTAACCCACTTCATCTCACGAGCTCAGATTGTACCCAATTGTACCTACTAGGTACGCGTATAAAATACAACAAGTATTAACTCTAGATAAATATTTGAAGGACAGGATAAGGAGTGACGGACAGACTCCGTCCGAGGGAGGAAGGGAGGGATGGTGGATGGGAGGAAGTGAAGTGGGAAGGGCGGAAGAAGAGACGTTTTATGTAAAACCCTGAACAAATACAGTAAAATATAGTACATAATAGGGAATATACTGGATGACTGGGAGATGGGTGCATATAGCAGTGAGCCGAAGCTAGTACAGCCTTAGAGAAAGATTGGAGCCTTGATCACAGATTAGATGATAAGTAGTTCCTTGATTGTCATAGACGAAATCTGGCTGTTTTCATGAAATCTTTAAAACTGTAAAATTGACCTAATGATGACATAGCTGCTTAGAAACTTGTTTTGTTGCTTACACATTACATGCAATGCATGGAACTAATATGTACTACATAGTACATAATAGTTCCATGCACATTACATAGTGAAATGAACTAGAAAAGAATCCACTTCATTCAATTTGGCTAATAATAAACTATTCTACGGTAAACACTATTTTTTTCCCAAAAACAATAAAAAAACATGCACAAAAAACTTTCTTACAACTTAATTTAAACTTCGTCATGGCTCAAATGGTTCATTGTCCTATTAGCTTCGCCTTACAGTTATGCACCCATTTCCTAATCATTATGTATTGTATATTTATTGGCAGGTTTTGGGGTGAACAGCGTAGACCAGTTTCTCAGGCATCTTCTACTTGACGTTCCAGATTATGCTAAGAACACGCGCGTAAAATTTACGTGGCATAGGACTGCGCAAACGCCGCCGGCGTCGCCTCGCGCTCGAGGTTATTCATACGATTTTGTTCTTTAGGCTATAGTGATATGGTTCATTTGACAATGATGTCAAGAAGTGCGCGGGAAATTTTCCGCTTGGTCTGCCCCGACCCTAACCAACCACAGTGGCCTTGATTGACTAGTCAAAGACTAGACTTCCACAGTCGTAAAGCCTGATAAAAATAAATTTGACACTGACAGTTCAGTCAGTGATTACTTACTCTGTGGATAGGATATGTTTGGAAATGCCTCTTTGCCTTTGTCGTGTATTTTGTTTGATTTTTTGGATTTAGGACTAAAGCTTAGTTATAGTTCCATAATTTTTTGAAAAATTAGATTAATCAATGAAGGAATTTCGTCACAATGTCCAAAAGAAGGTCAGATTTCAAGGATATCATATTTGAATTGTCTAATGACGATATTGAAATCAGCAGCGAGGAGGAATGTACAGAAACTAAAATTAGTCGTATAGAGTCAAAGGACACTACCAATTTGACTGAAATTAAGACTGATAGCAACGGTGTTTGCGTCGACATTACTAATCTTGACTGTTCTACTGAAGAGGACTGTAAAATTGTATCACCAACAGAGGTACAAAATGGGGGGAAAACTTCGCCCAAATCGCTACTAGAATTAACCCAAAATATCTCTAACGATGCCGAAAGACCTTTACATACTGATAATGAGGTGAATAGAAGCAAGGTAAATAATGACGTAACTAATGATGTCGCCAATACTACAATTTATAATGAAGATATAGTTATAGACTCCCCTGTGCCTAACAGTGACCTAGAGGTTGTTGGTTGTGAGAACAGGACACCATTACTCACAGTAAGATTTAGTGACAAAAAATTGGCTAAGAATTACAAAGAAAAGGTGAAAGCATTTATGTTAAAATTGATAAAACTTCATGACGAGGAGAGTTTGACGGGATCAGAAACAGAGACAGACTTAGAATTAGATATATGGCCTGAGGATTTGATTGAAGAAAGTATTGAAGAGGAATTGGAGAAGAAAACAGAAGATAACTTATTCTTTGTAGATACTGATCCTTGCTTACACAGAAATGATGAAGTACCGAGATATAGAGAGGTTAGTATTCATACTCTATTAGCTATGATTAATTTTATTTTGTTGTGAGCAGCCTTCAGTTCAGTATTTGGCCTATATCAGGCTGCAGCTCGCAGCAAGGCCGACCTGAATTTCACTTGTTTCAGTCAGTTGAATGTTAAGTCAACATGGTGCCTCACTTAGAACGTAAGAACTATGGCCACACCGGTCAAGTGTGTTTGCCGCAGGCGAGGAGGCGCCTCCACGCTTACTGATCTGCCTCATGAGGTTGCTAGTCTGGGCCCACATATTTCGTATGAATTGTTTATTCATAGAAATGCTTTATTTTTCAGAATACTACACTGATATCAAACATTTCCGATAAACCGTCGCCTCCACCTGTTGTGCTTCGAAGAGGGCCCATCTGCTTTAACTGTGATGGTGCTCATCCACTCCGTGACTGCACACAACCTAGGGACAATGTCCGAATTGCAGAGAAAAGAAAATATGTAGCGGTTAGAGTAGGGTATGTATTGAAAATGTGTTAATTTATTCGTCTTGTCGTTTTCACAATGCAGGGTGCATTAAATAATAACCTAATTTTTTTTCGTAAAATCGGGCATTACGTAATTTTCACCCTAACACAAAGTGACACAATTTTTTTTGAGGCATTAACAATTTACATTAACACTACCAGTGATTATAACTAACTAACATCATTTCAGCGAGAGCCCAAACCATCAACTAAGAAGTATGAGTGTTCTAGTAAAATGTGTTTAAATTAAAATAAGTGTGTTTAAAATTTAAACTTTAAATAATGTCCCAGTTTTTTATAATAATTACATTCATGCTAGTTGCAGTGCAATTTTTAATGTTCATTTATTTAATTTTCAGTCGCTATCATGTTGAAGACGACCAGAAATTTGGACACTTGGTGCCTGGTAGGGTATCAGGACAGCTCCGGAACGCGTTGACACTGAAGAGGCATGAGCTGCCGATGCACATCTACCGCATGAGGGTCCTTGGCTACCCGCCCGGCTGGCTGGAGGAAGCAAAGATATCACACTCTGGAATCACGATGTTTGATTCTACTGTAAATATTTTTAATTTGTTACCCTTTGCCTTTTATGGTTAAGCCCAAAACCTACAAAAAAAGAAAAAAATCCGACATAGCTCGAATATATTAATTATATACCTATCGATATAGAATCAGAAATGAGGAGATCTGCAGGAGAACCAAGGTCACTGAGTGGGCTGGGCACGCCGCTCGTAGAACTGACGGCCGTTGGGGCAGAAGTTCGTGAGTGGCGACCACGTATCGGAGACGCAGCGTAGGCCTCCCACAAGGTGGACCGACGATCTGGTGAAGGTCGCGGGACCCGGCTGAATGAGGTTAGCGCAGGACCGGTCGTCGTGGAGATATACCCCTGGGGGAGGCCTTTGTCCAGCACTGGACGTCTACAGGCTGATATGATGATGATACCTATAATGTTCCCTCCTCACATGAACATTGAACATCACATAATTTGTTATTTTATATAATTAAAATGTTGCAAGTATATTTCAATAATAAAATAGCGCATATACCTCACTAATGACTTAATGAGTTATAAAGATATCCAAACCTAACTAGGCAGATCCCTTTTACACAGATCAGTACATATATCACATGAATGTGACATTGAAGATTATTTTATTTGATTTGACATTTTATTACGCTTACAATTAAGTCAGTTTATAAATTTTAATGACCTGTAATGAATATTATTAATAAATTATGTCTATGTCTAAGGTATGACAGCACATTCATTACTAGCCGTGCGAGAAAGACCATTGGTCCTTTTGGCATTGACTAGCTTGATGAAGGGGAATGCAGTAATCACGATGTAGGCACTCGTAATAGGAGACGATTGATTGGCGTGACAGGTTGATAATTAATTGATGATTCCTTGATTCCAGGGTAAAGCAATTCAAGACCCAGACGAAGAGGAAGGCGAGGTGTGCGAGCCGGGGTCCAAAGATAAATTCGACATCAAGAAGATTCTTGACTTTCCTGGATTCAATGTGCCTGCCAGCTCTAAATATAAAGAGGTAAATATGTCTGATTAAAGCCGTGTTTCCTGCGACAGTTTTTTTTCAAAACATTACATAAAACATTCAAACATGGGGCTTTACATTTTTGTGTAAGCTTGCACAATGTTTATGTTTTCCGAGACAGAGGGAAAACATTCCTCGCGCGAGTAGAGAAGGGTTTGTTTCATTCTTGTACAGGCTGCCGTACCGTGCATACCCTTGTTTCTCTCTTTCCCCGTATTATAATGTACTCTGCGCCTTTCTCTACAATTAACTACGTCTACACAAAATGTTTTGTCTGTAGCAGGGGACAGCTTGTGTATGCAAACAAATGTTTTTGTTTGGATGTTTCGTGTAATGTTTAAGCGCATGAGACACGCCTCATAGGTCTGCACTGGTCTGGTGATTCACAGACGTATACATAAGTTCCATTTTAATAGGATTAAATTTTAATAACATTTTAAATTGCAATGAAATTTTGGGACGCATTTACCATTTTTGTGATCATTTACTATTTTTACCGGTCAGTTAAACCTAAGCCATACCGAACAACTTTAGTAACACACTAACATTGAAAACTTTTTCAGGGTGCAACAAACTATGAGAATTGTATGGAAATAATAAAAGCGAATCGCGATACGACACGTGGGTTATGGATAACAATTATGTTTTAGAGGAGCTATAAAATAACAAATTCGATGCGAATGTTGAATTGCTTGCGAGGAATGTTATTAATTACAAAAATGGAATTAATGTGCTTATTATTTGTGCGTCGACCACATTCTGAAGACAATCATTGAAAATGTGACGACAATAAAGTTATTTCTGTCCCTTTCCAAATATATTGGGAAAATAGAGACAAACTAATTTAAGTGCTGTCAATAACCAGTATTTTTAACCTGACAAATTACTTCAAAATCACCCAAAAAGCACATTAGTTTCACACTCGCAACTACCCCCACTATCTTCCTGTTGTCTCTTTCTAGGAGTCTCACCTGTTCGGCCTGCCGCCTATATCAGAGCAGGACAGCAAGCTGGCAATGCTGCAGATGCTGGCGCCAAACGCGATGAAGGCATACAAGCGCAAGAAGCTGTCGTTTTTCCCATCAGCATCGCAGAACAACTCTACGCTGGGGCAGGCTGAGATGGATTTGGATAGTGGAGATGGTAAAGTAGACTACTTTCTGTTCAGAATGTATATGCTAATAGTCCTCGCGGAGTTTAATGGCGGCTGTGTGAAGTTGGCTGATTTCTGCGCAATGACTAATGATAGGTGTCAAAGGGGGAGCTGTGTGTTTGTTGGGGGGGGGGGGGGGGGGGGTTGACTCGAGACGCTCATTCAATCTCAAAAAATGGTTCATTGATTCGATCAACTGAATCAAACTCAAGTTTTTGGACATCTCTATGTAGCACACTCTCGCTTACGCACACATAGACTATAAACACTGTCAGCGATGTGCAAACAATTTATGGCTACATTCATTCAGCCGTCAAGAAATTCCGTGGGGATTATAATTTCCTGCTTGCGTCACCGTATTGACGGCCGTTGGGGCAGAGCAGACGAATAATAAAAGGTTGTGCACCTGTAAGGTAGTTTTTTAGTCCAACCAAACTACCAAAAATCTTGCAAATAAATTGTATTTCATTTCTAACTGACAAATTGAAGTTTTATTTTTACAGAAATTACAGAGTTCCCGTCTGTACCGCCGCTGCCAGACGAAGCGCCACCCCCACTACCCCCGCCGCCACCACCCACATCACCCCCGCCGCCGCCACCACCCACATCGCCCCCGCCGCCACCACCCACATCACTCCCGCCGCCGCCGGCGTCGCCCCCGCCACCACCCAGATCACCCCCGCCGCCACCACCCGTTTCACCTCCTGTATTGTCCTCACCCCTTGCAGAAACCGAGCAAGATGAAAAGGAGTCCACCGAACACAAGTCAGCTAATGATGTGGAGGTTTTAGAAGTGATCAGAGTACCAGATAAACCCGTGCCGACAGATGAGATGACACTTGGTGACGATGTAAGTATTCCGTACCTGCTACGTTCCATGTATACTATTATAAAAATCGTAACGGGAGTATTTCTATACATTGAAGGCATTTTCAAAAACTATTGGAATACGTTATTTAGGCTTATCAGACCCCAAAAAATTTCTTGTCTGTTTGAACCCGCGTCACGCTAAAACTACTGGTCCGATTTGAACCGTTTTTTTTTGTTTGAAAGCATTGTGGTCTGACTTAAAATCTGAAGTACTTGGATTTTTCAAATTCCTACCCTAAAGGGGTGAAAAGGGATGTTAAAGTTTGTATAGGAACAAAAATTTACAGATAAAATTTACATGCCGCGGGCAAAACTATTCGATACTTTTTAATGCGTAGGAAGTCTCGGGGCATAAGCTAGTGTAAATCTACTAATAAATGTAAATCAATATATGTTTCGTGTTTTTAGGAGACATCACTACTAAGAAGTGGTGGTAACAGCCCCTCTTTAGACGATCTCGAAGAGAAGAAACTACTTTTGCTCAACGCTCTTGCCCATGACGTGACTTCCATTAATTCTATTGACGACGTCATTATGTCAGATATTGAGGAGGTAGAGCCAGAAGAAACTGACAAAGATGTACATATGCAAAACGAAGAAGAGAATAATGATGCACAAAGCGATGAAAACTTAGTAGGAAAAGATAAGGCGGAAAACGATGTTGATAGCGAAGAAAGCTTAGAAGAAAAAGGTATTGCTGTTAAAAGTACAGGAAATAGTGACAGTTTGGAGGAAAAAGTGACAGTTGAGAACGATTTGAGTGTCAATATCGATACAATGCTAACGAATGAAGTAGATGTGCCTATAGAGAAGTCCTCACCGAACACACCGAATAATGTGCCTATAGAGAAGTCCTCACCGAGCACACCGAATATCGACAATAAAGCACAGGCAACAACCGACAGCGACTCAGACGCTCCAAGCACGCCCGACTTAAAGGGGCATGTGAAGACTACATTATATGGAACGCCAGTCATGAACATTGCCTCGCCGTTCACCAAGCTGCCAACAGACGTGAATTTCGCGAAAGACATTTGTGACGTCATTAACTTCGAGAACCTTCCAAACTCGACAGGGAAGTACAAAAAGATCAGTGTTCTGCTCAAGAAGGTGAAAACTGAAGTGGATAGGATACAGGAGTCATGATGTATGCCACCCGCCTCTTCTTAGGGCGGTATTTATGAAGTTAACGAGGTTTGCTTAGTTTGGAGTCGAACTTTATGTAAATACCTACGTTATGCCCTGTTGAGAATAGCTTGATTGGAATGAAAGATGTAAAAAAGCGGTACCGTTTGAGGGTTATAAAATACCCCTTGTATTTTATAACCCTCAAACGGTGAAGGAAAACATCGTGAGGAAACCTGCATACGCCGAAGAAGAAATTCTTAGGCGCATGTGAAGTCCAACCCGCACTGGGCTAGCGTGGTGGACTATAGCCCTAACGCCCTCGTTGAGGGTTGAGCCCCAGCAGTAGTGACATGTTAATTCTATAACACCGATATTTTAATCTTTTATCACATCTTAACAGCCCACTGCTGGACACAACCTATTTTTCTCTGTACGGTAAATATTGCCATGTTGATGCTCACGCTCAATATATTCTCACAAACATTATTGTTGTGTGTGCAAAATAAATATTATTTGAATTTGGACAATAATTTAAACTATAATTATAGCAATTAGTTTAAAAGTTTGACTGTATAGGCATGGTTACCTTTGCCTATACACATTAGGTGGTATCTTGTGCCCCCTCATTAAAGTAACCCGACCGAAAGTAAGTCGTGTAATCCATTAAAGTCCCCGTAGAATTTAATGGCGGCTGTGTGAAGTTGGCCGATTTCTGCGCAATGACAATTTGTAGGTGTCAAAGGGGGAGCTGTGCGGGGGTTCACTAGAGACGCTTATTCAATTTCAAGAAATAGTTCATTGATTCGATCAACCGAATCAAATTTTCAAGTTTTTTGACATCTCTATGTAGCACACTATCTCGCATAAGCACACATATACTTACTTCATACACTGTCAGCAATGTGCAAACAATTTGTGAGTAACAGACTATATTCATTCAGCTGTCAATAATTTCTACGCGGACTATAATCTCTCAATCTATGGTGTTCGGTGACTACTGGCGTATATTTCTTAAACCACAGGGGTACTATTTATTTGATCTAGTTACTATTTGGGTACTATTTATTGGCACTAAAACTAGCCCTGAAACTCTTATGTGTACGCTAGGTGAACGGACACTGACTATTATTCTCAGGAAGGGGGCCGCGAGCTCCCACCAAAGAGATCCTATCTCTATGATCATTCTAATCAAGCTATTATGAATAGACATAGGTCAAGCAAGATACTCATCGAATGCCGCAGCACTGACGGCAAAAGTGCGATTCCGTGCTGACAGATATGGGCCAACCCTAAAACATGACGAAAAAAGTTCGACTGGAAGAGTTTGGTCCAGATATATCACTCTGAAGGTCGTATTCCATTATAGCGGCACGGCAACGACACAGCTGCACCACAGCACCGCCTCAAATTTCGGCTACCGCTAGCCGCCCGCGAGGTGCCAGCTCGTTGGCAGCGCGCCACAAACTATTTAGTATGCTAACGCATGTCCCGCAGTCGGCGCGCCGTACGCACGCGGTCTCCTCGCTTGCAGCGCGCGGGCTCCGGGACGACTCGTATGGTAGCTGTAGGCGCGCTGCCTGCCCGCCGGCGGCTTTTTATATTGACATTATGAAATATATTATACGACACAGGTTTTAATGCTCTAATTTGAATGACAAGTAAATGCTGGGTTGGAGCCGTGCTGGATCCGTGCCGTTATAGTGTAATATGACCTTAAGAGGTGGTGTGGAAACTTGTCAAGATTTGTTACATGAGAATGGAATTGCAAAGAAGTACTCATTAAACTAAGTCAGACAATGTATTTTTGTATTGTTAAGGTTATCCAGGTTTTGGATTTAAATTGAAGCAATATTACACTTTAACTATATACATAAGTTAGTACCTATTCTGTTTCCACATTATCCACATTGCTACGACGTAACTCTCTGAACAGCTATTCAAAGATGTCTACAAGTTACTTCCTTTGACTACACACTATACATTTTTGTATAATTCAAGTTTTTAACAAATTCTTTGTTTGGGAACATGAAACCGACGCATTTTAAGTCTTTTAAAGTACATTTTAAAACCAAATTGTTTATTCATTATGTTTTTTACTAGTAAGGCAAGCTCTGTTCGAGGCGCCTAGTTTTTATTTAATATGAGTTTACAACATATTGTAAATAAAAGAAACAATTTACTTACATATTTTATTTATTTCTTTATACATATATTATAATAAAATCTCGATTGGTGTTGTCAACGTTTAATAATGCTGATGATAATGCAAAATATTTTTATGATCGATAAATTAAACCCAACCCGAGGCAAACGCGAGAATAAATTAAATCTAGTGGAATATACCCTGATCAGAATGTGACATACCTCCTGCAGCCCCTTGATAATGTTAACACTATAAAAGTATAGTGTTTTTTATATTTCCAATTTCTATATTAATCATAGAAATAACGTTCATAAATATTGAATGCAGCTGCAAAGGTAAGTGCTAACCAATGTAGGGCGGGGCGCAATCAAGATATTTTGTTAACTATATTATTCAGATAATGTTTTGATGCTAAACTTTAGTTTTAGGTTACAAATATAACTAAATAACACACCTTAAATTCAGGTCTGTGACTATTATCAAAAGTTATCAATCATTATCAGATATAATTTTTCATTATTTCATTAACCAATCTAACATTTTCCCCACACTGGCTTATGAGTAGGTAACTATTATTACCTATATTTGCTACACTAGGTATATCTCTTCCGATCAGGTTCGTAATTGTAACTATTCTAAGGTAGTGTAAATCAAGCAAACTCAGTGTTTTTTTATGTAATAATAAAGAAAAAAATTAACATAATACTTCATGTATATATTTGTTTCAGATCACAGCAGGTAAAGTATTGTATTAATTTTCTGATGGTGAAATAATAACTTATATTATTAGTATACCTACAAGATAAATAAGAAACATAATTTTAACTGCTGTAATCATATATGTTTATGTAGGTATATCATTTTCTTTTCATTCATTTAGGTAGCAGTATAACAGAGTATGAAAGAATGTCATTTATAGTTTTTCTTATCAATCTACAAATCAATAGAGTATTAAATTAAGCATTGATATTGCACTCTTTGGAATTTTATATTGATTGTTTAAACATTGGATCATGAAAGTTTTTTTAAAACATTTTTTCGAATAAATAATAGCACCAAATATCCAGAAAACAGTAGCAATTGGAAAAGGATTTTAGCTTCACAATCGACATGATTTTTTTTGATTTGTGATCAATACTCATTTAAAGCTGTATTCGAGGTGGCTTTACTTACACCTTACGATTTTCCGGAGAAAAGATATATCTAATTTGTAAATAACTTTGAACACTATCCATGATCTCCAAAATTACAGTCTACTCATGAAACCCCTTGCTTTTCATGTCTGCTTCCACAAGCATTATGCATAGCGAGTTGGCATTAATGTAAAAGCCCAAATGAAATCTGATCTGAAATGATAGGCATAATCTTTGACTGTTTCAAAACTGCCTAGTATTTTTTTATCGTCCATAGCTGGTACAATTTTTTTGGCGCATCTTATAATGACTAAATACCACTGTAAAGGGGAACGTATCACACCGTTAGAGCAAAAATCACTGTAAACTGATTTCCAATTAAAAGTAATTAGGTATTTTGATAAGATACATCAACGTGAGATTCTTGTAGCATCTTTTAGATGCGCCAGAAATGTTTGTACAAAACGCAGCTGTGTACAATGCAAGGCAGGCACTCGTTTAACGACGAGACAACATGTATTGGACATTTGCAAGAAACATTTTAAACATAGGTAACACAATCAACAGCACTATCACCATGCCCCACTCTATAAATGCCCTCGAATTGTACACACCTGTAAACTACTTTCAAATACAGACAGGACGTTGGTGTGCTCCGCCACATGTAGCATCGTAATTTCTGTGTGCTTCGCCTAGCACTACCATTCGTGAAAGCTGGCTCAAACCAAAACGAATAGTAAACCAATATTTGGCTTAGTTTTTACCAGACTAGGTAATACGTAAAAGCCAAAAGGAGGTTATTTTCTTTGGAGTATTCGGCAAATATTTGGCCAAATATTATTTTACTTACGATTGCCTATTATAATTGTGATCGTGCGACGAAAAAAACCGAGTTTTGTTTATCACGACTCCCTAACTTGACTAAATATCAGTTTAGTAAACTTTTGATTAATACATGTTTTAGGTAAGTAGTAGTTTACTTTGATAAACTGAGCTCCGGTATCATTTGATACTTACCACACTCAAAAGGATACGCCTGTCGGCTATGCGCTAGGAATCTATCAGTAAAAGATATCACACATCAATCTCACGGGCTATACCAGCTTTCGTCACTGCTCAAAACAAGTTGTCAAATAGTAAGGGTCCATTCGTTTTGGTTTTTCTAGGTCTTCTCATAATACATATTATACAGTAGCACAGTATACAAAACAAGTGGTAAAACGTCTATCATTAATCAGCTGCCCGTGTCGGTCCCCAGTGAATATATGCGTGCAAGTTTAAGATTTACGTTGAGATACGCTTGTTTTGTGTACTGTGAAGCAGTCCTTGCCAGCGAGATGCTGTTACGAAGAGCTTGGAATCGTCGGTGTGTCAGCGAGGATTAAATTCTTGGGGGTGTCGGTGGGGCGCCGTCGTCACGATCCTGAGAAAGAGAGGACACCTTTATTACGTTCCTTCAAGGTACATTTGACTATTAAATCAACTTATTTAAAACTTAATACAAAAGGCGAACATTATCAGCATGGCATTCTCTACCAATTGACATTTGGGTTATACAGATAATACGTGGTAGGCTGGTTAGGCATAGATTAGTGTCTCGGGGGATGGTAGGCTCAAAGAAAATTTCGTTATGTAAATTTTTTATACACTATACAAGTTAAACACTATTTAAACATATACATTCAAAAAAGAAACATATTACTAGGTATTCATATTTTAGTATACATAATAACCAGGAAACTTGAATAGTTCAGGGAAAACGTAAATGAGATAAGTATTCATTATAGTCAAGAGATGGCGCTACTTAATAAATGGGGGTAGCGCACTGAGCACAGAATGCGCACGCGCGGGCATCGCCGAGGGGGCCAGCGGCGGCAACTCCGAACTCTGGGGTGGCAGTTCCTGCGCTGATTGACGAAAGGGGGAGCTTTGTGGAATTCCCCCAGACCGTCGGTCCAGCCATACCGGTGATACCGGAAATAGTGGAGTAGGGCTTCTGGCTGACGGCATTTTGGTGATCATCGTCATGTCAGTTCTTCAACGTCCACTGATCGACATATGCCTTCCCTAATGAACGTCCGCCACCACACCCAGTCCTCCGCATCCAGCCGCTTCCGGCCACCTTCTTTAGGTCGTCGGTCCACCTTGCGGAGGGGCGTCCCACATCAGCTAGTCCTACTAATATTATAACGCGAAAGTTTGTAAGGATGTTTGTTACTCTTTCACGCAAAAACTATGGAAACAGATTTTGATTAAACTTGGCAGCATATAGATTTGTATATCAAGAATAACACATAGGCTCTAGTTACTCCCGAAAAGCTGTTCCCGCCAGAAAAATCTATAGTCTGGGGTGTACCACACGCCTTGCGAAAATGTGTTGTGCTTACGCCCTCGACAACAAAACTGGTTTCACAGCTGTACGCTCCGGGAGACCGTAGGGGAGACACGGACGGGTCTCCCGTACAGCAGCTGCGAAACCAGCCCAAGGTAAGTCACGTGACCGCAGTAACCTGCGAGTGCCGCGCGGGCTTGGCGGCGTCCTGCAGCTGCGGCGTGCGGCGCGGCCGGAACGTGTACATGGCCACCGCCAGCGCCAGGGTTAGGAACATGAGCAGGAAGCTGTTGCCGGCCGACTCCGCCGGCGGCAGCCCCGGCAGCTGGTCGAGGCACTCGCCGTCCGTGCAGTACGACTGACCCTGACGGAGCTGCCACAAATTACAAGATGAGTTTGTGGTGTCATTTGAACTATACGATGATAAGGCACGCGAATTTTAATTTAATTTATTTACTGTTTTGTCCCTGACGGCGATTTCCGTGTTCGATTAAATCTCACTTTTTTTTTACAAAACTACGCACGTTATTATGTATTATTCTACATTGACTAGCCTGTTGTCTTAGTTGGTAGTGACCTGGCCTACTACGCCAGAGGTCGTGGGTTCGATTCCCACCCTGGACCGACATTTGTGTGATGGGCATAGGTATCTGGGTGTTTGTATGTATTTAAGTATTTATTTAAAAGTATTTAAGTATGTTTATCAGTTGTTGAGTGCCCATAGGACAAGCTTTGGCTTAATTTGGGACTAAACAGCCGTGTGTGAATTTGTCGAAAAACATCATAATATTAAAAACATATTATTTAAAGCCATATTTACTATAAAGCTGCGCGTCCACTAGTCCGCACCCCGCACGCAACGGATTGTATGGTGAAGGTCGGTGCGTGCGATGCGGACAGGTGGACGCGCAGCTTTACTATACAGGATGGAAAAACAAGACGGCAGTTGGAGGGAAAGTACCCTAATATTGATGACGGCAAATTTTAATAAAAGGAAACATTCCTTTATTTTCAAAATTAAGTAAAACTGCACTCAAAGATCTTAAAAAACCACTTGTCTGAGTCGGGAATCGAACCGGAAAAATGTGTAAAAACGCATCCTGTATTTTTATGATACCGATCGAAAGGGTTAATCATAAGAATCAATCCCTTATAAGTAACATAAGTATCTTAAAAGTAAATTAAAGGAAATCTATGAAATATAATAATCAATTCGATTTTATTCTGTCTTGACAATTTAGTGATAGATATAATGAGGACAGTCATCAGCCTGCTACGTCCACTTCTGGACATAAACCTTTAGCAAAAAATCCATAAGATAGAACTTAGGTTGTGAAATAATAGTATTTCTTATTGAGGTACTTGCATAAAACAAATCTAGTAGAGAATAATTGCAGTTTCAAGGGCTCATTAAACTAGGTGTACAAATTAGGTAATATAATTATAGAGGTATGTTTAGAATTCAGGTGACAATATAGTATGTACATACATTATTTCTGAAAGCGTAACAATGTAGTTATACTACAGTATAGTATCGCTAACAATTACATGCTGGGACTGTAATTGCAGTATTTGCTGATAAGAGTGAGTTGTTAGTGTGACAAATTCTATGTTAACAATTGACTGTATGTGCCAGCCTGGCTTATAAAGCGCTGCGCAGACGAGGGACTTTTTGTCCGAGGACAATTTGTCAGCAACGGAAATCTATGCAATAACACACACGGAGGACACAAATAGACTGCCGGACAAAACGTAAGTTTCATACGTTCTATCGCGGCGGTCAAAGTCTCTCATCTGCGCAGCGCCTAACTGTTATAGTACCTTGACCATGAAGTTGCATAAGCATAAGAACAATGACTTATAAACTTCTCTATTGATCCAGGAATATATAGTGGTATGAATTTGTGATTTTCTAGGGTAATACCCATATTAAGTGAATGATGGTTTTTGATTAGAGAGGATTACATTATGTTGATGTGGCGTGGCGTTTATTATTAGTGTAGATAAGTTTTAGATGCCGAATGCCTTGTACTCTTTTGGTCATCACACTCGAACACCAAAATTCATGGGTTCAATTCCCAGGCTATAAAAATGAAGAAGTTATTGATGATGATGTGTCAAAAAGTATTTATTATACTTCTCTATAGCTAGCTTTATCTAGTCATCAAACAGAAGAGTCTTAAATAAAAGGTGTAGGTACTAGTATGACCATAATATTCAAGAAGTTGACACGTATTCTGATCTAAACACATCAGAAGGAACAAGTACATCCACAGAGTTTAATAAATGAAATATTTATTATGACCAGTGTTCCTATCGCAGTGCAGACGTGGTAATCGCGAATTGGGACAATTATTTTGCGTGCCAAGGTCCTTACCAGCGAAATGAGTCGGCGCATCGCCAGTTCGTGGTTCCACAGGCACTCGCACGGGTCCATCTCGTCAGCCATAGGTACCTAAACAAATATTATTCTATCAGTTCAACAAAGTTCTAACACATCGCGAATTGGGAAATTTCCACACAAGTTCACTGTTCAATTTTGTCGCCTCTATGCACCGAATGAATTTCTAAAACGGGAATTATGAAGAAATTACGTCAACTTGTAAATATAGTTTGCCAAATAATACCTACAGTCTTTGTTTTTATTTACAAATAACAAAAAAACATTTGGTCAAGGATCATTTGTCACGAAGAGAAAGTAATTATAATAAACAAAATTAAAGTCTACCTGTATGAAGATTATTGTAGGAAAACAAGCAACGAAAAACGATTAATTAAAACTGATTGTAAAAGCGAGTGAACTCGCTTTGTTTTGTTAAATTAGACCTAAATTTACAGCAATTAACTACGCCTGCGACGACATTTTTACACTGTGTGCCTGGAGCTTTCTGATTGGCTGTTGTCTGAAAATGATTAAAAGAGAACACCCAATCACACAACGGGGTGACCAGTTTCTTACAGCGAAATGTTGCCCGACTGTAATTTACTTCTACTATTAGTAGAAATTTATTTGCGAAATATTTGACAAAACATGATGTTTTGTTTTTAGGTACAGTCGCCATCTACGTCTCGGTAAGGTATACCATCTAAAATAAACTGTACGGCGGCGGTCTGCACTAAACTCTCTCGCCATTTAAAAAGAAAGGGTAAACTGACGCAGCTTCGTCATTTTCCTAGATTTTTTTTCATGCAATTTTGTAATTAATTTTAAAAAACTAGGTACCTAGTTTTTCAAAATTAATTTATACATTTACTGATAGTCTTGTTGTACGACAATATAATATCTACTTATTCATTCGTAATACATGACAATTCAATAACTTCAATCAGTCGCAAGTTTCAATTTCATTTGTTAGGGAACCATACAAACTAGATTTGCAAAAATCGCAAAACACTTCTCCCATATACCTTACGAAACTCAAACTTAGGTACTTAAAAACAAAACGAACTTTTTACGATGGATAGAGACTGGACGCTTACAATATTACTAGTCGAAAATAAAAATAAAAACTTTGAATTCTAAAAAAAAATTAATGGAAATTTTGAATAAAAAAATCGAAATTCAAAATTTTTATTTTTATTTTCGACCAGTAATCTTTGTAGCGGCTGTGGTAGCGGCCAGTCTATCCATCATAAAAAGTTTTGTTTTGTTTAAAAGTAAGTTTGAGTATACTCGTCATTTCCTGCAAAATATATGGGACATTATGGGAGAAATTTTTTGCGATTTCTGACTTAATTCTAGTATGTATTTACTCTAACCTTGGTCCCATTGAGATTTTTGATCTTTTAGGTATAAGAAACGGGATCATTGGCATAAAAAAAAGTTTTTGTGTAAATTGCCCATTTCCTCGCTGACTGTTCATTTTTTTCAAAATCTGTGAATGCAGTTCAGCATATCTCAAAAAGTTAAGGGTGGTCTCCTAGGAACGTTTTCTCGTAACTATAACGGTTGGTACCTACATATCTGCCCTTACTGTCCCGTCTCAAAAATCCACCTGTATTATAAGTAGGTACATACCTACCTACATGATTTGAATTAATAATAATAAAGCATTTATTTTCAGTTATAAACCCATTGTACAAAAAAAACACAATAAATACAAACTACATAATATGTCTGAACGCCAGATTAGGTACTCGAAGACTGCTGGACCCGGTCTGGACCAATCAAGCTGAAAGGCCGTGGCAGGAGAAAGTGATCGTGCCTTTAATCATTTTGGGCCTTGTTTCTTTTTTCTATATGTGTTCATAAACATTAAGTTTTTGAAAAAAAAATGCACCGCTATAATCGTGCTATACGTACCTATGTTGTACAGTTTAATAGACAGGTAAACTATATAACACGCACAGTGTTGTTAAAATATGAGGCTCGGCTGTATGGAAATTTTCCTTGATCCCTTCGATTTTATTTGTCAGAATTTTTAAAAGTTTTTCGTAGCGGGAAAAAAATACTGATATTTATTGTTATTTTACTTCAAGGCGCCTAGGCCTAATTACATTAGTAGGTATATAGAATAAATCCTGGGTCTGCTTTCCGGCGTGCCTAGGCCAAAGAATATAAATATACCTATAGATACTTTGGCCTAGGGCCTAGGCTCGCCGGAAAGCTTGGACCCAGGATTTTTTTTTTTTTAATTTGGAGGGGCAAACGTGAAAATTCAGACCATAGCACTTGTTTACCGGCTTTGTTTTTCAAATGAAAAGCGATCCTTTCGGAACTTGTTGGAGAAAATTAACGAAAACTTGCGCGGTTACATGTTGTGAGTCTAGCTGTATTTGTGTGTGTGTTGGTATTATATTATTTTTGCTCAAGGGAGTGAGCATTCTGTGCGTAGGTACCTACGTTATCATCATCATATCAGCCTGTAGACGTCCACTGCTGGTCAAAGGCCTCCCCCAGGGATCTCCACGACGTCCTGTGCCGCGCTAACCTCATCTAGCTAGGTCCCGTTATAGTAGAGCCGTAATTGTAACAGAGTTTGTAGCTATGTATGTCCCCAAATCCCGTACCTACTAACCAAAGCCAAGCCCAGTGCCCGCTACCACAGTAATTCGAGGCAATCGCGTGAATTAATAAGCAACGAGGCACTACTACATAACCAGGGGTCCCATCGCGGTAATTCTGAACGACATTACCAAATCCAAACCCTAACCAAAAACGTTATGCTGCATCCACACGTTTGGCAAACCTTTACAAACGCAAACGTGTGGAGCGGGGGTTTGGCTTGCATTAGTAAAGGTTTGCCAAACGTGTAGGTAGGTACATGCAGCATAACGTTTTTGGTTATTGTTTGGATTCGGTAATATCGTTCAGAATTAGCGCGATTGGCCCGCAGAGTAAGTTTAAACATATACCTAGGTATGTTCTCGTTCTATCTCTAAGTTGTGTATGGTCCGTATTTGTTTTGCTATGTTTGTAAGTTACCTATCTATTTTTTTATCTATATGTGAAAACTTGTTATTGGCATTTGTTTATTCTATTGTGTTGTTTTGTATTAATGTTGTCATTTGTCCTGTTAGTTTTCCTAAGAGTAAATAAATAAAAATAAAAAAATGTGTAAAAGTACCGAGGTATAAAAGGTTTTCAGAAAGTTCGCGAAGGAAATGGAATTATACGCGGGAGTTATGCGGAGAAGTGTTCCCTTTTGATGTTCCACTTGGAATTGCGCGGAGTAGGGCGGGCCGCGGAGGTGGGCGTGGCCGGGACCCGCCCACCGCCAGGGCGGACCCGCCCCCCGCCTTAGCCTAATTGATTTTTACTTTGTCATAATACTTTGTCTGAAAGCTTCAAATATGTAGGTAAGTAGTATAAACACATATTAATGGAGAATTTATGGATATTAAGGGCTTCTTTCACCACTTCCTGATATTGTTACAGATAGTAATCTTAGTGATAAACTAATCTATCAGATAAATATGTGTGATAGACTATATAAAATATATAAGATATAGGCAATCAGATACCTGTGAAACCAAAAAAACAGGCTATCTGTCAGATAACCTGCAGATAGGGTATCTGGGACTTTATCAGCAAGTGGTGTAAGAGGCCCTAAATTCTAGAACCTACCCGTAATGACCTACGGCGCCGAAACGTGGACACTGACAGTGTGACTAGTCCGAAAACTCAAAGTCGCTCAACGGGCTATGGAAAGAGCTATGCTCGGAGTTTCTCTGAGAGATAGGATCCGAAACGAGGTGATCCGCCAGAGAACCAAAGCCTTTGACATAGCTCAAAGGGTTAGCACGTTGAAGTGGCAGTGGGCTGGTCACATCTGTCGGAGAACCGATAACCGCTGGGGTAGACGAGTTCTCGAGTGGAGACCACGACTGGGCAAGCGTAGTGTGGGACGCCCCCGGCTAGATGGAGCGACGACCTGCGCAGGGCGGCTGGCAGTGACTGGATGCGGAGAGTCGAAGATCGGACTCAGTGGCGCGCCTTGGGGAGGCCTATGTCCAGCAGTGGACTAGTGCAGACTGATGATGATGATGATGAAATTCTAGAACAGAAAAATGGTGCGATTATGAATCACGACCGAGTCGTAGAAAAGATAAAGAAACAGTTAATTTTTGTTCTTTACGAAAATACATTACTGGCTGTGGCTGGACTCCTTGGATATTGGATAAAGAATTATACTCTGTAAAAGAATACATGAACGCAAAGTTCTAATTTTCAATTGTGACATTCATATCTTAATTTATTATTATAAATTTTCATTTTTTCATACACAATTTGTGTAAAAGTGACATTGGCAAAGTAATATCTACTTTATGACATTTTATTTATTTTGACATTTTTGTACATTTTATTTTGACATGTTTTACTATGTTTTTTTTATTTATTATTATTATTTTATTGACGATCACATTAACTTTGACTTTTTACGTAAGAAAACTATGTATTAATATTTGTAATGTGAGATAAATAAATCTAATCTAATCTAATCTTGGATAGAATAGATGGGTGTACATTACACTTAACAGGCAGCACAGAATTATAATTCAGATTTTAAAAATGTTCCCAATAGTGATTCAAAATAATAAGTAATAACAATATTGTAAGTTGGTAACATTTGATTTCAGGCATATTTGTAGGTCAGCGTGTAGGTGAGAGCGTCAGTGGCGTAGGGGATAAGACGCGGCCTGGCATATCGAAAGGTCCGGAGTTCGATCCCCGGCTGGGCCATGTACCAATGGGTTTTTTCTCGAAACTTAAGTACATGTACTGACTGTTCTCAAACGGTGAAGGAAAACATCGCGAGGAAACCTGCATACGCCTATTCTTACGCTAATTCTTAGGCGCATGTGAAGTCCGCCAACCCGCACTGGGCTAGCGTGGTGGACTATAGCCCGCACGCCCTCGTTGAGAGGGTAGGCCTGAGCCCCAGCAGTGGGGAGATTAATAGGCTGTTGATGATGATGATGATATTTGTAGATAGACCAGAATATCATCTGATAGAGAAATGAGATCTAAACGTTCCATTATCGTGCATCTGAGACAAACAGCAGCTTTTTTATTATTTAATCAGCCTAATAATCAGCGCAATTACGCTTGATTTAAAAAAGTCATTCTCATAATCATCACTTGTGAACGTCCAAATACCTAGGTAGGTACCTACCTACAGTCTTCTCTAAACGAGAGTTTATTATTGATGTACGGTCGACCGCACGTCAGTGGAAACAATACCAGTACAAATTGGCCTCTCTAGCACTGTAGCTTCCTAATAGGCTAGGTCAGCTCAAGGTCAGTGTTTCCAATGACGTGCGGTCGACTGTACCTAACTTTTGTGGGCTCGTCTTTAGAACACGACACGTTAGATACCGAGTTCATAATTTTTTTATAGATAGTACTTGATGGTAGGTTTAACATACCTAAAGCGCAAATTACGAAAATTAGTAGTTTTAAAGATATTAATTTTTGAAAATTGAGTTTTGTAAAGCAATTTCACCACAAACTGTGCAAAAAATTCATACCTACTGAGTTTATATTTTTTTATAGATAGTATTTCATGGTAGGTTAAATATACGAAAAGCGCTACTTGCGAAAATTTGTAGTTTTAAAGATATTAATTTTTTAGGTTTGTTAGGTTACCCCTGAAATGTAGTCAGACCACCCCGAAGGTTAGGTGCGAGGAGCGAGCGACAGTACGTGGAAGAGGGTGCGACACATGAGATTTTGATGACCTTTTTAAAAGCGATAGCTGTACACTACATAGTGACTTAACCTCAAAATTTTGAAAAACTCATATCTTCAAAAATACTAATTTTCGTAATTTGCGCTTTAGGTATGTTAAACCTACCATCAAGTACTATCTATAAAAAAATTATGAACTCGGTATCTAACGTGTTCTAAAGAGCTTCCCTTTTGTGTAGGTACCTATACCTACATAATTAAAGTCTATAGGTATCTTCTACTATTCCTATACTTTACTATCAAAGTTTGGGTTATTCCCAACGAATCATATGATCCGTTAGGGGTTGCATCTGATCACACAAAAAGTTCCCATCGGATCACATGATTCGATGCAACTAAGAAATTGTGATCATTTTGTCCCAACCGATCATATGATCCGTTGCAACCATAGAGTATACTAGCTATAGAGCGCGCGCATTGCTCATTGCCCATTGTGCCAAGTGTAAGCAGGTGTTCTATGGACGCTTCTATATAGATTTTTTCTAGATCGTTCTTTTCCGTGAATCGTGTTTACAGCTTGGCACTCCACATTTCACCATGATTACTCCAAATCTAAATAAATACCGGCGCGAGCAACAATCAGCGCTACTGACGTGTTGTGACTAGTAGCGTCGCCCCGAACATTTCGAGACTGTTCAGACCCGTGCTTACAGTTCAGACTTGCTAACGCGCGCTCTATGTATACCAACAACTCTCTGGTTGCAACTGTTTAAGTCGACAGCTTTTCATTCCTATTTGTTAGTATCTCAAAATATTGGTACAACACTTTGCACTGATAACAACAATACAACGTTTAGGTACATACTTCTACCAGTCTCTCAAATCTATTAGCTCATAAGCTGTAGCTGGACTACGTCGAAAATCTATTAACTATCTAGTAGGTAACCCCAATGAAATTAAGAATGTAGAGAAAGAAACCACATTTAAAGCCCATTTAAAAAAATATTTATTATCGAAATGTTACTACAGCATACAAGAGTTTTTCGATGACTAGCTATCGCTCTGCGTCTGTTCGGCAATGTTGTGACTAATAATTAATACCTACACAATGTTTTATTTATATTTATTTAATTAATTTAAGTTTTAAAGAACTTGTTCTCTCTATGTTGCTGTGCCCCAACGGGGTGTCACATTTGATACTGTTCCTAATTTACCATCATGTTACAATGTGATATGCAATAAACATTATGATTATGATTAATCTCAAAAGTCTCTAAAATGCCTCTACAGTCGTGTGAAACTGTCTCAAGAAGGCGTACAGATGACGCAGCAGTTGATGGGAAGGATGGCGTGTCCCGTCGTCTGTCCCGCGTCCCGCGCCCCGCGTGGTCCCGCGTGTCCCGCGCGGTCCCGCCCCCGGCCGCCGCTCGCCACTCTGCTGTGAGCTGCCGCCGCGCGGACATGGCGCGAGTTCTGCGCCCGCCGAGCCGCACGTGAGTACACTGCTTCATAGTACCGCAGCCGGCAGAACAAGCTTTGATTACAATTTTTTTTAAATCGGTCCACAATTGACTGAGAAATCGGTGAACATACATAAAAGGAAAAAAAATACATACAGCCGAACATAGTACCTTCTCCTTTTTTGGAAGTCGGTAAAAAGAAGACGCTATTTGAAAACATTTTATTTAATATATCCTAAATATTTTATTGAAATCAACGGATAATAATTTAACTTTGATTTTATGCGTGACTTTCTATTCTACTTTTTTAGTACACATGCTTCATAGTACCGCAGCCAGCGGAACAAGCTTTGATTCCAAAAAAGAAGACTCTATTTAAAAACTTTTTTTTAATATACTAAAATTTTATTGAAATCAGCGGATAATAATTTAACTTTGATTTTATGCATGACTTTCTATTCTACTTTTTTAGTACACATGCTTCATAGTACCGCACCCAGCGGAACAAGCTTTCATTACAAAAAAGAAAACTCTATTTAAAAACATTTTTTTTAATATACTAAAATTTTATTGAAATCAGCGGATAATAATTTAACTTTGATTTTATGCATGACTTTCTATTCTACTTTTATTGTATATTTAGGTAGTACTTTCCAAGATTTTTCCTTCTTAATATACAATTGTAATAATGTAACGAATGTGCTGAACGTATTAGATCTTTGTAAATTAATATTTCATTCATGCTCACTTTTACAAGTGCATGGTCTTAAAATCGTGTTTGGCCACTATTATGTTGTATTTTTTTCTTTTCGTTATTGTGTAGGTACCAAGATAGAACCTAAAAACATAATGCGGTGACCTTTATAAACTTTTTTAAACTGCAGATAAAATAAATTTCGCCGGATTTCACTTTTAAATATAATTAGGTTTTTATTATTTAACTATTAAATAACTTAAATATATATTTTTTATAATTGACCGAGCGAGCGAAGCGAGCGAAGCGTCTACGTTTCGAGACTGGCCAAAAATGCTCTTGTCCGGCTGTCTGTCTGTCTGTCTGTCTGTAATTCTCTACAGGTCGCATTTTTCAACCGATTTTGACGAAAATTTGGCATATGTATAAATTAATTAAACCTACAAAATGAGTAGAATAAAATTTTGAAAAACATTTTTTTTAGAGTACCTACCATACTCGCAAAGTGGGAGTGAACTTTTTTTTTCTTGTGAATCCCATAGTGTGGGATATCGTTGCATAGGTCTTTCAAAAATATTGCTGGTGTGTGAATACCATTTTTTCGATTTAGGGATCCGTTGGCGAAATATTAAGCTTTAAAGCGGTAATTTTTGTTAGAGTCACGTGTCCCCCCCCCCCCCCCTGCCAGCTAAACGGTTGCTTCTGGAAATGTGAAAAAATTCATGGCAGTAGCATATATAACGTAGTTACAAGGAAAACTATTACGGCTAAGTAGGTTCTATTAGTTTTTGAGTAATAGTGGATCGACTTAAGAAAGTTGAAAAAATAAATTATGTTCATAGAACTGCATACGTAAAATGGAAAATTATTTTTTTCCGCGTGATATCCATGGTGTGGGGTATCGTTGGATGGGTCTTTCAAAAATATCGCGGGTGTGTGATAAACATTTTTCGATTCAGGGATCCGTTTGCGAAATATTAAGCTTTAAAGTGCTAATTTTTGTCACTTTAGTAGGTACTTTTTCTGTTTCCAAAGTTGACTTTTGTTGGTTTCTTTTAGGTTTGGTTTATAAGGGCTGGCGAGGTCAACTGTTCTCACGGAACTACTAGTGAATAACATAAAATGGGAGATTTTTTAGAATAATAGCGTCCTCTTTTTCATAAGCTTTTATTTTTTTATTTTAGCTTGTTCCTTTGGCTACAGTACTATTACTACCTGTACCTATCGTTATTATATTGTATTCTGTGCTATTACTTACTACAATTTCAACGTTTTTAAGTGAGTAGACACTTCACACGCGTGGTTTTAAACCAGGGGGCCAATCGCGTTATTATAATTCTGAACGACATTACCAAATCCAAACCATAACCAAAAACGTTATGCTGCATCCACACGTTTGGCAAACCTTTACAAACGCAAACGTGTAGAGCAGAAAGCCGAGGAAGTTCTTAGGCCTTGAGAAGTCCACCAACCCGCACTGGACTAGCGTGGTGGACTATAGCCCGTACGCTTTGGTTGAGAGGGTAGGCGTGAGCCCCAACAGTGGGGACATGTTAATAGGCTGTTGATTTAAAGTTATTGACGCCGCGTTTGTTTCTGTAAAATACCTATTAAAATGTGCACTGGAAAAAAATCTGGAAGGTACTCGTACGTAACCGCAATACATTTAAAGGTAATGATCTGGTTACCTACTCAAGATACTGTCAAAGGATACATTTTATAAAAAAAATACTAAAGTGACCCCGCAAGACTTAGAATAGGTACCTACCTACTCTGAAATATACAAAGAAAAGCCACGGTTAAAACCACATAAATTCACGACCCCGGCGTTATACTTTCATCATATCTAAAATTTATGTAAGTTTAGGTACCTACTTACCGCAAAAACTATTTTTTTATCTTTTTCGTGGTCGGGTTTTAGTTTTTAAATTATTTATAAACACAGGTCACTCTGGTTAGTGTATCCTTCCCGGATACGAAACGTAGGTATTCGATTGTCGACGTGAAAACATCAATGCCAGTAATTAAGTTTGAACCAGTGACTGTACAAAAGAACCAAAATATTTGGACCCGTATCCGCCGGGAAAGTCTATAATTCGGAATGTATAATTTAAATATAGTCAAGAGATGGCGCTATGTTAAAATACATCTCGGTTTTCATCGGTCAAAGAAAATCAACCCCCATTGTACGTTTTTGATCGGTTTCTGTTTCTGTATATAAAATAATGTTTTAAAGGCCCAAAATTTCAAATTCAACAATCAACAAAACTTCAATGTAAAAGTTATATAAAACCGATCTTTAAGTTAGGACACAAGAATAATAACCGGTTAGGAAACTTATAGAGACAAAATCTCCCTGTTTTTATTAACCTAAGTATAATTTTTTGTCAGTCATCAAATAATTTTAAACATTAAAAACTATAGGCAGCTTTTATCAGACATCGCATCGCCATAAATGTCAAAGTGTTAGTCGGTTTCATTGCAAATCCAATTTGTCCACTAGTGGAGGCTCGGCGCGTGACGTAGGGGTTTTCACTGAAGCCGATCGCCGCTGGAGGTGACAACCTCTCTGACCGCCGCGCGCTCGACAGAGATCGAGAGCCGTGCTAGGGCTGGCACTATCCAACTTTCAAAAGTGATTTGCGTATCAACGGATGCTTGTTAAAAACAGTTTTTCTTTAATCGTCTTTCAAATGAATCAATAAACATCGTAAGTAGGTAGGTAGCTAAATGTGACTTTTATTGTAGAGTAGGCCAAGGAGAAATGTTTTCCAAATTCAACAAGTTGACACGTAAATATATGAGAACTCAAGAAAATTTACGTCACACGTCTATAAAATAATGAAAAAAGTAAAGATTTTTTTAATACACGTCTTTTAGAAAATAACATACTAAGGTAGGTATGTAAGTAAGTACATAGATAAAAAAATAGTCGCATTAAAAAATAATTTTTTTTAACAAAATTGATCGAGAAACTATAGGACTAGAACTACACGCGCACATGGCACGTGAAGTATCGATCGAGTCACAAATACGTTAGAAAGATATTATTTCCAACCTGACCGAAGAACGAAAGTCGAAAAAAAACTTATTTCCACTTGATTTACAAGGACTACCTAATTCATAACAAAGACGTCACCCTCTAAGCGGTTTTAAATACGTTCGTCTAATTTTACACCCTTTATAAAATATGGAGACAAGTGGCAGCCCTAAGCCCCGGTGGAGAGTTCAACCCTCAGCCTGCGTCAACGCGCCAACAGTTGTCACTCCATTATGACCGGTCACTAATGAAGAGGCTCGAGCGGCCGGTTATTTCTGGCCGGTTAATTAACTCCCGGATTAAAGGGTTCAATCGGTTTCGAACATTGCAGAGCATGAGTCAAGAATGCAATGACGCATTTTACTTTGGAAAAATAGTTTGGAACTTTTAAATTACCTAACTAAATAAATAATTATTGTAAAAATAAAAACTATCTTCTGGCTTCTCATAGACCACGGAATCCCAATAAGAGAGAGAATAAGAGAGGGCCAGCCACTCTTTTAAAGTAGGTACCTACCAATCTAAAGATTTTGGTTTTTATTTTTTTACTATGTGGGTTTTCCACAGATTCATGAACATCTGAAATCTGTGAGAGTTGAATTTGTGCCGAAACACGTGCCTTATGGGTATCCGTATCTAAAAAGACCGGTTCATTAGTGTAAGTTTTTTACCGTTCGTCGTTAAAGTATTCCCACGGTGTTTTAGTTAACATACTTCTAGTTGCTACACTTGATGGCAATGTGTGAATGTTGTGTCTGTGGCCAGGGTGGGGCGGCTTCGTGTCGGTTGGCAGTAGAATGGCGCTGAAGACGCCCACGCCGAGCGGCGGCGAGCGCGAGACATGGGGCAAGAAGGTGGACTTCCTGCTCTCCGTCATCGGGTTCGCTGTCGACCTAGCCAACGTGTGGCGCTTCCCCTACCTCTGCTACAAGAATGGCGGCGGTGAGTACTACTATATGATATTATGTCGTCATTGCACTTTTCTAGCGCTAGAAAGAGTGCGCTCACAAATTAACGAAAATAGTAATTAATTATAATAGGGTAGGTATCAGTACTAGGAAACGATATTTTTTCATCCCTCAGTAGTATACCTAACATGGTTTGTTTTATGGAAGCTGTTTCACAATACTTATATATATATACTTATTTATAGTCGTGGCGGTAGTAATAGAGGCGTAATACCAACACCGCTTTACATTTATAGAGAGCGGCGCCGCCGCTGCGACGGGCGGCGACGCAGCTGCTTTGTGAGATATGACAAGCGGCGCCGCCGCTGCTTATATAATTCGTCCCATACAAACTCATGTAATCTCGTACAGAGCGGCGGGCGGGGGGGGTGTCACTAACTACAAATACCCTGAAAATTATTATTTTTTCCACTTTTTATTTTTATATATATCTACACACGCAAAGTACCTTTGTAAAAAAATTCACACATTTTTGTTCTTAACTGTGAAAGTGACACTTGGGCGGGCGGACGTATTGAAACAATGTCATTTATGATGTAAAAATTCCACTTGGTTCGACTGTCGGACCACGTTCTCGAACCGCACCCAGAATTCCTTCTGAGACTACGGGTCCACGGAACAGTAAAAACCAAATATCAAATTGACGAATTGTGGTGGAGACAATAAACGTCAAGTAACTTAGATTTAATTTTTTTATAAATATACATTATTCTAAAATTCTTCGTTAGAATAGATGGAGTCCCATATTATGATCCTTGCTAATCCACTTTCCGGGTAGTTATTACATTATCCTTTCGAGGGCTCTTCGAGTGGAGTTGGCGCTCGCTGGAGGCTCGAGCCTCTCGTTAAGTGCCACTTGGCGCGCTAATTGTCTGCTCTCTGCCTTCGTCTGTTTCGCGAAGACGTGACGTCACTATGCACTACAGTCCGCCGCGCAATGATGTCTACCTCCTTTCCGTTTCGGTGCTTATTTCATGCAATTCAATTTGTATTCAAATTGATATAAGGTTGGGCGCGGTTGACTGTGTCTCTATGTTATCCCACCGTCCCTATTATTTCACTAAATAAGTTTTTCATTACTCATACTCTGAAAGTAGGTCTGAAGTTGCCTGAGGAGCGGGTTGAAAGTAATACATCTCAGCCCTAGGGAGAATCGCTTTCAACTGACAGCTGTCAAATTATATTAAAAAAAACTAGTACTATTTTGACATTTCTATTGGACCATGTTCCAACTGTCTATACAGCCACTTAATTACAGCGCGATGTAAAATTGAAATAACATAAAGTTATGTAATAATTAAAGAATATATTTTTTAAATGACTTTATTATAATTATTACTGTCAACTATTTCTTTAAAATAACATAGATTTGGGCAAAATATTTACAATTTTTTCAATGATGGAAATGAAAAATAATGGCAGAATAGCTGGCCGGCCACAGAAAAAAAAAACAAAATAGACGGGAAAGCGGCAATCCGATCTTCATTTGTTTTTTCAAGTTGTAGAGTTTTGTTTATACTCCCGTATAGCAGAGATTTGTATTAACACTCATTTTCTGTTTTTGTTTTTACTTTCAGTGTATTCTTAATGAAAAGCACAGTGTTTCCCTCGGGTTCAAGACTTATTTAGAGGTCCCTCGAACTATTGGCGCCCTCGCTCGGGACTTAAATAAGTTACTTTCACACCTAGGTTAACAATGTACTATTGTTGTTTTACAAACCGATGCAACGTCTTTACTTGTAGTAAGTATGAGGTTTCTGTATAGGTAATGTTTGGTAATGAAATTTCTATAAAAATTGTAAAAAATCTAAAACGGAGGTACGATGGTTGGTGTGTTACAAGCTACGAACTTAGTTTTGTTTCAGGTACAACAAAACATATTAAATAGCAAACAAAAAAATATATAAAGTCAAAATTTAGGTTAGCTAGTGTTTTATTTAATTAACACACAATAGGCACTCAATAGACTCAATTCATCAAATTTCGACGCATAATACCACAAACGGAGAATGCCAACTGAAAACATCTGAAATTGTTTCTTTTCCTAGCTGTCATATGTACAGTATTAGAAAGATATATCTTTAAAAACGAAACTAATTTTAGCCGTGTCAAATTTTTAATTCATCATCATCATCAACAGCCTTAACATGTCCCCCCCACTGCTGGGGCTCAGGCCTACCCTCTCAACGAGGGCGTTCGGGCTATAGTCCACCACGCTAGCCCAATGCGGGTTGGTGGACTTCACATGCACCTAAGAATTTCTTCATCGGCGTATGCAGGTTTCCTCACGATGTTTTCCTTCACCGTTTGAGAGCTGTCAGTAAATGTACTTAAGTTTCGAGAAAAAACCCATTGGTACATGGCCCAGCCGGGGATCGAACTCCGGACCTTTCGATATGAGATCCGCATCTTATCCCCGACGCCACTGACGCTCTAATTTTTTAATTAAGTCTTACGTAAAATTTTTAATTAAGGGCTTCTTACACCAGTTGCTGATATTGTTACAGATAGTAATCTTAGTGATAAACTAATCTATCAGATAAATCTGTGTGATAGACTATATAAAATATATAAGATATAGGCAATCAGATACCTGTGAAACCAAAAAAACTGGCTATCTGTCAGATAACCTGCAGATAGGGTATCTGGGACTTTATCAGCAAGCGGTGTAAGAGGCCCTAAGTCTTCAGAATCGGGCCTAATTACTCCGTAGGCCTAATCCTAATAAGCATGCTTCGTAGCACAAAAGCTACAAAAGATGCTACGACGTAGATCCTATTGAAAAAAGGGCTACCCGAAAGGTTCTGACGTAGCACCGAAGCAATATTACAACACCATGTGTGACTTTCTAAGCTCTAAGTTCCTCGGCGCCGTAATAGATTCATTAGAGAGCGTGGAGTGTGCCCTGCGCGCCTGATTGCGTGCTACCAGGCCTCGAGGGTGCTCGTAGCATAATAGTCGGTTAACAATCGTGCCTCGGCGCGCCTCCACCGCCTCGACGTGCCTCGCACTTATGCATCTCGAGTGCCTCGGGCTTACACCTGCCTCTTAATAATTGAAGGCTTTATGCATGGTCGGCGTACGTGGAACTATAAATCTTAACTTGAAAACCTAGGTTTTGAATGCAATGCACAGACTCCTGAACTATGAAGACCTGTCTGTCAGAAGCCAAGATCAGTAATCTTATTCTTGTGAATATGTTTTTTCTTACTACCTTTACCCGCGGCATTCCCCGTGTGGAATACGTTTTACGGGAACAGTTGCTATGGTTGAAGGAATTATGAAAAAAAAACTACGATCATCAATTGATGATCGCAGAAATCAAAAGATGTTATACTAGGTGTCAAAGGGGAGCTGTGCGGGGGTTCACTAGAGACGCTCATTCAATTTCAATTGATACGATCAAGATCAACCAAATCAAACTTCCGCACAATAGACTATAAACACTGTCAGCGATGTGCAAACAATTTGTGACTATATTCATTCAGCCGTCAAGAAGACTCAGAAGACTCAGAAGTCAAGAAGACGTCGACTCTTGAAGTCGTCAAGAGTCGAGGGGACTTTAACAATGATCTCTTTGATAAATAGTGTTTTTTTCTGTAAGCATTAAACGCTTTAAACATAACTTCCGTCAAACGACAAATGCAAGCAAAGGGCCAGTCTGGACCTTCACAGAGGAAGAGATGCCATATATATTTCAAACCGGAAATGAGTTGTGGAGGCGCGGCTTGGGGCTGGCGTCGCCACATGCAGCCGCGCGACCGGAAGTGGCACAAATTAGATTTGCTTGTTTTCACTTTGTTGTTGTGTGAGACGATTCGATCGCTGTTCTATTCTGTTTTACAGATTATGATCAAATCAAAATTTTATACAAACCCGAAAGTGTCGGTTCAAATTATGTATCCTCAACAAATTTTCAGCTGAGAGCTGTCTGTCCGGCGGCGGTTAAATAAAATCACTTCACCGATTATGCTGTACGTACGTACAGGCACGTTATGGCAAGTAAAGATGGGAAAATTATGGAAGTTTTAGAAGAAAAAATATTTTCCGAGATATTTCATTCTCGCAACTTTTGTACAAAGTACGATTTGGGGTCTTTTTTGGAGCATAATTGTGTTCAATCCAATAATACCTAAGTATACTTTGTGCGGTTTCAATGTATTTATAGTTAAAATCATACAAAACAAACTCAAAATAAAAGTGTATATATATATCAATATAAAACCTATTTTTCCACATTCTCATGTTTGTTCTTTTCCGCATTGCTATCCATACTTCTCCTTGCATTGTCATCTCTGCTCTTTCTGAAGACGTTATGTGAGCTCTTTGTCGCGGCGTGGTGCGGCGCGTGGTGGCGCGGGTGCAGGTGCGACCTGGGGGTCTTGTCCGGCCACAGCCGGTGGATGTACTCCTTCATCAGGTTTAAGTTCACCGACCTCGAACCCGCTATTTTGGGCCCCGGGAACACATACGACAGCTCAGTCAACAAGTCCTCATCTAGAGGCACATTGTCATTTATGCTTCGCTCCAACAGATCCTTGATCAGTATCGACCTCTGGAATTCCTCGCCGAGTTTCAGGAAGTACACAGCGGCGTCGACCTTGTGGCGAGGATGCACGTTGTGCCCCAAGTACTGAGCTCGACGCAAGATGATTCGTCTGGGATCCGGCTCCTCTACATTAAAATTCCGCACTAAATCTCCGTACGTTATTGCAAAGTTTTCACGAGACTCCATCTTCTTTACTCTGTCCAGAAAAACTATGAACTGATTGTTCACACAAATATTTTCGAGCAGAAGTGTCTCTATTTTGACTCGCGGTCGCAACATCTTTATTATAACGGACAAAGCGTCCGCCAGACTCAAAGGATTGAAAGATAGATCGAATGTCCTCAGGCTCGTCGCTCTGGGTAATCCGGCGAGGATGAAGTTTAAAGGCTCGCCGTGTAATCTGTTGTTACTAAGATTTAAGACTCTCAATGTCGGAATCAACACGATTTTCTGTAATGCATGAGCGACTTTCATACCTTCCAACGCATTCCAGGAGAGGTTTAACTCCTCCATGCACTCGCTATCTCCGATATGGTTGAGCATAGTCACGAGATTTGCGGGAGTAGTGAAATTGTTCCACGACAGATCCAAGTGCGTCAAAGAGTTTTTGTAGCTCATAAAGAATGTAAGCTTGTCGGCAGTTTTTGCGTTCAACGAGTTACAACTTAAGTTGACGGCTTCTAGAGATGCGCCGTAGAACATAAGGTTAACAAACAGAGCTCCTCCCTCGTCAGTGAGACAGTTTTTGGATAGATTAATGTTTTTTAGGCTCCGATTAATGTCCAAGTGCTTCCCCAGCCGCTCTATTCCTGACAATCCTATGCGACAACCTGATAAGTTCAGTTCTTTTAGCGTATAGTTTGACTTGAACAAATCTCCGAGGTGGTAGCACGCTTCGTCGTTTAGGAAGTTGTAAGTCAAATTTAAACTGTTAACATATCTGTTGTACCGCAACGCCATGGCTATTGCTCGGACTCCCTTCTCAGAGATGCCGTAGTAGCTCAAGTTAATAGACTCTTTGAGCAGATTTGTGTAAAACAGCCGAATTGGGCTGATGTTCATTTCTGCGCATAGAGCTTGGTACAGGTCTTGGCCGTCGTCAGGATAGATGGTGGGTGGCTCAGGCTGCAGGAGCGCCGCCTCGATGCCGGGGTCGGGAACGCTGAGGAACTTGTAATGTATGTGGTTGTCTACTTCGCTGTCTGACATGGGGATGTATCTGGTGCATATATCTGGATCGCCGGGGGAGAATAGACCCTCGGATAGAAGATTTCTCTTCTCATTGGCATCGCGGACGGTCTCGTCGTACGCAGACCACTCGCTGATGGGCGGTTCCTCAGAAATAATCGAAAAGGAATCATCCTTGCTCGCCACGTATATGACCTTTGTCTCTGCTGTGATTTGGGATTTATTACTGCTGCGTCTCGACATGTTGGATAAGATGTAGAATTATAAAATTGGTGTAAAAAACTATAAAATCTATGTAAAAATCTACATGTATAATAAAATATAAATATAAAAGAAAAAGCTAAATTATGTCACAGTGACATTAAGGCGATATACAGAGAGGAGATAAAACCTACGGAGATATAGTTATAGTTGTCTTTGAAAGCTGTAAACTCTTTGGTAATTGTAAAAGTGATATTACATATTATCTTTGAAATTATATGTGTATACCATGGAATTAATATGTACTAGTTGATTAGTTCCATGGTGTATACGCGGTGAATGCAGAATCTGCTTATCTACAAAAGTATGCTTATCTGCGTTCACCGCGTATACGGCTCTATTCTTCTGTTACCATAATCTGAGGTTACCATGCATTGTCAAATTAACGAAAAACTTATTGCCCAAAAATGTACGAGTACATACAGCGTAGACAGAGAAACGACAATTTTGGAGTCTTCCATCATTTTCAGTTTTCCATCTTCGCGTCATCGGCAGTCCTTAGACGTAATATAATATTTTTAGCGCAAATAAATGTATAGGATAGTATGCGAAGCTGAAGTAGCAGTGGGCTGGGCACATCGCTCGTAGAACTGACGGCCGTTGGGGCAGAAAGGTTCTCGAGTAGCGACCACGTATCGGAAGACGCAGCGTAGGAGGCCTCCCACATGGTGGACCGACGATCTGGTGAAGGTCGCGGGACCGAGCTGGATGAGGTTAGCGCAGGACCGGTCGTCGTGGAGATCCTTGGGGGAGGCCTTTGTCCAGCAGTGGACGTCTACAGGCTGATATGATGATGATGATGAAATGTATAGGGGTAATCCTGACTCAGGATAAGGAAGACAGTTTGATGTAATGACTCCAATCTCTGTTACACTGGACTGCCGCCTATGCAGCTGCCCCATAGCCAATTTATTGTACTGATTTGAAGCGCCACCCGCGTAGGTATACCTGCTAATTTTGACGTTTAATATTGATTCCGCCGCCAAAATACTTGAAAATATAAGTACTTTTTCAACGCCAAAACGGAAATTTATCAAGTAGGAACAAAAATTTACAGCAGTTTGATGTCATGTAATCTGCGAACACACATTGAGGCATTGTGATACGGCCCGTTGTTGGCGCAGTTCCATGGAAACTAAATGAAAATACGTTCCCACTTTGAAGTGAGACGTCGGCCGCTTTTGACAGTCTGACCCGTAATCTGTAGTATTGGTGATCGCAGCATGTAATACTTCATGACTCTAAATAAGCCACTCTTGAATGTGAGCGGACAAGCATATTGCCTGATACATGTGTCACTTACCGTGTATTTAGAACTTTTAACTCACTCTCAACTCAAAGTATGCTGTGAAACAAAGTTTCGCCGAACACTAATTGCGTCCTCCACTCGGCGTCCGTCGCTTTGCCGCCCAAGAGTCTGTAATTGACAATCAAAACGCGCCCTTTACGCCAGGGAAACTTAGTTAGCTGCTCGATGCAGGAAAATTAGTAACACATAATGGGGCGGGTAATAATGTAATGGGGGAGGTCATCTAGTACAGAAGTACGGGGCCCGATCGATTGGAGTGAGGAGCGGAGTCAACAGGGACCCATTTAGAGACCAGACAACATGGGGTCGCAGGAAAAAATCTGTTCGTTTTAGTCGTATAATAATAGGCGAAAATCAGCCTTTTAACTAACATTGAACTTTCAGCTTTCTTCTCATCGTATTTTGGTGTTGACAACGAACTTTTGGCAAAACGTCAGATTTCCGCCTTTGATAGGTATATGCAAGGTTGTCTTTAATTTTTCAGACATCAGAATGGGTCTACGGAAAGGTTATAGGCTGCGCGGAACACATAATCAACTCTGTTGAATCTGCGGGTAAATAGAAAAATACCAATAATTAAATAACAACAAAAATATAGTACTTGTGCATAGAAATAAATCGAACATAAATTGATAATGACAACATAGGCATAGCCATAATCAAAGTAAAGCTAGGCAAATAAAGCAAGAACAGCTTGTCCCCAAATACGTATCTGGTAGATAATGTCCAGACTCTTTTACTTCCGGGTGGTCCTGCGAAGAGATTGGCTCCGGAAATTTGATTTAGTGCCGCTTTATGGCGACGATGCACTCTTCTGCAAAGTATAAATAATATGCCTACCCTACTGCAATATGAAGAAATAGGAGCATAAGACATAAAACGATATTTCAGAATTACTTTAAGATTGATCTACCACTTAAACTAGGACATCTTTTGTTATCGCCCCAGGCTCTACCTACTGAACATTTTAAGATATGACAAGAGAACCGTTCACCTTATCGTAGTAGCGTTCACCAGACACTTCGGTGTGAGGCACCTTCTACATAAAGATGGGACTATCGGAGACGTCATCCGTAGAGACCTGTGGAGACAATAGCGAGACGATGATACATCTGCTGTGCGAGTGCGATGCACGCAAGGAGAATGAGTGTCCTGGGTACAGCCTATCTGACCCGAGGACTACAGGCTCCTACCCCTTAGCTGCACAATAGCTTTTGTGCAGCGAACACTTGGGGAGGAGAGCGCCAGGTAAACACACGGGCTGACACAATAGATCTCATAAGGTCGCAGTTTCGCTGGGTGAACATATAGGAAAGATAATCCTCATTTATTTTAAGATAAAATATTCTTCGCCGGCGTTGAATAAGTTCCAAATTTCCCTTTAAAACCTTATTAAATAACAAAGTCAAACCCTATCAAATATCCAACAACAAACGAAACCTCCATTCGAATCTATTCAATGGTTTTCGAGAAGAGTATAACAACTCTCGAAAAGCAACCGCCATTTCAGAAAATTACGACATTGCTTAGATGCATCAATCAAATCACAGGGGTTCCCTGACCATTTCCATTACATGTCCGGTGTTATTCTGGTGTAATTATTGCGCGCCCGGCCCGGCCTGGCCCGCTAATTGATTGGGGAGGCACTTCATCGCACCCCTTGCCTCGCATCCATCATCGTTCAATGCCGCCACTAGGAACTATTATATAATCTATGCCTCTAGGTAATGCGTGTTTTGAGAATTTTGCAATCTATTTAGATTTTGTGTTATAGCGGACGCCCCGCGACTTTGTCCGCGTTAAAAAGTATCATACATTCTCCGAGTATCTTATTACATCGTCCCATTTCTTCACCCTTAAAATTGAAATTTCAAAAATCCTTTCTTAAAGCGGAAACCTACCTAAAGTAAACTCTTACATGTCTGCTTCAAAATGTACGCGCATTAGAAACATCTCTATCTCATTGTCTAGTCCTTGCCTACAAGTACTTATCCATTGACCACAATCCAATAAACACTACTATATTTCAGTGAAACAATTCCAATTCCTATAAATGTCCATTCTCGTGTGATTTAATACCGTCTATTGCAAATCTCATCATAATACCCAATCATCCGCGCCGCTCCGCGGGGAATACCCGCCCCGTATCGACTCCGATTTCATTACTTAGCCCCACTTGCCCCAACCTAAAGCGAACGATTAAATCATTCTTTTAATTTGGCTTTCTAGAATATAAAATTAAATTGAGATAGGTATTGCTCTATAGAGCTATTAGATTTTTCCTGTTAAGGACATACTTAACTGGGTTTCCATGAGCTATTTGTATGAGATTTGCAAGGTGTGAATCCGGTGAACTGGTGAATCAGGATTATTTAATAAGGTACATATAACCAATGCGAGCGAAGCATTTAATATAAATAAACATAAATCATGTCGAAATTTTAGTATGAAATCAGATTTGCATTCCCTGTAGACAAATTCACTAATTTTGCCAAGTTATTTAAAGTTTTGTTGTGGCATTTCGGTAAAAACACAACATCTCATTGCGTTATTTATTAGATTTAACTTTAATTTTTTCTACCCATTCGCAAGATGTTGTTGGGTCTTATTTTTTTCGTTATGTTACCTGCCCTGCGTCAATTGTGAACTTTGTGGAATTGCAGGAAAAATATTTTGAAAAGTTACAATACCTAGTTAAAAGGCAACCTGTCGGAAAATTTTAAAAATTTCAATAATTCCTAACTTCTGTTATTTTTATGCAATAATAAGTTATAAATAAATGTATTTATTTTGGAAAAAGTTTCCGTATAGTTATTCCAATATATTGGACAACTAGCAAATGTTTTCTAAAAGAATTGTACAATTATTAACTGTGGTCTCTTTATCAGGACTTCTTAGTAAAGTAAAATAGTAGAAATTTTCGGAATTACGGAACACTTTAACCAATGGTAATCAAAGCATTCGAGACAATATAAAATGCCATTGCAACAAAAGCCAGAAGTTCTCGCAAAGCCCCATTATCCCCAACTTACGGAGAGGAGTCTCCGCGACCGACTTACTGAGAAAGTTATCCGATCCACCCGCTCCCCCTCGACCTGTTGCATCCGGCAATAAAGTAAATCCCTCCCGGATCGCCACCTTCCCCCTGCTAACTCCCTAGACTTGAGGCATGATATTATTTGAACACTTGAAGTTCTAAGAACACAATTTATCTTCGACTGCGCGTCAGCAAATGCAGGGTTATGTTTCTCGCGCATATACAATGTAAGTATCTGGGATTATTCCCTCTAAAATTGATTTTTGATAGATGAACTGACATTAGATTTTATTCGGAAGTGGATTAATTAAAATCTATCTGATAGTGAAAGAAAATATTTCATATATTTTCAACCGACGAAAAAAACAAAAGAAGGAGGTTCTCAAGTCAACCCGTACATACCTATATTTTTATGTATGAACACGCATAACTTTTTAGTATCAAAATTACGGAGGTAGGTACCGTGGGTAGATACTTAAAATTATAACTCTCTTTTCCAATTTGATATTATAATTTGTTTGAATTTGACTTTTTCCTTTTATCTGTTGGGGCATATTTTTAAAATTATTCATCGTCATTTTAGACTATTGAGCATGTTTTTGTCATAGCCTCAAAATCAGGCGGATTTACTTAAAATATACAGATATTACTATTACTATTATACTTTTGTGTTCAATTCATAATTTATACGGTGTTATTTTTATGTATGCGTCTTATAATATAAGCCATTGTGGATGGATGTTCACAAATCAGACCAACGACCGAGTGTTTGCATCGTCGTGCATCACACAATACGCAGTAGTTAAGTAGATGCTGTACACCATGCCTCGTGCCGAGGAATTGAAGCGAAGGAAGTCCCTCGTTAAACAACTGGGCCGGTAACTCGCTCATTAGGCGATTTATTCATCTCACTACAATACTTAGTTGCATCTTTAACGCTGCGAGACGTGATCTATAGCTCTTTTTGCTCAAGATTGTGTAATACGCATGAAGCTAAAAACTTCTTGATTCTTTTCCTTCAAGGTAATACGAGTCATCATCATCATATCAGTCTTTTAACGTCCACTGCTGGACATAACCTTCCCCAATGAACGCCACCACACTCGGTCCTACGCCCTCCGTCTATCTGCTTCCGGCCACTTTCTATTAAATTTCATCTAAATCGCAACTGACCACTGGATTGAGCTCCACCAACCTAAAATCCTGTCCACCGATCGCCACTTCTATCCGCGGACAGTGCGAGAAGCTATTGAAATCAAGAAATTCAAAAATTTTAATAGGGAAGATGGTTTTAAATTGTCACCGTCGTGGAATCCAGTGATCGATAAACTTAAATCTCGTGACTTATCGTCGAATACACCCGCGGATACCGTGAGTGTTGTGTGCCGGGACTTTCCAATAATACAAGATCAGCAGAGGGTAGTTTCAGAAACTACTCACAGCGATTAACAATGACAGTTCGCCTCTCCAGTCAGCTCGTGACCACGGCCAGTGTAACCTGGTCGAAACGTCGGGCAAGGTAAATAAAACTATTTCGTGTGTAAGACCCGTAAATAATTATATAATTATGAATCGCGATTTTTCCACGAATACAAAACTTTCTTCACTTTATAGTCGTTCGAAAGTAAAAAGTAACATTCCGAGCGACAATGTTCCTCGAACAATGAAATAGAGTGACGACTTTCTTAAGTCGCCGCCGGAGCGAACGCGAGTGCCTTAAAAGGCCAATTAGAGCTCAATTTGCGTCGCCCTCGGGGCCGATATGGAATTATTGCAGGGAATTGCGACCTGTGATCTGAGATTGCAAGAACTCTTCGGGGGAAATCGAGTGGAAAAAATCAAAGCGCTGCGAGCGGAGAGCTTAGTTCAATTTGAAGAAACAATCGTTGGCAATATAAAAATGGCGCACCTCGTAAAGTAAGGCGTCAGTGGCCTCGGCGATAAGACGCGACCTATCATATCGAAAGGTCCGAGGTTCAATCCCCGGTTGGGCCATGTACCAATGGTTTTTTCCTCGAAACTTAAGTACATGTACTGACTGCTCTCAAAACGGTGAAGGAAAACATCGTGAGGAAACCTGCATACGCCGAAGAAGAAATTCTTAGGCGCATGTGAAGTCCACCAACCCGCACTGGGCTAGCGTGGTGGACTATAGCCCGTACGCCCTCGTTGAGAGGGTAGGCCTGAGCCCCAGCAGTGGGGAGATTAATAGGCTGTTGATGATGATGAAAGTAGGTAAGGCAATAAGCTAGTCGAAGTCTTTTTAGGAGGCGTAAAAAGTCTGATGCTAGTAAAGGTATTTATAAAAAAAAGTTGTGCGTGGTCATACATAAATATATGGGTCGACTTGAGAACCTCCTTTCGTTTTTCGTCGGTTGAAAAACAGCGAGTTTCGGCACTTGATTGAAGTCTCTTTTCAGATGGTAGGTATTAGTAGTTTACCTGTCCGTTTATTTGTTTCCGTTCATTTTAAATAAATAAATATATAAATAAAGAGAAATTTATTCATCAGCAGAGCTACAAACTTTACAATTAGTATAACAAGACATATTTTTTACATATACTTAAATCTAATTATATATCTAAATGTATCTATTCCTTTGTATATATCGCACTCTGATGATGAAAAGGACGACTCCTCAACGACAACGCTGTTTTTCAGTAATCGCCTGTTAACTCGTGAAATTCCTCGCTAACATCGGAGGTATTCTGACATAAAATTAATTTTATTTTAATATTGTTTTTGACATTGTAATTTAATTTGTTATTATTGGATGTATAAAATGAATTTTGTATATAAAAAAAAATTATGTAAAAGCGAAATGAATGAGTCTAATCTTACCTATAATAGCTAAACAAATAGTAAAGATACAATTCCGAGTTGAAAACCAAGGGAAAATGAGAAGTGGTGAAGTAAGTGGTCACTAATAGTTATAGACGGCAGTGGTCTGGTTTTACGTATTTTCTGGGGCTGTGTAGCTCTGAGGTTTACTACTTCTAAAACTTGGTGAATTTTTACAATGTTTGCAATTATTAGTATACAGGGTGTCCTGTCCGGTGTGACACGGAGGGAAAGTACTTTAAATATTGAATTAGGGCGAGTTCATTTGCGCTCATCGCAGAGACCACTACAGGTCGAGCCTGCATTTTCAAAAAGCTGAAAATTCTCCCAAAATTACCTTAGAAGTTATAAATTGCACAGATTACACGACACAACAGACCGTTCTTAGTGTGAGCGAGTATGAATATTTTATATTTACCACATGCACTACCTTTGGACATTTCCGAAACATTTTGTTTGAAATTCGTCCAGTTAGTTTAAAAAGTATATCAATGACAAGTACGACTTATTTAATTGCCACTGGACTGGCTGCTGTCCTGCCTGTATGGTTAAAGTCATGTTGGCGCTAAAGGGTAAGGACTAACTAGAACCATGTGTCCCTAGAACTAACTATAACTAAGCTTCGGAAAGTCAGTCCAGTGATAATATTACAGGTGAGTGGAATTGGAGGTATACTGTCCGTATGCGGCGCGTGTGAGAGTGGTTTTCCTTGCCGCAGGGGCGTTCCTGGTGCCGTACTGCATCATGCTGGTGGTGGGCGGCATCCCGCTGTTCTACATGGAGCTGGCGCTGGGGCAGTACCACCGCAAGGGCGCCATCACCTGCTGGGGACGACTCGTGCCGCTCTTTAAAGGTAAACTTTCTGGTAGTAAGTCTGTGTCCAAAGCCTCTCTTAAAGGTAAACTTTCTGGTAGTAAGTCGGTGTCCAAAGCCTCTCTTTAAAGGTAAACTTTCTGGTAGTAAGTCGGTGTCCAAAGCCTCTCTTTAAAGGTAAAATTTCTGGTAGTAAGTCTGTGTCCAAAGCCTCTCTTTAAAGGTAAACTTTCTGTCGGTCGATGTCCAAAGCGCTTATTCCTTGTAGAAATACAAGTTAGATAACGAGAACAATAATTTCAGCTAGATAACCATTTACCTAACAAATTCCCTAACTATTTTATTTATCTAGTTGTTTCCCGCGGTTTCGGCCGTATTAAATTTGGATTAGTCCACAGATTTCTGTATTGAGAAATCTGTGAATGAGAATAGGTACCTACGTGAAAGTATGTAGGTAAGGAAGTTTGTTACCACTTTGTTACTCTTTCACGCAATCTACGGAAAAGATTCTGATGAAACTTTACACACTGGTTATTGAAACGGAACGCTTCGAATTGAAATTTGAAATAAGTCGGTAGCAGAGCTTAAAAAGCTTTCTAATATCTTTCTAGTTTTACTGAAAAGGATCCTATGAGTCGTAGAATATAACTTAATTCTAGATTTACGGCTTTATTCGGTCACGTCCACGTTCAAATGGACTTGCTGAGTGCTGGAACGTTCCACCGCTAGTAATCTTGAGTTATAGCGTTCCTCGCAGTGCACTAAAGAATATAATAGTACAATACTCCACTGACATATTTTCCTCGGTTTTTAAATTAAAATTTCTATAAAATCAGTGACCTTTGAGAGTAAAATGCTGAATATAACACAAGAATAGGGTTGTCATTTCGGAATTTCTAAACCCGTTTAAAGTTTTCGTATCGCAAAAAGAACATTCATACTGATTTCAATTCTGATCTCCGTGTTTTGTTTGCAAGTCGGTTTGAACGTGTATAATTTCTGATTCGGCTATTATTTAATTATCAGCCAGTATGGCTTTCCGGGAATTAACCTATTTAGGTATTTGTCATAGAGTTAGGATTTCTTTGGTGCGCCCGCGCCCCCTTTTTGAACCTTTCTGGTATTTGTCCACGAAGCTAAACGTTGTTGGTCAGGAAGGTTAGAATATCTTTGGTGGAGCGTTTTGGGATAGGTAATTTTTTTCATTCAAGTTGTTGGGAACCGAAGTCACAGATAACATAATAATACCACGTACGAAGTGTCACGTTTGTCCTTCTTTTTCCTCTGAGCGTTTGTCTCTTCTATTTTGTTTCCATAAATAAATTGTAAGTATACAATAACTGATGTGGATATGTATAGGCATCGTGGGAAAAACTAAAAAAAGCATGTCACAACTCTTCCAGTTCGTTCCAGTTATCACTTTAGTGGCCTTTGAACCTTCGTCCGGGAAATCCGACAAGTCGAAGGCGGCAGCCCTGGCGGCGCGCGAGCTGCCTCCGCCCTCCGCACTTAACACCCATAATTGACACCATTTCCCAGGGCTCCCCTTAAGTGCTCCCATACGCCGCGGACGCTCTCGGAAGGCTCCCGGAATGCTCCCGGTATATTTGTGGGCACGGCTTATGGCTGCGATTTCATTCCGGCCGATTGTCACGTCGCGCGGCTGAGTGGCTCACTCCGATATGATTTTTGAAGATAAATAAAAGTGGTAATGGAGTGGAAAGGTGGGAAATGCGTTTAGGGGAAAAGTTTTTATGGGAAAAGGATTTTTTGTCGCATTCACTCGGTACCTGGTATAGTTTTGTTTGAGAACTAAGATACATATTTGTAATCGCTGTACATACTGGTGAATCTATAAACACACTCTGAGACGTAGGGAGAGTAGCGAGCCTTTTCTGTGTTTTGTGAGTAATATGATTAAAAATTAATTTTATCATATCAGTCTATCGATCACCTTCATTGGTCTCAGTCACGCCTTAACGGCTCATCGGATATTGATTAAACTTGGTAAAGTAATAGATCATACCTATCCTGAAATAACTTGAAGTTTGAACAATACATTTATGATCTTTTAACGCAGTCGAAATGACAAGTATAAACTAGTTAGATAGGTACGGTCGACCGCACGTCAGTGGAAACAAAACCAGTATAAACAGGTCTCTCATAGTATTGAAACTCCCCAATAGGCTGAGCCAGCTCAAGGTCAAAGTGTTTTCACTGATGTGCGGTCGACTGTACCTATGGTACATCATAATTCCCAGTTAGTCTCGCACTAATAAAAGCGTACGAACGCGCGTGTTGCGCAGGTAATTTATCTAGTACCTACTTACCTAAAAAATGGTTTTTTGTAGCATTGAAAGTATCACTAGGCTAGGCCAGCACAAAGTCGAGTGTTTCCATTGACATCCGGTCAAGTGTACGACTGCGCGTGTTGCGCAGGTCACCAGATAGAACTTGATCTCTCGTAGCATTGAAACTGCCTATAGGCTAGGCCAGCTCAAGGTCAAAGTGTCTCCACTGACGTGCGGTCTAGTGTACGACTGCGCGTGTTGGTTGGTTGCCCAGGGATCGGATACGCGGTGGTGCTGATCGCGTTCTACGTGGACTTCTACTACAACGTGATCATCGCGTGGGCGCTGCGGTTCTTCTTCGCGTCCTTCACCACCATGCTGCCGTGGACCAACTGCGACAACGAGTGGAACACGCCCGCCTGCCGCCCGGTGCGTTCCATCCCACTCACTGTAACCAACCACGACCTGCCTCACTAATATTACCACAGGCTGTCCCATAAACAAAGGACGTGTTTGTACTGGACAATGGTATGGTTTTACATTAAACCTCTTTGATACCAATGTGTAGGTCAATAATTAACGTGTCCCTGATCTTAGGACATTCCTTATCCCTTTATGTTCAGTACTTGGTTGGATATTGGAGTGTCCTATAAAATCGTGTAAGAGTTCTGTATTTATAAGTCATTTTTGTACGTGTATAGCCTGTACTTTGTGTACACACTTTGCACAGAGCAGTACACATAGTGCTTAGTGCTGATAAATTACTTAAGGATCGTGTGTTTTCGCAGTTTGAAGCTTTCAGGGATTCAGCGTACGCGGCGAACCGGTCCCGCGCGCGGCACAACGAGTCCTCCACCATCGAGCCCGCCGCCACCACGCCCTTCACCTCCGCGGCTTCAGAATATTTCAAGTACGTGACCATAGTAAAAGAAAAGGGTAGTATAAAGGTAGGCCGACTCATATCACTCACGCAGGGCTGTCGCTTTTAGTTTTTCAATCGTCGCAAATGCTGGGCCAGTCTCTATACATAAAATTAAGCCTATTTCCCGAACCAATTCTAGTTGGAATGAGACTCAACAATGAATGTTAGAATCTAGTTTATTTACATATGAGCAAACCGCGACTTCATTCGCGTTAAAATACTCCCCGTCCCCTTCCCCTTCCCCGTTTGTATTCATCACTTTCCTTATTCTAGTTTTAACGTTTCATTTACAAATCTAGGTAGCAGCGCAAACAACTGAAGAGTTTGTTTTTTTATCTGTTTGTTTGACGCGGTAATCTCTGAAACTACCAGTCGTATTTGAAAAAATCTTTTTGCATTTGATAGCCCGATTCTTGAGGAAGGTTATAACGTCACGCTACGATCATTAGGAGCTGAGCAGAAAAAGAAAATACAGAAATAATAATAAAAAACGCAAGTAAATCGGCACAGTAGTTTTCGAGGAAAATAGTATCCAATACACACACACACATACACAGATACACACACACATACACACACACACACAAACACCCTCTAACGCCAAACGCATATACCGCCTCCGTTCCATTCCGGTCTGTCGTGGGTAAAAATGCTGACGAGGCCGCGGGCAACACACTAGTGTTAAATATGTTCCAGCCGCGCCATCCTGGAGCTGCACGGCAGCGAGGGCCTGCACGACCTGGGCACCGTCAAGTGGGACATGGCGCTGTGCCTGCTGGCCGTCTACGTCATCTGCTACTTCTCGCTGTGGAAAGGCATCAGCACCTCGGGCAAAGTATTAAGCATACACTTATTACCAGAGAACTGCCATCCAGGGTTGAACTCAGAATCTGTAATTTGTATTTGGTGGGGCCGCAAATTTGTTCACTAGTTTTTTTTTATCCCCTTTTAAAATTATTTACAATACATTTTATTTTTATTTATTGTCAATCGATTTCCTAACTTTTTTCAATAAAATACAACCAATATTATTTCTACATCTATTTAGTACAGATTTATTACCTCTATTGCAATTTCAAACTACAATGAGCGACCTCAGCGCGCGACCCGCAACCAATGCTTGAGTCACTTCCTCAATGAAATTAACTTCGAAAATGCACTCTTGAAGTTATCTGGTTTCACGAAAAGATATCATAAAACACTAAAAATATTTTGTGGCCCCGCTAAATACAAATTACAGATTCTGAGTTCAACCCTGGACGACACTCAATAGTCACTCAAGTTTAACCGTCTGCATGGAATGAAAATTCGGTTATTCGAAGTTGGAATACATCTCTTTTTGACGTAAATTCTGTCTAACTAAAACTACTCTGTTTCCACCTGTATAGCCGAGGGGAAGAAACAGCAACAAACCCAACAGCACACAGCAGTCGCTCCCATTTCTAATTGCAGGTGGTTTGGTTCACCGCCCTGTTTCCTTACGCCGTCCTGCTCATCCTGCTGGTGCGGGGCATCACGCTCCCCGGCTCCGCTACCGGCATCGAGTACTATCTCAGCCCTAATTTCGAAGCTATCACACAACCTCAGGTAAACTAATCAAATAAGTTTTAAAAATCTCCCACAAACCATTTTTTACCAAATGTGGCTTTTGAAAAATTAACTTTTGAACTAAAAAAACGCATGAAAACTGATTATTCGTGTGAAACAACATGTTATATCTACTACTCAGCAACTATAATGAGTCACTCCGCGTCTCCCGCTTCCCCCTACGTCGCCGCGCCGTGATAGGTACAGAGTGCAAAAACGATTGAGAAAGTATTGAGCGAAAGTGTGGGAATAAATTATTATTTATTTTTATTTTCAATAAAAAACAAAACATTGTGTAAGAAGCAGTTTAGATACTTATCGAAATCTTCATCTTTATCATCATTTTGATAATGGCACGACATCACTTATCGACCTCTCACATTTATGCGAACGGTACTGTCCCGCTATGACGAGAGCGGGCGGGCGAGGTAGGGAAGCGGGAGGCGGAGGGAGGCCAAGGCCATGTGACTCGTTTCAGTTGTCGGGTAGTATATCCCTGATGATCGTATCTACAAATAAAGAGCCTTAAACCTGCGATTTGGCAGGTGTGGGTGGACGCGGCGACCCAGGTGTTCTTCTCTCTGGGGCCCGGTTTCGGTGTACTTCTGGCATATGCTTCCTACAATAAATACCATAACAACGTGTACAAGTAAGTCCAATATGTACAAAAAGTTACACAACAAATATTTTTTTTTCACTACTAAATTGAGGTAAAAAGTTTTTAATCGTTTAGAATCGTCGTTTAAGATTGTCATTTTGGATACGATTTACGTGTTGTGTCTCAAAACGCAGAGTATTCTAAAGCTAGGAACAAATTATCGGACGCGTTCGGACGCCAGACAGCCAGATTCTATTCGGACGTCCGAGCGTGCAAGAAGGGCAAGGAGAGGACTCACGCCCGATAGTTTTCACAGCTGAGTGTCGTAAATGCTATCCGGATACGAATAAGCCGCGTCCGTCAGCGTAGCGTGCACGGTTGTTCGGACTCCGCCTGCCAGATTCTATTCGGATGTCCGAACGCTCAGGAAGGGCCCAAGGTCACGTCCGCGGCTTACGCCCGATAGTTTTCACGCAGCTGAGTGTCTTAAGTAGGTACCTACTATCCAGATACGAATAAGCCGCGTCCATCAGCCGTGACATAAGGACGCGTCCATAACTTGTTTCCACCTTGATTAGTTCCCAGCTTAATACTTAGCTACAGGTGCTAAATGTTTACCACTCAACGTTGACAGGGACGCTATTCTGACGAGCGTGATCAACTCCGCGACGTCTTTCATCGCGGGCTTCGTGATCTTCAGCGTGCTGGGCTACATGGCGCACGCGTCGGGCCGGGAGGTGAAGGACGTCGCCACCGAGGGCCCCGGGCTGGTCTTCGTGGTGTACCCCGCCGCCATCGCCACCATGCCGGGGTCCACCTTCTGGGCCCTCATATTCTTCATGATGCTGCTCACTCTTGGTCTTGATAGTTCTGTAAGTGGACTATATGGGAAAGCTTAGCCTTCCCCTTCACCGGATCTCAGAATACGCTGACCAATACGAAAAAACCCGTTGTAAAATACATGTCTATCCCGTATTTCAAGGGTACTTGTAGATAGAGAAGAGAATTATATGACTTCCTTAGTAAAAATAGTGTTCGAGATATTTGCATTAAACAAATATTGACTTAAGTATGAAGAAAAAACTCTTCCAAACGTAAAGCACTACCTAACTACTCGAAGTTATTGTTTTAGCTGTGAGTGCCTGGACATTAAGTTTCTGGTATACTATGTAGGTGTAAAATAAACCTGTTCTATGGCGCATATGAAGTCCACCCGCAAGACCGCAATGGCCAGCGTGGTGGACCTTACTTTCTCGTTAAGAGGATAAGCTGGGTCCTAAGACGTAACAGTGACGGGATAATAACCGGCTGATTTGTTTTTTTATCCAACTCCTAGTCTTTTTTTTATTTTTATTTATTGTGAAAACAATTACAGCATCATTACGGACTTTGTCCAATTCGACACTGTAAACACAAATACATAAATACTGGATTGACTGCAATTTATTCTTCCAGTTCGGTGGCTCTGAAGCGATCATAACAGCGCTGAGCGACGAGTTCCCCCCCATCGGCCGCCACCGCGAGATCTTCGTGGCGTGTCTCTTCACCCTCTACTTCTTCGTGGGCCTGGCCTCCTGCACCAAGGGGGGGTTCTACTTCTTCCAACTGCTGGACCGATATGCTGCAGGATATTCCATTTTGGTGGCGGTGTTCTTTGAGGCTATTGCTGTGTCTTGGATCTATGGTAACTATTGGGAGCTTTTCCCTCTTCTACTAGGCGTGATGGTATAAACGATTGACTACCTACTTATATAGGATGTTTGGACGGCGTCTACACAAAACCTTGGAAGATGGCAGTGGAGATCATTTAGACTGCATTATGCCACACTTTACCTCAGTACGTACATAAACCATTGAGTTGACAACGTCAATACTCATAATTAATTAGTCGAAAAGAGATAGCACTATTAAGTATATAAGTAGTCGCTAGTGAGTATTGTCAACACATGGTAGACTTACAGTACTAAGTAGAATAGCTTTAAGTTAATAGCCGGAGGACTTAACCATAGAATAATAACGTAATTATTTCATACTTTTTAGGGTTCCGTACCTTAAAAGCGGAAAAAGGAACCTTTATGGGATCACATCATTGTCCGTCTGTTTATTTGTAATACTGAGTGTATTGAAAAATAACGTAACTTTTTCATATTTTTTAGGGTTCCGTACCTCAAAAGGGGAAAAAGGAACCCTTTGGGATCACTTCGTTGTCCGTCTGTTTATTTGTAATACTGAGTGTGGTGCGCAGGTACGGAGCGGTTCTGCGAGGACATCCGCGACATGATCGGCTTCCGTCCCGGGCTGTACTGGCGCGTGTGCTGGCGCTTCGCCGCGCCCACCTTCCTGCTGTTCATCACAGTGTACGGCCTGCTGGACTACGAGCCGCTGCAGTACGAGGGGTACATGTACCCCGCCTGGGCCAACGCGCTCGGCTGGGCCATCGCCGGCTCCAGCGTGCTCTGCATACCCACAGTCGCGCTCTACAAGATCCTCACGACAAAGGGCAGCTTCGTTGAGGTACGTCGACTTATGAAACTCCTGTTGTGTTCGGAAACATACGCTAAATTTTGTACCGTGTCTAACAAAGTTAGGCTTAAATATTATATGATTGTGGTGTTACGTTTATTTCGTTTTCACTGTACAGAATGTAGATTTCCTTTTTTGGCGATTATTTTTCCCCTCTCAAGTGTGTTGAAAAACATCGTATAAAACTTGGCTTCTGTTTAGTAATATCTTTTATATATATCTGTTTAATTATAAGCTGTTGGTTTCCTGAAAAAAAAACTCGGGATTGGTCTTTCATTACACTTTCGGATCCATTACGCCCTCGCCTTCGTCTCGGGCTGCAAGCAGGCTCGGGTATAATGACAAACTTACCTCACTTGCATCATAATGTACTATTACAGTCCCCTTTGTTTCCAGCGCTTACGCATCCTCACCACACCGTACGCGGACTCTGAGGCCGCCGCCGCCGCGGCCGCCGGCGCCGGCGCAGTGCACAACGGCATGGTCGTCTCGGAGAGCGGCGGCGTCCGGCTCACGTCCACCTTGAACACCCCCACCACCCCCACCCAGCCCCCGCCCCTCGCCGCCTCCCCCGCGCTCGTCTGAGCTCAGCTCTCCTTCGACGTGTACTACGTGTAACGTCGCTGATACGTGTCTCGAGACAGTCGGACCCATGCCGCCGATACAGACTTGGTATAATCACAGTTGGTTTCAATGTTACTAAGTTTTCATCATATAAATTGTACCCAATTTCGTTCAGTGGTTTTAACTTAAAGTTCGCTTCGCTTGATACTCGTGGTTTCAAGATCGGACCCCGCCCAAATACGTAGCTTTTGAATTAAGTAAGTAGGCATAAAAGGCAAATGTTTCAATTTCAAGACGCAATGTTAACTTGATTATGTATGTGTACGTACTGCTTGCCTCATCTCATTCTATCACAATTCCCAAGTCATTTCAATATTTATATATGTCTCTGCCCATTTAACTATGCTACATAATGTAAGGGCATTAAATATTTCATTCATAACGTTTTGTAATATTTAAAGAATGAGGTCTATGTAATCTATTGATTTTGTTTAATTAAATATAACGTAGGTTTAGTATGACGGTAAGTTTAACACTATCTGCCATCAAAAGCAGCTAACCCAGCCAGCTGTAAAATTTAATCTCTCAAATAATGTTTAAAAACATTCTCTAGACGTGTAGGTAAGTAGTTCATAGATATTCTCGTTCGTGGATATTCTTCTAGCTTAATTTTAGCAGTCTTCTAAATATTAAATTATTTGTATATTTATCTTAATTTTATTTAATAAGTCACCAGCAGGGTGTACACCAATTCATGCTTAAAGGAAAATAAAATAATTAGTATTCGTATCTATTAGGTACCTATTTACGTAAGGAATATAATTGCATGACTCAGCAAACCGTCGATGTTGTAGGATTAGAATCTAAATGTAGATTTAAGAATAAGGTTGACGCTGGAACAAATACAGTATTTTTTAAACGCTTCAAGAGCCTAGGTACAAAAAAATTGACTGAAGAAGAATTTTCTGCAAAGAAAACAGACAGTTTCGTCAAAAGAATATCTACTTTAGGCTCGAGAAAGGTGTATTCTTCATCCCTTTTTGTTTCAGACACGATGAAAAACAGCATGCGTGCGTATTTGAATCCTATTTTGCAATGCTCCAAGAACACTCATATTTTGGCCTGGCTTTATGATTGAAGTAACATTTAATCTTCCCTTTTAAAAATTAGGTAAAATCAAAGATTTACATATTTTATGGGTATGAAATAATATTTAAGAATTGTATATTAATCTTCTGAACGTGTATTGACGCATTAATAACTTAGATCACATTTTAATAAATAATGGACATATAATCAAATTCTTGTAGAAAATATAACTATTATAGGTAAGTACTAGAAAGAAATTGGTTTGATCCAAATACTTGTCGAGTATCTTCTAAACTAAGGATGTTAGACTTCTCTATAAATATGAGAAGTCTTGAAAGGGTAAGACAAATGTTTTTGAGGGTAGAATATAACTTTAAGTTTAAATACGACATAGTTTTAAGTAAAATGAAATGCTGTGTAGATAATAGAAACAGTAGATTAGATGTTAATGTTAAAAGTTCATATACCCACATGTAGTTAAGTATCATTGTATGGGTACATACATACGTATTACATTATTAAATTGATAATAAAGTATTTAATCAATTTCGGTCTCTCTAGATGTTGTGATTAGTGTTGAAGCAAGATAAAAAACGCTCCATTTTTGTCTTTTTTTTCTTTTTTTTTTGTATTATTCGTCACTCCGTTGGGCAATGCGGACTGAAGAATTGTACGATTAGTGTTTTTATTTAGTAAATTGTCACTGGGTGAATGGTGTATGGGTGATGTTGTATGGCTCCACAAACGCTGCACACATGTTTAATCGATGTGTAGTCTAGATTAGGCCTTACGTATTTTAGGCAGTGTATCTTAAACCCTTCGATTGATGTCACGTTAAACTTTTCAAATATTAAATGGTATTATAATATACCTACCTATACATGTAATGGAATATCTTGATATCTTCGGTGTTAGAGCAGTAAGAATCATGTATTACTTAAAGGTAACTTCATTATTAGCTGTTGATGTTATTAAGTGATTGATCAGTAGTCATACCAGCCATGATGACTATTGATATTATTAGAATACATTGGTTTATACTAACCGTGAATTTGACTTTCATTTACTACGACCTACTTATTTGATAGTGACGTCCTGCATCTATAGATAGACATAAAAACTAGGTAGGTAGGTACACAAAAGTATAATTATTATTTAAATATTATAGTTATAAATTACATCAGGCTCAAATCCGCTGAAAGGACCAGCCATAACTATATCCATTTTAAAGTAACTGCTTCATTTACGACATTGAAAACGGAAAATCGTAATGGAAATATGACTACATAATTAGTTACCTACATAATTACATCGTTCGAATATAGTACATTACTGCCGCGGCCCGCAACAGATGCATTGATGGATGAACGTGTGCATACGTGAGTCCATCAATGCCTGGTTGTGGCCAAGACTTGTGCGCGGAAATTCAAACTATGTATTACCTATGTACATCATTTTATTTCATACATATACATTCCAAAATCAATGACGAACAACAATAAATTTCCACGCGCCAAAATGTTCATTTGTTTTTTTACACTAAACTGCTTGCAATTTGGAAGGCAATTCGAAATTTTAAAAAAAACTGTTGTTATTTTACCTCCGTGGTTGCCATGGTCACATCATGTTAAGAATTAATATGGTAATTATTTGACCGCTAGGCACTATATATATGGATTTTCATTCAAATTATTTGCCCGTCTGCTCTCATTTATTTGACCAGTACAGCAATGACGATTTAACTCGAAGAAGGTTGTCAAAATAATGTTCACATTTCCAAGCATGTTTGAGAAAAATAATGTAAATCAACTTGTAATGGCCTGCGCCGCGCAGCTGAGTACATACCTATAGATACATGTTAATGCTAAGAGTACGTTTTTAGGGTGCCGTACCTCAAAAAAGGAAAATAGGAACCCTTAAAGGATCATTTCATCACTTCGTTGTCCTACTGTCTGTATGTATTATACATAGGTGGACGGATAATTAGAAACAGGGAAAGATTTTCATACAATCGAGGTCACTTTGAAGCCATGGTTCTCCGTGTAGGATTGATCGGGGCGTGATCTGATGACGGCCGTCGAGAGAGTAGATGTAGGACTTTTAGATGGCTGTAGATATCCAACTGATCAGATCAGCCGTTTGGGAGCTGCATCGTCATGATTCCGTAACTTTAAGATTTTCATACATTTTTATGCCATTTTGCAGGTTATTTTCTACATGACGATGCTGCTACCAAACGGCTCATTGACGTCCAACTTTCTGCTATTCCTATCGTCGGATTCATCTTGCTGATGTATTCTCACGTGCGTATAATAAAACTTGAAAAATCACACGGTCTTGCCCCTTGTCCAACCCATGAAGTTCGTTCCCCACTTCCCCGCCTCATACCTCAGGCGTATAGCGCACTAACTTGTTTTATTTAAAGTCGTGCCCTCGTGGAGGCCGTGCTGCGGTTTTATTGAAAATCGCCGAGTAATCTCTAGTCATGCATGCCCTGTTTTTGGGAAGGCGTGCTGTAACCGCACCGCCTGTTTTTAAAGAAAAACAAATGAAATATGACTTGGCTGTATGGGCTATGACTTTTGCTTGCCCATCATTAGACGAATTCAACAAACAAAAAAATCCCTTGCCCGTCCTAATTAAAGAGGACAAATCCCTCAGATTAAATACCAGTAGAAGGCTCCATGGCGTGGCCGCACAAGAAAACAGCAATAGTATTTTCTAATGTTGCCAGGTTGACGAAATTTCCCTAGTATGTTGGGTAAAAAGTACAAGCCTTTGTAGTTTTTATTCCTATTTGTATTACTGTGTGAGGTAAGGAAGAAATAAATACGACTCTAGATAGCAGTAAATTAATACGTTTTTTAAAAAAATTAACACAACGGATGGTGCTGGCTGATACAGAATAAATACATAGATGGCGCTGTTTCACAATGTCACCTTTGTATTCTACTAATGGGCTAACAAGAAAAGCTGCTCCCACCGGATAAAAACTGAGACAAATTCATATATCTTCTAATCTGTGGACAAATCAACAACAACAAAAAATTAAGCATTTTTGAACGTCATAATAAATGTCAATGTCAATCGTTTTATTTATCGATTGATTTGACATGACACGACTCTTTTTTGGCGGGAGCCGAAGTGTCGAGTTCGTCTCTTCTATTTTATTTTCATAATTTTTTTTAGAGTTTTAATGTATAACAACTCTTTCAGCTTGTACCAAAATTGTCCGTTGTCAATCTCTATTCAAGTAACTTTACTATGGCTTTAGTGCAAATTTGAATTGAACCTTAGTGAAAATCTGCGACTGACTCTGGTCGTGCAGGATCATGCCCTGTTTTTATAGAGGCCGTGCTGTAACCGCTGGTGTTTTATCAAACTAAGAAATACTTACAGAAATATGACCTGGCTGTATAGTAATAGACTATTGCCTGTTCATCATTGGACGAATTCAACAAAAAAAAGATAAATATAAGAAATAATAATAAATAAGACAGGGCTGTATGGACAAAGCTTCCCTTGCCCGTCCTCAATAGAGGACAAATCAACAACAACAACAAAAAGACTGGACTGACAGTTCTGGTAGGACTGACTGACTGACTGAGCTGTAAGGTTGATTGACAGGCTCTCGCTCGCCCTTGTAGGTACCTAGTATTTGAGATTTTTTGAGGTTGGTTGGCTGCAGTTTTTCATTACCTTACCAAGTTATAGCTAGCACAGAAGACGAATCAATATGGAGCCTAAAACTGTAGAAAATTCTACAACGGAGAAGAATATTTTCGACGCCATTGCACAGGGCGACTTGGCTGAGTTCAAGATTATTCTGGCCCAGCTTAAAGGCAGCGTCGATTTTTTGGACGAAGATGGTATGACTCCTCTCCAACACGCTGCTTATAAGGGGCACAAGGATATGGTGCAACTACTTCTCGATAGGGCAAGTATCCATTGTGTTCTTAGGTACGTGTCAAAGCAACTTTCAATTAAATGAATACAAATCGACTGATGATTAAATTCCAGGGCGCTGACGTAAACACGGGTAACCACGAGTACAATTACACGTCGCTGCATTTCGGAGCTCTGTCAGGCAATTCCGAGGTCTGCAAGCTGTTGCTGCAAGCCGGAGTCAAGCCAACCGCGCCCAATTCGGTGGGGCGCACAGCGTCTCAAATGGCTGCGTTTGTCGGCAACCACCACACGGTAGCCACGATCAACAACTTCGTACCCCGAAGCGATGTTGCATTCTACTCCATTCCTGTAGGGCAGCAAGCTGAACCACTCCTACCTCAGTTTTTAGTTGACCCCCTCTACAAATTCATTCTGGGAGTCAATATCCACCCTGTGAGGCTAGCTCTGAACATCCAGCACATGCCAGGCTTACTTGAGAATGCTGATAAACTAAGCAAAGTGCTGGAGATGTTGAGTAAGAAGGAAATGACACGTGGAAGTGACACCAACGAATTTATAGCCTTTAAATATCACTACCTTGCTTACATTCTAAGAGAAATCTACAACATTCTTGATAAGCAGAAACCAAGTATGGATAAGGACGAGAAGAAATATGAATTTGTTGAAGTGTTCTCCAAGAAATTACTGAAGCCCGGCAAGGATGGGGTTTCTTTGGACCTAATGGATACATTCCTTAAAGATTGTGTACGGGAGTTCCCATACAGAGAAAGCACTACTTTCCATCAGATGGTGTCTTCATTGACAAGTAAAAATCCTCCAACAGCTCTGTCAGTTATAAACTGTACCATTAACGGCCAGCGAGGGTTTGTCGATGCGATTCCGTACTGCAGCACCTGTGGTGAGGAGAAGCCTGGTAAGAAGTGCTCGAAATGTAAATCAGTGCAGTATTGTGACCGGGAGTGCCAGCGCCTGCACTGGTTCGTTCACAAGAAAGCCTGCAACAGAGAATCCAGTGCTCCAGCTGCCGCTGGAAAAGTCACCATTGACACTAAAGAATTGAGTTCTGAGCTCCAAAACCTGGTAGCTGGATAGGATCTTTTTTAGTCACCACAAAATGTATTTAAAGAAGTGTATAAGCTTATTAAATCTTAGTGATAATTATGATCATCAACTCTACATATACAAGCATTTTGTTACATCTGATGTCTTTTTAGAGATGTTAATTATTCTAGAGTTTAGATAGAATTACAAACACTCCTTTTTGCTTTAATTAAGTAACCATGAAAATTTTACAAAATTAGTGCCATTTGTAAAAAAATAGTAATACAGACAAACAAAAACATAGGTATTTTACACACCAAATATTTTGTAAAGGTAACAAATAATATGTATTTTGTTCGGTGCCGAATATGCTTAATACCAGTTATACTCTCTAATATTTGGACCATCACTAATCAGGAGTCTTTGAATTCATCATGTTTTATGATGAATACCCATGTTTCTGTATCTATCTATGGGATTGGTGATTGTTTTGAATTGTTTTCAAATATGTTTATTTACTAGGGACAAGTTGTTTTCAACAAAAATGTTGCGTATTTATAACAAAGATTGCAATTTAGAGTTTAATGGATAATAAACGCTCCTAATACTTACAAATTTAAATTAGATTTTAGATGTAAATGGCAAATAGTTAATCTCGAGGCCTTTTCATGTATTTTACTAGGTGTTTTAAATGAATGTTGTGACAATTGATTTCCTTAGATTTTTATACTAGAAATCAACTTAATACATACCAAACTATCATATACTCTGGGTACATACACAGATAATAATAAAATGTTACTTGGGTTTGAGCTAACCCCAGACAAGCAACTTTTTATTATTTCTAACAGGTGTAAGATGTGGTCCTTAGGAAATTTCCCGTTTAACATTATAGTGATAAAGCAATATTTAATGTTGTAGCATATACCTGAATACATTGAAATTTACTTTGAGCATTTATAGGTTCGTGACCGCGTAAATGACAAATCTCCATACAAAATATGCGAGAGGTTTACTTCATGGCATGGATTAAGCTAACTTCAGACTACATTTTATTTTACGACGTCATTTGGGTAACTCAGAGTCCTAATGTCCATGCCTGATAATTCTTAAATATCACTAAGTGCGTTTAGTTGGTTAATTTCATAAGGAACAACTTTTTTCTTATCATTTGTACTGTAAATATGTTATTGATTTTGAAATTTCAATTTTGTAGGTATACTTTTAATTTGTCTATGTTGGATATTCGAACGGTGTGCTGTTATATGATTGGTAAAAAGCGAATGCTACGTTACATACAAGTTATTTTAAAAATATATAAACGAAAACTTGCATAGACTAAGTAAGTACACAAGCCTAGATTCATGTTAGTGATATTTTTTTGCAATATTGTGGAATTTGATGTTAGCATTTATGTAAGTATATTACGTCAATTTCTTACGGAAGATTTATTTGCAATATGTTTTAAATACAGTATGTTGTAATAAAACATTGTCTTAAATTATGTTTGTATATTTTGTCACAGTTATGTTCCTTGCTGCTCTGTCATCACCATAAAGAGTAAGATACTACGTTTATCTCAAACGTAGAGAAAAATTATGAAAACTCCATACAAACTGACTTAAACTAGTAGTTCCGTGAGAACAGTAGACCTCGCCAGCCCTTATAAACCAAACCTAAAAGAAACCAACAAAAGTCAACTTTGTAGTTGGAGACAGAAAAAGTACCTACTAAAGTGACAAAAATTAGCACTTTAAAGCTTAATATTTCGCAAACGGATCCCTGAATCGAAAAATGTTTTTCACACACCCGCGATATTTTTGAAAGACCCATCCAACGATACCCCACACCATGGATATCACGCGGAAAAAAATAATTTTCCATTTTACGTATGCAGTTCTAAGAACATAATTTATTTTTTCAACTTTCATACGTCGATCCACTATTACTCAAAAACTAATAGAACCTACTTAGCCGTAATAGTTTTCCTTGTAACTAAGTTATATATGCTACTGCCATGAAATTTTTCACATTTCCACACGTGACTAACAAAAATTACCGCTTTAAAGCTTAATATTTCGCCAACGGATCCCTAAATCGAAAAAATGGTATTCACACACCAGCAATATTTTTGAAAGACCTATCCAACGACATCCCACACTATGGGATTCACAAGAAAAAAAAAGTTCACTCCCACTTTGCGACTATGGTAGGTACTCTAAAAAAAATGTTTTTCAAAATTTTATTCTACTCATTTTGTAGGTTTAATTAATTTATACCCATGCCAAATTTTCGTCAAAATCGGTTGACAAATGCGACCTGTAGAGAATTACAGACAGAAGGACAGAAAGACAGAAGGACAGACGGACATTAGCATTTTTGGTCAATCTCGAAACTTAGACGCTTCGCTCGCTCGGTCAATAAACTACACACACACTTTACTTGGCCATTTTTTTATTCTTTTGAGAATGGTAATTAAATTAAATAATACAAGTAGGTATAATTTCAAAATAAAAAATATATTTGCCAAAACCTAATTTTATATTTACATTACACATTTACACATTTTAACTAATTTGAATCAAATTGAGATACATATACGGAGTAGGTGTTATACATATCTAATTTTACCTAAATATACAAAATTGTATATAAGCATACAAAAATAGGTACCAATTTAAGTGTATACATATAGGTTATTTATTAGATACTTTTCTGTAATAAAAAAAACCATTGGACTGGACTTTCTAGGTACCTACTTACTTAAGTTATTTTTGTTTAAAAAACGCAATTATAATAAAGCTTGTAACTATATCTACCACAACTGAAGGCACAATTATCACATTAAAATAAATTCAAATACTAATAGCTATATAATTACGAGGTAGGTTGTATTTTTCCCATAAAATATGAACGATAATATACAAGGTAGTATTGCGTATCATGCCCGAAGTCATTTCCTATATAACTTTATCTAAGAGTCATCATTAACTTTTATGTACATGATTATGATGGTATTATAACACAAGATCATTATGTCAGTACTCATGTAAACAATTCTCTAAAACCAATAATAATAAATCACATGCTGTATAAAGCCCGCAACATGGCGATTGGCGATGGTTGCAAAGTATAATGTATTTACAAGGTACCTACTTTCTATTTCAGTTTCCTATTCTGATTATTTAAATTTTAAGTGACTATATATTTTTTGCAAGTAGGTAAGTCCCCGTAGAGTTTATTGGCGGCTGTGTGAAGTTGGCTGATTCCTGCGCAATGACTAATTTTAGGTGTCAAAGGGTTTCACTAGAGACGCTCATTTATAGAAATAGTTCATTGATTCGATCAACCGAATCAAACTTTCAAGTTTTTGGACATCTCTATGTAGCATACTATCTCGCCTAAGCACACATAGACTTTGTTTACTGTCAGCGATGTGCAAAATTTGTGACTATATTCATTCAGCCGCCAAAAAATTCTACGAGGGCTATAGGTATACTTATGCTCCTATGCAAAATTGAAACTAGTGTAGCACCCTTTAAAAAAGTTTGACAGTTTATATGCATACCATTACAAGCACAGCATTTGGATTTCAGACGTGTTATGGAAGGTAGCACTTCCCGCCCGGTGCCCGGATTCTTGAAAGGCCCGTAAAGGTCACCACAGCAGTTAGGTACATCCTTATAAAAAGGCGGACTAAAAACAACTTCCAACTGTCTGACGGATGTAATTAAGGTTACAATCAGCATGACACTGAAAGGGCACCAGTTTGATTTATGTTTCTAAGAGAATTCTTTAACAGGTTGCGATATGACACCCTGTTCAGGTAAGTAATGCTTTTACAGACATAACACCATTATTTTGCCTTATAATTCTACACAAGATCAGCCCTCTCCCAGCAACGCGCTGATTGTGAAACTCTTGAGGCGGCGGCACGGCGCAGGCGCCGCGGGGGGAGGTGACGGGACTCGTGGCGGGGGAGGGAGCAGCGCCGGACCATACGCGAAACCCCCCGGTATAGACCCGGCCGGCCAGAGACCTAACGGCATCGGCATATGCAAGGGGCTCAGATAGGTTATCTCGGGGGGGTAGAACGTCGGTGGGGGAGGGCTGACGTTTTCGGGGGGAGCCACGAGCGGTGCGGGGGATTCCACTAACGGAGGAGATCGCGGCGACGATGATCTCAGGCTGCCTTCCTCGGAGCACGAAGACGCTGCGTCGGAACAAGGGCGTTTAGGTTCCGAGGACTGTGAGCTGATCTGCTCTGAGCTGTCGGCGGAGTCCGGGTTCTTCCTCTTGCACTTGGACTGCCCGCACGCGCGGAACCCCTTCGCGAACGGGTTGTTGTCGATCTTCAGTTTGGTTATGCGGTCGTTCTGTGAACAAAGACAATAAATATTTTTAGTATTCTAATAAAAAGGGCATAGGATTTCATTTTAAATTCCATCCATTGTAGGTAAGTACCACAGTTTTGTTGTGAACCTTTTTAATGTCCAACAAAAGTTAATACCACATCCTATTTGCGATCGAAGTACCGGACGTAGGTATATACCTACATCTTAACTTAACGTCAGGACAACAAAGTTAAGACCACCTGGTAGTTTGGCGTCCAATACCGTTCAATACAATCCTTTAATCGTATTGTTTCAGTGACATCACCTTGGTTCAATAATAAAAATTAAGACTGCGTTTCGGCTAGGACGCAATTTTCTCTATTCATAGTAAATTCTCAAGTTGATAGTCGGACTCGTATTGTAACCGAACTATCCGATACGATACGCGTGAAACGCACTCAAACGGAACCGTTGTTATCTCGGTCTCGAGATGCAATTTAAACATCCGTTTCCGCATACATCTCGTGTCGCTAATAGCTTGTAAGGGATAATTGTCGCACCACACATGTGGGCTGGCGACAGGCCAATTAGCATAGCATGTGCATGGCATGCATGTCTCCGGCGACGGCGCGGGCGGCGTGTCGTCGCCGTGTCGCCGTGTCGCCGCCCGCCCGGTAGCACGCGGCGCCACCGCTGCCACGCAAAAGCTTCAGAAAAGTCTAACGCGAAACCCGATATCTAAAACACTCATTCCGTAGTTCATATAAGTGACGACGTTTTTGGAGCAGCAACGAAAGCCGTGTAAAGACAGGCGTCGAAAATTTAAACTTGAATTCCACAAGCGTGACGACATTTTTTTCTACGTCTGCCTTCGGTTTTGGTATGCACTTTTCAGTCAACGAAAGGTTTCGGTTATCTAGCGAAATCCTGACCGCAAATAATCCGGTCGCGATACGCCAAGTCACTTGTAAACGACTGTTTGCATGACGTGATAAGGCGGCGCCGGCGGCGGCGCGGCGGGTGCCGCTCGCTCAGCCACCACCAGATAACCGACCAGCCGACTGAGATACGGAGGAGTGCTAAAAGCCTGTTATTAGCTGTCCAAAGTGCACTTTTCAAGTCGATCGGCTAGCGCCAGGGTGCGCTCCAAGTGGCAGGCGCCGCCCCCGGCCCGCCCCGTCGCCCGTGACGTCACGCCACAAACCTCCAGCCGCTTTTACTTTTTGCGTGACTATTTCACATATTGGCGACTGTCGCCAGTTTTTTTGGGGAATGTGTAATTAGGGTCTGAGTAAATTTGTTTTATTTATCTAATAGTCCAAAATTATCGAGTGCAAACACACGGCGATGACAGACTAAGCTGAGGAATGGTTATTTATAGGCGTTTGGGATGTTTTATTTGTATATAGGCGCGGGCGCCGGTGGTCATCCTTGCACTATTTCCCTAATAATATGCCTAAATAGGAAAGTGACATTAAGAAGAAGATGACTTTATTAGAAGATGACCACGTTGTCCTGAGCGCTAGATGGTTGAAATGTATCAGTAGCACCTCTAGTTCATGGCACCACTGTCACATTGCAATAGTGTGCCACCTAGTTACGCTCTCGGCCAATGCGTCGTCGGCGTCACAAAAGGATGTTTCTAATTCGTTGGTAATTCGCTACAATAGGGTGGCCGGCGAGCGATCGCCCGGCCCGGGATAATGCGCAATGATACGCCGCCGGCCATTGTCCGGCCACCACCGGTCCCGTTACCCGGACAATTCCGGGATTATCCCACAAAGCTGCCGGCGTCTGTAATGGATGCGAGAACCGTTCGCGGCCCGCTGGAGGCGGCGCGGCGCGGGCGCAAAGACGCCGCGGACTAATTGCTGGGCTGGATTATGCAAGGAACGGTCACGCTGCGCTGCCCGTCAAAGGCGAATTTGGTGTTCGATAAACAAACAGCAGGGGCGCTGTGTATCTCATACCTATAGAGTGGTGTGGTTTGATAAATCCTATCAAGTTGTACAGCTTACTTACACACAAATCGCAGTAGCCTCGACAGTAAATTAAAATCCGAAACCCTCGCACCGTCCTCTATTTTATTCAAAATCAATACAATAGGAAACTGCAGCTAAGTAGGTACGTACAGGCAAATCATCACCGGCTCGCATAGGATTTATAAAACTCGCGGCCATGCCAATTCCTTGGCCATATGCAAAATTATCTAGATAAGTTCTACTATGTAGGTATTGCGTTGTAGGTAGTTCTAGTACCAATACCTATAACGGTTTATGCGGCCCTATTAGCCGTAGCAAGCCAGCCTGTTATCACTTCTGTACAAAAGAGGTTGTTAGTGAGAATAACTGTAGATTCAAACGCACGCTTTCGTTCACTTCAAGCGATACCGCCCACTGAACAATACGGGACTGTGCAACGGTTTAGAACCAAAACCAAAATTAGCCGCTTTGTTTTCTTTTAAAAGTCTAACAATGGCCACTCGAGTCGCCGTCGCACTCTTGTATTTTTTTCGCCGGCTCGTCGTTTCAGTAAAAGCTTTGGCGCCTTGTGCGGAGAAAAAAATGCGGGGGCACGCCATAAGTGCGAATCGACGCGGTTCCGGGAACCATGCCACGGTTTCTTGGAAGCCGACGTGAGTGTTACATCGATTGATCGTATCTACATATCGGGTTTCCCTCTGATGTCCTATGGCTACTGCATGAGGGTAGCGAATCTTATTTAATTTATTTATTTAGGAATTACTACAGCCAAAATTACACAAATTTGTAAAAATTAAGGATACAAAATTAACGGCCAATTAAAGCAGTCCTATACATTAAAGGTATGTCTAAAAATTAAAGAGTAGTAATAAGAATAATACTAACAGAGCTAACAATTACCTATTACAAAATAAATTAATTTTTTTTTAACCTGAGGGAAAAAAACGTTTAATAACCTCCTTCTGGGTTTCTCCGCAGTCGAAATTTTTTAGTCTATTTTCATAAATCTTGCGTTTTTGGTGAAAATAATGGTAGATTTAATGCGAACTTTTTATACCCGCAACTGAAGGTGGCCGGAAGCGGCTGGGTGTGGTAGTGGTCATTGGGGAAGGCCTATGTGCAGCAGTGGACGCTGAAGGGCTGATATGATGACGCTGCAACTGACCTGGTATGCGGTGACCGCGATGAACTCCGTCTCGGGGAAGGCGAAGGCGGCGTGCGGCGCGCCCCACGCGAGCGCGGCCGCGTCGCGCGCGCGCACCACCAGCACGCGCGGACGGTACTTGTGCATCGACGTTAGCACCATCTGCGACAAACACATACCTAGGATTACACAAAAGTCAGCAAAATGTTAAATTTCATGACCTTCCTAAGTTAAACCTTCCTAATTTAAGACACTATGTTACTTAGAAGAAATTGATTCTGATGATTGGACCCTTTCAATTAGTATCATAAAACTACAGGTGCGCTTTTTACACATTTGTCCAGTTCGAATCTTTACTCAGACAGGTGGTTTCATAAAAATCTTTCAACGCAGTTTTACTTAATTTTGAAAATAAAGGAATGTTTCCTTTGCGTAAATTTTGCTATCTTCAATATTTAGGGTACTTTCCCTCCAGGTGGCGTCTGAACTTTCCACCCTGTATAGGCGGAAAGACCGCAGCGGAATTTGGCGAGCGGAATTCCGCTTCAAGTACCACTAATCAAATCAGCGGACGACTCGGAAATTGTGCTTCAGTTCTGTGACGCACGTAGCAGTACGATCTAAATTCTGTAGTGCGCTGTGAAGAACGTGTGCCAACTTTTGAAATATTTTATTTTACGAAAACCCAAATGAAAAACCCAAAAGGGATGTTTATGCAAAAATATAGCGACCGCCGCGCCGCCGCCGGGTCGCGCCGTTCGTCGGGCCGTGGATGTCGGGGCGGCGGCGGCGCGCCGCGCATGTGTACACGAGCCCTTATCTGCGGCCTGCGCAGGCGCCGCGCAACCACTTGAGCGGCAAGGGGTTGCTTTTGTTTCACACGAGCGCCACTCAAGACTGTTTAGCTTCTGTCGATACATAAGTACATGTAGGTACTTACGTCGAATCTGCGCTGTGTTTACTCAAAAACTGCCGTGAGCACCCGTCGGTAAATCCTACACAATATTGTTTGAAAATATAGAAGAAAAATATCAAATGTTTCTTGACTTTAACTTTTGAAATATCGGAAACATTAGTCATCGTTGCCATAGTTTGCTGCATTGTGTATCGCAATCCCGTTATTTGTGAAAGCTGTTTAATAGGTGAATAGTTAAGTTGTAGAGAATATCATTTGTCGGTTGGAAAAAATAAAAAATAAAATAAATAATTAATATCAAACAGCGGCTGGGCGGGTGTGATGGCGTTCATTAGTACTCTAAAGGTTCCCCCTTTAGAGTACAGTAGTGGACGCTAAAGGGCCGAATATTATGATGATGATGAATATCAAACATAATAAAAAGTTTCAAAACGCATTTAACAGATATATAATAGCTGCCTTAGGGAGCGAGCCGAAAAGGCTTATTAAATTGTATCTTATGAATAACGTTTGGAGTATTACAAGTGCCATTTCTATTTCGTATAAAAAGGTTACCCTATGCAAACACATGCGACGAGATAAACTTGTCTAGACACTGCTATGTTAATTGCACGTTGCGCGCTGGTATATCGACCGGGGGGCACGCACTCCTGCGCACTACACACAGATTTTGTTATCTGGCATTACCTACACTTAGTGAATTTGTAATACATATATTTATACACTAGCCGATGCTCCGCGACTTCATCCGCCTTATAAAGTATCCTTTAATCAGTATTTTCCTATAGTTATGAAACCGATACTCCCATACAAACTTTCACTCCCGCCCCGTTCCCTCCCCATATAATGTGAAAAATCAGTAGATGGCGCTAGGTGTATTGATACCATTCTATCATTTCGTTTTTTCCAAGATAATTATGCGCGTGTGGACCGCGGATTGTCCACCAGTTTTTACCTCTTTATTATTAGTTATAGAAGATATTAAATATTATATTTGTTTTTTTTAGATGTTAACTTTATTTGTACGTCTTATTTTTAATTTAATCTTTAATTTAAAGTATCTGCTTGTTTTTATGTGTGTGGCGTGCCAAAATGAAGAAGAAAAAATATAGCGTTAACTCCCTGGCATGAATGGAGTCAAAGTTGATATCAGATTGGACATTATTATCGTAAATCTACCTAGTATTTATTTATCATGCTATGTAATTCTATCTAATTTAAATCAAATTTCATGAAAATCAACAAAATTCGTAATTATACAAAGTAAAAGTAAATCAATGCAATCCTATCTTATAATATAACATTCAGCTGCCTTATAACTTCTCCAAAATGACATATATGCGTAGATATGGATTTCATAGCCTCATACCTATCTTACGCGAGGTGTGCGGGACAGACAGACTGACAGACGGACAATATAAAGGCTGCCTGTCCAGAAGCTCGTCTATCAAGTTGATATGTGTTCAATCAAACTTGATTGAAGTTAAAGATTAAAATAGAATTTGATTTGGGAACGTTGGTTTCGATAGCTACCTTCTTGTTTTTTGCGTAATGCAGGGCTTAAGCCTGGGAAACGTAGAAGTAAATGAATAAATAGTTTACGTAGCGTAGGTAATATTATAATAAAGGTATTTTTTTACAGTATGTGATGATAGATAAGATTTATATAATACTTAATATATTATAATAATCTTCTATATTCGTGATATTATCCCATGTTATTATAATAAGGTAGGTAATACTACCTATATTATCACTAATAATTTACATTACCCACTTAAAAATAGGTAACGTAAATAATAATAATATATATGTAGGTATTTTAAATATATATAATACAGTGAAAATGTCCAAATTCGCATACAAAGTGGAAATGCGAAGTAGAAACGACTTTGAGTATACTAAAGACATCAACGAGCTCACTTTTATTTTCATTTTAGTTTTTTTAGTAAAAAGATGATAAAAAATATTGTGTACTATGTATTCAATTTCAACAAAAATATTTAAGGAGAACACTTGCTTATTGTGATTTTTACAGTCTTTTAATTACGTATGTATGAAGGAAACTTACTTGTAAAAGCAGGTAAACGAATGATTTAACTTTTTGTAGCTCCATTTAAAGTGTTGTTTTTAATTAGCGACAATAACGGTAGCGTGACAAGATGCGTAAAGATAACACCGGATTGTGTGGGGTCCGACCACAAGAAACGTTTCCGCGCGGAACAGACCTCACCCTCGATGCCTTTCAATGATAACACTAATGTGTCACCAGGTCTTGCTTTTAATGCATTTTTTGCTATATTAGAGTTTTTAAGCAGCCTCGGTTTGGGGCTTCCGTTTGCATATCTTAAAGTTTATTACTGAATCGCTTAATTAATAAAGAGTGGAAATTCCAAAGGGTGTAATTGCAATAGAGTAGGTACTTATATTTTTAAATATTCTAAGTCTAATGACTTTTTAATATTATTTGTGGTGAGACTCTTACAAGGCTTGTATCACTGCGATCATTGCTGATATTTGTGATAGCCGCCTTACTAATAGTTCAGTGCTAAGCTTTTCATCAGTACGAACTTCAGTTTTTGCTAGGGTTGCCACCTGCCACTTCTTGATTTAAGGGTTACCCTCATAAAAAATACGGGTTTCAGTTTATTTTACGGGAGACATTTAAAATAGCATTTTAATTAAGAATATACACCAGGAGATACCAACCAAATAATAACTCAGAAATATGACAGCGGGCTGCAAAAATTATGATATTTTGGAAAAAAATCTATGATACACGGCGAGCGCGAAGCGCGAGCCTCAAAAATTTTATAGCGCGGATAATTTTTATTGAAATTTACACATAAAAAACCCACAACACGCGCCAGCAAGCCAGAAAACGTCAGCGTTTGGTTTCGCCAGCCTGATCCGGCTGAATTTGTTAAAAATACGGGAGCTTTGTTCACCCCGTATTTTGATTTCCCAATTACGGGTTTATGTATTAGCGTAGCCTGAAAAACCCGTAAAATACGGGGCAGTTGGTAATCCTAGTTTTGCACTGATTTGTTTTACTTTATCAGGTTGAGGTGAATAGTTCCCCAGATGGGTGTTTCTTTTAAGCATCAGTGAGCCACACTCGCACAAGTACATGGTGTTCCCTTTGCCTCTTGGCAGAGTCTGCACACATTAGCGTCCCGGAACTTCAGGTTAAAAACATGTCTTTGTTCAGACCGCAATGTCCCTGTGTAAATTCTACCTACTCAGCGCGACGACGATTTATGCTAGGTATAAATAATATATTACGCGTGCTTAACTCTAATTAAAACCCTTGAAACTGTACTTTTAAATATTTAATCAGGCATTATTCAGACGTAAAGGTAATAATTATAATGACACCTGAATAGGTATTTTTCCTAAAACCCCTTTACCTAATTAAAATACCCTTAGATTCTCACTCACAAATCGTCGGGCTATGACTTAATCCTTTCACTGTAATCATCTTTTATTTAAGCTCCTAATCCGTTCTGTAATTAAGAACCTCACTATTTTCTCACACAAAATTCTTAAGAGGGTTCTATTCTTTGATGTCTTATAAAAACTGCGGCGACTTTTTGTGTGAGGAGACAAAAAGGGTAAATAATGGAGCCTTTTTATCGCAGGTGGCAAATTCTCAAGTGCACAGCAACTGATGCGCGCATTTTCCATGCGAATTGATTCGCTCCCCGGATCTCGGTAGCCTGACGCATTGTTAGGCTGGGTGCACAAAGAAGCCGCCTGCCGCGGCTCGAGGCCTCGTACTGTGCCTCGGGCGGCGTCGGGTCGAGGCGCAGCGGAGCGTGCCGCAGTTTTTGCTGTCCCTCGTCATAATAATGCATGTTATGATGTCTTGTAGCGTGTCTGATAGCCGTAAATGAAGTTTGTTTTGATAGGTAAATGTGTCGTGATATTATGTTAGATAACATAGACTCATTTGCTTTGAAATGCAGTGTAGCGTTTATTTGATTACATGTAAAATTATTACAGTCTGTGACATTGGTTTTGATTGTAGGTACCTAAAGAATAATTTAATCTAATAGAAAGAAGAAAGTTCTTTATTTTCTGTTACAATACATAATATAGATACCTAAACTCAAAACTTTTTTTTTATTGCATGTAAGTACACTGGGTACATTTATACGTAATAAATGTAAAAATATAACGTTGAAATTAAAATGTGGTATAATTACCTAGGTACCTATATAAGTAGCCTATGATTTCTAAAAGCAGCTATTTTGTACGTGTTTAAAAAAATGATAGAAATATTGTGTACTATGTATTGAATTGCAACAAAAATATTTTAGGACACTTGCCTAATGTGATTTTTACAGTCTTCTAATTACGTATGTATGAAGGAAGTAAAAGCAGGTATGCGAATGAAATGTGACAAAATTAAAATTCATGAGCGCTGTGTCTACAAAGCTCTGTGTCCACTAAACCCGTCATAAAACGCTACATCGCTGTGAGGCAGCGTTTCTACAAACATGGAAATCTAAACATAAAACCTAGGGTACACATGAGCTGGCATCATTTATCGAGGCGTCAACCGCCCTGTCTAAACACGCCGCCCGAACAAAGCTGTACAGTTACAAGCCGCGACGAAGCCTCCATACAAAGCCTTTCAGTGTATTTGTTCGAGTGACGAAATGCTCAGAGAAGGCTTTGTGCGCGCGGTCTCCTGCAGCGAGTATTAAGTTACGCCGTCGTTAATCTACTCTCACCTTTACACCAGTGTCTTAAGATTTATTTCTCTTTATAAACGTTTATTGTAACTTGATATTAAAGTGATACAAGGTGCGAGGTAGTTGTTAGAGATTCATTTTTATGATAAAGAAATACGGTTGAGTTTTGATTGAGTTTGTCTGGTAGTGTTGGCATACGAAGCCGGGCGCGGTAGGCGTTCCCCTTTAAAGGTATGTGGTTCGAAGCGGTCACGACGACGCGACTGTCTGTTCAGTTTTACAAACGAATTGTAACCGTAATCAATTTTAAACCTTTTCGGTCAACAGATAATTTACAATAATAGTCTTGCTATTGCAAGAATATATTTTGATTGAATAGGTATTTTTTATTTAATATTTTCTAATATTCTTTTAAGAAGAATTTAGAAATCCAAGAGCAGTATTTGTTTAAAGTTTGTATACATTTGATTTACTAATAAAAATACCTGTATGTATTATTATTTCAATAATTATTTTTAAGTGTAATTCCTCAATAATCATAATTTGGATTCGAATAATTTATTCCTGCCGAAAGTCTTCCCAGATTAGTCATGAGAACATTGTCTACTTTAGAAAAGAAAGGTTGACAATGACCCAGTGATAAAGTGGTGTATGTAATTACCTGCACATTCCACATGCCTAAGTCGCAAATCATTATCACCCCTAATCACCCTTATCTAATCGCGAGCGAGGGTGACGGAGCGTGTCGGTATGTTGTATGTCATGTCATATTGGCCAGGGTTCTCGACTGACGCATAATCTGATTATGTAGGTACCTTGTTTCAGTTGTTCATACATTTTTGCTATTGTTTTGGAACTTCACCTAAATTTTATAGGTCCCATAATACTTAATTTCGGACATTTTGAGCGAACGAGTGATGAACGAATGACGACGCAAATATAACGAGCGAACGTGATTGGTAATAGGAGCCCGGGGATGACCTAGACTGACATACGAGGATCACTTAGAGCGGGTGCTCACAGACGGACACGTGAAGAGCATTCCCGTCCCGCGGCGAACGTGTGTGGAGAGAATGATGAGACAGAGAGAAGCAAAAGATCGGTCGATGTCAGGATCGGTGATACTTGGCGATCCGTTCTCTCTGCCTAACCCGTCAGGGACATAGCTTGAAGTAATTTTCTCTAAAACCGAATGGATTCAAAAAGTTTTCATTGACGGCTACACTGAGAAAAAAATGCTACGTATACGTATCTTACGGATTCTTATGTACCCAGGAGTTCGACACATCATACTTAATAAGTATGTTGCATGTAGTCATTTATTTGTCACTTCCATATCATTTTAGACTCATACTGATTCATTTGTATGCATCATCTATCTCGATAACTGTATTTCACAAATGCCGGAAGAAAGATCATGGATCATTGCAAATGGTGCACCAAGATTAAAGAACGTAGCCTGCTAGATTAACTCGTACGTAATTATGCTGCGACATTATACGTACATTCACGTTCGATACGTACGAAATGCTGATTTACCAAATTTACATTATAATTATACATTACAACGGATCTTCATAAATACTACTGGTAAAACATATTGACTACTGATAAAACTCACCGATTGAATGTAGACTGTAGTACAACCCGTAACGTACCGATGCCGGAACAATGAAGGTCAACGTATGTAATCCAATTAATAAAGATCCGTCGTCTCGTCATACTTATTATGGTTTCAGCTACGTTTTTATAAGGGCACATTGGAGTACTTCCACTTTTACTTCATATAAACACTAAAAGTCACTACAAACGTCCAATATATTATTATAACTAATAATTTTAGTCTAATTTTACACTAAAACTTTTTTTTTACACTAAATACATGTAGGTAATATTTGATATTAAGATATATGACTATTCCTAAACTAGCGTCAATCACGTCATGATGAGCATTACTTATCCGTACTCTGCTACTTGCCTCTGTGCGTGACTACATACTGTACGTATGCGGCTACATTATCCGTATTTGGTTTACTTAAATACTGTTTGGCACTATGTACCGTACGTATGCGGCTACATTATCCGTATTTGGTTTACTTCTACTGTTCGGGACTATGTACCGTACGTATGCGGCTGCATTATCAGTACTCTGCTTACTTGCCTCTGTGTGGGACTACACACTGTACGTATGCGGCTACATTATCCGTATTTGGTTTACTTCTACTGTTCGGGACTATGTACCGTACGTATGCGGCTGCATTATCAGTACTCTGCTTACTTGCTTCTGTGTGGGACTAAACACTGTACGTATGCGGCTACATTATCCGTATTAGGTTTACTTATATACTGTTTGGGACTATGTACCGTACGTATGCGGCTGCATTATCAGCACTCTGCTTACATGCCTCTGTGTGGGACTAAACACTGTACGTATGCGGCTACATTATCCGTATTTGGTTTACTTCTACTGTTTGGGACTATGTACCGTACGTATGCGGCTATATTATCCGTATTAGGTTTACTTATATACTGTTTGGGACTATGTACCGTACGTATGCGGCTGCATTATCAGTACTCTGCTTACTTGCCTCTGTGTGGGACTAAACACTGTACGTATGCGGCTACATTATCCGTATTTGGTTTACTTCTACTGTTCGGGACTATGTACCGTACGTATGCGGCTGCATTATCAGTACTCTGCTTACTTGCCTCTGTGTGGGACTACACACTGTACGTATGCGGCTACATTATCCGTATTTGGTTTACTTCTACTGTTCGGGACTATGTACCGTACGTATGCGGCTACATTATCCGTATTTGGTTTACTTCTACTGTTCGGGATTATGTTTCGCACGTATACGGTTACATTACCCGTTCTCTGCTTACTTGTCAATGTGCAGGACTATATGCTGTAAGTTTGCGGCTACAATAACGATACTCTGCTTACTTGTCTCTTTGCTTTCACCTTAGGCTTTCACTAATAGCGCCAGTGTTGCCAAAAGTACATTTTCCTTATTCCAGGGGTAAACAGATTATCCACTTATCTAAGTCACTAGATTAGAACAAACTTAAGTCTGCAGCACCAATTATCTAGCCACCCTAAAAAATCTCGCGTTGGTATCCCTTTCATAAAAACGTCATTCCAAGGTGTCATTGTGTGTTGTGATAATTATGTACCCGATTTTAATAATTTTTCAATGAAATCGTGGGTAAAACGATCAAGAGTGAAGTGCAGAAACTTATTTATAAAATGCTATTTCATTTTCAAAGTGTAACAGAACAATCAGAGTCAGTTTTTGAGCAAATGGAGCGTGTTTTGATAAAATCCTATCTTCAGCAAGTGAGTAGGCACTAGTTTCTTGATACTTTTACTGTTTGAATTTTTATATCTATGAGATCCATTGAAACAGTCCTACCCATTTTGTCTCTAATTACTTGGTAGGTATTTTAATTTCTCTTAAAAATATAATTGAACAAAATTTTACAAAAATATGGAATCACATAAAAAATATATAGGTACCTATAAAAAAATATTATATTAAATTGATGGTCATTGTGTATAGTAGCAAAAGAAATATTTTTAGGCTGACAATGAAATTACTTAAACTGTATTTTTTTGCAGGTGAGTCAGACCGAGGAAGAAGTAGAATGCGATGGAGTTCAATTGTTAGACTCAAACCAATCGTTTAGTGATCACTGATCAGGAAGAAAAACAATACCAAGGAGTTGAATTCTTAGCCTTAGAGTCTTTTAGTGGTTAAAACATGTTATATTGCAAATAAACTGTAATAATGTATCTTGTAAGTTTGTCAATTACAAAATAATTTTTCCTATTTAAATTAATTTCATTTTCTCACTACTGGGGTACCCCACTACTGGGGTACTGCCCTACTCTCTCAACGAAGGCGTATTGGTTATAGACCACCATGCTAGCCCAGTGCGAGTTGGTGGACTTCACAGTCTAAGAATTTCTTTCTTCTTCGGCATATGCAGATTTCCTCTCACGATGTTTTCCTTTACCGTTTGAGAACAGTCAGTTACAGGAAACTTAAGTTTCGAGAAAAACCCATTGGTACATGGCCCGACTGGAAATCGAACTCGGACCTCTCTGTAGGCTTCTTCTTCCCCACGACGCCACTGACGCTCGGTTGCTGGACAGCAAATGCACGATACTTTTGCTGACCAGCACTATATCGTTTTGCATTGCATCATGCACGGACGGCCAGCAAGGATGGATAGTGCGTATAGGGAAACAGTGCGTGACCGTCCTGGATATAATAGCAAAGTATCGTGCATTAGCTGTCGAGCAGGCCAACACACTATCGTGCGCGCTTCGTGCCCGGACGGCCAGCACACCAGGCTTTAATATATAATAATAATGTTTTAGACAAATTCATACACGGCTGTTTAGTCCCAAATTAATCCAAAATAAAAATAAAATTTATTTAGCAAAATAAAATGTCAAAAAATAATTCCTAAATGATCAAGATTAGTTTTTCACTCTACAGTTAGTGTTTCCACCTTCAAAGTTTTGAATTCTACTGCTGTCAGTGCTCTGCAGACATAACGTTGTTCTATTTCTATTATTCTTCTGTGTCTAAGTCTAACATATGTGTTGTAGGCTTAAAGTTATTAGGATTAACTAGCCTATACATAAAATGTAATAATAATAATAAATAATCTTATATAGTTGAGATTATTTAGAATTACTCTGTGCATTAGAAACGTGTCGATACGATAATTATCGGCCCGACATACTTATGGGGCGTTGAAATAAAAATAAAATAAAAATGTTTTAAAGTTTTTATATATTTATAGATATTATGTACCCAATTAGTGAAAATACAAGTTTACACTAATCTCTTTGCTAAGTAAAAAAAATTGCGTTCTTTTGCTTTATTACTCATATCCATTACTGTAAACTCTTTGTAGACAGGGCTCTGAGATTTGGTTTAGTTATAAGTACCTGGTAATAGTACATAATAACCCTAATTCACCGGTTAAAGACTGGAATTGAAAAGGGGATTTGTAGCTACGCGACAACAATTTGGATTTTTAAAATGGGTTTCCGTGCCCTGGTTGTAAGTATGAATAAATGTGTCGTTCTACGGGTAAAGGAAAGTACTAACTTTACTTACTTTAAGGGTCCAAGGGCCACCGCCGCCGCACCCTAACCTACTGTCACAGTGTACGTGTAGAATCCAAGTTATGAACAAAACTTGATGAGAATGACTTAATGAGCCACTTATGAACAAACGCACATACGCGGCTCCGCAATAAACTTTAAATGGATAAAGATCCTAAATGGTCAATCAAAATGAAAAATGATAAGAGGAACCTCAATATGATTTTCAAATACCTATTCAATGATACCCCACTTAATATAGTTCGTCGACTTTTACCGTTTTCAGCTCCGCTCCAAACTTTAGATGGATAAAGATCCTAAATGCTTAATCGAAATGAATAATGATTAGAGGAACCTCAATATGATTTTCAAATACCTATTCAATGATACCCCACTTAATATATTTAGTCGACTTTGATTTTTCAGCCCGCACATTAACGCGCATAAAGTCAGCCATTTTTTTTTAAATTTTATGTACCCAGTGACACTCGCGCAATCAAGACGAATCTAATGACGTATCATTTATCAAAATCGGTTGAGGTGTTGAGTAGTTACGAGCGGACAAAGAATTATGATACATACATACATACATACATACGCGTTAAACACATAACCCTCCTTTTGGGCTTCGCCGCAGTCAGGTAAAAATGAATTGTTAATTCACGAGCAAGTTGTCGCTTCTACTAAATAAACACAATAACAACGTTTTTGTTTTGAGAAGTATAACTTACAAAAGAAACTAAGCTCTGTTTCAATATTCATAACGTCCATTTTAATTCGATAACCATTCAGAATAAAAATATTTCTTGGGGAGTCCCCGATGCGGCGTGGAGAGGCGGTGGTGTTGTCTACAGTAAATGACGATAATTACCACTACAGATTTTATTAATGTTAGGTTTTTATAACCAGAAATTAAAGTTGTTAAATTAAATTAGTTTAATAGTTAACATAAAGTCTAAAAAAACCGTATAAAAGTATTAACTGCCTTGTAAATTTTGAGATTCCCTACTTAAGAAAAAAAAACATATTCTAGAAAAAACTGTTTATTTTTCACGGTTTTTCTTCAGGTTTTTTTTTCAAGACAGAAAAAAAACCGTTTTTTTGCAACCCTAAGTGTTAAGTACAATAAGTGCCTGTGGATGTGTATATTGTGCGGGAAATATAAATAAAAGCTTTACTTCCAGTTTGTCCCAAAATTGTTTGTATAAACCTCCATTAGAGCATCTATCACTTTAGTGAGGATATAAACATTAGTGCTAATAGCCGACTAACTTTAGTCGTGCCCTGTTTTTGGTGAACTGCCGTGCTGTGCTGTAACCACCGGTTTATTAATAAAGAAATAATATTATTTAAAATAAATAAGATATGGCTTAAAGGTCTAGTAACCAAGCCAAAACCTCCTTAAAAACCCATTGACAATGACAGTTATTGAGATCATCTATATAAAAAAGGAATACTGGAAATGGAAAATCGCTCATTCCCCGGGTCGTTTTCTGTAGCCACGCTTAGGGGAAAAAATTTGTAGCAAGTGGCAACACTGAATGACCACACTCACTTTTCTCTCTTCTCTCGTGCGTGTACATTTGTGTTTGGACTTTGGACGTTTATTAACTAATTTGTGATATTTTGTGTTGCGTTCGTCAGTAGTATTAGTAGTGTGCAGCCTGACGACCAATTGCCAATAAACAAAGAAAGAAGAAGAAGAAGTATTAAGTATTGTGTGTGAAAAACTACCTAGAATCGAAATTGTGTGTGAAGAAAGAAGACCATGGACGCCATTCACCAATTTCTACAAGAAATTGGTTGTGGCGAGCTGGTCGCAGCTTTCGAAGGTAAATTTTTGATAACCTAATCTGGTCGACACTTTAATGTGGCCTGTGCTCGGTTTTGGCACATCGCCCGCCACTGCTGAGTAATGCTCTTGTAATATTGAGTAGGTACCTACTTACCTACCTACTGTGTCCAGTTATATGTTCAGCCCTCGGTTGGTGTGTTTTTTTCCAGACCATAAAATAGATGAGCAAGCTGTGTTGCTTTTAGACGACGAGGAGTTAAAAGAACTCTTTCCAAAAATAGGGCCTCGCCTGAAATTTAAAAAGTTTTTAGAATCTCTGAAAAATGAAATCCCGGTTACAGTGAGTAAATTTTTGTTTTGTATTTACCTAGGTACAAAAGAAAAAAACGTTGATCAATATATTATTTTTAATAGAATACTAAAACAAACTTAACAAAACAATTATTAATAACTAGCTGTGTCCCGCGGCTTCGCCCGCGCAGAAAAGTTTTTTCCGCGGGAACAGCTTTTCCCGGTGTAAAAGTATCCTATATGTTATTCTAGGATATAAGCTACCACTGTACCAAGTTTCATCAAAATCCGTTCAGCTGTTATACCGTGAAAGACTAACAAACATCCATCCATACTTACAAACTTTCGCAATATTAGTAGGCTTTGAAATAATCAAGTTAATGTTCCCTAATCCAAGTAAACAATAAAATAAGAACCATTATATTCTTTTAATATGGTATGGAAAGATAATCTTATGTTATCTTAACCTATTTTACCTTTTTTATTTTTTATAATGGTTGATCGATTTCACATACCAATAACTTCATTTGTACATAAGTTCTGGAAACTCATCTTCATGAAATTTTGCATACACATAGTCTGTGTAGAATAAAAATGTCATTTATTCCATGGTAGTGATGCCGAAACCAACAGTTATAATTAATATTTTTTCCAGTATGTTGACACCTATACCATTACTTCTGAATCTTCATCAAGAGATGAGCCTACACTTCCATTCTCAGTGCAAGTAGATGAACCTGAACAGTCATCATCCTCCACCATCAAACCCTCAATAGAAAACAACAATGTAAGTTTTTAAAACTTATTTAAAATACAAAATGCTGTGTGGTTCCCGGCAAAGAATATGGCCATCCCATCTCTACCAGCGGGTGTCGTATAAAGGCGACAAAGGGAAACAATACCAGGGAATGGGCAGCAGCAGTCTTATAAACAATACCAGGAAACATAAGAGTGTATGAGTCGATACATAAGAGTCAAAGTCAAAATATTTTATTGTATATAAGTACACTTGATACATTTATACAACGTTATTATTATTTTTTTACTACCACCGCGTCCTAGGTGTTCGTGCTTTGAAGAAGAAACGGCGCAACATACTTCCAGCAACACATCTTTAAAAAATCAATTTTGTCCTTAAGTGCCGCTGCCAATTCCCTTGTATTATTTCCCTTAGTCGCCTTTATACGACCACCCATGGGTCGAGATTATTTTATTGGTAATCGCCCCCTGCAGTGGGATGTTTATGGGCGGTTATGTTAAGATTCCGAATAGTCTCTGATGTAAACAGGTTGCCTGATCAGTTAGGTATGTTTGACACTCTGGCACTCCTCCATCCATACTCCATACAGACAGTACCAGTTCCCTGATTGAGATCTAAGGACTCAAAATGACCTCGAATATATGGAAATTGACTCATTGCCAATTTTTTATGCCCTTCAGTTTAGTTTATATAATCCAAACACCAGTATTTTTTTTTCAATCTTTATTGTTTAGGGGTTTCCTGTATATGACAGCTCCATCATAACCTTATAATTGTCCGCTATACAACTAATTGGATCATATAGCTTTCTGGCCGGGTGCGAACAGGGCTCGACCAGAATGCTCTGCGGTATGCCCACATCCATTAAATTTATTTTAAACATTCTCATACAGTTTTAAAAATTTAACTAATTTGCGTATTAACCTTATGCAATTTTAAATGGTTTACAGATGCTGACCCGAGACCTCTTCAAATGTGGCATTAATGCTATTGGCTTTTGTTATAAACATTTCTCCAGCGCGAAAGAAGAAAACCAAGCCACTTTGGAAACCATCGCGAGCTGAAGTATGTGAAGGTTTCATCGCACAAGCTGCTACGGAAGGTGACGTAACAAGCTACATCATTACCAAGAGGGAATAACTAATGAAACTGGGGCGAACACTCCAACCTTTCGTGATATATGTTGGCAAATCGGTTGTAGAAATTAATAGGGTATATGAGACCAGTTTATACTGGTTTTCTTTCCACTGACGTGCGGTCGACCGTACCTACAACAAAATACTTTATTTATAATTATTTCTACGCTCTTTTTTTAAACAAGGAAGATTTTTCTTGTAATTATTTAAATTCAATGTAGATTTTTAGACATACTAGGCACGTGAAAGCTAAGGTCAACATTGGCCTTGAATGTCTGGCCTTAAACGTATTATGGGAACGTTCTCTAAGTTTTTATCTTTACGTTAGTCATTAACTTTGCTACTAAGGATCAGCTCACACCGAGACACGACTCGGCGCGCCTGCGTTCGAGCGGATCGAGCCGTTGCTTGCTCTAAGGCTCGGCGCAAACGGGCCACCGACCACAGCCACCGGTGGCCAGCGACGGCGACTTTTCATATATTTCGTAACTGTAGCGAGTGGCCGTTAACGGCCACACGTGTGCGGCGCGTCTATACAAAATATATGAAAAAGTGTGTTAAGTCGCCGTCGCTGGCCACCAGTGGCTGTGGTCGGTGGCCCGTTTGCGTCGTACCTAAGCAGCGCGCCGATGTTGGAAGAGGCCAGCCATTTACGAGCGCGATGGCCGCCCGGCCGGCCGCGTCGCGTCTCGATGTGAGCTGACCCTAAATTTTCACCAACAAAACAGATATAAATATTATCTTTTAAAATCTTTTTAATTAAATTAAAAGATAAAAATTATGTAATATTTTGTGTACTTAATAATTTTGTGTGGAAGAAATTTCCTATTTGCTCTTTACTCTAGTTTTTAACTATTATGATTACGTTAGTAGGTAAGTGAACAATAAAGGGCGATGCACACCAAATGCGTGTACAGCACGTCACACTGGCTGCGTGCCTTGCGTATACGCAGAGCGCACGCAGCCGGTGTGACGTGCTGCAACGCACAAGCCATGCACACGTGCTGCAAACGCGCTGCACACGCATTTGGTGTGTGTCGCCCTTAAATAGGTATTATGTAGCAGCTCGGTCTAAAGATACAGGCGCATTTTCTTGGTCTTTTAGAAAATTATTTCTTCAAAGACGATTTTCAACGACGAAAGACTATTTGAAATTAAAATAAATAAATTTCAATTAGCTTGTTTTTTAATTTATAAAACCTTTAGTGTTGTTTTGGTACAGTCTGCTTTAGAGTTACTTATTACATTTACAAGTTACATTTGTAAGCTGGACGTCTAGAGATGTGGGGTGGTGTGGTGATACCTTTGTTTCTGCTCCGTGAGTGGTACCTAACTCTAGAAGCAGACTGTACGAAATCGACATGTAATGGTGTGTCATAGGAAAGTAATTATGCTGCTATATGACAAGTAGGTGGTTTATGTATTGCTTCAATTTACCTAGGGAATTGTAAGTTATTTATACAAAACGTTAATATTTGAAAATTTATAAAATCATTACCTAGATAAATTAGAGTCGTATACTTACATTCTGGTGTAACATAACTGCATTGATTGGGTTACATGTGTATATAGTGAGGTGTCCTACATATATAGGTATTGATGCTACATAAAGTAATGTTACAGGTATAGTCAGCATCAGCTAGTTCAGAGCGGATAGTGCTCAGATCGATGTGAATAGTGACTGTTTTCAATTATATCGGTACAGGTCGTTGTTCACATCGATCTGAGTACTTCATCCGCTCCTAACTAGCTGATGCAAACTGTACCTGTAACATTACTATAAGTAGCACCAATACCTATATATGTAGGACACCTCATTACACACTGTACCCCAAACAAATGCAGTGTATATGTTACACCGGTACATAAGTATAAAACACCTACTTGTCATGTAGTAGCATAATTATCTTCCTGTGACACACCATGACATACGTATGTCGTAACAGCATAGATTGGAGCAACGCCAGTACGTAAGTATGATACACCAGTAGTAGTACATATGACGCATCAAGCTGTAATGGAATAGTACCAGTACGTTACATGCAATACCCCATTATATACGTATGATACACCAGTATGTACATGTGACGCATCAGGTTGTAGTGGACCAGCACAATTACGTTACATGTAATACACCATTACATACGTATGATACACCAGTATGTACATGTGACGCATCAGGTAGTACTGTACCAGCGCAATTACGTTACATGTAACACACCGTTACATACATATGATACACCAGTATGTACATGTGACGCATCAGGTTGTAGTGGACCAGCACAATTACATTACATGTAATACACCGTTACATACGTATGATACACCAGTATGCATATGTGACGTATCCGGTTGTAGTGGACCAGCACAATCACGTTACATGTAACACACCGTTACATACATATGATACACCAGTATGTACATGTGACGCATCAGGTTGTAGTGGACCAGCACAATTACATTACATGTAATACACCGTTACATACGTATGATACACCAGTATGCATATGTGACGTATCCGGTTGTAGTGGACCAGCACAATCACGTTACATGTAATACACCGTTACATACGTATGATACACCAGTATGTACATGTGACGCATCAGGTTGTAGCGGACAAGCACATTTACGTTACATGTAATACACTATTGCAAACGTATGATACACCAGTATCTACATGTGACGCATCAGGTTGTGGTGGACCAGCGCAATTACGGTACATATAATACACCATTACATACGTATGATACACCAGTATATGCATGTGACGCATCAGGTTGTAGTGGGCTTGCAGAATTATGTTACATGTAACACACCATTATATACGTATGATACACCAGTATCTACATGTGACGCATCAGGTTGTGGTGGACCAGCGCAATTACGGTACATATAATACACCATTACACACGTATGATACACCAGTATATACATGTGACGCATCAGGTTGTAGTGGGCTTGCAGAATTATGTTACATGTAACACACCATTATGTACGTATGATACACCAGTATGTACGTATGAAGCATCAAACTGTGATGGATCGTACCACTTTGTAGCCTGTATAATACCGATACTTACCTATGACGCACCAGTACTTACGTAGGACGCATCGTGCTTTAATGGGCTAGCACCCCACCCCAGCACCACAATAACCTTGTCAAAATTACATATACATGGTCTGCCTCGGTAAGTACTGGTGTAGCATACGCATGTAAGTATCATACACCAGTACTTACCGAGGTAGACCTGGTGCTACCGGTTACTTATGACTGTAGTAAAATCGACCACTCGTAATGTACGTAACCCGCTCCGTGAAAATCGTCATGTAGCGGCTTACGTACTGCTCATTCATTACGCAGCATGTAGCCGGTTACATCCCTACGAGTGGTCTATTTTTGTCCTTACATACGTAAGGGTCTTCATGAATTACGTAGCATTTTTTTCTCAGTGTAGCCTGGATTTAGTTATTGTGGAACGCCTCAACGATGTCTGGGACGATATGTATACTTACCTACATGTATATCTCTTCACTGAATAATGTCATTTTGTCGCATTTGCCCCACGGATGCATTTACCCAAGTCATACCCTAGTTGACCTTATTAGTTTATTATACTTACATGTCCCTGCGCATCCATGGTGTTGTTGGTTAGTTTGAGCTTGCTGAATGACACGGGGTTGGCGGTCCAGTGGTGGCCGGGCGCGGGCGAGTCCGGGTGCAGGAGCAACCGGCGCGGGGACTGCGGCTCGGCGCCGCCGGCCGCCGCCCACGCGCCGCCCGCCCAGCGCCAGCGCCGCCGCCCCACCAGAGACACCTCCAGCAGTACGCAGTACTCCTCGCGAGGGTCCAGACCGCCCAGAGACACGCGCAGGGAGGGGAACATGCGCCTGTAACAAGGGTTACAATACCGTTTTTAAACGCCATCTACCTTTTTGAAATTCCGACCGACAGTCGTCGGCCATTTTGAAAATTTCGAGAAATCTGGGCCACTGATCAAACCCTAAAATATCGATTGAGAACTTCAGGCAAACAAAAAATATCAGAAAGGTAATATTTTTTAACCTGTGAAGTGTCTTTAATTAAAAGTTAAAGATAGCTAACCATCATTGTTTTTAATGCAGACGAATTCGTGGGCGGTCTCTAGTAGGTAAGTACTCGTTTACAGGAAAAAAATCTATCAAAAACTAATGCTCAGTCATAGAAGTATGCCAAGTAATATAATGCCTAAAGTAATATAATATTTATCTATGCCTTTAGCTTTAACGGAAAGATATCGTTAGTTTTATACATTTAGGTATATCAGATTTATTCTTTCCGCTGCTTCCTCCCATGGTTTATTAATCCAAATTTGAAGGTGATTAGGAAAGATATCACTGACAGGAAATAAAATAATTTGTTAGGTACTTGTAATCGATAAATATCACAAATTATAATTTGATCGTGTGTTGATATTACTTCCTCAATTACAGATTAAATTGTAGGTCACAAAATAGGAAACTGTGGTTGAGGTTGCTTTGAAACGCTTTTCAGATTCGTTATGTGTATTAATAATAATAATAATAATAAAATTCTTTATTTCAGGCAAAAAATAGGCCCATACAAAATAAAATACACAACACAAAACGACAAGGAATAAAAGAATAAAACACATTAAAAATACGCTAAGACGGTGATAAACAACACAGGATAAATCTACCTATTTCTTGTTCCGACTCTGGTGTACTTTTAACCAGTGCCTGTGAAACACATTCTGGTAGAGATTGTGATTCACGGCACTGATCAATTCGTTAGTAGAGTTGCGAACTCTGTCTATAAATGTATTAAAATATTATAACTACTTTAATATTTATTATCTAATTTGTATATAAACTAACTGTTGCGTGCAACTTTGTCCGTTTCCTAGGGTAGGTATGCAAAAAATTAAGAAATTATACCCAGGCGCTTGAGCTAAACGTCAAAACATTAGAGCTTTTTTGTAACCTGGTATAGTTTATCTGTAATTACAGGCTATTCTTTACAGCCTAGTCTCAGGCATCAGCCTCTTATTCTTATTTAAAATGTTAGCCACTTAATTTTAAATTTTCACCAATACCTACAAGATGAAAAGAAGTATGAATAAATATCTCGGTAACTAGCGAGAAAGTGGTTATTTTTAGAAAAGTTTCGACGACGTAACATATCTGAAAGCACCCGACTCTCCGTAACGTAACAGTAACGTGTCATCCCACCAAATCCTATTCACTGAACACAAACAAAGCACTCCATAAAAGTCAACACAAAAACGAAACAAAGGCAGCGATAATAAAATTACAACTCCCACACACGCGATGCCTCACCATAGACAATGGTTCTTATAGAGGATTCCTTTTGAATTTTATCGTGATTATAAAAGCGTGTGATAGGAGTAAAGTGTTGCCAACGAGGGGCTTTTGGCACCCGTTTGTGGCGGTAAAGATGCTGTCATAAACAGAGATATACACCTGGCGCCGCCTCTTATCTCGGCGTGGCTAGAGTCCACCAGGCGCGGGTCACTTAGCGAATCATGACCGTCATTCTAATAAGTGGAAATGTTATAACGTTTTTTAAAAATAATTTGAATAAGCTTTTTTGCTCATGGCATCGTGACCCTTATCTCTCGATTTATAATTGAGCGGCAAAAAGACTGTTCGCGTATTCACTCAATTTTGAAAATCTAATCTTGAAAAAAACGTCGTAGTTTGTAACTTGTAGTTTAATATTACGCAATCCAATTCAACAACAAGTTTAAGGTCGCTCAGCGAGCTATGGAGAGGGCCATGCTCGGAGTTCCTTTGAAGTACATGATCCGTAATGAGGAGATCCGACGGAGAACTAAGGTTACCGACATAGCCGAAAGGATTAGCAAACTGAAGTGGCAATGGGCGGGTCACATCTGTCGCTGAACCGACGGCCGTTGGGGCAGACGAGTTCTGGGGTGCAGACCGCGGACCGGTGCGCGCAGCGTGGTACGCCCCTCGCCAGGTGGACCGACGACCTAAAGAAGGTGCCGGAAGCGGCTGGATGCGGAGAGCGGAGGACTGGGTGTGGTGGGGAAGGCCTATGTCCAGCAGTGGACGATAAAAGGCTGGAATGATGATGATGATCAATCCAATTCAAAGAAGCAGATAGGATTCCATCGAAGCTATTACTCAAAAGCCTCCTATAACTGTCTCAAATCATATAAAACAGCGCCGCCATAACTCATCATAAACGTTCCTTTCCATCTTTATCGGCGACGTCTGATAGGACATGGGGAATTGGGGATGCATTGCTAATGCACGTGATAACACGCAGACTCATAAACGTTAATGGAATTTTAGGCGGGATCTCGCCAGGGGAGGATTTCTCTTCTATTTGATTAAATACATTTTATTTATTTAATATTTTATTGCACACACACAGACGAAACAATAAAGAGAAACATACCTAAAGGGCGAATTTACCTCTCATAGAGAGTTCTTCCAGTAAAACCACGAGAGAGATAATTTGTGGATTTTGTTTCATATATCTGTGAATATTTTAACAAAAAGTGTCATATTGTGCGTTAAATTGTTTCCCGCGGCTCCGGAAAAAAACCTTTCTTATTTGACGTCAGAGCTATAATAAAATTGAGGAACCTTTGTGCAAATTTATTATAGTCTCTAAGCTCAGCGGTTTGGGCTGTGCGTTGATCAGTCGGTTTCTTCTTCAGGTTGCTTGCCCCTTGTAAAGCAAAAAAAAATTGAAGCTCTATTACTTGGTGATGATGTAAATGTATAAATATCCACATGGCATTAAGTATTTACTTAGTTTTGCTCTATTTAAGCTGTTCCGACGGTTTTATTTGTAAATATATAAATACTGATAATTCAGACAGTCCTAAAAGGGAAAAAAACCTTTAGTGTCAAGACTTGGAGTTATCCAGCGTCACTTTCCACACATTCCTGTCTGGCCGTGGCGGCCATCCGTCATAATAGCGTGTTATCTGGCGGCTGGCCGCCGGTCGCAGGCCGCCGGGGCCGCTAATGCAGCCTCCAGATAACGCGGCGGTCGCCTACAGAAGCTCAATTAACAACACACTGAATTAGCCCCATTTAAAGTTTACGACGCCTGCTACCGCCTTACGTGTGGCTGGCCAGTACAGACAGCACCAGTGATCTCTCGGATTACGGGGACTGGAAATTCATTTTTGATACCAATCGATTGTTTCCATACGAAAAAAATTATAACGATTTTCTCAAAAACTATGCCTACGATTTCGAAATTTGTAATGTGTGGTAAATACTCAGTAGGTACATTTAGAACACCCATTGGTCCGGGAATGTGGGTTTACGTATCGTAGTAATAAAATACTGAGGATAAGATATTTAGAAACTGTTAAAATTGTAATAGGTATGTAAAATGGAAATAAGTATAACACTATCGAACGCCCCGCGACTTTGTCCCCGTTATAAAGTATTCTATCTAATGTTTAAGTCAGTTTCATCAAAATCCGTTCAGCCGTGATTGAGCAACAGCCATCCAAACTTTCGCAATTATATTAGGATAACATAATGTAATCGATTTTTTTTAAATCATAAATATCTAAATTTTCTTTAAATTAACGGTCAAAAAATCCAGACAAGTGTATTTTTGCCTGAACCCATCGTCGTGTCAAAACATCGTGCCCGTTATTTGCCGACAGCACCGACAATGTTTACAACGTCCCGGCGCCGTTCAAACACTCGACGAACGTGCACTTCAAATATGTATTCCAAATACTGTGTGCGTTATCGACGCCCTTTTGTTGGCTGTACATTGACAAATCCGTCCACTCCGCTACCGTTCGAGAGATGGCCCTTATCACTTCGTCGGCCACTTATCGATCCCTTTGAGCCGCGCCCGCGCCGACGACGAGGCGACGATCCGCGCGCAAAATTTATATGCGTATCTGAATTGATTTTTTAAACATTTCTCTGAGAATTACATTAATGAATAAGTGCTCCAGCTAATAGATCTTTGTGATATCAAGTTCGTCATCTTCAACGTCCACCACTGGACGCCACCACACCCGGTCCCGCATGCAGCCTTTTCCGGCCACCATATGTTTACCGCCGGCTACATTATGTTTGTGATTACAGTTTCGAATTGGACACGTCTGTAATTGACCGAGCGAGCGAAGCGAGCGAAGCGTCTACGTTTCGAGACTGGCCAAAAATGCTCTTGTCCGGCTGTCTGTCTGTCTGTCTGTCTGTCTGTCTGTAATTCTCTACAGGTCGCATTTTTCAACCGATTTTGACGAAAATTTGGCATAGGTATAAATTAATTAAACCTACAAAATGAGTAGAATAAAATTTTGAAAAACATTTTTTTTAGAGTACCTACCATACTCGCAAAGTGGGAGTGAACTTTTTTTTTCTTGTGAATCCCATAGTGTGGGATATCGTTGGATAGGTCTTTCAAAAATATTGCTGGTGTGTGAATACCATTTTTTCGATTTAGGGATCCGTTGGCGAAATATTAAGCTTTAAAGCGGTAATTTTTGTTAGAGTCACGTGTCCCCCCCCCCTGCCAGCTAAACGGTTGCTTCTGGAAATGTGAAAAAATTCATGGCAGTAGCATATATAACGTAGTTACAAGGAAAACTATTACGGCTAAGTAGGTTCTATTAGTTTTTGAGTAATAGTGGATCGACTTAAGAAAGTTGAAAAAATAAATTATGTTCATAGAACTGCATACGTAAAATGGAAAATTATTTTTTTCCGCGTGATATCCATGGTGTGGGGTATCGTTGGATGGGTCTTTCAAAAATATCGCGGGTGTGTGATAAACATTTTTCGATTCAGGGATCCGTTTGCGAAATATTAAGCTTTAAAGTGCTAATTTTTGTCACTTTAGTAGGTACTTTTTCTGTCTCCAACTACAAAGTTGACTTTTGTTGGTTTCTTTTAGGTTTGGTTTATAAGGGCTGGCGAGGTCTACTGTTCTCACGGAACTACTAGTGATTTACTGTTTTCGTAAAAAAAAAAAAAACATGGTAATTGTTTAAGTATGTCTAGGACAAAAAATTAAATGCCTGATAGAAATAATAGTATTTTATTAGAAACTATAGTATTTTAGTGCAAAGTATTTTATTTTTCTAGAAAAACCTTTTAGGTTACATTACAACTACACACGTCGATGCAAATGAAATAAAGACACAATAAAGCGGTGACCATAAAAGTCCCGAGAATAGATGCTAAGCCGGGGCCCGTGGGACGGACTTACGGGACACAATGGGACCACCAGAATCGCGTTGAAAAAATATATAAAAAGATAGAGTGGGCCATAAAAGTGTAACAGGTCCAACAGCTTGCCAATTGCCGCACGGAGGCGCTAACAGCAAGGAAGAAACGGCCACATCCGCTCTCGCATCCGCACTCGAAAATCGACCGATTTCATGTAAATATATTTATTAAATCTTATGTCGGATGCCGGCGGATTTCGCGTGTGTGAACTTAGTGTTAACTTAAATTGTTTACTCATCACACAGTCGTACAAATATAGAACTCGTAGGAGAAAACTGAAAAGATAAAGAATGAAATTGAAACTTTTACTTCATCGTGACTGAACTGAACAGTTAGTCCGTTCCAACAAGGTGACGTCATTATGTCATAATGATTTAAATATTTACTTGACTTGGGGCAGCCACCATAGCAGCAACTGAGGACAGCTTAGGTTTAGTTGGTGAGATCAGAGCATGAACTATTAGTTTAAGATTCCTTTTACAGAGATCTCATAGACACGTAGTCATAATTTGTAATATTTGAGATTTATCTTTTAAAACCTATCTATTGAAGCTTATTAGAGGGGCACATTAGCGGTGGACAGAGCCATGTGAAGGGCTACTGTTCATCTCGCTCGTAACTCAACACGTTTAATGCCCCGGCCACCGGCACATAACACTAACCTACCCCTCTAGTTATCTTTACTGCTAATTTCATGGGTTTTTTATCGCGCAAGTTCAATGTTAAGGAGTTAAACCGTCGTTAAAGCGACAGACGAGCCCTTGTACACGACATCTGCGCTTCATTTACACTAACGCGTACGATAAACAACCTTTCTAATTTCGAGGGCCAAACACAAAAATGCTGCCTTGTGTACGCAGCGTCTAACCCGCTCATTAGCGTGCCTACGAGAGGTCCGGCCAGTTTTTTCGTCCGCCCAGATGTGGCCCAGCAAACACTCCTCCTCCATTGTGTGGGGGATAAAAAATTGTACACCTGGAAGTGTCAAAATGTTCACTCGGTCTGTGAGAGCGGTGCGTGTGAACCACAGCTTCACTCTAACTTGGATTGGAACGATTTAAATTTTTTTTGGAGTCTTAGTAATGTTACGCCGATTAAAAAAAGTTCACGTAGTCCGATTGATCGAACTATCAGGAGTCTCAAGAACAACATGGTTCGATTGATCAAACTATCAGGAGTCTCAAGGACACATGGTTTGATTGATCGAACCAACTGGAAAAAAAGTTCACGTAGTCCGATCGATCGAACTATCAGGAGTGTCAAGAACACATGATTCGATTGATCGAACCAACTGGAAAAAAAAAGTTCACGTAGTCCGATTGATCGAACCATGCGGTCGAACCACGTGGCCACAGACGATTTTTACAGTCGACGAGAAATCAGTAATGATGGGGCTTTGTATATGATTGGACGTGGACCAGGCTGGTGTGATGATCAGGGATGAAAGTACCCTAAGAACGACGGCACATGTCCTACTACTATTTAAATGCCAATTTTTATGTTTGTGAGTTCAAACTCAAAGTTGCTCAGTCAAGTAACGTCTGAACGGATTTTGATGAAACTTGGTACAGTGACAGCTTATATCCTGGCATTGTATTTAAGCACGGCCTTCCGGCTAGTATTATTTATTATTGTACTTTGCTCTATTATCATCATTGTTGTGACTTTCTTGCCATTTTGTGTCTTCGTGGTTCGAAGGGCGAACCAAGTGGAATTTAAAAATCCTCTTGTTCCGATGGTCGAACTACGTGGAATATCAAAATCCTGATAGTACGACATGTCGAACCACGAGGAATTTTGATTCCTCGTGGTTCGACTGTCGGACCACGTTGTCGAACCACGCGGCCGCAGCGGTTATTTCTATATCCAAAGCGAGAAAAATAAATATACCTAAATAGATAAATGTTCTATTTTTATTTTTAGGCAATTTATCCATAAATGTACTACTCGTATACAGAATCAACAAGAAAAGAAAAGAAAGCGACTCTGAGCATTTTATAACTGGACTAAATTAAATATGATTCCATATTTTTGTTTTTGGCATAATATGGACTTAAATATACTGCTTTAAATAATTTAAACATTAAGAAAAATTGCATTTTTAAGCTACGACCGACCTATCTGCGGATTAAGGCGAATAATGTTACATTAGGATTCAAATCATCTTTTTCTTATATTTATAAGTACTGCCTTTACTGCACTGGTGTGAAAGTAAATACCTATATTCGCGCGCAATTACCTGCCTAGGCTAATAATGTAGGTAGGTACTTTAAGAATTTAATGTTTATTTTAACAAATTAGCATATGTAGGTACTAAACGAAGCTTGGCTTAAATGGGCTGAATAAAGCGCGTGCGAACTCCAAGCTTTTATAAAGTGTTACCAATATTGCGCAAACATAAATGGTTCTCGACTGCATCTATAAGGCAATAAGTGTGTTGTTGGCCGGGCCTCTCGCCGGTGAATCAGCAAAACGCATTACAATGCACTCTAATACATATTAGGGGCGGGTCAGGATGTAGTACTATGATAATGAACGATTTCGAACGGAAAGATCCTTGTTCGACGTTATAAAAAAAGTTTTCATTACAACACTGTCAACGTCCACTGTAGAACATCGGACCTCTCTTTACGAGGCAGACCCAATTGCCCGTCACCGGTATATTATGAAATGTGATCTAGCTATATATACATAGTTTGAATAGTTACAGCGTCGTTCAGCTAGCAGGTGAGGTTGACAATTGATGTTATACATACTTGATGTTGTACCCCTTTACGCCCCACAAATATTTTCAAACATTTGTGAATTTTAAAAAAATCTTCCCACTCCACATGCTCAACGAGCGAGCGTCCGCAAATCAAACAAACTTTTAAAGAAATATGCTCGTAACAAAACAAATAAACCCAATTTGGGTCGCGGTAACAAAAAACCCGAATCGTCCCGAGAGAGGCCCAGTATTAACATATTGATGGGCAACCTATCTGAGGAGCTTTGTTTAAAATCAGCGACAGCGCCTTCAATCATAACGATTGCGACAAAAAGTTGTATTTTATTGGCCTTTGCCGAATACAACTACAGGTGGCAAAGATTAAGATACGTACAGAAGCGGCTTATGATGTAACACAACTTAAATACTACTAGTACCTATAAAGTTTTATTTCATTTTATATTAAGCTCTCATACTGCTTTACAATACCTATCCGAGATTGGTCATTTTTCAGATTGGACATTATTATCGTAAATCGTAGAAACCTATAGGTCCAAAAATTAATGTAAAGCCTACCTGTTGATTGTTCTTAAAGAACTCCAATTGATTCTATTCGAAAGCGGACAAGAATATAATGATTTAAGTATTAAATATAGAAGTTTGTTTCCGACAGTCTACATTAAAAGAAATTGACATTATCGGTAAGTATAGTCCAATTAAAACATACGAAGGCTGTGGTTTGTTTTAAAACAGTAAGTACTCACATAAAATTTTGAATTTAGTGAAGTCGATAAGAAACCAGAAATAATCTACTTTAGGTATTTTTTTTATGTCTCACTGAGACAAAGTACAACAGATTACCAATTTGTCCCAAGTCTGGTGATCATATATAGACTGATCAACGCGCAGCCCAAACCGTTAAGCCTAGAGTCTTGAAATTTTGCGCAAAGGCTCCTCATATAGCTCTGACGACCACTGAGAAAAGGTTTTTTCCCGGGGGGAAAAGCTAGTCCTGTTATAAAATACTTAGTAATAGGTAGGCTTGCGTAATGTGATGGCAAAGTGTGCGCCAGCGGGGGTGTGAGCTGGCCGCGAGACAAAGCGCCCCCGCGGCGCGTACGCACCTGCGACATGTTTATGCGCCATCGCCAAATTTACAGCCGGCCCAAATCGGCCCAATGGCCCAAACACCGCCGCTTTGCGGAAATTGGAAACTTTTTAATCACCAAGTCGGCGCCCCTTTAATACTTTCAACCAAAGTCACCGACGCAATTGCATCATGCGATAAAATTCGCAGATTGTAAAAATGTCTTTAAAATGTAATTATCTTTTGGTGTTACGCGAATCGGATGCGAGGTTTTATTGATATTGGGTACCTACATTTTGCGATTCGACGGTAATAATGTAAAAACGTTCGATAAAATTGAAGCCCTAATGATGGGAAGAGAATTGAATTGAAATCATTTCCAAAGTTTATCATAAACCCAACGTATTTGTCCCGCGGCCTTGTCTAGGTTTTTTGATTTTCCAGGCAAGTTAGTTAGTTATTTCTTCGAAAAACTAATCACCAAAACAAGAAACTAGGTATGTATTTAAATTGGTAAAACGTTGCGATTACTACAAATACCAGGCTAACGCAAATGGAAACACTTTTAAGGTTTAAAGCAAACTTTATCTCGTTAATTAAATTTTTGCAAGTTTTGTATTACATTTGCGTAGTTTTACATCGACACGCAAATGTTCTATCCAAATAATTTATATATGTACTTAATACCTGCGTATTATGCAAGATAATTTTCGAATTACTAAAGCAAGTGCCTGAATTAATTTTGCACCTCACTTTTGGGCAAAGCGCCGGCGCCGATACCGCGGCGAACACAAAGCCGATGTATATCGTAAATTGCGAGACGAAGGGCCGACAAACGCCATGTAATTTAGTTGACAGTTAGTGCGATCGGCGGCGGCCGGCGGCGCAGGCGCAGCGCTACCGCCGCACCACTGCTGAACCTTCCAAACAAACAGGGAGTCGAGAATACTCGATAAACTCATTTTTACTAAAGAAAACTCGATGAAACGAGTTTGGATCGAGATTAGGAATCGTAGGTGCACGACAAAAGGCTTATCTGCTGGTCACATCTACAGCCTATTATGCACCCTTTGACGCCATGCACAGTGGACAACAGATCGTTAAGATAAGATGGCTTTGATCGATTTTACATCGTTTGTGAAAAGGATGCAGAAACAAGCATGTTGAATGGCAAAGCGGCTAATATCTTTTACCTTGCGTTTTATATAAAATAATCATTAGGTAAACCTACTTAGCTATACGTAAGTATATTTTGTTTATTTAACGAAGTTTAACAAATTTGTAATTAAAATTTTTATTATGCATAAACCCATGAACTATAAAAATTAAGAAGGTAGGTATCTATTGACCTTAATTTTAAAGTTATGTGGAGTTCTCAAAGTACAATATCGATAACCAAAGGCATCAATCAGGCGGGAACAGTTTAACGCGGTATGTAATATGTTATTCAGGGATATAAGCTATCACTGTACCAAGTTTCATCAAAAAATCCGTTCAGCCGTTACAGCGTAAAGGGTAACAAACATCTAAAAATCCTTACAAACTTTCGCCTTATAATATTAACAGGATTATCTTTCAGATGAATGTGTAATCGGGTTATTGTAGTGTATTATAATATTATAATGTATGGACGGCGTTCGGTCCAGTGGCGACGGCTCGTTAGCTCCCGACCCCGCATAAATCTCCCCGTTTTACGAGGACCCCGATTTTTTAACCGCAGTTAATGAAATGCGAGCGCAGTATGGGACCGGCTACGACATTAAAAATGACAAACCAAACGACGGACAGTTTCTAATTATAATCCTGTCAAAGCTGCGATATAAGGAAAGAATTGATGATCACTCGGAAACCGGTGATTTTTATCTAAGATCAAGGAGATAGTAGCTGTTGAATTTTAATTTATCATATTTTGTTTGTTTGATAAGCCTTCTCATCTCTCTCTTACTTCATGCGCTTCAAAATCTCGGAAATATCAAAACAGTTCTTTAAACAGTTAATTGGAATGATTTTGGGGTTCTTTTATTATATTGATAATGGTGATCTGAAGTTTTTAAATACACAACTTTTTATCTCGAATTCTGAAGCTTAGGAGATATAACTTGCTGATAACCTCTATCAGACCATGATGTGTCCAGCCAGCCTCAAATGATATATCGGCAACTATAACTTTATATTAATTACACATAAGTGAAAACGTGCAACAAAGTTCGATGGATACTTATACTTCAAACCGTATTAGCAGGTAATGGTTCGCAAAGCATGCCAAGCATACGCCAAACATCGGGAGCTAAGAACAACCGACTATCAATCTATCACAGGATCTTCGCTCGTCGTACCGTGATGCCGCAATACCTAGAACTATCCAGCCAGCCTTAGTTCCTCCGTGTGTTCGGAGAATACAGTCGGCTATCCCGTGGCATGTGTGGCGCCAGTTTTAGGAAGCGTTTCGAAGAAAGATGTTGCGAATAAGTGCGCGCACGCAGGCCGGTGCCGACAAAGCGCTCGCCGCGAGCACGCGAGCGCGCTTGATTCACAATTAAGCCAGTGTGCGTTAATTGATATTAATTTTGCATGTATGGTGGAGGTCATAGACAAGAGCGCTTTGAGATTACTATACTATAGACCAAACCAGTTGGATGTCGACGTGTTGGTCCGTTGTTAGTGAGCGATTAATATATAAATCTGCAAGCTCCAACTCATTGAAGTAGGTACTTTAGGGAGTATACAAAGTAATGTTAGAAAGTGTTTCGTGTTCGCTCTCTGAGAGTTAGATACCTACTAGAGGAATCAGAATAAGTTGATTTTGAGCTTGAATGAAAAAAAATTGCTATAGGGGGCCGCGAGAACCCACCAAAGAGATCATATTATCTCTATGATTATGAGAATGCCCTTCCAAAAATTGGACTATAACCCTTCGTTGTGATTCTTTGTAGGCCTCTGCCCTTTGACCATGCAGTTGAGAATGTCAAATAAAAGCTGTCGCTCATCGCTTGCGCCACGGTGGTGTTCCGCGATTATACCAGGAATCGCGTCAAGGCTGCGTGTAATGTGTTGAGTTCAAACGCGCCGCGACGCGTCATCGCCGCAATTGGTGGGCGGGATGCGGCGATGACACTGGGGCATAGGGCTACCATTCGGAACTGAATAATCCCACGACCTCGGTGGAAACATTACAAAAATTTTAATTAAATGAAAAAAAACTCATTTACGGAGAACTAAGTCCGAAGATAGAAAAAGATAGGTATTGTTAGGAAGCTTTTTTGGTGTTTTCATTTCACCAACTTTTTTAGTATACTTCTTTCCTAATTCTAGTATTAGCTATGAAAATCTTTAAAATACCACAAAATGTCACAATTTATCGTGCTCTTCATGTGAACTTTCCTTGATATCAATAGAACTTGGATCGTAAAGCTTAGCGACTTGAATCCTTTTTAAACAAAATACCAAACTATAAAAAACCTACCTATGTTCAATGTAATTGACCAAGCGAGCGAAGCGAGCGAAGCGTCTACGTTTCGAGACTGGCCAAAAATGCTCTTGTCCGGCTGTCTGTCTGTCTGTCTGTCTGTCTGTCTGTCTGTAATTCTCTACAGGTCGCATTTTTCAACCGATTTTGACGAAAATTTGGCATATGTATAAATTAATTAAACCTACAAAATGAGTAGAATAAAATTTTGAAAAACATTTTTTTTAGAGTACCTACCATACTCGCAAAGTGGGAGTGAACTTTTTTTTTCTTGTGAATCCCATAGTGTGGGATATCGTTGGATAGGTCTTTCAAAAATATTGCTGGTGTGTGAATACCATTTTTTCGATTTAGGGATCCGTTGGCGAAATATTAAGCTTTAAAGCGGTAATTTTTGTTAGAGTCACGTGTCCCCCCCCCCTGCCAGCTAAACGGTTGCTTCTGGAAATGTGAAAAAATTCATGGCAGTAGCATATATAACGTAGTTACAAGGAAAACTATTACGGCTAAGTAGGTTCTATTAGTTTTTGAGTAATAGTGGATCGACTTAAGAAAGTTGAAAAAATAAATTATGTTCATAGAACTGCATACGTAAAATGGAAAATTATTTTTTTCCGCGTGATATCCATGGTGTGGGGTATCGTTGGATGGGTCTTTCAAAAATATCGCGGGTGTGTGATAAACATTTTTCGATTCAGGGATCCGTTTGCGAAATATTAAGCTTTAAAGTGCTAATTTTTGTCACTTTAGTAGGTACTTTTTCTGTCTCCAACTACAAAGTTGACTTTTGTTGGTTTCTTTTAGGTTTGGTTTATAAGGGCTGGCGAGGTCTACTGTTCTCACGGAACTACTAGTCTACAGTTTGACATAGTCCTAGTTCAATTTGAAACCAGTGAAAGATTTTCCTTACGAAGTTCGACACTAGATCACATGGTCACCACTTAAAGTGTCCCTAAACGATCATGCTTGCATGACATGCAACGTTTACGTGAATGTCATGCTGCATGATGGACCATCACATGGTTGCTATCAATCAATACAGTGAAGCGACGGCCAGCACGTAGTTTGCATGTCATGCACGTAGTTTGCATGTCATGCACGTCAATCACTACAGCTAGACGATCAGGCATGAGTGACAGCACGTATTGCATGTCATGCCGCATGATCGTTTAGGGAGCCCTTCACAAATTGTACTTACATGAGACGGCTTGAGCGTCCCGACCGTCTGCTAACCCTAGAGGAGATGGAAACGCTCGCGACATACATCGCTATTGACATTGAACCTACTTGCTACACATTTCACAGAAACCGTTTGATGAGTTCTCATGTCGTGTCGTCGAGTTATGAAATGTCTTCGCTAATTATTTTGTGTGGAAGCTTTGTGTTTGTTTGATGTCGCGCTATAATAGATGGGCACTTTGTAAACATCGTGGTTCATATGTACAGAGAGATGTATAAGAACATTTAAGTGAAGTAAAATACCTACACAATGCCATTTATAGGGGAGCTATCGATAGAGGCCAATTTATATTATTTCCTTTCCGACAAGTGTCGGGGAAGTTCATACAGCAGTGGATTCAACATGCTGATGAAGATCTTCGGATAGGATGATTCGAAATTGAGGTTATTTTATTTTTTGGTCTCTCAACAGAATACTCATTGATTTTATTTGAAGATTTTACTTAATACATATTTAAGTCAAAAACGAAATATAAGAGTAACCTGTAGTTAGATTACATTTTAATTCAGCCTAGCCCGACGTAATTACCTACGAACTACGAATCTCAAGACCGAAGCATGCCGAAGCATAAGACCAATCAGTATGACTGACATTTAGTATTCCGAGTAAACACACCCGTCACGACAGTTGCTCCCACGCTATCGTGATGGGTGTTTCTCCCACAACGAGCGGCCAACAATGACACCACGACGACACTTTATAGGGCAATCGTGTCCCCGGGCAACCGCGGTCACCGCGGCCGTTCGGTAGCGCGCGGCTCGGGGCCCGCGCGATACGCATCGCCGCGTGATGTCGCGATGTCGCCAGATCGTATCGCTAGCACGACGAGCGAGCCACCCGGCCGGCGCGCTCGCCAGCCAGCCAGCGAGCCAGTCCCGCACCCCGACCCCACCCGTACCCCCTAAAGTACCAATATTAATGTCATATACCACATACCTAGGACCTCAGAGGAATTAAAAGCACTAGGACTCACACCACATCACATATCATTCGATTCGGATATACACTATTTAAAATAAACGAAAAAAACATCTCATTCATACTTAATGCCCACTTTATCAACACACTAGTCTTAAATAATAAATAAATAACCTACATGCATAAACCACTACCCTACACTAATCTACACTACTTATATACCTAATTATCTAAACACAGTAACATATTATTTATAAAAAGTAAAAACAATAGAATGTAATGCGAAAAGGTAAACTGGAGCAACCTGTATACTGCTAATAATGCTCGATCGACCGACCGACCGACCGGCTCAGTGGATCACGCGGTGGTGATGTGATGACGTATTAAATGCCATGCTATTTGCTGGATGCTCTGGGCCGCTCACTCCAATTTTTATGTATCTACCCTACCTATTGTATTGTTTTTGTGTTCATGTTCAACTTTTAATACCAATGTTATGCTTTCTTTACCTTAGTGTAATTTATGTCTTGTTTGCTATATATAACCAATGGATAGCACGAATGTTGATGTTGGGACAAACCAATACACTGGTTTATCAACACCTCAATACCAATTGTCAATGTAATTCACAATGTATAATAGATAATAAAAAAAAGTGTTAGCTGAAAACGATATTATAGTAGGTATCTACTTTATGTCGTGTTGGATACATTGATGTACAGTACAAATTAAACTCAGTGGTTTTTAGTTTTCCTGAAATATCTCGAAAAATAATTCCAAAATTTTGTTCATGGCAACCGCAAAAGTCCTTTAAACTTTTGAACACAAATAATCCGCTGTTCCCATCTTGTGGACATTCTTCATCTAGTTTGTGGGCTCATCAAGTCAAGCATTGATGAGTTACCATATTATCACGTTAATCAGCTATATCATTTGTTAGTCTTCAACCATATATACGGATTCATATAAAATTTTCAAGGGGTTTAAAAAAATTAAGTATGTATAAATGAATGGCCGAACACTAACTTTTAGTGACCACGCGTGTTTAAAAAAAAACCTTAATATTTCTTGACGTCACGAATGGATTCCAGAAAGAGCGATCGAGGTATGATGTAGAGCGGCGCCAGAGGCACATTTACATAGTACGGTAACGACGGCGGCGCGGCGTGCTGCGCCCGCGCAGATGGTATCGCGCCGTCCTCAGGGAGCGCCCGCTGCCTCCCACCGCTGCCGCGGACACACAATACTTGGATGAGGCTGGGCTGTGTTACGTGCTTACTGGTTTATATTATGATAAAGTAATATTTATACATGAAACCAATCCAAAATTCAAAACAAATGTAACAAAATCATTTACGCGGAAATTTCTAGAGCTTGAGGTATATAATACGAGTAGCTACCTATATGTAAATTTCTTAGAAATATATAGTTATTTAAAATATTAAAGGCATGTATTACCTTTAAGGCTATAGAATTTGATTAACCTATTTCATTCCTAACTAAGTATAGTCTTTTAACTATCAGAGGAGATGGCGAAGAGCAATTCGTATAGTTTCTGCGACTATACGAAAAACCAGTTCTATAATAACCATGAATCATAAAATTTAGCCAATGACATTTGAAACTTCTTGATAATAACTATGTATACATACAATTTGAGCTATTTCTCCTGGGCCATTGATTTTCCAGTACATTATCCCATAAAAGTAGATTCATAATAAGATCATCAAATACATATCCCACTGAAAACAAAAAAACTTCATCCACAAAGATTTACTAAATCCCCCGTGAAATTCAACAAATTACACACACCACCGCCTCTTGGAATGCTTACTATGTTACGTGCCTATGTTTTACTGCGCGTATGATTGACGAGCCACCCTGCGCCCGCGCGGTGTCGGTCTATAATCACCTCGGTTCCTGGGAGACGAGATATGAACACGTACTGAGTATGAGCACGTATGCTCCATACCTCGGGTGTTGGGTGTGAGATGACATCTGTCGTGGGCAACGCGGATCTGGTAGTCAGATCAAGTTACGGGTGCACTATGAGGTAAGGTTTCTAAATGTCTGTTTTCGCTGTGTTTATAAAACACCTGCGGGAAACATCTTGTATACATTCAGGGAGAATAGTGAGGAAATAATATGATTGACTTGAATAAAGCAAAAGTTTTGAAAATTGATGTTTTGTAAGGATGACGTCATGGCCATGGCATGCCATAGCTCGCAGTAGGTACGTTGCTGTAATGATTGCGTTTCCTGAGAACCTTTCGTTGTTCTCGTGTTTTAGATTTAGGGTTCCGTGAGGACACAAATCCTTTATGATATTTTATCCGTCAGTTATGTGTACTAAATACCTGACTGAAAAAAGCTTCAAATTTTATGTAGGTATTCTGGAAATACGAGTGGGTACATTATTCGTTTTGCTATATCCTAGAAAATTCACTCGCCTAACTCGCTGCATTTATTCGTGACTATTTGCGATTAATGCAAGAAACTTGTCTCATTGTTCATACTTCAATTTGTTGTCGAGTCGATAGTGTATGGAGGGCCCCGTGAGAATATCCCCTGTTCCACGTAACATGGGTTAAACGCTTGTATCGGCCGATAGAGATCTAACCCGACATCGCCGAGTCTGCGCCCGCGCTGCCGCTCGCTGGCGCCATAAAAACAAAACACACACACTTTCTACCCCAAATTATTCGAGGAATTTACGACGATTCCACACACAAAAATGTTATAACCTAATGAGAAATTATCATCAGTCTCAGGCAAAAAACAAACTCGTGATGCTGGCTGGAATGGAACGCATATTTTTTATGTTCCAAATTCGAATTGTTTTCGTGTTCTTTTTTTGGATCGTCGATTGTTTTAGTGGAGGCAAAAAGGCGCGGGAGCCAGTGACTGCGCGATTCCGATGATCACTCAACTCGGAATTGATGGATCTCTCTCGTGGAACGAGACACATCGCTGGCTGCCCGAAGAATGTTGTCAAGTCAGCGTGTTTGATGACGGTGATGGAAAGCGTTCTGTCCTCATTGTGACAAATCAAGGGGTGGGTGTGGTGTGTTCCCTGGAGATGTCGATATGATCGCCGGCCGCGCCGCGCGTGCTTTGGATACCGCGGCCCCCTTCTACCCGGAATTACCCATTGCATACAATGACGTTACGCTTTTTGTCCGACGACAACATTTCTTACGATTTCATCTAAGCCTTCATTACTGTAAACGTTTTCTATTAAATTTAAGTTGTGACAAACATCGTCGTTTTAGAGTTGTTACGGTTTTATAGCAATTGCTGTTGTGATGTCGTTTATAGAAAAACATATTGATTTTCAATAGCTCTTACCGCGCGCTGTATGGACCTTAATAAAATAAAGTTTTCTATTTGTAGCAGATGGCTTATAATATTATAATATATTAAAGTTAAAATTTATATTACGTTAGATACTTGTATATTATTTAGCTGTATGTAGCCACCTGTCGATATAAAGATGGTAATATAAAGAGTTATTATGTCAGCCGGTTGTCGAATAGCTCCATCGCGATCGGCTGCGCCCTTTCATCTCGGCACTAGTGATGTGAAATTCTGATGTCAATTTTTCAGGAGACATTGAAGAGTGACGAGCGGAGCCGACGCGAGCGGCTGAGAGCCGGCGCACTGTCATAATCTGATTATTAGTGGTGCGGCTCTGGGCGGGGCGCGCGGCGGGCGGCCGGCGGCGCTGCAGGAGGTCGGCGCCCGCGCGCCTCTCGCTCGCACCCGCCGGCGGCCGGCCGCGAGCGAGAGGGAGGCCGGCGAGCCCACGCACCATGCAGGCGACAAACGACCCGTGGTAAAACAAAAGGAATGTTGCCGGCGACGCTTTGAGGCGCCGGCGCCGGTCCCCGCGCCCTAATCACCCATTTTAATTACGACACAGATCGAATCAATTAATCGGCATTTCTGTTAAAACAAGCGCCGGAATGAGCTTGGCTCGTTTACGATTAGAACCCGCGGCCGCGACCTGCGCCGCCGCCGCCGCCCGACGACTCTATCTCATAAACATTGGGAAACTCATATTCCACGTGATTGAGCAACACGATAAAACTACTATTTCTACTCATATTTTTCAACTTATCTATTTATTTACTTGAATGAAATGTGGCTAGCTGTAAAAACTACTACAGTAATGATTTAACGGATGTGCCCTAATAGCTGCCTAATTAATTTGTGACTTAGTCGAGTTGGTTAGAATCTCGACAACCTACAATTTTATGCAAATTCATAGCGAAACCATTCTTATAGCGCGCGAGAATGTTTTGAACCTGCGACCGCCCTAACTAGGTACCTATTCGCTCCATTAATCATTAGAAGTTTCTAATAGAAACAAGTCATGAACACAAGGCAGGAACACCAACAATATTGCCGGAAGCGGTCATGGAGTAGCTCTTCCCTGCACGGTATAATATAAACGGAAACCTGTCGCCGAGAGTTCTCACTTGAAAGAAACTCATAGCCTCAGACGTTTTTAATTATAACTTATGATTTTTTCGGGCGAATTCGGGCGCGGTCTTCGTTGGAATAACTCAAAAATAAATAACGAGTTTTTATGTTGTGTGTTTGTTTTTAAAATGGCGGGAGGTCCGCGCGACGACACGCGAGCGAGGCCTGCGCGCGCGCAGCCAGCCGCCCGCGCCGTCCGCGCCGCCGCCCGCCGCCGCCCGCCGCCGGCTCATTTGTCATATTTCGGTTTTAAGAAAAATAAATAACTCCACTCTATTCTAATCAGTGTTTGTTTGTATGGCGATTATTGAGGGTTAAGTATTATCTCTGAATACAGACAGATGGAACGTGTCACTGTTTTGTAACATTTGTGTTTATTTACATAAGATCTAGAGCACTGTGCCATTAGCTGTCGATACTAACTGTGAAATGAAAAAACTACTCAAAGTAAGATATTCGGAAACCTGTTACCCTAACATACGAACGTGGCCGGGAACGTATAGGTAGGTGGGTAACTACATTAAGAATGTGTTATGTGCCGATTCAATTACCACCGAGGCGCAGGTGGGAAAATTGGGAAGGTTGTAGCCACAAATCCAGAGCGTAGCACATAGAGCGAGCGATGGCGGCGCGGCGCGGCGGCAGGTGTTAACTCCAGGCCCTCGCGGCCGCGGCCGGCCGACCCGCCTGAACAAACGAACCGCCCAGATCCCGCTGTTTGCGCTACCAACCACCCCGCGACCCCCGCACCGCACCGCCCCGCCCCGCCGACACTCCGCATAAAGACACGAATTACTCTTATTAAAGAACCGCTTTTAACTCCTATTTGAACAGCGACTAAAAGCTTTGAGTCACTTACGCATTCTACAATTCAAGACGAACTGCGTATTAGACGGAATAACTCAATTACCGCGGGCACGCACAGTTCTTTATAATGTCCATACGAGGAATAAATTGAATATTTTGAGCCATTTCGATTCGTATGGCGCCAGGGCCGGCGCCGGCGCGCCCCCGGCCTCTCTCACGCGCCATCATTAATACAAAACAAACAAAAGTGAGCTCTAGACGGGCGCGGGCCGCTAACGAGATTCACCAACCGCTGGATAAAGCGGTAAATTATTGGAATGTTAACCGGCCGGCCGCGCGGTGGTCCGCGCCGGCGGCGGCGCACGGAAAAAACGTGTAAGGAGATGACAGCAGCCCCGATGAGCCCGGCTAATTAACCGCAAGCGCAAAAAGCTGGTGCGGCTCCGGCGGCGGCCGCGGCGGCTCCGGCGGCGTGCAGGCGCGCAGCTACATCCAGCGCGCACGCCGGCTATTCGCTCCCGAAAGGTGTCTAGCTTTTTGCCGAACACATTTAATAACCGAATGACCACGGCACTCGGTAATTAGCACGCCATTAATGAATATTTTCATGTTGATGCCGTCCGATAAGAGGCTCGTTATCGAAGCGTGTGTGCGGAGGCGCGGCCCGCGGACGTGGCGGTGCCGCCGGCAGGGTTGGCACTCGCTAATGACGAGATGAGCTGTGAATACGTTATTACGTGCCGCGGAGTGATGCGAGCGATGCATGCGCGGTGGGCCGCCCGCGCCGCCCGCGCCGCCCGCGCCGCGCCCGCGCACGAAGGGCGGAGAGACGCCCGCATCGCGTAGACGTGTAATTTCTTCACTGCTCGCTCCACATTATCGATGATGAAAAAACATAATTGAAGGGGTTCCGTCGTAAAGCAAACAAGCTTATAATAAGGTGTAATTTGTGCCCGGCCATTTAGAGAAATGCAACAAATTGCCGTCGTGGCAGCTGTTTGTTTTGTCTATGACGGAGGTCCGGACGGGCTCCCAAATTATCCGTTAACAAGCCCCGCGTCAGATTCGGCAGCCCTAATGGGTTTTCGTTAAGTTTTTGTTATTATTTTGAAATTTATGACGAGTAATGTGTTTTCCTATATTGGATTCTCGTATTGCGACAGCTGCATCATTTAATTGACTTGGATCATAGTTTGGCGAAGAGGTTTTAGTTTTTATAACTTATATCATGTTGATTTCAGTTATCTACCGCTTCAGAGAAATAATGCAACCGCCGTCAAGATTAGTTTCTTGTGTCACATGTACATAAAGCCATTCAGATCGTATTATAATAATTGAGAATTTAATAATGCATTCTATTCTGTTATAGACGTAGGTTAGGAAACTTTTGTGTATATAGAATGAATGTATTTCATGGTTATTAGATGGTATTTAGTGTTAGCAGTGCTTTTGACATAATCTAAATAAAGAGCGTGAAATTTAAAATAGTACATGTGTAGGGTAATTATAATATTATAATTATATTAATATAATTTAGTTTTGTGTAGGGTAATTATTTCATTAATTATTATTATTTATATTATATACATTATATATTAATAAAATTAGCGTTCAGATTAAGGTCCGGCCACATTCCATCAAATAAGTTTTACCATCTGATAAGGAGAGCTGAATCACCACTACGTAGCCACTGTGGAAAACTTGATGATGTGTATCATTTGTTGGTGGAGTGTGGTCGAACGGCGGCAGAGAGACAGCGTTTGTTTGGCGGCCACCATGGCCACAATGGCGACATAAATATAATATTAAATAACCCAAGTTCCGATGAGGCACGAGCTGTGTATAATTTCGCTAAGCGCTGTCTGTCTGCCTAGTCCTCCGAAGGACTTGTGTTTCCCTATGAGGCTGGCATGGACATATATAGTCCAAAGCCTCAATAAATAAATAAAAGATTAAAAAAAAAAATACATGTGTAGGGTAATTATTTCCTATAATCATAAAGGTGTAGCTAAGTTTCTATTTTGAAACATGTGTCTACTGGATCTAAACCACTTTGTTGTATCAAAGTGGTGTGCCGATAGCTAACAGTGATGCTGATGACTCACCGGCCTCCCTTGGTGATGATCATCTCCGTGCCGATGTCGTGGAAGCGCCGCCACAGCTCTCCGTTGAGCAGCCGCGCCTCGCACGCCGGCGGCTCGGCCTCCGCACCGATCCGGTGCTCTGCCAACATTATACATTACAATCTTGCTCATCGTGTTAAACAAAATAAAACGCGTACACTTGCTAATCATTTGGAACAAAATCGCCGGGAATAATTAAACAATGCAAAGTATTTTGAGTGCTAAAACCACGAAAAGTGGTTTTACTCATTTAGTACATACTTTTTGTTTAAATCTAAGCTATAATTTTCATAAAATTAATAGACAGCTTTTTAACCCCAAACCGGGGAAAGTGCGTCCCCCGCGTCCGTCCGCAAAATAAACAAAAAATAAACTTCAAAATTAAGGTATTATTACACAAACTGCCTCTGTTCTATCACCTCTCTCCATAGCGGGTTATCTGGTCGAGATTTTGTAGAAATAAGATTGATCCTTTGTATAATTTTCTGTTTTTTGAATTCTTTATTATAATTTTTTGTGGGTCGTACAACAAATTATTGAGTAAAATTTTACTTATTTACTGATAGTACTTGTTTAAGTAGGTAATGTAAAGTATACAAAACCTAGGTTAGAATAATCCATGAAAAGAAAAATCTTAAACTACAGTCAAATAATAGACTAACATTTTTATTAAAACATCAAAAAATTATATTTAAGGCACAATATTAAATTACTATAATATTTTCGGCAAAATCAAGCGCCTAACATGTAAATGAGTTGATACATTCGAGTAAGAGGTGTATGATAGTTGTGTGAATGTGATTTCGATATTTATCGCTTCCTATGAAGTGGACGCGACTTGTGGATGACAGCGACATCAAACTCGCCGCCTTGGGATTTTAATTTAACACAAGTTTTAAGTATCGTTTTTACCGTTTGAACTTTTTATAATATACTAGCTTTTTCCTGCGGTTTCGCCCGCATAGAAAAGTTTTTTCCGTGTACATTGTGAAACAGCGCCCTCTATGTAGGTGTTTGGTTACTTAGGGGGTATTAGCGGACGCCCCGCAACTTTGTCCGCGTCGAGAAGTAGCCTATATGTTATTCCAGGATATAAGCTATCCAAGTTTCATCAAAATCTGTTTGGTAGTTTTTGCGCCTTTCGCCTTTATAATATTTGTAGGATAGTAGGATGTACATAAATTATCAAATAGCATCATATCAGCCCATCGACGACCACCGCAGGTCATAGGCCTTCCCCAATGAGCGAACGCCACCACACCCGGTCCTCGGCCTTCCGCATACACCCGCCTCCGGCCACTTTCTTAGGTCGTCGGTCCACCTGGACGTCCTACTTTATAGAACTAGTCTGCCCCAACGGACTTCAGATCTGCGACAGATATGTCAACAACCTGAGTTCGTCGTCGAATCTACTCGTTGCGGAGATATACTTCAAGAAACTACAAACCAACTAGGTAAGGTGATATTTGAATGAAATGTGTAACATTATAAAACTGAACGGTCGTTTACCTATCAAAGATAGAGAATTACTTATAGGTTTTGTCTAACTAGGTACTGTATAAATCGCGTTCATCTCGTTCTACTCTGAATATTAATTTTTAATTACGCTTTTAATAAACTCACAAAATAATTAATTTAAATAACCAGTCAGCCAGCGTTAAACTTTTGTAAGCAGTCCAGACCTTTATAAAAAGGAATACACATAAAACTGATTATTTTTAATGCATAAATAGATAATTATACCCATATATCTATTTATGTTAAAATATATATAACCATATATTTCATATTTTATCATATTATATGACAAAAATTTAAAATAAATATCTAAGATATAATGCAACAGGAGGTTGAATTGTGTTTATTTAGAGGACAAACTTACACAAAATAAAACAAGAAGATATTTGCGTTCAAATTGAATAAAATCGAAAATTCATACAAAAGACATCAACGCGCGACAAATTCTTATAAATTTCATTATTTTTGTCTGTTGGAGTCATTTTAATATTTTATTGTAAATCCAGATAATTCCAGGTAATCCAGGGGCATGTGGATGTCAACCAGCCGATGAAGATGAATGGAAATCTATCAAGATTATTGGGTTCATAGAAGATAGTGAAAATTAAACTCATACAATATTTCTTTTCTGATATCTTAAGCTTAATGAATTAGTCAATAGGGCACACCTGGATTAGCATTATAATGCATATTGATGTGCCTTAATGACTACTACGCTTATAGGCAATATTTAGGTAAATTTATTGATTTTCTCTTGTGCGTTTTTTATCTTTCTTAATTTATGGATTTGGGTGTCAAATAAATTATTAGTTGGGTGCAAAAAATAATTAAAAATTCTGAAAAATTTATGTTTTAGGTATACTGTAAAAATGCGAGGGTTCCGCCTATATTAATTCTATCCCATAACTCTGATTTGAAACAATCCAAAAATGTATTTCATGACTATGTATAAGAAACAAACTTTTTTGGCCTTAGGTAATTGACAACGTGTTCGTCTTTAAAACTGAGTTATGTTTTTTATTGTCCCTTAGTTATAAATATCACGTTGTTTTTGTATGACTAAGTTAGTCTATAATTTTTAATTTAACTACCTACTTCATAGTTATATAATAAAACATGGGTGAGTATTAATGTTAGATAATTATGATTATAGGATATAATAACAATATAATATTATTTGGATAATCTGTAATTATAAATGGACTGGTGCTACCTATGTTTATACCTACTTCGGAAAACCTGGTTCTCACCGGAAAATAGATTGGGTAGAAACAAACAAGCCTCAAGCATATTAAATATATCCTCTGTGCCAGGGATAAAACATAGTGGGTACTTAATAAACTTACGTAGCCCACTAAGAGAAGCAGCATGGAGCATTTGCTGTCTCAGCAAGTACTCCCCAAAATGGGCCTGGTCCATCATCATTGTTAATTTTCCCTTTTCAACACAATAACTTTATCAGTCACTTCACACAACCATTTTACACAATCCCTCAAAAGAATACCAAAAGTCTATAGTAACACAGTTCAAAATTGAGAAGCACAAGAAGTACGCACACGAAGTCAACAAAAAGTTCTTAATTTGAAAACAAACTGAACAGGGAGAAGTACGTCGCATCGAGATGACAGCTGCGTTTACACTGAGCGAGTGGGAGCGCCCGGGCGGCGCGTGCGCACGGCCCCGCCCCTGTGCTCTGATTGGTCCGCCAGCGACTAATGGCCGCGAGCGGCGAAGCCTCAGTAGCTTTGTGCCGCTATCCAGAGCTTTCCGCCCGCCTTCTATCTTGACATGTGATCGCTCGAATGACAATCGAATTCGGTGTGTAGGCGCATATATCGATGAAAGCCTATTGTGTCTAAAATATATTATATTCTAAATACGGCATCGTTTTTAACAGATAACCTTTTGTACTAAATGGTATTATACCACTATTATTGGTGGTGTCATTTTTATTGAGTGGGAATTCTGAAGTGTAGTGTAGGTAGGTAGTTAATAGTACATTGTTAACCTAGGTGTGAAAGTAACTTATTTAAGTCCCGAGACGGGGTTTGGCGCCCGACGCGTAGCGAATAGTTCGAGGGACCTCTAAATAAGTCTTGAACCCGAGGGAAACACTGTGCTTTTCATTAAGAATACGCTGAAAGTAAAAACAAAAACATAAAATGAGTGTTAATACAAATCTCTGCTATACGGAAGTATAAACAAAACTCTACAACTCGAAAAAACAAATGAAGATCGGATTGCCGTTTTCCCGTCTACTTTGTTTTTTTTTCTGTGGCCGGCCAGCTATTCTGCCATTATTTTTCATTTCCATCATTGAAAAAATGGTAAATATTTTGCCCAAATCTATGTTATTTTAAAGAAATAGTTGACAGTAATAATTATAATAAAGTCATTTAAAAATATGTATTCTTTAATTATTACATAACTTTATGTTATTTCAATTTTATATCGCGCTGTAATTGAGCGGCTGTATAGACAGTTGGAACATGGTCCAATAGAAATGTCAAAATAGTACTGGTTTTTTTTATATAATTTGACAGCTGTCAGTTGAAAGCGATTCTCCCTAGGGCTGAGATGTGTTACTTTCAACCCGCTCCTCAGGCAACTTCAGACCTACTTTCAGAGTATGAGTAATGAAAATTTATAAACTGCACAGCTTACCTATTTTTAAATTACTTCCTCTAACCTAAGGTTGTCTGGAATAAATTTGCTTACGGCGATAAGACTGCTTTGTTCGTACAGAGCGTCCATTAACTTTTCATTTTTTTGTCGTTTAAATTGATTAAATATAGTTCGTTTAAATTTGTCGTGCAATTTAAATTGACTTGAATATTACTATATGGCTAAAATCGAATATACTCTAAATGACTCTAAATTTCATTTTCAGTAAAGTACGGTGCGAAAGATAACTTAGGTATATGATAGTAATCAAGATCTGTCTACTTGTTGAATAAGCCAATAACCGATGGACTGTTGAAATAAATGAAACAAGTCTAGCCGCATGCAAAAGTAATATTCCTAGTGGAAATATGATCATGTTCGAATAAATATGAATCACTCGCATTGAATGGCGAAATGAATCATTTACCTAGGTACTCGTTATTTATTTATCACACAACAATTTTTCCCCAGGTATGTCGATAACGAATGAAAGATATCAAAAACGGAAGGAAGTCTGTTCATTATCAGCTACCAACTCCTTGACTAATAAACTACCTATACTATGACGTGGGTCATGTCTGCACAAAAAATATCGATATTCACAACTAATTATATATAAATTTATACTAATTATATTTTAATGTATTGACTTTTTAAATGACATTGTTATTTTTATGTTTCCTCATGAATAGCCTTATATTATTTTGTATTTCAGGTTTGAGCACAAATAAATTTTATATAAATAATTATGTGATTCAAGTGCCATAAAAAGGCTAAGTCTATCTAGCTACGTTGATTTTTTTTCCAGGTATATACCTGAACCAAAGTATGAAATGAACCTACATTGACGGAAGATCCAGTAACCAAGGAAATTTTTTTTTTTTCTTTGACTTTAATATCAATGTTTCACAAAAGACAACTATAATAACAAAACGGACTGATTGACCGAGCGAGCGAAGCGTCTCAGTTTCGAGATTGGATAAAAATGTTTTTGTCCGTCTGTCCTTCTGTCTGTTTGTCTGTAATCGCCTACAGGTCGTATTTTTGAACCGATTTTGACGACAATTTGGCATTATTCACGCCGACAAAGTAAGTAGGTAAAATAAAATCTTCAAAAACATTTTTTAGAGTCAAATCCTCGTCAATCCCATGGTGTGGGGTGTCGTTGGATAGGTCTTTAAAGATATTGCGGGTGTGTGAAAACCTTTTCTCAATTCAGGGATTCGTTTGTGAAATATTAAGCTTTAAATTGCTAAGGTCCATGTTTCATGAGATCGCGAAGTCAAGTTCTCATAGAACCACTTATTATGTTATATTTTATTTGTGTTGAGAAAAGCAACAGATGTAATTAAATTATAAATTAGTGTAATTTTTCTTCACAAATCGAACACACGGAGATAATTTATATTTCCTTTTCATTACTCATACTCTGAAAGAAGGTCTAAAGTTGCCTGAGTAGCGGGTTGAAAGTAATACATCTCAGCCCTAGGGAGAATCGCTTTCAACTGACAGCTGTCGAATTATATATAAAAAAACTAGTAAAACTAGTACTATTTTGACATTTCTATTGGACCATGCTCCAACTGTCTATACAGCCACTCAATTACAGCGCGAAGTAAAATTCAAATAACATAAAGTTATGTCTTAATTAAAGAATATATTTTTTAAATGACTTTATTATAATTATTACTGTCAACTATTTCTTTAAAATAACATAGATTTGGGCAAAATATATATCATTTTTTCAATGATGGAAATGAAAAATAATGGCAGAATAGCTGGCCGGCCACAGAAAAAAAAATAGACGGGAAAGCGGCAATCCGATCTTCTTTTGTTTTTTGGAGTTGTAGTTTTGTTTATACTTCCGTAAGTATAGCAGAGATTTGTATTAACACTCATTTTATGTTTGTGCTTTTACTTTCAGTGTATTCTTAATGAAAAGCACAGTGTTTCCCTCGGGTTCAAGACTTATTTAGAGGTCCCTCGAACTATTGGCGCCCGACGCGTCTCGGGACTTAAATAAGTTACTTTCACCCCTGGGGTAACAATGTACTATTGCACAATCCAAAAACAGATCCAGGAAGTACGACACTTTCTATATAGATTCTATAGATAGAGCGTCAGTGGCCTCGGGGATGAGACGCGACCTATGATATCGAAAGGTCCGAGGTTCGATCCCCGGTTGGGCCATGTACCAATGGGTTTTTTCTCGAAACTTAAGTACATGTACTGACTGCTCTCAAACGGTGAAGGAAAACATCGTGAGGAAACCTGTATACGCCGAAGAAGAAATTCTTAGGCGCATGTGAAGTCCACCAACCCGCACTGGGCTAGCGTGGTGGACTATAGCCCGCGCGCCCTCATTTGAGAGGGTAGGCCTGAGCCCCAGCAGTGGGGAGATTAATAGGCTGTTGATGATGAACAAAAAAAAGATTTGCTTAGGTACCTACTAACTCTTCTTATTTCGTTCCACTAACCTTAAGACCAGTTATTTTTTGTTTTAAAATTTTATAGGTACCTAGTCATAACTCTCACGGCAAGAGTTGAGCTTATCAGAGTCCCCGCAAACCTGCGCTTGCGACTATCACATGACGCTATTGTATTCGCGTTTTGGTATTTGCTTACTCACACAAGTTATAGATAACTAACCCCTAATCACCCCGGATGTGAGAATATTTATCGTACTTAATTAGAGCTGCCTCACTTCTTGCAATTTCCGGATGCCTTGATGATTTAAATAGAAATAAGTAAGTGAGCCAGACATGACTACGCAGAAACGTGGACGCTGACGATGGGCCTGATCCACAAGTCAAGCTATGGAGACGGCTATGATTGAAGGATAACCTGCAATGAGGACATCCGACGGAGAATTAAGGTTAGAGACATAGTCGAATGGATGATCAAACTGAAGTGACAATGGGCAGGTCTCACCTGTCACAGAACCAACTGCCGTTGTGGCAGACAAGTTCTGGAGTGGAGACCGCGTACCGTGTGTCGCCCACCTGCTAGGTGGACCGATGACATAAAGAAGGTGCGCGGCCGGGGCCGGATGCGGAAGACGGAGGACCGGGTGGTGGAGTTTACTGGGAAAGGTCCATGACCAGCAGTGAACGTTGAAGGGCTGATATGTATGTAAGTTTAAGAAGGAACTATGACAACAAAGTCTAGGCTCTACCTACTACTTACTTAATCAGTAAAAAAGTTCATAGAAATTCCATACATTACTTATGTATGTAGTATTCCATACATTACTTATGTATGTAGTCAACGTTTATACGTTGACTTAAATGATACATTAATAACTACATTAATAACTTTTCTCAAATAAGCTTGGAAACGTGAGAGCATTACTTTGACAACTTTGTCGGCGTGATTAATATGACGTATTAATTACCTACGTTTTATTACCTACCTACTACGAAACCCTAATTAGGTACTTTAATTAAAATATCGCCAAAATTACATATTTCTTTCCTAAAAATAATCCTATTATCTACCTACCAAGGTTTGCTTTTAAACATTTTCAACAAGGAGGTGAGGATTAAACTGCGATCATTAATTGATCGCAGGGATTAAAACATCTAAATGTAGAAGTCATTTAAGTGTGTTCTATCCTGCGATCATTAATACTATGATCGCAGGTTCTATCATGTCAAGTGTTTCGTTAAAGTGATTTTTATCAGTCATGTAGGCATGAACCAAAAAATTTTGCCACTCCCATTTTAGCCAGGGAGCGCGCGCGCGACCAAAGAAATTTGAAACTTCTTGTATGTAGGTATTTACATGTCCCCAAATTTTTTCAAAAAGACTTCAACTATTCGACTTATTAATTATTATGAATGTAATTATCATAATATTCTGATTTGAAGTAAGGCAAGGTAGTAGAGTACCTACCCTAATCGTATTTTGAAATTAAATGAAACGTTAGTGCTAGAACGTCATATAATACTGTACAGACTAGAATACTTTTGCCTTTCCTGATAAAATATCTAATGGTAAGAAACTTTGCATTACGGCAACACTGGAATATAATGTCAAATATATGGTAGAAATTTTCTTCAGCCAGCAGAGTTTCTTTGATAAAATCGGGAATTTTGTAAAAGTAATCAGTCAAAGCAAACACAACATGATTTAAAAGTGTTTAACCTTGTGTTTCATTGAAGTACGTGCCAGCGAAAATGCTTCTTTTACCGCGCTAATTCGAATCTATTACGATGTATCGGGACACTTTTACACCCTGACAGCTGAATCGAAAACAGGGAAAACAAAGATAATAAATTTTGTGTTCAGTGCAATAGTGTGGCTGTAAAATGTTTTCCAAGTCGTTGACGAGTAAGGATACGTTCCTGGAGCAGACGAAGGCGGCCCGCGAAGAGCGGGCGCTGGAGAAAAAGCGGGAAGTGTCTGCGATCAAGATTCAAGCCCTTGTGAGAGGCTGGCTGGCGAGACGGAGGCTTATAAAGCTGCTTCTGTAAGTGTTGTTACATCTGATTCAATACTCGTCCAAGTTTGTAAGTAGTAAGAGTTTTAGCTGGAATTTACACTACCATTGAGAGCTCATACATGAGAACCATTCACTAATTTTCACATATAGGAAAGCTCTAAGCACTTTAGAATAGGCTGAATATGTGTCATTTTTTGATTATATGATCTGTATGCTAAAACAATGAAAACGAGTGAGTGATCTGTAGTCTGTAGACAAAGATATCTTACCTCTAGTGCCTGTAAATGTTAGAATCCATTTATTACTACCCATTTATTCATTCTACATTATTATCAAGCTAAATACATCTCTTCATTTTGACGTAATTGCCTCTAGTCCCCATGATATGTAAAAAAAATTTTCCAGAGATGAATTCGACAAAACTCTCCCAGAAGCAGCCGCTCACGGCTCCACAGACGAGCCGTCGCAACCACTCGAGCTCATCCCTGCACTGGATGTGTACCGAGTAACCTGCAGACTCTTCCTCATCTTCAAGCAGCAGCGAGACAGGAAGAGATTCGAGAAACTCTGCAAGTATATTGTGCAGAGTCTTCATTCTGAATCAGTGAAGCTGTCTTATGTAGGAGTTTTCTTAAATAAGGAGTATAGGTGAGTTTGTGTTTTTCTCTTTGTCCTAAGAATGTAAATACACATTTAAGTTAGTTCATCAGACCTAACAACAAATAATATCAAAGAGCCAAACAATTTTAAAGGACCTACTACTTATGTTTCGTTTAACAGTCTCCGCTGGATAGCCCACATAAAGGATCTGCTCTATAAATGCTGCCTCTACCTGGAGGAGCTGAAACCAGAGTCTCCCCTAGACATGCAGAGCATCCTGACCCACCTGCACACCCTCGTCGCGTTTACGGCCACCAACACTTGGGCACTCACCAGACTCAAGAACTTTGAGAAGCTGAGAGGTGGCATGACACAACTCTGCGCAAATGTCATGGGTTCACTCTTCCATAAGGGATATTATTTGACTTTGAAGGTATTGATTTGTTTTTACCCAACTCTTTAATTCACCATCAACAGCCAGTACTAGTCCGATGCTGGACATAGGGGCGCCACTGAACCCGATCCTCGGTTCTCCGCATCCAATCACTGCTAGCCACCTTACACAGAACTCTTTAATTAATAAATAAATAATCTTTATTGATTCACAATTATATTTGGAGCCAATTCTGTACTTTTTTTATTTTAAACAAACATTTGTTTCTCGAATTATACAATTATAAATATTATATTTATATATGTACCTAAACATACATACACTTTGTCTAATAGAAACAAATAATCCCAATACCATACAACACCAAACAAATTTTCACCTACACTATGGAAAGTAGACCTACGAAATTTGACTTGATTGATTTACATTGGCCGCGTTTTCCTTACTATTCCATTTTATTTATAGAGAATTATAGAAGCGGCCTGATAACATATTCGCATTCTTTGACCCCACAGTCCCTCCTGCTCCGCGGCCTGTGCCGTGAGAAGGTGTGCCTGAAGAACGTAGCGCTGACAGCCATCGTGACGCTGTCGCTGCGGCCCCTGGTGTCCGCTCAGTTCTCCGAGAAACTCCTCACGATGTACATCATACAGATCCTGTCGGTGCCCACACTCGTCTACCACATGCAGCACATATCGCCCGAGGTACCTACTGGCAAATATTAGAAACCTGTAACCTTTGTGTATTTAACACATCGTTGACATTGGCTGATAACGTAAGTATAGTAGCTGGCAAACTTAGAATAGAATGATATTTATTTACTGCCATAAAACACATGTATACACAACAATAATTGCAACAATAGCATTAAAAAGAAATAAAACACAAAGTACTAGCAACTGCTTGAACATTGAGTGACGGAGTGGAGAACAGTTCGCGCAAGTAGTCGACTGATCTACCAATAGCGCGCTCGATTCGGTCTGATCTACTCGACGCTTATTTCCTCACTCGCACACATTGGATATCCATCCTAATTTTGATGTTTATGTTCCCAGTCAATGTGCGTGTTCCGTACGCACGCGATGTTCGACAAGTGCGTGGAGTTCCTGAGCACGGACCAGAACATGCGCATCGTGTTCAACACGCTAGAGGGCAACTACGCGCTGTGCCTGCTCGCCAACCTCGTGCAGCTGGCGCACTCAGAGCGGGACCACGCGCTGCCAGACACCTTCTATCCCACGTTTGTGGTGAGCTTTATTACAGTAATAGCGAGCGTCAGTGGCGGCAAGACGCGGCCTATCAGGTCGAGAAGGCCGGGATCTCAATAGATCAGCTATGGTCGCAGTGATACAAGGCTGGGTAAGCATGGAAAGAGCCCCACCACAAATACCCGGTTCATCTGGACCCTATGGGATCTATTGTGTCTACTGTGTTTAACTGAATAAGCACTACAACGACGCGTTTGTATATAAAAATATCGAAATAATGTTTTTTCTACCAACAGCTGGTAGTATCTCGCTTCCTGGACTCGTGCCAACAGTACGTGGTCTGCAAGAAGGGTAACCTGAGCAATTGGCACCCCATCCTCGGGTGGTTCTCGCAATGCTTCGACGCGTACCTCCCGCCCACCATGGGTAACCTGCGCACGCAGCTCTCGCTGCTGTGGGGTGCGCCGCTACTGAAGAAGCTTCTGGCGGCGCCGCTGCGGGCGATGATAGACGCGGGGGTGACGGGGGAGGAGGGCGCTGGCCCCTCGCAGCCCTCCACGCCCGTGCAGAGCAACAACCCCGCTGCCATCATAAGGAGAGCGATAGAGGCTAGAACTAACAGGTAAGTTCATGAACCTGACATTTTCACAAAAAAACCTGTCATTTTAAAACGTAACCGCAATTTACATTAGTCAAGACAATGTCGGGTGTCTGAGTGAATGCGAACTGAATAATATGTTTGACATTACCTGGCGGATAACTAGGTAGAATGTTAACCTACTAACAGTAGTAGGTCAAGGGGTTAACCTTTGGAACTCGGCGATTTTTAAATGACTTCAAAAATCCGTATTTTTAATTTTTCCCCTTTTATAGTCACCGATTTCTCCTTAAATTGTGGTTGACCGAATTTTAAAAAATCTTTTTTTATTATTAAACATTATTTTACTGTCAAAAAGACGTTGGACTCATAGCGTTAAATTAAAATATTGTACAATCATATTACCTACTACCGTACTTTGAAACTTGTACTATGTATGATATAGAAAGAAAGAAAGAAAGAAAAATAATTTATTCGACCATCACAACAAATAGATTAATAAAATTAATTAATTAAACCATTTGGTGTGCGCGGAGTTTCCAGTGTTAACATAATAGCTGTTGATTCAATAAATAAAATAATCAATATGTATGTCTGATTTTATATACTACGAATTGGCCTGTTATGTTGTAAATGTCATTTTTAACTGTAAAATTTATACTTCATTTTCAGAGCTAATGCACACAAAAACTATAGAAAATTGGGGTCTCCCGACTGTACAAAGACTGCTTTAATATGCTCCATGTACCACACTGCCTTACAGACTATGACTCAAGTTAAACTTGACATTTTAACAGGTAAACATAAATTAAATCTTTTTTTTATTTCTGCAGGATTTTGAGATCTTTATCCAAACTGCCAAATATTGCAGTTAATTTCAATCAATTTCACAGTTATAGTCCCCGTAGAGGTTAATGGCGCCTGTGAAGTTGGCTGATTTCTGCGCAATGACTAATTTTAGGTGTCAAAGGGAAGCGGTGCGGGGGTTCACTAGAGAAACAGTTAATAAATAGTTTATTAATTCGATCAACCGAATCAAACTTTCAAGATTTTGGACATCTCTATGTATCACACTAGCGCATAATATACAATCTATTATAATCACTACTTCTGTTGTAGCAATCTATGGAATGTATATTGTTTCCAGGCTTGTGCAATCAAGATGAAATTCTATACTCGTTGTGGCAATTCTTAAGTACGTTGGGACCAAATTGCGGGCTAAAATCCTTCCTCGACCTGCTGGCTGTTAACACGAAGACGTCGGCGCCGGAGTTCCAAATGTTAATACTTTTCGCAGACTGCATGACGCATTATGTTACGTGAGTATTAAAACAAAACAAAACATTTTTGTTTTAACAATGTTTTTATTTCGGTGAACGAAAAAAATATTGGTTAATTATTTTATATGCAGTAAGTAATAGAAAGGTTTTATTTTTCAATATCAAACGTTAATTTATATTGAAATGTAATTTTATTGATTTTTTGTATACCTATAATAAGTAACGGGGCAACATCCATAGACTATTATATCGATAGTCGATAGACTACTACCAACCTTCAATGCATGGAAATTATCGCTATGAACCTACATATTACTTATGTTTTGATAAAAAATATTGATTGACCATTAGTGGCATGTAGGCGTGATCAGCCGCAGAAATCGAACGATGTAATGATTTTGTTTCAGAATATTGGATGACATGGAAATGTACGAACAGCAGGATCCATTTAAGCTGCAAGACTTTATAAATATGTCACAGTTCCTCAACATGTTTGTCTATAAGTCTATTATGGGACAGTTATTTGGTGAGTAATAAATAAGAAACATTTCTGTTGAGTGGAAATCACGATTAACAGAGAGTAACGTTGCTTTGGCACACAAATAGCATCTAAAGCACGAAATTCCTCTCTGTTGGATCTGCATCCACCTCCCTTTTGCCGTGCCATCGAGCCGGTAATCTGTAGCTTGCGGTTCCAGAGTTCGTCTGTTCCGACACATGTGGTTTACAGGTACATTTTTTTGCGTCTGACAGGAATTGTAATTTAATTTCTGTATTACTTACTATATATAACAACATAAAGTTTATTCGCGGGAAAAGCAAATTAATAACCACAATCTTGTGCTCTTTTTTATCTTTAAAAAATGAAATGGCATGAATTTCAGAACTGTCAAATTTAGACTTGTAAAATTTATTTTTACTTATTATTTGAATTGTAATTTAATTTCTGTATTACTTACTATATATAACAACATAAAGTTTATTCGCGGGAAAAGCAAATTAATAACCACAATCTTGTCCTCTTTTTTATCTTTAAAAAATGAAATGGCATGAATTTCAGAACTGTCAAATTTAGACTTGTAAAATTTATTTTTACTTATTATTTGAATTGTAATTTAATTTCTGTATTACTTACTATATATAACAACATAAAGTTTATTCGCGGGAAAAGCAAATTAATAACCACAATATTGTTATATAATGGATTTCCGCAAAGTAACGCCTGATACAATTAAATAAGAGGACAAGAGACTAAAATCTAGTTAAGGCGTCCATCCGAATCCACAGCATTGTGTTTCAGACTTGCGCAACATCCAAAGCAACGAGCTGTTCAGCTCTCTGCACACGCTGCTTCTGGTGCTGTACCGGCGCGACTGCCGGCGGCCGTACACGCCGCCCAACCACTGGCTCGTGCGAGATATCCGCGACGCGCAGTTCATGTGCGACCTCGAGAAGGGGAAAAAGCCGCAGCAGGTGCGTGCGCGCCGAGGGCATTTTTGTGCCCTTGTTTATTTTTTTTACGGTGCACTACGGAAAATAAGACAGTGTCATTATTGAATGAGCGGTTTTCCAGACTAATTTCCGTAAAAATGGCGGAGCACGAAGGATAATAAAAATCGTTATTTGTTCTCCACAATAAGACTTACAATATAAATACATTAATGACACCTTTACACAAATAAAATCCTATTTTATGGAGACATGTTTCCTGAACTAGGTCAACCTTCATTCATAACTACAATCTTTTTGAGCAATAATACTATGGTTTTACTCGAACGTCTATTTGCACTCTGAGCCGCACGAAAACTTGACAGGGAAACTTTGTACATATTGTTTATGAACTGTGTGTATCCTAGTTTGTAATAGACAATAGTGTTGTTTTTTGTTATATTTTTTTCCTTTTTCAGGTGCTGGTACAAAAGACTCCTCATATGATAGCTCATGGAGAGAGAGTCAGACTTTTCAGACGTGCGGTGGCCGATGAAAAGGTATTTTTTGACTAATCAAGCAAAGTTTGCAATTATTTTTGTTAATTTTCTTACGGGATTTTGTTGACTTGCGGCCCGTTATGAATGGTTATAATTACCGCCAATGTTCGTTCGCCAAAGTAACATGTGACATCAAATTGTGTTATATTTTATTATTAATACCTATTAGCGTGTAATGATTATTGTTTTGTCAAAGTGACAAGATGACACAAAATATCACACTTACCTAATACATACCACGCGTGCCGACTTATGTTCGTTTTCTCTCTCTTGTCTCATTGGGTCTATTAGTTAGTATATTCTAAGTTTATGATTTAAACTATGAGAATAGATCCCATACATTCCGGCTCATTTGACAGATAAATATCAAGGAGCCGGTCTGTCATAAGAAAGAATAACGTTTTCCTATCTCTGTTTGCCTCATACCTACAAGTCCCATGAAAGAATAGATTAAAAATATAAACACGGCCTCCTTCAGTTACGAGTTAAAGTTAAATATGACTGATTTCCCGCAGGTGGTGCTAGGGCTGACGGAGCGCGCGTGCGGCGGGCGGTCGACGCTGGTGACGGTGCGCCGCGCGCGGCTGGTGGAGGACGGCTACCGGCAGCTGGCGGCGCTGCCGAGCCGCGCGCTCAAGGGCGTCGTGCGCGTGCGCTTCATCAACGAGCAGGGGCTCGACGAGGCCGGCATTGACCAGGACGGCGTGTTTAAAGGTAAACTACCATTCATCACAAGTTTTTTTTTGCCTTTGTTAATATGCTTTTTGGGCACAATAAATCCGCCAATGTCATCGTAGTGGAAAATGCACGAAGGAGTGCAGCTGGTCATTACAAGTTCCTAATTAGGAAACAAATATTGCTGACTGACATTGACACCCGATGAGACTACAAGTGTAGGTATATGAAAATTCGAATCGGGGATCGTACTACGCGTGCGCTTTATCGGCGAGCAGACGAATAATCAACAATTTTGATTAAAATTATTTTTATTTCACCCTAATAATTAAAATCAACGACAGGCAAGGTTTTACTAAGAAAAACAAGCTTTTACCAGTTTTTCGACGTTAGTCAGTTCCTGTCTCCTGTTTGTACCGTACTCGCTGTTGAAAATTGACGTTCGGAGTCAACAGTGGACGCTTTAATGCAGAAATACTTTTGAGCTTCAGGAAGTATTAGTTTTCTCGCCAATACGCCAGTGGCTCGGCACGCCCTGGATTTAGCGATGCAATTTTCACTAAGCTTATCACTTCTACCACTATTCAATTATCTCATTATTTTTGTAGAGTTCCTGGAAGAGACAATAAAGCGCGTGTTCGACCCGTCGTTGAACCTGTTCCGGGTGACGAGCGAGGAGCGGCTGTACCCCGCGCCCACGTCCTGCCTCCAGGAAAACCACCTGCAGCTGTTCGAGTTCATTGGCAGGATGCTCGGCAAGGCGGTCTATGAGGTGAGGTTATAACGGGTGACGTGTACAGTGGAGCTCACGCCAACTTATACAGGTTACACTTTGCACCGTATTTACGCTTTACACAATAGAAGTTAAAATGGCGCTGCAAAGTGTATCTAGGTGGACCTGAGCTCCACTGTACGAAAGAGAAACGATAAGCATAGAGATGTTAAAGGTTTGAATTAAACTTTTTATACAAGAAACCCGCAACGCAAGGTTTTGTAATCATGCTCAGATTATACTAGTATTATTTTCCATTCAATCGAACGATCAATGTATAAGACCTTTACAAGAGACGCAATACTATAATGTGTCGATACTTGGTTTCGGGATGTATTATAATGGGCGGTGAATTTTGTACGAAATCTACGAGTGGCACCGCCGCTGCCTAAATAATTCATATACATACAACCTCATGTAATGGGCATCGCCGCCGGTAATACAGCATCATGCTTATTTATTTATTAGTATTTCCACAAAACGGCACTATGAATACGCCTACACTAACCACCGCTCATAAAGTAGCCGGCAAACTTTCTTGAACCTTGAGTGACGTAGTGGGGGAAAGATGGCGCATGTAGTCGACTGATCTACCAATAGCGCGCTCGATTCGGTCTGATCTACCAAAAGCGCGCACGATTCGGTCGAGCCCCGCACCCCACCACCAAAGAGACCTATAATTTAGTTCTGCACAGTCAAGGTCAAAAAGTTTGCCGTCGACTATAAGTTGTGTGTTTTAATCCATACGTTGTTTGTTGTTTCCGTGGCCAGGGTATCGTGGTGGACGTACCGTTCGCGTCGTTCTTCCTGAGCCAGGTGCTGGGGCAGACGCAGCAGGCGCTGTACAGCTGGATCGACGAGCTGCCCTCGCTCGACCGCGACCTCTACCGCAGTCTCACGTACATCAAGCACTTCCAGGTGACGCCTGAACTCACTACTACCCTGAATCACACAATAGATTAAGGTCTGGCGGGGTAGGACTGACATCAGGGAAAGATCGACTCTACGACTATAGAATTAAACCCTATAGATTGTTAGTTCTGGTCTCTAGTTGCTCTTTCCTCGGACACTGGTTCGTTCCTCTTACCCCACTCGCCTGACCTTACGTATCTATAGAAGTCTGTAATAAAAGTGTATTTGTATTATTATTTGACCCTGTTAACTAATACACCAACCAATAACAACGAATTTCTGATGGATAACGGTTATCTAGCAGGATTTATTTTTCCTCCTAGAATACTGGTTATCTAAATAACTTGGGTTATCTACAAGGAACAAGGGCATAATAAGCCTCTTCTGGTCTATTCAAACTTCCTTCTATGTGTATTTTTTCAGGGGGATATATCGTCTTTGGAGCTTACCTTTTCCGTTGACGAGGAGAGACTGGGGGAGATCGTAACACACGAGCTGGTGCCGGGTGGGAAAGCTATTCCTGTGACTAATGAAAATAAGTAAGTAACTGAACTGCATTAAAACTATATTTTTAGGTCAGTGAGGACAAAACTTTGCACCTTTTCTTTGTATTATAAAGGTATTATATTATATTATTCAAATCAATCAACAAGAAATCCAAGCTCGCTAAATAGGCGGGTTGGTGGTCACGGTATTTAATTTTATTTATTTAGCATATAACTACAGTGTAAGCTCTTTAAAGCGGCACTTAAGGGACTGTACACATTACGGCCTTAATGAGAGCTGCCGTTAAATAGAAGAAAGAAAAATTGATTTTATTTTACTAGTATTTACTAATATAGTACTTATAGTAATTATTAATTGAGAAATGTTATTATAGCCTGGATGAATTTATTGGTGACGGGTCCATCTAAGGTTTTATTTTCGTTTTAGTTAATTTTCTTGACATTTTCTGTATTTTTATTTTTTATTTTTTTGACATTTATTAATTGTTTTAATACATAATGCAACGTTGTATGCCCATGTGGCGGGACATAGCTGAGCTCTTTGACATCTTGACTGTATTTACTTACCTACCTATGATCCACAATAAATAAATATTTGATTTGATTTGATACATTAATATTGATACAAATAATAACGCTTATTACGTATAGTCTCTTACTCGCCATGTTCACAGCTTGAAAGTTCATGAGCAATTAAGAAGGTAAATTAATAACGTATAGACAACGCATAACAACCTAATGTAGCAGTCTAGCAGCCGAGGTAAACACGTGCAAAGTAATCATAGCAAACAAAAGATCGAATTTCTTAGAATCTGCGTCGGTAGGTATGAATGGTATAATGCCGACAGTCGGTCGGTGCTAGACAATAAAGCAACAAACAAAAGAATGTGCACAGCTGCAGCTCATAATAATCTGCAGCTCATAATCGGCAACTTAGAAAGTACTGTTTATTGCTTATTATTGACGTATTGTTGTTGTTATTTCAGCGTTATTTCGAATGTGTGCGATGCTTAGTAGAGCGTATCATTGTATGGATAACATGGTAAACCAACCAAAGTCAAGTAATTTCGACGATTTAGGGAGCTGGTCGTTAAATCAAGTAGCGTTAAATGAAGCTTACACTGTATTTATCAAACAATATTATGTTACACCTTAATGGTACATAGGTATTCCTAGTTGGGAGCCATAATACACAAAATCCATGGTGTTGTAACAGGCCAAAAAGAACGAGACCTGTTCTGGGGCTAATTACACTACTTCTACGGTTACATGCTATATAAGAGAGCTATCCAATAATTTATTTTATATCTATACATGCTAAAGAATTTGTTTGTTTGTTTGAACGCGCTAATCTCTGGAACTACCAGTATAGGATTTGAAAGATTCTTTTTGCATTTGATAGCCCAATTCTTGACGAAGATTATAGGCTATGTAACATCACGCTACGACCCTAGCCGAGCAAAAAGAAAAAAAAACAGTGAGTCCACACTAAATTTTCACTTCTGTTTGTTTCAGAATAAATTACATACATCTAATGGCACACTTCCGAATGCACACGCAAATCAAGGATCAAACGAATGCTTTCATCAAAGGTTTCAGAACTATAATCAACCCTGAATGGCTGTCTCTGTTTTCTACACCAGAAGTAAGTGTAGTGTCACTTTCACGGCTCATTTGGAATTGTTTATCAGAACTATCTGAAAATCTATCCTGTAAGTACGGTCGACCGCACGTCAGAAGATAGAAAAGAAAGAAATACATTCACGTCAGTGGAAACAAAACCAATATAAACTGGTCTCTCATGGTATTGGAACTCCCTAATAGGCTAGGCCAGCTCAAGGTCAAAGTGTTTCCACTGACGTGCGGTCGACTGTACATACCAGGAACAGATAGAGCGGGATACTTACAGATACTTTAAAAGCGCACGCGTCCCTCGGCGAGCGTGTGTGAAGAGAATGATGAGACTGAGCGAAGCGAAATAGTGTGTCAGTCAGCATCGCGATACTGTTAGCTCTTCGTTCTTTCTGCCTACCTTGTCAAGGACATAGCGTGAAGATATGTATGCCTACATTCATATCAGCCTGTAGACATCCACTGCTGGACAAAGGCATCCCCCAGGGACCGGTCCTGCGCTAACCTCATCCAGCCGGGTCCCGCGACCTTCCACCAGATCGTCGATCCACCTTGTGGGAGGCCTGCCTACGCTGCGTCTTCCGATACGTGGTCGCCACTCGATACCCTTTCTGCCCCAATGGTCAGTTCTATGTCTACATAATTTTGACAATTCATTTCTCATTCCTCCAGCTGCAACGTCTGATAAGTGGCGACAACGTGCCGCTGGATCTGCGCGACCTACGCCGGCACACGCAGTACTACGGCGGGTTCCACGACTCGCACCGCGTCGTGTGCTGGCTGTGGGACGTGCTGCAGCGGGACTTCAGCGAGAACGAGCGCGCCATGTTCCTCAAGGTAACACCTTGAGTGCCATCTAACCTTTGGTGCGACATTACATGCTGTTTTTAAAACAAAAAAAAGAGGTTGACTATATATTTTTTTGTGTGTATCTTACGCGATATTTGCGCCGATTTCCTTTTCTGTCTTCTATGCGGATTGTGAGCCGATTTGAATGATCCTTTTTATTTATTGAATAGGCTATATTTCGAGGGTGGTCCCATTTCAATTTGAAAAAAAAATATTTCACCTCTAAGGGTGGAAAATTTAAAAAATAGGGGATCACTAAGTCGACGGTGTGTACAAAAATTACATTTTTACAAAGTCAGTCTTATTTTTTGTTGATTGGTAGATGGGTGCATAGCCTTAAGGTGAAACTAGTACAGACCCTTAGGAACCATTTGAGCCATGGTTGTCTTAGACGAAGTCTCGTTTTTTTTTTACCCGACTTTTAAGGTTTTTGCCTGAAAAACCCAAAATTTTACCGTTAACTGCTTATAACGACCAAATATAAGCAAATTCTTATTATTTTATTTAATTAAAGTAATGTGTAACCAATCAGACAAAACATGTTCTCAGCATCATCTGTGTCATCAGACATTTTTTTAACAGACATTTGAAGTTCATAAAAAATTTTAATTTAAGAATACAGTTTTTTGACCTCATTTAAAAAAAACCGAAGATGCTTTTTTTGTTCAAACCTTTTTAAAAACATGCTTGATTATCGCTCTTTCTTTTGAGGCATCATTTACCTGGATATTTTACAAATTATTGAAATTAGGATCTACAAACCATGTTGAGGGAGAAAATTTGAATTTTTAGGCAGACTAATTAAAACAACATTTTAATTGAAATAAATTATTATTTATGTTCAAAATGACTGCTGCCGTTTCTAACACAAGCACGGGCCCGTCTTCTTACTTCTGTTTTTTTTATATTTTAAACAACATCTCCAGCTTCATGATATTAAACGCTGAATTAATCCTATCTATCAACTGTTCAGTAGTTTTTGCGTGAAAAAATAACAAACATCCACACATCCAAACATCCTTACAAACTATCGCCTTTATAATATTAGTAGGATAGGATTGATGTATTATTTAAAATATTCTCCAATCAATACAATACGTTGTCTTAACCTTTCCAGTTCGTGACGTCATGCTCGAAGCCGCCAGTGCTCGGCTTCGCGCACCTGAAACCACCCTTCTCCATCCGCTGCGTGGAAGTCGGTGATGATGAAGACACAGGAGATACAATAGGTAATGAAAACGATTTTTATTAATAAAATATTAAGAATGACAAAATGGTGGCTGTAGTAATGGAATATGCATCTTGGAAGCTCCCAAAAATGTAATCATTTGGTAACAAATTTAAATTATGTATATTATATTATACATTACCGGCCAAAAATTTATGTTACCCCATATCATTACAGAACAGAAGAAATACAAGTGGCCAGGTTTTGTTATAAATAAAATACAGGGTATTCAGTAGTCAACAATATCAAAACTTTTCAATTGATGGAGTTATGAAATTGTTAATGTGTTATAGGCCGACCGCTTAATTCATACCACGCCCGCGACGTTACAGGGGTGCGCGGCGGGACGACTAAGGGGATTTCGCGGGGAGTGGGCGGCAGATACCCTTTTTCGTCTCGTTCCGCGCCCCTGTACCACGCGGACGTAGTCTGGGTTAAACGGTCCGCCTATAGTATTGTAATAATTTTTGGCCAGTACTGTACACATATATGACCAGATGAATTCACTAACTTTCCTTATCACAGGCAGCGTGATCCGAGGCTTCTTCACCATCCGCAAAAAGGACCCGCTCAACCGGCTACCCACTTCATCTACCTGCTTCAACCTGCTCAAGCTTCCGAACTACCAGAAGCGAAGCACGCTGCGCGACAAGCTTCGCTACGCAGTCAACAGCAACACTGGGTTCGAGCTGTCATAGTTCCCCTTCGTAGTCAGTCGGATTAGCTTGGTGATTGAGAGCCTGGTCAATGATGAGGTAGGTTCGAGCTATGGTAGCCCAACTGCCAGAAGCGAAGCACGCCGCGTGACGCAGCTATGCAGTCAATAGCGACACTGGGATCAAGCTGTCGCAGTTCATAGTCAGTCTGGTTAGCTTGGCGATTGAAGGTTTAGTCTTTGATAAGTGTTAGGTTCGAGCTATGGTATCCCAACTGCCAGAAGCGAAGCACGCCGCGTGACGCAGCTATGCAGTCAATAGCGACACTTGACGACGATTGAAAAATCGTGATCACCGTACGGTAAAACGTATAATACATACTTATAAAGTAATTAAGCTTACAAGGAAAAGCTAACTCACTTTTGGTATAAATAAACTTATAAAACTGGAAAATATATTGTCGCTTGGGGCACTTGGCGTATATGAACGAAAATATATGTTTTTTTTAGCTTTACTTAGTATTGGAGGTGAAAATATACCAGAGTTGCTAAAAGTCGTAAAGTCAACAGGTCATGTTTGTGTAACAGAGAGATTTATTTTTAAACTGTGTTATCCCTTTTCTGTATAAAATTGTACATTGTTTTATATTAGAGGGTATTTGAATTGTAGGTAGTTATTTCACTGACAGCAAAATTAGTAATAACTAAACTAAAACTGCAAACACAGAGAAGAATGCTTGAATAATTGTCGTTTAAAACATTGTGTTCAAAAATCAAATTATACATTTGGGGAACTGATATAATGAATTATGGAAACGGTGTGAAATTATTATTTATTGAAGGACTAAATTATTTAAGTCTACTGCGATCTCAAGTGCATTTCATAATTGGTCTCAAAATGTTTATAAAATTATATTTGCACTGGTATCACTGAGAAAAGTATTTAACGAGGCTTGGTATTAATTTTTAAACTGGAATTGATTTCTGTAAATGCACTTCTATGCGTGAAAGAGTACAGTTGGCCAGTAACTTATTACTTACATTATTTTTATTTTGTAATATTATGAAGTTTTATGACCTATTTATTTTATATTACCCTACCCAGTGAACTAAGTGTACGAAAAAATTACAATGATTTCGCATTTTTCTGAGGGGCCAGTATAAGTACATACAGGTGTAAAATATCTCACGGGTGAAATGAACAACTGTTTGGAAATTTTATAATTTCAAAAGCTTGTTCATTAGAAGGGAGTGGTCTCTATTAGTAAAAGATTCTTCCACTTAGCCTTGCTTGTATCGTGAGATGGCGTAGATGTGTGTTGATCAGGTGGATTCAACCATCGTGTCATTATGAGGATGCGCTTCCATGGTGTTGTTACACAGATTAAACAAGGACTACCGGCGACGCATAATATGCATATTTTACCTCGTGCATGAAACTTTAAAACATTTTATTATTATTAAACTAGTTTTTAGAATATGTAATTTAAAAAATGTCATGAGTTTTTATTCAGGTGCATTTGACTTCGAATTCTCAAGGTCGATATATTAACACCGGTCTGTCCACTCAAATTCTAACATGGTGTAATGTGGATTTTAGACTGGATTTTGCCCTCTGTATGAACAAATCGACCCTTGGATGTAATTTGGAAGCCTAACATCACTGATACGAATTATCTGTCGTTTACGTTGAATTATTGTGTATAGAATGTATACTCGTAGTTAGTTATCTTGTATTGCGCACTGCAATTTACAAAGGCTATTGTTAAATGTGTAATAAATATAGAATAAACGCCATCGACACGCGCAATGGCAAGAATCGTCGGTCGATACGACAGTGAATATGTTGTATACGACATAGAATCGTTCGTTGGACGCGAATGGCATATAAGCTAATAAAAACCCTACGGCATTGCTATAATTTTTTTACTAAGAAGATGCGTCACGGTTTGAGTGAAACTATGATGGCGCTAGTCGTAGACTACTTATGTGAAATCACTGGCGCCAGTAGTTAAAAAAAGTTTTAATTTTTACTGAATTTATTCCGATAAATAAAGTGTTAACCTCTACCTCCTTAAAATGGTTATTCTTTTATAAGGAAGCATGTATTCCATATGACAGGACATCCAGTATATGGATTTAGAAGGTTAACATCTTACCCGACGATTTGGCCACAATTGTTTATTATTTCTTACAAATTAGATTAACAATTTTCCACTATATCTAAAAAAAAATTGTTATAAATCAATTTCGCGGACCATCTACTATACTAACACAAAATGTGGAATAGATTTGATTAGTTAGATCCATTTATTTTACTTTTATAAATATAAATTTATTGATTATTACCTATCTACTCAAAATTATAAAAAATTGCAACAGCAAAAATATAAAATTATAATGTTTAATTAATAACATAACATAGAAAGGTAATATAAAATTACAATAAACAATATTTGTGACAAGATGTACCTACTCACAATATGTGCATCACATTTCTAAATGCTGACAATTGAACTATGTAATTTAGTCCGAGGTTAGTCCTTATGGACTCCCTAAACAATCATGCGGCAAGACATGCAATACGTGCTGTCACTCATGCATGACCGTCTAGCTGTAGTGATTGACGTGCATTACATGCCAACTACGTGGATGACATGCAAACTACGTGCTGGCCGTTGCTTCACTGTAAAGATTGATAGCAAGCATGATGGTCCATCATGCAGCATGACATTCACGTAAACGTTGCATGTCATGCAGGCATGATCGTTTAGGGACACTTTAAGGATTGGATACTTGGAGTGATAGACTAAAAGGCTGCGAAATTATTATTTTTTCGAAAATTGTGGCCAAATAAATTCATGAAAATATATAAACCTGTTTCTTTGACTACTGTTAATCAACGCGTGAGCGACTAACAAAATTAATAGTCTAATGGGCTCTCTAAACGATCATGCTTGCATGACATGCAACGGTTACGTGAATTATCATGCTGCATGATGGACTATCATGCTTGCTATCAATCAGTACAGTGAAGCAACGGCCAGCACTTAGTTTGCATGTCATGCACGTCAATCACTACAACTAAACGGTCATGCATGAGTGACAGCACGTAATGCTGTCACTCATGCATGACCGAGAATAAGAGAGTCTATGTTTCAATAACTATTCAAGTGTCGGTGGGTCTTTAAAGGGACACTTGAGAAGGATAAATAATACTGTTAATTTTTTTTTCTGCCATTGACGCCGCCTGTAAAATGGTTATAAATAAACGTATTCTAACCAAGTCGGTCCAGCGTGATGTAACTATATATTGTATATAGACAATAATGTGTTTAGACTTCAACGAATTTAGGTCCGATTCTGTACTATATGCACACCCGCTCTAATATTGTCTCTCTCTCTCTTCAAAGTAGGAAGAAAAAGAAGGAGCCAATTTTTAGCTATTGAATTTTAAGTGTGTGCTTCAGAATCGAAAATACTAGTTCAGTACTAGTATTTTTATTTACTCGTATTTATGTAGGTACATTTAAGTACAAATAAATCTCTGGCTCGTGTAGTTTTGAAAACAAGCTAACTTTTTCTTATGTTAAACATACTTTGATAAATTATTATTTGATTTCAATGTTTATGGATTACTTAGTCATTCTATCATCATAGTTTACTTATTTAAAAATAATATTTCTTTTCGGGTTTTAAACTATTTACTTAGTTTATTTCATGTAGGCTTCTTTTAATGTTTGCAATATCTTATATTATGAAGAAACTCCAAACAGTGTGAGTCTAGAAGTCTAATAACTAGACAAATGAAAAACGAACAAAAATAAACTACTATTGCAATTGACACTCATACCGTTTGGAATTTCCACTCTTCGAATATTCTTTTGTAAATATTTTATCAATTTAGTTTATTTACAAATATTTAACGCATGTATTAAATTTATATTTTGTTATTTTTATAATGTAACAGTGCAATTTATTTTATACTTGTATAGGATGTCTACTATAACATTTAGGCTCTGTTCGCATCCAGCGGACAATCCGCTCTGTTTTAAAATAGAGCGGACTGTCCGCTGGATGTGCACATAGCCTTATGTACCTACCGGCTGATTGAACAAAGAATAGTATTTTGTAGTGGTGTTTCCGTTTTTGATTGATAACTTTTAGGTATTTCCTAATAATATACATAAAAACATGGATCGTAAGTAATATTTTGTACTAGCCACGTAAATATGTTGTATAACACAATGTGATTCTCTGTGATAATATTATTGATATTTATTGATTTGGTCTTTGATTTTTATTCTATTTTGCTGTAAGTAAATATGTATAATGTTACCTCCATCCACTTGTCCTTCCTTACTTCATTAGATACTGAGAAGTTAAGACACCAACTAGATAACGTCGACTTTTAATTACAGTTCAGTGTGGGACATATTAATATGCAATAAATTTAATTATTAATATTCAAATCAAATCAACTGCCTACCTAATAATATGTCATCACTGTTGGGACTCAGACCTACCCACTCAACGAGGACGTATACGGGCTATAGTCCACCACGCAAGCCTATGCGGGTCGGTGGACTTCACATGCGCCTAAAGAATTTTTTCGGCGCAGGTATGCAGGTTTCCTCGCAATGTTTTCTTTCACCGTTTGAGAGCAATCGGTAAGTGTAAGTAAGTACCTACTCATGTTTCGAGAAAAATTCATGGACATGGACCCAGCTGGATATCGAACTCGGGACCTCCGACATGGCAGGCCGCGTCTTTCCCACTACGCCACTGATGTAAGACTATTACTTACTCTGTGCTGATGTTCTCTCATAATAATATTAAAATAACTTTCATGTAGCTGAATATAAATATATAAATCTTAATTAAATTTTTATCGACATACATAGGTGTAAAGTCCCTAAACGATCATGCGGCATGACATGCATTACGTTTACCATGCTGCTTGATGGACCCTCTACTAGACTAGACGGTCATGCATGAGTGACAGCACGTAATGCTTGTCATGCAGAATGATCGTGTAGGGACCACCTAAGAAACATTGACATTAGCAATAGAGACCAAAGCAATATTTTTTTGAATTTAGCCTGTCTGTATGTTGGTTCCGGTATCATGCAAAAACTACCGCACCAAAAGACAGGTCGAAATGAGGGTCGAAAGGTTCAATTTATATAGCTACCTAGGTTTGACATTAATTATTATTTTGAAATCATTGGTTTTTATATTTTTACTTGACCACCCAACTAGACATTAAGTCGTGTAAGTAAGTAGGTAAGTAATATTTATTTGCGGACGAAATAGTTAAACAAGTTCAAGTTCAGTCATTATGTATTTACCTAGGCAAAATGGTACCGTAAGATGGGGCTATTTGGAACCCATGGAGCTATTTGGAATATCCCAATTCTCATGACTTCAAGCCTTCTTCAAGCAGTTATTTGAAGTTTCTCTAGCTGTCCTTGAACAGTCATTGCCTGGCATAGCTGCTTTGCTTTTCTACCCTTGCCAAAAAAATGTTACGACGGAAACTTATAAAAAATTTGTTTGTTCCGAATATCCTGGAATATCCGGTTCCAAATACGGTACCTACATAATTTTTTAATTGTGTCTAATAAATGGCATGATAAATATTATAAAATAAATTAACAATTCCGAAAGTAGTTAAGCTTTTTTATATTAATTGAGACAGAGATTACATTAAATATTTCCATTTTTAGATGTTACAAAAAGAAGGTTCACAAGTTGAGCAGCTGTTCATCGCGTTGTCGCCATTGTTATTCTCTGTCTCTGTCATACGCCGCTTCTTTCCGTCCTCCCTTCCCGCTCTCCCCTCCCAGCCACACACCACACAGCCAGCCAAGCCAGTTTCGCTCGATTTCCGTGGCGTGCGGACGGTTATTGTGTCGTCTTCTTTGTAAATTACCACGGTCTCATCCTTTGTCCAGAAAAAAGTAGGATCCGATACACACGGTTGCCTGTTGTTTACAACGAAAACTAGCTCGTACCTGGAAAAATAACTTGTGAAATCAGTTGGTTAAGTCGACGTTTGGTGTGGTGTTGAGCGATTCCCGCATAGTCGTTCGAGCATGAATAATAAAGAAGTAGCCGGTGATAGCGTCGCGTGTCCGGGAGAGGGCTGGTGACCGGGCGGCGTGCGGGAGTCTGGCCGGGTGGCGTGTGATGCGTGAGCGGTGACCAGCGGTTGGATGGCGGCTGTGGGCGGCCCCGCGCGGCACTCTCGCGTCTCCATGAGCGTGTCCATGTCACTGATGCAGGGCGGAGCGCAGAGCGCGCCGCAGGGCGCCATCCTGGCGGCCGCGGCGCCCTACTACCAGACGCCGGCCATCCCCTCGGATGCGCAGCCGGACCGCCCCATCGGCTATGGCGCCTTCGGAGTCGTATGGTGAGTCATTCCTTACATTCTCCCTTCTAGCACCACCGGCACTGGTGCTATCTGTCACAAGAACTCGAGATTTTAACCTATCTAAAAGCCTACTTCATGTCAGACATGTATGTTTTATATTCATTCATCCATCACAGTGTTGTTGATGTTTACATTTATGACAACAAAATGCAGTACGTATACTAACCTTTGCCTAGGTAGGTACGTACCATCCAGTATTTTAAGTTTGGAAATTTATATAAAACTCAGCTCCAAGTTCATGATATATTTGTTCTCTGTATGTAGGTGTATTTCACCAACAGTGTGAAAAATAATGTACCAATGCAATAATAAAATTCCTGTCCTTTCTATATTTAAAAATTTTGTAACCCCTTAAGCACCTTCCTGGAATTAGAATGGAGAATTATAGCTTCATATACAGAACCATAAATTAATATTAATGCTCACAGATGATGAAGTTTAGAAGAGCAATAAACCTATTAAAAAGGCAACTGTATCTGCCGCTATTTCATATATCAATTTCTCAGTTATTACCTTCAGTTATTACCTCCGAACAGAACTTAATGTTTTCTTATTTAGTGCTAATGTTTAATTCATTAACATAGGAGTACCTATCATGCAGAAAATGGTACAATGTTAGACATAAATAAATGTAGGCCTAGTAAATTTAGGACCTGCATTTGGAAAAACATAATCTACCTACTTATATGACTTCAATTTTATTGTTCTTCAATTCTACATAGGTAGGTAGGTATTCGAAATGGAGTATACCTTCTACCTACGTGGGTTAGGTTCATGGGTTTTCATGTTTGCTAGAAATTCATAGTTTACTTGCAATGCCTTCTATTTAAGTAGTACCTAGAACAAAATCAGTAATTAGGTAAGAAAGAAATGTCGTCAAACAAATGGAACATTGTCCTCTGAAGAGTATGAAACATACCACTTTTATAAAACATCTCAGGCTTAGTAACGTGAGAAATGTTAACTGTTTACATAGCATGCTTAGCTGAGGCAGCCTGTAAGCATTTGTTGTACCACTTGTTTCTGACTCAATGCCATTTAAAATTTAAGGTTATCTTTGAATGTAAAAATGAAAAACATCCTATTCATGTTTTACCACAGTCAAATTCTGCACCCAGTAGTCTACACCTACCTAAAGCGTAAGTCATTCAGGCTGGTGCAATTGGAGTAACTGCTTTGTTCTTTGGTTGGCTTTGTTATTTTGATAAACTACCTATGATAGAAACTAGCCTAGACTGGTTCTTAAAGGAATTCTGTTACTAGTTTGAATGAAAATTGTGAAAGCTTTCAAGAATGAGTTAGCTCTGTGCCCACCCCGGCTGGCTCGGCAACAACAGTCTTTTGTCGCTTGCTCACAATGCTCCCGACAAGCCATGCACCGTAGCGAGTCGCGTGCGCATTCACAACAATTATTTAGGGCCACTTGCAACAATGTACTAACGTACTACCTAACCAGTCTTGCCTAAAGACTTCATAAGTTCAATGGTATCTTAAAGACCTTAGAGACTTCTTTAATTGGTTTTCACTAGCAGAGTTTGTATAGGTACTAATGGGGTGATCTTTTAGGTGACCAAATAAATTGAACTAAAGCATTTTTCTAAGTAGGTGACAGTATCGTTGCATCGAACTTTCGTACTTAAAGGTGTACTTTCATAATGATAATGAATAACTTCTCCAACTACATCTATGAATGAAATGAAAAGTTAGTAGGCGTTGCAGAATGGGGAGTGATATTTTTGGCATAACCTATGTAGTTGACTCAATTCCCAGTCTATGTACCCCTAGCCCCTACCCCAACCCTACCTACTACCGCACCTTTTATCTCCAGTTTCTTGTAATCGACGCCGACGTGACGCCTATTGAATATCTTGACTACACAAGACTCGTTTTTAAGGGAACTAGGTAGCTGCTTTGCAGAAAAAAACACAACATATATATTATTATTTAATATCATTGTTTTTACAGCGAAGTTGCGTCCCGTTTTTAATGTGCCGCGTTTTAGTATCGGCAGAAACAGACGGAATCTGGGCATAGCATAGCGGCTCTAAAACTTTACAACATGTGCGGTGAAGTTAGACCGGCTGTAATATACCATCCGTAAACACGTGGTGTTTACTTCAACCGTCGACGGGGTTTCAATCCAGAGCGAACGACATAAGAGTGCTTTTCAATATTCATGTTTCCGCAATCGAGTGCACATTGCGTCTTTCGATTGCATGCAGTCCGGATCGACCGAATCTACGCTTTATTGCAGTGCATTTAGCCAGTTTTCCGTTCGACGTTCCGTGCAGTTATCAAAATGGATGCAGCGCCTGCGTACTAGCTGTTCTGTTAAAGTAAACCTTGTGAGTTTAACGTTAAAGTTGGGTTTGTTGGTTCTTGTTGTAGTTGTAAGGCTGAAGCATCGGGGGTTAGTGGTTTCGTCGGGTCGGGCATGGGTAGGGGCTTTGTGTCGGTCGACTCGTCGTGCGTAGGTAGGGCCCTCGTGGCGCGGGCACGTCGATTGTATGTGAACGACCGACCGCGACGCTGAGGGGAGGCGCGCCTGATTATTCCCGACCGCGTCGATCGGTCGAGGGCCCTAAAACCCGTACTGTCTGCTCCCAGCACTTGCCTTGTAGACGTTCGTTCGTTGAATGCAAATAAGAACATCAGCATTTTTTGTCTCTCTGATTTAAATTCATTCTGGATTTTGTAAGTATCCTAGTCTTTGTGCGGGTGCATCGAAATGAATTGAAAACAACATTCCAAGCTATATTAATCTGTGCATGTAATGAGTTCGCTTTGTCCCTGCTGTCGGTGACAGGGCAATCACGGCGACATTGTCGTCATAACCACGACCGGAGCCCACAATAACGCACGTCGAAAGGCGTGAAGAACGCACGCCGCTGGCAATGAACTGCCGTAGTTACTGTAATGATGTCGGACTAGAAATCAACGACAACAAAAGGCCAGTGGCTATACATTACATATTTCTTTTGTCACCTGGCGTAACCGACTGGACGCTCGCTGGCCGTGAAACGTCCCTCGTAATTAAAAATAACTACAGACCTTACTCAACATTGACAGACATATTATCTTGTTTTTAAAATTAAATTGCTTTTTCAATTTCTTCATCATGTTGGTTTTTTACGATGATGCTTCGCAGTGTTTCTGTAGAGACTTGTAATCACTTGTATGATTGTAAATGCTATATAAGTAGATACGAGAGAGGTCTGTATAAAAAGGTTATTGCAGAAACTCTTTTTCTTTTTGTTTGTTCACACATCACGTCTCTAATTGATTGCACATTTGGTGTGAGTGCGTGCTATCTCAGTGTTCCCTCAGGTTCCCTCCCACAATCGAAGATTAGTCAGACTTTGAGGTATTCGCTACTATTATCATGCCCTTTCCGATATCCGCTACGCATCGAGCATATCTAACGCATTATTGATAAACGCTTTCCGGCGCTTTTGTGGCAATCGAGCACGATCGATCATCTCCATCGCGCGTTCAAGGTGACATATAGCCTGTACAGGCTATAGCGCCAGGCCTCCAGGTTCCACCGATAGTAGATTAATTACTGGGGTACGCTGATTGATCGCCGGTACAATGTTGCTAGCTTGTGGATAAAAGTAACACCATAAGATTCCAAATTCTGCGAGCCGAATGACAACCTTTTGAGTTTTGGTGAATTTGTACGTATAATGATTTAAAGGCAAATTGAATGTGTCTATTATGTTTCCAGATAGTTGCTTAGCAGCAAGTACTAGACTATCTAAGTAGTACCACTGATTGACCTGTCTATGCAATGCCATAATACATACCACCGCATCCAGTTCTGCGCCTCTATCATCTACCCGCATCTTACTCTATCTGGTTGGTTACCTTTTTACCCGACCACTTCAGGATACCACGACTCTTAACAAAGATTCAGGTAAGAAAGATATCATCGATATATTCTAGTTTTTCTGGCTATAGAATATAGTCCGCCATCCTCACATATTTCAGTAGGATCGAGCCTCTAGTCCCAGCGTTTAATTGCTTCGAGCTATGTTCAGAAACTTGATCCATCCCCGCCTTTATACCAAGCCCCATCCAACGGAGTTTCAGGCGCTTTTTGTGATACTTTTCATTAAAACTGCCTCCGAAAGTTTAAAACGCAAATTTTCCCCTTAATGCCGCTAAAATTACGGAAACGTTTGCCGAACAACGAAATTTGCTTTTTTCTGCTCTGTGTCGTGTTGGCTAATTTGATCCTCTCCAAGATAGAGATATTGTAAGAAGACATCACCGTCTTTAGAAGATTGCTGTGATTCCACTCCTTAAAAATCATTCAAGCTCTCGGGAAAAAAATCGGAACAGCTTTTACGGTAGTTTCATCAAAACCTGTTCAAACATTTTGGCGTGATTTTGCAACAAACGTCCATATTTTCGCTTTTAATTATCAGTTACTGTTGTCCGCGGCATCACCCGCGGTTAATAAGTTTCCCGCCGATCCTTAAACTTTGCCCAAGAGCTACCCAACAACGAAAACCACATTCGCATCCTTTCAGTGGAAACGCGAAAAGCAACGGCGATTTTTAAATGTGTCATAGTAGAATCACTACAATATTATACTGATGGATTTATTAGTTTGGTAAATGAAAATACAACTGTTTTTAATATTTTTTCTATTCCATTCGTTACCTGTGGATTGGTCTTCCTGTGAAGGGTTTTAATTTTTACCTGCTGCGTCAACACTTCTTTTGACATTGTGTTCGGTTATCATATTACACTGCCAAGAGTTTTTGTAGGGATAAATACTTACGGAGAATTATTTGTTGATTGTAATCATGAAGCTGCATTTTTCTTTAAACCGTATTTTTTTTATTTTAAATGTTGTGAATTAATTTTTTTGCATTACTTGGTATTTCAATAAGCCTTTGGGAAAGAGCTTACTAGATAGTCATCAGTCTCTACGGTGCCTCTACAGCAGAGGTGTCCGCTGGGCGGGCGAATTATCGACAAGCACTTCCCTAGGCCAAGAAATTACGACACATCTGAATGGATTTGCCGAAACGGTTCTGATTGCAATATTTTTCTGTTCGTTCATGATTTTGTCGAGTTTCCCTGGTGTATTGTTCGATCATGTAATGCGGTTTATTCACTGACTGAGTTTTGTTACTGTTTTTAAACCACAAAGTACTTCCTGCTTCATCATCATTACAATTTCCCTTGATTTCTTCATTCTTGAACACAATCTCCTCGAGATCTAGAATTAAATTTAATGTAAGTTTAATTAAACTACTATGATTTCATTAAAACTAAGAAAACCTATTCTAGCCCAGATGTTGACGCTAGGTAGCTTAGGTACTCAACTTGTTTCTGGTACAACTTGTTTTAAATAAGTTGGATTTATGTGTTGCTTAGGTATTAATTATAACATCACCGGTGCTCAAACTTTGCATTTCAGGTTATTCAGAAGCCGTTGTTGTTACAGTAACTTGTTTGCACGTTCAAATTGCTACCTACACTAACGTTACACATTTTCGATCGTATTTCACAATAACACCACAAGCCGTTGATTAGCTGGCCATTGTTGTATTTCATTCATTTGGTAATCTCACAGCTGATTGTTACCGAATCGATGCTGGTAAACATCTAACCCAGTTGTTTCAACACTAATTACCACCAATTAAAACCCGAATGCGAGCCAGGGTCGCGATGTGCGAAGTGGCAAAGATAACGGTGGGTTTGCCGCTGCGCGCGCGCTCTGGCCTGGTTTACCTGGGCACCGGCAACCGGCAGCGACAACCGGGTCACGGCACGGGGGCCGTATCGGTCGCTCGCAACACTGCGTGCGTTGTTACGAGTCTATGACATAATTGTTACGAGTATTAGATAATGAAAAGAAAGATTAGGGTATGTTATTATTGGACTACGATGAAGGCGCCTGGATCGATTATTTCAAAATTCAAAATCTTTATTTTCAGACGAACTTCCATAGATGTTAGTATACAATAAACATTACTGTAATGTTATTGGGTTTTATAATGAAACTTGGATTGGGAGATCACAATACTTTTAATTAGTTACTTTTAACAAATTTATTATTAGCGGGAGCTACGTGTAGCTGTCACTTTGGTTGGAGGGAAAAGAGGTCGTGGGTGGTGCGTTTCGTTTTAACATAAAATGCGCTTTGGTGTGTTTAGTTTGTACGCAAACCTAAGTAGGTAGGTAAGTACTACAATTACAACACCTATGTTAGTAACTTGTATACAAATAATAAAAATACAATGAATAAAAATAAAACTTTAATAAGTACAACTTTACTGAGTCACTGCGCCATCCGGTAGCCCAGTATGGGACAGTCTGATCTCGCTGTATTTATCTGTAGTTGTAACAAATTATCAGAATTAAAGCCTAGTCAACTGTTCGTTTTCGTCCTACGCTGTCCCCACGTCTCACCGTTCCACTAGCCAGCCAGTAGGTCAACTGACCATAGCAATTCAGTCTGTCTCTTTGTCCATAAAGGAAGTGGCTTGTGAACTTCACAATGTGAAGGATAGCAATTGTGCTTCAGTTGCTTAGAGAGGCACTTCACACGGGATTGTCCAAATTTGCGGTCTTGTTAATACTGACTGACCACATTGAGTTTCAACTTAGCCACTTAACTTCTCCATACACCTGTAAAACTTAAATTTTGACAATTCAGACGTCAAACATTTGTGAATCGGCTTTTAAATGTCTTTAATAAAATTAATTATCTTGTTTAAATGTGTGTAGTAATGATTTCGAATACAGCTACTAGTGTTTTATTTATTTAATACTTTATTGTACACACAGAAAATAAAAACAATACAAAAAGAACAGAGAATTATACAAAGGGTTAAGCTTATTTCTATGAAATCTCTAATAACTTTCTTTTGGTAATAACGGAATTCTAATTTAAGTTGTTACTCTAAACACTTGACATTGGCAGAACCAGTCGTCATCCTAAAGACGATTGGAGCCACAACCAAGAATAATAAAGTTTCGTATAACAAAGTATCATCTGTATCTTGAATATAGGTTGATATTGATATTATCAAATCGTAAAATGTGATGTGAAAATTCGTCGCTTTATTATCCAGATAGAGCCAAAACCTCTTTAGCGCGTTGTACAAATACTTGATCTGTCGTATTATTACGTCACTCAGATTATTATGTGGCGTCTCTTTTAAAGTCGTAAAAGGAATATTTACACACGTATATATGTGTTAGGAAGTCTGTTCTCAACAGTCTGATGTTTCCACAACTTAAAGGAAGCTAATAAGTTCTAGTCACTAGAGAATGGTCGATCGATACGCTTGAAAACAGTTTCATTGAGACTGCGTAGCGTGCACGCGGTAAGATTGTACGGTCGACCGCACTTCAGTTTAAAATAAAACCAGTATAAACTGGTCTCTCATAGTATTGGAACTCCCTAATAGGCTAAGCCAGGTCTATCTATCAAGGCTAATTGCGGCATCTCCTGCGAATGAAAACCTGTGCCGTGAGAAACTGATTGACTGCTGCTATTCGATTAAGATTTTATGATAAATAATTAAAAACCTTACACTGTTGACGTTGATACAGACGGTTATGATCATTTCGTTTTAAAAGCAATATGCGTAAAGACAAAATGCCTAAAACGTACAAAGTCTAATGATCATAAGGTCTAAAAAGCATATTGACTGCTACTCAATTTGCCTTAAACGCATTAGGTCTCTACTTATATGCCTAAAACGTACAATGTCTAATTATCAAAAAAGCATATTTGACTACTAATCAATACATTTATTTGTTGTATTCTTTCACGCCAGTATGCACGTAGAGAATTTGCTGGTGCTTCTAGATGTTTGGTGCTGTCTGCTCAACGACTCTTTATTAATATTTAATAAGTCTGAATTTCTTAAACTTTGAACTTATATTTTTATTTATTCGTCTCATCCTTCAGTCACGTTAGTTCATGAATTGTGATCAAATTCCCCATTTCGGACCATGATATGGAACAGCTAGTTGACGCATCGGATTTCACCCGAATCCACAACGAATCGTTGCCTCCCTATTCCAAAGCATACAGTGAACTACACATGACGTGTTGAAGGTTCCTATAGGTTACAGAGCATTTGTGCAGCTAATCTTGCGTTCCGCATCGTACCGAACGCGTCTACTCGGAAGCCAGCGATAACCGCCTCCCGATTTAGTTGGTAGGTATATTTTCTATAAGCGCTGTGATAAAGGTCAGTTAACTCCGCGTTTAGTTGTTGAACCAGTATTTATTTAGCGGTGACGCAAAAAATATTTGATACACGCCTAGTAAATGATGCCATAAAGGTCACTGAGCCAAGTTCATGCTTCAAAATGCTCGGATATAAAATGTCACTAAGTAAGTATTATTATAATAGTTTTTAGAATCCGTTTATGGCCAAAATATATCCAACTGTCAAAATGCCCAAATTGCCAATGTTCATAATCATAGCAATGTTATTCACGAAAATGTCCAAATTACCAATGTTCATAATCATAGCAATTTTATTCACGAAATCGGAGCTTGTTGAAATAACTTTGGTTTCTTGGTTGCCAAAAATAGTTTTTCAAATTACAGTAATATTGACATTCCCTACATTTTATTACATAAACGCTAGAATCCCATAGTACCTAATCGTGTTTTATTGGTTTGTTTCTTATAATTATCGTGACTAGAATGTTAATTAAGTTTAAACAATATATATGGATAGTTCGACCACATGGCCTTTCCCCTTGAACGACAATACATACATCCGTAGTCCACGTTCATTCTAAATCAATAAAAAATGTCGGATTTAGTTTCCGAAACTCGCCTTGTACACCATCATCAATGATATCGGTCAACGATCGATTACTTGACCGATACACCGGGAGTTGTACCGACTTTTTGTTGTAGTATGAAAGGTAATCCAAGCAATTGGGATCTCGGTCAAGGCAATTGATAGATGATTTTCATATAAAAGCGTAGGTACTGTACAATTTAACGTGATAAAAAGGTACTTAGGCAATTATTATGTGGGGCCGAATGAAAACCATTTTTTGTTTTGTTATATAGGTACATTATATCTAGCAATTAATATTCAGGTGTGTTGCGAAGCCAGCCATTATTGATGACATTGTAGTTTTAGTTTGTTTTGCTCTTCTCTTAAAACCTTTGTTAGACAAACATGCAAACTCAAGGATTTGCTCTTGGCGATTTCGTATTCCGTGTTTCGAATTCATACTAAGGTTAACTTTATCAGCTTTTTTTTTATATAATTATACAAAAATATTTTCGCGTAAATTATTTTATTCCCTAAAAAGATAATTGCTCGCATGTGTCTCTGCATGTCACAATGTCCTTTGAACTGATAATAGTCTAGCTATTATCATCAGACGCCCGTGATGCTAGCACGCACGCCACGCCACTGAAAATTGGCACCGTTTACTGAACGCGGGAATCGCACCTAGCGTCGCCGCGGGTTCAATCAACTTGCCGATTTGTTTATTGCTCGATCAGGGTTACTGATATGCGGCTATTTGCAGGAATAAACAAGAGAATGTTGCCTGTTTTAAACTCATTGAAAAATTAAACCGTAGGGATACCATCACCGGATTCAGTAGCAAGTTTTAAAATATTGTTTTATTTTATTACAACTCCATAGACGCTTTATGTCGTTTGTATTATACATAATTACGTTGAGAGTGGGTATCCTATCCATTAAAACGTAAATAATCGAAACTGTTAGAGCGTTTAATTACAAATACAGTCGTTGTACAAACTAGTAAATAGAATGACGTTAGTCTAAGTCTACGTCAAGAAATTAAACACGTCGGGAGTCATGTCGGGGTTAGTCAAAGTAACCCGCTTTGCAGAATGGCTGATATTCGAGTTTCTGTGTAGCTTACATATGTAATTGAATGATTTCTCCAGACAAATTGACAATCTTTAGACCAGTCGTTAGTGAACAACTTTGTTCCAACAATACGCACTAAGAAAGTGCGAAGTAAAAAACATAAAACTGACCGGAACACACAATTAACGGGGAAATTCCCAATACCCTACCCGAACAGTGGAAACATCCCGACTCGAAATAGGAATGTATCCTAGATATGTGTTAACCCTACGATAGACTACAACGATATTAGCGTAGTGCGTAATTCGCGCGTCGTTTTCGTGCCATTGACATTGGCACCCGCGGTTTGCAGGTTTTGCAGCGCGCGTCAGAAATAGCACAGCTTTTACTGCTCTGCTCTGTATATTTTCATCGCTCAATTTAATTACTGTACACTGTACGCGTAAATAACGCGACAGTCTCTTCGACCCATTCGGCGTCACAATGGATCAGAAGCATTACAAATGACAACAAAGAATGTTACGTTTTTACTTATGAGCGCGTGTCAGCTGCGAAGATCTTTTAATGCTTGTACTTGTTTACACTACTGTTTAAATAAAAAACGTTTGTAGAAGAATATTTAAAAAACCGAATTACCTATATAGCCCGACTGACGTTTCATTTTTGCGACTTCAGGTACGTCTGCTAATAACTTTTTCATTTATTTTACTAATCAAAAACGCTTCTTTTTATTCGGCTAATTTATTAGAGTTACTTAAAATAGATAAAATAAGTATATATATGAAAAATGTTCATGTTACGACTCATTAAATATATATATATATATAATGGTTCTAGGGTTTTTGACAAGCTAGTCAATCTCATAAAACGAAATGAAAATTATTGTTTATGTACCTTTTGATGTGCTAATTGAGCTTTGTTTGGCCTGAGCCCTTAGAGATTCCATTCATTAATTTGTATTAATTCATTATTTAAGAAATAAGGTTAGTCTACGCTTTGTACGCGTTACGAATGCGAATAAAATACAAGACGCAATTGGAACACCATAGGACATTATATCTTTTCATTTTCACACAGGTTAGATCAAGGTCAAGCGTGAGCACAGTCCAATTAATAAAATTAACTAATTAATAAATTTAACCATAAATTTTCCAAAATCTATGCAAAGCCCACCAACATTCCATATAATTAAAAGAACAATTCACAAGATACAAATTTAACAATGTAGTCTCATTTGCGCACCAGTTTTTGTGAATTACCTGCCCCCGAATAGGTGTGGGCGGAGGACCGGGGGGTGGTTGGTGGTAGAGAGGGGAGCGACGCTATAATTTTTGTTTCCAGTCACACCCCGGGGGTTTGCTTCGTGCAGGCTCAGCCAGCGGTGTCCGTGACACTGGCAGAAGTTATGTTAGGAATATGTACCTTAAAACACCTGCATTTTATAGGGGTTCATTTGTTTTGCAACCGTGCTTTTGACAGATAATGTAGTAATTTTCAAGTAAAATTTGGTCCACAATTATGTATTTCTTTGATGTGCGCTTTAATAAAATCTATTTTTTATGAGCCACGTAAGTTGAAGTTTTGTTAAGTTTATTTTTATGCACAAATGTTTAAAGATCTCGCAAAACCATTGCAACATAGCCACTATTACCGCTACGGTAGGTATCGCTGTGAATAGTTTACGTGCGACCTACTGTATCTGCTTAAGTTGATTGTTTTGAATGCTTTATCTCTGCGGCTGTAAACAACCGATACGAATCCAAAGATACTCGTATTCTACGAGAAGATATGACAGTTCAAAGATACTCGTTGCCTGTGAACATAAATATGAAAGTGATATTTTCCCCCGTTGCCCGTATCGATTACGTGTCTCGCTCCCCCGCACTGGTGACTCTTCTCCCCGGGTGCGAGCTATTGTGCGTTCGTGACGCACAGGACCGCACGCCGCCGGGCACGACTCACATTATGTACGGTCGACCGCACGTCAGTGGAAACAAAACCAGTATAAACTGGTCTCTCCTACTATGAAACACTCCAATAGGCTAGGCCAGCTCAAGGTCAAAGTGTTACCACTGACGTGCGGTCGACTGTACACGAATAACAAACAGTATCTCAACTGACTCGGCGTATTTTTGCGTTATAAGATATTCAGTACGTCAACTCGTTAGCGAGTACGTAAAAAACTATGTATGTCTGTCTTTCGTAATTAGTCGAAAAGAGATAGCACTATTAAGTATTTACGTAATCGCTAGCGAGATTTACGTTGTCATCTTGTGAGGCGTACAGGTGTAGATTTAGTCACCTGCAATAGTTAACTGGGAGATTCTCAACATTAACAATGTATTACATAATTATTAGTGAACTATTATGTACCCATACTTATCAATATAAGAATACTTTAATTTTGAATTTTATTTTTAATATTAAATTTGAAGAGCGAATCGACAATCATACCGACCGACACATAGCTTGTGTCATTGAGATGAATGTAGTCTATTAAAAAACTCCGTTGAGTGTGGCTGTTAGTTTTTTGTTTTCGAGACTTGAGAAAATCTATTCCTTTTGGAAATAATACTTTGTTTTACGCGGGCGAAGCCGCGGGTCTAGTCAGAGATAAATTTCATCTTCACCACACGAGCGAATCTTTTACCCTGGACTATATTTTTCTAACAACACTGATGATATACCACAATCGAGCGGTTGTTTGATACGAAATTCAAATTCAAAATTCGTTTATTCAAAATTGGAATACAGTATTCTCTTTTTAACGTAAATTCTGTCTAAAACAAAAACTACTCTGTTTCCACCACCTGTACGTCGCCGAACAGAAGAAACAGCAACAAACCCAACAGCACAGGGCTAACTAACGGAACTAAGTTGGAAAACTGATACAATTTATACATCTCAATTTTGTACACTGTGTCCGCAGTGTCGGTGCTCTCCGCTCCTTCCACATCCATCAATCAACTCCTAATCGAATTCATCAACTTCTGAATACCGCTCGTTACGCTGCACCTTCGCCAAGTGTACTTTAATTTTAAATCAATAGCGAATTTGATGTTACTTCTAGATGCGATGTCAAAAAAATTGCCAGGGCTTAATAGCCCTCCGGCCACCTACGAAATTAGAGTTTCGAAACCGATTTCGAAATCAGAAATATTTTTTAGGGAATCTTGACTCGAGCGCTGTGAAAATAGTCCAGGAACATTATTTTTAACTTCCGTTTTTTGTTGTAATTGCACTCTAGGAGTTAAATAACATCCTACTTATATTATAAAGACGAAAGTTTGTAAGGATGTTTGTGAGTGAGGATGTTTTTTACTCTTTCCCGCTATAACGGATTTTGATGAAACTTTTTACAGTGATAGCATATGTCCTGGAATAACATATAGGCTACTTTTTACCGCAAATGTTCCCGCGGGAAAAAACTTATTCCACGCGGGAAAACTCGCGGGCGACAGCTAGTAATACATATACCGCAAATAAAAGTCTTGCAAAGTTGCTTACTTTGAAACAAATTCTCAACGGGACAAAGAGAAGCGCGTAGGCGGATTAAGTATGGCTCCTCGTGGCGCGGCTGATTGTAATCGGTTATGTACCCAACTTAAATTCGCATGATAAAGTGGTCGCAACCACTCGCCTTGAATACCTGAACGGGACACTAGTAATAATTATTGAGAACAGGTTGGTATTGCGGTCCGTTTCGGAACATCATTTATGTTTATTTTGTTTTCGAGATGCAAGAATGCGTTTGTTTTCGTATGCCAATTGATTTGGAATTGAATTTAAGTTTACTTACTTTGTGCCACTATTTTCTTACGTATACAACCCATCTGCGCCTTGGTCGCCTGAGTCGTGTGTGGGTTTGTACTGCGACCAACGATGAAGAGTCGAAATTGATAATAACTTTGGTGTATGGAGAAGAGACTGTACATTTATATAATGCTAATGATACCATTCAACGTTTAATGGTACCGTATGTTTTGTTTAAATATAAGTGTGTTTGAGATTGTTATCTGAGAGAAAGTGAGATGCGCAGGAAATGGCGGTTCATGATAATCAACGCGTTTCCCAATTCGCGTTTCGCCGAGCGTAACGAAACCGCGCCGTGTTACGTGCAAGTGCGTGCTTATTATTGTTTAATTATGAACTTGATTTCAATATTAAAGACAACTATCTACAGACAACGCGCGCGACGGGAGAGTCGACATGATTTAGTTTCTGTTTATTGCGAGGTGTTATTGGTATTTTTGACAGATACATTGTAGTCTAGTTTTGAGTGACAGACAAGAATTCATCCGTCGAAGAACAGCTTCCTTCCATATCTACTAGCCGCCTACGGCAGATGACACGCCTTGAAGGCCGGGTAAAACCGAATGCGTATGCATTACAGCGCAGAGCGTTGCAGCGCAGCGCGTTGCGTAGCACGTCACACCGGCCAGTTGTCGCGACGTGCTGTGCCGCAACGCAATCGCCGCACGCGGTGTGACGTCAACTAGTGAGAGCCATACGATTACAACGTCACCACGGCACGGCACGCGCGCGACGTTGCCAGACCGCGCTCGCTCGGGTTGTCTCTGCGTGACTTGACACACGGATACGCGCGTAGCTACGCAGCGCTGTGCAGCATCGTGCGTTGGTGTGTCCTCTCCCATAATATTCCGTACATTTACAACGTCATAAGCTGTGCTGTGCTGCGCCGTCCTGCATTCGGTTTGACCCGGCCTTGAATGTGGATGCAACAGAGGCAAATAGTAATCGACCGTAATCATACTTTTCAATAAAGAGTTCATCTGGTTTATTCAAACTTGTGCGATGAGCTTGTAGCTAAGCCAACCTGTCAGTCGCGAGGTTTTAGTATGCAAGGGGCGTAACCCAAGTTTCCGTTTTGGCCCCCCATGTGAAAACGTTTACACAATGTCAAATTGGCTACCTGGCCCATTGCAAAATACGGCCTTCCTGCTGTTCGGTCCGGCCATTGTCGGCCTTTCGGTGCTTTGCCACCGAAACATGCCGATAAAAAGTTCCGCTTTAATAATAGATATTTTATATTATGTGCTAAAACAGCATTTTCAGTTTTCATTATCATGTAAAAATAAATGTAACATCTTCAATTTTTGTCTCAATCTATGGTCTAATCTATTTATCTCAATATATGTCTTCAATGTATGGTAAGGTATGCTTTATATTGTTTTAGTTCTTAAACTAATTATATAGTTATTGTAAAAACAATTTGTTAAAACTTTCGTTTAAAAAATTAAGTTTATACTTACATTAGAGTTATCATCAATATTATGTATCCATATATTTAAGGTGTTGCTAAAAACTAGAAAATGCCTTCCTAACCTGGAGTTAAATGCCCAATTTAGTGTTATTAATCGCAGAACACGTTATTATTGCCAGGTTTGTGTGTGTCAGTCTAATTCTTTGATGAAAAAACTCCAAATTACAAGGTATCCTCGTGACTTGAACCGTTAGAGGACCGGAAACTCTCGGTCAATGCGGTGTTCTGATGTGGAGTGACATCACTCGGGCTGCCCACCGAATTGTACTCATTAGGCCGTCGACCCACATCGGCTAAGGTTTCGTTATTGGACTGAATTAACTTGAAAGTCCCCGTAGTTCCGCCTAAATTGGTTTAAAAATAGAGCTTCCATTGAAAAAATTTAGTGTACGAGTAGGTGTAGACATGTAGGACTACGCCTGTGACTTACGAGTTGTAATAACTGGGAACTGAGCATTTAATTAACGAATTATCTTTCATTCCGTCCATCCCTTACAGTATTGGACATAGGCATAGTTGCATTATTTCCTTGGAGTAACCACTTGAAGTTTATAATTACTACAGACAATCCGATCTACGTTATACTTTGTAGGCACTTCCTCAAGCATCTCTGATTTTCTGTATATATCCTTCATTAGAATACCTTGGTTGGTTTGCTCTATAGGATGTCGGAAATCGTACTTCTAGCTCTACAGATCTATAGATACGAGGCGTCATAAAGATAGCGGATGCGACGACCATTTCTTGCGGAATATTCATTCCGAGTCGTGAGCTGTCTGATTGAATATTCTGCGCGCGATATCGCTCTTTTCCTCTCCTTCGGAAACTTTAAATCTACTTTTATATACGTGTGCTTGTTCCTCAGATTTGACTGAAACTTTATATATACTGCGCTATACTGACGACATGCTGATTGTATGGCTTGAAAATATGTACAGAAAAGGTGCTGTTTTGAATGCCAATGAAAACTAAAATTTTATTAATTCTTTGAAACTTTTGTTAAAAAAATTGAAATTTATTATTATTAAATCTACATGAATGTAAAACGAACAAAACTTCTTTGTCGTCCATTGTTAAACGCATCCAGGCGACTGCCAGACGTCGCCGGTACAATACGAAATTATTAATTTCCCAATATGCGATCCGCTACTCTAGCCGTATGCACCCGAAATTAGCAGAAGCATAATTTCTACAGCAAATTGATAAGAAACTGACATGTACCGATGGTCTTGCTCTAATAAATATATGCCGAATCTTGGTGTGTCAGCAAATACATTCAAAACTTCCGTGTGAGGTCGTGGTAATGAAATGACGTGTCGCCGGTATGTATTTACCTGCCCTCGCCACAGATACACTAGGAACGAGCTTCCCGTTCGTAATAGGATTGTACCCAAATTCCGTGTGACGTCACGGTAATGACGGCGGCGGGCGTCGCGACGTCGCCGGTACGTACGGAATCCTTAATTTGCCTGCACTTCGCTCGCACTTGCCGGAAATGCACCCGTAACGAGCATCCCGCCAGTGATTGCATTCGCACCCTCTTCGTGATTCCAAATTAATGGCGCGTCTTATTTGCATCGCTCTATCTCGATATATATCCAGCGTTTGACTGTTTGCTATTATCAATGAGTTCCATTAATTACTAAAGTTGAATTGGATTGCCATGTATGACGCGTTATGATTTATAACAGGGGGCCGATCGCGATAATTCTGAACCAAAAACGTTATGCTGCATGTACACGTTGGGCAAACCTTAACAAACGCAAGCCAAACCCCTGCTCCACACGTTTGTGTTTGTAAAGGTTTGCCAAACGTGTACATGCAGCATAACGTTTGTGGTTATGGTTTGGAATAATATCGTTCAGAATTAGCGCGATCGCCCCCCAGGTCTTCATGATGGTTGTCTGTCATACCTCCCTCCGTAGAGAAGAGGAAGTTTAAAGTATTTTTCATGTTTTAATAGCCGGTAACGTAAGATACTTTTTACGACAGGAAAGTTGTTGCGGTAGACTTGAATTACTCAAAAAGCGACGCTGCGGAGCAAGAAGCTGGTATACCTACTCATAGCTCAATAAAATGCTGACAAAAATGTCAAAATTATATACATGCCGACTCTTTTTATGCGAAAGACGGAATTATCAGCTCATTATATTGTTATAACAAGGGTGAAATTTTGTAATGCCACCTGGAGGGAAAGTACTGTAAGTAGATCTACTCATAGCTCAATAAAATGCTGACAAAAATGACAAAATTATATACATGCCGACTCTTTTTATGCGAAAGACGGAATTATCAGCTCATTATATTGTTATAACAAGGGTGAAATTTTGTAATGCCACCTGGAGGGAAAGTACTGTAAGTAGATCTACTCATAGCTCAATAAAATGCTGACAAAAATGACAAAATTATATACATGCCGACTCTTTTTATGCGAAAGACGGAATTATCAGCTCATTATATTGTTATAACAAGGGTGAAATTTTGTAATGCCACCTGGAGGGAAAGTACTGTAAGTAGATAGAAAAAATTTTACCCCGATCCCTGTGGAGGGCCTTTGTCCAGCAGTGGACGTCTACAGGCTGATATGCTGATGATGAGACCATATAATAAAAAAATAAATTATAATTATTAAAACAAATAAATTTGACACATGTGTCACACATTAATAACACGTTTGTTAGTTTTGAGCTAGTCGTCAAAGCGCCAGATAAAACGCGATTCTTTTTGAACCTTATAAATATTACCTGGATTAATAATTCGTAACAATAATAGTTACGATTCCAAAGACGAACGTCTTCCACCCGCTATTTAATACTTTACCTGTTGAATTTCTGACTTTTCCGCCTCTTTTTCGTACCTAATGTGTTAACAATGAATTGTTTTTTGTTTCAGGTATGTATCAGTGTGACCACTATACGATTGATAACCTTCCACGTCGAAGTCTTTCTATAAAACATTCGTAAGTTCAATTGTGATTAAGTATTATTACTAGTAGTTCCGTGAGAACAGTAGACCTCGCCAGCCCTTATAAACCAAACCTAAAAGAAACCAACAAAAGTCAACTTTGGAAACAGAAAAAGTACCTACTAAAGTGACAAAAATTAGCACTTTAAAGCTTAATATTTCGCAAACGGATCCCTGAATCGAAAAATGTTTATCACACACCCGCGATATTTTTGAAAGACCCATCCAACGATACCCCACACCATGGATATCACGCGGAAAAAAATAATTTTCCATTTTACGTATGCAGTTCTATGAACATAATTTATTTTTTCAACTTTCTTAAATCGATCCACTATTACTCAAAAACTAATAGAACCTACTTAGCCGTAATAGTTTTCCTTGTAACTACGTTATATATGCTACTGCCATGAATTTTTTCACATTTCCAGAAGCAACCGTTTAGCTGGCAAGGGGGGGGGACACGTGACTCTAACAAAAATTACCGCTTTAAAGCTTAATATTTCGCCAACGGATCCCTAAATCGAAAAAATGGTATTCACACACCAGCAATATTTTTGAAAGACCTATCCAACGATATCCCACACTATGGGATTCACAAGAAAAAAAAAGTTCACTCCCACTTTGCGAGTATGGTAGGTACTCTAAAAAAAATGTTTTTCAAAATTTTATTCTACTCATTTTGTAGGTTTAATTAATTTATACATATGCCAAATTTTCGTCAAAATCGGTTGAAAAATGCGACCTGTAGAGAATTACAGACAGACAGACAGACAGACAGACAGACAGACAGACAGACAGACAGACAGACAGACAGCCGGACAAGAGCATTTTTGGCCAGTCTCGAAACGTAGACGCTTCGCTCGCTTCGCTCGCTCGGTCAATTAAATACCTACTCTTGGTCCCCTCTTTTCCAATTGAACGTCGATTCCTGTCGAATTGTTCAACCAAAATGATTATGCCGTCTAAATTGTAAACATCAATCATCGGTACAGTTTAAGACGTCCTTAATTGTCGGCTGTTAATAGCTCTCTTAGAAATCAGAACTCAATATCGTGTTTATATCTACATTTTACAACAAGGCTTTAGATAAATTCTTAATATGCGATAATTTAATACTGTCGTTTAATTAATTTTATTGTCGCCGCTTTAATGCTCTGCTCTATGTAATTATAACTAAAGCGCGACACAGACAGCGGTGCGGAAGCGTGGCGGTGGCGTTTTTTTGTAATGTTCGAAATAATAATAATAATATGTTTGGACAAATTCACACACGGCTGTTTAGTCCCAAACTAAGCCGAAGCTTGTAAATGGGTATTCAACAACTGATAAACATACATAAATACTTTAATATTCATACAAACGCCCAGAATCCGAAAACCAACAGTTATGCTCATCACACAAATATTGGTCCCGGGTGGGATCGAACCCACGTCCTTTGGCGCCGTATAGGCAGGGTCACTACCACTACGCCAACAGGCCAGTCAATAGTTTGAAGTATGAAGCCCTTCACATCAAAACCGCGGTACCTCGCCGAGTGGAAATGAAAAATAGCTAGCCAGGCTGTAGTGAAACCGTAATTTTGTTCAAGACTAGTTTTGGTAAATAATTCTATGGTAGAGTTTATATACCATTTGAATTCATTTATAACAAACCACTTTCCGTGTGTATTGTACCTAGGCCCCGGGTTAGGGGTGTCGGGTTGCGAAAGGTATAAGGTTTCGGTGACAAGATGCGTTGGCCGATGCACAATAGTGAAGCTGCTCTGAAGCTATAGTTGCACTGGACGTAATGTAACTCTCAAATGCGCAGTTTGCAACGTTCATGACGTCCCGTGAACATTGTAGTCGTTTCCTTAAATAGCAGTAAATAGGTAAGGTCGACCGCACGTCATTAGAAAACCAGTAAAAACTGGTCTCTCATAGTATTGAAACTCCCTGATAGGCTAGGCCAGCTCAAGGTCAAAGAGTTTTCGCTGACGTGGGTTGACTGTACAGCAGTAGTCGGAAAAATGGTCAAAACGCAAAATGTTCGCAGAATTTCCAAAACGTAACAATGACCAAAACGCTGCGGCTACAAGGAGCTCCAAGCTTTGATTAGGCAACTGACGTTTCTAACAGACCATTGTTATCGAGGTCTTGTTGATTCCGAGGCCTAAATTCGTTAAGTGGTTCTTCCAAAATGGGTAACTCAAACATTAGAAAATCAACAAAGATCTAATTTTTGGGCTCATCGCAGACAGACAGTCCGTGGGCAGTCATATGTTGTTGGTAAAAATCACTATGAAACTGCATGAGGTAACACACCTGGCTTGCATTTAAAAAGTCGGTTGTAAATACCTACTATGTATGTGACCACAGAACACAAAAAAAGCTCGCTACGGTTTTTATAATTTCTGTCTATGTGACATAAAACTGTCTGCGATCAACTTTTCATCTACAATACCACAAATGTTTATCTTCAGCGTTCGCTCAGCGAATGCTTCTGGACTTTTTGTTCCTTTGAGTTGTTTGTCATTTAGCTACATGGTCAACATGCTTACCTACTAGGCGTTTTGCTCTGTAGGCAGCCTGATATGGAGGAATATAATTCAAGCGTGAATTTTTATGTATTATAACTATTTATCGCAGCGTCTGACATGTCTGACGACCAGATCTAACCAATAATTATTATAAATGCCATTGTGTGGATGTTTGTTCAATCAAGCCATGACGACGAAACGAAGTTTAATGCATCTTACTACAGCTTATATCCAGGAGGATTGAATGGTCGATGAGCATATTAATAGTATAGGTAGTAGGTAGTGATATATGATCTCTGCCTTGTAGCGGCCGGCGCTCATACGATCTGGAGCTCAAGTTACGTGCCGCTGACTATAGCTGGCTTTTTCCTTCTAAAATGTATCTCTCCACACGGACTAAGTCGGGTAAATCCCAGTATCGATCAACAGTCTTTTAACATGTCCCCACTGCTGGGGCTCAGGCCTAGCCTCTCAACAAGGGCGTTCGAGCTATAGTCAACCACGCTAGCCCAGTGTGGGTTGGCGGACTTCACATGCGCCTAAGAGTTTCTTCTTCGGCGTATGCAGGTTTTCTCACGATGTTTTCCTTCAATTTATTATTATTTCCTTAAATGTTTCGAGAAAAACCCATTAGTACATGGCCCAGCCGAAATCCCAATATAATGTTTGTATATTCCTTATGCACCCGCTTTTTATAACCACACAAAAGATTCATGGCATCAGGCACGAAGGCCCGTCATAGAATTACAGTGCGGTTAGGGCGAGAGCGCGGGTGTCATTAATAATAATAGAGCCACGACCGCGCCCGCGCCTGCGGTCAGTGCATGTGTGTGATTGATGGATGCAGATCCGCTCTGCTCGACATGAGATTGGATGAGACGAATGCTTCAACCTTGTAAATTCCTCAGTCCCTTCTTAAAGCTGTAAAAGTATGGTCAAACTAAATGCAGCACATCACAGCGCAGCTTATGACGTTGTAATATATGGAATATTATGGGAATTGACACACCAAACGCACTATGCTGCACTCAGCTGCACAGCGCTGCTCGATCCAAATCGCTATGCTCGAGATGAGATCAACTGAATTCTTTACTCTTATATTCTTATCTTTAAAAACGTGTCAGTATTTTGTCTAGACAAAGTAGTCGTGAGTACTTCGCTTCAACTTCCTCGTATCACTTTAGCCACGGGTGAGGAACGCCAAATTGTAAGTGATATCGACAAGCGTTTTATTTCGCGGTAAATTGAAGCTTTCTCGAAGTTAGATCTTTGCACGTGTTCCTTTCCTAGTCTTGTGAGCGGCCGAAAACGTGACTTTTCCCCGTTTGTTTATGTATTTGAACCGGATTATTTCTGCGGACTTTTTTTTAGTCTTGCTTATTGAAATGAAAGTATGTACTTACAACCGGATTTCTGGAATTGGTTTTTTAACGCTGACGAATTTGTATCTGGAATATTTTGCTTGCCGGGTTTCGTTGGAAAGGTTCGTTGGAAGAATTGTAGTTATGTGTGAAGTGAGGGCAGACTAGCGCGGCAGATGGCTGAGGTCACCGCACCCGCACCGCGAGCTGCGGGACCGACGCAGCTGGAAATTGAGTCGCTTTTTGCGCTCCCGGCTCCCGGGAACGCCGTGAAATTCACGCAATATACACTACAGCAATGTATTCTCATAAAAAACTAACGATATCATACTGTATCCCCTCAAGACACTCAATATTCTCAGCGTATTCTGTTTTACGTAGCGCTTACGAATCAGAAAGCTAAAAGTTTTATCTGTGGAGCCACTTCGTGACTCGGCCCATCTATTCGGTTGGCCGCGTGGAGTAATTTTCTTGTTTCGAGTGGTCATTAGTTCCACGGGGACAGGGACTTTGTCTGTCGCACGCCCATTAACTTCGTACGCATACCTGCATGCTCGCTCCAAACGACTCGAAAACTTCTTTATGACGCTGTTAACCGTCTCGACTTGAAAACAAATGTGGTGACTTCTTCAAATCATCTTACAAAAAAGTTTTTAAAAGCATCTAAAACAAGCATCGTTTAGGCAGCGTATTTTTTTACATTAGATTTCCAGTAGGGTTTCGCTTAGAACTTACCCTAAGTTGGTCGGTTGCTGGGAGTTTGGGGTGCGTTCACCGCACGCGATCGATGCCGGCCCGAGCGAGTACAAAGACCCACCACTCTGTTCCCATTTTAATCGCCGTACGCAGGGGTTGCTCTTGTCGACTGTGACTTGCACTTATTACCTACCCCATCGTTACCGGGACCTATTGAATATTTTTTCGATCGTTCCTAACTAAAAACAAAGTGTAGTCGATATTTTCGCGTTTAAGTGGCTGTCGGGAAGTGGTTCCACTTACATTTTCCCACAGTCTACATGTAACGCAGCATCCATTATTCTCCAACGACTTGTGATTTCGATTCTTAGTAACACCTAAGTGCGTACCAACACGCCACGCCTATTCGATAAACTTCCTTCAACACTTGCACGCAACGAGCTACACCGACTCCCAAAAATCGCTTGTTCATCGAACGAACCGGATCGAGAGGGCGGAGGCGTGAACGGTTTCGTATATGTATATTCATTTATACTGCGATTAGAGCATCTCTTATAGTTTCCAACTGATGCGGGAACGAATCTCGATCGGCAACGGATCGGACGGTCCGAGATAAAAGGACGACTGCCGAGGAGTTCTACGAACGGACAACAGCCTCCAAACTGGTTTGCTTCAGGTACGCGGCTAAAAATTATACGTAGACAAAACGGACGATCTCGCAGCGAACCCCAATTTCGTCGGGCGAGGATGGGTCTTTGACAAGACGCATTCCGATCGCATATCGCCCTGACACAAAGGAGGACCCGAAATATTCTAGTGCTGTTATAATATCGCTCGCGTCTTTATGCGAAATGTTGGACCAGAGCTCGTCGACGTTTTCTTGTGAACCTAATCGTCTTGAGGGCTTTCGTTTCGTTCCACTTTAAAATATTCAATTGCTTTAAAGTTTGATATTGTAATAAATTGTATGGAAAGATATCCTAAATTACTTACAATCTTAATGGCTATTCCCTGTAGCGAATTAAAGAGAATCTATAGCCCTTCCTTCGGCGACGACGAGTCGACGACGTCCCGTTGGTTACGCTCCGCTGATTCTGTGGGTTTTTATACAGATTTCTTTTTGCTTTCTTAATATTTGACTTGGAGTGTATCTACTTTAAAGCACCCCTTATATTATTTTTAAATAATATTTGCCTCCGCAAAGTTATGACTTATTTTATTTAGCTATAAAACTACGTTAAAAATACATGTAACGTTTCACTACGTCGATATTCAATACAGTCTGTATCTGCTCTAATTTTCGAACGGCCCATACTAAACCATAAAAGCTGCCCATCGCGTCTTCAAAGGTTTGTTTAATAACTTTATTTCATGCTTGCTCGTAAATTGCTTCTCACGGTTACTCCTCTGTCGATTTTACTGCTCTAAGTTACACTATGGAGAAATTACGTTTTACTGGGCCGGTCGCTCCCTCGAGTTCATTAGCTCGCGTAATGAACGCCCTCTGCAAATATTGTAAAACTGGTTTAGGTGTGTTTGGGTTGTTGGAAAAAACTACCTTGATTCGGGAATCGCTGTCTTGCTCAGAATAAGAATTTAGTTAGAGCTTCCAAAAAATATAAAAACAATAAAGTTATAATATTTTAGTAATATTATTACGTACATAAGTCTTACACTTACAAAACATCCATGTATATACGCAATCAACAATAAAGATTATGTAAGTACATATTCTTTATTTGGCATTCAAACGACATGAAAATATTTAAACCATCATCAGAAGATCCCTATTACGGTAGATCCTTAATCATGTGAAAGTATAAAATGTGATATTTGACCTTTGTAGAATGCACTTAAAGAAGGATCTCCACGGTAATTTTGTGAGGTTAGAGCGTAAGGAGCGATCGGTATGCCCGCCGGAAACTGCACCAGGTATGTAGGTGGCTAGCACGCGATACGATGAACCCAACTTGTGAGGCCCACTCCCGCCCTGACTGTCTGCGAATCGTGCGCGTTAGAATATATTAACGCGAATATCGGAACGATGCGATGACGAACCGGTGCATCCGGTTGGGTTTCATATGGACGATGCTCTCGAAGTAGTTCACTTCGATAGGCTTTAGTCCTGAGTCTTTTGAGTCAGATTGAAAGTAGAACAGTATCAGTCACGCTAAAACTGTCTGAAGGGAGTCATTCAAATCTAATCCGAATTAGATGCGTTACGGCCATATCCACGCTTGGTCGGTTTTTCTTGAAAATGATAAAATAAGTGTATGTCAGGTGTATTAAAATCGCTTTCGTAATTCCGAGATTACTTTGCACAAGTTCGTAAACTTTCTGTATAGATAAGATACCATTTTGGGACAATTCTTATGCGAGTCGAGTCGTCAAATCTGACATGTCTATATATATAGTTGTCAAAAATTATCAGAGATTATTAACGATCTTGTTATTACATAAAATGTGCTGAGAGATTCGTGATTAAGGTTTCGGGGGCTTGTTGATCTGCTAGGTGGGGGTGTAAGCTTTACCACCCCGAACCCCTCCCAAACCACCATTATTCTCCTCGGGCCCCGATCGGCTCATTCACCGGAGCCCTTCTCAAGTTCGCGACCTTTTCGCAAGAATGGTCGGAGCAAATACATTATGGTGCTTTGAAGTCGAATGGAGTGTGTGTGTGTGAATGATTGCATGATTATGTTACCAAATAATAATTATTATTGGGTAACACAATCGTGTAATATGTCGCATTAAAACTGTTGCACGCGATTTTCTCCGCGTGAAAATCAAGCCGCAAGGTTGTATTTGGTTCTTTGAACATTTGTTAGGCAAATCTTTGAGTTAGGTACAGCCAATTAAAATATTATGATCGATATCTTTATGTAGTAATTTTTTATAAGGATTTTGAAAGAGCAAGAATGGATAGCATGAAATTGAGGGGAAATAATCAATTCGCTATAACATGTTACCGCGACGTTATATCGTGAGACTGGTATCGGTTGATCTGATCCTATCTGATATGATAGCATCATTATTATAATCTTTTATTATACAAAATTACCCCCTATATCACGTAGAAGGATATTCTTCATTCTTTTAATAGTTTCAGGTAGTCTAAGCATCCAGAATACCTTTTCTTAGCTTGATTGCTTGTATCCGGCCTTGATATATACCTAATAATGTATCTACCCCGTTAACACCTTGACCTTTTTCCCAAACGTGTTCTCCTAAAACATAAGGTTAGGTAATTAACAACTCATATCGAGATAGACAGCTAAACGAGAAGCTTTCTCACATCCAAAAACCTTTGTCTTATGAAAATCCTTAGGCCTTTTACAGTTGCTTGCTTTATGGTAATACATAGTTGACATTTTAAGACGATAAAATGTTTTAAACTAACGGGATTCTTATCACTAGAAAGCATTGTTGTTTCCCGATATTTCGTCATGCCTCGGTTATAAAATGGGTATCATTCATGACTCATGCATGACTAGAGTAGCCAATGCCTTGTTCCCTTGGTTCGCTAAGTTTCCAACTGTGCCGCGTCATCAATTGAAATGTTCCCGTAAACGGGCATAACTGCATTATTCATTACTGGAAGCCAAATTGAGAAATATTGCGTGTAATTTATTCGATGTTGTATTGTAAATAGCTCTTGTACAACTTCTGCCTGAAGCTATTTTAAGTTGCCTTTGTGAAGAATAATTTAGTAAATCCATTTGAGAATATCACAGTACTCTGTGGTAATTATACAAAGAAAAATAGGAAATTTGCCGAATTGCCGACCAAAATTAATTGCCGCAATGTTTTACTACGGCCACATTTTTCTAATCGCAGCATAATGTTAATAATTGCCCGAGGGCTTTAAAGAAACTTCTGTTCGGTTTTACCGCAGCATTAAAATTGCAACCCGAATATCAAATCGAGTCGCCCCAAACGAAAGCGGCGATACAAGTTTTAGGGTCCGATTGGACGACCACGGTTATTTCGCGTGTCAATGTTTAAAGTAGGTCGCGACGTGCAGTGATGCCAACTTGCCGGGTCGCGGCCGCCAAGAGCACGGCTCAGCTGATCGCGGTACGCACAAAGGTCTCTGGGCTAATAGACTGCCACCATTGTAAACCTAATTATAACGGCTACACCTACCCGTCGCATTATGTGTGTACTGAACATTAGACACTCGCAGGTTAGCTCATCAGATCACCTTAGTTATTTATTGTTTAGTAAATCGACTACATAATCTACTTTTTTCTTTTACATTAAAAATATCTTTTTTGTCCATCTTTATAATAAATCTGTTCTCCTAATGAAGAGAATCGTGACGTTTTAATTAAAATATGTACGTCTATCAAATTATAATTGTCATTAGAAAAATTGTCTCGTGTAATTTATCTCGTTGCGTGCTCCAATTACATTAGCCGAGCGAAGCGAATTAAAGCTGGGCCAACATCTACAGAGCGATGAGATGAGAAACCTCACGTTAAACATAAACTACGGACTCCTGCTAGACAAGGGTCTGGCTGGGTGGACACAATAATGTTGCTCAAACATTGCCAAGAGGTCCTTAGTAATTGAGACAACGTGTGAATTTGCTTATTGTACCACCCACGTCAGGTCCTTCGATTCCCCGTTCAGCCGCTTGAGATCATCTCTTTCAGGTGCTCGGAGAAGGTCCATAGCAATGATGGTGACGATGAAAGAAAACATTACAAAGTACTCTTTCTCCGTTAACTTAGCAACGTCAAATTGATCTTGGCCTGCGCCGCTAGAAAATACCATCTCTCCACATTCTGTGAAAGCAACATCGTCTTTTCAGTGTTAAATTTTCCAATAACCGCTTAATAATAATCACTACTTTTAATTGGTTTTAGTATCACGAGCTCGGACTATACATAACTAGTCTTATACAGGTCCAAATAGATCTTACGTTTTATGAGCGGACCTTATCCGGGAGCAAAGCGGGATCTTGTGGAAATATTGCATCGTTCGTCTGAGAGGGGACTGTGGGGCGTCGAGGGGGGCGGTGATGATTGATAGCCGCGGCGGCGGCGGCAGCGCCGCCGGGCGATACGTGGCACGGCTTGGTGCCTACCCGGGCCAAAATATTACACACCGTCAGGGCCAAGAGTGTTTGGTTATAATAAAGTATCCACACTAAGTGATACCTGGGTTTCCGCCGCCCATGGTTAGAGTATGAGAGTACATATCTACTGCATCATTTTGGATCGGAGTTTTAAAAAATCGAGCAACATTTATTAGTACAACAACATCGTGACATACATGAGATTACATCGACATTTATATGGAATCGTAAAATTGAAGAGTACAGCGAGAACGAACAGTTTAAGTCACAAAAACAATGAGCTTCATATTACATGTTACCGCAAAAGAGCGAATACAATAATTAGCATATGAAATGCCAATTTGGGGGTAATGATAATGAATAAATAATGTCCCGAAGTCTTTATTTAACTGACATAAAATCATATCATTTTAAAATGAGTTGTAGCTGTTTTTTCTGATTGGTGAGGCTGTTTAAAAAACCAACCCAACTAGGCCAACGAATGCCGTTTCGAAAAAAAGGATCTTAATAAACCGAGACACATGCAGAATTCATCGAAAACACGATGGATGGGAGTCGTAAAAGCAAGTAAATGGAAAAGCGAGCTCGGCCATCTGTCATTATTATTTTATTTAATTTATTTTAAATAGAAATGCAGCTTAAAGCTGATGCTTCTATATCATCGTTGACTTGCTTATTTTCTTTTATAACAGCTCTAGTCGGTTCTTAAACATGTTTATTGATGTGGCAGATGCACATATACCGGCAAATTGTTCCATCTGGATATAGCGCTGTTGCTAACACAATTTCTTTTCGAGTTAAATGTGCATTTAGATCTTTATAATTATCATATTTATAATGTCCTCAATGATATTCAACAGTTTTTGAGTTTAATGTATTTTGTGCATTTAATGGGTTGTTAAATTGGAATTTCACTTGATTTGTCCAATATTCGTCCAAATGTATTAAATTTCGTTATCTAAGTTATCTTTCGTTGGCATATCTGAGATCTTTAGACTTTTACAGTAACGTGCACAACACACGAGCTGTATGTAATTTTACTATTCGCGTATCGGTTTTATCATCGTGCTTATTTGTCAAACACACCGCTTCGTTGGCGCCGCCGCTGTTGTTTACTGAAAATCTGTATTAGTTACTACAGATTTTCACTAAGTACCTTTGATTTGTTGAAATCCTTGTTCTAATGAATTTGAATACATATTTGTTTGTATGAGACGCCTATTTTATACTTTTATTTTAAAAAAAAGATAATTAATAAGTAGCCTTCTATTTGCTAGTTTTCTACTGTAGTAGACGTGATTATTTTGGTATAAAATATAAAACTTTCTCTTTCCTGACTAGGTTTAGTTCTAATAGTCAAGGAAAAATGCAGTTCTATTCTACGTAATGACATTTTTAAGATCTAGAGTCCCTTCAGAAATGGGTAACCTGAGATTTATTTTTGGATTAAACATGGTGCAGTATAAAACTTCAAACAAGTTGTATTTTTTGTTTATTTGCGTCTGTTCGCCCTCCAATACTACATCCGCTATAGGCCGTTGACACCCTACCGCGGTCGGCCAGCCTCATCGCGGGACCTTTTAATTATCCGACTAACTTACTGCCAAACCACGTTTACAGGTATTTTATTGCTCATGATGCGCCACGGTAACAGTTTAATTTTTACGTATTTTAAAATATCACAATTTACAACACCATGAATTACTTTTGCAAATAATACATCAAAGCATTCAATATTTATCGACTGCTCTCAAACGGTAAAGGAAAACATCGTGAGGAAACCTGCAAAATTCTTAGGCGTATGTGAAGTCCACCAACCCGCACTGGGCTAGCGTGGTGGACTATAGCCCGAACGCCCTCGTGAAGAGGGTAAGCCTGAGCCCCAGCTGTGGGGACATTAATAGGCTGTTGATGTACATCAAAGCCGGTGACCGATTTTATTCGTTAACCTATCAAAACCCATAGGGTTTTTTGCTAAGTAATATAGAATAATTACAAGGGAGAGATCCTACCAAAAAGTCCAACCTGTATCTCATTGCTGTATTCTGTAGTAAGTATACAGGTGTTACAAAAAAAAAATCTAGTGAGTTGGCGATTTTATTTTTAGAATAGGGTTGTGCTTTCGATGCTGAATTGCGGACTTTGTGACATTTCCTGTTACGAACACATTTACCGTTTCACAGATAATATTCTATAGTTTACTGGCCTGTTGGCGTAGTGGTAGTAACACTGCCTACTGCGCCAAAGGTCGTGGGTTCGATTCCCACCCGGGACCAACATTTGTGTGATGAGCATAACTGTTGGGTTTCGGATTCTGGGTGTTTGTATGTATGTATTTATTTAAAAGTATTTAAGTATGTTTATCAGTTGTTCAGTATCGATGTACAAGCTTTGGGACTAAACAGCCGTGTGTAAAATTATCCAAACATTATTATTATTATTACATTATAGTGTGCGTACAGTAAGGCGTAGCAATCAAGTTATAGTAATAAATAAAATGATGCTTCACTATTCTACGTTGTATATAATCTTGACCTTGCTTTTACATTGGCAACTATCGGAAGATATAAATTTGCACTTTGTGTAAACGTTGACATTTTTACGAGCCACCTGTTTAAATTTTATATTAATTGCCTTTTAAGGCCGGAGTACACCGTGTGGATGCGTTTGGGGCAACTCCTTGTCCTGGGTCATATTATGCTGGCACGCGCTGCGCACGCGACGGAACCTGTGTGTTATGACGTCTTCCATACAGTTTCATACATTACTATTGAGATGCAAAGGGCAAATGCTGCACACTTACACGCATCCGGTGTGCTCCGGCCTTTATTATTATTATAAGCAGGAATGTTGCAAAGGGCGCTCCGTTCAATCTGCCTGCCCCGTCAGAGATATAGGGTGAAGATATATGTAAAAAAGACTGCATGTGCCCAATGCTTAGTAAAATCGAGAATTCGTCCATAGCTACTGCCATATTTCGACAGCTTAATTGGATAAGAACAGGCCACAACATGGCGTCGCAGGTTTCAATCACTCTCGTCTATGAATTATTTAATGTCTTTTATTTCTTCATGTAACTCAATTACTGTCTAGTAGGTACAATTTTTGTCCCAAACTACTGCTTACCGTCACCTAATTAATTAATGTTTTTTTTGTTGCAGGTAAATTCACTATTCATCTATATCGGGACATCCCTAACACATGCGAGCCGTGAGTCATTCATTAATATCTAGATTTTTTCGGGCCACTCCCGTTATTCGATGGATCTCATACAGTTATCTATGATAGGTAACCCGTGACTATTTACTTACCTTCCTTCGATTTATTTATTTGCATTACATTTATTACTTATTATGGTTATTCGACTTTTTGGGTGAAGATGGGGTCAATATAATTCAATGCAGATAAAGATGGCACGTAATTTGTTAATAATTTTACTTTAGTTTGATTCGTATTGCCTTGCAACCGCATAAGGCTTATACATTTAATTGAAAGTATAATATCAATGTACAAAAGTGTGAGGTTAACAGCACAGGTGCTCACGGGTAAGAAAATATCCATGACAGCTGGCACGCGGCGCACCTGCCCATCTGCCGCCGACCCTACAACATTTCTGTAACATCCTCTATATTGTGGGAATACTACAAATACATATTATCACAGAAAGCTCCAATTGGGGATAAAATTTGTCTAAAAATGTCCATTGGAGTTTTCTGGTGTTTTTTTTACATAAAATATGAGTAGGATATTATATCCTTTGCTCTAAAACTTAATGGCAATGGGCAGGCCATGTCTCACGCTATACACAGACAAAAGGTGGACTCTGCAAACAACAAAGTGGACAGGCCTGTTAGGCAGAAGAAATGTCGGAAAACCAAAAATGCGATGTGCTGACGATATAATAACAGTGGCTGGTCAGAAATGGCTAAAGGTCGGAGAGGACAGAGAGGAGTGGAAAAAGATGGAGGCTTTTACCCAAATGGGGTCCAAAAATGAAAACGAAAATATAACATATATTTTATAAAAATTAATTGTAAACTTTGGAAAAAATAAAGCTTTATTATTATTATATTATTATATCCTTTAGCAGGATACTGATTACCTACCTACTCATATTTTATCTAAAAAAAATTTGCGTATTTATTCTCTTTCGCGCCTGTACGCTTAGCGAATCTGCATGAAATTTGCTACGCGTGTCGACTTTGTGAATCGAAAAGTTGCATAGGCTATTTTTAACCATTGGAAATGAATATACGTAACATGAATAACTGTGAAAGGATGTTACTGTCAAAAATTATCATCGAGCAGAAATTGTAGACAAAATACATAGTAGGTATATTACGGATGGTGGTGGAATAACCCTTCGAATGCACTACTCGCCTGGCTCGGGGCGAGCTGTACTGTACTGAGCCAGCTCGTAAAACTGGTAATGATAGTGAAAAAACAACCTCCCGTAGCAGCTACATCCTTTTGCACTACAGTGGGATTGTTCGCTGCGTTCACAATGTATTCTACGAGGTTTGCGCATCGCGTTACTTTAAATGAAAAAAAAAACTAGTATGAACTACTGGTGTCGTTTGATGCTCACGTTTCATCATTTTATTGGGTCTGTTTTAGTTTTACTTTGGACGGCCGTAAACAATTTTTTTAAAGAACATTACTAATATTTGGTGACTTCAATGCGGGGTGCAAAGTCAAAGTCAATAATCACACAAATATACTAATAAACGTGTAAGTTTAGCTATGTTTGTGAGTTTGGGGGCCACCCAGTAAAGTTTGTAAGAATAAGAATACTTACAACCTTATAAAATTTCTTCAGATTTCATCAGCGACAAACTAAAGGCAAAAGTACGTTGCCATTAAAGCACTCAGAGGAATACCTCAGATGTCTGGTTATCAGGCTACCCTTCAAACCGAATTATAGAAGAGGGTGGACCCAGATAAACCACCAGAACACGTTCCCACGAGCCTTCCATATTCATTGCTAACAATCGCTGGGCTATCAGCTATATTTCTCAAGCTATGACGATTTTGAAACGGTATTTCGCAACGCTACCTGACGGCCCGGGTAAAAAGATTCTCTCACGGGCGCTTGTATTATACGATGCGGCCACCCACACGACAATCGGCTTGGCGTTTGCCTATATTACTTTATAACATCAGCAAAATGTAAACCTGTCTCGGTTTGAGAACGCTTCTACATAAAAGCGATCGCGAATAAGACACTGAACGAAACGCAGCAAATATTTGCACGGACGAGGTACCCGTTTCCTCGACGATGTGTTAAGTAGGTACTGGTTGAAACGATTTACTGTAATAATGTCCAATCCTTATATCCTTTTGTGAAATTTTATTTTATTTTAATTTGTTGGGAAAACCTGTAGTCGTACAAAAGAAAACTAAAATTACAAACAGTTAACCAATAAAATGTTTCCACTTATAACAAAAACTTCCTCTAGAGTCCACGACCACAGAATATTAACACACGACTTCTGGCGATCGAGTTGGTGATCAAATCCGTCTATTTCTTTACTTGTACACGTATCTATAACAGTACAACGTGTCTGCAAGTGGCAAAGCGATTTATCGCTCACTAATCGTATAAATTTGTAATCGTTTCTCTTGGCATTAGTAATAAAGTTGCCTTATCAGCTCGTATCACTACACACGTCGGACGCTGCATCGATTATTTCAAACGGTTCCCACCGTGATAGTGCAGGCACCAATCGGTGCCACGTTGCCCGGGGCGGGCTGTGAGTCATTCTAATGGCGAGACTACTTTATGATAGCTTTAATAGTTGAACTTGTTTAATACCGCTCAGATTCTCGGCTTTGAATTCACTATACACTCCTAATATGTAAACACATTCAATGGTTTAAACCGCGAACCATAGCTACTATAGAATGACGGCATTTGCAAATTGACCAAAACGCGAATTTTTCGCGCAGTGACGTTTACGAATAGCGTTCATAGTCCTTATAGAATAGCGTCCGTTTTCCATAACACGTTTTAACATTTCTACTAAGTAGGTATATGTAAGTACATATTTGTTTTTAATACTTGTTTATGGGTGGTGGAAAGGTCAATGTGGGATGGGAGCCAGTTGCGAAGGCTGAGTTGGCTTACTCGAAACAAGTAGGTCGTCTAAAATTAACAAATCTTGGTGGTCCTGTATTTATATTTTTATCTTGTATCTGTTACGAAGATATTCAAACAATTTACACAGTTTTTTGTGCTTGAAATTTACACAGCGAGTCTAAAACGTAGATCTTCACGGTTTGTAGACAAAAAGTTGAGTCACTGTATTTCCTGGTGACCTCTAAGAGGCGCCGTCGTCTTCAGGATACATGGCTACTGTTCACTGCTCAGCAGATTGCAGATTTGGCTTGTTGCCGGCTTCCGTGGCGATGCGCCCTAAAGGTGGTTTTCCACCAGCAAGGATGCGCGAAACACAAATTTAAATATCGCTTACAGTGCAAAATATCACTGTCTAGAGCGCTGTCTCACGCGAGCTTTTTATTGTTCTGCTGGAGATGCGAAAATATGTTAACTATGCATTGCGCTAGGCATCGATGCAAAGCCACGCGTTCTTGTGATGTCCATCGCGTATTTTTACATGCATTATATCTAAGCTCGGTATCCTTTTTAGCACCTACATCGCTTCCTACCAAAATGTGCCAAGCAAGATTTATAAATGCATTTTTTGTAGGTTCGGCCAGAACGAAGCTTTTATAGATAAAACTTTTTTATCTGTCTCGGCTGTCCGCCGGACAACTCAAACTACCGGATCAATTGACCTGGAACATAAAAATTCCCGACAATGAGAAAGTTAGGGAAAATTGATCGTATTTTCCGACATACTTACTATTGTTATCATCATAATATCACGTGGGTAAGTAGTCAAGATTTTTTGTATTGTGTTGCTCATCTTACCCGGTGGAAAAGACCTTTACATAGATAGTGAAACTGAATTAATACTTAGGGCTTAAAATTATTTCACGTTGACTGATCCCGTGTTCTTGGCACGCCTGCCAAATGCGCCAAAAGGATGTTTAAAAACAAAAATAGGATTCATAATTATATAATTATTTACGGGTCTTACACACGAAATAGTTTTATTTACCTTGCCCGACGTTTCGACCAGGTTACACTGGCCGTGGTCACGAGCTGACGGTAAATAAAACTATTTCGTGTGTAAGACCCGTAAATAATTATATAATTATGAATACAAAGCGCGAAAGTCTAAAATGTACTATTAAAAATAGGATTGTTTTATAAGTCCCAGCTCGAAATACCTATTAGGAAACTATTTGTTTAGGCAAAACTGACCTAACGATAAAAATACAACTCATACTCATTTTATTTAACCACATTATGTAAAGGTTTTTGTAGCTTTAATTAAAGGAGTACACGATCCTGTTCCGAGTCTCTCTCCTATGTATACAAAGTAGGGTACTTTATTCTGTGATAAGGATAAAGCGCTTCCTCTGACACCGGCAAAGACAAATTTCCTTTTACAAAAAAAGGTTAACGTATTCGCGTAAATAAGCCCAAAGTGAAACCTGAAGCACATATAAGATTTACTGTAATAATGTCCAATCTGAAAAATGCCCAACGACCACGCTCAAACTGAAAAATGTCCAAACTGAAAAACAATAGTACAGGAACCTGAAGTATATTTCGGAGATCATAAAGTACCACAATGTAGGCGTGCCGGCGGGCGGCGGAGGTCGCTCCTTGAACTTTAGTTTTAATTAAGCCCAGGCACGGCCCAATGTAATGTTCTCTAGGACCTTGTAAAGCCCCGACCCGTAGCACTTCAACTGACATGTGTAGTATTAAAATGTATTAAAACATTTGTGGTTTTTGTATAGAAGCCTGTGCTATACAGTATACAGAGGTAACAGGATCATAAAGTGCAGGTGAATCTAAATTTTTATGTACTTAAGCTCCAAATGTCACATGCTTTTGCTTTTATTTGCAGATTAACTTTAGTACAGTCGACCGCACGTCAATGGAAACACTGACCTTGAGCTGGCCTAGCCTATATTGAGTTTCAGTACTATGAGAGACCAGTTTATACTGGCATTACTCGTATTCGTTTATCAAAGGGTAGGTAACTTGGTCCATGTATTTGTCACTATTTTGGATTCCGTACTAATCCATTGCCAATACGCCTGTACCTAGTACGCTGAATAAATACGAGTATGCGAAGCGTGGCACAATGGCCGAATTCCCGCGGTAATGAGAGCTCGCTGCGATCGTTGTAAAACGCGCCTCGCCAAATTTATTCGGCCGTCAATATGGTTAAGGTTGACATGGAGAATATTTCACAAACGTCTGCCTTACGTACGCGCAGTAACAAAACCAGTATGAACTGGTCTCCCATAGTATTGCAACTCCTTAATAGGCTAGGTCAGCTCAATGTCAGTGTTTCCAAATAAACGGATTACTTATTTACTTACTTACGTGCGGTCGACTGTACGTCGTTGCTATTAGCAACGATGTATGTGTCCATTTGGATATAGGTCTTCCTAATATGGAAGTATCTTCCTTTCACCCGCTACCGATACCGCCTTATATTTTTAAGTCTCCCAAGTCCATCCACTTATTGCCTATACGCCCTCGTTGAGAGGGTAAACCCCACAGTGGGGACATATCAATGTGCAGTTGATTTGAAGTCCATCTACATTGTGGTCTCTCTAATATTTCAAAATAACCAAACCAAGCACGACAATTCTTTAACGACAAGTAACCAGAACCCCCAGTCTTTCTTTCTTTAGTATTATGATTTTTGGAGATTTTAATCAAACTCAGCATCAAATGACAGTTTTTAATTGTCTCGAAAATTTGAAAAGCGGAGGCATATTCAAACGTTTGCTTGAAAAAAATCAGTTGACAGCCCTATTCAGATACGTTGCCCGTCCGACCGGGCGGCGATGGGGCGCTGAGCTTGCAGATTTCATGCCCCTGCCCCGCTGCTCGCGGCTTGTTTGCGAAAATGTCACGTCGCGTTCGCCCTTCTTCACGTCCGTCCCCTCCCTGCCCGCCCCGACACTCCCGACATGTTCTATTCGTAACTTGACTCCGCTTTGAAAGTCGAGTCTGTGGTTTAATACACCTCTATCAAACTTATAGTTTCCTCGCTCCGCGGCTTCCTATTGGCGTATCGCTCGTAAACACTCGAGAGCGTATAGCTTCCACTAGCCTGGTGTTAATGGTGAAAACTGTAAGTTTATGGATCGAGCAAGTTTGTGGGCAGCTGTATCAACATAGCTTAGGTTTCCAATAAGCTATATATACCTATCTATTTATACTAGGTACATCTATAACTTATGCTACCTTCTAGTATATATTATGAGGCTTAAAGGAACCGGGATAAACAGTACCTTTATATGTTATTGCAACATGCAGCGTATTGTATAATCATACTATGTAAGTATTACGTAATTGACCGAGCGAGCGAAGCGAGCGAAGCGTCTACGTTTCGAGACTGGCCAAAAATGCTCTTGTCCGGCTGTCTGTCTGTCTGTCTGTCTGTCTGTAATTCTCTACAGGTCGCATTTTTCAACCGATTTTGACGAAAATTTGGCATATGTATAAATTAATTAAACCTACAAAATGAGTAGAATAAAATTTTGAAAAACATTTTTTTTAGAGTACCTACCATACTCGCAAAGTGGGAGTGAACTTTTTTTTCTTGTGAATCCCATAGTGTGGGATATCGTTGGATAGGTCTTTCAAAAATATTGCTGGTGTGTGAATACCATTTTTTCGATTTAGGGATCCGTTGGCGAAATATTAAGCTTTAAAGCGGTAATTTTTGTTAGAGTCACGTGTCCCCCCCCCCCCTGCCAGCTAAACGGTTGCTTCTGGAAATGTGAAAAAATTCATGGCAGTAGCATATATAACGTAGTTACAAGGAAAACTATTACGGCTAAGTAGGTTCTATTAGTTTTTGAGTAATAGTGGATCGACTTAAGAAAGTTGAAAAAATAAATTATGTTCATAGAACTGCATACGTAAAATGGAAAATTATTTTTTTCCGCGTGATATCCATGGTGTGGGGTATCGTTGGATGGGTCTTTCAAAAATATCGCGGGTGTGTGATAAACATTTTTCGATTCAGGGATCCGTTTGCGAAATATTAAGCTTTAAAGTGCTAATTTTTGTCACTTTAGTAGGTACTTTTTCTGTTTCCAAAGTTGACTTTTGTTGGTTTCTTTTAGGTTTGGTTTATAAGGGCTGGCGAGGTCTACTGTTCTCACGGAACTACTAGTTTATCAATAATTCACAAACATTACACCCAAACCTACAAATGAACACTTTGAAACAGAAAATACATGGTTTTTAACAGTAAAACATCGGCCCATAGGTAACAAAAATAAATTTAGATAATCCAGTCGCACATTTACGGAGCCTTGTGTTGTTATGTTTACCTCGCTTAGCCAATTAACGTCGTCTACCTAATCTACTTCAGAAGTTTACTTACCAATTAGAACTATCGAAATTGGACCCAAACTCCGAACTTTAAAGTTTAGTAGCACAACAAATTAAAATAGAAGGGGAATAACATTCCCATTTGCCTTTATAGAAACTTGAAATGCCTGCCCTAACGTACATCCCCTCCCCTAACGTACATCCCCTCCCCCTAAGAGCCTCTCAAAGGGCGAAAATTCTACACGTTGTCTAACGGTCCTGACATATCAGAAGCTGTGGCAGAATGTTATCTAAGGGATCTAGTAGTCGTATATCGCCGTCTCGACAGTCGCATCGGTGAACGCCGCTGATATCTTTCCAATTCAACTGATTAGTCAGCTAGGTTGTATACCTTAGTATACATACTTATGTATACTCTAAGGTATACAATGATTACGCACACTACACTTTCATATCTAGTAAAACTTATACGATCATTTATACATCGCTTTGACGTGGCATGTTCGCGGAGAATAGGGTTGATGGTTTCTGCGCTGTGATGAGTATAGGTGTAGAACATCATTTCACATGAGACTGATAAAATGTACGAATAGCTCAATGCCTATGTTTTCCGCACTATTTATGTAATTAGTAAGAATTATATGACAAATTGTACTCAATGGTATAATGTCATTGTAATTTAATTAACTTTGTGTGCCTGAACCTGAAATAAAGACATATTTAATTTAATTTAAAATCGAAGTCGTGTATAGGGACTTTTTTATGTTTTATATTATACCGATATCGCCAACACGTGTACCTACCCGTGTGATTATAATGCGCAAATGTGGCAGAGGGCCTATGTTTCACAAAGAACGTTCACAGGCTTAGGGATGAGTAATTCTTCATCAACGACTAATCTGTAAAGTTGGTCTTGTAATAGGACCCTAAGGGCTTCTGTCACCACTTGCTGATATTGTTACAGATAGTAATCTTGATAAACTAATCTATCAGATAAATCTGTGTGATAGGCTATATAAAATATGTAAGATATAGGCAATCAGATACCTGTGAAACAAAAAAAACAGGCTATCGGTCAGATAACCTGCAGATAGGGTATCTGGGACTTTATCAGCAAGCGGTGTAAGAGGCCCTAAGTCTTAAAACGGCTCATGTTGAGCCGAATGGTTTATCCATACAACCATCCTTAGGAAATATTCAGTTGACTGCTTTGAATACACAGTCTTGCGTTTTCGTGATTAAATTTGCAAATAAAATGTGTATTGCAGAGTTGATACGGTGTCCGTTTGTCTGTAGACTTGCTGTCGTATTATAATAACTGCTGCGTTAGTTTGGGTCGATGCACTTGCGTATTTAACACACAATGGCGCTGCGGCCGCGGGTCGTGCGTGTGTAAACGATGGAATATCAAAGTATCGGCGCAACTTATCGGATTCGAATATTCGCAATGTGTCTTATGAAACTGAAAAAATTATTAAACTATGTGCCTTTACAAGAACATTCTTAAATAGTGGGAGTAATGGGAATTTATGCCCTCATCACCACCAGAGTCGTTCACTCTGTCACCACGTTAGGCAGATGGATAAACATGTAAAAGCTGCTTAATATAAAATAATCTTGATCCATTGCTGTGCAGTGTGATCTTTTGAGAATTGTCATTTTCTATCGTATTCCTGTTAAAGACAACTGGTTACAGAGTAATTTATTCAATTAACATTTTGTTAGTTATTATGCTAAACCACGCGACTGTCCAGCCGAAACTTTTTTATAATTAGAATTCAACTCAATCCAGAGCAAAAAATGGTTCTGCATACCTTTTGTGTCCAAAAGATTATTAGAATTATGTTTTGTGGACAGACCATACCAGATACCTGCCAGCTATTTCGGAATTAGGTTTTATAATTGTTTATTTTTACAACGTTTATTATGTTACGACTTACGATGTTCCCTTTTAATAATTGATCAGAGTTGTAAACTACAAGTTCTAATCTTAATTTAACATCCAGCTTGGAAAACAATACGTATTGGACTAATTATTGTCTTATCACATTTAACTAAACGAAGAGCGGTTTATGTTTGATTTGCAAGCCAAGCAATCTCAGTCAGTCAGATCAGTGAATCCACAGGAACAAAATCGCAGAAATGTTTCTGCAACCGTATCGCAAATGCCACATCGCTGCGATGCGACGGCCAAATTGTATAAAACATGTTACGACATTTGATCCTTGGATTAAATAAGTCATGCGAGCGTTATTCTATTTGCAATGCCACATCTGCCTGATATATTTTCAGATTTCTGTTAAGTTCTGATCGAAGGGCTGCCTGGATTATAGCAACTCTTAGTTACTTGCCAAACTATGCCAAACAGCACTGCTTGCATTACTTTTTCGGTCTGAAGAATAAGACGAGGAAATAATATATATACTATACCTGGGGGCCAATCGCGCTAATTCTGAACGATATTACCACATCCAAACCATAAACAAAAACGTTACATCCACATGTTTGGCAAACGCATTCGTGTGGAGCAGGGGTTTGGCTTGCGTTTGTAAAGGTTTGCCAAACGTGTGGATGCAACATAACGTTTTTGGTTAGGGTTTGGATTTGGTAGAATCGTTCAGAATTAGCGCGACTATGGCTGCATGCAACTGCGACGAAGAATCGGGATCTCCACAAAAGTTTTTATTCTAAGTAAGTACCTACTTACGTAGTAAAACTACAACGATGTTAGGTATCTAGTTTTCTGACCACCGTAAATACCCGCCATTCTTTTGTGGCAGTCCTAAGCCCCCTGAGCCGTGGAATGGCGAACAGCGCCCGCCCGCCTCCCGGCCTCGTCCCAACGGGATATCTCTGACGGACAGCGGCTGGCGGATTATCAAACCTACCCCTCCTCGTGCACGTCACATATTCGCTTAGAAACGGGTTTAAATTAAATTTCGTCTTTTTATTAATGATTGAAAGGAACTCGTGTCGTCATCGAGGATGAAAGGTTAATATAAACGCTATGATATTGGTACATTCTAATTTAGTTGAGTAATTGCTTCAATTAGTATAACAGACTGTATTTTTTTATGTCTTGGCTTTCTAAGTTTTTTTTGTGCTGTGAAAAATTTAAAAATTTTCAATTAAGACTGTTTTTTATGCGAGGAACGCTTCTAACGCACTCTCAACATTAATTACCTATCATTAATCACAATACATACATCTGGAATTTTGTTTATTTGCTCTGAGCTTTGTTCACCAACTCCTTAGTTCTAGTAGGCTTCTTTCTTTGTCAAATGTACCCTATACTATATGACCTATACTAGCGTACCCAAATTCACGGTCAAATATCCCATTGTAATTTTATATTTCACTCCTGTAATTAGTTCTTTACATATTTCCGGCAAGAGCACGCGCGAGGGACGACTCTGTTTGTCATCTCTATTAGGGAGGGCTGTCCGAGGCTGTTATACGCAAGATACGCGCCGGCTCGTTATCTGGACGTGCAATTTCTTTGTTTGCCGCGCGCGCAATTTCCCAAAGAGCGGCACCGACCGACGAGGGGCGCACAGTGGGACCGATGTAAGATTTAGCGGATGGAAATTATTTCACAGACTAAATAGCTTAATTTAGAATAGTTAAGCGTATCCCAGACTCAATATGCAAACGCAAGCGGCGCGTGTCTGAAGTCTCACATACATTTCATAAAGAATACAACAGGCCGCCACCGCCACCGCAGGCCGCGTATGTCTAGGATCCGTTAGACGTATGTCTAGGATTAGTTTGTAAGTACTCGTATGTATAAAGGAAATCAAATAAACTATTTATTTATTATTTATTTATCCCCTTTATCCTACTAATATTATAAAGACGAAAGTTTGTAAGGATGTTTGTTACTCTCTCACGCTATAACGACCGAAAAGATTTTGATGAAACTTGGTACAGTGATAGCATACGTCCTGGAATGACATATAGGCAACTTTTTAACCGCGGTAAACTGTTCTCGCGGGAAAACTTATTCCACGCGGGCAAAGCCGCGGGCAACAGCTGGTCATCATAAATATAAAAAATAAACATTAAAGGTGAAAGTGTGTATGTTTGTTTATGTGTTTGTTTGTTACTCAATCACGCCCCAACGGCTGAACCGATTTGGCTGAAATTTGGCACGTACGAAACTAACGCAAGGAAACAGGTTCTCACGAGAAACTCGAATTTTCGCGGGCAAAGTCGTGAGGGGGAAGGTAATAAATATGGTTCAAATGCAGTTTCATGTCAAAATATATTAGGCTACTGCACAAAAATAAAATTAACAAAGAGAAATGAAGATAAAACTAAGGATTCTGAAGAGACGTAGGTACAGAGTTTCGAGCGTCTAAATCTTACATCGGTCCCACTGTGGGGCGTGGTAAACCTCTCAGGAGGCCCTCTCCGCCGCCGCGCCCTTCTGGCGATGCTAGGCATCCACCCCGCCGTCGCCGATGTACCGCCTGAAATATGATTTTGATTATAAAATACGACCGCGAAATTCTCTGGATACGCGTTGGTGTTATTTATTACCTCTTGGAGTTCGGCGTGAAATTGTGCAGTAACTGTTTCTTTTAACGGTATTGATTTACTACTTGTAATATCCTACCCTATCCTACTCCACTTGTCTAGTCCCAAACTAGTATGTAGTTCCCCTGTGCTATTGAAGTTAGACAAGGACAGAATAATAATAATATTTTATTATTATTATTAAATCAAAGACAGTACAGTTGTGGACAATTGAATATAGTATTTTATTTAGCATATAAACCCTGACTCTCAAACTCAGTCACCCTTTAGCTTGGGATCAATGTGCTTCCGATTATCAATAGTATGTAAAAAAAGTTTATGAGAGTACTGTTGGCAAATAATGAAGGTATGAAAGAACGTGTATGCAATAGCTGAGTGTATGTGGGAGTGTGTATGTGTGTGTGAGTGTGTGGTTTGCTTGATGAGAGAGATTAGTCTAATCTAGAATAATCAGAACCAACTTGTACAGATTACGTACTCTGTCCCCGTGGTTGTCGAACCCTTGACCTCTATCTACCAAGTCCAACTACCAAGCCACTGAGCCAACGAGGCGGTCATTGGTCTCACCATAGATGAAACCAAAGGACGAAAACACAATACTCTCTTTCATTTCACAAAATCTAAGATCGATGCACTACTACATGTACGTCAAACTAGCACAGCTGAAATCTTTGCGGTTGTATTTGTATCTACAGTAACCAGTATTATACTTATAACAGTATTTTCTACTAAAACAGTCCTTGCTGGACTATTAGGACCAGTTTAGGTAAGTAACGTATTTTCCTCTATTTGGCTTCATTTATCTAACCATCTTACTGATAAACTATTTTTTTACACTCTGGTAATAGTGTCTGGAAAGTCGCAGGTGCGTCGAGTCTGAATGACCGGACCGGCAGCTTCGGCAGCGGCAGGTGTGCCGGAGTGCCGTTCTATAAGTAAGGTTTTAGTTCGGTTATTTTAACATTTCTGTCTTTAAAAGCAAACGTGGGCGAGTTATTGTACTGGTTTATAAATGAATACTGCTGGGGCTGCCTTGGTTTTAGTGAAATACATCATTTGAAACAAAGTTATTTGCATTCGTAAAGACTGTACCTACTTCTTACCGTTCAACTTTTTAAAATTTAACTGCTGGTAAACTAACTGTTAAGCCTTTTTAATTGAAGTGTCTAACTTCAATTCGGTAAGGTATAACGGTATAACCGTTTGTCTTAATACTTTTTAACATTCTGTTATTCAGATATGATTTAATTAGTTACTTAAGCAACAACCTACTTAGCATAATCTAGATCGACGATGTTTATTAAACTTCTGCTTTTATTGAATTTGACATATTCGGAATTCAACATTTCGGGAATTCGACATTTTAGGAAATCACCGTTACACCACCTAGGGCTTTTTATATGTACATACTTATAGTTTTATTATACCTACAGCTTTTTTATCTCATCCACCAAAATGCTATCTTTTCGGAGTAGATAGTGACGTGGGCGTTTACTAATAGCTTAATACAGTAATACTTCATACAACGCGTAATAGTCGCTAATAGCTGTATGCAAATGCAATGGCCGGTTGTTCGTCCATAGCTCGGGGCAGCGCCCGGCTCGCTGCAAAACGAAATTCGCAACTAAATTGCCGTTGCCCATACGAGAATGCCATTCAACGAAACGACGACTTTCATATGAAAAGTAATCAGATTTATATTTCTACGAAAGATTCGCAGAAGGTTTAGTTAGTTATTTGTAAGTAGATCTGCTATATTGAGTAAATAGCCTGTTTTAACTGTGGCATGACATTGTAAAACATGCCTATATTTATTTCCATGTCACTGGCTATACTTAAAATATGAGAAATTTCACAAACTCACCGGGCGCATACTATTTCGCATTTTTATTCATCTCAGTCGCCAGCAGTCAGCTATCAGGGTGCACCGCAAGCATAATGAGGGTGGCGTTGGATCCCTTTGCCTTTATGTTGTTGTGCTCCCTTGCATCCCCAAAACTAAAAAACAACTTTGAAAGCACAATTGGTTTATTCCTATTTGAACCTATGATCTGAGGCAATCACGGCTATGATCACGAGTGACTAATTCACGACGGTTTCCACAAGCAGACAAATTTGTCAGCTACCCTCAAGCTCCTAAGCCGGCTCCTATCTATAAAGTGCTGCGATTTATTAGCCCTCTCTTCCTCTATTATGTATGACACTCTTGAATGGCAGTTAAATTTATAAATAGGTCTTGGTTTCCGTTCCATTCGACTACCTAAGTTCTCTTTAAAATATAGGCACACCTATTCTTTTTAATTGATGCTTGCGACCTAAACTCCAAATTTAGGCTAATTTAGCCTAAATATGACTAATAATAAACCACATAGCCAAGTATACGAACTGCCACATACAACAGCTGGCCGACCTAAATAAGATGGTAACTGTACACGTAATGTAATAAGCTGGTTATAATAGAATGTGTATGGTTACTCCATAGGGAATTCTTGTAAAGCTGACGCAAACATAAAACGTACGACACTGGAAAATGATTCCATCAGGCTCTTGTGGAGTCAGCTTCGCGAAAAAGGCGTTTAATTTAATTATTATCTCTTGTATGTACAGCGGCAGCCCAACATCTGCTTGTCTGTCAGTTCATCGGATAATAACACTTGATTGAGCCACTAGATATAATTTAATTATCACTGTTATTTACATTATCTTAAGGAAGCCTTAGTTTAATGTGCAGTAATCAATGAAAGTAAAATCATTATAAGTTAAGTTAGTCCACGAAAAATAAATGAATGTAAACGTATTCGGACTCGTGCAACCCAATTTAATACTATGCTATTTGCTTTCACGCAGGCGCAGCCAGGGGAAAAGTTAGAGGTACTACTGCGAGTATAATTAATGGTATCCCCTCCATCGGCTACTCGACTGACCCCCTTTTAGTGATGAATAATGACGATAATGACGCCATTTTTGCCGGCAGCCAATTAATGTTCACCATCCGGTTTGGACACAGTTGTCCCCACGTCCAGATATACATACTGGCACCTTACTCAGCGGTACTAGGGCTACATTGCAATGGTTTTGTTTAACCCGAGCTGTATCCCACCGTACTATCGAACAATTTGTATACTCGTTTACTACCCTACCCTCGCGTCCCGTACGTGACTCCGGAACCATTTAATTGAGTTTAAAACGTAAAGTGAATGAACAGGACTGGACAGGACTCCAGTATGATTTGACTGTCCGTGTTGTGCGCAGTGTAAGGGGACATGCGATATATGTCAACCTCATCATCATCTCATCAGCCCTTCAACGTCCACTGCTAGACATTGGCCTTGGACTAGGGACTTACCTAATGAACCACCACACCTGGTCCTCCACCCTCCCAACTGCTTAATAATGCCAACCTCACAAAGGTAAGGCTGAAAGCGATAAGGCCGCCTTTTGATTGTACACAGTTTAGTAATATTTCGTAATGTAAACTTTTGGTGCTCAATAAAGTATATTTGATTTGATAGGTTATTAAAATCGACTACTTACATCTCAAATCCCAACCAATCTGTACCTATGATGATTGTATGCCAGTTTGCTAGGGCATGCACGAACCAGGAAGCAAGTAACGGGCTAATTTCTCTTAAGCAACACAGCGGGCAGAAGCTTGAAAGATATTTATCGCAATTCGTTCAGACGCGAAGTCTGTCGTGTTCTCGACACTCAGGATTACAAGCATTGAGATTGAAATACGCGTAAATCTTGATAGATATTTTAAATGCGGACCATTCCCACGGTGCTAGCCGGCCGCGGCGTGGGAGCAGTACTATGATTTGTTTACAACTCGCCGAGTGGCTCGCGCCATCAGCTGTGAGATCGCGTGACGCGCTGGGCGCGCCCGCCCGCGCGCGCGCACCGCCGCGCGTCATGCAGTGACGTGAGCGGACTCGCCCACTACACTAAACCAATCCAATGCCGTCTAAACAATCATAGGTCTTCATAAGCGAAGAGGACACCAAAACCACAGAATAGCTGAACCAGAACTGAATTTTTGATCATGACGGGCTTTGTTTATTGTAGTGTGTTACGTTTGATATTCGTTGATAAGTATTTTAAGATGTAAATTTTGTGTACAGACGGACGGTCGAACAGCGCTGTCTGTAGCTTGATATATATTTAGACGACCTACGAAGCTGGAAGCTGTAGAGGATGAATGTTAGATCGAACTAAACAGATTCAGGTCTTCGATGTTGCTTGTAGATCGCATTGTTACTTAATAAGATAAAAATTATAGGTATCTATTTCATCTCATGATCATTATGAAGCATTGGAAAGCAGCCAACCTCTACTATATTTCGCTGTACTTGAAAATCAAGTTATAATTAAGCGAGCCCTTGAATTAGGCACAGTTAAATGGCAATATCTAATGACTAGACGTGCTATGTGATTATGTAGTCCTATTAGGTACCTATAGTAAAAGGATGATCGCGTTATCTGATTTCCGTCGCACCAGACCATGGGCTTTTTTTTTAACCAGTGCGTCCTGCCAGTCATGACCTACGGCGCAGAAACGTGGACACTGACGGTGGGCCTGATCCATAAGTTTAAGGTCGCTCAGCGAGCTATGGAGAGGGCTATGCTCGGAGTTTCTTTGAAGGACATGATCCGTAATGAGGAGATCCGACGGAGAACCAAGGTTACCGACATAGCCGAAAGGATTAGCAAACTGAAGTGGCAATGGGCAGGTCACATCTGTCGCAGAACCGACGGCCGTTGGGGCAGACGGGTTCTGGAGTGGAGACCGCGGACCGGTACGCGCAGCGTGGGACGCCCCTCGCCAGGTGGACTGACGACCTAAAGAAGGTGGCCGGAAGCGGCTGGATGCGGAGAGCGGAGGACCGGGTGTGGTGGCGTTCGTTAGGGAAGGCCTATGTCCAGCAGTGGACGCTAAAAGGCTGAGATGATGAGACCATGGGCACTGTGGAATTCGTGGAGCGTCGCACGGGAAAATGTTGAGTAATTTTACCGCGAATTGTGTACGTAGAGGTACGTATATATTGTACGTATCCTAAAACCCATTTCATTTAAAGTTGGACATTCTTATTATTTGACATTATTATAACCAAGTAAGTAATTGTATATTGGTTATTCGATTGAATCCAATACCTAGAAAATGAGAACCTACTTACTTTAACTTTACCCATCATTAATGCAATTAATTCAGGTCTATCATACCTATCCTACAGTATGTCCACAATTGGTATGTGTTCAAACCGTCAAACTCCAAATGTGTGACTGGATAGTCGAGTCCTTATGACACATTACACGATCTTTACGTAAGACAAAGTTGTAACAAGCTGAAATGAGTGAGCAATTCCATGTTTACGTTTCGGTACCTCCACCCGGGCGCAGTATCCCGAGAAGTAAGCATTAACTACTAATTTCGAAACAAATTACGGAGCGGGACGGTAATTAAAACAGTTGCGAGCGGAATTAAAACGGAAACGTCGTTAAGCAGTTTATCTAATTTTGATGGAGTTGTAACAATCGCTGGTAACTTTGCAGTTTTGTTGCCGTTTGACGGCCAACCGGAATATCTGACAAGATTAGGTAAAACGGCTCACCAGTACTAACCATAATCAAACCTAAATCTAATCTAATTTAATCGGAGAAGATCCGTAGTGCACTAATAACTTTAACCTTGTTTGTTAACCGAATTGCTTATTTTTTCTTTTCATATATCATAACTTATTAACTACTAGTAGTTCCGTGAGAACAGTAGACCTCGCCAGCCCTTATAAACCAAACCTAAAAGAAACCAACAAAAGTCAACTTTGGAAACAGAAAAAGTACCTACTAAAGTGACAAAAATTAGCACTTTAAAGCTTAATATTTCGCAAACGGATCCCTGAATCGAAAAATGTTTATCACACACCCGCGATATTTTCGAAAGACCCATCCAACGATACCCCACACCATGGATATCACGCGGAAAAAAATAATTTTCCATTTTACGTATGCAGTTCTATGAACATAATTTATTTTTTCAACTTTCTTAAGTCGATCCACTATTACTCAAAAACTAATAGAACCTACTTAGCCGTAATAGTTTTCCTTGTAACTACGTTATATATGCTACTGCCATGAATTTTTTCACATTTCCAGAAGCAACCGTTTAGCTGGCAGGGGGGGGGACACGTGACTCTAACAAAAATTACCGCTTTAAAGCTTAATATTTCGCCAACGGATCCCTAAATCGAAAAAATGGTATTCACACACCAGCAATATTTTTGAAAGACCTATCCAACGATATCCCACACTATGGGATTCACAAGAAAAAAAAAGTTCACTCCCACTTTGCGAGTATGGTAGGTACTCTAAAAAATGTTTTTCAAAATTTTATTCTACTCATTTTGTAGGTTTAATTAATTTATACATATGCCAAATTTTCGTCAAAATCGGTTGAAAAATGCGACCTGTAGAGAATTACAGACAGACAGACAGCCGGACAAGAGCATTTTTGGCCAGTCTCGAAACGTAGACGCTTCGCTCGCTCGGTCAATTATGGAAGCTTATACTTATATACTTATTTAAAAAATTCATCAAATCACTAGATTCATATCCAGTCGTCAATTTGTCATACACACATGATTTTACCTCGAGGAATGAAGCCATTTCGGTTATGTGTGTGCCTCAGTACCTACCTGCCTTCATAACCTGTTCACTGCATTTCCATTACCTTGTGTTCAACAAAAGAATCCAGTGAGCTGTTCCCTAGCAAATGAGCTGGAACCTACCTCGTTGTGTAGGCAGGCACGTGCATAAACTATACCAAAAACCAGCTCTACATAGAGAGTATATACAGTACATTATGTGGTACACTGTTGGTTTGGTTCGTTTGAATCGCGAAGCCCTACGTAAGGACTGGCGGCTGAGACGTGTTTTCTTACCTTATCATACTAGACGCAACTAGCAAACTTTGGCTTTATTTAGGTGGCTTTTAGATGATGATGACAAAATGTGTTTATCTTGTCGAACGTTGTCTTTACGATGCTACTGAGATAAATGCGTCATTTACATTTTAAGTGAGTCTACTATATTAGCGATATGAATTTTAAGATGCTTTTTCGTTCGCGAAATGTATTTTTCTGTTTGCCTAAAAATTCTCAACAGTATTCCAAAGTATTATGGGTTAAGAAATCGGGACCGCCGTCGGCCAAGAAGCAACGGAATGAGGTCGTGTATTAGAGTCGTGCTAGGGAAGCATATTCCCTCTGATGCTCTGTTTAGCTTCCACCTGGGTTTTGTGGCGAACGTGGAATATGTGTTTGGCTCACGTATGCGTGACTGTTGTTACCCGTTCGCTATTATTCTGTCCAGAAAAATGAACGAAGAATTAGAAGTACGACGCAGACATTCGACATGTTGTTTTTTATTACTTTTTTATCATCCTAGTCTAGCTAACTTTGAAACTTCGTTCGTTTGAAACTTGGAGGATAAGGTTTGAAATGACATTTCTTATCATCATCAGCAGCCTGTCATCTTACACCAGCCTTACCTAGGCGGAAAATAAAGTTGGCCGAAAATAAATTTTAGCATTTAACGTTGTACAGTCGACCGCACGTCAGTCGATACACTTTGACCTTGAGCTGGCCTAGCGTATTAGAGTTTCAATACTATGAGGAAACAGTTTATACTGGTTTTGTTTCCACTGACGTGCGGTCGACCGTACCTTTATTAAACTGAAGCCCTCTAAGTAATCGTGAATAGACGTAAACTTTCCTAAATCACGCAATAAAGTTTACACAATCAAGCATTTCCTAGCGTAAACAAATTTATTGGCCGCGCCATTGTTTCCCAGCGATTAATTCGACAAATTATAGGTCAAGCGCCGGTGTTCTAACGACTTCCTCGCCATACCGGCGTGCCAGGTTCGAGTGCCGCTTGCTAAATATAAATAGGTATTCGTGTCATACATACGGTAACAGTTACATGCATAGGTGGTAAATATAGACCCAGGCACAGTCGCTAAGGGCCTTACGTCGTGACATTTCAATATTATTTCCTGTGAATATGTATTTAACTTACCTTAGAGTATACATAAGCTAGCTATGTATACTCTAAGGTACTTACCCTTGACTGGGTATGTTCAACTGTTACACGTTGCGGGCATTTTTGAAGTCTGATGCTAGGTCAATAAGCCAAATATTCGTGAGTTGCGGGCATTTTTGAAGTCTGATGCTAGGTCAATAAGCCAAATATTCGTGAGTTGCGGGCATTTTTGAAGTCTGATGCTAGGTCAATAAGCTAAATGTAGGGTAGAAAAGCAGACGGATCGTTTATACTAACTGCATAAAGATAACGGCGCTTGTATCCTAGGCCTATTATTTCAATTAAGAATTGACGAATGGATATACATAGCACAATGAAATTGAATGACAAGAGAAATCCCGTAATCCGTCGCATTGATTCGATGAGTTTATTGAAATAAAAGAGAAATATTAATAACTTTTCTGAACATGAAGAAATGAGCTGGTGGCCCGCTGTTGGCCTCTGCTGCCCTAAATATTACGTTTTTCCCTCGTAAAATCGTTTGCAAGCTCTCTCGGGTGCTGTTCGTTTCCTTCCGACATAACTTTTCATTGCTTATCATTTGATGAATACCATAGTTGGACTGTGGGATAGAATTTGTTTGTCAGTCTCATATAAGTAAATGCATAGATCTCAATGTCACGATTGTGTTTAAGTTGATTTTTGCTTTAAAGCTTCTGAACGTATAAAATAATTTGTTCTTAAAAGGGCATATAATCCATATAATAAGTCCTAATAATACTCTTTTTCTTCTATATGTTTTGTTGATCCATCCATGGAATCTCCTCCATTGATCCATCAGTTAAACAAATTACAAACCTAGTTGGTTTGTTTATACAAAGTTGCACTTTATATACTCGTAGTGCCATTCGCTCGCAGAAAGAACTTGTCCTAGCCAGATATTTCTCAATGGGATTACATCGCGTGATAAAGTCACATCATGTTATTTTGGTACCATACCGTGTACTCTTTCGCGCTTCATTGTCGAACAGTTTGCGTACGCCGTTATTAGAATGAAATTTATAGACCTTTCTTTTCGAAATAATAAACTAAGTATCTATGTACTTTAATTTGCTATTTTTTGTTTATCGCGGGTAGTGTAGAACTAAAGTCAACGATTTAGCCGAAATATGTACCTTATAAAGCAAAGTAGTATGTTATAGTATAATGAATGTCCCTACGGACATTCTTTAGTTCTAGACTCCAGAAAGCTTCTTAAGCTTACCGATAGGCGTAGCTTGAGACTCACCCTAACAGGTTTACTGACGACCGGAAAGCTAAGCCTGATACTTGGACGTCCACTGATGATGGAATATCTTTCCTGGTGCGTGACACCTAGTTCTAATTTCTGTAATGCGAAGGGCAACCACAACTTCGAAATCTATGTGAATTTTAACGCTGTAGGCACATATTGATTTACCAGGATCTAGGTCCAGTGCAAAAAGTGTTATACGCTCACTGACATTGACACACTTCCCCTCTATTGCCCGTTTCGGTTCTCCATTTCAACATTTTGCTTTGCAACTTTTTTCGTTCACTTCGCTCTGTGCCTCTAAGCGCTGTCGATTGGACTCTGCGGAATTTTCAGCGGTATTTATTTTGTTTACACTGTTTCCGGTGCTCTTTTTGTGGCGTTGTTTATTGATTTTATTGTAGGTTTTTTTTTCATATTGAGCATAACACGTAATCGACGAATAAATGTCGAGGTCCTAAAATATAAAACCAAGCTTTCCTGCTTTACTTTCACAGAGACTTTCTTTCGTGATTTCGCATTGTAAATTATATTAGAGTTTTAACGTAACATTCTTCATTAAATATAAAACTTGGAGAGTATAATTTCGTACACCTTCAACATTCGAAACTCGACCCCAAATTGGGGGAACACTGCAGAGCGGTTAAAATTCAGCCGAATTCTTACATACAATGAAAGAGAGCCGTCGTGGGTAGATCGCCAGCTGTAGATAATCAACATACTCAATCACAGTTGTCATACACAGAACAGCATGTGAAACAAAAAATTAGAAACATTACGTGAGATAAGGTGGGATTGCGTGCGAAGTTTGTACAACATGTTGAGCTATAAATATTAAACACTGGGGAAATTGACTCTCCGTGTTTTGCTTACCATTTTGTACAGGGCAATGTTTTATTAATAAAAGCAACTGTCTGGATAACATTTTCTCGAAACAAAGCGCTGGTTCCTGCTGGGAGATAAATACGAAAACGTGAAACGTCGTCCAACTGCAACCTGTATTGATGCGTACAACAATCTAAAAGCCAAAGGCAAGAAAACGAGGAAAAAAAAATTGTGGCTTGCTAATTTCCTACAAGGAAAAGAAAATGTTAAGGAAAAATAAAAGCAGGAAAATATGCGAATGAAAAAATTGAAAATAAAAAACAAGGAATTAACGATTACGGGAAACAGTTATAACAAGCCTGATGGTCACTTGCCCTCAACACTACCTAGGATGGTTATTACCTCGTATATGTGCCCGTTTTTATTACTGTCTCTTTTTCTTCTAACCTTGATCTACCAGTAAAATAAATTGCACAGAGGTTTAATTTATAATAGGACATTTATAATAGGTGGCAGCATGTTCTGTTCATTTGTAAAACAATTCTGAAGAAGAAGCATCTATTTTTCTCTATCGATATTGTTCCTCGTTCGTCTTAAAGTTCCATTCTGTAGTATAAGACTACTATTATCTATTCTGTGGAATAAGTCCATCCTTCTACTTTTTATTTATGCCGCCTTACGCTCAGGTACACACAGATAAAGGACTTGGCGTCTTTGTTATTGTGGGCTCGCAGCCCATTTTGCCTTCATAATGGGCATAAAAAGTCCGCCCCGCCAAAGTTGGGAAATTTAATATCTTTTGCGAGTTCGTAAATACTTGTAACGGCGGCTTATTCATTAATTTCTTTGTGGGTCGAGAAAGTTTTTGCTTTTATCGGAAAGTAGTGCAGTTATTATATGAATAAACGATATTACATATCTTCGGCACATATCTTCACGCTATGGCCCTGATGGGAATCAGAACCAGATCGGCTTAAAATTTTTTAAATAAGTTCTTGCAGGAAACTTGAACAAATATTGGCAAGACGGATGGCTACTTACTTCTTTATTAATTAGGTTTTTATGAACTACATTTACAGCGCCAACTCTAGGAAAACTTAAGAACGTTGCTTTAATATCAAAGTACTGGATAAATTCGAGGTGTTAAGGTCCAGGTGAGGTAAATCCTAGAGGATTTTCTCGCGCCACCTTAGAGATGTTTTCTAAGGCGCGGTAGACTAGTGCTAATATTGGAGCCACGGCTGAGATGTTTACAAATTAAGTAAATACGAGTGTGTATGCAACAGGTTTATATTTGCATTGATATTGAATCGGCCTATGTATACTTATTTAGGAAGAAATAGTTTTTTTAAAATTTGTGTCACACTCATTTTTGACCTGCCTGATGTTAGCCCGCTCCCTACATCGGGCATCATAACACCATGGTTAATTACAAGGTGTTAGTTCCATTGTAATTAGACTAGTTTCTCCAGTTGTCTATGTAACCTTCAGAAACTTGTCTATGGCTCGGAGAAATGATCTGCTTTTACTAAATATTTGAGGAGGTTGTACATACCCAGTCACCCACCCATCTGTTCAACGTTCAAACTTTACGCGTGAGCTGGATTGGAAACTCAGTGGCCGGATTAATTAATGTCACTTGAATAAGGATTAACAAATTCCAATTGGCAAAATCTTGCGCTGAATTGATAGTGGGTTAGTTAGTCCATCTAGTTCTACTGTTTCTATAGGTAATATTCATGTTAGCATATCGTTTCAAGCCCTATCGCCTTTGCTTGTTCAAAGCTTAAAACTAGGGCTGTGCTATAAAAAACAAATCAGATTTTCATTTCGCTTTTATCGGCGCGCCGCCGTGTTATTTACGAGCAAAAAAGTGGAACGGACCCGCTGAAACGGCGATATTTAGCCACAATAGCTCGCACGTACCACACAAATGGGATGAATTATTCGTTTCAGATACTTTTTTGGTTAAATGAACAATGCCAAATATGTAGATACTTTAATTTATCAGTGACCGAGAGGTTTGGGTGAATGCTTCGAATGGCAGATACCGATATACTGGTGACAACTATACATACCCGTCCAGTTCCGAGTGTTTATTTAGATGAATTGTAATGCCCTTGTCTAATTTATTTTAGTATACATGTGTTGGGGCAGACGACTTTTGGAGGAGTGCAGACCGCAGATGCGGTAGGTAAAAGTAGTTTGCAATTTAAAATACAAATTACATATACTTATGTATACATTGTAGTTGGTTTTGCCACATACTGTCTTGACTCACAGCCTGTCAAATTATGTCGATCCGTCAACAAGTTTTCTCGTACGCTACGCTGTGTAGAAACCAATGAATTTTCATAGTGGCATGACATGACATGAAAAATGGAGGGACGGACGATCCCAACTCAACATCAATTCGCGACCAAGGGCGTATCTACCCGACTAGACGACAATTTGACGTCAGAATTTTCCGCCTTCTTTTTCGGATGTTCAGACTGAAGAATCAAAATGTTAATTATATACTTTGAAAGCGTACGTCGTCTGTAAAATTGTCAAACATAACAATAGATAATAAGAAGTCAACAACCTCCTTTACGATTGTTGTCGAATTCCATCTTTGGGATTGATAAAAGTGATTCGCGGTATTGGAATGTAGACCGCAATGCCATATAAATTCATGTGTAGGTAGTATGTTTTAAACGCTGCTGCGGCTTATCTCTAAATAGATACCGCAAAATGAATGAACGCATTCATGCCCGTCTATCTTGTGCGAGTAAGTCCGTTCTTTCGAGCTTTATGCGGTCCGGTTGCTGCCTGAAAGGGGATAGGTATTTCTGAGCATTTATTTATTTTTGCTGATAAATAACGAGTAAAGTATAGAGGTAATCATACTAATCATATAAATAACTTGTCATTTCATAAGAATGTAAAATATGCAGTACTTATACCATTGTGTTGATTGATGCAGTCTTCAACGTATGTTGAGTTATTTATGATTGTGTCTAACGTCTCATCTACAATCTCGATAGAGTTTGTTTAGCATTCGATCCTGTCTATGAAAAACTGATTAACTTAGGACTTCCCATATACAACTTCGATTTATTTTGGTGTTATGTGAATTCTTATTTATTGAATAAACTATAGAAACTGCATTGAAATCCTAACCAGAAAATCTGTAGTCTTTTTGTCGGATAAAGAACAACATGAAATCCTTTATACTATTTTACGTCTATTATTCTATTCTTCTTCATTTCTTGTCACTCTTTTGTCATCGTATATAATATGAGTATGCGTATTGAATCAGTTATACGGTGAGTTGTACTGTTTAAATATAGCTTTTATTTTACACTGTTAATTTATTCCTATTGTCTGGGGAAGTTGTTTTCCTAACCTCTGTTCGGAAGGCGTTGTGCTATCTCGTATGTGGCTATTAATTCTGGAATGTTTACTCGAACAGGTGTTTCGTGGCTCTGAATATAAAACCCTGCCTTTGCTTGTATATTTTTGAGGCTTCTGTCTTTTCAGAACTTCACTGGATCCATTTTATAAAGCATGTCATTCTTGTTATATTAAAGCTAAAGCTACCTTTATTTTACATCTTTCTATTGACAGTTCACTGAATATCGTCATAAACATAAGGTTTTTTCGACCACATTATCTATGTAGTGTAGTATAGCCGCTTAATTGGCCAGCCTCTGTCTTGCTCGATAACTTCGTTATTGCAAACGACGACGTCATCGCGTCAGAAATAAACAAAAGTAAACAAATAAAAAAACAAAAGTATTGAGGAATTATATTAATTTCGCCGATTACACATTTTAATGTCAGCCTTAAGTTATTGAACCTGCTGCTAACTAAAGTGACACTAAAATGTTTCCTGCCATTGTTCACAAGACATGCCAAACAGGGAGCGAACATGGATACGACGTGTTTTACTTCGATTATTAAGAAGGGACAATCATTATGCAGTTTAGATTTGTCCAAATCTTTCAATGGACCAGAAAAGAGCACTCGTTCTTTAGGTGGTCCATGCTTTACACTTAAGCACAGTTTCACGTCGGGTCATCTCGGTAGCCCTACCTATGCTCTGGCGCCGCACAGCGTCCCTGTCCTATGTCAGTTTAGTTCGACAAGGGAGTGTGTGAGGTAGGTACCGACCGAGTCGGGAACCCGCTCGCGCCCGGTCGTTGCTCTCGGCCAGGCTGGGCTGCCGCGGCATCCCTATTTCCCCCGCGACGGATATTATCGCGGCACGGCTCCAGCGATAACCATAATGTATTATCGCGAGGGCACGCTAACGGTCCCTTTAATGCGACGGAGCTACAATATAGATACCATTTTCAAATTGTCCGTTGGAGTTTCTTTCTGTTGTTCTATTTTCATTTTGTTTGAAGAATTTTGTTTGACGAGGGATAACTGCTTTATTTGCATACTTGACACTTGAAAGTAAAAATGCTAACAAAATAGTGATGCAGAAGGAAAGGATGTTTTCATTAAAATGATTTGTTTAATGTGGTTCAAAAGTCAAAACTATTTTATTGCATGTAAGTACACTGGGTACATTTATACAACGTCAATTTTTTATCTATCACCGCTTCCATTCGGTTTAATTATGTATTATTATTTATTTATTACTTTTTACTAGTAAGCTGGTTAAGTCTTATTTACTGTAGGTATTGCTAACATAAGTAATATCTTTTCAAATTCAAATAGTTATTCAAGGATTACGTACGTTATCAATTTATCATTAAAAACTGTGATTTTTGGTTAGAATTTTCGTTTCTTAAAAACTATTCTTTTGGTTGATTTTATTATTAATGATAGTCATTATTTATATCTTTACAAAAGCTTTGTTATGCTAGAGCTTTATATGGCAAAGTATCTTTATATAGATCTACGAAACGGTTTGTTGACTTTATGATAATCGTTTTATTGACATGATTAATTCCTGTTAGTAACTACCTATATTAAAGCTTTGGGAAATAATTTATGTGTGAGGCGTCACATCTAGAATAACAGTTACATCTTAAATTTGAAATGCAATACTTTTACGGCCATCAGGACCTTGCTAGTGTCATGTATAAATGTTTATGCTCTTCAAGTTTAAATTATTTCTCTAATGAATTCCTTGTTCTATCTCTCAGCACATCTCGCACGTTTATCAGAACTATCTCACATAAATTACGTTTAAGGCACCGCAGTAAAATGCGGATTTACGTCGTGCAATACACCGCAGTGAATCGTAAACTGTATTTATAGCTATGGATCTTTCTATGGACCTTCTTCATCATTCTTTCGAAAAATTGACTGTCTGCAGCAGTGACATAAGCAGTCTGCAATAAAAATAGTCAGTCTAGTCAGTTTTCAATCTAAGAACAAGGATCCCATAGAACTGCTGCTAAAATAACAATAATAATCAGAGAGGGACACACTTATTACAAAAGTGGTAAGAGTAAGCAAGACAGGTATAGTATCTTCTATCTCTATCTACGTATGTGAATTTTTTGACCAACTGCCCTCCAAAAAACAATAGCCCGACTAAAATAGATAGTGTTTGTTTAGTTTGACCCCGCCATGTAAGAAGCGTCTTCTCAAATTATTGGGGTCAAAGACTATTGCTATTTCATGCTATACGCCGATTACGGTTTTATGGTTCATTCTATTTCTAAGGTTTTTATAGATGCAAAGTTATGTAATGTCGCATCTATAACCGCTGTGTGCACACGATTTATGCCGTGAATTTAGCCTTCTTTGCTGACTGTACTCGAAGGCTGTGTAAATATGAGACTATATAATGTGAGGGCCAGATTCTGTGACGCAGACTTCATACCTGAAATAATATTGTCTGTAAAACTACATAGGTACAGATTTTAGGAGTAATTTAACTCAATTTTGCAGTACGGCTGCTTTAAGCGTGACACACACTGAGCGGCGGCGTTGCGGTTTTTTTCTGTAATGTTCGAAATAGTATGGAGCCATTTACATCAAAGCGGCGGGCGGCGGCGCGGCGCGTTCTTCATACAAACCTTCGCCGCCGCAACGCTTTCGCAACGCCGCCGTCCAGTGTGTGTCACGCTTTAAGGTCGTGGTTTTAAGCTCCAGTTTGTATCTACCAAATGAGTTTTTAGAACTTAAATACTGATTATTCTCTTGCATAACGAAAACTATCCAGCCTAGAAACTTTGCCTATGCCTCTATATAATATCTATCGACACAGAGACCGCCGTACCTATGGAAAATGACTGTTGGTTTAGTCTCCAACATGGTCAATCCTTTTTTAGCAATATTCTGATCTGAAAACTATTATAGTAATAACAGAGAGCAATAAAGATACGAATCAATAGTCACTCTATAGTTCATTAGGTGTACAAGAGGTCCGATTCTAAAGGCACACTTTTATAATTTAACACATGAATCAAAAAATTTTGCCACTCCCATATGGATGAGTAATAAAAGCATTCTATGGTTGTCAAAATCGTGTCATAGTTTGACACGATCACAAAATTATGACTCACTCACACATTCTCATTTTCAAACTCCATATAAATTTGTATTAGCAACCTCCTCCCGCTACTCCGCTTCCTTTCCACATGGGACCAACATATGTGTGATGAGTACATCTGTTGGTTTTCGGATTCTGGGTGTTTGTATGTATTTAAGTATTTATTTAAAAGTATACCTATGTTTATCAGTTGTTGAGTACCCATAGGATAGGACAAGTTTCGGCTTAATTTGGGACTAAACAGCCATGTGTCAATTTGTCCAGAAACATTACTATTAATATTATCATGTTTGTTTGACTGTTTGTCCGCAGGGCGGTGACGGATCCTCGCGACGGGCGGCGCGTGGCCCTCAAGAAGCTGCCCAACGTGTTCCAGTCGCTCGTCTCCTCCAAACGCGTCTTCCGAGAGCTCAAGATGCTGTGCTTCTTCAAACATGAAAACGTTGGTATTTTATTTATATGCAACAGCCTAATTAGGCAAACAAATTAATTAATAACAACTTAAATTGTTTATTCTTTACAAAAGTATCTTACATTTATTAATAAGTACTTACCACGAATAGCAACCTGTACCACTAAATGGTAGCAGATATTTTTACAAAATCGTATATAGGCTATCTGTGAAAGCAAAACTACAAAATGTAGACAAACAAACAAACAAACAATTCCGCAAAATGTAGAATTTTGTAAGTATCGAAACCCCAAATTACAACGTTTGTAAACGTTAAAACTGTCATTAATTTAAGAATCCGCGAAGTTGTCTTTATCTATAGTTTTAGACAAGATCTTTAAAACGGTTTTATCAGATTTGCAGTTTTTGATGTTACTTTAATCTACTAAGTGTAACAATAGTCTGTTGATTTTTTCATACCCTATATACAAAATTCATACTTTCCCTGAAATAAAACGTGTTCATCCATCTATTCTATTTCAATTAAACCAAAGCAACTAATATATAATTGAAACAGAGAAATGCCAATCTCCGTTTGTCTGTGCCCATTACAAACTGTAAAACAAACATATCTGGACCCAGTATCTTGTAATTAATTGCTTACTTAACTAATTACCAAGGCGCTTAACAACCCTTTCCGCGACATTAATTGCCTATTGTTTTAAAAAAATACAAAGCCTTTGGTTTGATTAGTTCCTGGGACTATAATGTCAGCTCGTTAAAATTTTCGCCTCGTTAATATTAAAATGGAACTGATGGATGATAACAGATTTGTTAATCAGCGCTAAGCTTGATAATGACATAATGAGCGGCAGCATTCGACTGACAATGCTTTCACTATAAACGTGCCACAATCGCTTCCAATCCTCTCGTTTTTGGTGCAAATCAAACGCTAAATAGAGATGTGAAGGCAATAGAATGTTTATTCGGCATTTTAGTCTCTTTATTTCGGTCATATTTTAATGTGTTTTCAGTCGAATTACGCGCAGAATATGCGATGTAATTAATAAATTTCTGATGGGTTACGTGAAAAACTTCTGTTTTGCAAAATGTCCAATAAGTTAGTACCTAATTCGGTTTAAATTCTGAAGGGTGAATTAGATGTATTTGTGGAATTAAAAACAAAAGTTGTGGTGATTATTGAGTGTTGCATTGTGCAGTTCCAAAACATAGAAACAAGATATATTTCAACATTAATTATTATCTGGCAGAAAATTTCGGCTGAACTATAATTTTTGTCCTATCTCTAGTTTGTCGATCTGACAAATGCGCGTAAACCACACAGAATGCATGTTGATCGATAAAACACACAGTGAAAATGAATAAATTATACGAGGAGAGCGCTACTCGCGCCGCATTATAATTATTTTGTGATAATATTTATGCGTGTCACAGGAATGTGCCGCCGTAATCAGTTTTTTTCTGAGTGGGTATAGAGAAATATTAACAACGTAATACTTTTTACTGCAATATGTGAAGAATTGAAGACGGCTTTCTTCCGCTGAACTTAGAACATAAAGTTATTTTAGGAAGTTACTGCTGGCTGGGGAAACGCTCTCTCTAAAGTAAATGATTTTAATTTTTATATAGTTAAGTACTTTGTTCTGTGATAATTTTTAAGTATTATGACTTCTGTTGCGGCTCGTCCGTATAGAAAAGTTTTCTGTGAATATCATTAGAACCGTCATTGGAAGAAAACTTGTAGAATTACTGTTTCATTATATTCGGGATTTAGGCTGTTAGATTACTCAACTATAGAACAATATTATGTTTAGTTAATTTGATTATTATTTTAGTTTTTTGCTCCACGTCCGTCACACGACACACGGCTGGTTAACTAACCAGCTTGTTATTTTGGTTTCGATTTAATTCACAATACTTATACTTTTGAACAAGAATCACCAACTCTTCAGAGGGTTACGTAACTGATATTAGTTTATACTAATTTCAGTTAATTCGTGATTTATTTAGTTGTGTAAATAGTCGTTTCAAGACATAAATTAATTTAATAGACGTGCATAACAATAAGGTTATCAGGAAACCGTTTTGTCCTAGATTTTTTGCCATAAATCACTTTTTAATGTGAAGCAAATGGGTCAAATATAAATTGTATTCATTTCTTAATTACAGGTACTATCGGCGTTAGACATCCTTCAGCCGCCCAGCCTCGACTTCTTCCAGGAAATGTATCCTTTTTTACTAAAAAAAATTTGAGTTTTTTTTTAAATATATCCCCGATCATCAACATCACTGCCGGAATCTTGGTGAGTGAGTCTTTGAAGCTAACTTTATCTCAGTCCGTCTGCGTTATACTTCATAAAACTATCCTACTTAGTTGTTATAGTCATCTGATTTATTATCTATCCATTTTAGGGTCTGCTTTGTCATTACACATACCTTCTACATGATTTTGGCGCTGTTTGAATGGAATATCACTCTAATTGAAGGCAACGTCGGTTTATCTATTTTTTTCATGACTTTTAAACCAATGTGAAATTTAACATTAAGATTTTCGTTGTTGCTTACACCTATTTTAAAGATATATGTTTAGTGCACTGACTATTATGTAATGTACAATCAGAGGGAGCAGAGCAAACACTTTTAGGGGAAAAAAACGAATGTCGGCGAGATTTTTTGGATATCGAGCCGAAGGCAAAAGTAAGCATAGAAGCGTAGAATAAAAGTACGGTTAGAACAAACTGTCTTCGTCGGACGTTTTATTCCCCGTCACGTTTTTGAGTTTCGCCGCTTGAACTGTCAGCGCTTGAGATAAATGATTTAGCTTTGTTTCAATCTTTACATGCAGCAAGCAAGATTTATTGCGGCACATTGCAACTTCTCTTTTTCACACAAAATTCCAAACAAAATTGTTACAACTTTATTGAAAGAGGACGCCCAGTCATAAGATTTGTCTTGTTTAAGTTTTCAATTTTTTGTTACTTATATAAATTAAACCGTCTAGACCTCAGAACAAAAGTTGTTCAATATTCGATAATGAATGCGTGTCTGTGCGAGTATAACGGGTTTTAATACTACGTCCAAAACAATGTCTTTTTTTGATTGAGGTACTTTTCTGAAAGCAAAGCCGAAGTCAATAATATTTGTAATGATACTACTCGGCTTAGTTTCGGTGCTGTTATTTATTCTGTGGTTTCGTGAAGCGATGAGCATTGCGATGACGCACCCGATAATGCGTGGGCCCGGTGCGACTGGGCGGCTCTTCCTTTATTTGCTCCTTGCCGTTTCTTGTTTACTCGCCATACAATCTTTTGTGTTAAATTATTTTCACAATTCATTGTTCACTTCTACAAAGGATATTGATCTATTATTTCTTCCTTCGGGAAAATTCCGTTCCGTATTGCAACACGGTGGACCAACTGCAATATTCTTTCTACTGGTGGTTTCACGAGGGAATGGGTATGTAGAAAAAAATCTTTAACCCACTCAGTCACTACCATAGGCTTTAAAATACCCCAAAAGAGTGCGATATAAAAAGCTAAATATGAAACCGCCAGTATTTTGTGATAAATCTTACACTGCGATAAATAGCGGCGATGGACAGCCCAAGTGAAAATTGACGGCAACTCAACACTTGCCTAACAGATACTGGGATTATAAAAGATGGCGTGAAATTGATACACCATCGGCATACTTTATCGTTATCACGTCAAAGTAAAATTTTGGAAGAGCTTTTGTAGTAAAGTTAAGTTTTTTAACAATTTAGGTATTAGCATTTTGTGGTAGGAACTTAGGAATCTATTCTGTGGCTTGTGAAGTTATGAGAGGACAAATTAATCGTTTAGAATTTGCAGAACAACTATTGAATTTAACTCAAGTTACGACTAATTTCTATAAAAATAAGATTTATTTGTTTGTTTAAAGCTGCGATCATTAGTTTAAAGGTAATAATTACATAGGTCATCAACAGCCTATTAATGTCCCCACTGCTGGGGCTCAGGCCTACCCTCTTAACGAGGGCGTTCGGGTTATAGTCCACCACGCTAGCCCAGTGCGGGTTGGTGGACTTCACATGCGCCTAAGAATTTCTTCTTCGGCGTATGCAGGTTTCCTCACGATGTTTTCCTTCACCGTGTGAGAGCAGTCAGTAAATGTACTTAAGTTTCGAGAAAAACCCATTGGTACATGGCATAGCTGGGGATCGAACTCCGGACCTTACGATATGATAGGCCGCGTCTTATCCCCTACGCCACTGACGCTCTAATACATAGGTAATAATTACATAGGTACTTAACAAAAAAAATTCGAGAAAAAACATTTGCGGTATGGCCGTACTTTTATTAGTTTTGTCCGCCTTGTTGGCCTAGCCTAGTCCTTAGACTCGAACGCCGGAGGTCACAAATTTACATACCAGCTTGTACAGATTGTCGTTGATAATATTTTATGATCCCGTGTTTGCGACCAATTTGATGCCAAGTTATACCTAATATCTCATTCAAGTTTAAGTTAACACACATGATAGACTTTAATTAATATATTCGTAACGGTACACCACAGTGAGCGCCACGCTAAACCCACTGGAACTACGCTAAAGCACATTAGTGCAATTATGTTTTCGTGATCGATAGCCAGTTGTGTAGCAGCGGCGAGAACGGCGTCAGCTGGCTCCGGAAACACAATATCCGCCGTTAGTCTTTCGCTAAGGGTTGCCATTTAGTACCCCACACTGCTTTCTACGAATTACTACTAAAGTTTTTAAAAATGCGATGTTTCTTATAACTGACGTTTTGCTTGTTTATGGTTTCCTATTTCTCCTGATCCAATCAAACCTCTATCCAAAAATGTACCTAATAAATTTGAAACAATTCAGAAGAAGTTTTAAAGTTCTTGCGTACTTTGTACTGTAGGTGAAAAAACTAGTAAGACTGATTGATGGACGAAAATGAATGGTAAAAAATAAGGAGGCAAATGGGGTGTGATGTGAGGGTAGCTTGCATTCCCTGCTGCCTCCTTCGCGAGCCGCAAGGGATGCATGAAGATATGTATGTACATCCTACGTAGCGCTAACCCCAGCTGCACTGCACGCTGCCCCTCTGCCGTCAATTTATTCCCCTTCAACTTTTATTGAAATTCGAATGGCACTCGAAGCGAGTGTTCGAACTGCGAGAGACCGGGACCGGCTTCCTCGAACGACTCGGCGCGAGACCGCCACCGACAAAAGGAAAACACTTGGTCGCACTGTAGAGCTGAAATTGAACTTACACTTGGAACTTGGCGGTCGCAAGCACTTGTATGTGCAACTAATATTTGTCGTTACGAACAGTCGCTACATTGTTTATTTATATTGATTCAATCTATGGCTTCAATTGAAATAATTCTCCTGCGTTTAGTTTCTTTCAGTGTAATATCAGTGAAGAAACGGATATTTTTTTTATAATTAAAGAAGTAAAATTTTTCAAACAATTCACAGGAACGATAAAAAACATGAAAATAAACTGTATTATAATAAGAATGCTGATTTGTTTTCAATGAATATGACAAAGGGATTAATCGTAGGCAACGCTGTCGCGGGAAAAATCGCCTTATATAACTACTTTTAGATTCAATACAAATATTGCGTATTTACCTTTTGACTCGTGCTTAAGGAAAATTTATGTTTCTCATGGAAAACAAGAGGATAGTAGGTAACATTCACGAGGAAAATAAACGTCCCGTAATATTGCGCAAGAAATAAATCAACAATAGTACAACAGCAAGTATTCTTGAGATTTTCCCAAACATTCATTATTACGAAGGCGATATAAATAAACAACTTGTGTTCCTATTTACGAAGAACTAAATCTATTACTATAAAAATACCCTGACCGACTCACTGACTGATCTGATCTATCAACGCACAGTCAAACCTCTGGATCTATATACTTCTGTGTCGTTACAGGCTTTCCCTTCCCTTAAGCTTTATATCATGTTTTAACATCTATAGTAGTAAAAATCATAACACAACAGAAACATAAAACATTTGGAATGATTTAATTTCTCAAATCACTTTCGTTGCAAAAAAAATTACAAAAGTTTGACAAATATATTCGGATAGGTGGGATTCAGGCATAAAAAGTACGAAGCACCGATGCAGGCAAAAGAAAAACAGAAAGTCCTAGGGGTTAGACGGGTCTTGAGTTGGAAACTTGAGCCAGTGAGGGATTTAAGAGAGATTGCTAAATTATACGATATAACTTTCAAAGAATTCCGTTCTTGAATTGTAAAGTATAAATACATAAGTAATTTATTGAGTTACGTGAAATATAATATAGGAGAAATAAAGTCGAAAAGGGACATCCCGACATAGAGAACTGAAAGACTAGTTTTCTATGCATCTTGTTGAGCAGTATCACTCCATGCCTAATTTCGTGGCCTTGGTTCAGCCACTATTACTAATCAATTCGTCATTGATGCAAATTGTTGAATTCATCGTAAAATTTTTGGATCTTTTTCTATAGGTTAAGTTATTCTGGGTATAGCTTTAGAGATTACGCAGAAGCGTAGCGAAGCACGGCACCGATTTTAGTGAATTAAAAATTCTACCAACCATTTACTAACTGTGATACCTTTGAGCAATTTCAATGAAAATCTGTGAATAGACAATGAAACCCAGTTGTACATAATTCAACAGCTCTCATTACTTATGAAACTGTTATTGGAGATCGTAATAAAGTGAGATCGTTAAGTGTTGCGATGAGTTGTTTATGTTCCCGCCGCGTTCGTTCCCATGTCGACGCGCGCGTAACAGAAATAGAACTAAGTGCTTCCGCTAAATAAAATGCACTGTTCACTGCTCTTTGTGCGTTACCCCCACAATTTGGACATTTACCCAGTTTTATTCAGAATTATTTTCATAGTGTTATTTGTGCCAACACAAATCTTTGTTACATTGTAATTCATTTGTTCCGCGACTCAACACTGTTTCGGTGAAATTTTGTAATCATTACGCAAATTATTGACATCACCTTAAATTATACATGTCCGAATTATGTGAGAACGAAACGTAACACTTAGTTATACTTACATTATAACAAAAAATCTCAGCAAAAGAAATGAGATCTGAGAAAAATGAAAAGAAACTAAAGTGAAGGAATTTTAAAAATTAATGTTCACTATCTTTTGTAACGTTCGTTCGTCGCTCGCGTCCGAAAACAAAGGAGCGAAAATTGGCACTTGGCAAGTCGCGGGCTCGGATTTGAACTAAGCACCTCTGGTTGTCATTGCTTCCTTTGTTGAAGGAATATTCCATTATTTTTAGGGTCTTCGTTTAATTGGATTTTTTAAGTATCGCCGTTAGGTTTTATTGAATGCTTTTGCCTGACTTCGGTACGGATTCTCAATTTCAATGACTCTATTTTGACTTAGAACCGAATTCAATGAAATTAATCACGTATAGGCATATAGGCAGTCCGATTTAAAGATATTGTGTAATAACTGTTGTCCCGCGGCGCTACCCGCGGCTATTTAATTTATCGAAATAAATTATTTTCCCATGATTGGACAATAAAACAGTAAATCGTATTCTACTCTATGTCATGACATTACGTACCTGCCCACAATTTTGTAGGCGTAAATGAAATCAAACAAACATACTGAATTTCACATTATATTAGGGCGACATGACATGTCTTTGTCCTAACTCAGACTACGAACTTGCAAGAGCGTGAATCGTCCGTCAGCCAAGTTTATTATACATGCGCTCCTAGCTTTTGTCTGACACGTCACAGTTTATAACGAAACATTTTTACACAACTCCCTTTTGTGTCCGCACTTCACACAACGGGTTGCACTACTGTTGTTGGTTCGCCATTGTTTTTGTTCCATGGCCATTACTTGGTTGGTTCTTTTGTCCGGTGGTGTCATGTCTTTGTTCGGGCGGGCGGGGCGAGGCGCATCGTGCGCGGCGCAGCACCCCTGCGCGTGCGCGTGCGCTTCCTAATTAGCGGCCGGCGGCGTAGGTGGCTTGGCCCGATTTAACCTCACCGCGTCACGCCTGGCCGTGCCCTCGCGCAGATTATCGTAAATGTATTATACTGGTGCAAGTACCACTTGGTATTCTACTTATATAATTTTATATTAATTATTCGTTATTATTCGTTATAATAATTACCTGTGCTGGTTTCTGTACATACAACTTTTAGATTATGACGACGTCTTGATCTACTAATGTAATTTTACAGCTGTCCTAACTCCATTATAAAAGTTGGAACATTTGCTGAGGAAGCTGAGGACGGATCAGAGTTGTCATGTTGAATAATATAAGTTTAATAAATAAAGTGACTTTTGGCATTGAGCGTCTATTTGAGACGTCCATCGCTTCCACTGGATTCTGCTTGGAATATTTAGGCATCCTTCAATGTCACTTGAGTGATTAGTTCACTGTTCACCTTCTGTCACGTGAGCTGTGAATTTGAGTATACTCGTTCTGTACACCGATGTCGGCGAACTAATGTCCTTTCTTTGTTCGGAACTCGGAAGCAATGTCAATGTTGGTTTATTTACGTTATTTTTACACACTATAGGTATTCATTTTATACATACTGAAATCAGCTACAAATTATGTTGTGTTCGTCCAAAAATTTAATTACTACAAATATAAGTTCATCATTTTGATTGGGATGAAAATATTGTTTTTTTTACAACAAACAAAATTAAATAAACGGTAATCATCTTAGAGTACATTTGCCAGCTTAATTATACTCTTAGGTAATCATGCTCACGATACATCTTCTTATATTAATACAACAGTGTGGATATTTGTTTAAGTATAAATAATTGTTTGCTCAATCACGCTATAACGGCTTAACGAATTTTGAATAGACTTGGTAGAGTGATAGCTTATAATATTCTGGATAAATAATACTTCTTAAAGCCTAAAGCCGTAGGCGAAGCGCGGGACTTCCGAGAAACGGACGGATATGTTATAGGTAATTTTAAATTTCACATTGCTTGCATATATAATGAAAAAAATACAGATTAAACAAACCCAACCGACAGAGAAGTCGTGCGTTAAATTTTGCAAAATTGTTTGTTACTTTTATTTTATGATGTAGTGGATACGATGCGAGTGGGTGACATTACATGCAGAAGAGAATCCATCAAAATAATAGAGGAAGTTGGCAGCGCTGTGTATGTGCGTAGTTATCGTAAATTCTAATCTAATGCTCGTTCGTATATAGCGGGATGTGTAGTGCGGCCGCCGCAATGAACACGCACGCCGCCGCTGCAATAATTGTAACTATATAATGAACGGTATGGGATTCACACCGAAGTTGAACTAAAGTTATTTGAAACATATGCAGCTCTTGGTGGCATTGCATTTCAAGCCTAACTAAATTCATTCGAAATTTAAAGGAAAAGTGGAATGGGCAACTGTTAAAGCGGGTTCCATCTTGAGCCACATAACCACATGCTTAATCGTCACTTACCATCGAGTGAGATTAAACGAAAGATGGACTGGACACCAGAACTGACAATCTATAGAGTTAAGTCTTCCCCCCCTGACCTTAGTCTGTTTTGGAAGCTCATCTAAAAATGGAAATCCAACAAAATAATCAGGCCTTCACTGGCAACAGTGCATTGTGCATATAACCTACGTATCTGCAATAGTAGACTGATATGACTGTTGGGCGGCTGGGATTTGGTGATCAGACCGTTTATGACATCGCCAAACGTTCCCTGCGCTAGGCATTAAGTCGAATTAGGGGGAGCCTGCATTTCATTCCTACCTATCGATCGGGGTGCTTCCGTCTGCCTGCGTATTAGAATATGGGTTGTATTGCTGGCTAAATTTATAAACCGGGTCATGCATTAGCCTAGGTGTGTATAGCTTAAAGATGGAATAAATGCATTATTTATTTATCGTAATTATTGGTATCCTGTTTTGATTGTATTCAATTCATCAACAGTGACCTCTTTGTACTAATCCTCGTGTCGTGAACAGTTCCCAAATATCGTATCAATATAAGATTTCTTAATTCAATGAATGACTGCAAAGTTGCAATAAATTGACGCGCTAATCACACCGAGTATTGTCAAAACAAATTGACAATTGTGTACCTCTGGTAATCTCATCCATCAGGATGGCTGGGCAAATCCCGTCCAAATTGTGTTTTACTGTACGAGTAACCCGTTTGACGTGAAAGGTCTACAATGTAATGTAGACTTTGTCACTATGTATTAAGACTAGGTATGGTTTACTGGTGTATCCTGGCTCTGGAACGCACGCAACATGCGTCGTCGGACTGCCTCATTTGTTTCCGAGCATTTTCCCATCAATGGATGTAATGTGATAGTGAATTTACGATTTTACCGAAAAATGTTTTTTTTTTCACGAACTCACGAACCTACAGGCTATTAATCTTTCTATATTATCTTTCTATTTCTATATATCTAGATTAATATTTCTATCTAACCTTTCCTGATATCTATAACTCTATACTAATAATAAAAAGGTAAAAACTGATGGATAATTTCCACGCACCAAATGATAGCGGGGTATAAAATACACCTAACGCCATCTATTGACAAACTTTAAAACTAAGAAATTTGCATGATTAGAACGGGTTAAAAATTTTGAATAACATATAAATAGTATACTTTATAACGCGTATGAAGTCGCGGGGCATCGGCTAGTTTAAATATGAACAAAGGCTGTATTTAGAGAATGTAGTAGAATAATCGGATAGGGCTTAATTGACAGAGTTAAGACCCCAAGTTGTTTGAATTGAAATTTAATTCCATTTATACTATTACCGGGAAATGTGAAATGTGAGTCAGTAGGGATAGAGCAGCGGTCTATTCAAATGTTTGCATTCCTACATGTGCTCGGATAAAATGAGAGTTTTTTCACCGAAATGTTGTTGGGAAGGCATCTAACTTACTATTATTTTTTACGCTAGCTGCTTTTGTTCGAGACAGGTGACAGGGAATGGTTTATTTGACAGTTTTTTGGCGTGAGGGCGCGCCGCGCGACCGGAATGTTCAGCATTTAATAATGCATGGTGTTGAAAACATACATAATATGAACATTTATTACTTATCTATTTTTCTCTATGGTATAATATTAATCTAAATAAATATAGGATAACAATAAAAAACTTATTATATAAAACTAAAACTAAACTTAAATATAAATTATAAATAAATTATTAATTATTAATAAACATTTATTTATTTATTTATTTAAAACTTTATTGCACTAATTTGTACAAAAGGCGAACTTAATGCCAATGGCATTCTCTACCAGCTGACCTTTGGGCCATGCAGATAAATTAGTGGTAGGCGCAAAAAGATAGTTTAGTTTATTTAAAACAATATGATAATATAAAAGAGTAATATATGATAATTAATTACATACACTACAAATAGATAAATAGATACAAATTATTTTTAAAAAAATACTTCTTCACGCTATGTCCCTGACGGGGTATGAAGATAGAATACAGCGCCAAGAACATAGACATACGTTGAATAAGTAAATACCTTCCCCGAAATTGTTCATAAGAACAATTAAGACAATAGTACATAAGTAGGTACATAAGAATTAAGACATAAGTACATAAGCTTGAATATCTTATTGAATAATTTCAGACTCAATCGCATTTCTGGAAATGCATTTTTTTTAAAGTAAGTACTTAATGGGTGTTTATTTTAGATGTTTCTTTTTTAGATTGCTGACACTACTAGTGACTAATTTGTTAGTTAGACTAGTAATTTGATAGTTTTTAGATGATTTGTGACCAGGCTTTGACATTTCAACATGAACAGACTTAATACTTTAAAACAACACTCTGTATCTTGTTATGACACACGCTATGCTATGCCCTTTGGCGCCCGAAATTGTCTCGCTCTAGTAGTTCAAATAATTTTGATCAAAATATAACCGCAGCTCTTCAATTGGACAAGGAAATTGAGCTGAAATTGAAATAAAAGTCTTATATTACCTGCACAGCGATTTATTGACAAAAAATTACAGAATCAATTAAACAAAATTAATAATTTAAATATAATTCAAAAATAAATAGAATAAATTTTAATATACTCGTTCTGAATATAGATTTTTGAATTTGAATTGGGGGCTGTTTGTCAGACGCGTTTCATCAAAGTTGCGTTTTGTTAAGGTTGCAATCACGTCAAAATTTGTTTAGTCAAACTTAATTTTCATAGAAAGTAAAAACAAAACATTTTTTTATTACGAGTAAGTATTTTAACTAGAGGCACAGCCTGCGGCCACTCACACTGAAATGTATGAAAAAAATATCATTTCCATTAACCTACTAAAACTAATTAGTATGGTGTAGTGTGTGGGTGAAGCGTGGCCCGGTTCCTGTATTTCTCCCCTTGGCTTCCGGGCTGTGAGGGGCAGATTTTACAGGCGCGAGGAGTGGTCTTTCCATATTTACCCCCCCTACATACTACCTATTACATATTAAGTGCGGTAGAGGTCGAGGTCAGTCCCGGAATGAAACACGCGTTTTATGTTTTTATGACCCATCAGCATGACTTTTGAACATTTTATTAATACTCATACCGTGGGGAAACTTTTTATAACGCGTTATAGGTCGGAAAAACGAAATTCCATCATCCTGGATGCCCCCTTGCGTGCCTGACGCCTAGGCATCTCACGATAATCGTAAATTTTTGTGTGGAGACATAAAAAAGATAGTAAAACGTGCTGTAAAATTTGATACCACAGTTTTAAAGGTTTTCTTTATACGGCCGGTACTAGACATATACGTGGCGTATGAAAATACCTTTTTAATTGGTTTTCTTAGACACCTCTTATTCCTAATAGCGTTGTTCTGGAGATTTAAGTGAAACAAGAATTAATGTTATTGACAATAAATTACGGTTTGATGATATCTGAGTGGTATACTAATGTATGAAAGGAAAGACTAAGGGCCTCTTACACCGCTTGCTGATAAAGTCCCAGATACCCCATCTGCAGGTTATCTGACAGAGAGCCAATTTTTTTTGTTTTCACAGGTATCTGATTGCCTATATCTTATATATTTTATATAGTCTATCACACAGATTTATATAATAGATTAGTTTATCACTAAGATTACTATCTGTAACAATATCAGGAAGTGGTGAAAGAAGCCCTTAGGAAAGTTTAGTAATAGATGCGGACGATGAATAATGATGGATGATAGTGAAAAAATTGAAACACGTGCAATTCTGAATTTACCCAGCAAACGATCTACCTACATCTCAAGACACATTACAAAAATCATTATAATATGATTAAAACGCTCGTAATATTATCGATATCGACACTTATTGTGGAATTTTGTAGTCTTTTTAAAATCTTTATTTCTTAACGCTTGTTTGTAGTGTAGCTAGGTGATACAGTCGATATACCACGAGTCGAAATTTTTTGTCTTTTTAAGATCTTTATTTCTTACCGCTTGTTTGTAGTGTAGCTAGGTGACACAGTCGACATACCACGAGTCGAATTTTGTTGTCTTTTTAAGATCTTTATTTTATACCGCTTGTTTGTAGTGTAGCTAGGTGACACAGTCGACATACCACGAGACATTGTGAACTCAATGCCTTATCGCGGAACAACAATGCGAACACACAAATGCAGTGCTAATAAAATTGACGTTAGGTACTCATAACAGTCGTAACATAACGTTGAGGTTTACGTAGCACATTAAAACGTGGGTTTTATTAACCGGCCGGGAGGTAGAAGAATCTCGCCGTAAACGACTGCTTTATTTATTCCACGACTTCATTACCTACGTCCTTCGAGTAAAATAACCTGAGAGTTAACCGTTTATGATATGACATTCCAATGGTATTAATGTAGTCATCCTTAAATGTGAGGCTCTCTCTATAAACTTTGTTTGTAATAGCATAAATGTATACGCCATTTTGAGCTAAGCAGATATTGAAGTAATTCAATACAAAGACTTGTTCAACCTCAAACTTGGATTATTTGTAGACGTAATTTCTTATTTCTATTCGGTTATTTTGATTATTATTTAAGTTGATCGAAACTACAAGTAACGAGTAAACCACGGGCGGTCGGTCACCGTTGAAAGTTAAAATTAATTCTACATTTTACTCTCACAAATTGAAAACGTGTAATTATCTCTGATTTACATCTCTTGTATCCGTGGCGGTTGAAAAAATGTACATAGATTGCGACTAATTTGCGATTCAGAGAGGGCTCAGGTCGTAGCTTACTGTGCAGGTTGTTGAGATAGGGCGGGGGGCGCCAGGCTACCCTTTTCGTTAATGTATTCTGGCAATTTCGCTAACGCTCGTGCGCCTCCCCGAGCCGACGCGAGCTCGCGCCCGGTCCCCGGCTAGACCCCAGATTAAATTTGTACCCTTCTGTTATCATTACTTTTTTGTTACTTATCCTGTCACCCAACCCACTACGACCGACCTATCCCTAACTTTCTTTCCAATCGAATCTCCTTTTATCAATGTTGTTTTTGAATTATATTGTTTGGTCTTAAAGCTTTGTTTTCTTAAGCGAGATTGGAATAACTTCGACGTTTAATTTTTTCTGTTTGAAGATTAACATCGAGCTGGCCAGGAATTCGCCGATAAAGTTATTATTTATTTAGGTTTCAATAACTTTGAAACGTTGGAACTTCCTTTCTTTGATAATGTTGTTACGGTTATTAAGCTATACCATCTTAAATGTAGGTATGATTTATAAATGGGTCTACTCTACCATCGCGTGAAATGCCACGTCACGTCCTCTCGGCCTTTTGGTAATATTAGAATGATATATGAAAACTAGTGTAACATCCTATTCTCGCAGGACTGAAAGCGGTTTTTCGTTTCTCTCTACTATAACTTCCTCTTTCCCTTCGTTCTTTTCATTGTCTATATTATATGCATTCTCTATATTTCACTCGATCATCGCGAAAACTCTGTATTAAGGTATTAATCAGTGATCGATAATAGGACACAAACATTTTGCCGACTCACGAGTTTTGTCAGGGTGATTAATCGAGTTATGGAATAGTTTCTCCGAAGTTATCCAATCTTTCTTCGGCCGCGGTGAAAAGTTTCCGAAGGCGTAGCTCGAAGGTATAACTAGATTACGGATAACATCTCGTATTTTAAAGTATTTAAATTGTGCCGTAGCTTTAGATACGTAGACTAATAAACGTGTGAAAGTCTGTATCTCCACAAGTCTCTTCATTTTTCAAGTTCCCGCAGTCATAAAGTGCGTGCAATTACGTACTTTTTACCCGACTGCGCGACCACAAACGCAGGGTTAATAAGATAATTTGATGCATCTTATAAATATGATGTGGGTACAGTGAGAATATTCTATGATTAATCACTGGCTTCAAAGTAATAGATTACGTTTGCAAATTGTGACATAATTCCGGGATAGCTTAGCGGGCGGGCTCTTGGCACACGGTGCTCCCGGAGGCTCCGTGGAGGCTTCTTGGCGTGTTGGCATTAGAGACGGGTGCCGTGGCCCCTTCGGCTCGATGACGTCTTGGAAACTTGCCCGTCGGGCTTTAGATAACCGCAAGCGTATTGCGGCTGCCCCAATCCTTATGATTTTATCCAGCCGCTTTTTATGAAATGAGCTTGCCTTGCATAGGATGACAGCAACGGTAGGTGAGCTAGGAACTTGATTTCTATCGATCAAGGTTCAAACGGAATTAAGACATATTCATATCTTTATTGGTAATTTCGTAGTTACATGTCAAAAAGAAGAAAAAAGATATGTCAATAATCAATATCAAATACATGAATTATTACAGTCAATAAATTCAAACAATACTAAAAAATAAAATAAAAAAGTCCAGATACAACATGTCAAAGAAAACTGAAATAAAAATGTCAAAAATAATATATATAGGTATAAAAAAAATTACATTAAATATTTAAAAATTATTTACCTCTATTAGGTAATAAAAAGTCGTTTACACTATAAAACACTATAGTACATTAAGCATAGAATACTAAATATAAAAATTTTGAAAAGTTAAAGAAATATAAATAAGATAAATAATAATCGGTTAAGCCTTTTTTGAATGTGCGCTCAAGGAGTGTAAGTAACATAAATTTGCATGTGCATATTATTTCAACTCAAACCCTATTTGAACGCATTCAAATCACCTCTCCAAATCACCTTGGATACCCACCTGCTGTTATGCGCTAATAAACACAGGCTGTATTTTTCCCTTTGCATCCCAAGCTGCCGAAGTTAAGATTTGAAATGTTGCGCGGAATATTTCACCCGGGCGGGGCGGGCGGGGGCGGCGCGGCGAGCCGGAGTGGGTCGCAAATGAGACTTCGTTAGGTTCGGCGCAGTGAATGCGGTCGACGACGCAGTTCGGAAGGCGTAGGCACTCAGTTAAAATATTTGAGTACAGTACTCAATTAGGTGCAAAATAATGAGAGTAGAGACCAGGTCACTATTATTCAAATTATATTATATAGACTGTGAGGTAGACGGGAAAAGTACTCATCATCATCATCAACAGCCTATTAATCTCCCCACTGCTGGGGCTCAGGCCTACCCTCTCAACGAGGGCGTGCGGGCTATAGTCCACCACGCTAGCCCAGTGCGGGTTGGTGGACTTCACATGCGCCTAAGAATTTCTTCTTCGGCGTATGCAGGTTTCCTCACGATGTTTTCCTTCACCGTTTGAGAGCAGTCAGTACATGTACTTAAGTTTAAAAAAGTTAGGAAAAGTACTCAATTAATTGTAATTGTAAAACAATGAGAACTAAAAACTGAAAAATACATACCTATAGGGGACTGTGGATGTGGTTTCGTGGCAACTAAAGTGGGCAGATCACTTGTTAGTTTTAATAACTTATAACTAAATAGCTTAGTTTCTATTTCAACTTACTGAAGATAACGATAAACTGAAATAATTCTTGAAATTGCTGCCGTTGAAAATCGGAAAATGCGATTCCGAGTAGCAAACAAGCTCGGTTTTGATACAAGTTTTCTCATTACATTATGCGCGGTTCGATCGAGTTTGTTTAACATGGAAATTGTCTGTAAAACGGTAGTGGTTCTTTTTGTGTTTTCCCATTGAGTAGATTAGTGTCCCGCTGATATTCAGCACTTTGGGAAAGTGTGACGTCGCCGCCCGCCGCCGCCCCGGCTCCCCGCTTCGTGGCCAGGGATTTCTATTTCATTTCCAATAGGTATTTGTTAAGTACTTACTTACATAATTTCTAGGAAAGCAAGGTTCTTCTGGTTCTAGTGTGCGTCAATATATTACAGTAAATCGTTGAACTGTCTTTAACTTTTGACTGTCATAATCAAATCAATTTATCTAATCGGTTGTATTTTAGTTGGTGTACCTTCATATTGGTTTTCTAAGAAGAATCATCAGGACCACATTGCGATTTCTGGTTGTCTTAATCGGTAATGGATAGTCCTCTTAGCCTAGCTCTCGAACACAGATGTACTTATGCCAAACAATAACAGTTCCTGTTGCTATAGCTGTATTTGACTCTGTAGAGCTATTAGTTCTGAAGAAGTGATAATTAATAACAAAAACAGCTTCCGAAGCTTGTGAATGATCGTGAATGTTTTTCACAAATAACTCAGAGGCCCGGTCTCCAATAACGTATCGTATGATGCGACCCGCGCTCGGCTGGTGGTTGCTCCAAATTCCTATGTTTTGCCGCTCGGCCTCCCTTATGGTGACATACATTAGGGAACGAAACGGAGACGACCTAATTGGTGTATTTGTCTTTAGACACTCGACTCGGGTCTACTTAGAAGACAACGCCTGCTCATGCAATAGGTACTCTTCATATCATTGGGGTGATCCCGCTGCTGATTCGTAGGCACTTTTCCTTTTTGCTCTGTATTATCATCGTATATACTGATTATGACGCATGAGATAGGTACATTCGCTATTTTCATTTTTAACGCACCAGGCGCCGGGTAAATACAACCGCGATTCTGTCAGCGTCTCTTGCTGGCGCTTCCTTGGGTTTGAATCTATCGAAAGGAGCCATTTTTCAAAATTTGAGTGTTAGAACCTTAAACTTACTACGTTTTAATGGCCTATCAAAACCGCTCAAGACTCCGTCTAAACGCAGAGCCGTATGCGCATAGCACAAAATACAGGCATGGTACACAAGCGCAGTGCGCAACCGTCATTCAACATGACGCGTTCCACCGTGATAGGCAATCGCACCATATTAAAGGCCGGGTCAAACCGAATGCAGCACGGCGCAGCACGGCTTATGACGTAGTAAATGTATGGGATAATTGGGGAGAGGACACACCAACGCACGATGCTGCACAGCGCTGCGCAGCTACGCGCGTATTCGTGCGTCAAGCCACGCAGAGACAACCCGAGCGCGCGCGGTCTGACAACGTCGCGCGACAGCAGCTCGCGGTCTGGCAACATCGCGCGCGCGCCGTGCCGTGATTGGTCCTCACTAGTTGACGTCACACCGCATGAGGCGAGTGCGTTGCGGCACAGCAAGTCGCGACAATTGGCCGGTGTGACGTGCTACGCAACGTGCTGCGCTGCAACGCTTTGCGATGCACCGCATAAGCATTCGGTTTAACCCGGCCTTAAGTCACGACTGAAGTCTGCCATAGTAGAGGCGTATAAAAGCGATTGAAGTAGGTAAAGCCGGTCGTGTGCTATGAAGATAACGCGTCGCACCTACGCCTGTTCGCGCGCTCGCCTATTATCCGGGCCCGTTCCGTTTCGCTCTAGTGGACTGTCACCTTTAGCTATTCATCACCGGCCAAGCTTTGCCTTACTGTAACTTACACTTGGCGTATCCACTTAGAACTTAACCGACATGTTTCTATACCGCGGTGAAATGTACTCGTTTTATTTACGCACCTATTCTTCGGGACTTTGTATAAGTTAGGTACCTAACCTAACCTACATAGTACACGACAAAATCTAGAATACTTTGTTGTGTTTACATTAGCAATATGTCAACGGTATTTTTTCCATGATGGAAAGTACCGATCATATATAACTTTAAAGTTGCGTATGTAGTATCTGTTTAATTGGGATTCGAAGCATAATGTCCAGTCCAATATTCGTGTAAGTGTCTGATATACAATACTGTCCCACGTGAGAAGCTAGGGCGGACAGTACAATTTTAACCTCTTTTTAAATGTAACTTACTTAACTTTTTTAATTTTAGTTAAATTGTGACACCTTTCACCCACGATTCTCTTCAAACTTACTTCAAATACCTACAACAGGAGAACTTTACTTTTATGATATCCTATGGCTTGGCTAAGTTAAGTTTTTACTGTTCTATCTCTAACACCACGTCTCCAGTGAGAAGTTAATCCGAATGGATACGTGTCATCTGTCACCCGATCTTTTGCTCCCTCCGTCATCCGTCAACGTCATCCGGGTCGGGCCGTGTATCGGCCACTGATGGTGATACTAGTTGACCCGGCACGAGGGGAATGGAATCATTTAATTGGTACCATTCCGAAAAACGTCTCGTTGGTATAGTATTTTGAAAATGGCCTCTATAGCTCTGGTAGGGTTTTGTTACGTCTTATAGATCCTAAACTCAACCGTTTTCTTTGGTGGCAGTAATTTTTACTATTGTTAGTTGTGTACCTTGCATGCAAAGTTACATGTTAGTGTTAGATATTCAAACCGAATACCGCAAAAATATAAAAACCGAATGTCGAATAACTTCCGCCTGGGGTTATCTCTACTAAAATATAGGATGGTCAATCACGTTCTACCATATTATTATGCAAATACGACGTTAGGTATAGTACATGTCTAACGGATGGTCGTAAAACGGTGTCGATGATCCCTCAATGTCATCTTCGTACTGGAATACCCGCTAAAGTGACAGTTTATGAATAGAAGGACAGAAACGTGACTGGCCTGTTGGCGTAGTGGTAGTAAGCCTGCCTACTGCGCCACAGGGTGTGAGTTCGATTCCCACCCGAGACCAACATTTGTGTGATGAGCATAACTGTTGGTTTTCGGATTCTGGGTGTTTGTATGTATTTAAGTATTTATTGACCGAGCGAGCGAAGCGAGCGAAGCGTCTACGTTTCGAGACTGGCCAAAAATGCTCTTGTCCGGCTGTCTGTCTGTCTGTCTGTCTGTAATTCTCTACAGGTCGCATTTTTCAACCGATTTTGACGAAAATTTGGCATATGTATAAATTAATTAAACCTACAAAATGAGTAGAATAAAATTTTGAAAAACATTTTTTTTAGAGTACCTACCATACTCGCAAAGTGGGAGTGAACTTTTTTTTTCTTGTGAATCCCATAGTGTGGGATATCGTTGGATAGGTCTTTTAAAAATATTGCTGGTGTGTGAATACCATTTTTTCGATTTAGGGATCCGTTGGCGAAATATTAAGCTTTAAAGCGGTAATTTTTGTTAGAGTCACGTGTCCCCCCCCCCCCTGCCAGCTAAACGGTTGCTTCTGGAAATGTGAAAAAATTCATGGCAGTAGCATATATAACGTAGTTACAAGGAAAACTATTACGGCTAAGTAGGTTCTATTAGTTTTTGAGTAATAGTGGATCGACTTAAGAAAGTTGAAAAAATAAATTATGTTCATAGAACTGCATACGTAAAATGGAAAATTATTTTTTTCCGCGTGATATCCATGGTGTGGGGTATCGTTGGATGGGTCTTTCAAAAATATCGCGGGTGTGTGATAAACATTTTTCGATTCAGGGATCCGTTTGCGAAATATTAAGCTTTAAAGTGCTAATTTTTGTCACTTTAGTAGGTACTTTTTCTGTTTCCAAAGTTGACTTTTGTTGGTTTCTTTTAGGTTTGGTTTATAAGGGCTGGCGAGGTCTACTGTTCTCACGGAACTACTAGTTTCAAAGTATTTAAGTATGTTTATCAGTTGTCGAGTACCCATGTACAAGCTTCGGCTTAGTTGGGACTAAACAGCCGTGTGTAAATTTGTCCAAACATTATTATTATTACATACACGTATGCGTGAGTGGTTCTCTGAAGTCCGTTACGAAATATCAGCAGGAATTAACAGGCTGCAACAGAATGCCTGGAACTTTGGTTCTTCGATTGTAAATTGATAAGAAAACTTTTTATTTTATCTGTACGTACTTTTTCACAAACGCAATTGCGTCTCTTGCTAGGGCTATACATACGTAATTTAGTGTGAATAGCGTACGTACATCATCAGCCTGTGAAGCCCGCTCCGGACATACGCCTTCCGTAACGCATGTCACCCCAGCTCTCCCGCTCTAAACAGCGTACAGTAACCATTATTACATTACTATGTTTAAACCTGATAAGTAGATCTACACGACAGTAGTATGGAAATTTAACCATTGATCCAGATTTTACTATTCCCTATTAAACACTATCTCTTCCATTATGAAGATAGGAAAGTAGCAATGAAAACTTGGTCGGAGTTCACAAAATGAAGTAAAGTTGGAGGTGCACTGCACTCTAGCCGCAGTACAGTGCAGTTTGGCTTAGCGGCGTCGTCGTCGGTCCTTTGCTTATTAATCCTTTGTTATTTCTCGTTTTATTAAAGTCTTATTCGGGTCAAAACTAGTAGGTAGCTACTTATTATAAATTTGCTTGAAGTTGCAAAAAAGTTTGTAGCGTCATGATAATTTCGATGAACCTCAAACGTAGGCTTCGAGGACTTTACAAAGGTTATTGATTAAAAAATCAAGGAAACTAATTCACATTTTAATTAATACATAGCACACTGTTAAGTAAGAATGTCGTTTCCTCATACCTACTATGTTTGTTTACGATGGGAGTGTGATAAATATAGATTAAACAAGATTCCTATTATGGGATCAATATCCATGAGGATGTCAGACAGCGGAGCGGTGGCGTGACAAACGATTTATCGGTCGTGAACAAAGATGCCCGATAACGAACCATTGGCGAGTGTCTCGCGCCAGTTAGCTAATCGACAAATTCAACATATATGTATTTATTAATTATTTACGGGTCTTACACACGAATAAGTTTTATTTACCTTTGCCCGGCGACAATTCGGCCATTGAATACAGAGCGCGAAAGTTAAAATTAGTAGTTTTAATAAAATGTAAATTAAGTAAACCTAAGTATTTTTAATGTAGTCCCTTATTCATTCAAAAAGATGAAATGAAAAAGCTTTTATTATATATTATACAAAGAAAAAACTCTTTATAAATGATCAGTAATCAGTGGATGGTTCAGCCGGTCCGGGGTCACCGTCATTTGTGAATTATGATGCCGTCTTATTTCCGTAGAAGATACCTACAGAGAATGGGTCTGGTGTCCGTAATAAAAAAAAGGAATTATAATTTATTAAACAAACACTTTTAAGTTACATGCCAACATTCCTATCTTTGTAAGTGCATAACGCGGTAAAATACCCATAAACACTATCTAGACGGGCATAAACCCATTTGTATTGGCACTGCATGAAGTGACGCCATTGCCGGATGTTGTGCAGCTGTGCACGCACACCCGCAGAGGAGACGTTTGTCTGTAGGAACCCCTTAATGTTCTCATCCACATAAACCGCGGCTGAGCTAGCCTCTGAACTCAGCTCCGAACCCTAGGAATTACACTTCGAGGTGATATAACCCTCTCGGGTTCGCCGTAGTCGACTAAAAAGATACTGATACATCTTATAACGATTTTTGTTTTACTGGAATAGAATAATGTCATAATGGACCGGGTCTAGTACTTTTAGCTAGGTTTAATTAAAGTTACAACTATAATGCAAAACATTCTCGATGTTTGAATGTTTTTTACTTTTATGTAACAATTTATACGGCTCAACTGTTCTGCATCAAAGGTTTAGTTAGGAGTAACCTTTCTGGTATTTATATAAACAGGACTACTTGTAATAATATGGGGAACTGAAATATTTTTTCTTACTGCTACGAGTATTTTTTTTTTTTTCAAATACGAAATCATGCAACGAGAATTTTTTTCACTATTAGATAAGTTACGTAAAGGTGTTTGTTCTTTTACAATCGCTACAGTTATTTTGTTACTTAACCTGTAATGTGTACAGAAACCCGAAGCTTTGAAAGGGACTACACTGTAGTAAATAATAAGTATACGGAAATAAATCAAATCCCGTTTTATATTCGTGTTGGGTTCGTCGCGGGAGGCGCGGGGGTGGAAGCTAAGCCCCTCTGTAAATAATTACTCCCCCGCCCCTTGCGCCCCGGTGCACGGGGGCGCAGCCCTAGCCTGCCCCGACGAGCCCTGACAGCTGGGGTGTCGTGCATGTTGCCAAATTCTTATTTAGGTACTCTTTTTGGGTACGTACGACATCGAACTTACAGTTTATACCCTGGATTAAGACAGTATTTTTATCGGGGATAGCAGAGATAAAATAAACATAGACAAGCTCTGCTCCATCAGTGCCTTCTCAAGGCTAATTCAAAATGGCTAACAATAAATCTTGCTGTCGTGTTTCTGTGTAGCGCGGGCGAAGTCACTGGTAAAAACTGATTAATAAATTTGAAAATTTCAACAATCGAATTCGTAGGCATTTTAATTTTGTTGCACAGTCTTATTAATGTCAAGGTACGCAATTGCGACATTCCTTAGCTTCCATTCTTCATTTTTCAAAGCTTATGAATGGAGTAAATGAGATAGGTTATGAAATGTTATTATGTTTATTGCCTGGCTTTGTGTTCCCGCCGAGTTCTCGTCGTTACCGAGCTGGCTTCGAATAGATATTATATAGATTAAGCAACCGACCGCACCTACGTGACCAGGGCTTAGTCCGGATCGCAATTTTTTTTTCTCGATTGGAAACTTTCACGATTTCCATTATACGACTAAGCAGTCTTTTGATGCCCTGCCGCGTCGCCGTAGGTCATCTAGAAGACGTTTTACTACAATTCTAAAGCGATTTCAATGTTTCTTTTTAACGTAAAGTAGAATTTTAGGTCTGTGAATAGTAGTATAGGGCGCCATTTCGAGTTATGATGACGTCGTAGGAATAGACCCTCTTCTATTGCTCTCAGTTGAGTGTTGTCTACACCCATCTTTCACCCAGCACCTTCATCCTGCCTTCAGTTTTTTAACCAATTAATTGCAACTTGATTTCTTTTACGTCCTATAAGTTTTATGATCACGGCGTTGCGAAAATGTGGTCAGTCTGGGTCAGTCCGTAAGAAATTGTTGGTAAACGCCGACGTAAATTAAATAATGGTAACATAACAAGTAAACTTCAGCACAATAACACTTAACGAACCGACAACTCACTTGACATGCTATTACCAATCATGTGCCGTGCACTTGATATGACGGCGGGCGCTGAGGTCAAACCGAGATCATATCATCTGATCTGACTTCAGAGTCCTGATAGGCGTTTTAATGCTTAAGTTAAGAGTGGTGTCGTTAGAATCTCATGACAGGCGAGACTGGAACACACCATAGGCGGCGGCGCTCGGGGTCCCTTTTTAATTTTTAGGCTTTGGATACTCGTGAGTTTGGCACATCGGAAACGCGGCAAGTTGACTAATAAACACTTGTGTTGTGATAGATTCGAAGTAGTTATTTTGATACTTTTTTTTTACTGGGCTTTACGGCTCTGGAAACAAATATTTTGATACTAATGTTCTGTGTGTTGCCAACAATTATTGCCTTGACTAAGAGAAACCAGTTACGTGATAACGGAACTACTCCAGAGCGACCTGCACAAGATCATCGTGTCGCCGCAACACCTCTCCGCAGACCACATCAAAGTCTTCCTCTACCAGATACTCAGAGGTGAGTTACCTATTATTGCATCTGTACGTTATCTGTAATTATAAAATAAAAAGTCATCAAAGCGTACCTGCGACATCCGAAATTTTCCATTTTTTTAGTGCAATGTCTCGGAAAATAAAAATAAAAATCCGTATGCTTCTATTAATTTACCGAACATTGCCGGGCAATTTCACAATTATGTTCCAAGTTCAAGCACAATAGTTTTTGAGTTATCTGGGGGACAAACACACAAAAAAAACTTGCCGTGTGGGATTATCTGTTTTGACGCATCACTTCACACATATTCATATTGTTTTTTTTTTTTTAATTTAATTAGCTTCAGTGTTTGTTACAAAAGCAAAAGCGAAGATAATGAACAATTCTCAATGGCTATTGCAAAACTAAAACATTACGTGTGTACTTATTGTGTTATGTTCTCATGGGACTAAGCTGATTTTATGACCAAACTAATGGTTAATATAAAGGTGAGTTGCTTAATTGCCACCTCGCGCTTAGAGCAGACAACTTCTCCGTTGGTGTGCCAAATCTTGTTTACGTTTGGTATATTTTCAAGATTTTTGTACCTAATAAAATACAGGAAAATGGTTAAATCCTAACTTTTCAGACATACTAGAGTTTAACAATTTCGTGTCTTAGTTACGTATTCCTATAAACTATACCTATAAATATCACCATTCGTTAAATATTACCAGTCGTTGTTGAAAACCCTGGGGAGGCCAGCAGCCTAGTGGACGTCTTGAAGCTGATATCATCATCATATCTAAAAAAAATTATGAGAATGCTCCTTTCCATTTTTAATATATTTGAATTCAAAGTTTGTAATGGAGACGATCTCGTCTATCAAATGCAGTAGTAACTCATTGAGTATCCGTTCGTTACAGATAGAGGTGATGAAGTGACATTATCTGGTTGCAGCAGACCGGCTGTACGTATCTATTATCTGGTAGACGGGACCGTCGAGCACGGGTGTGTTGCAAAATTCGCGTAAATTCGAGTTTAAAACAAACCTAGCTCCCACCGCGCAGGCATCGAGTTGAGGAAGCATACCTGCAAACCAGGGTCGTAGGCAGGGTAGAGCAATTCGAGTCGTATGGGACCCCTGCCTGGCACAGTCAATAATTTCTCAAGGTCTTAGATTTTTATAAAGAGTCGCCGCAGTCGACAGTCGAGCCGGCGCAGTATTAACTAGGGCATGTCATGGTATACAGACATAAAGTCGTTGCTTGTAAATAATTCAATTTGATATGATGGTAGTTAAAATCGGCCACGAAGGTCAAAAATCTGCCGTTTCTGTCACCTAACTAAAATGTTAACTAAAAGCATTTCATTTTTTTTCATTAAAGGGCGCAAAATCACTATTTGTTTCGGGCGTCTTGCTACGGCACTGCAGCAACCGCCACTACCTGCATTAAATCAATTAAAATTCCCCACTGCTCGTTATTTCCTACTGCAACTGCCAGAAAAGCCAGCGCATTACCTACTCTACATGATGGTTGGATACCGTCTTTCGCTCTTTAGAAATATGTAGTCTGTAGTCTAATCTGACTATTAAAAACTCCTCGATTTCGTGTTATTAATTAATGCAATTACTCGTGCAGTGGTGGAAGATTTCCCCGGAGTGGCACGCGCGAAGGGATTAAAAAAAGCACGGTCGTTAAGCCCCAGAGCGTGGGTTTAATTAAAAACTTTATAGTTGCCCCGTCTTGATGGCTTGAAGCTCTAAGTATCGTTAGACGCGTCTAACTACAATAAAAGTTGTAATTTCGCTTCGCGCTATGAAGTTATCACACACTGCTGTGGCATTTTCATTGTTTCTTTGTCCGTCTTGTGGCCAAGGACCGACCGTGACAGAGAAAGACCACAGAATTGGTGTCAAATGAAGATTGAAGGCCGGGTCAAACCGAATGCAGCACGGCGCAGCACAGCACAGCGCAGCACGGCTTATGACGTTGAAAATGTATGGAATATTATGGGAGAGGAGACACCAACGCACGATGCTGCACAGCGCTGCTCTGCTACACGCGTATCCGTGCGTCTAGCTACGAAGAGACAACCCGAGCGCGCGCGGTATGGCAACCTCGCGCGCGCGCCGTACCGTGGTGACGTTGTAATCGTATGGCTCTCAATAGTTGACGTCACACCGCGTGCGGCGATTGCGTTGCGGCACAGCGACAACTGGCCGGTGTGACGTGCTACGCAACGCGCTGCGCTGCAACGCATACGCATTCGGTTTGACCCGGCATTTATTAACCTATATTAGGAATAACAAAAAATTATAAATAATGTAAATTATAAGTTTGTACCCACAGATCCGATTAATACAATTTTGATTTATATTCAAACTTTGCGCGGCTGGTTACCGAACCCATACCTAGCCTTGCATATTAGGCGGACGTTACACGAGCCAAATGAATTCAAATGCCCATTATAGTCTTCTTTTTCTCAAGCTAGACATAAATGTTATTTATGAATGACAAGCCTACTATAGTGATTCTAAGAATGTCAGCACCTCATGAATAGTCAAAGGAATGCAAACGAGGCTCCACGGGGCATGTATCCATAGACGAGACATGTCCAAGGATTTGGACAATACTCTCTCTTACACTTGTCCTATTAGCTATTCTGTGGTCTTACTATGATGTTGATGAGTATGATGACTGTAACTATAATCACATATACATTTATTGTCTACCTACTTAACATAATAAAACTTACTTAACCCTGCTAAACATAATTAAAGTATTAGGCTTTCAACGTCTAGTGATGGGAATAGGATTTAATGACCACACCAGTAGCGTTGCCACCGGTCACCGGTCTGTGCCGCCTTCGTACTGTTAAAATGTTGCTCTTTCCGAGTACAAATAGCCGACATTGGCCAGTTATCCCGCATTGGTGGTTATTGTCGCACGGCTAGTCCAAGGTATGCTAATCGTGGTGGATGCGCCGGCATGCCGCCCGCCGGGTATTAATAATGCATGGCCATCGGTGCTGCAACTCGCTACTGAAGCAGGCTATAGTTGGGCCTGCAGTTACGTCGCTCGTGTAGAAAACGCTCTATTCAACTCAATACCTAACACGTGGTAGGCCCAGATTGATCGAAATAGTTATTTGTTATCTGAAAAATTTTCTACGCCATCATTTTAGGCTTCATTGTAGATTTTCCGTCAATTTATTTCTTGCAGTTGATTAATGTGTGAACGAGTTTTTGAATAGTATCCTGTAAATAGTACCTATTTATCTTAATATTTTAATATTATGTGAACATTGACTAATCTTACCTCAATACCGTCATTATAGAAACTTTTTTTTGTTCTAAATTCACGCAATTCATGGCTTTACAAACACATTAAAAAACTGCCTACATGGAGTCACTCGCATAATTTGTCCCTCTCACAATGCCTCTGTAAAAATGAGCTTTTGGAGTCATAGAATTGTCCCAAATCAAACAAAGCAAAGGCAAATCCTGATGGACGTGAATTTTCTACACATCCATGCTGGTGAAGCCGCAGATACCAAATAGGTAGATTAAGATATAATTTAGTACTTAGTTATTCCGTTACTACTATATGTTATCGACATTTCTTCACTCTTCAAAGAAACTTTGTGTCATCGAAACCTGAGTTTTTAATTAATATTATACCCCTAACGAAGCGTGGAGATAACATCTCAAGCTCGCAGGCTCCGCGACGATGACGGTAACGAGCAAAATAGACGGGGAGCTGAGGTGGGTTTTCGTACCTCATAATATTTTCAAGGGCGGATCCAGGATTTCATGGTCTTACATGGCATAAAAACTAAAATAAATTCTATGAGATAGATGTGCGTGCTCGAAAATTTAAGTTTTTGATATTCAATTGCTGCCAAACAAAACTTGTGATTTGTTACCGCATCTATAAATCTGTATAATTATGTACGCGCTGTCTGAGAAAAATATGTGCTCCTCTATTATTTTACAATGGTGAAAAAATTATGTTTAAGGTTTAATAAAGCTGTAATCTTAATAGCTTCTGCGTTCACAAAGAAAAGATTGTTTTCCGTTGTCTAGAAATTTGTCGTACATATCTGTACTGCTATTATCCAAAAGTATTAAGAAATAAGAAAAACGACCTCGGCTGCCGGTCCTGAATTATGGAAATGCGGTCCTCGCTCGCTGCTGGCACATTATTTATGCGGCAGCTTTTTCGACCAGGAAATCGCATCCACGTACACCGTTAGCTACCAAGGATTCGCCCTGATTAATAGCCAAGGTTCTGTTACCTTTCCAATGGCTTCTGCTAGGGAAATTGTAATTTTAATAATTAATCTGGCTTCCTTGATGCCTCGGTTTGAAACATCTGGTGAAGGCTTGTTTGGGGACTTCGCATGCTATCTCTGAACACAGGCATCACGCTTTTTTAAGTTGAAAGTTTAATACGGCGATGTTATAATCATTCTAAAAATAGCGCAAATTAAAAATGATCGAGCTTTGTTTCCATATTATCTACTATAGTCACATGAATAAGTACGTTAAATATGCAATAGTATGAGATGATAATGAATTATTGTAGGCGGGGCTAAGTGAATGGGTCTTGCTACCTTTAGGTGTCATACATAATGAAATTTGCCCTGGGACTTGACGATTCTGACATTATAAGGTTTTCAGTACACCCATGGGGAACTTCGGAAATATTTGTTCCTTTAGGGGGCTGTATTTAGGCTCTTTGCTATGAGAGGTTCACAACTTTTTACAACCTCTGTGCGGTAAATTAGGTGCCACCGTTTGGAAAAGACAGAAAGAAGCGAAAAGTACCCTGCTGTAATGAAACGTATGACTTCCTACAAGACAGTAAACTGATTAGTGGATCCCCTCGCTGCCTCCATTATAAATTCCGCGGCGCTCTCTTTGTGGCCCAATAATATTAGGCACAGTACTTTGCGGTTCCTAAGTAACAGCTCAAGTAAAAAGCTATAACTGAGCTCGGGTAAAAATGCTAGTCAGTAAATATTGTGTAGTTCTATGGAACAATTAAGACAAAAAAATATCATTTTGTACCTACTTCCATGAAGTATATCTTTTTATTATATCTATCTAAGGCTCAAATCAATCAAAATCAACAGCCTATTAATATGTCCTCACTGCTGGGGCTCAGGCCTACCCTCTCTACGAGGGGCTATAGTCAACCACGCTAGCCCAGTGCGGGTTGGTAGACTTCGCATGCGCCTAAAAATTTCTTTTTCGGCGTATGCAGGTTTCCTCGCGATGTTTTCCTTCACCGTTTGCGAGCAGTCAGTAAATGTACTTAAGTTTTGAGAAAAAACCCATGGCATGGCCCAGCCGGGGATCGAACTTCGGAGCTTTAGGCCGCGTCTTATCCCCGACGCCTCTGACGCTTTATTATCCCCGTCGCCACTGACGCTAATTACTTCAGATTACTCTCTCCTTCAGATTACTTAAAAACACTCCAGGATATTGCAAGGAAACTAAAATTTAAGGATACCGCATAATATTGTGTACGACGACGTACGCTTTGCTGTACTTAAGTAGGTATACTAGTACCTATAATGTTTTTGATGAAACGTGTTACAACACTATGACCGTAAACTATTAGGGTTTATATCCTGAATTAACACAAGTTTTGAAACCGTATGGTTCCTAACGGATAGCTGTCATAAATGAGTTAAATATTAAAAAAGTGAAGAGCTCGCGCCGTTTTATTAACATTTATATCTCGCTATATGCGTTTCTATGAACCCGAACCGTGCATGTAATATTTGGGGTACGGAAAAACAAAAATAAAGATAAACCTACACGCGGCCAAAGTCTTAGGCACAAGCTAGTATTAGAGTACACAGATATTTCTGCTGTCGTACGTCTCAAGTACACCAGTTTGTTTGTCTTGTTCAGGAAGTGCTCAGCAGGGGATGGCAGGGTTATCGGAGAGATTGCACGACAAGCCAGTTGATTGTCCAGCTAGATGCGTTTATTTGTTCCTGGTATTTTGCCGTGGCAACTCGGCTTATTCCAGTGGTCGACTGAAAGATAACGTGGCTACTTGTTAAGTTTGAATCTAAGGAATTTTGCAATAGTGATACAAATCTTTCGTCAGATTTAAATGTATATTTTTTATATGGCATTTTATAACCACGGCTTACGGGTTTTTTGTATTAACACTCGCACATTGATAACTTTTAGACTTCTTGAAAAACCAACAAAAGAGCTAAGTCATTGTATATTGTAACTATAATTCATTTATTATATATGTATAATAAGCTCCTCTGCGACTTCGCGACGCGTCGTGGTTGACAAAGCCCTCGAATATGTTACTGTCACGTGGGACTCCAACTAAGACTACCGACACTGTTATTAATCCCTCCCAAGTTCGCGGAAGTTTAGATAATAATGATGAAAGGTGTCCAAATTATTATCCAAACGAAAGGATATTATTTCATCCTACATTTTCAACCGAATTCTATGCTTAATTTAGCAGAATGATTAATGGAAAATCCGGCGTCACTGCCCGCCTGTTCAGTATAAGTCCGGTAATATATTTAGAAGAGATATACGATATAACTATATTTTTAGTACAATTTTGTTCCCACTGTCAGATGGCCGACCACATGGAAAGGTAGCCGGAAGCGGCTGGTTCACGAAGGCGGAAAACCGCGTTGCGAGCTACAAAATCAAGTTTTGCCATACAAAAGAACCCACCCATATCCTGGACATTTTTCAGATTGGACATTATTACAGTAAATCATCCATCCTCATATGCCAGAATTTTTTTAGGCTATTCTCGGTACTACGAAACTTCTGTTCTCGCTTGCGTCTCCTCCCCCTGCCGCTCTCCGCCCCTCAACAGTTTACGAGATATTGTGTTAGTTATTCTTAGCCGTAAATGTTTCGATTTTTTTCGTCCGGTCTGAGCTTTATATACCTTATTTTATGATCGTTTCGTCCATTTATACCTATAATATCGAGTGCTGATGTAAAAAGTAGAGTCGAGAGTCTCCGGTTTCAAAAAGAGACTCGCTCATCAAACTCAGGTGGTCATGTTACTGTAACGGTGCCGGTGCAGGCGTCAGGGCGTTAATTGTGAAAGCAGATCCATCTGCCTCCGTTGTCGGCCGGAGCGTGAGGTCGTGGCGCACGCGCACGCGCCGCCTGTTCGCCGAATGCGCGTGGGCAAACAGCGTGGTGTGAAGATACACTGTTACTGCTGCGCTCATTGTGCCTCGGTACTGTACTGTAGTGCAGTGGTAATTTGGAAAATGTCACGTTTGTTAAAGTAAACTGGGTTATTTGGTTTGGTACTGATCAACGTTACAATCGTTTATTTTGTATATCGTGATTTGACTATCCATCGTCTAAAAAATACGTCTGTATACTTCACCACTCATCGTTCTGATAGGTTGTATACACACGGTACGAGAGAGTAGTATGAGAGAGGTGAAAGAGATCCATAATAAAAAGTGTACACCCGAATAAAGGTTACCTGCGTATGGGATCTCTCTAATTATGAGCGAAGCGAGTCCTACCGTACTCTAAAACTAATCTCCAAACAATGGAGTTGGTAGAGTACAAAAAATATTACTCTAAACTAGTTTACGCGAGTAAAAGGAGAAGATATTTAAACTTTTTTTCTTGGAGGTTTTCTGATTGACCTAGCCTCTCTCCGTTTCGCAGTAATATCAAGTAATAACGCAGTAATCTGGCAGTAATAGCCTCAGGTCGTAATGCACAGGCAGGATCCTAGCGTACGTCGCGCGCGTCGCGGTCGGGTGCGCGCGCGCAGCCGGACGACGACCCTGCTTACGGCTTCAACACACATCCTCGCCGGGTCTAGATTTATCACGTGATTTGACCTAACATGTGGAAAAATATGCGGAATCAGATCACGAGTTGCCGGAATTTGAAGAGTGACACACTAATCGGCCGCTCTTTGTTTCTAAGTTTTTTTTGTAAGTCAGCAAAACTTACGTCGTGTCGTACCTACACAATGTGCGGGATCCGACTTTTTTTATTTTTTTATTTTTTACTGAAGATGATTAGAATAAGACTTTATTTGACATTGTTGGACCTCTCATACACACTACCTACTTTAGTTTTCATGAGCTGATTGTATCAGTCAGTAGTTCCAAGTATGAACGTGAATGCGTTAGAGTTAGAACGTGTGTAAATGAGACCCTAATGTAACATTAAACGACGTATACCTTTCTAGCCGCTAGGTATTGTTGCCTATTGTTTGTTTTTTGTGGCTCTTTACAGAGGAACGGCGTTAGAATAATCATCATCATCATCCTATTAATCTCCCCACTGCTGGGGCTCAGGCCTACCCTCTCAACGAGGGCGTGCGGGCTATAGTCCACCACGCTAGCCCAGTGCGGGTTGGCGGACTTCACATGCGCCTAAGAATTTCTTATTCGGCGTATGCAGGTTTCCTCACGATGTTTTCCTTCACCGTTTGAGAGCAGTCAGTACATGTACTTAAGTTTCGAGAAAAAACCCGTTGGTACATGACCCAACCGGGGATCGAACCTCGGACCTTTCGATATGATAGGTCGCGTCTTATCCCCGAGGCCACTGACGCTCTAATAATGTCGTTAGAATAATGCATAATATGAATGACGGTGCACACCGGTTGTCATACGACATAACTTCAAGACTTGAGTTTTTAACTTAAGTTGGCTATTTGAAATTATATGAATTCTTTTATTCGCTTCTTTCTTGGCTACTTGTTCATTTTCGTCAGAATAAAAGAAAATAAATAAATAAAGATAATAAGAAGGTATTAGGTATAGAGTTTTTGAACAAAAGTTTAATAAAGCCGACAAGTTTTTATGTGTTCAAAGCCCTGTATAGTCTAATGAGATCATTATACAAAGTTATGTAAATGCTTTATTTGCCTCCAGTTCGGGCATTTAGCATAAAAGTGAGATAGCAGCCCTGTTCGAGGTGAGAACTTACCACCCTCAGGGAAATTAAACTCGCGACGACGCGGCGAGGTGTTGTTAATTTGTTTTGGCATTTGCAGGTGAAGTCGGGAGGCGTCCTTGTTATAGCCTTTAATGTGAGCGTGTGACGTATTTCGCGCCTGTCATATTTACGTATCAAAGTTCACATGAACTAAGTAAATAGAAAGCCTTTTACACACATAAATACACCTTATTACCTTTTTACCATCCCATAGTTCCGTTTTTCAATCGTCAAATTCGAATTAGGATAGGCAAGAAGTCACTTAATGGATGCCTTTTATATTTTTATATCTGAATTTTTTTATTAAATTACATTTCATACAGAAATGGTACATGACAGGCGTATATCGTTTCTGACATTATAGATAAACTATAACGTGCGTAATAAAAAACAATAGCTCATCTTCAAGTTAGATATATTTGACCACTCACATAGTGCAAGCCTAAAGTGTTGCCCTGAAGCTTTATACGATATACTTACCTACGCTTGTTAAATGTACAGAAACGATCTTTTGGACCATTTGGTTCCATGTGTTAAACTTTTTACGACTTGAATCGGCAAGCAAACACCCCACATGAAGTTAAGCGCTACAATTTTCAATGCGCCTTTGGATTGTAAAGACGCATTGTGTTCATATCTCTATAATCACTAAATAGTTCCAGATCATTGGTACACGTAGTCACCTGATGATGTAACAAAATCGGTGGCAGGCTACAACTATCCCGCTATATCTATTTCACGACTGTAAAATTTATCATACGAAAAAAAATTGAATCCATCACTTGACAAAAGTGTAACTTGTCGTTTTCCAGGCATAAAAGCAATGATTTTCTATCAAGATATTACTTGATCTTGTAAATCACATACCTATGTAACAAAGTAACAAGAAGTAACATGTTTTGTTGAGATTGGAGGCAAGCTGACAAGCTGTCATATACCTACAACAATTAATGCCGTGTCACATTCCCTTACTTACTGAGCTTTTATTACACCAGTCGTTAGGGGCGGACGTCCGCTACCCCCGCCCCGATACGGGTGGGTTGTAAAAGTCATTGTACCCTGAGCGGAAAACCATGGAAGTGGAAAACTGAACCCCAAATGCGACTCGTAAATGAATCTTGAAATTACGGATGAACAAAAATTAGGCCGTTTTGAACATCTGTCTCCAGATATTCTATCTCTGACCTCACCAGACGCTGACGCATATTGCAATTATTTTGTATTGCGAATAAAATATTCGCATCCATGTGATCTGGGGTCAAAAATGACGCTTAATTCTGTCCAATCGCAGCCAGGTGGCCAGAGGCAGATGTGGGCAGGAGAGGACATGTCACGGCTAATGAGCCAAGCCATCCACCACGCGCGCGCGCGCCTGCCCAATATATTATTTACGGGTCGGAAATCTTGCACGCTACCCTAATGGGCACAGCCTTTTTTCTTAATTGTAGATCGTAGCCGCTTTACTTGTTCCATGATCGTAGTGCGTATCAAATCAGCAGTCTATTAATATGTTCCCACAGGCCTACCCTCTCAACCAGAGCGTACGGGCTATAGTCCACCACGCTAGCCCAATGCGGGTTGATGGACTCACATGCGCCTAAAAATTCCTTCTTCGGCGTATGCAGGTTTCCTCACAATGTTCCCCCTTCACTGTTTGAGAGTCGTCAGTAAATGTCAGTGGAAACACTTATACTGGTTTTGTTTCCATTATCGTACGGTCGACCGTACTAAGTTTTTTCTAGAAAACCCCTTGGTACATGGAACGACCAGGTTTCGAAACTCGGGCGTCTGTACCTATACATATTTACCCGTATTTTTAATTTATGAAAATAGATAAATAATCCAGATGGTCAGATTTTTAATGTACACGCTGTATTGAAATTTCACTCGTTGCTTCCCCAGGGCTGAAGTACCTGCACTCTGCGCGCATCCTCCACCGCGACATCAAGCCCGGCAACCTGCTGGTGAACAGTAACTGCGTGCTCAAGATATGCGACTTCGGGCTCGCGCGCGTCGAGGAGCCGGACGCCAGCAAGAACATGACGCAGGAGGTCGTCACGCAATATTACAGGTGAGGTGACAAGTCACGCAAGATTCTCCCTTATTTCAGGGACCATGTTCATGTTTTCCCCCTGCCAGCATGGACAAGGATAGCGAGACTTGAAGGGAAGTGGAAGAGGTTAGAGAAGGCCTTTGCTAAAAATAGGCAAGCAGATAAAAGTGTCGATGTTGTAAGATATTGTTTAAATAAACATTTTATCTGAAACAAAAGGCTTAAATTAAAATAATATAAGGGACCTTCTCCATTATTTTGGGGACCAACTCCCTTTGTTCAGGACTTACTTTCTTATATTGGAGCACTACTCTCTTTTCTCAGGGGCCTACTCCATAATTCAGAGACAAACTTCCTTATTTCAAGACTTACTTTCTTATTTTAGGGAACTATTATTTATTTCAGCGACCTGCTCCCTTATAGTAGGTAAACCTTAAATTAACTTTTCAAATTATGTGTCAAAAACTTTCGAGCGGGAAAATCTGTTTGTAGCGTCCTGATAGGTACGTACGTAGTTTGCAGTATAGATACCGTAGACCAATGTAGTTTTTTGTGCACTTGCTTGCGTATTTGCAAACTTCATGCGAGGTCACCTGAGTTTTTGTGGGCTAACGGTAAACAAGATAAAAAATGTAACAGTACTTAGTACGAAGGTTATTTAAGACTTTGCATGCACACGTAAAAAGCAACTCCCACCTTGTTGCGAAAAACATTAAACGGCTAAACTTGGTTTACTTTACTGACGAGTAGTGTTGCGGGAATATCTGTCAACTATCGATATTTGCAAAATCAATCATACTATCGATATGCCTCTATCGCTATAATTTTAGATCTACTACTCTCCTAACTATGACTAATAATGCTACTCGAGATATCGGAAAATGGGATTAAATAAATTGTAATAACGCAGTGAACAAGGAACGGGAAATCTATTTTAAGTGCTCTATCCATAATCTGGATGGGCCGTTGGCCGCCATCAGATCTTTACCAAATCGTTCCTTGCCCCAACGAGGCTTCAAAATGATGTCGAATGTATGAAAACGTTATGGACCCGTATTAATGGAGCTCTTCGAATTTAAAGCCAAATTAAACAATTTTCATACAAGTGACACCGCAAACGGTTACTAGTTAGCGTGGAAAGCCATCTTCCATTTAGTTTTGTCAATCTACTGTTTCGACTTCATTAAGCTAAGCGAGTGTATTAAGGCCCGCGGTGGAGTCTGCGGTTGTTGAATGAATGACCTCTGTGCCTTTGCTCCGCTGACCGCGGTTTTGAAAGTAGGCCACGGCCCGCTCGTCTCGTTTTGTGATGAATCAAAACATGGTTTGTCGCGAGCTCGGTATTCATACTCATAATACTACCATGCTCTGCTGGTGACTTACCAATAGTGTTATAACAAGTTATTAAAGACTTACCAGCAGTAAAACATGCCCTTAAACCCATGGGTTCTCCACTAAAGAACTAAAACTGGGTGAGTTAGATCTCGCCCAGTTTTAGTTTTTTTAGTGGAGATCTACGGATTTTATCAAGAATATCTACTGACCAGATCCTGAGTTTCTCGTCAGTTAGGTTTCTCAACCTCTATCATTATGTACTCTAAATAATAAAATAAGCATCAGATCTGGTACAAAATTGTTCCTCGGTTGTGACAGGTAAGAAACATGTGACCATGAGCCATAATTCCAGAAACGATAAGCTCATCCTCTTTATTCCTTACTTCTATGTTCCCGTACAATGCGAAAGACTTCTTCCGAGTTTTTCGTACAGTTACTTCGAAGCTACACTTTTATTCTTGTTTTTTCTTTGGAATAAAGGGCATCTCAGTCGTTTATATGTAAATGGACAGGAAAGAACGGTGACAATCCATGACCTTTGGGCTGGTTAGACTCTATTGTTTTCATGGTAACTAATTGAAAACTATTTTAAGCACTATTCGAACTGCATTACGTTTGTTTTCTTTGCAATTTGTAAGCAGTTTCGTTCGCTTCCGTAAATGTAGTCTAAATGTTTGCGTTGGTATTTCGCACACTTAATGTGTGTTTCAAAACCTTGACCACATCATGTTACTTTGCTAAACATTATAATTAGGGACTCTTATGTGATCTTACGTTAGAATAAGTATTCTAATACACAATTATTACTATATTGTCCATCAACTCCGACATTGTAACCATGCGATCCGCAAGTCGAAAAGAGCACCTGGTTTCAAATTTGTACTTTTTTTAGTGCTATTTGCTTAAATTAACGCATTGAATCAAATTGAAAGAATACTGAACGGCATTGACGATGAGGCGTATCGGTTGCAGGGCGCCGGAGATCCTGATGGGCGCGAACCACTACACGGCGGCGGTAGACGTGTGGTCGGTGGGCTGCATATTCGGGGAGCTGCTTGGCAGAAGGATCCTCTTCCAGGCGCAGAGCCCCGTGCAACAGGTGCCTATACTCTGTCACTATAAGGTCTACTCTGATGGTAGGCGCTGCGGGGATGACCCCGCGCCACATGGACCGTCGTAGCCGGAAGCGGCTGGGGTGGGATGGGTGAGGTTTGGTGGCGTTCATTAGCACGTGGTATCATACATCTATACCTACTAATATTATAAAGCTGAAGAGTTTGAACGCGCTTATCTCTGGAACTACCAGTCGCATTAAAAAACATCTGCTACCATGAGTATAAAATTCCATACTCGAAATCAGTTTCGAAAATCGAACTTTCTGCATTCCGGTACGAAATAACTTTCGGTGAAAGTCGACAGCTAGCTTCGGAAATTAGCTTCCTCCCTCGGGTAAGAAAAAGCGTCATTTTGTACGCGGTACGATTTATACTATTTTGCATTTGATAGCCCAATTCTTGATGAAGATTTTAGGCTATCACGCTACGGCCCTTAGGAGTTAGAAGCCGATCAAAAAGAAAAATAGTCAGAAATAACTTGCAAAACGCGGCAGAGGCAGCCGGAAACAGCTATTTATTTTAGAATCGTAGAGAATAGAGATGTAGAACCGTCTGTTGAATGTTCCAGCTGGAGCTAATAACGGAGCTGCTGGGCACGCCGTCGCTGGAGGACATGCGGCACGCGTGCGCTGGCGCGCGCGCGCACATGTTGCGTCGCGCGCCGCGCCCGCCCGCGCTCGCCGCGCTCTATACGCTCTCTGTGCAGGCCACGCACGAGGCCGTGCACCTGCTCGCGCAGGTATGGCGCTGACAGTTCTCAGGCATTGCCATCATTTGCAGGCACGCCTAGCTCGACTTGGTCTGGCATTATGCCTTTATCATCATTGTTATATCAGCCGACAGACGTCCACTGCTGGACAAAAGCCTCCCCTAAGGATCTCCACAACGACCAGATCGTCGGTCCACCTTGTTAGGCCTTCCTACGCAACGTCGTACGGTACAATGCCTTTATAAAGGAAGTTCAATGCACAAATGATTCTGCTGGCCCATCTAACATCCACAGGAAGACTCCGAGTAGTACTATTCTATGCTGGACACGACACAAGTGAAGGATGGACAATTGCCAAAGTTGCATCTTTAGTATTGGGTGGGAATCTCTAGGTGATGGCCATAAGTAGGGAAAAATGAGGCTATTTTTACTTACGCGGTGCCGTGCAACCTTCCAACACGAACGCTTCGTATGCTCAAATGGTTGTCAGATTCAAAACACTCGCCTCGCCAGTTGGAGTGCTCGGCTCAACATGCTGTTGCATGCGATTGCAGATGCTGGTGTTCGACCCCGCGAAGCGCATCTCCGTGGTGGACGCGCTGGCGCACCCGTACCTGGAGGAGGGCCGGCTGCGGTACCACTCGTGCATGTGCAAGTGCTGCTACAGCGCGCCGCCCGCCGCGCGGCACTACTCGCCCGACCTCGAGCCCGTCGCGCCGCACGCCTTCCACGACGGCTGGGAGAGGAAGCTCACCTCCGTGCACCAGGTCAAAGGTACGAACAAACAACGGCTCTTAGTTATTTATCTATCTGTCCTATACCCAAAACTGCGACAAGACCAATTTAGAGCGTTCACTTCCCTTTATATCGCCTTCGTGTTTTGTTTTGTTGAGTTCTAGTTTATCAGCGTTAACGGATTGTTACATGCCTAACGAGAGTATTTTCTAACAATCGGCCAAGACTGCGATAATTTTACCTTTAGTTTTGAATGTGGTCACGTTCGGGACGGGTAGCTTGCATCGTGCGTCCGGACATAGGTCCACTTTGTGATTTCGTGTTCTGGGTATCCATGATTATAATCTGACCTATAATCTACCTAAATTAAAATGGCGTTATTATTCAAGAGCAATGACGCATACTGCCAGAAACTCAAAATGTCAAATGACATGAAATGAAAATGTGAAATGAAAAACCAAAACAAAAATTTGAGAATGATTATTTTAATATTATAGTATTGTTAAGTGATAGTTTTTAATTTCAAAAGTCACTATTCGCCGGCAGAATTTGAGAGGCTTTGTTAGTCACCAATAATGCTAGGAAATTTACAATTGTTCAACTTAGTTTTGAAAAGCAGTATATTGTAGTTCATTCACTTCAAACCAAATTCCAAACGTCGCGTACTCTTACGTCCGTATTGCGAATAATGTAAGCGTTATAACTATGAAATCCGCAGAGGAGATCCACAAGTTCATAGCGGAACAGCTGCAGACGACGCGGGTACCACTGTGCATCAACCCGCAGTCCGCGGCGTTCAAGAGCTTCGCAAGGTAAGGCGGCGCCACCAACCGCAACCACGCAACCACGCCACCAACAACCAACCGACACTAGGTGATTTCTTTGCGATACGTTACCTAACTGCTATTTAGCGACCACCCGCACCCGAAACGCCACGCCGATGCCCCCACGGCGTGAAGACAACACTGCTTCCTAGTGCCCGGCTAAAATGACGCTTCGAGACGTACGCAGTCCGTCGCGAAGCACAGTTTTAGCGATGTTTTTGGTTCGTGCGCACTTGCTAACCGTAGTTTGTGGGTTTTGTTATTGAATTTTTGAAGTATTATTAGACAACTTTGTATATTTGAATCGGTAGACATTTTTTTTACAATTTCAGTGTTGTCTCCACGGCTACTGTTAGATGAATAACAAAGATAATAAATTAGAGAAAGCAAACGGTCATCACAACTAGGTGTGGCACGGTGCGATTATGTGTCAATGTGTGCACGTCAGTGTCACTGCCTCAGTGTACATACTGTACCTTCAACGGTGTCTCACATCTCGACCTGATTCGATGTCTGATGTTCACCTCCTTTAAACTGTTAGTCGGTGGTCGCAGAAGTTAGAACCTATGTCGACATCCCAGCCTCCCTCTTCATTCCACCACTCCCCCCGCCTACCGTAGTTGTGTTTTGCAGTTTAGGTAACTGTACTTTGTGCCTTCTTTTGTACCGTAACACGTGCAACTATGTACCAACGGGCCGATTTTGCCGGAGCCCGATTTGTGCATGGGTTTACCACTTTGTTTTTTTCTATATAACTTCCCGCTTCCGAGCGATAGTTCCCTGTACATACCACGCCGCAAAGCCGCTGCTCTCAAGCATATCAACCCTATTGAAATGGTGGTGTGTCCATCGCTTTCACATAGTATATAGCACCGCTGTTTACCCGATGGTAGTTAATAATATTCTGCTTTTTTTCTGTGTTTTTGCGACAGCTCTAGAGCGGGTTCGAAAGCAAAAGTTTGTTCCCCTTTCAAGACGGCGGCAAAAATACTACTGCTATCGCCCGTGATATTTCTGTGCGCTGCCTAGTGCGCCGGCCCCAGTAAGCGCTCCGCACGCTGTACCTGTGTTGTCCATCCTTGCGTACCCGCGACTACTTTACAGAGACCGTTCATACAAAGTCGAGATCACATCTAATCTGTTACCTTAGTGTTGCTTTATAGATACAAATTATAAAGCATGTAATTTCAATTCTTATATTTATATTTCATCTACACAATTACGCTTAGCCCAAATCACATACTTTAGTATCAGCTTGGGGTATATAAGGGTAGCTCACTGCTGAAGCAAGTGCCATGCCTCCTTTTGACCCTTCTGCTTCTTCATAACCTAAGGCTGTGACTAAATTGTGTGATTTACCTACAACTTCTATGAATGTGAAACGCGAAACGAACGATTGGTCTCTTTACAGTTGTCGTGTGGTACACGCGAGCGCCGCCCGGGAACGCAATATGATTTTCCAAAATTTCCATCATAAATTAAATTCCATGTTTCACATTAAAACGAAACATAATAAAAAGGTGTGCATGCTTTGCCTTCGCGAGCGGCGCGGGCGTCGTTTTCGTAATTTCAAAAGGGTTGATCGTTAGATAGATTCGCTCCGTCCCTCTGGTTCGGTTGCTATGCATGCCATCTGATCTCTTCAAGCCTCTATCTTCACTTTTAATTGCCCCTAATTTCATTTAACTATGGTTTTATACTGCAATATACTTCGCTTTATTTGCCGAATAATTATAAAACTGGCCGTCTCTAGATGAGTACCAGAGTTTGGCGTAATCTAATACTTTTGTACTTACACTAAACAATTACAGTTATCACGATTAATTGATTACTTAGTCTTGTGTGACCGTCATACATGACTTAAAGCTATTTATAGGTAGTAATGAGTTAATGAAATGGTCCTTTTCGGTAATGCAAGTAAGGCGAAGTATATTGCGGCCATAAGATAGTAGCAACCTAATTAGGTAAGTTTTTATGTGAGGCATAAAGCAACAAAGGCAGCTAAATTCATTACATCCAGTTTGTATGGTATTTAGCTCCCTTGCCTCATATATATTTAAACTGCCTAATAGACAACATAAATATTTCTGACTGACTACGTAATTACTACCGACTTTTATAAATCACAACACAATTCCGATGAAGATTGAGGCTTAGTGGTTTTTCATAGATGAAGTTTGAAGGATTTTTATGACCTTTGTTTTCGGACATGAAAAATCGCTCGGAGGCACTGGTCAGGTTTAATATTCGTTGTTGCGATAAGTAGTGGGCCGAAATGTCATTCTAAGCAGTGAAACTTTTCGTCGCTTTTATCAGATTATTAATTCCAAACTTTTAAAGTGTAAAATATTTCTGCTTCGAATGGGAGAGTAGTGCATGCGTAGAGCGAGTGAGCACAGTGCAGGCACTTGGTTGTGGTGAAATTATAATAATTAGTCTCCAGTAGTTAAACAGTAGTATTGATTTGTGATGCAGTTTTGCTATAAAATTTCTCTTTTATTATCATAATATAGAATGTATTTTGGATCTACATCAAGGATGATATTTTGAATTTCAAATTGCATGAACTTCTGTGGGACTGCTTGTTGGATTCCTGTTGGTAACCGTGAGTGATGTTATTGGAAACGTACTTTGCATTTTATTATTGATGGTCCGCGTCAATTAGTCGACGTAAAATTACGTACTTAACATAAAAAGTTAAAACATAGCAATGAATATTATACACATATGTATGTATACTCGTACACTGCTATTTCTTAATACTTAATTCAGATCAACGATAATCTCAACGGCTTACAAATAAGAAATCATTTGAATGGAAAAAAATAAGTAGGCAGGTTTCTTGCTACTTATTTTACTACCGAAAATACCAGTTCTGATAAAGCAGTTGTAACTAACAGACTGACCAATGACCAAAATTGAATATCTATGAAGAAATATGGATATTGTTTTCATAGTAATTTTTTTTTTACTTTAACTAAAAGGTATTTAATGTGTATAATGAATGAATGAAACATCAATATGTTACGTGTGAATCGAACAAGCAACCTGGACGCGTAGTGGCGCGGGTGTGGGCTAGGGAGTGGGCCGGCCGCGTGTCTAACCGCCGGTCGTGCGTTGCAGCTCCACCGTGGCGCACCCCAGCGAGCTGCCGCCGTCGCCGCACCAGTGGGAATGACGCGAGTGCCGGCGCGGGCCCGACAAGTGACGCGCTGCATACAACGACACACGGTAACCAGCCGGCTTCCCGACTACGTCGCACCAGCACTCAGAGCATACAGCTGTATTCTTCTTACAGACGACAATATATTATAAGCTTGCCTCAGACAACGAACACTACACATGCGAGTGGCGTGTATTTATTACCCTAAAGCGAGAGTATATAGATTTTTCATGGAAGATATTGGATTCAGCCATCGATATAAGTAAAACACTCCATGACGTTCTTACATTACGTACTTGCAATGGATCTGGTTTATTATCTTGGATACTAATAGAGATAGAATGACGCAAACAATTGGCGTGCGAGCAAGACGAAGTAAGTCAATTACGACATCGTTGCGTAATTTATGAGGTCCATTCGCTAGAGGCCAGTGACCCATCTGCAGCCTGTTCTACTTATATCGATGGGTTCAGGGTTTCAGGTTCTTGTAAGCAATGGTTACCAAGTTTAAAGTTAATTGTAACTTGTTAATTAGACATGACATTGAGACAAACTGCATTGAGCCTAGTCTTATAGATTCTGAAAGACAACGGGCTTGATTGTGAATGCTCACATTATAAATTTGACAGCTTCAAAGGTAACTTGGAGACATCTCATTATGTAGGGGTCTTTGGCGGATCTAAGATAAGAGTATGTTCCTTATTCATTCAGTGCTGGGATTATTGGGGAGGGAGAAGCTAATTCTGTAGCAGTCAAGTTTTTAATGTGTAGGTATAATTTTTCACACAATTTGATATTTGACAGATCCAACGCTTGTAATTCACAGCTGAGAATACGCTTCTAAGTCAATACTAAGAGGAAACCTAATTTCTGTCAAATCTTAAATCGCCTACACCCATGACCTACACCATCCTGTTCTGTGCAGTAATTGAGCCTGGCGTTAAATGAAAATATATTATCAGAAAAAATGATTATAACAGAATTCATCTCCAGTAGAATATTTGTAAGCACGCCACTTGCAAGAGGTACAGTCGACCGCACGTCAGTGGAAACAAAACCTGTATAATCTGGTCTCTCATAGTATTGAAAGTCCCTAATACGCTAGGCCAGCTCAGGGTCAAAGTGTTTCCACTGACGTGTGGTCGACTATACATAGTATGATACTCCATTTTGGACAACTCGTGTCGTACGTACTGGTTGGACCTTTATATATTGTTGAAATAATTCCTAGATGTTAAAATAGCTATACTTACCTATTCAATGAAAAAAATTACAAGTTAATTTTCGAGCAGTTTGTATAGTTTATAGTATAATTAAGTCAATAAACTGTACGGCCACACCGCACATTTCTCACTGACTAGTCGTCATAAATACCAGTTAATTAGTGCAGCTGTCGAAATTGTAAACATGTACGGCGCATAGGGTATATAAAATTTACTTAACATGCAAATTTTTTATCAAATTGCAGACACTGTTTTTGAGAAAGTGTCTTTATTTTTTTAGTATGGTAGGAACAATTCATTTCCTCAAGGTATTTACGATATACAATATTTTTTCTTATCGCTTCACAGGTCTAGGGGCTAGACTAAATTTTTTTTTAGTATCGACTTTTCCAATAATTAAGTGTAACAATCGATTTTCATCTAAAATACTAACTTGTCTATCGATTAAAAATTACAATGCTTCCAAGTAGTTCGAAAGTATACTTTGATTTTAATCAACATACGATCCAATCAGACGTACCTATTCATAGTTCGGCTTATAATAAAAGAAAATAGTTATTTTGCTTTCTAAAAGGTATTAGGGTAAATAAACACTTTGTCTTTTTAATATGGCTCATATTAATTCGAATTGTAAAAATATACCGTACCATACCTCATCTCGATAATAAAATAATGTAGGAACGTAATCTAAAACCTGTTTTCTAAGTGTATGTGACGGGAACGACATTTTTGTAATTTTTAACATCACAACGTAAGCATCTCAATTTTTTAAATTATATGTATTCACAAATTTGTCTCGTAAACGCTTCGCAATATCCAAAAGTGAGAAGAAATGTGAAATACTACGTGTGTCGTGACACTACCAAATATTTTTGTCCTATTCGTTCGTATAGCGTAGTGTAGACATGTGAGTAGTTTAGTTATAGACTCGATTTGTAAATATAGTTTTAAATCGAATCGCTGGTGAAGGCAAGGCACATAAGACGGTAATTTCAGAGTGGACTAGTAAATTTTATACAACGAAAGTTTGAGTCACTATGTGTTGGATTTTTTACGGATAGATAGGAATGTGCTGGCGGGAGAGTGGTATGACAACAATTTAGATAGAATAGCGGCAATACGCTAACATGTGACCTGTCGTAACACACATGGAGCATAAGCTAATAGTGTTAGTGTTGCAGTTATATCTGTTGGATTTTAGGCAAACTCAATCATACTGTCAATATCGATACTTTAGTGACGTGACGATGCTATCGTATTATTAGCCCGACTGTATGTCGATGCCGATAGTATTGGGTCAAAACTATCAATAATATGATTCAAATGAAAGATATTGCTGGAACGCTAAGTGTTAGAAGCCTACCGTTAATATGACGTCACGGACTTTATGAACACTAAACAGAAGGGAGGGGAAATACGGCCCGTCCCTACGCACGCCGTTCACATTCCATGTGTGTACAAAAATGATGGGAACGCACGTTTAGGTTGACGAAGAAAAGTAACTTTGTGTAAGTATAAATAGGATATTTCCATGATTCCATGTCTATACATGTATATGTGATGTCGTAGGTTTATGTGTTGCGTTACGTATGTACATTTCAAACAATATACGTTGCAATATAATATTAAAGCGTAATATTCAAATTTTTTTCATACGATGGACTTATCAATTAATATTAATTTCTGTGTTATCTATTATTCTCTTATGGCGGCGTACAGACGTGGATTTTGTACTTAATAATGGTAGATTTGAGTTGTGTGCCAACTTGCGAATCTCGACAACTCGTCGTCTGCACGCGGCCTTATATTCAGGTATATCACTTCGGACTGATCATTTTGACGTCATCGTCATCAATGTACTGATGTTACCCTGTTCAGCTCGAAGTGGCATACCTGTTTTCTTTATTTGTGTAACATATTATCGATAAGCTTACTCCTATAGTAGAGACGCGGAGTTTTTACCGATTTGACAGGTGTCATCCGTCACTGTGGTCTATGGTCGACTTTGATACAAGCAAAAACTAGCGTTAATTCTTTGTAATAGAGTCGCTTTTCACACAGTGTGATGTCAAATAGGAAACAACTGTGTGGCTCTACAATAAACACCATTGTATGTAACATTGACTGAAACCTTTTTACGTAGTTAGGGTAGATAGAGTTAGAAGTATTGAAAAAAAAACTAATATTTTACTTGGCACGACATTGATATAAATAAATAGTTAAACTTTATAGGTAAGTAAGTAATTTTCATATACTATCATTGCAGTAGTGAGATAGTGTATAGCGATGTGTATGTAAATGTAACGGATAAATGTATTTCAAGCATTTAATAGTTATATTAGAGGTTTGTCTTAAGTATACTGGACTGTGTTAGTGTGCGTGATCTAAATAAGGTGACCTTAATCTATATTGGCAAAGGTAGAAAATACTATTATAAAATTTGTTCCAAAATTGATGTTTAACTTTGTGTTCTAGTGGTATTCGAAGTTGTATCGTCACGCTGCTAACATGTAAAGTAGAGTATATATACTTATGTCCGTTTGTACTGAACTTAAATGACTCCAAAGGCCAAACGTATATTAAATTAACTACAGACTGAATAGTCGAGTCGGCTGATTGAGATCGACTTTACTCGTTCAAGCATCAAACTGGTGTAGCGGTGTCTTTTTTCATGTAAAACTGTACTAGAAATGCTTCAGGAAAATTCACACCGCAATTGACGTGTCACAACTTTGTCTACCCCATTTTTTTAGGCAGTAAATACATTTTGCAATAGCAGTCGATTAAGTTCAATGCAAACGGGATGTCGTGTGAGTTTCAAGAGACGTCGTCGTAGCCTTAAAACTAGTTCAAAACTATCTACAAGATAAAAGTGAAATTGTAAATAATTAAATCGTAACTAGTGTTAGTGCTAGCCCTAGTTTGGTTCGAGAAGTAAGCCGTTCCAAGCCCACACACGTAGGTTCACCCCCTGGTGTACCATAACGTGATAATTCTGCATACTAATTCTACTGTGACTGGTTTTTGTCGGCTCATTGCTGACATTGGTATCAATCTCAAGTAAGGGCGGTTTTTCTGTCACTCGTGTTTGCGCCCGCGCCCAGGCGCGCCAGACCAGGACGCGGGCGCAAACACGCGTGACAGGAAAACCGCCCTAAGATTCAGTAATAATATAGGAGCCTAATCCTACCTTTGGCCTCCTATTTACATAGCCAGTGTGAAAGGGACGAAATACAGGGTGTAGTATATTTTATAATATCTGTAGTGATACTAACAGAGATTCAGAATTTAAGTAATGTAAATTGAAACTGTTATGAGGGTAGGTTTGTTTTTCAAAGTGGCATTAATGGGGTTTGAAGTTTCTAAAGAGCAAAAAACAAATGTTTCGTAATCAATATTGAATGCCTTCGGTAAAAGCGGGTTTGTAACGAAATTTCTAAATAACATGATAAAATCGAGAAGTGAAACTGCATAGTATAATACTTTTTCTAATTATCAACTTGTGCTTGTCTGTGTTATATACAGTTCACGTTATGGTATATTCAGGTGGGTTTCGATGGTACAAAGGAGGCGGGCCGTGTCAAGCGTTACTCTACTAAGAACAGCAGTCACAAAAATTCCACAAATATATTAAATAAAAATGAGTAAGTAAATAAAATTAATTCACAACTTGAAATAACTAAAATATTAAACTAAACATTGCTTCAATTTCAGATTTTTTTATGAATGTAATTAATGGAAATATTTGACAGTTGTCTATAATTACTTTTTGATTTGTAAATTTGTATCATCGCCAAAGAAAGAAAGTAACTGAACATTTGACAACAAAATGGTGTGCAACTATAGCACGCTGTTCTGTTAGGCATACACCTTATGGGTGGTCAGCTACTTTCCTCGGAAACTGTTGGTAGATTGGTACCAGTTTGAAATATCAGAGGACGCAGACCGGACCGCGAAGACCCCACCTTGCCTTAACTCAAGATAACTGTCACTGTGATCCGTTAGGCGTAATTATTGGACACGTACACACAAGTACAGGCACGTAGCCAGGGGTGAGCTACGGGGGTAAGGTCCGCTATATTCGTTCCCTTATGCATGCATATGACATGCTGCGCTCATCATCACCATATCAGCTGGAAGATGTCCACTCTTGGGTAAAGAATCCATAGATCTCCATAATGCACTGCGTTGTCCAGTTAGTTCCCACGAGTTTTACCACATCGCCGGTCCATCTTAATATGCTCTGTAACAATAGTTAGAATTTATTGTTCTGGTTTTATATATTACATTTAGCTCAAGGCCTATGCCATCACTGAGGAAAGGGATTTCAGTTCAAATAATACGATTAATAAGTCATCCGAAGTCTTCTGCTAGTAGTATACCTTTTTCCTGAGTAAAGCCCATAATGATAATGTGTGTTGGCAATCAAGGTTTCAATTTGTAGTATAGCACACGTGGTCCATGCTAAGTTAGAAATGATTCACAGCGTTATAGAGCCTCCTCTGCGATCCAGCCCTGATTACGTGCCTGCTCAAACTCATAACCCTACGCAACAAGTCTGTGTGTATCTGTACATATAGATAATTATAATAGAATTGTTAGAAGCTCGCTTACGAATATTATAACACTATATAGCTTCTATAAACGAAGTAGCGACTCAGCTCAGGCACAGCCTGTTTGGAAGATGATTGTAAATACCTGCCTTGTTCATGTTTTACCAAATGTAAATTAGCTGTGAAAATGACACGATGGTTAGGTAAGAAAATGAAATAACTTGCGAGATTTCAAATAACTGTCCTTCCGGGGTCATTGTGATCATAATTTGCTTTGTATGAAAATATACATATGCAAGATACCTACTCTAATATTCACAAAAGAAATTCGGTATTTTCAAATCGATCGTCGCTGCCTTCAAACGTTATTTGCGATCATCTTGCGAATGGACTTATAAAGAGGATATATTGGATGTTTGTAAATAAAAATATAATAGGTAGACGCATAGTATTTGGCAATTATAATGGAAGGTAGATGGAATGCGGGTCCGCAGTCAGTATTGCAGCGCGTGAACACGCTTCTTATATTATGTTATTGTACGTATCGCGTTTCCAGACTTTCAGAGATCTCGTTTTTAAGTTTTAAGTACACGACTGTTCATTTTACACACAAGTGATCTTTAGTAGATAGGCAACTCGATGTTACTCGGTCAGTCACTGCTTTTGTATTAGTTTTCTTATATTTAGCTGCCGCACACTCGAAGGCTTTCACGGAGGCATGCAACGAGTAATTTATCCTTAATTTCCTGTAAATAGTAGTCGAAAATATGTTTAGTTAACAATTATACTGCCTTTTTCCTTAGTTTGTGTTCAATAACCGATCCTTTTTATTTTGTACATGATTCTTTTCTTTTATATTATAAGAACTAAAAAAACAACAAAATGTAAGAAAATTATAGTTTTCCTGTGTAAAGTCTATTATTAACGACTTATTTTACTCTTAATTACCAGTCTTAATGTAAATATTAGAGATTTCACGCACTGATAAACTTTTTTAAGTTACTTTAAACGTTAGTTGTTCATTGTAAAACGGCTGTATTGATCTTAGTTATAATTATAACTTGTAATATTATGGCCCAAGACAACGTTGACTTTAAGACTTAGTAGTTGGAATGTTTGCTTTGCGATAACCGTGGGCATTCTCCTCTCCTATGTATAGTTGGATTTAGTTAATTTCCACGCTACATTTTCTTAGAATTGTGATTTTGTTCTGTGACGAGCCGAGAGATGGCGTGGGTGTAAATATAAAGGATAGTCGAGTTCGGAGTTAGTTGCATTTTACCATTGATTGTTGCGAACTGCCAAAACTATTTTAATAATAATTGTAGCGTTACTTACGATGCGACCACATGGTAAGGTACAATCTGTTCATAATGTATTAGTTGTGCTGTAATGTTTTGCACTGTGACTGTGGTACAGTCACAATAATTCTCTGTCCTAGCTGTGACAAACTGTTATTCTTTTATGTAAGATATTATAAATCAACATCTGGGGCATAAAGGGCGCTTCTGGATTAAGCGGTGATTTTGGATGTCTGGAATCTGTTTTCCAATAAGACATCCGATTTCGGACCGAAGAAGTTTGGCTTCATTCCTACATTGTGTAGCTGTTCTAAAATATATCGTCGCTAAAATCTGGTTTTGGAATTTTAGTGAGGATCGGTTACTCATGCGAAGTGCGCAAAAGATTGAAGCGATCCATAAATCCCGTGTAAATACTTATACCAAATACCTACATAAGTGAATAACATTGTCATTTTTGTAACACCATGTATATGGTACGTCATACAAGTCTCCTAATAATGTAGTGTGCCTAGTTTTTCAATTTGTACAGTCATCAAAGAAAATGACGAGGAAACAACTTTATTTCAACGGAACAAGGGAGTGACGCCACATAATAAAATAGGTGACGCTCAGACCGAGTCAAAGCCGACGTACAATGTGTCATTGCAACCTTCATTCTGTTTGAGATAAAGACAAGTGTGGGGAGACCTTAATTGTTTTCCCCGCTTACGTCAGCCATTTTGTTTTTTGTTTGCATTCGATTAACTGCCATAGTTGCACAATGGGTAGGAAAAGAAAAGTGTAATTTCTTTTACAATCGGATGTATGTCTCTCTCACACCCATTGTGTCACTTTGACAGTAAAAAAGAACTCACTTTAAATAGTTTGGGAATGTAATGGTGTGTATCGATCTACCCACGTGGCCCAACAGATTGTAAACTTATTTGTGTAGTTGTATGTACAGTAGGTAGCCGCGCGAGCGCAGGTTGTGCGCCCGCGCGCGCTCGCCCCTCTCTAACAATAAAACTACTGCATAATTGTACACAAATCGTTTTATTTCGACACTGTTTACATCATGATTCATGACGGTAGAGTTATGGAGAGAGCATGGATTGATATATTGATATGGATGTTAGAGCCGACCGCAGATAAATATTTAACGTGCCGACCGAATATGAACACCCTAGACAAAGCATAGAGGGATGTCGCAATACTCCTGAGCCAAAAAAAGGTGGATAAACCCATATATTTAAATGAACTTTACTACCTACTAACCTGCGAGTCCTTTGGTGTGATGTTTTCCGTACCAACTAGGTACTTAGTCAAAAACTCATTGCTAAGCTTGCGGGTTTGAATCTCCGATCTTAGTCCAGCGGAAGAAGGTACTTGCAACTACCTACCTACTTCTAACTGGTGATGCAAATAAATTTCTCAAATTACGAAAATAAAATAACCCATACTTAATATGTTTACTACAAGTTCGCAAATACCTAGTTGTCCGGAACGTCTCCTAGTATGAGATTTAATTAGGTACGTATTTCCCTCGTGCCAAAGGTCAAGATAAAGTGAATCATGACATATTCCACATATTGATATCAATAGTAGTACTTGATCGTGATGTTAGTATGAATCAAGAAAATATAGACTCAATGTGATAGAGATTACGATTCAAAGAAATATGGTTAATTTGTTTATTTTGTACGTACATTATAATATGTGAATATAATATTTGTGTTGATATAAATGAAAATACGCTTGAAGTAAGAACAGTGCTGCGGAGATCCAACCATGGACCAATACGTGAAAGTTGTGTTTTGCTTATTAATCGGTAAGTTGTTTAATAGTTACCTATTTCAAATAATTGACAAAATAATACTTAGCTCTAGTGATATGACTTGACTAGATAGGGATGGATACTTAATTCTTGCCCAAACATTCTAGCCTGTTTAAAATACCTAGGCACGTGTGAGTTTCCGGTAGCATTTGTTAATGTTGTGCGCGCCATGGGACAACGCTTATACGGTACGTTCTTATAGACACATCAACAGCCCGTCGACGTACACTGTGGGAGTTGTGGGACATAGACATGTCCTGCTGCCCTGCATAGACATGTCATGTTGATGTGTCTATAAGAACGTACCGTATAAGCGTTGTCCCATGGCGCGCACAACATTAACAAATGCTACCGGAAACTCACACGTGCCTAGGTATTTTAAACAGGCTAGCATTTAAATCTCCTCTGCATTTATAATGATTTAATAGTGGGAGTTGTGGGACATAGACATGTCTATGTCCCACAACTCCCACAGTGTACGTCGACGGGCTGTTGATGTGTCTATAAGAACGTACCGTATAAGCGTTGTCCCATGTGTTATAATAACACATTATTCAATACCAGGGACGAAGTTTCAGTTCCATTTTAGCTGTCTATTCTGAATTTCCACTCAGTGTAGTCACTTTTAAATCATTATAAATGCAGAGGTGATTTAAAATTAGGATGATGTTAACATTACAATTTAACATTGGAGCGAAGACACCTGCCTACCTAAATACGATTTTTTTACAAGGCGTTGACCCCTAATGCCAGGCAATAAACCTAATCTCTTACACATTACAGCCTCGACGGCAGCCCTGCCCGCCAAGCAGTATCGAACCGATTACGAATACAATCGCAAAACCGATGCATTCTACAAGCTGCACATTGAGAGCGAGCGAACCCACCGCGCGAAGGAGGTGTGCACGACCGAGGGCGCCAAGCTCATGATGCCAGGGTCGAAGGAAGACGTAGTTCAGCTTCATGGGATGCTGAAGAGGTTCCCAGATATTGGGGAGTTGGTGTGGGTGGACAATGACGGGCAGCAACACGCGTCGGCTGAGGAGGCGCCGCTCATTGATTGTGAGATTAACAATTAATAGTTGATACATCATCAGTTTGCACCAGTCCACTGCTGGACATGGGCCTCCCCCAAGGCGCGCCACTAAACCCGATCCTCTGTTCTCCGAATCCAGTCACTGCCAGACTTTTGTCTTTGGGCATTGTAGTTTAAACGACAAAAAGATATGACGTAACTTCATAAAACTCTACAATGCGATTGAATAAATCGAGGCAAGCAGCATTGACACGGTTGTTCAGCTGGTAGAGCATATAATAATTATTATAAATCTGAAGCTATTTATTGTGAATTCTGTGGTCAATTGTGGTGCTAAATTAACTCCCCCTTTCCAGTGCGTCCAACATCACAAGAAGAATATGAGCTAAGGTACCTGGAGGAATGCGACGTGGTGACCCGCAAGGGGCAGATAGCGACCGAGCCGTGCTACAACACGCTACCCTTCATCTGCAAGGTGGAGGCCAAGGACGCACAATATGACACCCAGTGCGCCGTCTACGGCTCCGGTGAGTCGCTTTTTAAACTTTTGGCTCTGAACGACTCTGTTTCCAGATTTATAAAACCCATTACATTTGTCCATCACGCTTTTGCCACTGAACGGATTTTAACGAAACATTGTATGGAGATAGTATATATCCCTGGCCAACACATAGGCTATAAAACATCTCGAAAATTTACCGAGAAATTGTGACCAGCAATAAAAATCTCTCGTTTCCTAACATTTGTATGAGCTTGTAGAGAGTAGACTAGCTGGTATTGAAAAAGATACATATTTTATGTACCTACTTATCTAAAGGCCACGTGTACGAAGTCGCAGCCAACAGCTAGTCCTTTATTAAGCAATGCTTTCCAGGCTACCAATACATATCGAGCGTGAACACGTGCTACAAGGTGCCGCTGGCCGCGTACACGTGGGACGCGGCGTACGCGGAGTGCCGCGCGGAGGGGGCGCACCTGGCGGTCCTCAACTCGGAGGCAGAGCACCTGGCGCTGAAGCAGTTCCTCCACACGGCGCCGAGGATACAGAGCGCGCATACCAACTACTTCTACTACGTCGGCATCCGCGCGGACCGACCCACCGACGGCACGATGAGGACATTCAGAACTATTTTTAGTAAGTAGCACATACATATATATTAATTACAGGTCTAAAGCTCCGCTGCTGGACATACCTAGAACTATGAACGCCACCCACAGATATAAGTAGATAAACTACATCTGTGACGCCACCACACGCATTTAACTCGCGCGACAATGCCTTCGCGAACCTTCTATCTCTGTCATACTGCATGAACGACGACGACACAGCAGAAGCGACTTGGCTTTTTCGCGCGACTTAAACTAGTGTATGCTAGGCTACGCCCACTTGTCCAGCAAAGTACCTATGTAAGTAGCGGCCATTGTCTTGTACTTACTTATCTAGAGGTTAACCATTCGTACCTTTAATTTAACTATAGGTAGTTGCTTTTGTCGTAGCAGACAAGTACCATTCTTTTGACACTGGACTGTTATTGACATAGTAGTTACCCACGACAATGCTCTGCCTATTGATAGATAGACATTTATTAATTGACACAACACAAACTATTTAATTGTATCAGGCGTTACTTTGCGGAAATCCATTATATAACAATATTGTGGTTAATAATTTGCTTTTCCCGCGAATAAACTTTATGTTGTTATATATAGTAAGTAATACACAAATTAAATTACAATTCTAATATTAAGTAAAAATAAATTTTACAAGTCTAAATTTATAAATAATATCATGCAAATTACTATTCTAAACAAAATGTTTTGGTCAAAATTTACTAATTTATAAATTACAAAATAATAATAATACTAGCGAAAAATATACTGTATAAAACAACATAAAATAATATAAAATCGACACGTGTTTCACCTCTCTACGAGGCATCCTCAGGATGTTGACAGAACGGCAGCTTACGACCGAGTGACTGCTCATATGCACGGCCCTCCCTTTTATATCGTCGCCGTCGCCCCACTACTCCCACCCTGTGGCACGATGACGTTATCTGACTCATTTAAGCGTAGTAGTGGTGAGTTTACTATATTAAGTAAACAATACTAAACTACTTAATATAGTAAACTACTTAATATAGTACTTAATATACTAACTAAATTAAGTAAATAAAATAACAAATTAAGTAAATATAATATATTAAGTAAATTAAGTAACTATATTAAGTACTTATATAGTACTTAATATAGTTACTTAATATAGTAAACTCACCACTACTACGCTTAAATGAGTCAGATAACGTCATCGTGCCACAGGGTGGGAGTAGTGGGGCGACGGCGACGATATAAAAGGGAGGGCCGTGCATATGAGCAGTCACTCGGTCGTAAGCTGCCGTTCTGTCAACATCCTGAGGATGCCTCGTAGAGAGGTGAAACACGTGTCGATTTTATATTATTTTATGTTGTTTTATACAGTATATTTTTCGCTAGTATTATTATTATTTTGTAATTTATAAATTAGTAAATTTTGACCAAAACATTTTGTTTAGAATAGTAATTTGCATGATATTATTTATAAATTTAGACTTGTAAAATTTATTTTTACTTAATATTAGAATTGTAATTTAATTTGTGTATTACTTACTATATATAACAACATAAAGTTTATTCGCGGGAAAAGCAAATTATTAACCACAATATTGTTACAACACAAACTCACAAACAATCAACAGATGACTCAAACTAGGTATCTTAAATTAACCTGAACGCTTCGCGGGCACCCACAGAACACCGGAAAAAGCTCGCTACGCTTATATTTCTATGCGGGCACCCAACGCATGTGCCGCAGCTGGCGATGGACTGCGACGCTGGTAATTCTGCCAGGGCCTAGACGAGATGACGCGCGTGTACCCGTACCGCACAGTGCAATCTTAATAATAATTATTGCACCCCAGACGAGACGCTGGAGCAGGCCGGCTACAGCGGCTGGTCGGAGGGCGAGCCCAACAACCACCAGGAGTCCGAGGACTGCGGCACCGTGTTCCGGAACACCGGCAAGTACAACGACGTGGACTGCACCCACCAGTACGGGTTTATATGCGAGAACACAAGTCACAACACACAATAGATTATAGTTTCTTGTATGAATTTCGAATCTTATTTAGCCATTAATTTGGACATCGAGTCCGCGCTCGTTAATCATTAAAATTTGGAAATTTCCATCTTGTTTATGAAGTAAGTACTTAGGTACCTAAAATGAACAATAAATTGTTTCGTACAGCGTTTATCTCCAAGTTTATCTTCATAAGTTGTAAGTTAGGACCGCTGTAAAAAAACACGGGTCTGTTATTTTTTCATGTATATATCAGACAAGAAATGACTTTGAAGGTCGATTCCTTCTACTAGATTGAATTTGGGTAGATAGAGAAAAATATGGTTTCCATTATTTTTCAGTAGGTTTACTTTATAACATAATTTATTAGAATGAATCAAATGGTAGCCGGACTTGGGTAACTTTCCTTGTAGTAGTATTGTAATGGTAGGTATTGGAAGTGTGACCTTTAGATAATATTTCAAGTGTGGTTGTAAGCTTACTTATTGTAAATAAATAAACATTTATTAAGATCAGGCAGTTTCACTTAAATACAAAAAAAAACACTAGATATACCTAACACTAAAAAGGAGGAAGTAGGTAGGTAGGTACCTACTTTCCTAATTTCATAGAATGTGGGTATAAAAAGGTTATTGCGATACGAACTACGACGAATTTTGAAGCAATGCCTACTACCACATTCTGTGATCAGAGGGGATCACTTACGTGGACAAACCCTACATAAGTAGGTCAATAATTAGATATTTTATTTTCAGCAAAAAAAGCTGCTGTGGAAATGCATTTATTTTATTAATTACTTATTAATGTTGCCTGCCACTTCGCGTAGAATATTTTCAAAAACAACCAGTTTACTCTGGGCTGCAAGTTCATACAAATGTCATAAAACATCTGTTCTTTGATGCTACGAGCGAATAAAGAATCCCAGATACATACTATAACCCTGCCCCTGATATGGCGCAGTCGGGTAAAAAGAAAGGTACCTAAAGAATTTCTTTATAACATTTTAATGAATATCAGCGCGAGTCACAATTTGATTCCCAGTGTGAGTGACGACATGGCCATCAGCGTGCCCAGCCGTGCACTGGTCTGCACTGCAGCTAGCATCCGTCTCCTCTTGCAAGGCCACGAGCTTCTGACGGTCGTCGGCTATCTGGTTAGCCACGGCCACGATCATGCTCTCCCTCAGCTTCATGGAGCGTCTCTGCCAAATAAAACAACATTTTTTACTCCGAACGTTTTATATAGTAGGTACTAGCTGTTGCCCGCGGTTTCGCCCGCATGGGATAAGTACCTATAAAGTTTATTATATAGATAATTTATTCCGGTTGGTTTATACTATAAACCATCCGGAAGTATAAATATGTTATGATGAAGAGCGCTTGGTGTACTGCTGAATAAGGTGGTTATGGCGGATTACTGGATGTCATATAGGACGACTTAAGCATATCTTCTGTATCTAACTGCCGTGCCCACAAGCACCCTTTATATATTGCGATCACTAACTGCCCAGGCCATCAGCACTTTTTATGTAATGCGATGACTAACTGCCCAGGCCATCAGCACTTTTTATGTAATGCGATGACTAACTGCCCAGCCCATCAGCACTTTTTATGTAATGCGATCACTAACTGCCCAGCCCATCAGCACTCTTTATGTAATGCGATCACTAACTGCCCAGCCCATCAGCACTTTTTATGTAATACGATCACTAACTGTCCAGCCCATTAGCACTCTTTATGTAATGCGATCACTAACTGGTCAGAACAGGTAGGTATCCTGAATATTTGATGATAGCTTTTACTGAAAGGAAACATTCCTTTATTTTCAGTACCTAGTAAAGTAGTGCATTCAAAGTTTTTAAAGAAATTACTTGTCTGAGCCGGCAAACGAACCGGACAAAAAACAAATCTTGTAATTTATGACATTGGTAAACAAGTTGTTTATACAGTATCTTACATAGTATCAGCACAGAATATTTAAATAATTGAAACTTAAGTACATGTACTGACTGCTCTCAAACGGTGAAGGAAAACATCGTGAGGAAACCTGCATACGCCGAAGAAGAAATTCTTAGGTGCATGTGAAGTCCACCAACCCGCACTGGGCTAGCGTGGTGGACTATAGCCCGCACGCCCTCGTTGAGAGGGTAGGCCTGAGCCCCAGCAGTGGGGAGATTAATAGGCTGTTGATGATGATGATGATTTAAATAATAATTAGTAGTCACCTATACCTAACCTTTATAGGTATTAAAGCTCTCACTTACTATGCTCTGACGCTTTACTTCCTTCTTCAATTTCAGTAGTTTTTCTTTGTTTTTTCTTTGCAAGCAGCCACACTGGAAAAGAGAAACAAAACGTTTATTTATTTTCGTATACCTAAGTAGGTACCTTTATGCTTTAAAAGTTAACTATCCTTCTTTATATTTCAGCGGGGAATATAATAGTCACAAATACATAATTTCATTTAATTGTTCCACTAGTTTAGGCGCTAGACTAGACTAGGTGATGGACATTTACACACGTATGTTTTTTTATTAGGTAAGAGCGTACCTATCAGTTTTTAGGCTATTAGATATTATGTGTAATATACAATCGGTTTTCATCAAAAACGCGATATCAAAACTTCCTTCACTTCATAAAAAATATTCGTTCGAAAGTAAACAAGTAAACCTTACGTAAATACACAACTATTTAGTATATGAATTGTTCTTATAATTTAATATAAATATAGGATATCATAAAGGTAGGTAACTACAAAAATATTCAAGTACCTAAACACGTTATCGATGCGATATAAAAGGATGAAGTCGGTATCAAAAAACAAAATAACGAATCTCGTATTTCTTATTATAGTCCTGTCTTTTTTGTGTGCCCGATCCAGTTTCATGACTGGGAACATCTTATCGTATGCCATCTTCGATCATATAAATCATAACGCTTCGGATAACTTTACTGTCGTATTCTAAGTGAAATTGTAGATAAATTATCTAGATAAAAATGTGTCTTGAACTATTATACAATTTCACTTAGAATACGACAGTAAAGTTATCCGAAGCGATACGATTTATTTGGAACATCAAAGTGTAGATTTGATCTAATGTCATGAAACAAAACCCACATGGTCGAATTACGAATCAAGGCTTAGAGTATATTTCAGCACTGTCCTTGGAGTGGAAAATATGCTCATATATTGGAGGTACCTAGGCTATCGATCTGATGGATCTTACCTCATGAAGAATCCAGGCGGTAATAAGTAGGATAATGAAGCCAACAAAAGCAGCAACTATGATTATCCACAGAGGTACCTCTGCGTCCAGTACATTAATCTGTGTAGAGACACTGGAAACAAGTTTAGGAATTAAATTAGATTTAGGGCCTCTTTCACCGCTTGCAGATATTGTTAGTAAGCTGACAGTATAACTAATCTATCAGATAAATCCCTCTGGTAATATTTTCGTGTTTCACACATCAAGTCTCTGTAAAATATCTGACAGATAAAAAAATAGCAATTTGATCTTGCTGTTGGTTTATCTGACAGATAAGGCAATTAGATACATATTATGAAACATAAAAATAGGCTATTTGTCAGATAACATTTAGAGCTTGGATAGAATGAACCCATTATTTATTCTGACTTCTGTGTTTACTTGTGCATATTTTCCTGTTAATATTTTTATTACTTTAATCTACTTACGAAACATAATAATATTAATCGGACTGTACATACCTGTAAGATTTTTGTTCCGTACCAAGTTGTAAACTCAAATGTGTGAGAATTGAAGAATTCGTACTTAAAATATGATCTGAAAAAATGTATAAATAGATGAGTTTCATTCAGATCTATTTTAAATATTAAAAGTTTTTATAAACATGTAAGTATGTACATTTAAGTATTTATTTAAAAGTATATAATGTATGTTTATCAGTTGTTGAGTACCGATCCACGAGTTTCGGCTTAACTTGGGACTAAACAGCTGGCAGCCGTGTGTGAATTTGTTTTGATCTACTGGGAACGAACGATTATTTTCTTACAGCGTTTGGAAATTCCTGACTGATGGGTTAAAGATTAATGACGTACCTACTTAACAAAAAAAGGAAATGTATCAACAAAAGTGGAGAGAGAGAGAATAAATGGAGAGATCTATGCTCGGAGTTTCCCTGCGAGATCGAATCAGAACTGAGGATTCCGAACCACAGTCACCGACATAGCTCAAATAATTGCGAAGCTGAAGTGGCAACATCACACATCAATTTTTAATTGGGGCACATCGCTCGTAGAACAGGCCGTTGGGGCAGAAAGGTTCTCGAGTAGCGATCACGTATCGGAAGACGCAGCGTAGGCCTCCGACGATCTGGTGAAGGTCGCGGGATACTGGATGAGGTTATCGCAGGACCGGTCGTCGTGGAGATCCCTGGGGGAGGCCTTTGTCAAGCAATGGACGTCTACTGGCTGATATGATGATGATGATCAATAAAAATATGTAGCGATTCTGTATGTTTGTCTGTATCGCTGAATGCACACACACATACCTTTAGTAGTTCCAGGTTGTATGTATATTGCAATAATTATATTAATTATGTCATTCTTTTGTAGTTGATTGACGGTACACGTAGCTATGTTATTGTTTGTTGTCGGACACTCCTTGATAGTATCTATGGACACCTAAAAATAAGCAAAGGTTTTTAAGTTGGCCTTAACTTCAGCACAAAACCGTGTAACTAGTCTAATAATTCGATATTCGTACACAAGACTGGAAGAATAGCGCACTTTCAGCCAAGTCAATTTCGTATTTGCAACATGCAAACCTCAAACAGGCTTCATTCGGTCGGATACTTACAGAAGATGACACTTGCGGCGGAAGTGTGACGTCACATTTTATCTCACCCCAGTTTGTTACACCTTTGTTAGTTATCTAAAAACGGAATTAATATAATTAATAATTAATTGAAATCCGGTAAATTGAAGGGATCTTTGCGAAAATGCTAGGATTTTTGCAAAATCGTCTGTAGGCTAAAAAGAACTGAAGGCGGACTTACAGTGTAAACATGTTGTATGTTCTGGAAACCGAAAGTAAGCTCCGTCTTGGTCACATTCACGATTGCGCCTGGATTCGTCGCCCTGTGAGAAATACCTTCATAATTGATCATCATCATAAATCAGCCTGTCAACGTCCACTGCTGGCTATTCATTAAAGTTGGGTCTTAGGAAAAATAAGTTAAAAAGCTAAAACCTGACTACGAAAAATATTAAAAACAAGTTTTCATAGTATTTTCTTGTTAGGTAGGTATAATTTTAAACTTATACAAACGCAACAACAACAAACGGTTAATATATAAGTATTTATGTAGTGTAATATATAAGTCTTACTTCAGAACCTTTACAAAAATAAGGTCATGTACGTACAAACTTGATTTTAAAAGATGTGATGCGGAAGTTTGTTGCGCCGCTTCTTCTTCCCAGCGCTAACACCTTGGAAGCGGTGGTAGATAAAAAATTTACGTTGTATAAATGTACCCACTGTACTTACATGCAATAAAATAGTTTTGACTTTGGCTTTGGTACTAGCTTACCCTTTGACAGCCACTCCTTGGACGTCTCTCCTCAACGAAATGACTTTGTGGTGCGCGGCCCCCGCCGGGTGCTGGCAGCTGGTGAACAGCTGCGCGTCGATGGCGACGCTCTCGGAGTCGCTTGTCATTGAATCCGTTTCCAGGGTGAAGTCACTGGTCTGATAACAGAGTGATACGTAGTTCTAGTGGTAGGTAAGGTAAACATATGAATTTGAGACTTTTTTATGAAGTTGAGCGCAGCGTTGCCCGATTTGGTAAGAGGTTTCCTGTACGTAAAGTCTATGTGGGCGTGCGCGTTGCGCGCTGTGTTCGGAGCGGCGCTTCTGTAGATTTAAGTATTATTTAGTGGTGTTACCTACCCTAGAATCGAACTTGGCGAGTGGCTCCTGCAGGACGCACTGCACGTGGTCGCCAGCAGCGGGCGCGCGCGCGCAGTGGGCGGGCGCGCGCACGGCCGCGCCCCGCACGCGCACGCGCACGCACGCGCCGTACGCCACGCGCCCGAAGTTGCGGACACGCACGGTTATAGTCTCGCTGGCAGTCGAACCGATCACGTAGCCGTCTCTGTGTGCAAAATACATACACGCGTAAGTATACGAATGGGTTGTACTTACCTACTTATTTATATGCGCTTCCTATAGTCCGTTCACTTAGATAGTGTCGGTACCGGGTACACCCAAACGGAATATAGGTAAGGCCGCGGATTTATATTTATTTCTTTTGGAAAAAATACGAATGTTTAACAATATACACAAGTTCATTCCAACACGATGTCGATGGACATCAATTATAATTTGCTTAGGTACCTACATGTTTTACAAAAAGTTTGTCTTTTAGTTTTTGGTTCAGCTGAAATTTCATTTTAAGACACTTCACACGGGCGAAAAAACATTTTCTATAAATGTCAGCAGCAGCAGCAGTCAACACACCCGTTTAATGCGACGCACGCCTCGATGCCGAGTTTAACAGCGGGTGTACGCCGCTGTCGGCGTCTTTTGTTTTCGCGGCGCCATCTGTACTAACTAATATTATAAACGCGAGTTTTTAAGTATGTAAGGATGTTGGTTACTCTTTCACGCAAAAACTACGGAACAGATTTTGATGAAACTTTACAGTCATATAGATACATCAGAATAGATAACACATAACTTGAATCTAAATAGGTATTCACATAGATATGACGTAAATTGGCCATTAACACGGATGAATCCGCGGGCAACAGCTAGTTTAAAATAATAGATCCCACATTAATTTTTATTTTATTTAATAATTTTCAACTACATTCGTCGCGAGTTTTTCCAAAAAAATTTATTTTGTTTTTTCAACAAGAGATTTAGAAAAAAAAATAAAGGAAGTATGTAACTACGAGTATAATTACAATTAAAGTGTTTGCATTTAAATAATAAATAAGACTTTGAAAGTGAGATGCAATCATTTTTAAGTTTATTTAAACTAATTTGTTTCTCTGACTAGACTGCCTCGTTGGCATATTGTTTGGGTATTTTTGATTATTCAGCATTTGTACTTTAGGCGCGTAGCCAGATCCGTAGCCATATAGGAACGTAGGTACTTACAACAAAGTAGTAGTGAGCAGGAAGGTTAGGTTCGATCCGGGCGCCCGAACCATTCCGGTGAGCGTCCGGTTACTGTGCGCGCTTACGAACACCCGGCTCGGATCGAATGTCTTCGGGTCTTCGTAGGTGGTGGTGATGTTAAACAGTATCGGCTGGTCGTAGTCACCATCCTAAAGTTGAACATAGTTAATGTCGGGAAAATGTGTTACCGTATTTTGTACAGTCGACCGCACGCCAGTGGCAACACTATGACTTTGAGCTGGCCTAGCCTATCAGGGCAGTTTATTTTAATACTAGAGACTAGTTTATACTGGTTTTGTTTCCCCCGACGTGCGGCCGACCGTACAGTGAAAAAGTTGTAATTAAATTCTCTTGGATTATACTGTTTGCACCTGACCGGTTTTGATTATAAGCTGACATAAAAAAAAATACTACATTGTGCATCGAGGGTAGAAAGTAGGGTTTTTATTGACTCGAGTTTGTTATACCCTTACTGCCCTTGATGCACACAATGTTTTTCATCACATTTGCGAGGAAATAATAGTTTTAATATTGTCAACTTTTTCAACGGAGCTTAAGTGCCTACTTCCACAGGATAATGACAAAAAATGCGTTTAGAAACTCCAAAGGCGAAAGCCCATACAACCCGTTTTTATCGATTTTCAAAATAAAATTCACCGAGTCATACGATGACGTCATTTGTGGCGTATCCATCAAAGTGTAGCCTATGTCAACGAGAACGTGGTCACGTGGAAACGTTACGTTACTTACATCTGGGGTTGTAACTGTTATATTTGTGCAGTACGCTGGTAGCCTCTCTTCTAAACGAGCTACGAATGTCATGTCTTCCTCCGCTACCGTCACATTTGGGTGAGATACGTCAACTCTAACAAAAATCTCTGAAATAAAAAGTGTTCAGAAATCATCTCTTTACGGACCAGAATCACGAATGAAGAAGATGTAATGCCAGACTACATGAGCCCGGTTCTGCTTCGGTTTCCGCTAGATACTCAGATACATACAACTAGAATAGAATAAGCTTTATTTGACCAACGGCGGATCCAGGGGGGGGGGTGTAATGGGGGTCATGACACCCCCCCCCCCCCCCTTCCCCGAGCTGGTTCCAGGACTTAGGTGGACCGCTAATTCTATTGTTATCAAAATTAAATTATAAGTTCTTGACTTGACCACGACTATGTGACCCCCTCCTGGCGCCAAAGCTGGATCCACCCTTGTATTTGACACACAAGGCAGCACAAATATACACAACTATTGCAAAATAATAAAAATTTACAAAGATAACATAGAACAAAACATTTAAACATGGTGGAGGTCCCAGAGTTTAATCAAGTATGTCGCCGGAGTGCAGGGCTCCACTAGATACATATATATCTATTCCAATTTTCAATTCTATTTGCCTGGGTTCAAAACCCTTTTTTTAACAATTTAAAGCCACATGCGTCTCGTTCCACAACTACTAGGTACTCTACAGGTTATCTATGGTGCAGATCGAGCCAGAACCGTATAGCAGTATCGGGTGCGTATGCTCCGGGCCTAAATAAACTTACCGGTGTGTATGTTTTTCGGTTTATCAGAATAAGTCACATTGAGACACGGTTGTAAGATAAAGAAATCTTCAGAATGATTCTGAAACAAATAAAGATGTGATCAAACTTATGATGAACTGTTAACAAATCTAAGGGATCAAGAAAAAAATTCCATATAGCCATTCATTTTTCAACACAGTGTGTGTTTTCAAGGTGGTCATTAGAAAACAGTAAATTAATAAAGGAGGTTGGAAATGCCACCGACCGCTCTGCGGCGCACCTACGCGCATGCATGCGCATTCTGTGCTCTGTGGTAAATACTAACAGTGTCTTGCCCGCTAACCATACTGGCCAGTTGACTTTTTGAAATGTTTTATGTATGTAGGTACTTAATATTAATAATTATGTATTCCTACTTACTGTAAGGTCTTGGAATTGAGCGTGTACATGTATGCTGACCGATGCCATGCAGCGCAGCAGCATCACTTTATTCGCTCCAGGAATGCCAATAGCTAGTTCTGGTCATGCAAAAAAGATTGTTATTTATTTGTCTATCCGAATAGGTTGTTGTTTCCTGCATTAAATAAACTTTAATTAACCGAAGTAGAAGAAAGAAGACTAGTGCAAATCATGTACAAACACATAACCCTCCTTTTGGGCTTCACCGCAGTCGGGTAAAAAGGAACAAATTAAAATTTTGTAGCTCTAGTTAGTATCGTGTTTAGACTATAGCACAGAATAAATAATAGTGAAAGTATAGGTACAGTCAGCATCAAAAGTAACCGTACTAAAACTAATTTCCAAAATTACGGACAGTTCTAAATTTGACAATTACCTTTTTTTTTTCAAAAGTCTTATAATGAAATAGTCTGACAGAAAGAAATCGTAAGCATTTTAATTTTAATAATAATATTTGCTTTAATAAATTTCATGTGTCAGAATATTAAGACACGACTCGTAGTAACACAAGTGTTACAAGCTGGTGTGACGACGAGTCCGCCCTCGTTTGCACTTCTTTTGAAAATTTCATACCTATATTCATAAGTTTCTTATGAATATGGTTTGGATTATGGTGCCCTGACACCTCTTACCATTACATCCATTTTCGTCGTGGTCCTTGAGAGCAGACAGACTCACGCCAAGGTTCTGTCCTGGGCTGTCACCCATTATCTTCTGCAAATAATTTACTTCAGGGAAATCCTCTTCATGTTTGTAAAGTTCTACGCCCGAATACACGTACACTGCCCCCCGGCCTTCCCCCTCGTAGGGGGCGGCTATTACCACTTCTGTGAAAGGTATGAACAATATATATATATTATAAATATGTTTGTTGCTGCATCATGGTCTGAACGGATTTTGATGAAATAGCTTATATCCTGGATTTACATGTAGGTACATAAAGGATACTTTTTAATGCACACGAAGTCGCGGGGCGTTCGCTCCCTTCGTATCAAAAATAATAAGAAATAGTTATAACAAAAGCTGAAAGAATCATATATTATTGTACCCTCTTTAATAGTGCTGACTGTACCAAATTTGCGACATTTTGCTTTTCGTTCTGCTTTTAGGTTATTCTCATACGAAGGCCTATAATTTTTCAAAACTTTGACAGAAAGCTAATTGTTTGTAATGGACTAAATTGTAACTACGTTTGTGATAAAAAATCTACTTTTCAGATTGGCCGATTTTTATCAGGCTATTTATAAATTATTAGTTATAGAGTGGTTAGGTAGAAGCAAGTTTGACTTTTATCGGAACGTATACAAAAGAATTGCTTACCATCTTTGCCGTCACCATTCAAATCGCCCACGTTAGCGATGGCGTGCCCAAAATAACTGCCCTCTTTAAATCCCGCTATAGTCCTTAATTGCCGCATTTTCTATAAAAAAAAGGTAGTTTTCTGCTACTTGGCCTGACAGGGTTTATTTCTAAACATTCCACCAGTCAATATATATAATAGAGTTGTATACAAATTCTAGTCTCTAACTTATTTTACAAATTGCTCTTTATAATATACAATGAGAGGCATGTTCTAATTTCTTAACATACCTACGACCGTGGTGATCTAAAGCTAAACAAACCCCTGCCCACCAACCAAACGGCAAAATTAAACAGTTTTTGATGGATTTCCCCAAGGAGGTTGGACATGTCACCGACCGCCTCGCGGCGCCCCGCGAGGCGATGCCCGCGCCTGCGCATTCCATGCTCTGTGAATTTCACATACACCTTAGAATTTCTTTTATTGGCATACTTAAATTCAGGTTTCCTCCTTCCTTAAGTTCCGAAAAACTCAGGTTCTCATGAAGATGCCCTCATCCAACCCAGGCTACCACCGCATCACCATTTCAACTTACAGTCATCTCGTGACTATGGTACACGTGTACGGCGCCAACTTGATCCCTCGGGCTGTGGCCGGGCTCGGCGACAGGGGCGAAGGCCGGCGCGCCGACCAGCAGAGCAGCCCCCCCGCCGCCGCCCAGTCTCGCGGCGCAGAGGGCTGCTCCGAACAGTGAGCCCACTCCGTCGGACACTATTGTAGCCTCCAAGTATCGAAGATCACTGTTGAAGAATAACACCTGAAATGACATTAAAAGATAGATTTAAACAAGATATTATATTAACCCTGTATAAGGCAGAGGCGATTTGAATACCACTTAGTTAATAAACAGTTACGGAGAAGAACATCCTCTATTATAGTTAACTATAATGGTATTATATAGCGAATATATCAGGCTTTCTTTCCTCATTCATTCAATGTCAATGAATAGGTGTATTGGAAACAGATCAACTGAAAACTCAAGTGCACTAACAGGCTGAGTGCATATACCTATTTACCACATTTTTTTTCTTAATGATTTTTTTTTGCCGTAGATGTGTCATTACAAGAATATTTAACTTTTACGTAGCATATCTGTATAACTGGGGCCTTATAAATGGTTAATGCAATCAAATAAAAAAAATTAACTGCGCCATGACGGCTCTCAATAAAACAAATAAATCATCAGCATATAAGCACCCACAGTTGAACTTACAAAGCAGTGCAAATTAATGAATGTTGTAAATAGTTCAAAAATAAATAAAAAACAGTGCATACCTTTCCTTTTCCTATATCACCGTATGGACTACTGACAGCGTAGGTTGTTTCGTTGAAAAAGTTACCGGATGCTATACTGTACCCTAGAAAATTACAGTTTTATTAAGTACTGACCCAAAACATCCCACAGGCTATGCTACGACAGAACGGAATTGTACGGCTGCGAAATACCAAACACCAGTTATAAGAACACTAATGTTTTCTTTGTTGTTACAACTTTCATGCCCTAAGTATTGAAATTTCCTTGATATGAAATCGTGAAACAATGTTAAAAATATGTAAGTTTCATCAAACTGTGCTGTATTTATTATTTGCATTATTGTATGCCTGACTAGGTAAGAACTAAGAACATTATTATACTAATATTATAAGATCTGTAGGACTGGTTCTAACAATAAATATTTCTGATTTCTGATTTCTAATGTTTTACTTTTGATACACATTTTATGTTTTATGTATGAAATGAAACCCTGACCTACTGACATACAGGATCTAACAAGATACCTGTATCGAATTAGGTAAGGACTGTCCAAGCGAACGAAGTCGCAGCCAACATCGCTAGTAGGTACCTAACTAATCCTACTAATATTATAAAGGCGAAAGTTTGTAAGGATGTGAGGATGTTTGTTACTCTTTCACGCAAAAACTACCGAACAGATTTTGATGAAACTTGGTACACTGATAGCTTATATCCTGGAATAACATATAGGCTACTTTTTAACGCGGACAAAGTCCGTTAATACCTCCTAAGTAACAAAACACCTACATGGATCGCGCTGTTTCACAATGCACACGGAAAAAACTTTTCGACGCGGGCGAAGCCGCTGGAAAAAGCTAGTATAATATATAACTTACCAAAATTAAAGGAAACACTTCCGTTGGTTTTGCTGAAAACACTATTGTCCACGTCTATCAGCTTCGGTATATTTTGGAATCCCTTTGAATACACCATAACTCTGCCTGAAATAATTAATTTACTTAATACGAGTTTCTTACAAATAATTTAAATACCTCCAATGTAAGAGTACCTAAGTAATGATATTCGGTAGGAATGTTAATTACCTATGGACATAGCTGGACCTCCAACTAAAGTGGTGTCATCATCAGCTACCTCCATACTCCATCCAAATGAGTCCATTGTATATTCTGTAACACAATCATTAACATCATTACTATGATATCACATTTTGTACAATGTACCACAACTACATGCAAGAGTTATCCTTTCTTAGGTTTTTCAATCTCCCGTCTCTGGACTCGTACAGTGAACCGCTAGTTGCTTTTAACTTGACCTTGAGCTGGCCTAGCTTATTAGGGAGTGTTACTGTTTTTTTTTCCACTGACGTGCAATCGACCATACCTACTCCGTGGACCGTACCTAGACCATACGTTGAACAATTAATATGTCTCTATATCAAGATAACTATACGAATTTCAATTTATCATCATCATCAACAGCCTATTAACATGTCCCCACTACTGGGACTCAGGCCTACCCTCTCAACGAGGGCGTTCGGGCTATAGTCCACCACGCTAGCCCAGTGCGGGTTTGTGGACTTCACATGCGCCTAAGAATTTCTTCTTCGGCGTATGTAGGTTTCCTCACGATGTTTTTCCTTCACCGTTTGAGAGCAGTCAGTAAAATGGACTTAAGTTTCGAGAAAAAACCCATTAGTACAAGGCCCAGCCGGGGATCGAACTTCGGACCTTTCGATATGATAGGCCGCGTCTTATCCCCGACGCCACTGACGCTCTTTTTCAATTTCAATTTACTCTACTTCAATATAATCAATTCAAATTCATTCAATAATAAAAATGAAACATACCAGGCTTCAAACTCTCACCAGGATGCTGTTTCCTGGCGTCCTCCTTTATCGTATCTCTATCGACTAGTGCTGTAAGCATCAGCCTTCCAACATGTTGGTGGTAAGAGTAGCAGCTTCCAAACGTACCGTAAATTGAAATGTTCCTGATTGCGCGCGGCGCGCATACCTGGACATAGTAACTAATGTCACTTATTAAACTTACCTATTTAGTACCTAGAAAGAACTTTCAGCTCGTCTCCGCGAGGCCACTGGCGACCACAAGGCCGGCAACTATTTCGCCCAGAGGATAAGCCTCATTATCCAAAGGGGAAACGTTGCCGGCCTTCTGAGCACCATGCCTCGTGGGGAGACGCGCTGGAAGAATTATTTTATATTTAGGTTTATATTATGCATACTTAGGGCCTCTTACACCGCTTGCTGATAAAGTCCCAGATACCCTATCTGCAGGTTATCTGACAGATAACCTATTTTTTTGGTTTCACAGGTATCTGATTGATTATATCTAATATATTTTATATAGTCTATCACACACATTTATCTGATAGATTAGTTTATCACTAAGATTACTATCTGTAACAATATCAGGAAGTGGTGAAAGAAGCCCTTAATATATTGTTTAAATAATTATATTTAGCAGTAAATAAGTACCTAGACTAAATAATAGTATAAGGTGTAGGATCACAAAACTCAGGATTATTTATGTGACGAAGTGTGCTGCAGAATATCGCCACTAGCTGTTATACTTACCAATAAGAGCACCAAAATACACATTTGGGGCAAGTGCCGACAGTTTCTCCGAAGATATAAGCATATGCTTACATTTTTAGGGTCCTTTCATTTTGAGTTCTGTGTGAAATGCATACCGCATTGCTGTGGCATAGTTTATTGCTGCAGGTATCATTCGCGACATCAAAGTTCGAGGGAAAATATTGTGAGCAAATCCACGCATCTGAGATGTTCAGTGTTCAACCTTAGATCAGGGTTTCTCTTTACAGATATGTTGAAAACCATGTCATTTTACCTGAATTGAAGATTTGTTAACCTGGTTTATTTAGCCATTTGTTAACATTGACTTCTGGGACATTCGTAAAGCGTATCAGAGACACACGCGGCCTGCGGTGGCGGTGGCGGCCTGTTGTATTCCCTATGCAATGTATGTGAGACTTCAGACACGCGCGGCCTGTGTTTGCATATCGAGGCTGCCACCGCAGACCGCGTGTGTCTGGGTCTTAAGTTTTATAGAGAGTATGGTCGTTACCATGAAGAAGGAAGAGCCTGCCTTGACAGTTGCCCCCAGCCAGTAGTCATGAGGTATTACCTCAAATCTGTGAACTGCAAATTATCTTATTAAATTATTGTATTTTCAGACTTTATTTTTCTTGGCACAATATGGGTGTGATAGATCCAAAACACAAGAGGAGAGCAAAATACATACTTTTTGGAATACGGATCTTGATGCACTTGTTCAGGTCTATATCACAGGTAAACAGCTGACCCACGTTGTCTGCCGTCGGAGAACTTATGATTAAACTGAAATAATTATTAAGATTCAATATTGCGAACCTCTTTTTCAACATTCCATATTAACAAATCCACTGTAAAAAACCCTCTTTTCAGATATTTTAAAATTCAAGAAAGTCGGTAGGTAGTAGTGGTAGAGATATCTTTTTTTTTTAATCATAATTTATTTATAGAGGGTTTTCATAATATAAGCCACCCTCATCGTGGCTCTCTTACAATAAGTGGGTACTTATTGTAAGAGAGCCACGATGAGGGTGTACCCTATACTAAACCATAATAATAATATCTAAGTTATTCTATTTTTAAGTCCAAACTTAACCATTTGTCATCGCAAACTTCATTAAATTATTACCTGAGATCATGATATACATGATCGCAGATTACTACACAGATAAACCCTATCACCCTATTTACTATGAGGATTAAAAAAACGCATGATGATAAAAATTGCATGGCATCGTGTTTATTTTATTTGTCCTAATTTTTTTATTCGTACCCACTTTACTTTGTCATCAGATTGGCGGGTCAATTCTTCCCAAGGCGGTGGCAATTGGGATATTTATTTGGCGTTGCCGCCACCGCTTGCAGATGAGACCCAGCTTCTACCAGTGGTGGCATAGCTGGCGGTGGCAAATGGGACCCTTGCAACTAAGTCACATTCCATATAAATACCTTTTGCTAGTCGGTAGGTATGTGACACTGTAGCCGAATAGAGCTTCTGTATCGTTGCGTTTTGCTTCATCAGGAGGAGTAAGTACTATTTTAAATAACTCTGGGTAAGCGGTCCATCTGGCTACTTGGGAAAGCGCTGGTGTACCCACGAACAAAAGTACCAAAAGTACGTGTGTACACACTGAAAGAAAGAATAGTACAGATTAGTAATTTTATGCAACGCATCGTCACGAAAAATTACTTAAGTTTGTTTAGTGTTAGGTTTGAGCCGTCGTAGAATCGATTATTGAATGTCGTTATTTGATTAGCTCCACCAAATAATCTTTGTTTTTGTAAATATTTCCATAGGTAAGTATATGAATTAAATCGATGTTTGTTACAGGTAATATTATAACTCGTTATTCCGGAAAAAATGTTTATTTTGATAATTTAATTAACATTTTTGCGTTCAAAATAATTGTGTACCCAATCCGGTAAAATATTGTCAAGTCGACTAGTGAGTCAATGGGGAAGTTGTGCAGCGCGGTCGTACCTTTCATTTTTCAATTTAGTTCATGTCTAAAAATATTTTGATGCAATAAAAGGGTGTAGGTACTTACAATACATGGTCGGTAGTCGTATCCCGTGTAAAACCAAATGTGTAACAAACTATTTTATGAAACGATGAATTTTGTATATTTTATTATGTATGTACAATCGATCACCTACGCTGCCGTTTTCCTTATACTTACATATTTGGATTGTACACGACTAAATTAGACATTATCACATAATTATACCACATTAGTTACCTACTTGTTCCATGATGGTATTAAATTGTTACGTATTTCATTAGTTTTCCCGCTTTGTTAGCAAAGTCAGTTTATACTCAGTTGTGTTTCATACACTATATTATTATGGTCTATACAGTTTAATGTGCTATGTCATTTAGTGATTAAGTCTTGAATAATGAACTGTAAGTCTATATTTAGCTAATATTCATTTATATTTAACTTGAAAAAATATGCACCGAACTACTTTCTCAAGTAGACGTATGTTGTTTTACATCGAATCTCTGTAACGAAGGTAAAGAGGAGGAGAAACCCAAAAAATAATAATTACATGATCTTTACAAAAAAATACCTTATCTTCTACCAAGAGCATCAACCTTATGTTGATGGGTTAAATGAAAAAGCTACAAATGGGCAGCTTAAAAAAACGAACTAGCTGACGCCCGCGACATCATTCGCGTAGCATTTCAACCGGGAATTTCAGTAACCTACGATCCCTTCTGTTCTTTTCCTTGAACCAAAGCGGTTCGAGCATTGCGTTGACAAATCACAGGGTTTATATATTTATTCTAATTTGTATTTTCCTCGAAATCATCATGTTACTCGAAATAGCCTCGGGGTTTCAAATAATTTCCACGAAATTGGTAGATACGTTTCGTTATTTCTTGAATCACATGTCGCCCAGTTATAAGATTACGTATTTCCTGTTGTCGAAGCCCATTTTTCCTGTTTTACAGTTAAAGTGCAGCTAATTGTGCTATTTCTGTACACCGAGACACAAATGTGGTGCTGCGGAGCCTCAATCTATCTTCACGAGCCTTCGTTCCTAGTAATACGGCCTGATGAAGAAAGCGGCTCAGATTTCGGCTTCTCTATAGGCTACCAGGATGGAGGTCAAGCTAATTTGGGTATGTTATGTCTACTTAAGAGCACGTAACTAGCAGTGCGTCTCATCGTCAGTGGCAGATATGAAATGAAATGGAGAGGAAAGCTGGAAGGAGAAAGGCTAAGTGAGGGAAACTGAGGGAGAGCGGGGGAGAGGCAGGGCCGGAGGTAAAGAGTGATGCAGCCCTTTGCATTACTTTATTTGTGGGTAGCTTAGCATACATCCTTTTATTTAACTAAAGAAGCCATTGCCTTCCTATATTCTGCGAGCTGCAGTTTAGCCGTGCGAGGGGCGCATCTAGTTTATATTATTAGCATTAAAATAGCATTCATATAGCATATTATTTTCCCCAGTCATTATGAGAGGAACCCAGGGATGACCTGGTCAAATGTATTTTATCTATTCTAATCATGTTTGCAGTGGTCGGTGCACCGCACACCGCTGACTCCATTGGGAAGGTGTACAGTTGTCCGCTGAAGAACGTGTTGAACAGGCCACCGAGTTGCACCAGAATACCAATAGATTTAGACATGTTCGCGCCAGACACACTCAAAGGCAAGTGTTAGCAAATGAAGTTCATATAGATTTGGTAAATAAACCGTTAGATTTGAGGTTTTGGCCGACAGTGTGGGTACCCTCAGATTATTGGCAAGAAGAAAGCTGAAGTCCAACTGTTTATTATCCTATTTTAAAGAACATTGACATTTTTCCCCGATTTTTTAAGTGATCATACAGAGCATAAATTCTTGATTATCGTAATGTTGCGTAGGTATAATATCAAATACTACTGGAAATAGTATGATTGGCTGTTATAAATAGAAAAGAAATAGAAATATTGTGACAGGGTAGAGTATCTAATATTTCGAATACCTTAAAATGTTATATTCCTGTCACAATAAAATATTTGAATGTTATAAGTAAAATAGAAAATATCTGACCAATTCTTTATTCCGAATAATTGTTTAAGGTTTCATTCACCCAAAGCAGTCATTTTGCCTGGGCGCTTCCATTGCTGCGACGCCAGAAATTATGTTGGTAAGGACGACTTATTTTAAACACCTATAAGCAAGTTTCTTTTTATGGGGGTGTTGCCATGAAATATCACTGTTGCCTTTAAAATATCATTCAAAGAGGATCAGTCGGAGCACAGTTCCGGACATACATACCAAATGTGTCTCGAAAAAGATCTTCCCTATCGACGATTAAGAATCAATGCCATTCTATCTAACATTTTTACGTTTTTGACATTTCAATCCATGCGTTTCTTATGCTAATATCGCCTAGCTAACAATTAGTATATTCGGGGTAAGTATGTTAAAGTGATGGTACAACTATAAATTTGAAGCATTTTTGTCGTATGTTTTTTACGTTTTTCTCACCTGTCAAATTGTATTTTTGTAGATTTTATTATTATTATTCCTAACCACAGAAAAAGACTGAATTGTTCGCTTTCAAAAATATTATTGTTATTTGTAGTCAACATCGGCTGAGTTGACTTAATAAATGTGATTTGACTTTGTTACTAATTGTGATTGAAAAGTTTTTATAGATGTTTTAATTATGGAATGTTATCTTATCTTATAATTTCTAGATATAATGAGACACACAATTCCACCTTTTTCTAGACATGCGCCCCATTATGGTCTACTAAAGTGCCCTACTACTCCGGCACACCACCGCGTGCTTCAAATAATACTTGGTACGCCATCGCCAGTGGAACTTGCTTCGTGTACGATGGAAAAATATCACACCGCTACCTGGGGCCCTTGGAGCAGCAGAAACTGTCGGCTAAGAGACCGCACACTAACTATCCTGGTAAGTAATCACTTAAAGTCTACACGGAATTTCTTGGCGGCTGAATGAATATAGTCACAAATTGTTTGCACTTCGCTTACAGTGTTTATGGTCTGTGTGGCGTAAGCGATATAGTGTGCTACATAGAGATGTCAAAAAACTTGAATGTTTGATTCGGTTGATCGAATCAATGAACCATTTCTTGAAATTGCATGAGCGTCTGTAGTGAACCCCGCACAGCTCCCTTTTGACACCTAGTTGAGTCATTGCGCAGAAATCAGCCAACTTCACACATCCGCCATTAACTCCGTGGGGACTATTACATTGCCTACACGCGTAATGAAATGATTTGACACATGCACTCGAATATGATGAAGTATTGAAAGTAATCCTGAAGTCTACACGTTTCCGTATTCCACTTAATATAACATGCTCATCGTCTAAAACAAGTTTACCTCCAAAATGTACCTTTATTTACAGATTTCCTCAGGGGTGGCACCGGCTGGACTACACTCGTGGACAAAACTAGCAACTTGGTTCTCATAGCAAAGCAGACTCCACTTATGGGAGATGTTGCTTACTTCAACCTGTCTCGTCCCACACAACCGACGGAATCTTTGGTCCTCAACCAGAATATTGTATACCAGTATTTAAAGGATTATAGTAACATAGGTGAGAACTGAGTATACATTTACCGGCAACGCACCAGCACCCCCCGGGTGTTGCAGGTGTCTATAGGCGGCGGTGACCTCTTAACATCAGGAGGCCCGCCTGCTTGTTGCCCCCGTAGCAATAAAAAAAACATATGTCGGATATTTTAGCTATGCTGCGAAGATTCTGGTCCACCGACATAGCCTAAAGAATGAGTTGAATTAGAATGTAGACTAAAGGCAAACTCGAAGGCCCTCGTGCAAATGAGTTACGAATACTTATAGAGTGAAGGAAAACTATATAGTATCGGAAAGCTCAGAGCTCGAAGCACTCCTTCGATGGAGCAATGACAAAAAGGGATACGAAGGTCGGGGGAAAGGAAGGCAGGGTTTTGTTAATAATACATAAGTATACCTATTAATTTTCAGGACATGGTCTTGCGATGGGAAATTTTTTCTCACATACTAACGAGACATATTACGCGATCAGTATGGATAGCGATAAAATCGGGACGGGAGAAGTAAGTAATTTAGATACTTTGGACATTAATTGTATTTTAAGTATGTATATAAATTGTGGTCCTATTTCAAAAATAGTAGTAGGACCATGCGAGAGATTATTCTTGTGTTACGAAATAAAATGTGAAACAGTAAAGCCAGGGCGTAACCTGGCTTCACTGTTTAAAAACGTACTTCTTTAGTTCAAGGAACTGCTCGCAAGACTAGGATCATGGTTCAACTACCCACCCATCACAGATAACCCAAAATTCGATCGCCGCGCCTAAGAAAGCATAACAAAATATAAATAGATGCGATTTAATACAAGTAGACAAGTTTCAATATAATTTATACCATTGCCACTCTAAAAAGAGTATTTTATTCATCGAAAACAGTGAATAAAACTCTCTTTTAGTCACTAGAGAATTTTTTTTTTAAATCATTGTTACTCGGAAACAGTGAATAAAATACTCTTTTAGTCACTAGAGAATTTTTTTTGCATTTTGTTCCTCGAAAACAGTGAATAGAACTCACTTTTAGTCACTAGAGAATAAAAATAAAAAAGATAGCTGGCTAGAGAGCTATCTTCTAATTTCACCATGGAGCTAAAATCTCTTTTGTGGGCGCCCGAGAATTCGAACCTTCCTTATTTTATAGCTGCCTGATAAACTAACAGCAAGATCAAGTGGCTGGTATTTTTTTATCTGTCAGATAAGGATGGTTTTTACAACCTTCCTATCATATAATAAAATGTGATAAATTTAAATACCATACTACTATTTATTTTCTCGCAGTCAATGGTATAAAGTAGAGTACACAACTCGTGAAAAAAAAATTTAATCTCGGTCCTTTTGTATTCCTCGCTCCGCTCAGGATTCTAACCTAGAATTCCACTCTAGAATCCTTCGCTGCTCTTGGGATCCAACTTAGTCCCTCGAATTAAATTCACTTTTTATTCACTTGTCGTATAATCTACTAAGCAGCACTATTCACGCTGGGTTTTCTCTAGGTGATATTTTTGACTGAACTGCGAACCATGTTGAAAGAGTTCGGCAACCCTGTGACGCTGAGCGGCCCGAGCGGGACTATGTTCGGGGCTGCCATGTGCGCGGCCGACGTCAGCGCCGACGGTCTGGCCGACCTGCTGGTCGCTGCGCCCGCGCATAGCGACGACCACGAAGGCTACGATACTGGCGCGCTGTTCATATATCTAGGAGGAGACATGGTGAGGGATACAATATCTAATCTTGTTTGAGGAAGAACGCCGCAAGAGTCTGGGCTCATCGCATAGAGCGCAAACGGGACCGGAGTACTTCGCGGCTTGTGTTAGGAGGGGAACTTCGCGCGACTGAGAGAAATTTGCCAAGGCTTGGCATAAGAGGAGGAGATTAACTAAGCTGCTCGACGATGAAGTAAATGTTGTGACGTCACGCCCCGAAGGGGGAAACGCGGAAACAACTGAAGACTACTACTACAAGTAGCGGTAGCGGCCCGTAGGTTGGAAGGGCCAAAGAAGTTTCTGTTCTGCTATTATCTAACCTTGTTGGGTGGCAGGTATACCTCCACCATGTTTATTATGTTTTATGTATCTCTGTTTTGTTATTTTGCAATGTCCTGTATATGTGCTGTCTTGTGTGTCAAATAAACTTTATTCTATTCTATTCTGGCAACACTTCGACCCTACATGATCCTGTCATGCCATACCACTGTCCACCAACTCTGCCCTGCAATTTATAAACGCAGTAAGGACAATTTGACAGTTTTGAGTAAAACGCGTTTGAAAATTTGATTGTACGTTGTGTTGTATGGTGGTTTGGTGTTTATAGTTTTTGTTTCTCTCACTTCTATTACACGTAGCGAAAAACGGGTCTACTGTGTTTATAAATTGCACGGCAGAACTGTGTCCCAATCGGTGGACTTTTCATATACGCCTTAGAATATAAATTCTAATTTTTGGCTCGCGCATGTTTCAGAAAACTATAGGAAGGACAAAAGATCGCAAACGATTAATATTGGGCAGCAAAGATGGTTCCCGCTTCGGAACGGCAATAGCAACTAGCGACGTCGATGGAGATGGTCTTCCAGGTAGGTACTTTCTCGTAGGTACATACCATTTACTTTTGTTTCAACATAAGTTATAGATGCGCCTGAAGGCCCGATCTACCTAAGGCCCTTTACCTTTTTTTAAACTGCCATTTGCCGATGCTTATATAAAATCGCGCGCACAGACTTCACTGACTAATTGAAAGCGATTTTACCAGAAATTCCAATATAGAATTGAGCATTTCACTACTGGATTTGTTAAACACTATAGGATATTATGAAGTGGCTTACGAGGTCATAGATATTTTGTCATTTGATTAGTAGTCAATTTGCTTTTAGCCTTTTTATAATTAAACATTGTACATACGTTTTAGGCATTTTGTCATATAGGCAAATTGCTTTTTAGACGATACGATCATAACCCCGATTTACTGAAACTAAGAAAATAAGATCAATTATAGTAGTACTAAAACTATTGCAGAAATTTTCATAAGTGCCCCATATGAGGACGTAGAAAGGAGCAGCGACTCTGGAGCAATTTATGTACTTTCTGGATTGGACGTGAAAAATACCTTTATAAACTACAAGGAGTTCAAAGTGTCCGTCGCCGAGCTCCGGCTGACGCAGCGGGTCCAGATCACTGGCTTCAGAGCTTTTGGGTTCAGTCTCCAAGTTGTGCGTGATGTGGATGAGAACGGATGTGATGGTGAGCATTTGAGGCTATATACTTAACAATATTATATATGTCATACGATAATTGGAAAAATCGGATCTTTGCGAAAATCCTAGGACGATTGCAAAAGCCGGATAGGTAATTGAATGTAAGAATGAATTTCGTTATTATTTTGCAAAAATCCGTCCCCCCCCCCTCTCCCAAATTACTGCAAATTCCTATTGTGCTGTTTGTATGTAATTATGTATTACTTATATATTAAATAAATAAATTCAAAATAGTTGTTTTTGTCCTTCTTCAGAAATAGCCGTAGGAGCTCCGAGTAGCAGTGCAGTGATTCTGCTCAAGTGTATACCTACAGTTAATGCCACCGTGTCCACTCGACTCTTGAATACGGTGAGGGTTTGATATTGTAACAGAAATGAATACTACACACTACACTACACACTACACTGTGTAAATTTGCATCGCTGCTATATTCACGGAGGTAGATAATTATACTGCTAATACTGAACACAAAAAAAAAAATTAACTAATCTCAATTTTTTTTTTAATTTATTAAATACACATTCAATATCATACTTTCTCAAGTTTTTCGCGATTCCCGAGGTCAATTCCCTTTGGTCTATTCCCATTGCACAATAGATAAAATTGTTGTAGACTTTAAACATGGGAGTTTCTAAATTATCTAGATTAATTTGTAACGTTTCACTATTGTATCTGAAAATATAGTAAATATGCAGATTTACTGTGCATGTATATTGTATGAAACTAGGAATGTATAAGTACTTTATTTATAATTATCTGTTTATTTCAGGTCGTAAGGGAATATGACAGAAACTTCACTGTCCTAGTATGTGTTAATGTGAAATATCACCCCAAACCCGTAAATATATCGACACGTAAGTACACAACACATTTTTTAAAAGAATAACTTAAATTTTTTAATTAGAACCTGACAAAACCTGAAAATTTATCCAAGTGTTGAATTATATATACATAAATGTAGGCTGAACTACCACTATTAAATTCCTTCATTTTCTATTAGTCGCCGATCAAGAACTATCTGGAGATTTTTTTGTATATTTTGTTCTATATTTTTTTCTATACTTATCGTGGAACTAATATTAGAAGTAGATATCCTATTGCGTAATACGGGTTTTAAATTTCGATAATGATTATTAATAATTTAATTTTTAATTTCCTTTGTGACATCCACAGAACTTTCAGTGACCTGTAAGGTCAATAACCAAGGAAATGGAGCCGCTATCGCTAACCCGAATTTTACAGCGGATTTATCTCTAAGAAAAGAGAGTTACTGCGAAAATATTACTGTACAATTTGTAAGTTTACACTTAACTGGTTCATGTCTAAATACGTACAATGTCCTTAAAGACATCTCAAATAAAAACCAGTCGTTTCCGGCCATTCTGACGGTTAACAATTAAGTTGTAAGTTTTTGCTAAGTTATTGTGTAGGGTTCAATTCACACTGAAATGGCAGCAGCCGGCAGCGGCACATAATGTATGATAATCCATTTTCAACAGCGCTACAACGAGTCTGGACATTACGATTTTACGGCGGAATTGGATACTTTACTGCTACATGAAGGTACTTTTTTGTTTCTTAAATTGATTTTACGTTCAACTAAAGCAATTCAATAAAACCTATTTCACCCTACTTCTATAAAACTTGTTGACAGATTTTTAAGTCGTTCTGCGGTTTTTTTTAAGTTTAAAAAGTAAGTGCCTATACCTACCCAGTACCCACTTTGTTTGCAGGTCCTACTCCTACTAAGATTATAAAGGCGAAAGTTTGTGAGGATGTTTGGATGTGAGGATATTTATTACTATTTCACGCTGTAATGGTTGAACGGATTTTGATGAAACTTGGTACAGTAATAGCTTATATCCTGGAATAACACACATAGGCTACTTTTTATCGCGGTAAACTGTTCCCGCGGGAATAATACCTACTTAATTTTCAAGAAAATCAGTACAGTAAGTTGCTAAAAATTCAAAATTCGTTTATTCAAAATTTGAATACAATATTCTCCTGCTGACGTCAATTCTGTCTAAAACTAAAACTACTCTGTTTCCACTTTGTACGTCGCTGAAGTGAAGTTAGGGAAGCAACAGCAACAAACCCAATAGCACAGGGCCCTGCTTTCATACATATAGCTTGTTCATTACAATATTTATCTATGTTGAGCCATCATATAGTTGAACCATGATACCATGAGCTAGGTATATTATATTGTCATATTCTTAACAAGAACTGTATCTTTTTGTTTAGACGCTTATACGTCTTCTAAGGCTGACTTTAACAGCAGCTGGGTGACTCTGAGCCCGTACAGCAAGACGACTTCGGACCACTTGTATGTGACTCGACACTGCGCTGATGACGACTGCTCAACGCGACTTAATATGTTTCTGAAATGGGCTGGAACGTAAGTATTTTTTCATCAAACTTGCTCGTAAATGGTCATATTATATGCATGCATACAGAAACACAATGGCCTATATTATATACCCGCGGGAGTAATGAAAATTAGTTCAATATTATACCCCTAGGGGCTGTAATGTGTAGCTGGTTGTACTGAACTGGTTTATTAAATTAATTAAGTTAAATTGAGTAGTTAACTTAACATAACTTAACTTGACTAAACTTGACTTATTTCCTCGCAAATGTGATGAAAAACATTGTGTGCATGATGACATTCTAACAGACTCTCGTTAGTAATATCCTACTTACTACCCTTATTGCGCAATGTACTAATTTAGCCCCCCATAGGTAAGGCGCTTTTACTCTGGGCTATTATTTCTTGCAATTATTGTTCTTCAACAGAAACGCGTCAGCAGTGAACTATACTCTGGGTTGTAGCGAGACAGAGAACATGACAGTGGTTGTGAGGAACGAGGGCGGCGCCGCGTATGACGGCTGCGTGCGCGTGCGCGCGTCCGGCGCGCACGTGTCCAGCGTGGCGTGCGGGCGCGACCACGCCGGTGCCGGCGCCTACAGGTGCTACCTGCCCAGACCGATGCAGAGGAATGATGAGGTGAGGGCCTGGTTCACCATGACAGTCGTCAAATTCTACCTTCGCGTCGTCAAGCCCTTTTTCCCGACACAGCTTTACGTCAACGTCACTTTTGTCGCCGTTTATTTTGTTTTTAGCGTTTATTTGTAGTTATTTATTAATCAAAACGAACAATAACGGAACAGGTCTCATTCTTCATAAAATGAACTGTAATAACTGGACAAAAAAACATTTAAACTAAACATATTAGTTCAGCGTTTTACAAATTATTTTGCCGTGCGTAAAGTTATGGCGAGAGAAGGTAAATTACGGCGATGTTGTAGAACTGCAAAAAGTTTGCTTTTTAAAGTCTACTACAAGGGTAGCTAGCTGATACAACTCATATGGCAATAATAGAGTATAAATAATAGTGCTACGATATACCACGACGAACGTAGTGGGTTCGGTTTGTCTGCTACGACATCGATATAGGGGTATAATAGAATAGATAAGAATCACATACATTTCTGAGGCATGTTACTGTATTTATCTGTAATTATATTCTGAAAACACACAAAACAATGTATGAAAAATAATCAATTTTTTGCTTATATGTAGTACTTACATAAAATTATAATTCTGGTATTTCTTTTTTCAGTATCAAATAAATGTAGTTTTAAACATGAGTAAGTACACGAATTTGGACAGCGAATTACACATAGAGGCTCTTCTGTACCCCACGTGTAACCACGAGAGTCACAACAGAACAGAGTTGAATGTGAATCTAATGTTGAATGCTGAAGATATCCACGTTACTGGGTATGTAAAAGTGTCCCTAAACGATCATGCTTGCATGACATGCAACGTTTACGTGAATGTCATGCTGCATGATGGACCATCATGCTTGCTATCAATCAATACAGTGAAGCAACGGCCAGCACGTGGTTTGCATGTCATGCACTTCAATCACTACAGCTAGACGATCATGCATGAGTGACAGCACGTATTGCATGTCATGCAGGCATGATCGTTTAGGGAGCCCTTTAGCACTTCATAGAATACGTGCAAAATTTCATTTCATTCATGTCGTTCATTTTATTTCATCGCTTCCTGCACTCACAACAACAAACAACGACCTGTAATAGCCCGCTTCTGGACTACGTCTCAACAAAATCAAATGTGGTTTATTTAACTATTTTGTATTCTCTCCTCTCCTGTCATGTAGTACTTATCAATGGGTCTCTACGCATATTTAATGGCTTACCCCAGGAAGCTTACACACATCTGAGATAATGTCTGTTATTACACTTATTAACTCACTATCTCTCATTAAGTACATTATATAGAGACTGACGTCGAGAAACCAAAGACATTGAATTAAACGTAGGTAGGTATACCTAACTATAATAATTATGTCTTAGAAAAGTTTAATTTCTATTTGCAGGTCATCACATAACATGAATATTACAGACACGGAGTTAATTAACGAGAAAACTAAAACTATAAACGATACTCACGAATATACGGTAAAAGTTATTTCCAACTACATAAACGACACACATCGCTCTCACAGACAATCTATTAAAAATGAAATAAAGTAATATAAATTTACGTTTGATCACCTGATAGCGAAGGAAAACATCGTGAAGAAATCTGCATAGTACTTTCCGAAGAAGAAATTCTAAGGCGCATGTGAAGACCACAGCCTTGTGGACCCTCATGTAGTGGAGACCTTAATATGGTAGGGGTAGGGCTCGATGCGGAAGACGGACGACCGAGAGGGATATCTCCGGCAATGAATGATGGTTGGTTTTTTTACCTTAGGGTAACTGAATGCGCTTGTCCAACAAACGCTTAAATTAAATATGGTCTTACTATAGCGATTGTAAGAGCAAGATTGCTTCATTAGATGAATAAACGAAACGTGTATCGGCAAAAGTTCGTGTAGTTAAGTTAGATAAGTTATTGTATTGAGTAGTATACGGTTACCAAACGATATCATTTGTTTCTGTTGTTTAAATAATTGTCAATTTGACATTGAGTTTCGAAGTATATTCGAAGTTCAAATGACGAAGTGCCAGGAAAAATTCCAAGATTTTAGCGCATTTTGAACTTGATCTTGTTAAAATGACATTATACCTTGGACACAACTTAAAATACTTGATGTATGATTTTAGATTGTCAATGAAAGATCCGTTAAGTGGATCGATGACGTAGCTGTTATAACTTGGCGGAAAGAACCATTTATTGATAAATACAGGGTAAGCAGCAATTATATACATCGCGTGGTATTAAAACAGATTACTACCATTACTTACTCTGTGTTACTACTACTCCCTGTAGATGATGCAGGTATATAAAGCGACTAAAAGATATTGTTCTGGTATTCGTTTCCAGGTATCTACAACACAGAACACTATTTGTATTGACCAACAAAAGGAACATGTTGTTGAATTCCATTGTACGCTGGAGTTGATGCCGCATTCATCGGTGAAGATAATCGCAACCACTGAAATTCTGAAAAGAGAAATTGGTAAGATTTGATTCAAATTTTTTTTTTCACCATTAAAATATTTTTACTCCCATTGGAATTCGTTTAGGACTGTCTTAGGGCTCTGCTATTGAGTCGGTAATCTAATCAACCATATATAGCTATAGAAATATGAAATAAATTAACTAAAATGAATGATAAAACCACTTACGAAGGTATATCCCTATTTATTCATAGCTTCTTGAAGTCGCGTTAGGATTGAACTACACTGTACACGCTTTTCGTATAAGGAAATGTTTAGTTCAGCCCTTATTCTTAAATATATCATAGATAAATCCTGTTTTTTAGGGGAGTCAGTGGCGTAGGGGATAAGACGCGGCCTATCATATCGAAAGGTCCGGAGTTCGATCCCCAGCTGGGCCATGTACCAATGGGTTTTTTCTCAAAAACTTATGTACATTTACTGACTGCTCTCAAACGGTGAAGGAAAACATCGTGAGGAAACCTGCATACGCCGAAGAAGAATTCTTAGGCACATGTGAAGTCCACCAACCCGCACTGGGCTAGCGTGGTGGACTATAGCCCGAACGCCCTCGTTATGAGGGTAGGCCTGAGCCCCAGCAGTGGGGACATTAATAGGCTGTTGATGATGATGAAATCCTGTTTTTTAATACTTTTTACAGAGTCAGCCTGATCTTACCCACTTTGTAACCAAATTATATCTTCGTTCGCTCTACGTAATTCCTTATCTTAAACGTAAGAAAAGGGCTTTTTTAAGCTAAAATAAGCAAAATCAGAACATCACCCCGTTTATCCGTAAAGTGCTTACGAGAGGCCAGATTGCCTCCTGCCTCCTGCGTGTAGGTACACGTGATAAATGATACGTGAGAAGTGAACACGTCTAGATTGAGATTGACAGAAAAGCCTTTTCGTTGAGGCTGGGATATAATCTTAAGTGACGTGAGATTATATTGTATTATTTTGTATGAAATAGGTAGTTACTTACTTACATGATTATTATTGAATGCATAGTTTATTGGATTAGTAAGGTAAAGTCAATGGGCTGGTCACATCTGAACCGATGGCTGATGGTGATCGGTAGGCGCAGTGTGGGCTCCTGCTAGGTGGACCGACGACCTAAAAATAAGGGGGCAGGAGACGGCTACATGGATGTTGTAGTAGTAAACGTCAACAGATGGCGGATTTATGTTCGTGAAGTCGTAAAATACCATTGTTTTGACGTTTGACATACTATTGGTTGGGCGTTTTCAGTGAAGAATCTACACCGGAACCGCATTGATGTATCGTCCAATTTCACACTATCGCTGCGGCCAACTTCAGAAACTATCAGGAAGAGGTATGGTTCTATTTTAAGAAAGATTTAGGAGCCTTGCTTACATAACATTGTCTCCTATCAGATTCACAGAGTCACGGACTGCAATTTGTAAAATACTCGAACTTATTTGTCATGGATTGTTGGGAAACTTATGATGGTATGTAGCTACGTTTGATGTACGGTTTGTAGGTAAGGTGGCATAAGCGTTCGTCTTCGCCAGAGGCCGTGGGTTAGATTACCAATGGCACTTTCGACTTTTTACTATTGAACACGTTTGTCTGTTTTGTGAGATATGTCCCGTCTAACATGGAATCTAGGATTCTTGGATGGATTTTGAGTTATAGACAAGTGTAGAGTATCTGTCCGTTTGCTTATTGAGACCGTAAAAAAGTCAACGTGTTGTGTTATTTGAATACTTGTGTGTTGTCTAACATAACAATAATAAAACTAGAACAGTAAGCCATCGCTTGCTACAATTGTGCTACTCATGCCCGGACCGCAGGTTCAGCCTCTCTGTTCAGTTGCAACTAGCTGTTTCCCGTTGCTTCTTACCCAATTATATAAACCCTTTCTTAGCGGACGTCAGAGGTTTAATATGAGGAAGCTTTGTGCAAAATTTCAAGTCGCTAAGCTCAGCGGTTTGGGCTGTGCGTTGATCAGTCAGTCAGTTTCTTGTTTTATATATGTATATTGATAAGTATATTATAGTACAGCGTGTGTGTTCGTGAACGTCGAGTTTCTGAAGCAGGTATTGATTCTGTTTCTCAAACAGATAAACTTTTGTTCTGCGACTTGGAAAATAATATATTCGTAATGTAATGCTCGAACTTTATTGGTAAAATCGTGACTTTAGGACATTTTCTTGACAGACGGAGGTACTTTGAAAATACCAGATTTTAGCAGCCCAGCCAGGGCGTTTAAGAAATTGCCTATGTGTGCCATGGATGGGTATATACATAGCGCAGCGCCAACACCGCCCTCGCCATGATAGCTGGCAGGCTCGACTGCCAATATATTAGTCATTGCTGTGACAGACATGCTACGGCATGTGTGTCACAGCGATGACTACATGCATTTGAAAACTGTTTTTATATGAGCCTAATGTTGCTTGCAATAAAGATATTTTATTTATTTATAGCCCGCACACTACAAACCGCGCTATACGAAGAGTCTCTTCTCTTCGGAAGAGAACCTACTTTTATGAGTTTACTGGTTTTTGTTTTATACTTTTTAAGATTACTTTTTGTTTTTAGTTTAACAACGGTTATCTTCTACCAAAAGGAGCTGTCAGTCGCAAACAACAAATGGATAATAATACTCATAGCAGTTCTACTGGCTCTTATAGTTCTAGGGACAGTGGTCTTTATACTATACAAGGTGTGTTGATAATTCATAATTTTCATGATAATCTTAATTAATATTCCGTGTTTTCTTCAATAGTCAATATTACTGTTAATATACTTATCTATTTAAATACTTGTTTATTTCCTGCAGTGAAAAGTAGGATTTAATTAAGTGCATACAATATTTCAAACAGATCCATTGATTTTAAAGTTAAATTTTACAGCTATCTGGTAGCTGACAGCGACAACTATCTGCGCATACCTATTGAAACGTTTGTTGTTCGACTTTTGTATATTCTCAAACAATTTGCCTACAGAACAGAATTAACTATAACTTTAATGTATATCCAACAATGAAAACCCTATTCTAATGTATTCAATGATCTTAGAGGAGAAGAGACAATACAACAGTAAAAGCAATTCATTTACCTATAAGTAGTAGGTAAGTGATACAAAGTCATATTTTAAAAATTCAATTTTACTATTTTCAGGTCGGTTTCTTCAAAAGAGAAACTAAAGAACGCCTGGACTCATTCAAACAGAACGTAAGGAGGAGGAGCCAAAGTGTTGTGAGTGTAATATTTAATAACTAGCTGTTGCCCCGCGGCTTCGCCCGCGTGAAATAAGTTTTTCCCGTGGGAACCGTTTACCCCGGTAAAAAGTAGCCTATATGTTATTCCAGGGTATAAGCTATCCCTGTACCAAGTTTCATCAAAATCCGTTCAGCCGTTCTTCAGTTCTAAGCGGTCTAACTAACACGACTTTGTTTTATATAAAGAGAAAAGATAGACTTCATATTACATCCGTCTATACAACGATAAAAACCTTACTTTTTACCGAAATTCATTATCAAACTAGTATTACGAGTAGTGCTCGATGAAAAAAGACACTAACAAATTTTCAAAACTACCAAAGCATCATTGTCATTGATTAGTTGGGGATTGTGTAGAATTTTTTACCATTAATGCGTTTATTTCTTTTTATGTTCAATTTTATTAAAATTATGTGTGCGGGTATTTATCATTCTTCTATTGTATTCAGAGACAGTGTGAGCCAGGGACCAGTAAATCGAATTCTATTGCAAAGGATGAAAATGAAGTAAGTATTAAGGTAGCAGTCGGATCTGAGCAGTCGCTGCCCGGCAGTCGCGGCCGGGCAGCGACGGCCGTACATGTCTATATGGATTTGTATGGAGAACCGTCCGATGCAGGCGGCCGGGCAGCGCCGGTTCTCCATACAAATCCATATAGACAGGTACGGCCGTCGCTGCCCGGCCGCCACTGCCGGGCAGCGACTGCTCAGATCCGACTGCTACCTTTATACATGATGGAAAAAAAGACGGTAATTAGAAGGAAAGTGACGTGATTAAAAAAAAATCTTTGTATGCAGTTCAAGCTATTTTTAAAACAAATTTGAAGTTTTCTTACCACAAATAAAAAAATCTATCTTTAGTATGTCAAGTACCTAAGTAAGTAGAAAAGGCTCCTTGTTGCTTTTGTTAAATGTTACTCCACCATGCAACCACGTTGCCTCCTTGTGAGGGCAGGCCTCACTGTAGCTGGATTCGAATGAATGCACCTAAGCTTTGTGTTTCAAGTGTTTTTATTAAGGTCACCCGGGGCAATTATAGCTAGGGGGCAAATGTAGTTGGCTCGTTACTGTCACGTTTTTAGAATGACTTTAGAGAATAATCAATTTTTTTTTGTATAATCTACATAATTCAACCAAGTATCTTTAGCTCAATTGTACTCTTTTTGAAATAGAATGATATTTATAAAAAAAACAGTAATGAACGGGTTATTTTAAGACAGCTACATTTTGCCCCAAGCTACCATGTCTCGGGTGACCATAAATTACACTTTGTCACAGATTGATGACATCGACATGGTAGTTCTTGACGACTGTCCCTTCGAAGCGGTGGACGCGCAGCAGTGCCCCACCAAGACGGCTGTTCATGCAGCTCTTATAGTCGGAGACGGACAAAATGAAAGTCGAAAATCACAATCGTAAAGAGACTGTATTTATTTAATATTAACTTTGTGGCCCGATAAGGAAAATAATGGTGTCGGAATAAACATTTCAAAATGACTTTACATACCTATATACAAATTTCTTTTCCCTAAGACATAATTACTAAAACCTAGGTATTTTGTTTAGTAGTCATAGATTAACAGTTAATAAATCCTATACGTATAAACGTAGTGTAAAAAGAACTAGGTATAAACTTTGTTCACCCTACTGCTCACCCACAGAGTGAGTTCTATTACTATCCAAACAGAATCAGAGTAGGATAAGTACCTACCACCTTCTAGAACTGAGAATATACGTAATAATATAATATTTTTAAGCCATACAATTTCTAACCTGAATTCAGGCTAGTGTAAAATAGCCTACTAAGCTAAAAGTAGCCTAAGTTGCGGGCCTCAGTGACAAGTCCCAGCATCATCTGCGTGACCTCGTCTCCTTGCTCGAAGATCTTGGAGGGGGGCCAGTGGAAGTACCGGCCCCTCAGCTCGTAGGTGTACACCAGGGGGGTGCCCAGGGCATTGCGGACCCAGTCCATGCTGCCGCCTGATGCTTTGTCTGCAATTTATTAATTGTGTTATTTAAAAATATTTAAGAACAATTTTAATGTGTTCTTTTGGTTTTCTAAAATTCGTTGACAAAGGACTTCAATAGGCAGATTCCATACGTTTGCGATTATTATATGTCCTACATATATAATCGCAAACGTATGTTCAAACACCCGTAAAATCGCGAAATTGAAGGAGAATTTTTTTTAAAATTTTAGGAAAACTAAAAAACTAATTAGTTTTGTCAACATGCACATTGTGAATAACGCAATTTGTATTGGCGCCCAAAGTTTGCAGTTATGTTGTAGTTAGTACTATTTACTAGTAGGTATTAATTTCTATTATAAATTTATTATTATTTATTTTTTATAATTTATTAAAAAGATGTGGTCGGTCTTATAATTGTAAAGCAAAATAATATTTTTAAATAAAAACAAAAATACTGAAAACTTACATAAAATTTCGGCAGCTGTAGCAGGTCCATCATATTCCTCTCCATTGACTTTTTTACCATATTCCAGCGAAGTTTTGCCGATTTGTATCTAAAACAAATAAAATAATAAAAGATTCTATAGAATCTGTAACGTTTATTGGTGTGGGAATTAATACAAAATAAAATTAATTTTTTTATTTTTTATTTATTTATTTAATTTCACAGCATGAAATACATTAGATAAATATGTCTTGATGGCTTGGTAATATGAGGATTTATTGGACTCGTCTATAGGAACACTTCACGGTCGTGTCGGCGATAGCACAATGGCGGCGGATAGGGATGTGACAATATGATAGTATTAACTAGTGATGTGACAGAATCTATGTGAGTTTTACTTACCAGATCATCGTAATTATCTATGTGCTCCACGGAGTCTGAGTACGGCACCAGCAGCATCTGAGCGTCGGCGTGGAAGGCGACATAGCCCAAGAGATTCTCCACACTCGCGATGTAGGTTGAGAGAGAGCGCGTCTCTATTTCAGAGAATGGATGCTGACCCCCGTATATCTGGTAGTCGCAAGGCTTGTTGTTGGCGCCATGTTCTGGAATCTCACGACATCTTTAGTTTTTTTTTTCATCTGATAAAAACGACTGATTATGCTAACAGTTTCACAAATCTACGAATTGTCAAAAAAAATGTGATACCTATGTAAAACTAGTGGTTCTGTGAGAACAGTAGACCTCGCCAGCCGTTATAAACCAAACCTAAAAGAAACGAACAGAAGTCAACTTTGCATTTGGAGATTATGTATTAAAGTGAGAAAAATTAGCACTATAAAGCTTAATATTTCGCAAACGCATCCCTAAATCGAAAAATGTTATCCATACACCCGCGATATTTTTGAAAGACCTATCCAACGATACCCAACACCATGTAAAATTACGAGAGATAATTTTTTTATGAAAAAGACAGTGAGACACGCAGTGAGTTCTCAACAGTGGGTCATTTAATCAGTTTTTATCGATTCCTGTAACAATGTGTTCCGTGGATTCCGGGACTCAGTGGCCCACATGTCAAAATGTCTAATTCATAAATTGGTCTTTTGTCTAAACGTGTGCGTGTCGTAATGTACAATTGTCATGAGGTACAATTGTCATGTCTTACGCTTGTTAAAACGTAAGATTGTCACGTCGTTCAATTGTCATAAAGGTCATATTGCAACAGTGCCAAAATGTACGTGACTAATGTAGTTTTTGAAATGGCAGCTATACCTTAACAAATACTATACTATAATTTTAACAAATAGACGAACGCAGACAGTGCGACCTATACCTACCTATGGATGTAGGTTTGATTTGAGTTACGAGACGCTAATTATTATAGATGTACCAATTAGTAAGTAGAACGCAAGGTGAGCGCTCTCCTAATTGTACACCTTATCATAATTCCTTACTTCATCATCATTATGCCAGTCGACGTTCGACGTTTTCCTAAAATTGGATTCATAATGCGGGACATTGGCACGTTTTGTCGCTAATTATATCTAGCTTTACTTTCAACAAGAAGCTTGTCTGCTGGTCATCATCATCATCAGCCTATTGACACGTCCCTACTGCTGGGGCTCAGGCCTACCCTCTCAACTAGCTAGCCCAGTGCGGGTTGGTGGACTTCACATGCGCCTAAGAATTTCTTCTTTGGCGTATGCAGGTTTCCTCGCTATGTTTTTCTTCACCGTTCGAGAGCAGTCAGTAAATGTACTTAAGTTTCGAGAAAAACCCATTGGTACAACCCAGCCGGGGATCGAACTTCGGACCTTTCGATAAGATAGACCGCGTCTTATGCCCAAGACCACAGACGCTCTCTTCTGCTGGTCGACAAATCATATTCCTCGGGATCTAGCTGGATGGTCACCATCGTCTTATCTATTTCTGCCGCTTAATAGAAATGCTGGCTTTATTGTTTTCCTGTTTCAAGGGTACGAGAGCTCGTGTGGGCACACGCGAGTCATTGTTAAGGTATTGGTAAAGCATTTGTGGCCATTAGATTGTAGATTTATGGGCCGCTATTTGGGCGAAAACCAAAAAGTGATCATCTAACTCTGGTGAAGGAAACATCGTAAGGAAACCTGCCTACGCCAAAGATCTATTTCTATTCTAAGGCGGTCCAAGTCCACCATAAAACCGATAGGGCACCGCTGTTGGACAGGGGTTGGCACAAAAGATCCTAACAGGGTCAAAGTATCTCCAAGTATTCCTGCCCCCTAAGAAGATAAAATCGTTGGTTGGAAAAGGCGATGCTCGGACTGCTCGGTCTTCCGACTTTTCCAGCCGCTTCCGGCCACCGTATTCAGAGGTCGTCGGTTCAACTGGCAATCTTACTTAGCCAGTTGTAATCCCAGTTGCGGTTGGGGTCGGCTCCGCGGCACCCGTTGGGGGATTTCGATCTGGTCTTCCTCCACATGCGGTCCTGAGATCATAAATACAATTATAGGTCTAAAGATGTAAATTTTTAAAAAACTCCACCAGTTTGCTAACAAATCTGTACCTATGCTAAGTAAAAGTCGGAAAGTAAAATCAATACCTACTTTTCACAGTAAACAAGTTTAATGAGGTGAATAGCTCCCAATTTTAAGTAAAGTTATCTATAGATACATTTACCTATCAAAAAAAAAGTTTCACTTTTGCGAATAACTCGCGATCTTAATTTCACATGATCGTAAACAAAGTCAGGTCAACACAAAATTTCCTGAGGCGCTTTAGACAACTGCATTATTTTACCGCAAAATGTTTTGCCATACACTTTACGGCAGACTATAAACGGTGGTGATAATATCCTGTAAAACTTGCGGTTGCTGGTGTTGCAAAAATGCTGCTTGCAGCACTATAGACACAACCCTCGCGTCCCAACTACACACCTGAGCTGTCCACCTGGGTGGGCAGTTAGGAATAAATGTTCCTAACCACCCACCTGGTTACATGAACCCACCTTCTCCACCTACCAGCCTAACCTACTAACCTAACCTACCAACTTAACCTAACCACCCATCTTCTCCACCTGGGCAGTTGTAAATAAATGTTCCTTCTCCACTGTCATCTACAAAAATATCATCTGTAGGTACTAACGTAATTAAAACTGTAATGGTATCCATCAGGGTTGACAGTAGGGAAGATGTGCCAGTCGAACTGGTCCCTCATGGCGACCATGTCAGGGTCGGAGCTCGTCAGCAGCTGGTTGATGAAGTACGTGGTGGTGGCAGGCGTGATCCACTCTCGGGCGTGGATGCCTGGGCAAGCAAGATAAAGTCCCCGTACCGTTTCTTGGCGGCGTGTGAAGTTGTCTAATTTCTGCGCAATGACTAATTTTAGGCGTCAAATGGGGGTTCACTAGAGACGCTCTTTCAATTTCAAGAAATAGTTCATTGATTCGATCAACCGAATCAAACTTTCAAGATTTTGAACATCTCTGTGTATCACACTATCCCGCTTACGCATATATAGACATATAAACACTGTCAGCGATGTGCAAACAATCTGTGACTATATTCATTCAGCCGCCAAGAAACTACGGGGACTATTACAGGTGTGAACTAAACATAACACGTAAACGGTAAACACATTTAGAAGAGAGTTGAGAAGTTGTTTTACGTTTTGTCACAAAAAATGACCAACAAACCTAATTTTGCGTTTAACTTTACCATGCCATTATGATTTAACTACATAAAATAACAATTTTAGAAATATTTCTTTACGTACGTACCTGACTCAATGAATATGGCCGGTTTGACCATCTTGTGCTCGGCAGGAGTGCTGATCAACAATCCAAGTATCTGTCGACCCTCGTAGGTTTCACCTCCTACGATCACTTCAGTCCACTCCGGGTAGGACCGACTCACGTTTCCTAGGTACGCGTAAATCTGGGAAATATATATTGGTTATTAAGTCCAGCAGAGGACAGCATCGATTATGCCGAAATAAAAAGTGGAAGCGTAATTTCCTTTCGACCGCCATCGTAACTGGAGTATCGTAACCAGTTTCGATAGACGAATTACTTTTCCTTATTAAATTATAGATCTAATCTGTTAGGTTAATAATTAATGAGGTACCTACAGGGTATAACGTACGTTATTAAAGCTTTGATTTTGAAAGAAGTAAACATACTCACATCATCGACGTCATAATATGCGGTCCATGAAAATTCTTTCGCTCGCAAGGGTCTAGCTTTTTCTATTTGAATAATTCTAAAAATTTTATAATCAGTTGAACACATTAAGAGAGCACACACTATTTTTGTATTTGGGTTGAGGTGGTAAAATAAAAATATAGGTAGTTGATTTTGTAAAAACGTGGGCCTTCTCAGGCGGAATTACCCTTATGGTAGATCGATACTTGGAGACTATTAATTCCTATGTGCCGATACTTCTTTTAGCATTTTTCCAGTTTCAAAACGGAAATCTTTATAGCGAAGTTCTTTTATAAGAAATACTAGACCTATTGAAATTTGATATGAAAATTTTACCGGCATAATACTGGGAAATTATTGGAAAATAATTCGTTTCTGAGATATTTCAGGAAAACTATGTAAGTATAATAAATAATTGATGGAACCCGGAATTTATGTTCGAGGTCCACTTTTATTGTAAGAGATAAGCTTTTGACCATCATTGGACAGTCTTTAAGGATGCAGCTTCCACTCTGCTTTGGGTAAATAGAAAACTTCTCTACTTACTCCGAAAAGTCTCGATAAACAAGCGTCATCCTCAAATTCTTGTTAAAAGCTATTTCTTCAAAAACTGGTGTCAAGTCTGGTGCTACCACCACTTGCAGTGTTGTCATGTTTCCTTCATAAATAAATGACTCCTGTCAAAGTTCATTCAGAATCATTAATAATATTATTTATCAGATGGACCGACAAGGTGCGGGAGCTCTATTTTTGAATCGCTCGCCTCGCTTCGAGCGGTCAATTCTAACAATTTTCGACATCCCATACAAAAATCCATAGAATCGACCGCTCGAAGCAAGAAGAGCGATTCAAAAATAGGCTTCCAGGCCGTCTAACAATAGGTAGGAGGACCGTACGAAGATGTGTCCTATCCTCACTCCACACTAGGATGGCCTATGTCCAGCAGTGGACTTCAAAGAACTAATAGAAAAACAACTAAGTACTTACATCCAATTCCTTCATATTGTTTACTAATTCTTGTAAATTATCATGACTGCCTATTACTTGAAACATCTTATAATCTTTATAAGACTTATATTCATGTTCACTTATACTGGCCGAAAGCGAAAAGGTTATAACTGAAACTAAGGTTAAAAATTTAAATACCAGCGCCATATTTTTAACCCTAAGCGCGTTAGCCTCTGAAATATTCAAATCTAAATGAGCTGTTAAAGCCGGCACTGTCCTACTTATATCTCTTTTGTTTAAATAGATAACGTATACTTAAATACTAACATACATACTTTAGTACCCTTATTACTTTCTATTAGAATCAGTTTGCCTATTTGTTTTTTAAGTGCATCTACTTACTGAGTCATTGTCATTCATAGATATAGTTTTATGACTGATTATAAAAATATTTATTTGTATTTAAGTATTTGTGATATTTCGCACTTTGAATTTTTTTTTCTTTTTTTCGCAATTTGAATAAATTGTACTTTGCCTTCGCGCAAGTGCGAGCAATAAGTTGACAAAGTTTTATCGCAATGGGATGAACGGTATAGCAAAATATGAAAAACAAAGATTTTTATACATAAGATTAAATTGAAACATAGGTAGTAGGTATTTTGATTTCCTGCCCACTGGGACCTGCTAGGTACGTTGGAAAGTGTAGATATTAAGATTGTCACATTTATGATTAAGCTAGCGTAGCTTAGGTTAAGGTTTAACCTACCTGTCGCTGATTTGAAATTCCATGACATTACGAGTTACGTTGATATTGTGTAAGTACATGTTACATTATGCAAACTTGGTACCTACATGTGTCAGTGACATATTCGGCCGCGAGCCTACGCCTGATAATCTCAAGTATTTCACATACGAATGCGGGTATATTATGTAATTTTATACCTCTATGTATGTGGTAGGGTTATCAAAAACCATATAGGTAATGTAATGTAGTAGTAATAAGTTTTCATTGCGAGAACGCTCATAAGTAGTTGAAATTCTCAAATTAAAACTGATTTGTTAACAATCGTGCGTGATAATCAAATGTTTACCTATTGCAACGTGATTTATAATTACGTTTATTATACGTAGGTCCCTATGCGAGCTACGTGCATTTTTGCGAGAAAACAATTGTCAACCCTGGTTTACATTGCCAACAGTCAGGTAAGTATTTGACTGATTACAATTGAGTGTCCTCGAATTATTGACTCATGATTTATAAGTTGTTTACACATTGATTTATCTCTCGGAATGGAATTTTAATTATAAGTCTAATATAGGTGTACTGTCCAACTGTAAAGCAGACCTAAATAGGGTTTGTTTATGGGGCTGTCCATATACTACATCATCATTAGGGGGATGTCTGGTTTTCGAATGATGGTAAAATGACGTACGATAGGATTTGTCTTGCCAAATATTCTTTTACCTATTCTGCTAATCACCAATTACAAAGGATACGCAAATGGTGGTGAGAAACAAATAGGTAAAGTAAGATGGGGTATTGGACGAACAGTATTGATTTGATTTGTAATACAATTCCTAATGGAAATGACGTCATTGTTCGCGATAGGGTTCGGTTCGTGGTTGCAATATGAGGATAGGTTGATAAGGGGGGTCAAAACCTGTAAAAATCGATGCCAAAATATATAACGAAATAATATATATATAAATATATAAATTATATTTTATTTTTATATATTTATATTTAATATTTATATTTTTTATATATTTATATATATTATTATATATATAATAATATATATAAATATATATTATTATATATATAATAATATATATAAATATATATATGACGGCCCAAGGCAGTTTTTGGAATCGACAGATGGTTATATTATAAAGTAACAGAAGGTTGTTTCAATTCGACGCCGCTCAGACAGTAATCTAATTATCGTAAAGTGTGGTTTACAATAATTGAGTTACAAAACTCTCAATAATTTAATTAGGCGTCCTCCGCTGTTCTCACATTGTTAGTGTGTACTCGGTTAAACTTGTGACTCTCGCTCGTCTCGTTCTACAAAGGCAAGGTTTACTTTAGGCAGTCTGTGGTTTTATACGGGATGGGGCGGGAGAGAGACGTCTGGAGATAATTAGAAGACTGGCAAAAGGATTGTAGGATTTGTAGGTAATGAGCACTATTTAGAATTTATGGTTACCAACCAAAATTTTAAATTAAATTAAAATTAAATTAAAAAAAAAAAAAAATTAAATGAAATTAAATTTTAATTTTCCTAAGTTATTCCTACACTGGTCACGCTCGTGTTTTAATTAAACTCATTTAAGTCTTTCGCGCCATTGTCACAATTGTCTGCTACCAGCATAATGGAGTGTACTTAATAATACATTTATAAATGAAATTAGGTATTCAATAACGATTTATTTCATGTCGTGTGCCATTCTTGGAGGTTTCATCAACAGCCTATTAATATGTCCCCACTGCTGGGGCTCAGGCATACCCTCTCAACGAGGGCGTTCGGGCTATAGTCCACCACGCTAGCCCAGTGCGGATTGGTGGACTTCACATGCGCCTAAGAATTTCTTCATCGGCGTATGCAGGTTTCCTCACGATGTTTTCCTTCACCGTTTGAGAGCAGTCAGTAAATGTACTTAAGTTTCTAGAAAAAACCCATTGGTACATGGCCCAGCTGGGGATCGAACTCCGGACCTTTCGAATACTTTCGATATGATAGCCCGCGTCTTATCCCCTACGCCACTGACGCTCATTGGAGGTTTGAATGGTTATAACTTTGGTAATATAGATGTCTCATTTTGTATAGGTATCTCATTTTAAATCTCTTTTTGCAGCCAAAGCTTCGTCTGGGTGCACCATCCACTACTAAGTTTCAAACCTCATGGAAGGCTCCCAGCTCTATCAACGCATCAGACGGAAGTTTACCAGTTCGGACCAATCATGGCATAGTGTGACCTTCACCTGGCCAATCAGCGTGTCTGGGCTTATTAGTCGATGCAGAGATGTTGTCATAAATAATTTAAATCATATACGCGGAATTGGCATCTATATTATACGTAAGTATGTTGTCTCATCTCTTCAATTTGTCCATTAAAATTCCGCAAATTTTGCACAAAACTCCTTCCCAAACAAAATAATCAGCTCACACGTAAAATACCTCATTTATGCAGCCGCAACGCAACCCTCTCCTGGCTGATTCCCTTCAATGTGAAGGAATAACAAGTGGAATCGACACAAAGGACAAACGGTCCCTTAACCGCCGAACCATTTGTATTCAGAGGCACGTCCTCCAATTCATGAAAATCCGTGAAAGTTGTTCGTTTTAATTCAGTAATAGCGCCCCCGCTTCGGCAGACGATCGGCGAGGGATTTAAAAATGAATTGTACTTAAATTCTAAGGAGACTTTACAGAATTCTGAATTAGAAAGTTTTAACTTTAATTTGTAATAGAGAATAGAGTTATCTCTAAACAGGAGCTAATAATAATGAACATCCAAGCTCATCAATTCCTTTTTGAGCTTTGACGACTCTGCTGTGATGTGGGCAGTAGCTTATATCAAATCAAACGATAGTTAAGATCGGTTTACTGTAATAATGTCCAATCTGAAAAATGTCCAATGACCATGCTCGAACTGAAAAATGTCCAAACTGAAAAATGTCCAAACTGAATAATGTCCAATCTGAAAAACGTCCAATCTGAAAAATGTCCAGCCTGAAAATGTCCAATCTGAAAAATAAATAAACAGCGGTTTTTAAGGTTCTGTAGTGTAAAATGTTTCAGATTGGTCATTTTTCAGATTGGACATTTTTCAGGTTGGACATTTTTCAGGTTGGACGTTTTTCAGTTTGGTCATTATTCAGTTTGGACATTTTTCAACGGTTGGACATTTTTCAGATTGGACATTATTATCGTAAATCTTATGATCTTGTAGATAAGATAGGTTCTACCTGTTAAAGTTAGATTGATTTATATAGGAGGATAATAGAAATAAACTATTTTATTAATTGGGCGTCGGCCATTCTTTAAAGAGAGGAGAGAGTACAAAACATAGACAATATTCGTGTCTTATAGTCTAAACCTAACATAAGGCAAAAATCCTCTTGCATTGTATTCCATACGTAAACAAAACCTGTAACTGTAATGTATCGGTCTCGTAAAGCTTTAAAAATCGCGGGGAAGTGTAGATAATGACCTGCTTGTATAAAGGCGGCCTGCTGGTTAGATAGGGAAGATGTGGCGGCGACGGTTTTTGTGCAGAAATAACGCTTTTTCAACAGCTTTATTTCACGTCTGGGATCGGCGCGGAGTAACGAGGCGACGAAATTTTACGCGCGCTGCGGTGCTGGGTTTTAATAAAAACTTGCCTAGGTACTTTACTTCTATACTTCTTCGAGTTTACAATGACGGAATTTTTCCGTCTGAATCTGTTTATCTATGTGTTAGCTACTATACACTGATATTTATTATTATTACTTTTATTATTATTATAGCCTCCTACAGACATCTTAAGTATATATCAATATTAAATGCATTGTTTTCCCCAATTAATTATTAGAATTATTTTAAATAACTAGGTAAATAATCTTATAACATTCGTAAAAACATAATAATCAAAGATCCAAACCAATAGTAATTAATCGATACACTGATATGATAACCGAACTTTAAATTGTATAAATTATTTATTTTTGGTCAAGACCTAAAGTTGACGTGCTTGTTTACACTGTGTAAAGTGAAATAGGTTATTACAAGATGTGTGATCGCGATCGTATGACATTTAACATCAATATCAGCTCCTCAACGTCCACTGCTGGACATAGACCTTCCCTAATGAACGTCACGACACCCGGTCCTCCGCCCTCCGCATCCAGCCGCTTCCGGCCACCTTCTTAGGTCGTTGGTCCACTTGGCGTCATTGTCACCTGATGGCGGGTGATTTATTTATGCCTGTACTTAATGAGAAAAGGGCACAAATACCACAGATTATATAAAAGCAAATACGTTGACTAGAGTCCCGTATGCCTCCTGAAATCACACTAGCTCTATGAGGCTTGGCGAGGCAAACGTATGGTTTCCTGATCAGGAATTCAGATTGGAAACCGGATGTTCTTATTTCCATTCGGAATATAATTTTGAATCTGAATTCCTGATCAGGTTACCTAACCAGGTAACCGTAGATTTGAGCCGAAACACAGCATGTACTTACATATTACCTCTGGGAGTCTACTATAACCTCTGGGACCCCACGGCCTCGCATGAGGACATAAAAATTAAATAAAAAAAACATAACTAAAACATTTTAAAAAATCATATATTTTTGACGTTCTTATGAGGACAAAAAATTTAAAATTAAGAAAAACGTAAAACATAAAAATAAATAAATAAAAATTCGTTCACTTCTCCCAGGACTCAGGAGGATAAAGTCAAATGAATTACAAAATTCCGTTTCATAAACCTTAACATCTGCAATTGTTGTGTTGCAGTAATTATTATGTAAAAACGTACCTACAGGATATTAGACGGTTTTCTAGTTTTGCATATTAGTATAAAGCGATTTCGCTATCGGACTTCGAGAAATCTTAAACGAATCGCACACGCGATTTGGCGATTTTGTTGAAAAATATTCGCTGAAATTACTAGTTGTTGTTGTGGTCGTTAGATGATGAATATTTCATTTTATTGTTTGTTAAGTTTTTAAAGTGTTAGCGTTAATGAACCTGTTTATTCGCGTTTAGCAATCCACCTGCTCACTGTTGTGATTTTTTTGATATGGCATTCTAACAGACAGAAACAAAAGATTACATAAATATACAGACAACTTCTGAACTGGGTAGTTATTATTTCGGTCGCGACGTTAAAGCGTGACACACACTGGGCGGTGGCGTTGCGAAAGCGTTGCGTTTTTTTATGTAATGTTCGAAATAATGAAGCTCTTTAAACAAGCCCTCGACGCCGCCCGCAACGCTTTCGCAACGCCACCGCCCAGTGTGTGTCACGCTTACAGTCTTTATTATCCATCTTGTGCATTCAAATCAAGTCATTAAATCAACAGCGTATTAATACGTCCCCACTTTTGGGGCTCAGGCTAACCTCTATAACGAGGCTTAGTCCACCACGCTAGCCCATTGCGGATTGGTGGACTTCACATACACCTAATAATTTCTTCTTCGTTGTATGCAGTATTCCTCACGACGTTTTCCTTCACCGTTTGAGAGCAGTCTGTAAAGGTAGGTACTTAAGTTTCGTTGATCCAGTACACATCGTCAGATTCCGGTTTTTTTTGTAATTTCAGTTCAGATTCTTCAGGAACGCCTAATGTAGATAGTTTTGTTGTCAAGTGCATTGGTAGGCGCAATCTGTGGACCATGCTACCAACTGTTTGGTAAGGACACCATGGACAGCCAGGTAGCTGCCTAAAATACTATAATTAGATCATAATTTTCATGTTCCAAAATCATGACAATAATTAACTATAATCGTTACTCCCAGCCTCCCTTTTATTAAAGCTAGGTAGTTTTAGCATCTCTAACGAAACCTTTTTTGTTAACAAACTTATTTGTAGTTTCACACCTATTAGTTTAGATACAGGACAGGTTTTTAGACGAAACCTAACTTAAGCTAATCTAAAAAACCAAAGAAATACCCACGATGAATTTCACGAGCTAGCAGTGTTTCCCTTTAGAGTAGATTTAAACATAAAATAAAGAAAACAAAAAGAAAAGTGGCAAGAAAACGATCGCACAGGAGGCGCATATTTCGCCGGAGTACATTATGTTTTGTTATTTGATATTTATCTTCAATAGAGGAACATCCGCAAGTATGTTTTCTTTTGTAGTCGTGTTGCCTTAGAAACTGCCAAAAATAAACAATCTTGGTGCTCTAAAATGGCGCTTTGGTTCGTCCGCTAGCATTTTTTATAAAATTAAAAGTTTATTTTCTATGTATTTTTTGTATGGTTTATGATTATACCGATTTTTCCTATTACTGTTAGACAGGTAGCTGCTACCACCAAATTTTCAAGCGTGGTGGACTATAGCCCGAACGCTGTCGCTGAAAGGGTAGACCTGAGCCCCAGCAGTGGGGACATGTTAAAAGGCTGATGATTTGATTTTTTTTTAATTTTCAAGCAAATCGGCATAATTTTTTTAGAGATTCAATTTTTTTTGTATGAGGTACCCTTGCACGCTCACAAATACTTCCTAACTGCAACTTCATGTAGAATAGTCGTTCCAAAGTGCAATATTAGGACTGCCGAGGTTACGCACACCTGACTTGGAAACTTTTTGCATAATTTGTTCAATCGAATGCCGCCCGCGGGAGGAGCCGGGAGGCAAAGTTTTCTTGTTTCACCGCACCAAATAAATGTTTATGTCTTAAAACTTTATGTTCTAAATTACACTTTTCCATTTCTTTATTGTGTTCAAAGTGTTCCGAGTGGAAATTAGATTTTTGCGGTACACATTCATGCGCTGGAAGTTTTAATTTGCTTCTCTGAATGAATTAATTTATTCTTTGTTGTATATAGTTCGGTGTAGAACGGACGGTGTAACAAAATGTATAAGGCGTAACGAAAAACGTATTGACTCATTATAGATCTGTGGTTTTTTATCGGTGGTCCGCGGACCACTGGTGGTCCCTTGGTTTGACAAAATGGTCCCTCATCACTAAAAGATTAAGAACCCTGTTACAGAGCCTTTCGGTCAACTTAATGCAATGACTACTAGAAAATAGAAATAAATTTTTTACTCTATCTACTGTAGAGGCTGTAAGTACATTTCCTAATTGTCTTGTTAATAAACTCATGAGCGACCAACCCTGACCTTTCATTAACGTCCAGTGACGTTGAGGAAGTGATGAGGAAATGTTTAAAGGATTTCTTGTGCGATTCAATTTCAAATTGAATTTGTAATAAATTTGGAATAAAAATATTTTAAATTTTAAGTACTTACCTACTAATTGTAATGTATTTTTATTTGTATTTTTGGCAGTTTTTTTAAGCACTAGCTGTTTCATAAGTTATTACTACTATATTTTTTACGGATTACTCTGCAACGCGTCGCTACATGCATTTTGTAGCACCTTATTTATTTAGAAAGTAAACATTTAGTGACTGCAAACACATCGCATGCTAATTAAATACTTCGTTGTTTACTATCCACGATAATTATGCATATCCCTCAGTGTTAAAACGGGTTTTGCGACCCAAAAAACAAGTTCAAATACTAGACTTATATGAAGTCTAGATAGATTTCGTTTTTCAAAAACCAAAATCTGACAGCCACATTCTAATGAATCTAAGTACCTACCTTCGTTTATAAAAAAAATAAAAATAAATTTATACTTTTCTAAGTATAAGCCAAAAATATGTTTCTCGCCGTAATTAAAGCTACAAGCAGCAGTCGCAGGACCAGGTGTAGTGGTTTGTTTAGATGTGTGTTTGAATTAATCTCCGTAACTACTGAACCGATTTCAAAAATCATTTCACTGGTCTCTTCCGTCAAAATCTAGCTGCGGGCAAAGTCGCAGGGCGGAAGCTAGTTATTTTGTTACACAAATACATGGCAATTTTAATTTTTCAATTCCACAAAGAGGTATGATTACGAAAGAGTTAACCAACCAACGGTATAGTTGGTTAACCCTTTAACTCTTTAAACATTAACACCAACTTTCTTTAAACCATTACCTTTTCATCACCGACGCAAAAAATTTTAGGCAAAGTTGGCGTTTGGTTACTTTTCTTTTAAACCACAATACCTGCTTTATGAGAAAATACTTTCTTTTTATTACGTCCATAATAATCTCTTTATTATGTTCCTTTGTTATGCTCCTAATAATCTCTTCTAAAGTCCATTAGTACTTCTCAACTTGCCACAAGACGGAAGCGGTGTTTGATGATTATCTTCATTAGGATATTAATAAGTTTTACATTGCTACAATCAATCTCTGTAATTACCTAAGCCTGAAACTATTCAACAAAGTTTTGTAATCTAGTTACGTGTAATGTAACTTACCCTATATAAGTAGGATCATTCTCAGTAGTTCCATGGTGCTGTTGTACCATGCAACTAGTGCAACTATTTCTTCTCAGTAGTTCCATGGTTCTGTTGTACCAATCAACTAGTGCAACTATTTCTTCTCAGTAGTTCCATGGTGCTATTGTACCATGCAACTAGTGCAACTATTTCTTCTCAGTAGTCCCATGGTGCTGTTGTACCATGGAACTAGTGCAACTATTTCTTCTCAGTAGTCCCATGGTGCTGTTGTACCATGGAACTAGTGCAACTGTTTCTTCTCACTAGGTAGTAGTGAGAAGAAACAGTTATACTAGGTACTACCTTTGTAGTTACACGCCGTGTGGTGACGGTAGAACCATGTAGAGGCCTATGTACGATCAAAAGTAGAGTATGATACCTTTTGAGAAACTACATGAAGTAACCTTTCTAATGACGTTACCTACGCCAATATCCATTCAGTATTAACGGAGATATTATGAAATGTAATTCGACACCATAGAATTTTTACCTACTTTTTGCAACAAAAAATGTTGTATAATTATAAGAAAGCGATGGAAAGCTTCAAGATTATTTATTATTAAAGCACAATAACCAATTTACTTAGTTACCTACAAATATTACATAGTTCTATCGAAAAACATTTTATATTAATATTTGAACTCACGACTTCTAGCAAAAAAATTGAGGAAAACCTAAAAAAATTGTCATATTTACGACTCTTATTTTATGCTCGCGGCATAACAATAAGAGGTGATGAATTAGATACACTTACCTGAGGAGTTATGTTATTAATAGGTAGTACCTACAAGGAAACGGTACCGGTGTATGCCATGTCAAGAGTGGAAAACTGGAATAACACAATACTTGTGTATTCATTCTGTTTAAGACAAATTATATCACCAGAAGGAAAGAGAGCGTCAGTGGCGTAGGGGATAAGACGCGGCCTATCATATCGAAAGGTCCGGAGTTCGATCCCCAGCTGGGCCATGTACCAATGGGTTTTTTCTCGAAAATTAAGTACTTTACTGACTGCTCTCAAACGGTGAAAGAAAACATCGTGAGGAAACCTCTGCATGCGCCGATGAAGAAATTCTTAGGCGCATGTGAAGTCCTAAGAATGCTTGTCCTTCTGGGGATATCATCAACAGCCTATTAATATGTCCCCACTGCTGCGGCGTTTGGGCTATAGTCCACCACGATAGCCCTGTGCGGGTTAGACTTCACATGCGCCGAAGAATTTCTCCACTTTTTTCCTTCACCGTTTGAAAACAGTCAGAAAATGTACTTTTTCTGACTTACTTACTTCCATATCACTTACTCACTCACTTTAACTATCCCGTTCCGTCTTCATAAACTTGGAAGACGTAACGGAATAAATGTAGCTTCTTTCTTTAAAGCTGGCAAAGCGGCGAGTAATAGCTATATTATAATATCTAGCACGTTTGTAAGCAATCCGCCTCAACGTGTGTTAGAATATATTCTTTATTTTCCAACGAGCGCTGCATGGGGCTGTAGCGAAGTAATCGTGTCGCTAGATGAAATTTTTTGAATAAAACTTTACCATGCCACTTGGAAATATAAGAACTTTGGCCACTTCACACATAAAAGCAATCAGTTGTATGCCTTCTGTGGTATTAAAAGGGGGAGAAAGGTTACCGATAAAGCCGAAAGGATTAGCAAGCTGAAGTGGCAGTGGAACCGACGGCCGTTGGGGTAGAGGAGTTCTGGAGTGCAGACCGCGGACCGGTACGCGCAGCGTGCGACGCCCCTCCACCAGGTGGACAGACGACCTAAAGAATAGAAGGCGACCGGAAGCGGCGGGCAGAGGACCGGGTGTGGTGGCGTTCATTGGGAAGGCCTATGTCCAGGAGTGGACGTTGAATGGCTGATAATATGATAGCTACCATTAAAAAAGCTACTATTTGGGATACAAAATTCATTTTCATTTTTTATTCATTCGTCAAATTCGTTAAAACAAAACGCTCATTATCCAAGAATTCTGTTAAATAAGTATATAGGTGCTTGAAAGTAACAATAAGGAGCGAAACCTTAGTACGAAGATAAAAAGTTCCAAAGGGCTTTGGGTAAATCCAAAGTAATGATTTCCTCGAGTTTCCCAGCGAGCTTTAATTTGTACGAAAATTACAACTGTTACGTTGCTAGGCATCTAATACTCACACTAATTATACACAGGGTGCTGAAGCAAAATATGCAGTTACAGAAGCGCTTAGTCCAACCTCCTCCTTATAGCTTGCATAGAGTCAATAGGTCTAGACCATAGAGTTAGTATACTAGCTATAGAGCGCGCGCATCGCTCATTGCCCATTGTGCCAAGTGTAAGCAGGTGTTCTATGGACGCTTCAATATAGATTTTTTCTAGATCGTTCTTTTCCGTGAATCGTGTTTACAGCTTGGTACTCCACATTTTACCATGATTACTCCAAATCTAAATAAATATCGGCGAGAGCAACAATCAGCGCTACTGACGTGTTGCGACTAGTAGCGTCGCCCCAAAAATTTCGAGACTGTTCAGACCCGTGCTTACAGTTCAGACTTGCTAACGCGCGCTCTATGTATACTAACACTCTCTGGTCTAGACTAATTTTGCGTCCTTGTATTTAGTTGAGTTAGTACTTAAGATGTAATATTTAAATAGTTATTTGTTATGCAAGGCTGCAAAGTTGGTTATTTTGTGCGAGTACTAGTATTGAAAACTGAGCAAAGCGAAGGGTTCTAGGATTGAACTCAAAGTGGTTCAAAGATAAAATCCTGAGCTTAGCGAGGGTTTCAAGGTACGAGACGCAAAATAACTTTGCTGCCGAGCGCAACACACATTTTTTCACCTCACTACAGCGAGGAAAATACTAGGTGAATTGAATCCTTTCGGCGGTTTAGAACCACAAATAATAATAACCACAATTAGAATTGACCACTTCTTTAAATGTCCACCTTCTACAAATTAGAAGAAAAGTTTTAAAAAGTTTTTTCCCAGGTGCAGTTTTCCACGCAGATTTCGAATGAGAAAGTATACCCTTCCGAGCTTGTAAGGTGAAAAATTATTTAGTGTAATAATGTCCAATCTGAAAAATGCCAAGGTACTAATATTATAAAAGCGAAAGTTGGTAAGGATGTTTGAATGTAGATATATGTTTGGACGATCAGACCCAATGCCTGGCGGAGATCCAAATGCTCAAAAAGTTCTCGAATGTGTGAAAAAGGCGTCCTGGGCATTATTTTCGCTAATTACTTACTATTATACCTATTTAGTGTAGGCAGGCCTTCCACAAGGCGGACCGACAATCTGGTGAAGGCCGCGGGACCCGGCTGGATGAGGTTAGCGCGGGACCGGTCATCGTGGAAATCCCTGCCTTTGTCAAGCAGTGGACTACAGACTGATGTCATGAAGATATGATTTATAAATTTCGTAAGGGCCTTAGGGCCTCGGGCCCTCAAACCAGATGCGGACCTGGTGAAACGTACTGTCTTTCCTCGCGTGCGCCTTCCGCATCAGACGGCAGGCAATCAACGAGCTCGCGTTTTTTACGCAATCAACACAAATGGTTGCCGAGCAATGTGTCGTCTCACTCCGCCCCACTCATTAGGCGGAAACGTAAGAAGATTACAAAACACAGCCACTCAGAAAATGACTAAATTCGTACCGACGTGTTACATCATTACATCATTCCCCTGCGTATGAATTTTCATATAAATCTTTGATTATTTCTCTGGAGGCAAATTGTAAAATTAAACTGTTTTAATGTAACATGTAACTATGCTCGGAGTTTCCCTGCGAGATCGAATCAGAAATGAGGAGATCCGCAGGAGAACCAAGGTCACCGACATAGCTCAAAGAATTGCGAAGCTGAAGTGGCAGTGGGCTGGGCACATCGCTCGTAGAACTGACGGCCGTTGGGGCAGAAAGGTTCTCGAGTGGCGACCACGTATCGGAAGACGTGCGTATATATAGTAGCGTGCGTAGGATCGCGATATCTGGCGCTCCGTCCTTTCTGCCTACCGCATCATTGACACAGCGTGAAGATATTATGTATGTACGGTCGACCGCACGTCAGTGGAAACAAAACCAATATAAACTGGTCTCTTGTGGTATTGGAACTGCCTAATAGGCTAGGCCAGCTCAAGGTCAAAGTGTATCCACTGACGTGCGGTCGACTGTACGTACATATGTAGGTATTATTGTCTGGTACGGAAACACTAACTTTTCGACCAGAGCAAACCTTCCTAACCAGTTCAGCGTAACGTTTTATGGCACATTCCAGTGGAAAACCAAGAATTTCAATCATAAACACAAACCACTGATAATTAAAACTTGTCTTCTGCAAGCGTATAAGAAACATTAATTTGTTAGGTACGAATTAATGTTGCTTATACGCCTGCTGAGACGACGAGGCGTGAAATAATTAAAACAAGAAGTGAGCAGGAACAAATCGCAATAAACACTCTTCACAGTTACAATATCCCGCCCCGGAGACGCCGGAGGTTGACAATCCCGTTAAATTTATCATCCCCCGCTTTATAATTTATTTATCTCTTTGCGGTGGCAACTGCGTTTCGCGGCATGTTTTGATCTCGCGGGACACCCCCGAACTTTCTTATGGCTGTGCGTGAGCTGTTTTCAAATTACCCACATTATTTTTTAAGAAGTCAAATGCAATTTTCACAAGCTTTTACTTTTTATTATTTTATGGCGCTGTGGGTGAAGTAAACAAGGTTTTGTGAACAACATAACAAAATCTAAGGCGAACAAAATAATGTGTGGCAAGTATTTTATCGAAGACGCTTTAGATATAAGATTAAACCAAGGAGAAGGAGGTACTCTTTTAAGGTTTTTTTTTTTGTTTTTTTAGATAAATCTTCTTAGGGGGCCATAATACCTTGGCGACACCTGACCCTATTGGCATTTTGTGTGCCACTGCCAACCCCTGTCCATCATCGGTGGCCCAATCCGTTTTTGGTTGTTCACAATTCACATACACCTTAGAAACCTTACTTATGCCATCAGCACCCAAACCTTCTTCTCGTCGGCGCAACTCGTCTGCCTCAACAGCTGGCTCTGCGACCGACCCACTGCCACTTCAGCTTGCTAATTTTTTTGGCTATGTAGTTCTTTCTTCTTTAGTTCTCCGTCGGATCTCCTCATTACGGATCCATATCTTTCAAAGAAACTCTTCATTTTGCATTTTTGATTCACTCAAAAGTTGTATGAATATGAAGTACTATGAAATACTTGAAACAAAAGATGCAATGAAGTATCCGGCATTAATGAGTCTTTTAATCTCACGCGTCCTACAAAACTTTCAAGTTAACCCGTTTATCATACGCTAGTATTATAATATGGTAACAAACGAACCCGGCCGCGGATGGTCGGGTTCAAGTCTCATGGGAGTAAACAACATTTTGCATTCTCGCTCTTGACTTCGGAGGAAACAGCACAATTCTCTATCTAGGAAGTTAAAAAGTTTGACAGTTCCCTATACACCGAACTATTTTATTTTCAATGAGTCTAAAGTAATATTTCATCACGAGATACTTTTTTCGATACTGAGTATTCCTGCCCTATATCGTTACGTATATTTATATCTGTAGAGACTAAATTCTGTTTTTATTTCATCATCAGCGCTTCAGCGTCCACTGTTGGACATAGGCCTTCCCCAATGAACGCCATCACACCAGGCGCTCTATTTTAATCGCCCGCCTTGTTTCATGCGATCGATTCTACTATTCTGTATCGGATGTCGAAGGGAAATTTGTAGAATCGTCCGTTCGAAGCGTGGCGACGCGATCTGATAACGAATACCGGCCCTTCAAAAATAGGTCTGCCAGTCCTATGCCCGCATCCAGTCTGGCCACCTTCTTTAGGTCGTTGGTCCACCTGGCTGGGGGCGTCCCACGCCGTGCGCACCGGTCCACGGTCTCCACTCCAGAACTCGTCAGCCCCAACAGCCGTCGGTTGTGCGACATAATGGTGAAATCTACAAAAAGCCAATACAAACCGTGTTTTTATTTTAAAAACGTCTAGATATTTAAAAACAGTTAAAATGTCATAACGCCAAAGAACAATGCCTAGTCTGTCTAATATTAACCCTGCAATATTAATTTCGCAATTAGAGGCGGACGTGAGTATTTCGATGTTTTCCTTTTCTGGCAATTGAAGTGAACAGTAGAGTGTTTCACTCGACTCTAAAAGCCTAACCTAATATTCTAGTGCCAAAATGGACCATTTTAGTCTTTTGATAAACATTCTACTGTTTTTCAAATGTTTTCTAAATTTAAAAGACTGTACTACACCTAGGCCGATTTGAGATAACGTAACTCTTTTTCAGAGGGGGTCCCCTTTGTGGGAAGGTTATAAATGTGGTATTACAGCTGGTAGATCGGGGTAATTATATAACGACGTGTAATTTCCCCCGGCGTTCCCCCGTCGTGTGATCACGGAGTAATTACCCTCCTTCCATTAATAAACACTCACTTCCGGCGTAAAAATGTATAAGAAAACAATTTAATTGATTCCTGAAAATGTGTTAATAAAACCCGTAATATTTTAATTTATTATAATGCTGTTCCTGCCTTTTGCTAGTACGACATTCAGTACATAACACCCATAGTACTGAAACTCCCTAATAGGCTAGGCTCAAGGTCAAAGTGACGTGCGGTCGACTGTACCTATCTATTGTTCAACGCTATCAAGTGGGTATTGGAGCGTTGCGTGCTTGTGTCACTTCCGATGGTCCTTCCCGGTTTTGACGCAGGTCCTGCTGAGTTGACTGAATCCCCCCCCCCCCTCCTGTTCCCCACCTTCCTGCATTGGTCGATTATCGACTATAGAACTTTAGCATAATATTGAGATGTTATGATGGCCGAAAGTGCATTATTCTGTTTATTCAGGCATCACGCAGAAACCACTGAACATATATTGATAATACATTTTACAGTGATAGTCTATATCCCTGGCCAACATATAGGCTATAAAACATCTCTAAAATTAAATTATCTCGAAATAACGACCAGCTTTCAAAATCTTTCTGAAAACTGCAACTGAAAAACTGAAAATTTTACACAAATGTTAGGATTTCCTAACTAAGTTTTGCAGATCAGAGTAGACTAGAGCTGTTTGTTTATGGATAAGGTACATGATTTCAGTTCAAAAAGGGCAGAAGGGTGTAGGTTACCTATAAAATAAAACCCTTACCTGCCCTGATTGACATACCGCTAACAAAATAGCTGTATCGATGGTACTTTGTCCAAGCGAACGAAGTCGCAGGCAACAGCTAGTTGTAAATAAATAATTCAACACTCCACGACCCATCATATTAAGGAAATTCTGTGTATTTGATCAACTAGGAATAATAGGACGTATTTGCATTTTATCAAGGCTTAGGGCCTCTTACACCGCTTGCTGATAAAGTACCAGATACCCTATCTGCAGGTTATCTGACAGATAGCCTATTTTTTTGGTTTCACAGTTAACTGATTGCCTATATCTTTAATATTTTATACAGTCTATCACACAGATTTATCTGATAGATTAGTTTATCACTAAGATTACTATCTGTAACAATATCAGGAAGTGGTGAAAGAAGCCCTTACAGTCGCCACGATGGGCGGAAAGAGAGGTACCTACCTAGTAATAACTACTTAGGGTATGTTCAGACCGGGCGGAACGCAGCGCGACGGATTTTCAAATGATAATTAATCAAGTCTTTAATAAAGTTGAAAATTGCATGAAGGAATAAATTTCTAGCGTGTAGCTGCGTATGCCTTTGATCATTATTCTAGACCGCTTTATTCTCCCCGTCAAGTCTGCGCTGACCCTTATGTACCTACATACAGGTGTTTACGCATTGACGAGATTCTACATGCGGACATAATTTTTTAAATAAACTATACAAAAAAAGAAAAAAAAACATGATAATAAAATATACGCGTCGAATTGAGAACCTCCTCCGTTTTTTTCGTCGGTTGAAAATGAAAACTATTATAGTATATAAAACATTTACTTGTATCAGTTTGTTGGTACTTGCTTATATACTCTTGTTTGTATGTAAATGCATTATTGTACCAATACTATATACAAAGGTCTTCTTACATAAAGGAATTTCTTCTTCGGCGTACGCAGCTTTCTTCACGATGTTTTTCTTCATCGTTTGAGAGCAGCCAGTAAATGTACTTAGGTCGCGGTGCACCATAGAGTTAGCTACCTTACATAACTTTATATGCGGAGCACAGACAAGTCAAGTCTGGTTTTTCATGCACCGAAAATATTTTTCATTGTTCTGATTAATAAATAAATACATTACAATACTTAAGTTTCGAGAAAAACCCATAGGTACAATACAAGGCACGGCCGGGGATGGAACTCGGACCTCTCAACATGACAGATAGACAGCGCCTTCCTCACTACGCCACCGACGCTTACTATCTAATAAATAGTACTTACCTAAGTACGGTCGACCGCACATCAGTGGTAACAAAACCAGTATAAACTGGTCTCGCGTAGTATTGAAACGCCCTAATAGGCTAGGCCAGCTCAAGGTCAAAGTGTTACAACTGATGTGCGGTAGACTGTACTTACTTAAATAACCCCGGTCTTAACTTAACGCTCTTAACTTGCCTCGAGAACCTTGCTATGGAATCGTCGTATAGGTATGCTATTAACTCGCTAAATAAGAGAAGAATCTTTTGCAGAAATTTAATTATCATCGGGCAGGGAACGAGGGATTAGGGAGGGGGAGACCGGGAGTGGGGGAAAGTGGGAAGGGGAGCGAGGTGCTTAGTTGACTAAGTAACTAGCCTCATGTTAATAAACCAGTGACAGCGTTAATTCATTGCTAGTATTTACATACACTGCGGCCTGGCGTAGCGCCACTGAAGTTAAAATTATGTTCTGTGAGTAACTAGATTTGTAAATCTGCAATGAAGAAACGGAATGCAAATAAGCTCGCATGATTTCGCTAAGCGCTGTCTGCCTAATCCTTGTGTTTCCCTATGAGGCTGGCATGGACATCAATAGTCCAAAGCCTCAGTAAAAAAAACATAAAAAAAAGTTCGCAATAAGTACTACCAGTTGAGTTCATTTAGGCTGGTTTCATAGACCGGACGGGTCTCCCTAACAGCCGCCCGGGTCGCACGTGAACATCGCGCTGGAACATCGTTTCACAGCGACGTTCCGCACGGGACACGCTCCGAGTAGAGCCCGTGCAAGGCCGTCACATTCGTCTAAGGGACACTCGTTTTAGAAACCTGCGATCATCAATACTCGCAGTTAGGAGCACTGCGGGCGTTACCGTACGGGTCTCCCGTGCAGCTGTGAAACCAGCCTAACGCTTAGTGGGTGGCCAGTATCGGGCGAGCGAGCGACACATTCAACATGTCAGAAAAGAGAAATTAAACAAACAATTACCTATTAAGTTTGAGTGTGAGAATTATAATTTATATTTACACTCAACCTTTCATAGGAAGGTTTTGTTAGGAACTCGTTGTCTATTTTAAAAAGTAATTCAATGTAAGGTCGACCGCACATAACTAACAAACAGTATAAACTTATCTCTCGTAGTATTGAAACTCCCTTTAATAGATAGGCCAGCTCAAAGTCAAAGTAATTCCACTGACGTGCGGTCGCCTGTACCTTTATGTAATACGAAATACGCCAAGCTAAACAGATTAGATAATAGTTACTACGTGTTATATCTCTACTTAAATGAGCTAAGTGGTCAGAATTTTTTGACTCTGACATTGAAAAATTCCTCTAAGTTTTGTCAATAAAATTTTCACAATAATTAAATTAGTTTATCAAATTCAAATTAATGGCGAGCAAACAAACATCTGAAACATTTAATTGAATTCGCGTTATAAAACCAAGGCTTCGCGGGTCGAAGCAGCCACTTTGCAAACAAAAGTTAGATTAGTTCGCCCACTGTGCGCCCCACTTCCCAACTTGGTATGTGTTTCGCACACTGTGCATTTTTAAACGCTAATTTATTTTAAATTTAAAGTTAGTGCCTACGAGATGTTTCTCTTTGACTCTCTCTTTGACATTCACTGCTTAATTAAAATACCCTTGTTTTAAAGAACAAATTGCACTGAACTTTAACTCGACTGCAGTGCCAGCCAGTACAATGCCCTATAAATTTAATTAAACTTCCATCTCATCTTTAATTAAGTTTCCATTGTTTTATTTGCTCTTTGATTTCTTTTTACTTTCAGAATCTAATCCCATGTCGCGATCTAGGTTAAACAAGGAAATACCTATTTACATTAGGTATAAATATACTTAGGACACAGCGTCAGTAGCGTCGGGGATAAGACGCGGCCTATCATATCGAAAGTTCCGAAGTTCGATCCCCGGCTGGGCCATGTACCAATGGGTTTTTTCTCGAAACTTAAATACATTTACTGACTGCTCTCAAACGGTGAAAGAAAACATCGTGAGGAAACCTGCATACGCCGAAGAAGAAATTCTTAGGCGCATGTGAAGTCCACTAACCCGCACTGGGCTAGCGTGGTGGGCTATAGCCCGAACGCCCTCGTTGAGAGGGTAGGCCAGAGCCCCAGCAGTGGGGACATATTAATTGGCTGTTGATGAAATGATAAATATACTTAAGTGACTATATTATATTCGTACGATTCAAAAGTTTCATTAACTTCACAGTAAATTTTATAATAAACCACACCAATGTACTACTTACAGGTACTTAAATTGTATTTTTCAGGTCCAGAATAATTATTTTCGATATACGAGGAGGAATACATTTCTCTCAATCCATATTTTATTTATTATATTCTGATACATCCCCTGTGTAAGAACAAATATAGATTTGCTAAAGTAATGTGTACCTTTCCGTTGCATACATAGTGTATGAGATAGGAAAATTGCCTATTCCCCAAGGAATGCCCGGTGATATTGGGAATATCGTTTCTCCTTCCAAAATACATAAGTCCGCACATTTACCTATAACTTGATATATCTATTTTGTTTAGGTAAGTCTTTTTCTCTCTAGAGAAATCACAATGTGTAAAATATTTTACTTTACAATGACTTTTATGCTCAATGAGCTAATTAATTTTACCTAACAATACATATTTGGCTGATGCAGTGACTGCATTTCTTATACGATACTAATTAAGACAAAAATGGGAATTGATTTTTCATTTCCCATTTTTGTCTTTTATTGCAACTATTGTTAGTCGTAAATAAATCATAATAAAATAATACATTAATTTAATAAACTATTATGTGCGATGTTTCACAATTAGGTATCAATTAGAATCAAATAAACGTTGTTACTAATGAAATTAAAATTAAATACAATAAAACATGAACGTAACAAAAATAAAAACTTACTACAACCTACAAATAAAAAAGACCGTCGAGGTGGTCACACTGGGTCATTGTGACCAGAAGGATGGCGACGCACCCTCGTTGTAAGGCTAGTCTTATTTGCCTGAGGTACTGGCCAGCCCTCTGGTCACCGGAGGCCTCTCGTTGACGAGCTTTCTCGCCTCCGGGCCCCAGGGTCCCAGTGTCTCCACCACAACAGGTATAAAAGGTACACAAGGTAGCTGGAGCCGAGGTTGGCGTTATAAAGTTAGGTATAATTCAATAATTACTTTATTTATAATAGAAGATTATTTCAGTGTTTAAATCTCTCGGTTAGTTATAACGTAAAACTGGATTTAAAGACTTTTGAAACGTCACTTGCCTCAGCCGGGAAAAGACCCTGACAATTTTTTAAAAAAGCATCCTGTATTTTTATGACACCAATCGAAAGGGTCAATCATCAGAATCAATTCCTTCTAAGTAACATAGCATCTTAAATTAAAGGAAGACCACGTTATAACGTTGTTTTCCTTATTATTGTGACATTAACTACACCTTCACAAGTTTTATGCAGATTTGTTGAGTTGAAGAGTTCTGAGAGTACAACGAGCAAACGTCTGAACAGATTTTCACAATTATAAAATCTGTTACGAATGTAGTGCCAGGAACTTCTCGTAGATATGCTAATTCCTAGAAGAGCAGAGAGCTGTCAACCACAATTTGAGGAAATTACGTACCTTACCTACCTTATTCATTTTGTCTCTTGGTAAGTCTGCATTAATTTAAAGACAGTGGTGTCTGAGAGCACTTGTAAAAATTATTAAATATTTCAAACCTCACAGATATCACACCGAGTATTGACGCAATAGCTCAGTTGGTAGGAGCATAGATCGGATAGGCGCGGATAGGCCCGTCCCAGGCTCGCGTATGAACTTTTCTGTTTCTCCACTTTAAAAAAGTTAATTTCGCTAAGTATATGACGCAAAACTATGCTAAAACATGCACGGCTAAACCCAAAATCCAAAATATAATACAGTATTATATTTGGGATTTTGGGAATACAGTACTCTCCTTACTCTGTTTAGACCTAAACATATGTAAATATTATTTCATCTATGACGAGAGTACTGTATTCATAACTTTACAGTTATACGATCTTTTACATTGAAGTCCTCGGTGCGATGCTGTGAGGTGTGGTGCGATGCGATGGAGAGCGGTGGCGGTGCGGTACGTTTTGTATTATATTGTATTGTAATTTACGGTCGTACTAAAAATATTTGTACATTTCGGGGTATCTACCGTTGCGGCTCTGGCGATTATATCAAGCGCGATAGCGGGCAGCCTATCGAATAGCATTAAATACCTCGGTTACCAAAGTCCCTTCATAAATATGGAAATCCTAACGATTCCATCTATTATCCTACCGTCGTTCTAGTGTGAAATTTCCAAAATTTCTCTTTCGAATAAGTTTTGTGAATAGATTAATGGCGGCATATTTCATCCGTGGATTTACAATTGGAATAATGATGAGTTTAAACCCAATAATGGATGCGGTCGGAAAATTGAGTTGAATCAGAACACATTGATAATTTTGTGGCTATTCGGTAATCACGAGATGTATAGGTAAGTGGGTAGGTACTGTCGACCACACGTCTATCTTGTTAAAATGTTGACAATATGTCTTGTATAGTTGTTACTTACGTCAAATCACTGTTATCAACATTCTAAAATATCTAAAGACCTAGAGAGAGTGTTAACACAACACAAATCCAACTGAACAATTTTCTCTCTCTTCAGAATTCAGAAGTCATTGAATATTATCACTTTTTAAATTAATTAAGAAATCCTTTTAAACACTGCGCTTTTCCAGACAATCTGAGATCTATGCTCGTAATAAAATTACCAATTTTGTTCGACATGGCCTTCCTTCCTTCCCTAATATTTTATCGTTGCAATTCAGAGCTATAAATTAAGTAGGTATTTACCTAGTTTATGTTTACTCGAAACATAAAACGACAATATAGACGAAATGAAAGATAAACACATCAAATATGAACATTTTATTTTATTTATTAAATAAACTTATATTACACGCAATAAATTGACGCAGAGCGCCATCGTGATGGCAATCCCAGATACTGCTCCCAGGGTTGTCGCTTTTCCGCCCTGGTGCAGCTCGGCGAGGCTCTCCCCTGGGGGCATGAGAAATATAACGTCAGTATAAAGTAAGATAAATATTTATTTAGGCCCAAATTTACAAGGAGCCTGCCATAAACCGGACAAAACCAAGAGAGCTAAAAGGCTACGGGGATACCAGATATTATGTATTATAATAAATAAAATATTATAAAATATATATATATATACCTACTGTTTTAATGCCTATCGCTGGGACGCATTGAGCTGATTAATTTTGATTGCATTATTTTATTCGTAATGTTTCTCTAAGAAATTATACTACAATTTGAAATAATTTTAACAATACAAATTAATTTAATTTACACTTTGTATCGTAGTCCAAGATTCAATAGTATCCTAATTTTCATCATCATCAGCCCGCACCAGTCCACTGCTGGACACAGGTCTCCCCAAGGCGCGCCACTGAAGCCGATAGAATACCTAACAGTACTGACAATGAGGAATCAGCCTGATTCTGTCATTCACTCTGATAGAGTAATAGAGAAAAACTACGTTCCACTTTTTGGGGGAAGGAGAGTGGGGGTTGAAGGCGGCAAAATCTGGCAACGTGGTTTATCGAAGCTCCCTAATGTGAGTCTTGTGCTCGATGTGAAATGAGGCTGTTATTTAGTTGAGTTATAATGTGGGAAAGTGGGAAGTGCCTGGAAAACACGTAATGGGAATTTTGTTGAGTGGGTGGTGAATATTTATGGGATTAAAATATACCTACGTGTTACCTACATACCATAAGTCATAAGTATCAATAACAAGGTCATAGGTAAGGTGCTAGAAAGATAACCGAAGATAGTTGTCACTTAGACTTTATTTTAATAATGTATGGAAAGGCAGCTAACTTCCTTAGTGAGCAGCAGTCAGCGAGTTGTTAGTATACATAGAGCGCGCGTTAGCAAGTTTGAACTGTAAGCACGGGTTTGAACAGTCTCGAAATTTTCGGAGCGACGCTACTAGTCACAAAACGTCAGGAGCGCTGATTGTTGCTCGCGCCGGTATTTATTAAGATTTGGAGTAATCATGGTGAAATGTGCAGTGCCAAGCTGTAAACACGATTCACGGAAACAAACGATCTAGAAAAAATCGATATTGAAGCGTCCATAGAACACCTGCTTACACTTGGCACAATGGGCAATGAGCGATGCGCGCACTCTATAGCTAGTATACTAACTCTATGGCAGCAGTCGACTTGTTAATTTATTTTAAAAATTGTCTACTCTGTGCCTAAAGTTTACGATGTGGCAGATACAAAGGATTTCGGCAAATTGTTCCAGCTGGATACAACTTTGTCGCGTAATTTTTTTTTACAATTCAGGCGAGCATTGGTTTTTTAATCATCATTTTTGGTTATATCTCTAATAGTATTTGTGCGCGGCTGGTCCATATATACATTTTATAGATATCTGTCGAGTTGACTGGTGATTGAATTTTTCTTGATGCTAATTTTAATTTTTTTTCTTTATATTGTATTTATAGTATTTATCTTGTAAAATTGAAACAAAATAAGCGATCTGTGCAGCAAATTTATATCAACCAATTACCTGCAGGTTTACAATGCTCACAGGCACGCTTATGACCGACTTAATGTGAAATCAGACCTTACGACTCAATTACGATCTTTCACGAGAGCTCGTAAAGTTGAAGTCGTTTTATTCATCCTCGTTATGTTGCTGGACTTTGTTATTGTTATTGATAAAAATATTGTAAGCGTGGGACGAGATGGGTTATGTTTCTCGAACATAAATAAGGAACGAAGAGGTTTGTAAAAAGCACGAAGCATTCACCCAGGCGAAGGAGGGTGGCTAGGAACATTTATTCCTAACTGCCCACCCAGGTGGAGAAGGAGGGTGGCTAGGAACATTTATTCCTAACTGCCCACCCAGGTGGACAGCTCAGGTGGGCAGTTGGTAAGGTCTTATTTTAGTATAGCGACACCATCACCAACTCAAATATCTAATTTTACAGTCAAAAGAGTAAACTGAGCTGAACTGAACTGTGAACATACCCTTATTACCATCATTGTAAAAATTTTGGAATATGTTTTTACCTCAAAAAAATCTTGCAATCTTTGCGTTTATCTATGTTGAATACAGTATAATTTTAAAATTAATTTAGAGTGTTTTATTGTTTTCTCGAAAACATTCATTAATTATTAGAAGATTTTTATTACTATTTTTATGAACTATTTTTTTCTATACAGAAGTCTGTGATTTGAAAATAATTCGGTATTATTCAAGCGCGCTCCAACTAGCATAGTTACCATGAATATACTATGTGTATCACATATTCCAGCGAATATTGCATTACGAATACGCTAATACTGCTTCACTTCTCGGTACTAATAAGTTCTCGGTACTAGTAAGTTGATAGCACCAATCTATTTTGGAATCGAATAGCTTTACCATTCGGAACACATTGATGTAGAGATCCGGGAAATCACGAAATTGCTCTTCTAAAAGGTTAATTAACATTGCTAAAGGAAGTTACTGACTTTATTGCGATACCGTGGACCGCCAGGGATTCCGCCCGTAATGGACCTTTTATATCGTTTTAGATAAGTTTCAGGGCATTGCGGGAGACTGCACTTTGACCGCGAGAAGAGTCACAATTACTCTAGTCTAAAAGTTACATTAGTCTTTAAATTAGTTAAAATTTACATTCTTCTAAAGGTAACATTAGTTTTCTAAAGGTTACGTTGGTCTTCTAAAAGTTGCGTTCAATTGACTTTAAAACACACAGCAAATAAAGGTATTTGGCACTCTGCAAGAAGATAAGTTATGATGAATAGGGTGCTTGGCATTGAAGGCCTCTGTGCTGAAAGAAGATCTCGACAAGTAGACGATGGGAAAGTGGACCAATGGTTCTGGAGGGTTTGCGCGGGCGTACCTTTGATAATGTGCAAGAGGACGTGTGCGGGCGGCGGTGCGGGCGCGGGCGCGCCGGTCACGTTGCACGTGTAGCGGCCCGCGTCGTCGGCGCGCACTCGCGCCACGTGCAGCACAGAGTTGGCGCCTTTGGCACCTAAATCCGTGCGCACACTGAGGAAGGACCACCAATTATTACCAGAGGCCAGACCACAATTAAATAGGTAGGCCTAGAATCTTTGCTGGCACGATAACAACAAGCATGTGTCGCTCTCCAGTAATAATTCTCAGTTTGTTAGGTACTTACTTATGGGTAAAAAAATATTAAGTTGAATATAGTGAGTGAGAGAAAGTTGTTCGGCGTGGCCTTATTGTGTTAATATATTTCTGAATTCTTTTCTTGGGGAAATAACTACTTAGTAACAATATACCTACCTGATTCCTCCTCTAGTAGTATCATCGTTGAGCAGCACTTCCCTCCGGTACCAGAGCAGCGAGGGCCCCCCCTCCATGCGGAGGCCCTTCACTTCGCACCGCAGGGCCACGGTGCTGCCCACCTCGCACACCTGCTCCGATACCTCTGCGCCGGCGCCGTCCACTATGCGCACTGACACCTCTGGAAGTTAAAGAGAGTTTATAATTTGCACTGGATCTAGGTACTACTAGTAGAAGGGCAGATTGTAGGTCTTTGACGTTCATGTGGACACGCACGCCGGACATAAGCACCAAACTTTTCCCAGGTGCTGGTTTGGTACTTAGCTTTCAATTTTTGATAGGAACTAACTCCTTCTTCGACCTTTGGAGAACATTAAACCAAGAAAGGACGCATTACTCAAACATTCGCAGAGGTCTGCCCTATCAGGCAGCAGGATGATGTACAAATTTGTTGCTTTTGTCCGGCATGTCAACATTTTACATAGCGGCATATTCCATACTGAAATTGATGAGTGCTATACGCACAGTATGACACGGTGCCTATACAAAGAGCTTGGAAACGATGTGGATTTACCAATGTATCAGCATTACAGGGCACAGAAATTCAAGTTGGCGCTATCAATTCTGTCGTCATGTCTAGGGCGGAGGCAGTTAAGACTAAACACTGACTTCTACAATATCCACAAGCCATTAATAAATAATACTCACACCAATAAAATTACCTTCTTGCCACTTACCAGGAACCGTCAGCGTGACCCTGGCAGTGCGCGGCGGATGAGCAGACAGCTGGCAGTCGTAGTTGGAAGCGTCTGAAGGTTTAACCCCCTTGACTTCCAGTCTCCAGGTGTCTGGCTGAATGAAGCGGGCTGAGTACCTACGAAATAAATCAAGTGAAGGAAAATAAGTACCAGTTTAGTCCAACTATTTGTGTATGGCACTTCACTTGTGGCCTTCGTGGATACCTCATATTTGGATTACCTCAGGATGCTTTCTTCAATAAAAGGACATTCTTTATAATAATTTATAGTCAATTCTAAACAACTCAGTGATACCCTTTTAGCCGGAACTGAGTGATGGCGTTATTGTTTGGCTACAGAACTAGGTGAGACGGCGTCAGACTTACCTGTCATCAGCTGTATATAGCTGGGTACCAGTAGTTAGAAGCTCCATGGGGTCTACATCGTTTTTCCGACGAACCCACGATACCTGAACACAGAGGTAAGTCCAGATCAACAATCAAAAGAAACTAGAACTTCATAATGAGCTGTTTTCCAGTACCTCCCTATATAAACGCCCCGATATCATTGGCATTGACTGTATCATTAAATGTGGCAATGACCATTAAGATCGCCATTATTTAACAACTGAAATTTAGTCCTACCTATTGGAATACAGCTCATTTTAAAATACATCAAAATAGATAATTACATGAAGTTTTAAAATCACGTAATAAAACAGTAATCATAATTAGGAAATATTGAAAATAATTTAATTTTAGCCACATGTTTTAATGTTATCATATCACGCAAGTACTACTGGATGGATTTGTAAGCCGATTTTTCGAGTGTTTATCGGAAAGTGCGGTAAACCTCGATACGACGTCAGGGGACTTAGCAACTTGACAAAAGCTTGTAACTGTTCACTATAGAGTGGCGAAGACTAAGATCCATGAAAACATCAATATAGAACATACTTATTACCAGTTTATCATGAAGAGCATCCACTTTGCAGTCCAGGTGTGCTGTGGAGCCCACCAGCGCTTCTACTTCTGGACTATCTCCTGCGTAGATATTGTTGCCGTTTCTATACAACATAAAACAATTTTAAATTCGCTTTATTGCACGTTCTACCGTAAACTATTATCATGTTTATATTATTAAATTTTTTTATATAATTATTATGATTCACTTTATCTTTTGAAGAGTAACTCATGAAGGAGAGTTCCTACCGGCTACCTACAGCCAAAAAGGACCAGAGACTAAGGCCACTGCCGGTCATGCGCTATATCGATGCGTTTGAAAGTGCTGTTCTTTTGATAACATGTGTGTGTTTCGCATCGACATAGAATAAGTGTGCATGCGTGTGTAGGGTAGATCCCCTCGATAAATGACGTTTCTCATTGAAAGAAAACGTCTCACAATGCTTCCTTACGAGGCTGGCATTGACTTCTTTAAGTCACAAGCCTCAATAAAAAAAAAGAAAAAGAAAAAGAAAACGTCTCGTCTCTCTCTCCTCCACCGGGTCGAGCCGAGAGTGGCCGAGTAGCTCTGAACATGTGCGTTCCGTAACGCAGTCTTCTCTCTGAAGCTCTGCCTCAAGTTAGGTTTAAACTCTTCTACTTCGGAATCCGTTGACCATTGGGTTAGAGCATCCAACCGAACGGTCAACGGTTCTGTGACTGAAGAGGCCTGCCCCGGTTTTTAGCTGATCCGCGAAACACCCACGGTTCTGTCTACCTCAGTGTATACAGGAGGAACTATTATCTAATCTGTGATATAGGCTTCTATCTGCCTTTTGAGTTGAACAGTGGGCTTATTAATAATACATTGTGAATATTATATACTAGCTAAGGTTTTGGACAAAGACATGTTTACTGTTTACTGTTCAGTGAGTCACGTGGACACCATATCACGTTAATTACTAACAATGAATTGTGTACCCGTGCTCCTCAATATAAACATGGGTAGGTTTAGGTACTTTGTATTAAAAATTGTAAGTAACATACATGTAACATTTTCAAAGGGTATGTACATAAAAGTTCAAACCGAATCCGTTTAACTGTTTCTATTAATTTGTTTTCATTTTATAAAATTGTTTGCACGGTTCCACGAGCTCGGTTAAACTGTTTTGGGGTTGAAAACTCAATTGCGTATTGTTTACCATTCCCAAACAGAGTTGGAACAAAGTGTACAGGCCGGTTTACCGCCGGCAGGCCGGTCCGGTAAATTACCAAGGTCACTCGTAATTCCCTTTACAAATTGTATATATTGTAGCAAGTTGGAACAAATAGGTCCACACATTATGGCCGGTAACAATTTACTATTTGCTACTTTTAGTTGAACTGTTTGTGTACAAGGCTTAGAGCGGCGCCATGATGAATGACTCTCCGAAGTACGCACGCATATTAAAATGCTTTTAGTGAAATATATCTGTCATCGCTAGGGGTGGTCGGAGGGCACTGCAGGTGTGGCGGCGAATGACTAATGTGACTTGGGAATAGAGATTACTTTTCATATTACCACCATTTCTGGGTAGTGCGAACTAATTTTGAGAGTGGATCCTCAGATTAAATTTACATGTAGGTACCTACTCGTAAAGCTCTAAAAAGAATGGCGACACGTATCTTCGATTAGTTTTACCTAAGCAATACAATTAGCAGCATATTTTCATTAAATATCATGAAGCGCAGTTGTGTTTCAAAACGAAATTGCAGATGAAAGCTAGCACTTTTTAACCATGTAATTTTTTTTGTTAGAACTATTATATCAGTTTATTCCGAACCCATGGTTTTAGAATCCAATCCTTTGAATGTATTTGGTATTAAGTTAATAAAATGTAAAATTTAAATGTACAAAGTTTGTTCATTTTAATTTTACATTTTATTAGCTACAAACACTAATAATGTTCGACACTTTAGTTTGAAACTGCCACTATAATGAAATTAATTAGGTAGTGTATGTGTCACACCCCGTACCACTGTACGCTATGTGTCATATTTATTATGGTCTCAAATTAATTACTCGTAAATAGAACTAGTTCTATATCTATATTTATTCTATTCTATTAAAATACGATCGGTTTCTGAGCTAAGCCATCAACTGGTATAAATAAAAAATGTAATCATAGTACCTACAAGTATTTGAATTGAGACAATAAGGAATTCTACCAAGCACCATCGTGTAATAGGGCTTCTGTTTATAGTAGGTATTGATCTTCTAATCTGTATCTCTAAAAATAGTATTTAATTTGTTTTAAACAGTTAAAATCACGAAAATACAATATTTTCAACAGTCGTAGCAAATGTTAATTGTGTTTACTTACCTATCACCCCTGTGTTGATGAGTATTGGAATACGAGTCGAAGATATAATTTAATAGCGGAGCGCTGGGAATAGGATCTCCTGGCTTGCGTTTCCTCTCATTCACGAACGGACGATTTCTCATCGGGAACACAGTGGTCGCTTCCAGTCTCCTATAATCCCTCGTAGCATTTCCATCTACCCGCACTACATTCACAACTCTTCTTTTTCTAGCTCTCTTTCTATCCTTATCTACTTTCTGTGTATTTACATATTTAGCACCCTCTTTGGATAAACTTATTCCCTCTGTAGCATCAGCAGTTTGACAACATTTGTGAATCTTACTTAAAGACGAATACAGATCGCCATGAAAGTTATAACTATTTGTTAGATTAAGACTAGAGTTAGAGATTTCAAGAAGATTGGATTGATTATGTAAGTCAGAGCTAGTGTGTAGCATTTGATAGAATCTGTTTATGGTTGGCTGTGAAGTTTCTTCGGAGCTGGTTTTGTTGTGTATCCTTGAAGCGGCGTCGGCGTCGGTGCCTTGAAAGTGAAATTTGATCGTCAAACTCGATATTCAGACGGCTTCAAGTTTAGCTAACCTTCAGAGTTTCAGTTCACTTAGAGCACTTTCAAAGCGTTCAATTAATCTGCCTTGAACTGTTTCAAAAACAACTGCTCACTTGAAATTGTCAGAATAATCTAACTAAACTGTAGTTATGGCTATCAACTTTAAAAACTGGAGCAAACATTTTGTTAAAGCATCAATGATGAAGTATATTTAACTAAGTTTTCGCCAACGAGCACTCTATTTTAAATCTCTAACAGAATTAAAATGTAATTTGGGAAGCAGAGAGCTCTCGAAAATTTCCAAACGTAATTTCTGCAAGACTGGTTTGTTTAAAGGAAAATGTTTATCAAATGGCCCGTATTTACAATAGACCCTTTGCCCAGAGGTAACCTTTGTTTAGAGGAAATATCTGTTATGAGGTCTCAAAGATACCACATTAAGGGCTCAGGAGTGCTACGGCGTAACGCGCGTAGCAGTCTTAGGCCCCATTCGCACGGGCGTGATTTGTTTACGCCTTGAATGACATACAGAAAAAGATCGATCCCATGTGAACGGATCAGTTGAAGCAATGTTCTATTTTAATGCGTAAAAAAATCGCTTAAACGCGCGTTAGAATTAAGTCCGTGCGAATAGGGACTTACCGCTACATAGGCTATACGCTTTGAAAAAAGCTACACTCTAGACCAATAAAGTTGGATCCACAATGCAATGCGATGACGGCGTTATCGAGGTAATATAATCACCGAACGTGATATGATTGGTCGATCTGTTAGCTGAAGTAAGATTTATATTGCAACGCGAGATATGATTGGCTGATCGCCAAATTGCTACCCGCGATGATATCGCCGCGACAATACATTTAATGTTGTTGCATTGTGAATCCAGTATGATGCAGACAAAATCAATAAATACACACAGTAAAGTGTGCACAAAAGGTTCACTTAGAACACAGATATACCTCCAATAGACACTTCTTAAAGGGCTATTGCCACACATCTGTGCATTTCCACAAAATGAAGCTACGCTACGCTAGGAATCCGGTCGGTGCGACCTTAAAATAGGCAATCGCAGTGCGCCGTAACACCGCCTGCAACTCGCAAATGCATTGATGTGTGGTGAGCGGCTGTTGCCGTGCAGTTTCCCGGTATATACAGTATCTATTGGGGATAATATCTGTGATTTAGAACAAACCCGCGTTGTACGTCCACAGATGCACAAATGGCGATTATGGGAACAATACCGGCTAGTTCAATGCAATTCAATAAGTAGTACGGTCGACCGCAGATCAGTGGAATCAAAACCAAGTATAAACTGATCTCTCATCGTATCGACACTCCCAAAGCTAGGCCAGCTCAAGGTCTCTGTGCATCCACTGACGTGCGGTCGATTGCACAATGGGCGTATGTATGACCTTTCGTACAACATCACACACGTAAGTAATTGTGGTAATTTTTTTTTGTAAAAAGCTTGTTTCGTATATTATGTACCTCGGCAGGGCAGGGCGGCGAGCGCGGCGATCAAAAGCGCCGCAGTGGCCGGCGCGCACATCGCTGCTACATCCTCGCTGCCACTGGAACAATACCCTATTAATACTCATACTTAACAATACTCATACTTAAAGGTACATACTACCTACTCATACTTTTTATTAAAACCACAGGAACCTATGGAACACTTGGTTACGTCTTAAACTATATATTATCTATATATTTATGGCTAGGCAGTATTAGCAAGAATAGACAACATAATGTTTACAATTAATATTAAATATTACAATAATAGAAAAGAAAAAAATATTTCACCTCTGAGGGTGGAAATTTAATAAAAAATTAGTGAATCACTAAGGAAAAAGTCGTCGTGTACAAAAATCATTTCAAACAAATAAGTCGGTTTTCATAAAAAATATGATTATTATTTAGTTTATTTATCAAAAACCCAAACAGTTGCAAGGGTTCTTTTATTGCCTACTTTTTACAAAATAGTAACCATATTAATATATCTATCTAGGCGTTATCTTTAAAAGCGGTTTCCACCAGACTTCATAAGCCTAGACTGTATCCTGCACGAATAAATTTGACACATAGCCCATTCCAGTCGCAGCCTTAAAGCGCTAATTTATTTATCTAATCTAGGACTCTGTACGAGCTGAGTACTTACAGTAACTTAATTAAGCAACCCGACCTAATTAGGACCAAGCGAAGTCTGCGAGCGTGGCAGGTCACATTATTTAGTTTTACACAGCAACAAGGCACAACTGTCGTAAAACAAAAAGAAAGTCTCGTCTCAGGCAGGCTGGATAACATTTCTAGGCTTGGATCAACCAAAGGAGTAGGATACGGTACTCTCTTACATTGCTTAAAGAAAATCTAGACTCGATTCTCGATCTCGTGCACGATTATATGCACACACGCGGACATCAAAGTTGCGTTCATAGGACCGAACGGCATGTAGGTAGAAAACAACCTGTAATATACTGGTCTCTCATTGAAACTCCCTAACTGACTAGGCTGGACTGACAAAAAATCAAGTATTAGTAGGTTGGTTTTGTAGGACCATATTCGTAAAGTAACGGTATCTTTCCCTTTTTCGTTTTATCCAAGGTAGTAACTTTTGTAAACTGTGTACCGAGACACTCTCGTAGCCTATCTTAGTATCAGGTAATTATTAATTTCTTGTTTTCTTTTGTCTCCTATGAATTGCATCGTATGCGGCATGACTGCCAAGCCCAAAATATTTAGACCCTCATCAGTGTATCCATCCACTGATCTATAATATATTTGAACCTAGGGCTGCTGCCACTATTTTTGTGCCGACTATTTAGAAGGTCAGTTCAATTTTTTTTAGTTTATCTGTCAAAAAAAGATAAACGTATGTATGACCATTATAGCTTCATTTTTATGTGTCTTTGTTCATAAAAAAACTAAGTGACGAGAATGCTGAACATGAATAGATTTTCGAATAAATCGAATTCGGTTAAAGTATAGCTTCTTAGAAGACCTTCAGGGCCCTTTGAATAGGCTTTACACCTTAATATTGCGAGGAAACGTTACCAGTTCACATTCGGGTCACGGATGGTCCGGACCATTCCCTGGGATTACACTCATAAAAGGTGAAAGGAACGGGTCTTGTTGAAACTGGATTAAATGAAACTTTATTGAAGGTGTCAGTGGAAAAAAACTTAACGAGATATTCATGTGGTCAAATTTTATTATAAAAAATATAAAATTGTGTTAATAGGTTTATCAATTATATTATGCCGGAACCGCATGAAATACGCGTGTAAACTGACCTGGTATACAGGTACATGTATTACACATATGGATAAAGTAAACATTTGTTTATACAAATATAATATTAAAATTGTTTGATCAAAGGTTGATTTGAAACAGTCTATACAAAATAACTAATATTTACTCTTGGTAAATGATATTTTGAGGTCGTAATTTCGGGGAAGCTCCCTCTACTACCCCCCACACAAGCTGCCTACAAAACTCACCGTAGCGTCGAATAAAATTATAAATTCAATTCTTCCATCGTAAATGTCAATATTCATCACAGCTTACCTTGTTAAATTTGAGTGGAAAGCGGAACAAATTTTAATTAAAAAATTTGCATCGGCAAAAATACGATAGGTATATTATATACATTTTTTACCACATCTACCTATACATCTATACAGGTGAAAAATATACATGAACCGGCACAATAGCATCCAGTACTGTACCTCCCTACACCTACTCTGTTCTATGACTTTTTTTAAACAAAATAATAAATATAAGTCGACAAAGTATACACAATATGCAATGTAATGTGTCTAAATATCAATTAAATTGTTTTTTTTATTTTTCATGGGACCACAAAAAAAAAACAGTTTTATATACTTAAGTAGGTACCTGAGATCATAGTATTCATGATCGCAGGTAGGTACTCTAAATTTCAGTTTAGTTTGAGCCTATTTTCAGAGTTTTTGAGGCATACGGTTAACAGTCAGGCAGATAGACAAAAAAGTTCACTGTATTTGATAAGAATAGGTATCCGTTTAGAAGGAACCTTTGACATATTATATAGTACATTGTTTACCTAGGGGTGAAAGTAACCTATTTAAGTCCCGAGACGGGGTTTGGCGCCCGACGCGCAGCGAGGGCGCCAATAGTTCGAAGGACCTCTAAATAAGTCTTGAACCCGAGGGAAACACTGTGCTTTTTTATTAAGAATACACTGAAAGTAAAAACAAAAACATAAAATGAGTGTTAATACAAATCTCTGCTATACGGAAGTATAAACAAAACTCTATAACTCGAAAAAACAAATGAAGATCGGATTGCCGCTTTCCCGTCTATTTTGTTTTTTTTTCTGTGGCCGGCCAGCTATTCTGCCATTATTTTTCATTTCCATCATTGAAAAAATGGTAAATATTTTGCCCAAATCTATGTTATTTTAAAGAAATAGTTGACAGTAATAATTATAATAAAGTCATTTAAAAATATATATTCTTAAATTATTACATACTTTATGTTATTTCAATTTTACATCGCGCTGTAATTGAGTGGCTGTATAGACAGTTTATTATTATTTTGCTGGTTGTGGCTTCAATCGTCTTTAAGATGACGACTGGTTCTGCCAATGTCAAGTGTTTAGAGACACACGGTGGAGATGGCTTGATGATCGGTGGTTTTTCATATATTTTCTTCCTTGAGTTTTTACCATGCACCATCTAAACCAAGAACGTCACATTTGACAGCTGTCAGTTGAAAGCGATTCTCCCTAGGGCTGAGATGTATTACTTTCAACCCGCTCCTCAGGCAACTTCAGACCTACTTTCAGAGTATGAGTAATGAAAAAAACCTTTATCATGTCCCCAGTTCTCACGTCATTATTTCCTAAATAGAGCCCCATTACAACTCCGCAACTCCAATTACGTACCAACCGGCAATCCCCCGATATTTTATTCAAATCGTAATTCTGGACCATAAAAGTCGTTTTGTATCCCACTTACTGCGCGGGTAAGCCCGGGTGACGCATTATGCGTACTTAATCCCGTTGCTTCGTGTGCATAATGAGGCCTTATCTTCTAACGTTGGTCTTATTTTAAGGCCACTTTCCAGCAAACGGTAGGTGTGCGATGCCACTTCCGCGATATTGACGCTGAATTACGAATATTATCACTTTAATGGGAATATTCGATATGAGAGGCAATGTTGGACATAGAATGATAAAGGCAAAATATAATTATGATGGATGCTATTAGAACTTCTTTCGGAACACATTTACTATAGGCACCTACATGAAACGTTGTGTAAGATAATTTTCTGGTCACTCTGAAAGGGTCTTCTGCGAACGTATTAGAATTGATAATTTTAACGTAACATAAACACTTTCTTTTCTATCGAAAGCATTACATACTCCTAAAAGATTTTAAAACAGATAATATCACGCTCCGAGTCGCATATAAAAATCTTTTTGCCATCGCTCGTAAGTGGAATAGAAGCTTCATAAACACAGTTTTAAATTTTTAAGCAAGCTCTTTGGTGAGTTCATCGTAAAAGTAGAAATTGAACGCGAGGCAAAGTTGCTGAGGATTGTAAAGCAAGCAAGTTGTGGGCAAAGTTGGTATTTTATTACGTTGTCAGTGGGTGTAGTTTACAGCGGGAAATGTTCCGAACTTTGCTGGAAATATGATAATTAAAGAGGGATGATTATTATGTATGAATATGAATGTATGGCGCAATGACGTTTCGCAAAATACTTAACATAGTATAATTACTTAAAATACTTAACTTATATAATTATATGAGGACACTGACTGATTGCATTGATTTCGTTACAGTATGTACCGACCAAACCATGTTTAGTATCACGAATGGGATCGACGATATAGTGTTATCAAAACAAACTAATTTGAACACTTGAACGAACTAGTACTTCAAATTAAATACTAATTCTTTATTTCAAAAAATTTTAAAGTTTTAGGAAAAGTTAACTATTCACAAAAATGCCATTTAACGCTCCGAAAAGCATAAAAACGGCCATTCAAAAAATGAAAAAAACCAAGTTTGTAACTAATGACAGTGTAGTGTGAAATAAATGACGTTTACGAGCTTATAAATGTGTGAGAATACGGCAAAAAGTAGAGGGAATTTGCGCAAAAAACGAGAAAATTGTAACGAAAAATCTGCAGCCATGTGTTATGCTGCGACTAACGAGTTTACTGGCCGTAAATTGTAGTTTGCTCGTCGAGTCCTCGCCCCGTTACAGAATATAAAGCACACTTTATTCACTGAGCGCGCGTGTGTCGCGAGTCAGTGGTGAGGAAATTTTAGTCAGGAATTGTTCCTAATCTTGGCAAGCAGCAGCCGTAAGAAGTCTTCGCCTCTAGTCGTTTTTGTTTTAAAAGTGATAATATGATTTTACCATATTTACTTTCGAAATACTCACTACACTTTATAATGCTCACACAAATTCATTGATATAGTACCATAACATAGTACCTGCATTAATTAATAGAATATAATCGTCCGAACAAAATAGTATTTTTTTTAAAAGAAACGACTGTAAAGCACTAGAGTCGAAGAAAGTCGATACCTACTGTGAATGCAGGTCAAAATGTCTCAAAAAGTTAAACACAGTCTCCTAAGAACGTTTCTCTCTAATTACAATGGTTAAGGTACCTGCCCTTATACTGCCCCATCTTAAAAATCCACCCTGTAAGTATCGATATTATACGACTAGATACTTAGATATTACACGACTCAAATGGTTGAAGCGATTTTTTATTTGTGGCCCTAAACCGCCGAAACGTAATTTTCGTCATGTAAATATTATTTCCTTTCGTATCAGAATGTGTAATAAGAAAAATATCAAGAAAGGCACGTCATCAGAGTAGCAAAACTCTCAAGATATAGCATAAGACTAGACATCTCAAATATTATATATTATAAATGATAGGACGTATCGTCAAAAACGCAAGTGGTATATAACAAGGCTAAAATGAAACACATTAACATTATGAAGTTCAAAAGGCGTGCGAAGTTATATTTGAGTTTCAACATCAATTACTCGGCGCACGCTTCATTGGGTTTCAGCAATCATCAATTACCCCGTGCTCCTCGCTCGAAGTAGCTTCTTGTTTTGTAATTACCTCTGCCTGTGATGTGTCTGTCTACTGATTTTGACTTGCCATGAGACCGGTAGCAACGATTTTGGGTAATTAGCATTTGTTCTGTAGGACTGTAACGTGTTTAAGAAACCTTAATTTTTTTTCTCCGTTTATTTTATGATAAAAGAAGAGTAGGTACATATTATAAAAAAAAAAAAATAGAGCTAATGGGAATTTTAATGCTCTATTCTAAGGCGAAATGTCACTCTTTAGTGCTAATAGAAGATTTAGATTGTACTTATCTGGGTTTTAGCATATTTTATCATGTTTTCAGTGCATAATAGAAATAAAATAAAAAATTGCTTGCATTGTGTGTAAGTTTTGCTGACGTGAAACTTACATTCAAAATGTAAATTTTCTTTGTAATTGAAAGTCACTTTCACTTTTGAACCCTATACCCCAACGTACATCAACGTTCAACATACTAACTTCTGGAGACTGAAGCCTTTGTTGTCTGGCAGATCTTTCTCTTAAATAATCTCTCCTTAATCCGTTAATATTCTATATGTACAACAACAATCCAAGCGTAGGCTGCTGTGGCTAATGTCCCAACCGGCTGACATGGTTAATCAGATTAGTTAGGAATACAGATTAGTTAACTAGAAGCTAACACATGTGAGCCTAATTGAATATTCAGGTGGCAGCAATCCTTGAGGCTATTAAAATTTTCTTGGAAATCCTTATCAAGTTCACGAACACGTTATCGAGGTAATAAAGGTAAAAATTACATTAATTTGACTTAGTCTTTGATTGCCTCGCAAAATGCTGATGGTGACAGACGGTGAAATTACGAATTAAGAGTAGGTTTGAGGATTCTTTGAGGACTTCTGATCTCGTCTACAGGTTGCCATGGTTACGATTTAAGGCTACTCATTATGCGGACTGTAAGCAGTCCTAGGGAATGGAATTTATTTATCGGATTCCTTATCCCCGGACGCATTTTACCTACCTATATATATGCGGTCTACGCGATTACGGTGTATGAAATGACAATTAAAGTCATAATATAAGTAGGTAAAAAAGGTATCTCTATGCTAGTAATAAATAGGTAAAGTATGTATGGATGTGTGTTTGTTTTAAATAAAAGAGTAATGTAATTAAAAGGTAAAGAATTGTATGGGAAAAAATAATGATTTTCTCTATCCAGCCAGATTTGATATTTTAAATATAGGTTACCTGCTTTTGTAACTCAATTAACAACGAAAAGACTGGTCGTAGAAGTTTGGTGCCATGGTACTACTGTTCTAGTTAACTTTCCCAACAAGTCTTCATAACTTTTTTCGCGTCTATTAGATTAATTTTTGGAATAAAAAACAACAAGTATCAAGCAATGAAAAAGACTGGTCGTATAAATGGGGGTCGACATTTTAAATTACCGTACTACTATTTAACTAAAGTAAATACTAATAATTCATTAAGGCGTATCCCAGACACACGCGGCCTGCGGTGGCGGCCTACCGCAGGTCGCAGCTTCAATATGAAAACGCAGTCCGCGCGTGTCTGAAGTCTCACATACATTGCGAATGGAATACAACAGGCCGCCACCGCAGGCCGCGTGTGTCTGTGATACGCCTAATTCATTGCTCTGAGGTTTCTTTAGTTGTTAACAATTCCATCCCCAGTGCCGACACAAAAACCTCGCAAATATATTTCAAAAACCAATTCATGTAACATTCAAAGCCTGTTGACTTCCCAATATGTCATAAGCACGTCAATTACGCCTGTCACGGTACGGAAACATCGGAAATAAAGTTACATGTAGGCTCGCTTATTGCCCGGTGAAAACACAGAGGCAGGAGTGAGGTGGGGAAAAGTGGAGGGACTGGCTGACGCCCCTGTGTATAGATAGGCTTTGTTTTAGGACGATGGTGGGATATTTTGGTTAATTCGGCAAATATACTTAGTGGATTGATAAAGCCACCATCATTAAGGCGAATCTCTGGCGAACTGATGATAATGATGTTATTGGAAGTTATTTTTTAAGAGTTTAGCATTTATTCACCCAACTTTTCTAACTGGCATTTTCTGAAAAATGTTAAGTCGAATGGCACATTTCTTTCATTGACACTCTTTTGTTTTTAATCGACTTCGAAAAAAGGAGGAGATTCTATGTTGTATTTTTTTTGTTAAGAAGGTTTAGAATTTTCCAGTGAATTTATAATTTTGAAGTTTCAGACAACAGTATTGTGTCTTCTATGTACACACATTTTATGTAAACTATGCATTTAACTGACCTCTTTCTGATATTCTTTCGAAAGTTAGTTAGTTTAGTTAGTTTCGAAAGTCGAAAGACAAGTCCTCTTTTCAGATTTCCAAGAAGATCGCAAGTGGCTCATTCCGTTGGGAAAAAATTCACGCCCTCCTGGTTTCGGTATCCGAGAGATGCCTTATTATTATTATCACACCCTCGCCATAAGTTTATTGCTTCGTAGAAAATGTTGCCTACAATATCTGCCGCGTACCTGGCGGCGCCGTGTTGAGTTTTTATGACGCGAGATATTTATGTGTATGTATTTATTATTGTTGGAAATAAGGAGGTAGACAACCGAGGCGGAAAATTGAGCCTGCGGGCGGCGGTGATTATTGCTTTCTTGAAAGGAAACTACACCTTCGCTTAGTCATAAGACGAATTGAGATTATGGTTTAATCTTCGTGAAATTTGATAGCACGGTTTACTTTAGGTGGTAGGGCTGGAGGCCAATCGCGCTGTTCTGAACTATACTATACCAAATCCAAACCATAACCAAAAACGTTACGCTGCTTTGCAGTAAACAAAAAAACGTGGTTTCGTGTACTGTGACACCTAGACAGACCTCTTCACAACCAGGGGGCCAATCGTGCTAATTCTGAACGACATTACCAAATCCAAACCATAACCAAAAACGTTACGCTACATATACACGTCTTAAACCTTTACAAACGCAAATGTGTGGAGCAGGGGTTTGGTTTGCGTTTGTAAAGGCAAACCTTTACGATTGGCCCCCTGGTTGTGAAGAGGTCTGTCTAGGTGTCACAGTACTGTCTTAAACACGAAACCACGACCGTTTTAAAGTTCAGTTCAGTAGTAATTCAGACCCAAGGTATGTATTGAGTTTTTACCGAGGAATTTCTAGGACCAAATCTACTATTAACAATTGGTCCTTCAGTGTACAATACTGTGTAATTCATCACGAAACGTGTTTACAGTATTCTAATGCTTTTACAACGATGTTACCAAACCATGAGTCAATACGTTAGCTGTAGGCGCGTTCTAAGAATTAATTTATTCACATCTATTCCGACCCGCACATTTCGAAGTTGGATCTCGAACAAACACGAAAATTTCAGTCAAAAGATGTATAAATACAAGTTACATGTAAACGTTAATGAACAACGCCAGGCAAGTTAAACTAGGGCTCACAGTGGGCCGCATTTTTTTAAGATCGGTCAAAATGGATGGTTTTTAATGCATTTAATTCATATATATCAGGTACCATTGCGGGTAAAACACTATCTGAGAAAGCAAATCAGTGCAATAATTTAGTTATAATTATCACTGACAAGTAAGTACTTATATAATGTAGGTACCGAGACAAAAGCATAGCGTAACATAAGAGTATTTTTCTATACATTTTTTTTCTAAAGTCAGAGTATTTATGTATTTGCATTTCATAAAGATAAACAAGATATTACAATACATAAGCCCGTACCTAGGTACTACATGAAACCCATTTAGGTGTGGCAATTAAGAAAATAAATTTAATTTAATCCTATTAATTTTATCGCATTTGAGTCAAATCAAATCAAAATCTTATAAATTAAGGATTGTAGATCTAAAATGAATGAATTATTGCTCTTATTAATGTCCTCACTGGGGCACATGACCGCGTGGCGTACCATATAGGCCCAATGCGAATTTGTGAACTTTACATGCGCTCCAGTATCTTTCGCGTATGTTACAATGATAATCTAAACCGAAATACGTTATGTATGAGTAATACCAAGTAATTCATATTTACATAAGTTCCAAAAACCCGTTGGTACAGGCCCGCATTTGCAAGTAAGGCGAGCGCACCGCGCAACCCAACTATGCTAGTTGACCGAGCGAGCGAAGCGAGCGAAGCGTCTACGTTTCGAGACTGGCCAAAAATGCTCTTGTCCGGCTGTCTGTCTGTCTGTCTGTCTGTCTGTAATTCTCTACAGGTCGCATTTTTCAACCGATTTTGACGAAAATTTGGCATATGTATAAATTAATTAAACCTACAAAATGAGTAGAATAAAATTTTGAAAAACATTTTTTTTAGAGTACCTACCATACTCGCAAAGTGGGAGTGAACTTTTTTTTTCTTGTGAATCCCATAGTGTGGGATATCGTTGGATAGGTCTTTCAAAAATATTGCTGGTGTGTGAATACCATTTTTTCGATTTAGGGATCCGTTGGCGAAATATTAAGCTTTAAAGCGGTAATTTTTGTTAGAGTCACGTGTCCCCCCCCCCCTGCCAGCTAAACGGTTGCTTCTGGAAATGTGAAAAAATTCATGGCAGTAGCATATATAACGTAGTTACAAGGAAAACTATTACGGCTAAGTAGGTTCTATTAGTTTTTGAGTAATAGTGGATCGACTTAAGAAAGTTGAAAAAATAAATTATGTTCATAGAACTGCATACGTAAAATGGAAAATTATTTTTTTCCGCGTGATATCCATGGTGTGGGGTATCGTTGGATGGGTCTTTCAAAAATATCGCGGGTGTGTGATAAACATTTTTCGATTCAGGGATCCGTTTGCGAAATATTAAGCTTTAAAGTGCTAATTTTTGTCACTTTAGTAGGTACTTTTTCTGTTTCCAAAGTTGACTTTTGTTGGTTTCTTTTAGGTTTGGTTTATAAGGGCTGGCGAGGTCTACTGTTCTCACGGAACTACTAGTATAACTACGGCTGGTTTCAAAATTGCCGATCCTTTACGCAGCAGAATATATATTTGGGGCCGCATGTTGGGCATGCCTGAGCTAGACGCTTTGTTTAGTTAGAGTGTTTTTGAGTAAATGATTCGATGCGGGAAAATGGTACCTTAATTAATTATACACTTATTTTAATTAAATTAAATTAATTACTAGTTTTAACAAGCTTTTAGTTAGCTAGTTTTGTGTTTATCCGATTAGAGCCCAAGGGGTATACCTATTACTAACAAATGAAGAGAACATTTTTCGATCCTACAATTTAGTCACTTATTTTCTTGAATCAAAAAATTCTAGGAGCACGCGCGTCCAAAGAGGTTTGAAACTTCTTGCTTATTTTATATTGCGAGTGTAGTACATACTAACTATTTATACTTCATCGTCATTAAGGCTTATTATTGCGTGCGGCTACTAAGCGCCGAGTGACCGCCTGCTCAGGCCGTTGTCCTCGCTAAACAATAGAATAGCGAACGAAAAGGGCTTAGATACGATCGCGACAGGCAAGCAAAAAAAATCTTAAATGGTAAGGTGGGAAGTTTGGTGATAGTACCTACTCCTCAAATAAGATCGACATTATTGCACACATACTAAGAAGTTTCAATTACGTCAGTTTACAGTTTAAAATTTTCGTACTGACACATCCAGCTCGCTGAAATACAAATGTCCATTAATCCTGATGGTTGTAGTACTTCTGTACTATTATTCTGTGCTAATTGGTATTGCACTGTAGGTATATTTCTAACCTATATTTTTTCCAGATAGATGTAACATGGCAAATGAGGGAATGAAAGAAAGTCTTAATTATACCAAATAGCAACAGACAACAGAGAAAAAAGCTTAAGAAAAAGGCAAAGGGAATGAAGATACACGTAGAGACGAAATGGAATTGTCACTAATGGCGAATTTCCACGAAGCCGACGATGGGCCAGCGCTGGAATCTTATTGGAGAAATATTTTTATTGCTACCAGTGTAGTTATACAGGCTGTTCAATAGAGCGGCACGTATTAAGTGGGTTGCTGCCAACTATTTTCCTATACAAAATTGGAATTCAAATATCTTTAAAGCGGCGGGCAGTTACCTCGGCCAGCGAATAAGCCTGGCGATCCAACGAGGTAACGCCGCCAGCATTTTAGGCACACTGCCTCGTTGTGACGCTTTGGAAAAAACATTTTATTTGTAAAATTGACATTTATTTTATTTTATTTTGACATTGTAGTAGATTTACAAGTAGAAGCATTATATCATAAACAACCTAGGTATGTCAATATCTTTAAATGGCCGATTCTTATGACACTTTATATGCCTAAGAAGGCTGGCTTCACAGATGTACGGGCGGCGACACATGTGAGGCCCTAGAACATCGTTTCACAGGAGCGTGTCCCACACGGAACCATCCGGGTGGCTGTGAAATGATGTTCTAGCGCCTCACATGTGTTACCGCTCGCGGAAGTCCAGGCTGTGAAACCACAGATTTGAGAAGACGAGTTGGCGAATGGCTCTCTTGAGAAGTGAGAGGCAGCACGTGTGGAAATTGCAGAGCACGGAAAGGGAACAATTCTTGGTCAAAGTCAAAGTCAAAACTATTTTATTTCATGTAAGTACACTGGGTACATTTATACAACGAAAATTTTTTATCTACCACAACAGTTGGGCGTGTATTAGAAGGCCGAGGTTTGGCGATGCCATAGTGTAAGAAATTACAATATGGCGATGCCATCATGCTGTCAAAAAGATAATTTAAAGCCAAAATTAGTATAACTAATAGTGCTATTACGAATAAATTACGGCCAAGGTTTAATTTAAGTAGGTGCCTACCTACTTATTAAAATTTTAGTACACCCTTAGGTTTAAACTTATTTAACAAAATTTTTTGGTGTTATTCAAGACTATCTTCGCGTTTTTTTTCGCCGGAACAGTTTATCAAGGGTTCAATGTATCTCCAGAACAAATTTAATCAAAATTAGCTCAGCAGTTTAGGCGTTAAAAGGTAACAAACAGATAGTAAGAGTTACTTTCTCATTTGTGATATTAGTATGGATAAAAATCGGTTAGGTACCATCAACGTCTGAAAGTGAACAAAGGTATTCGTTTACAACTTATTTGCTGAAGCGACTTATTTCTTAACATCCTATGTAAAGCTAATATTATTGTAGACGAAAACCGATGTATTTCATATTATTTACGAAAGGTCAACATTTTGTAAACGAACAGAAAATGGGCGCACATTTCGTTGTTCGTAAATGTTTCTCCGATACAATTCTACGCCTTAGTTTCTCGCCTTTTTTCTGGGGAAAGCTCAGTGGTCACCTTGGGAATATTTCTTACTAGCTATTGTCCCGCGGAGTTAACTGCTGTTTTTGAAGTTTGCCGTTTCCTAACATGCCGAAAGGATTACAGACAAGTTTCTGGAGTGGAGACCACGGACCGGTACGCTCAGTGTGGGACGCCTCTCCTTCAGGTGGACCGACAACCGGAAGCGGAGGGCGGAAAACCAGGTGCGGTGGCTTTCACTGGGAAGGCCTATGTCCAGCAGCGACGTTGAAGTACTGATATTGTATGATACATCGCGAAAATGCGCGACTGAAAACTGACTGAAAACAAATTTCGACTAAGGCGACATCGGGGGGAAAGGAAGGGGTGCGGAGTGGTGTGTATTATTGAGACTGATCGCGATTTAATGCAGAATGATAACTACGTGTACCTTACACGGCCGAAGTAGCTGGTTACAAAACTCGGTTACAAACTCAGCCGGAGCTGTTTAGGCGTGCCAAAACTACGAACTAAGAAAAGTTGAAGATCCCAAATATTTTTGTTTGTAACTCGGTTACAAACGAAGACATTATAAATTCTTCAATCAAAACTTACTACAAGGAAAGAAAATACAGCGATTCGTGTTTCGTAACTTGGTTACAATTACAAACAAATCTTCGTTTGTAGTTGGTTACAAAACTCTGTTACAAGCACGGCTGGAGCCCCAGAGAAAGCATCGCGTTAGTATTGCGACTATATCGCTACTGCATCGCCGCATAAAGCCCATACTACAGTTAGAGCTTGATTTAAAGGTACAGTTTGTATCTAATGTAGAGGTAGGTAGTACATAGTTGCCAAAAAAAGCGGTTATGATCATTTCGTCTAAAAGCAATTTGCCTAAAACGCAAAACGTCTAAAATCTATGTCTGAATTGTAGAATGTCTAAGTATTAATATGCCTAAAACTCAAATTGCCTAAGTTGTAAAACGTCTAAAAAGCAATACAGCTGCAGAGACTACAAACATATATAGGTAACTTTATCTTTGATGAATAAACGTGGTATTAAATCAGCGACTGGCGAAAAACTTACATTGACTTACTGACTCCTACTGATCTTCGTTATTGATCTTTTCGTTCGGCCCGCGTATAACTTTGAGCGTAGCTCTCCTGCCAATCATGTTTCTGGGAAAAATAATTGATATTGATATCTATTTGTTTTCCTTTGTTAGTAATCTTCATCATAGATCAAATTACCGAAGTTATATTTGTATATCAGTTAAGATTGATTGAATTAGTTTTTACCCACAGCTTCGTATCTAAAACATATAACAAATATTTGTACATACTTCTGGGTGTCGTAACGTCATAGAATATCAATTAGGACACGTCATTAGGTCCAATATCTCGTCCCATTTATACGACAAAATTAAATACAAATTAATTCTCCTAATAAAATAGGTAGTGACCGAATTCAAAATTTGAGTGTTTTCAATTTTAATAGTAGAATGACCTAAATGAGCAGGCTCTACAATCTAGCTACGAGAACACCCTTTTCCCTTAAGCAATTTGAATACTTTAGTTTCGGTGTTTGGTGAATTATGATGCCCATATCTAATTCTATAGGACAGGAAGTTCTAGATTAAACAATGTTCGTGTTTTAATGTCATATAATTTGCATAAATTATGAATATGCCAAAAGCCATGGAAAGCCAGAGAAAACATAAGCTCCTGCAGGAAATTCTAAGCGGGCGGTAACATCTCATAGACAATTGGAATATCTAATCTATTTTTCAATAAATTTTGAATATCTGTCAAAGTTATACAATGAGTGTGATAGAAACAGACTTCGGGTTATAAAGGAAATGTGAGTAAGTATTTTATCTTTTTCATTCACCTATTATTACATAATAGACGATTCACATTTATTCACAAAAAAAAGCTAGTTGATAGGTGGAAACGCCGATCTAACCCTTATAAATTTATATAAAGGGGAATAAACCATTTAATTGTACAGATCTGAACGACCTTCGGATTTTAGTCCAGCCTTAAACTTCCCGGGCCATCGCAGCTCTCCGAATGAAATGAATATTTATTAGTAATTCTGAGTAGATTACTGTTTACCCACTTTAGTTCCGGAAGCCAGAGGTGCACTCAGTCCCTCAGGCAACTCCCTAGAAATATTTTTTTAAAGTAGAGTCATTTAATTCGGCGAACAACGAGATCTTAATATTGATAATAATAATCATCAATCGCCATCGGTTCTGGTGATCCGGCACCTGATAGTCTCATAATTTGTGTACTCTAATCAGAATCACCAAGCATGGCGAACGGAATCTTTTCTCTACCTCAAAGTTGTTTATGACAGCGGTAATGAATTTACGATCTCTCACAATAAAGTGGGAACATAACAACAATGTTAATAATCAGAATATTTTTAAAAATACCCATTTATTTCAGACTGCGATCTCCATCAATGCAACATGCCACATAATCGCGCACACTCTCACCAAACACTCACACACGCACAGGAATCCATCACTCATTCATAAATCTAACACACCCAAACAACCCATACTTAAATTTAAATTATAATAAATATATATATATATATATATATATACTTAACCTAGTTCTAAACACCTTAAGATGCATGTTTAATATTATGTAAATCAATATTTTCCGCGGGGAGGAGGCCTGGCGTCCCGAAACAACAGGGTTATTTATAACCTTAGTTCGAGCGTCAGTCTCCAAAACCATGACATATACAATCATCAGTACTTGCTGCATATTTGTACTACTAAATCTACTTGCACTTGTGTATGTTGCATTATGGAGAAATAAAGAACTTTACTTACTTACTTACTTACTTAAAACTTTAGTTCCGGAAGCCAGAGGCGCACTCAGTCCCTCAGGCAACTCCCTAGAAATATTTTTTTAAAGTAGAGTCATTTTATTCGGCGAACAACGAGATCTTAATATTGATAATAATAATCATCAATCGCCATCGGTTCTGGTGATCCGGCACCTGATAGTCTCATAATTTGTGTAGTCTAATCAGAATCACCAAGCATGGCGAACGGAATCTTTTCTCTACCTCAAAGTTGTTTATGACAGCGGTAATGAACTTACGACCTCTCACAATAAAGTGGGAACATAACAACAATGTTAATAATCAGAATATTTTAAAAAATACCCATTTATTTCAGACTGCGATCTCCATCGACCTTGTATATTGTCTAGGGGCGTATTAGGTAGAACTTTTCTTAACTGTTCAATATCTGTCAGCCTTTTCAATTTTCTGTTTAAAAAAACTCACAATCTCTCCGAGTTTAATATCCCCCGGGGCGTGGCGGTTTTCTTTGAACCTTCGAACGGTGAATACCTACTTGTCAGTTTTCATCTGCGCCCATTGAAATTCATTCTTTAAAAAAAACTTACAAATTACCGTCTTTTGCAACTGAGTTTACTTGAAAATGAAAGGAAAAAGGACCAGAAAAAAAACAGAATCGATTAGTAAATTCATTCAAGGTTTGTACTAATCTAATACGGAATTTGTACGAATTTGACCGAATCCGGTTCGGACTTCGGTGTACCGAGTTGTTAAATTGAAAGATCTACATGTCTTGGTTGCTAAGCCCACTCAAAACCTGTAAGAAATAGAGGCAAATTTTTTAGAAAGAAAAACGATAAATAATCTTGTTTCACTTTCGAAGGCATTTTATACACTGAAACGATAAAAACTGATCAAATAAAACTATTTAAAGGTAAATAAAACTATTTCGTGTGTAAGACCCGTAAGTAATTATATAATTATGATCAAATAGATACCACTGTATGATTTTCATTGTATCTCTATAGTATTTAGCTACTCACACAATACTCTAATAATTTTTATAACCAACGGTTTTAGACGTTGCTTGATAATTATGTCTAACACAATAACATGCTAAACGAACTAATTGGTCTACAATACATTCCAATCGATTGTAGATTTCTGCACCTTACATTATAGTCCGCCTTCTTTAAGTTTATAGAACCGTACTCCAGATTATCGGTTATCGCTGTAATAAAACACAGACGTTTCCAATGTTTAGCTATCACTAACCAAATCTGCCTATTCAAAAATAACTTACCTATATCTACCTATTGATTATTGTTGAGAGTTGGGAAGCTACCATTTTTGTGCCTTTACCTTTTTATTTGCTGTCGTAATTCTGTTTTATTTCCTAAGGGAATTTAAAGATTAGGTCAAGGCAAAGGCTGCCTGTTTATAGGGCAGGCGGATTAATCTTCCTTTTTTCCTTAAAGCTAAATGTTAGACTTAAAATAAATTATCTCAATAATGTTAATGCATCAGCTGATGAGCATAGCCATAGTACATTGTGCAATAAGGGTAGTAAGTAGGATATTACTAACGAGAGTCTGTTAGAAGCCCGACGCCGAAGGCGGAGGGATTTTAATGACTCGAGTTTGTAATACCCTTACTACCCGTCATGCACACAATGTTTTTCATCACATTTGCGAGGAAATAAATACCTACGACACAAGGGAATAAATACTCAAGTCATGTTTTGTCAAGTTTAGTCAATTTAGTCAAGTTTAGTCAAGTTTAGTCAAGTTTAGTCAAGTTTCGTCAAGTTTAGTCAAGTTTAGTCAAGTTTAGTCAAGTTTAGTCAAGTTTAGTCAAGTTAAGTCAACTTAGTCAAATTAGTTAGTTTAGTCAAGTTAACTACTCAATTTAACTTAATGTACAGCCAGCTACACATTACAGCCCTAGGGGTATAATATTGTACTGATTTTCATTATTCTCCCGCGGGTATATATAGGCCATTGTGTTTCTTTAGGCACTCATATAAATAAGACCCTTAACGAGCAAGTGTGATGAAAATACTATTATTATTAATGTTGAAACTCAACGTTCCTTTAAGCTTATGATCTTACTATGCTCGTCTTACAGCAGATCTTGAAGGTACTATAATTTCCGAGCACGTAGAGGAATTCGCTTACGATCACGTTGATATCGGCTGTGGAATACGTGTCTAGATAATAACAATTATTACGTGTTGAGCCGGCACGCGGGTTCTCTTGTAAAAGCGCCCTCGTGTTCACAAATGGGACCTGTGACCAGGATACGACGGGCAGATTTTTATAGGGTTACTGCATTTGGGGAAAAATATCATCAATAACATCATCGTCAGCCTGCACTATTCCACTGCTGGACATAGGCCTCCCCCAAAGCGCGCCACTGAAGCCGATATTCCGTTCTCCGCATACAAGTCACTGCCAGCCTTACGCAGATCGTAGCTCCATCTACGCCAACCCATACCACGCTTGCAAAATTGAGATCACCACCCGAGATCACTACCCCAGCGGTTATCGGTTCTCCAACATATGTGACCAGACCACTGCCACTTCAACTTTTTGAGATATATCGAATACTTTGGTTCTCAGGGAAAAATGTATTAAATAAAAATGTCTAAGAACCCGTGGAATTACATTTCTTGCTGTGGTTACATTGCTTATGATTTTCACCTTATCTTAAAAGTCAACTGATAAAGAATGTCATACTGGCATTATGTTCGCCTTTTGTACGATTATGTGCAATAGTCTTTAAATAAAAGTAAATAAATAAAAGTCAACGTCATCTCGTACGGGTTCCACTTAGTATTCTATAAAATACACTGACAGACAGTTGAGTTAACATAACATGTTGTTTTGGTTAAAAGGTAGTTAGTATTCAAAGCTCGTCTTCGCAGCATATTCCCGCTTTACACGGCGTCTGCAAATAAATACGAGGAGGTACTATTATTATAATCGCCTTATACCTCGCCGGGTCGGCCGACCGCGCAGATAGTAATATGATTCCAAAAAGAACTTCTGAGGTAGCAGTTTGTGGAAAACCTTTGACGTTTCCTTGAGTTTCGTGGACAATCTGGTTTTTACTCAGGTTTCAGACAGAAAAACTGGTCGTTAAAAATAGTTCGTGCCTATTTCAATCTTTTATATCTATTTACGGATTTAATGCTTGAAAATAAAAACGTTTATTTTTGGTTCATCATTGAACTGTAAATTTTAACTATTTGACTGTAAAAGTTTAAAAATCAATTGATTAAATTCAACGTACCGGAAGTATTATTGACCTTCATTTACTAAATAAGTACTATCTGCTGAGTAAATTGAATAAGTATTGAGACTTGCCAGTGTTTCCTTCTTTTTTGCACTCAATTTAGAAACGATTACACAGCTCATTGGTTGATTACATTATTCAGTTAAAACGAGAATTATAGTGACTTAAATGTTACAAGAAAACTTTAAGGTTTTTTCATGTTTAATCTTTTATTTTTATTCTTTCCTCTTATGGTATTTGATACGGTTTTTAAGCTTTAGAAATCACAAAGCCCAGTACTTACAAAGTCTATAAATTACGTTAACAGTAGCGGTATGTAAGTAGGTTAGAACTCCTGGCGACTTGCGTTTCATGTATATGCAAAACCTGGCTTTCACCGAGCGCCTGGGCGGCACACAGATAAGCCTTCCAACCGTATAACATCCTGGGTCCGTCCGTCCTAGTTTGCTCTAGAATTCGTTTTGGAAATTTACATCAATGCGACATGATAATAGGCTTATTTATACTCATGTTAAGCTAAATGATTATTCTACGCCACCGTATCCCAGTTGGTAGTGACTCTGCCTGCTGTGCTCGCTCGGACTCCCGGGTTCGAAACCCGGTCGGAGCTTATTTGACCGATTAATGCATAGAGTTAAGATCTCTTTGGTGCGTGCTCGCGGCCCCTTAAAGAGGCGTAAAAAAAGCATTCTATGTATGTCAAAATCGTGTCAAATGTATCACAATTCTGTGACTCACTCACACATTCTCATTTTCAAACTCCAAATAAATTTGTATTAGCAACCTCCTCCCGCTACACCGCTTCCTTTGTCCGCACCCCCCCTGTAAGTGGCACCATTGGTTCCCATACTAAATCAGCAAGATGCAGTCTCCATAGGGAGCGCGCGTGCCCCCAAATAGATTCGAACCTTCCTGGATTAATGCTTGTTGTTTTTGTATGCCACATGCCACCCGCGAACAAGGCGGAGATAATCCTAACTAATGTCACAGAATAAATAATAGTACGAGCGTGTCGCGTTTATTTTTTATTTTATAATGATGTAACCTCTCTGGCTCACCGACTCACGAACCAATAGCTCGGTACAGTGATAGGTATATATCCTGGGAATAACATAATGTAATTCGAACGATGTCGCGGGGCTTCCGCAAGTATTTCTTAAATACCCATAACTATATAGAAATTAAACACTTGAATATGACAACTCACAAATATAACACCGAGAACGTGACCACCCGTACAAATTGTCCCCCTTGTCTGTCGAAAATGGGAATCGAATCCGCGACCCCTGGCGATTGAGTCTATATAGCTAAGCCCAAGCTAACGAGGCGATGATTCTTCTATCCAAGTATCTGTATTCACTATTAAAATCCCAGATGTTTGCAGTCAGTTGAGCCAACAGCCAAACAAGGGTATATATACCAGAACTGAAGTCACAGCCTGAATGAAGAACGTATGACTATGCGTTCTCGACCTTAGGATAAGTAGCCGTTTTAAGGAGACCACACAAAAGTATGCTAATTTTATCTTAAGCATAAATTCCGAGATAGGTTTTACTTTTTACATAATTTATTAAGTTCCATCCGCATCACTTATTCAGGGCCATTTCAACAGCTATACTTCGTTTTTTTCTGAAATTTATCCCGCGCTGACGGACAGGGCCTTTTAATATTATATGAGAGAATTGGGGGATACAAAAATACTTGGGAGCACCCTCTATCTGGCATTAGACTAAGTAAATCCATTAGGCATGTTAGCTGTCACATGCCGATTCGCAGAGATCATTTGATACTATGTTCGGGTGTCTAGTTTCCTATTGTTTTATGTAAAGAGGACTCGTAGGGAAACTTCTGCAAAGCCACATTTTACTGTATGCTGATCTACTGGGGTATTTGTTTTGATTACGTGGGCATAATTTATCAAATTTTACGTACCATAGACTTTATTTTTTAAATACCACTACTATATATGCAAACGCTTGTAGATTTGTATGTTTGTTGCTTCAATCACGAGAAGTATAACGGCCGAACGGATTCTGATAAAACTCGGTACAGTGATAGCTTATATCCTGGATTATTTTCCACTACTTAGACACATTTCTAAGCTAAAGTCATATTTCGAAGTCTTATGACAGAAATCTCTAGCTTACTGAAGTCAACTGAGTAATAATTTAATTATTACTCAGTTGACTCATCATGAAAATCATGAAGTAACTAACATAATGTATTTTTGCTGTCACAATCGAACATGCTCTTCAACTTTCTCAAATGCTTACAGAAGGTTTGAATAAAATACAACATCATCATCATCATCATATAAGCCTGTAGACGTCCACTGCTGGACAAAGGCCTGAAAAAATACAACATGTAGAGTACTTATCCTATAGATATTTAATTCTGAATTTTCTAAACAACGTTCCTCTAGAAATATGCGTAGGACATCGCCGATGCTTAGCCCAGTTTTAATATTGCGGTCACGAAACTTCGTGCTTCAAGAATACTCGACTACTTCGCCTGCGGGCGGGGATCCCAACTTATATGTATACGTCTATAATATTTATACGAACACGTCAAACTTGTCAGCAAGTTTCGCAGAGATGGTTCCGGGAGTCTTTTTAGATGAAATTCGTAGGTGGCGGTGTAATCATGAAGGTTTGCAAGTTGGATCATGAACGTTCGCGTCCTAATAGGATGGCACAGTGATGTCGTGATAGCCTTGAGATAAATATTCGGAATTTAAGTACAGAATGCCATACCCGAAGCTTAAGAAACTCCAACTGCATTTGTGAGGTAAGTTTGAATTCGAGTTATTTTCTAGAACATATATCTAGTAAAAGAATAACTACAGATTGCTCTTACGTTTTTTTGAGGGAGTCATTCTATGTACCTATATCCTTTCCTAGAATGATTATCTACTGGAATGACTATTAACTAGCAAAAGCCGTAAAGTATACTACCTATTTCGTTTGAATTGTGGTTTGATTTTTTATTTGGTTCTCAATCATCCTTAACGACTGAAACGATTTTAATGAAACTTGGTACAAAACATAAAGTTATAATGTACCTCTGGAAAATTATTAAACCACGCGTAACCCCGCGGGGAAAAGCCAGTAGGGAAGTGATATTGGGTCGCGGGACCCGGCTGGATGAGGTTAGCGCAGGACCGGTCGTCGTGGAGATCCCTGGGGGAGGCCTTTGTCCAGCAGTGGACGTCTACAGGCTGATATGATGATGATGATTGTGCTATAAAACTAGGCACATCACACGATAAGGTACTTCCCTTGAGAAGTGATGCGAATCAGATAGGAAGCAGCTCACGACAGAAGTGGGCGTAATTTTATTTCTCCATTAAGGTAATCCTACAACCTAATTGGGTATATTTTAGGAGTGGCACGTGCCCGGTAAAAGAGGTATTTTTATACAATAGGTTTTATTGGCACACAAAAAACAACACCATAAATTATATACCTAATAATTATGATAGATATACAGTTATCATAATAATGAAAGATTTACATCTTAAAGAGTTCATTGAGTAAAGTATGAAACTAAAATTATGCAGTGTCGATTAACTCAGAAACTAGGAAGGAAAAATATAGGTAATTAATTATCAATAAATAATAAAAATCGTCTAAATTATCATAATTATAATGAGCAGGAATGATGTACAGTCAACAGGGAGAGTGGTCATGTATTTTTATTACATTTTTTTATTACATATTACATACACCTAATCAACCCTTCAACGTTCACTGATGGACCTGATATGTAGACCTTCCTAAGTAGACACTACCACACCGGCCCTCCGCACTCCGCATCTAGCCTAGGATTTTATTTTGATTTTCTAAAACATCTAAAAAATTAAAGATTTTCTGAAGTTTCAGTTCAATCTGTCTCAGAGACAGACAGACGGACAAATAAGTTTTTTTATGGATCCCTTAAACGTCTTTGAGATCTTTCCAAAATTTGTTAGCCTTCCTGGAGAATCTAAGTAATATTCTGGATTCATTGTACTTTATTGTAACTAATATTCTGATTTCACTGGATTTCTGGCATGTACATTTTTTTAGTAAAATAAACAACGAGAGAAATAATAAAGTCATGCGTCCGAGAAAAGGTTTCCAAAAATTCCTTTCTATATCCACAAATTGGTCAAAAATGTTTTTTCTAACGAATTTTCTCTCATTGACCGATTCTTTTGATGAATTCGCACCCCATTGAGAATGTTTTCCTGTGATGATGGTTCACTGAAAATTCCCTTTTAGGCGAGGCCGTTTGAGTTGCCGTTCAATTTATTTTTTTCCTTTGTGACGTAACAATTAATAATAATTACGGCTGAAACATTTCAAATGTCGTTATTTATTTCAATCTACTTGGTTTGGTTCGTTTACTCGGTTTAATGCGAAAGCCATCAAACATTGAGTTTGCGTAGAGTGGGCTCTTTTCAACTTGAAATAGACTTAGACCAATTTAAATTTAATTTCAGCTTCTCGCGAGTTTAGGAAGTTGTTAAATTGTAATTACATACTCAAACCCGGTGGGAGGATCTAGTGTAGGATCCGTTTGGACCGTCACCACCCCTTAAGAAATAATTTAAATAAATAATTACTAATGGACGTTTCTGGACATATATTTGTCCAGGCACCACTCACTCGATGGAGATTTCTAAAAAATTCCTAATACCCCTCATTTGAGACTGACAATTTTCATAATATGCACACTGATATATAAATATATATATGCACACACACTCACGCACTTTTAAATGGCTTTAAAAGACTTATATTCCTTTTTACAAATTGAAATTTTAAAATAAAAAATTTTTATTGAAAAAATTGTAATCTGTCAATTTGTAAATTATCTATTGTATTGTAACTATTTATAAATGGGGAAGACACTGACTCCTGAAATACAGCTTGACTAGTTTGGGAGTCAGGGCTTCGATATATCATGTTTAATATAAACAAGTGAATAAAGTTTATGTTTATTTTGGACTTTTGCCCTATCGGGAGCTCAATGGGGACTAGCCAGCTATATCAGCTGTGTGATTCTGTAAAGTATGAATTAAAACTCGACCATCACATCGCAAGTCACTTACTTCACTCCGCATCCGATCATGAAAGACCTTGATGTCGCATTGTGTAAACAAATACAAGCTACTTAATAAACACTTCACTTGCGAAGTAAAGTGAGTATTGAACTGTAAATCATTGAGTTAGAGACCGATCTCACTGCGGATTCAGGATCGAGTTGCACAAATACGCTTACAGAATAGCAGGGCTGCAGTCAAACATAAATATAGCCACGACATTCGTTAGAGAAAGAGAGAGATAGACAAGAATATACTATACTTACTACAAACTCTAATGAAATCAAATAATGAACAATATTTCAAAAATATTAAAAATACATACAAATAAGAAGGTAAAACAGGCGTCCCGGACCGACGATCTGCTGAAGCCCGCGGGACCCGACTGGATGAGGTTAGCGCGTGACCGGTCGTCGTGGGTTTGGGGGAGGCCTTTGTCCAGCAGTGGACGTCTACAGGTATGTCAGGACTGTCTACACTTATTTTTATTTTATTTTTTATTAATTATAAATAGTAAGTACCTACTTACTTCTCACATACTGTAATGCCGACTGACTCAACTACCTTTAAGTAATTATAAGCGATATAAAAATTTAACGAAAGCCTGAAATAAACCAGTCCATTTCTGAACTACTAGTTTCTAAGTAAATATTAAAATAATGAATAGACATGAGCTAACATTTAATTCCGAAGCAGTTTCTGTAATGACAGGAAAATTACTATTCCAGCAAGTTTTAACCGCTAAGGCACCGCCACCTTTTTATGAGTTATTCTAGTAAGTTAATAGTTAGGAGTTACAAAGGAATTTTAATTTTATTTATTAGTTTTTGTCCTGCGACTTTGCTTACGGATAGCTGACTAACCTTGTATTTTCCTAAGATGAAATTAGACAGCTGTTCATACACATACCTACCTAGTATATCAAAACGTTAAATTGCAAAAAAAACTTTAAAAATTGATTTTTGACTGTTCTTAAAAGTTATCATATCAAAGCATTTTGATGTTAATTCGATGCACGTCTTCCTCGTCGTCGAGCATTCCGGAAAAATTACGAAAAACGAACGAAAAACGTGTACTTTTGAAAGCTTCATACTACAATAATGTTTGCCACATTTACTACTATTTTCTAATTCCATCCTTTTGTGAGCCTATTGTGGCGAATAAATAAGTCATGTGTTGCCAAGAAATAAAAATTAACACTGGCTTTAATGACAATGTAAAAATCCTCATACCTTCGATCAATACCTACCTAATAATTAAATAAGACATAGCGTTGTAGTTTTTTATAATTGCTGCAATTATTTTAATACACGTGACATGGTCTTTAATTTAGTTCAAAACAATTGACAATATCAAAAGCTCGGAAAGCACTTATGTATCATCTTATATATCACGTCACGCTCATGTTAATTATAGTTTAGGTTTTCGCTTAGTCTAGTTATTAATTAAAGCGTCTGTTACCTCAGTTTGACAGGTTGAGGGTTCAAAGTCAACTTAATAAATGTTAAATGCATTCGAGAGTACACTACACTGGGTACATTTTATACACATCAATTTTTATCTACTGTAACCATACCATATACATTACTAGCTGTTGCCCGCGACTTTGCCCGCTCGGAATAAGTACCGCGGTAAAAAGTAGCCTTTATGTTATGGCTTAAATCCTAAGCCATCACTGTACCAAGTTTCATCAAAATCAGTGAAAGAGTAACAAACATCCTCACATCCAAACATCCTTACAAACTGTCACCTACAAAATATTAGTAGAATAGTACCTAGGATAGCATGTTACTACATTCATAAGACAAACAAAAAGATGGAAACTAACGAAGCATTAGCCAGCTCGTCTGCTATCAGGATTATACGCGATACTCTGTACAAATCTCCTGCGATGATGATGTGAATGCTGATGTTATCTCCTTCCCTCGAGAGAAGTTAGTTGAGAACTAACTCCAGAAAGCTCGGAAAGCACTTATGCGGCTCACATCAAACTTGTTGCTAACAAAATGATCGACAAAACATCCCTGTCTGACTTATTTATTATACAGAAATAATATTTTTCATGAACCGTTTATTATTTTATTCAAATACAGTGTTTATCTTGGCCTTATTCACTGCTACGGTTTGCAAAGTTATTAGAATCCAAGTTCTAAGTATAAATAAACACAAAAATGCTGTCAAGACTGCTTGTGATAACTTTAAGTCTTAAATCAAAAGAAGTTTGTCAAGAATGTTCACGTACTGCAACAAAAAGTAGGAACTCCCTCTATTCGTACAATACCTTCAAGAATAAGTTAACATGTTGCTTGCAAGCAATTTATGTTTCACTTTCAAGTTTTATTGCGAGTCATTTTTATTTTAACGTTGTAAGTTGTAGCCTATATTAACGCTCAGAAGTGGAAAATGTGAAATAAGTGCGGCCACTGCCCACTGCGGCACACGGGGGCGCCGACAACCCTTGCATTGCTGCGTTAAGATACTGTTGAATATTGTCGTAGGATAATCGGAAAATTCGGACCCTTGTGAAAATTCTAGGATTTTTGCAAAAGCCGGATAATTGGAATGTAAGAATGAATTTCGTTGTTAACCGAGTTATTTTCAGGATCTTTGTAAAAAACCGGCATATTTTAGGATAAAACTAACGAAATTTCGTAAGTCATGAGTCATGAGCGCTGATTGGTTGCTTAAAACAGATTTTTTGAAAGATGCGCGAATTGACTCATAGATTAGCCAATCAGCGTTCAAATTCCCAATCGTCCTAAATAAACTCGGATTACTGCAAAAATCCTGAAAATAGCTCGGATGATAACGAAATTCATTCTTACATTCCAGTTGTCGGCCTTTTTGCAAAAATCCTATCATTTATCCTACGACATATACTAGTTATGTCTATCTAAAAAAACTTTTGTGTTCCCTTTAAAAATTGTACGCCTCTCAATTTTTTTTATTTTATTTTATAATTAAGTATGGGTTTACATCAAATAAATAAATAAATTTAATCCTCTATTATTAAATGCGAAAGCACTAACGGCTGAACGGATTTTGATGACACTTATTGCAATTTAACATAAAGAATACATTACAACGCAGACGAAGTCGCGGGCATCCGCTAGTATACCTAGGAGTAGTTACTTATACGTAAATTAGGAATTTTAACATTCTGTCTTTTCATGTTCCTGGGCTAAAGGGATCTAACTCTCTGACCTATAGTCAAACGTATACCTACAGTTGGGCCCATCGTAAACAGAACCCTAAAGAGTATCAGGAATTTTTGTCTGTTTAAAATATTAGATGTTGAATTTGTGTTTGAAATTCATTTGAACAGGTAACAATAGTGATTGTTCGGATTCCGACCTCCATTTGGTTAACTTTCCCCATAAAGGTCAAAGTAAACGTTATCGATGTCGCAGCTGGGCTGTAAATGTTTGTAATGTGGCCGGTTTGGTGCAAACATTGTGTTTTGTTAACATTTAGAGATATCTCGATACCTACAATATTGGATATTGTATTAATATTGGATCTCAGAGCTAAGTATATGGAATTTTTATACATGTACATCATTTATTTCAGGTATCATAACGGTAAAATCTACACATATTGTTCTTCGTATATCGTAGTATACGGAATGCCATAAATGTATGGCATTTATGCCATTCCATATACTACGATATACGAAATATAACTGCTTAACTAATTATCTTTCATATTACATATCTACGCTATTTAGGATATAAATTTAAAAAAAAATCTGTTGTTCTTTAACAGGAGCTGAGTTTGCAAGTAATGCCTATGACATAAACTCTAAAAATACGGTTCGTCTAGCCGCTCTTGTTTGCCTGGTATAAAAAAACGGTGTTACAATCATTCCATGAATCAGTATAAGAGTCCCGCGCCGTCGGAACGCGGTCGGGGTGTGTTTATCTTCAGAACTTATGTTTACGCTAAGTGTAGACGCAATTTCAAGTTACAACTGTTTGCCTAAACAGTTGCTGTTAGTACAAGCCTCACGTATGGTAATTACCGTACCAACAACTTTTGATGGATACCTATTTCGTTTTTAGGTAGACCCATGTCCAACATAAAAGTAGGTAATAAAAACTGAAACTCAACTATAAAAAACTGAAGATAGAGTGAAGATATACTGTGTTATATAAATATCATGGTAGTTTTTTAATTGACTTAATTCTATTCTCATCCAGTGGTCAATCAGCTCGCGGATTCGGATTGGAGTGGAACAAAAAGTGGAAATAAATCGATTAGTGGATTTCGCAAGTGGTGGTAAAGTAGAACAGGGAAAAATCGAAGAAACAAGTTTTAAATACTGTTTAAGATTAATTTAAATATTTGTTTACACAAAAAAGGCCGGTTTACAGACCGAGTTAGATACCGTATAGGTACTAATTCTTGTAAGGTAATATTTCTTGTCTGTTTCTTTGTTCAAAGCAGAGAGTTGTTAGTATACATAGAGCGCGCGTTAGCAAGTCTGAACTGTAAGCACGGGCCTGAACAGTCTCGAAATTTTCGGGGCGACGCTACTAGTCACAACACGTCAGTAGCGCTGATTTTTGCTCTCGCCGATATTTATTTAGATTTGGAGTAATCATAGTGAAATGTGCAGTGCCAAGCTGTAAACACGATTCACGGAAAAGAACGATCTAGAAAAAATCTATATAGAAGCGTCCATAGAACACCTGCTTACACTTGGCACAATGGGCAATGAGCGATGCGCGCGCTCTATAGCTAGTATACTAACTCTATGGTTCAAAGCAAATCTTGAGATGCAAGAAATAAAAAGGATGATAGAAGTTTTTCTGCTCTAGAATAGCTTGATGGCCAATGGGATAACCTACAATTAGGTCTTTCACATTTAGTCGCAGGTTTTTTTTTCTTTATTTTCCGAGGCTTTGGACTATTGATGTCCATGCCAGCCTCATAGGCAAACACAAGTCCTTCTGAGGATTTGACAGACAGACAGCGCTTAGCGAAATCATACACAACTCGTGCCTCACCAGAACTTGGGTTATTTTATATCAGATTTATTCCCCCATTATGGCCATGGTTGCCGCCAAACAAAGCGTTTCTGGTAGTATGCGTCTGAACGAAACAAACGCTGTCTCTGCCACCGTACGACCACACTCCACCAGCAATGATACACATCAAAATTTGTATAGTCGCAGGTTTTAAAGGACCTTCCTTCACTTTTCGTCTTTTGTAAGGATTAGTTTCAAAGACTTTTCTGTGAAGTAAAACATCAGGAAACCTGGTCATAGCGTGTAAGACCCTTGTTTAAAGACGGCCAACGTTGCGAGCAGCAGCTATATAGACTGTCGATTTCATCTAGACCTATAAAAGTCCTAACTATTCTTTGTAATTAACTTTTGTCCGACGAATTTCGAAACAGGAGGGATTTCAATGTATTTTTCATTTCGGTAGAAAATGTGAGAAATTTTCTGTCTGTTGAAATTCTCTACATATCTATTGAGATTTGTTAAGGAAGAGCTCAGTATCTGATAGGTTTTTAATACATGAGTGATGACGCAACAAAGCGGTAGCTAAGCTGGTACGGTATTCCTACATTATTTATCATGTGTCACGAATGTGTACCACAACATGGTAATACGTCCTCTCGGGGATATAGGCAAATCCTTGCAGGCGGGTAGATTGAGAAATGCGAAGGTCTCTCGCTTTAGGATTCCGTTCAATTCGCAAATGTTATTGGTGTGAGTACACTTTATTAACTTTCGTAGAGACGGGGGAAGACATATTGTTGTGGCATCAAAGCCAAAAGGTCAATTGAGTTAAGATTGGATTCGGAAACCTTGAATAGTTGAGTGATTATTGCAATAATTTTTTTTGATAAACTGTTTTTATACCTAGACGTACCCTACCTACTTACATAATAAAAAACAATCCCAAAAATATTAAGATTTTTATAGATAATTGATCAAATAATTAATTGAGTTTTTGAACTTCTTCACAAATACTCAAATATCTCGGAAATTAGATTACAATTCCGTATTCTGTGCCTGAACTGAAACCTTTTGCCTTGGACGGACAATGCAAAGGGACTATTCAAAAGTGAAATAGGGTACCTCGAAATGAAAAACTTTAGTAATATGAGTTTTGGGAATTCTAATACTTAAGGTCGGACAAAAATCGTTCCTTTCCAGACTTCACTTCATTACATATTTGTTTCCGGCTGCATTATTTGAAGCTTCCACTCTGCCATTTTTAATAATCGCAAGTAATAGGACACCTGTTATTAAATCCTTAATGACCACAAACAGTAACCTGCAGTCTAGAAAATTGCTTTGATATTAGACGCAATATGTTTGGAACACGGAGGTACTTGTGAAAGTTTTGGCAATAGTGCAGGGGACTGCATCGCAATATTGCACTACCAAACAATGGGCAACGCAAGTTGTGGTGCGACATTTAGAAATTATTAGACACAAAATGCTCATGTGGGACCCGGTGTTCATTAATATTCCGATATTGTACAAATTGTCGGCCGCCGTTTCTAATGAAGCTCGAGCTATCTGCATAATAAATACTTGCTTATACATAGGTGGACATACAATCAGAAAAAGAGCAATAATTTTCATTACACAGTCATTATGAAGCCATAATGTTTCTCCGTGAAGGATCGATCGCGGCATGGTCTGATGACGGTCATCGAGAGAGTAGATGCAGAAGTTTTATCGCTATAGGTATCCAACTGATCAGGTTTGGAAGGAGCGTGGTCATGGTTTCTTAATTATAAGATTTTCATACATTTTGATGCCATTTTGCTGTTTTTTTTTTTTTGCTCATGACCATGCTGCTTCCACGCGGATTAGTGTAAGGCCACACCTGCCGAAAGTTCGGCGAGGAACCTTGCGCAGGTGTGGCGCTACACTTAAGTGGCGCTACAATTATTTTGAGACGGAGAAATTAGTACCAGGTAGGTAGGTACATCATTAAATAAAATTTCATTGTTGTAAAATATTGGAGTTACACTTTAATTTTAGAAAATTATTGCAGGGGTTTATTCCCCTCATCCTATCTGAGGTTAAATGGCTTTACAACATTTTCATCATTTAGTTATCTTATATCGTTTATCTTATCTCTTAACGTTATTAGGTTAGGAGGATCGGCGAAAGCTGCCCGTGGAAATATTTTATGTTTATGAGATATAATGCTCTGGTTTTATTACTCTTAATATTATTACTATGAAGTAATATTTCACATTTGTTTGCTGCGTGTGGAAAATTAGTTTTGCAAGGTTATTGCTTTTAAACTTATTTCATAATAATGCAATAACACCAGGGAGAATTTAATAACATATCCTTCCGAAATAAATCAGGATTCCAAGGTTTTTTAAATTTAATTTATAACTTGTAATATTGGCCACGATTTATCCAAATAATTGCATCATTTGGATAATCTTGTTGAAGAAGTATAGGTACTCCATATTTCTTCATAAATGAAAAAAAAAATGGGATACCTATAACTTTTTTCTGATTTAAAAATGCGGATCTCGATCCTTTATTATCATCAACAGTCTATTTATTAAACATGTCCCCACTGCTGGGGCACAGGCCTACCCTCTCAACCTTTATATATACCCATGGAAGTAATATGTACGTTGTACGTAGTCCATATTAGTTCCATGTATATACCTTAGTATAATCAGAAAAATTCTAAATGTCGCACCTAATAAACAAAACAAAAGAAACATTTCTAATATTTAAAAATCTGTGTCTAAACTAAAGAGGTTACTCAGAAAAGAAAATCAAAGAAATAAATGAGATGAGAATTATGACATTTAGTCGTAAACCCTTCGGTCGTCTACGTAACCAAAGTTACGTAACCGGTTACGAAGGAGGAATGAACGACTGTTCCTTTTAAAATTCATGGCTTTCCTTAATTATATTTTTTATACGATAGTAATCAAAGCTGGTTTAGACTACATTTCTATAAATAGTATACCTAATAGATAAATATTTCAGATAGCATTTTCGTAGTAGATTCCATAAAACCTTTTTAATTGTAATTAGGGACTGGGATTTCGAAAATTGAACTCCAAATTGCCCCCGTTTAAAGACGCTTGAATGAATAATAAAAGAGAGCTCTTACTTATTGAAAGGTTGGAAGGAAAAAGGAAAAACAACAAACATGTCGGAAAATTCCGACTAAGTTAACTAAAATACGAGAGTAATCTTAAGAGAGATATCAAACGTTAAAATATATTTGTGACCATCTTTTAATCTTTTGAATATTTAACCTCCCTTCAGTCCCATAGTATATTAACGTCAAAACCAGTTGGAATACCGACTCAATGTGAACATCTTCATAGTATATTATAGCTAGTTGTAGGATTAATAGTTGTAGATATGTAACACTGCTGCGACTAGACGCATAGTTCAAAGCAGGTGCGGATTCAGGTTTTAAGGTTTGTGCGGGTCATACTCATACACGAATGAATTCCCTTCTCCGTAATGTTGGTAGCAAGGAAATTAATGTCAAATACCTAAATAGAAATTTAAAAGTATGACCAATATTTCTGCAAAGGAAAATCATAATAAGTGAAACGCACTGTAGCAAGACATTTTTTAAAAACCTTTTTTGCATAAAGGGTTAGTAACTCTCGCTTGAAATTATTCAAGGTTGCCTGGAAGAAATCGCTCTTAGCGTTAAGACTGCCTAGTTGTATCTTCTAAATGTAATGTATTCTTATTACGGACTAAACAGCCGCGAGTGACTTTGTCCAAAACATTTTTTTTTTAATTTATTAGTTTAATAATTTTTAGTTTAAAATTTATTAATTTAATAGGGGGTCAGATCACCGGAACATCTCCTGAATCCGTGCCTGTTGTTAGAGCTACAACGTTGTTTGTCCACGTCACGAGGCCTGAGGCCGTCGCCGTGACAAATGGCAGTGACAAAAGTCGGCTTGTGAATAGTATGTTGCTACTTGATGCTCTATGTATGTACTTTACACTAATGTAGATAGATGACGTAATGTAACACTGCAAACTACGAGTTGTGTTACTTGTACCTATATTTAAATCTAGCGTAGTTGATTGTGAACCCTACCTACTGCGCCAGAAGTCGTGGTTCCCACCCGGAACCAACAATTGTGATGAGCATATCTGTTGGTTTACGGATTCTGGGTGTTTGTATGTATTTATTTAAAAAGTTTAAATTATGTATGTTTATCAGTTGTTGAGTTACCACAAGTTTCGGCTTAGTTTAATTGGGACTAAACACCCTGGGACAAACCAAATAACCCTGGAAACATTCCAAAATGGATTTTTCCAGAAAATATCTCTAGTGATAAATTAATTTCATGTTTGTTTTCATGACTAGTGCCGAATTAACGTCATATTTTTTTTTTAGTATTTTAGATTTAGTCTAATAGTTTTATTTCTGTACGTGTTTTCATGTTACAATTTCTTACAAATCTAATGTATAATAAAATCAAATCATTAGCCTATCATTATGGTACCATTAATGGGGTACAGGCCTACCCTCTTAAGTAGGGGCGGAGGGACAATAGTCCACCACGATGTTTTCCTTATAAAATAAATTAATATCTCGCTTCTACGTGTAACCAGAAATAACCGAATAACCTTTCAAATGTAACTAAATACTCTCCAAATTTTAATTAGTCGGCGAGCGGACTTCGTGATCTTTTGTCTTTTCTTCGGTAAGTACAATTTTATTTTTTATGGAGATTCAAATGTTAAAACGAGACGACATAAATTTTGCCAATGAATGCCAGGAATGTTTATTTAATTTTTGTAATAAAATGCAAATAAATATTCCAAATTTATTCAGAACAATGATTGTCATTATTGTAATTATGCAATAGTTTTGACGAGGACTATAGTGACTACAAACCCTACGTCTGTATACCAGATCTATATTCGCCCTACGTTATCTCTCTAGCACAGACTATAAACATAAATTGCCATCATTCATCACCACATTAAATAAGCCGTATGAACTATAGTGTGTAGTTTGCTATATAAAACCAAACTACTAAACTTTACCTATATAATCTGCGCATCTGCCAATTACAATTATTATTTAGAAGGAAATCTAGATCGTATATAATTTACCTTTCAGTTACTCTAAATGCCGGAACTTCGGTAAATCCTAGGATTATCGGATAAAACCTAGATTGATGGTAATTGTCAGAATTATTATTTAATAGTCGGTTGAGTTACATTTATTTTAAGTGAGCCTAGCTAAACACGATGGACACCGAGGAGTTTTAGTGAGAAGAAATTCCATATAACCCGGCCTTGCAAAGGAGGCAGACTATCTCAAGAAGATTTGCTCACCTTGAGCAAAAATAAATAGTTACGGTTAAGTTTAGCATGAGTTATCTATCACTCTGTGGTAAAACCTAAGAATTTCCCGTAAAAGTGCAAAATCTACGATTGGACTTTCTTCATAATTATTTGATAAATCTTTGATTTTACTTGTAGATCCTAGGATTTACCGTAGTTCGGGCTTTACAGTAACAACAATGCGACTGCTTGTGGTCAGTGCTTCACGAATCCTCTAAATACTCTAAAAGACTGTAAAAAGAGCTGAAAGTAATTCAAGCTGTTGATGTAAAACCTATGTGTGAACGTAATATTCACCTGAATAGAAACGCCAAGTTCACTCCTTCTAATGGAAATTGTATTTTATTTGATTTGTTTCCAAAGTCCATCCACGCGTTGCATTTAAAATATACAATACCTTTGAGTGAGTTAACTTTATTACTTTATTTCTTCATCAATGCTTGAATGAAAATTGCTGAGCAACATTTTATTTCTTTACACTTATTTTCTTTTTCAATTTTCTTGTAAAGGTTGCAAGAAACAATAATGTTTTTAATTTAATTTCAATTGCTTTATACATTTTGTCAGCGAAAATCGTCATCGGCCTTTCAAGGATCACTGGATTCCTAACGATGACTATTTGGACCAGCTCATTAGCTTCGTCGCTGGGTCATTGGACTCCAGCGCTAGAGGTCGTGGGTACAATTCCCATCGAGGACCGAATTTAATCATATCATACGAGAAGCTAAAGATGATTTTCTTTTTTTTGTCTTGCGCACCGTTGTACAGAAAAATGACTCTTAGCGTACTACTGCACTTATGAACCTTACTGTACATACGTGTATATAAACATATTCAGATTTATTTTTTCATAAAATAAATTCTTTTGTAGGAGATAATGAATGAAAAAGAACATAATATTTAGAATGTAAATTGTTGAATATTTACCTGACTGAATACTAAGAAATCTCAATTTGTTTTTCCCCTAATGTCTTATGTATGCCTTTCTTTTTCTTCTAGTTATATTTAAGTTACAGTCAAATCACAATAAAATAAAAAGACAAAAGTAATTTATGTTTAAGAAAAAATAGACAATATAAAATCATTCAAACTTTGAAAACATTATAAAGTTAGGTCGAAAATTGCTAAATTACAGAAGCTTCGAAGAGTTCTCAGAATTTTTATAATAAGGCTTTATTTTTCACTTCATATTTTTCCTGGAAACGAATTTCTGTCGGACAAAATTTGTGTTTGCCGCAAAAATGATGGTAATTTGAATAGTAATTGAATTTCCAGGTGTTGGATTAGTTTAGGAGTATTTCATTGAAGAATGAGACACTTTGGCAGAAAATATATTTAAACAAGGTTTGTATGACAAATTTATTTTCCAGCCCTGAATTGTCTTTTATTTGAAATTGTTTAGGATTATAGTACGTTTTATTTATTGAAGAATTTCATTATTTTAATGAATAATTAAATATTCATTATTCTTCATTACACAAATAAAACATGAAAAGCAAACAAGAAAAATGTGTACGAGAGAGACTTGTGTATACGTGAGACCTCTGCTTCTTTTATGCAGGTCTTCAATTGCATTATTTACGTTCACGTGCAAGGATTTACCTTCCTCAGATCATTCGATGACAAATGATGAGACGACGGAAGGCAATTGGAAACCACCGTCTCATTATAAAATGTCTGAAATCGATTGTTGCTCCGAGGTCGGTTCAAAAAACCAACCACGACTTGTCGGGGTAATTCTAGAATTACTTTTTAATTTCACTTACAAACAACCAATCCCAAGATCCAATCTATCACAATCATCTAAGCATGGTATGGGTTAAACCGTCAAGGACTTTTATACAAATACTAGCGTTACCTACCTATAGGTAGGTATATAAACCGAATGGTTTATAAACCATTCGGAAGAAATTATCTGAATCACAGTGAAAACCGCATCAAAATCCGTCGCGTAGTTTAAATGATCTAAGTGTACAGGGGGACAGACAGACTTTGTTTTATACTATGTGTAAAGATAAGGAACCATAAGGAAACACGAATCGGAAGACGCAGCGTAGGCAGGCCACCCACAAGGTGGACGGACGATCTGGTGAAGGTCGCGGGACCCGGCTGGATGAGGTTAGCGCAGGACCGGTCGTCGTGGAGATCCTTGGGGGAGGCCTTTGTCCAGCAGTGGACGTCTACAGACTGATATGATGATTATGAAAGATAAGGAAGGAAATATCTTACGAATCAGGTCAGTTGAATACTCAGTCTTCATAGACACCTGGCTAGCTGAACATTATAGCTCCGTCTGACCAGTTAGACCTAAGAGTTAGACTCTGTAACATAGTAGCTGTATGTTGAGAAACCTATAGAAGAAAAGCAAGAAGTTTCAAATCTCCTTGCATATTTAGTATCGGAACCTATGGTGCCATTAACCGGGTGGGTGCGGACAAAGGAAGCGGAGTAGCGGGAGGAGATTGCTAATACAAATTTATATGGAGTTTGAAAATGAGAATGTGTGAGTGAGTCATAATTTTGTGATTACTTTGACACGATTTTGACACCGATAGAATGCTTTTATTATTCATCCTTAAGGGAGTGGCAAAAAATTTTTATTCATGAAGAAAAGCGTTAACCAATGAGTTACGCTTTTCTTCTTGTTTACTTTGGCTTGTTTACTTTTAACATAACAGTGCTCGGTTTTACACCCACATAAACGAAAAAGTTAACAAAACGAAGGAGGTTAAAAGCTAATATTGCCACAAGCGGTAACAAAGACGTTTTACATCTACGCTGCGTCTGTACCGAGTACCAAATCTATCATGAATATCAAATTTTAAGTTACGAGGCTATGAATAAAGAAAATGGATAAAAGATTAATACTATCATATTAACTTTGTAGTTTAATGAAACCTAGCTTTAAGGACTGAAATATTAATTAAGTACCTCAGGTGATAGCTCATTCGCTTTTCACGCAATGAGAACAAACTCATTTTCTGACGGGAGACTATTAAGACTTACATTATTCTCTTTAGGTACTCTTTTAGCGGGAGCGAAGTGTCATGGTCGTCTCTTCTATTTTATTTTCTTAAATTATATATTTTGCGGGTTTTAATGTGTCATTGTAAAAGCATTTTGTACATCAAGTGCTAGTGGTTGTGCATATTGTGCGGGGAATTAAAATAAAAGCGTGTAACAACTCTTTCAGCTCGTACCAAAATTGTCAATTGCAAATCTCCATTTAAAGTTACTATCGATTTAATGAGGTTATGAGCCTTAGTGAAAATCGCCGACTAACTCTAGTTGTGCTCTGTTTTTGTGGAGGCCGTGCTGTAACCGCCGGTTAAATAGATTTAAGAAATAAGACTTTAAATTCAAAATAAGTTATGGCTTAAAGGTCTCGTTACCAAGCCAAAGTCTACTAAAAAAAGCAGACTAGAGATAAGGGCTTCTTAGTAGTTACGGGAGCTTTTAAGTAAAGTGAATGAAGTGGTTTCTACTCGGATGTTTGTGGCTGGCAGGCTGTGGCTGTGAGGGAGAGGGCGGGAGATGTGGGCGTGCCAAGTATCATTCAACGGAGGACTTTAAAATCTAATGCTCTCAGAGGGCTCTCGATAAACGAAAATAAACGCTCCCGTTTGGTGATAACCTCTTTGCTTTTTCCTTTACACTTCTCTCGTAAATGTAACGGAAATAATGAAAGTAACATTTAGGCTTTGTCAGTAGTGATATTTTATGTTACAGTGTTGGAAATATCATCTTTAAGCAAAAAATAGTACATTGTGCATTTAGGGTAGTAAGTAGGATATTACTAACGAGAGTCTATTAGAAGCCCGACGCCGAAGGCGGAGGGATTTTAATGACTCGAGTTTGTAATACCCTTACTACCCGTGATGCACAAAATGTTTTTCATCACATTTGCGAGGAGTTAGGTCAAGTTAGGTCAAGTTAAGTCAAGTTAAGTCAAGTCAAGTTAACTACTCAATTTAACTTAATTAATTTAATAAACCAGTTCAGTACAGCCAGCTACAGATTTCAGCCCCTAGGGGTAATAATATTGTACTGATTATCATTATTCTCCCGCGGGTATAGGCCATTGTGTTTCTATAGGCACTCATATAATTAGACCCTTAACGAGTAAGTGTGATGAAAAATAAATAATCAAACGATCTATAAGCTACAAATATAAAGTCTTATGCCATAAACTGAAATTGACTGGCCTGTTGGCGTTGTGGTAGTGACCCTGCCTACTGCGCCAAAGGTCGTGGGTTTATTCCCACCCGAGACCAACATTTGTGTGATGAGCATAACTGTTGGTTTCGGATTCTGGGTGTTTGTATGTATTTAAGTATTTATTTTAAAGTATTTATGTATGTTTATCAGTTGTTGAGTACCCATGTACAAGCTTCGGCTCAGTTTGGGACTAAACAGCCGTGTGTAAATTTGTCCAAACATACATTAAAATAAAAAGAAAGATTTTTTGAAAATCCTACTACAAAATCACGGACTATGTTGATGATGCGATGGCCTGGAAATATGATTATGTTTTGTTAAGTGTCGATCTTTGTGTACTTACTGCATGTAATATCTCGATAAATAGAAATAGTTCATCTTCACTTTTAGCAATGTAATTGTCATTACAAACATAACAATATTTACACTTAACCGATTGTGACAGATTGCGGTCATTTTGTATAACTATGGCATCATATAATGCTAAAAGGCAAATGTCAGGAAATCAAACTAAGAACCCTTTGAGTCGTTTTGAAAACTAGCCTAACGGTTAAGTCATTCGTATTGTAACAGCCGCTAAAGAATAATTAGTTCCCATTAGGAATTAATGAGTTTCTATTTCAGTGGAAATTGAAGGCAATATGTCAGCCACGGCGTGCTGTCTGAGTGGAACGTTAATGTTTAATTAAAATTTTACGTGTTGAATCAATATCTTCAATTGATATAATGTTAATTGAATAAATTCCATTATCATACTGAACTGTAACGTTTTCAATATGATTTAACTTTACATTTGTTTGTATTAACTTTAAGAATACATTTTTGTTTTAATTTGTTTTAACTTAGAGTAGATATTAAATTATGCACCACGATAATTGAGTAACAGCCCTCAGTATTTTAAAAAATTAATGACGTAAAAATTTAATTTTACTTTTTATTAACCTATAATAAGGCTGAAAAGAAAACGTGTCTAAAATACTGCAACCACAAAAGGTTAAATGGTTAGTAAATAAAAAGCTAACCGTGTAAGTCGTTCGAGTGCGAAATTAAACATCTCCTAGACCAGAGAGATACATTATCTAAGTACCAGAAACGTAACCCTTCAACGTAAAAGCGCACTTACCACTACAATAACCACTCGATCCCGCTTTTCTCGGAACAATAACACACAATTTTCATTCCAAACACTCAAAATGTTTACTTTTTCCCGCTGTCTACGAACTCCGTAGCGCGCTACGCCGTAGCGGCTAGCCGTGTAACCCGCTACGCTACCGAACCGCGACTGGGGCGAAGTGGTTCATATAGGTACGAACGGAGTGCGGGGAATTTTACAGCCAGCCACCAGAGGGTTGGGCACTTATTAAAACTATAACGTACTAAGTTTCGAAAGTATCATAATTTAAAATTAGAGGTTGCAAGACGCACTCGTGCGTTGTAAGGAGTTGAAATTTGTGTTTTCGACTCGTGTTTTTAGGTTTTTGTAAATGAAGTCTTAAAAATTTTTTGGTGGTGGAAAAAGCTTCAAAATGCTAGACTGAATAACACTGAAAGCTTTGTATTAGAATTTATGCAATGCACCGTACTTTAGTCCACCAAACGGACCCAATTGGATTAGTAGGTTTCAAACACACCATAATTATAACAGCGTTGGTATGTAAGTTTATTTACAAACTACAATTTATTCAATAAAGATAAACTAAGGTTTTACAAACTTTTACATTAGAAATATCGTTTCTATATATGGCCCAAAGTTTGAATTTGAGGTATGACAAACGTAAGTTAGCGCTATTAACAAAGCTGTCTACTGGTAAATACTTGTGTCGTGATCCATGTTAAGAAAAAATAAATATAATTATAGTCGTTGTGCTTTCTGTTTCATTCCTGTTTTATATGTTTCGGTTCTGGCCATTTTATTGTGTCTGCCGTGTGTTGCTGGATCGATATCAAAATCCCTAGCGAATACCATTGAATGAATGTGCTTTGGTTAGAGTTTTCAATAAAAGGAAAGGATAAAGCCGCCTGTTTTAAAAGCGATACGGTCTTATACTTTTCTTGTTTACTTTTCGATTGCGCACTTACTAGTTTACCTAAGTATACATCACTTACACATACTGTGACACGATCCAACACCATAATTTTTTTTTATAAGCTTCCAAAGGCTTACATTGACTGCTTTGAGTAACGAGACTCAAAAGAAAAAGATTATAAAAAGCTATTAACGATGATGTATACATCGATGTGTAAATCTGTCTCTATTGTATATTATGAATAATCGTCAGTCTCAACATTCTTACATTTTTGTTCTCGTTTAGTGGATCTTGCAGTGACTGGATGCGGAGAACCGAAGGTCGGCTTCACTGGCGCTCTTGGGAAAGGCCTATGTCCAGAAGTGGACTGGTGATGATGGATCTTTAGGTCTATTAGTTTCATAATTTTGTATTCATTTCAGTTTATGACTGTTTATTTCCCGAAATAAAATATAGAATAAATAAAGCTTCCAATCAAAATGCGATAAAAAGACTCCATGAAAATTACGCACCTGTATCATGTTAGATAAAAGGTGATGTCACTTTGTTTGTGTGTCATAAAGCCGAGTAATGGACTGGATTTTTTGTCCGGTTGGATTGTTTCCCGTAGAGGGGACGTCGGGGAAGTGATGTATGAGAAACTTAAATGTTGACTTAGTGACGGAAATACCGCACCTATCCTATTTGTGAAATAGAAATGATAGATAAGGTCGTATGTGTTATTTAAAAACTAAACGCATTAATTTAACCAAGGAGATTCGAACCTCTTTTGTCGCGCGCGCGCTCCCTGTGGAGATCGCATCTTGCAAATTTAGTATGGGAAACGATGAAAAATTCTGTGTCAAAATCAGGGGGGGGTGCGGACAAATGAAGCGGATTAGCAGGAGGAAGTTGCTCATACAAATTTATATGGAGTTTGAAAATGAGAATGTGTGAGTGAGTATCAATTTCGATATACATTTGGCACGATTTTGGCACCCCCTAAAATGATTTTGTTACTCATCCATATGGGAGTAGCTTTTTTTAAAATTCATGAATTTAACAAACGAAGATTAGAGATTTGACCATTTTAGCTTCAAATACGTGTTGAAAAGTGGATATAGCTGTCATACAAAACTTCTGATCTGATTTCTAATCCGTGGGATGTTTTACGGGATTATTTAATAAAATGTAACTTAACCTAATAGTTGTGCAAACACTTTTAAACTCTTTCTAAGTTTTATTTCAAAAACACAAATATTATATTAAATGAATAAAATTTTAGCAGGTAGGTACATATTATAGCCTGACAAGGTAAATAAAATGTTTATTTGCACAAATGAAATTAGTAGAAATGGGGGCGAAAAAGCTAAGTCAGTGGACCCGTAAAAATTAAATTACAGACATGTTGTTTTTCTACTAAAAGGTGAAGGCCTTCGGGTCGGCGGCAACGGCGGCGGGCGCGGCCGGCAAACAGCCTCTATTTGATGAGCCTCACATACGCACGCAAGGCGAGAATTTACACCATGAAAATTCACAGCATTCAATTGAAATGTTTTACATAAACAACACTTGTCAATTCTGACGCAATTTCACATTAGAATGCTATATGTAATTATATACCCTTATACTAAAACCCTTACATTACAGCGAATCTTATTTGTCTATGTAGATAATTATGTCAAAACCTCCTGGACCTTTTAAGCAGAAGTTGTTACATTATTTAAATAATTTTACATTTTCTCGGCAATGGCAATTGTGACAATTACAGAAAAAATTCTAATCTGAGTTTCAGAATCACTTCAGAAACAAAATTGATGCAAGCGGCATTTTATGTAGACTTTGCTTATGTTTACAATTACTTGCTTGTGTATGCTATTTTTCCACTGCAATACATTTCTTCTTTTTCTTCACTCTTCATTTCTAGAAGCGGTGGTAGATAAAAATTTACATGTACCCAGTGCACTCATGCAACAACATATTATTTAGACTTTGACTTTGCAAGAGGCAATCTGACGCAATCAGGTTGATTTGGTATGCATTTACGTAAGCGACGTGCACGCGTTTGGCCCAAACACCTACGCGGCAATTAATCGATTCGCTGAACTGACATGTCAGTGTACTTCCGCCCGTGTAGGTACTCCATTTAAAACACGTGTATACATAAATTATAGCTATAAAAAGAAAATTTCAAACAAGATATTTAAACTTGCTTTGTTCATTCATTAGCAATGGTTTATTTTACTTTGCGGTAAGCTTTTTATAAAATAAACAACAGGTCTACCAAAACTAAGAGTTACAATCTTTGACATAATTATAATTATAAAAAAATCGTTTAGTCATCTGGTTTTCAGGAGTAGTCTAGTTGAATAAAAAATCTAAATGGGACAACTAAAATGATATAGACATTTGACTAAAAATATAAAAAACAAGTTACATAGTTAAGTTATCAAGTTGAGTAAGTTATTAATCAACCTCTGCTGACTCCCACAGTAAGCCAATTAAGTTGAGTGCTGGCAGAGGCAAGCCTATTATTGTTTTTTAAATAAATTAATAGCGTGTAATGAAAAGTAAACGTGGGGTAAGTTTGTTTTATAAAATGACAGATTTAAAATGGACCACGTTGTCATAGAATGTCAGGAAACTGTAATTAAAGTCACGTGCATAATATGGCAATGTGAAAGTTTTGTGACTGTTTTTTTTGTACCCGGCTTGAAATGTTCAGATTACTATAGCTCACCTGCTGATGGTCGGTGGCCATTGTCGCCATTAACATCAATATCCATGCGCAACAGTGCAAAGGCCACAAGTGCGTTGCACCCAAATTTCGCATTCAGCTTCAATTCAAATGAATTGCTGTTTTTTTACAAATATTCTTGTTTTATTTATTTTGGGAAATAAACAATGAAAAAACTTTGTTTAACAAAAACCTAGAATTCTACTATTTAAATGACAGACTAGAAAATTTTAATAAGTACCACAGTATGTATGTCGTGATTTCCATTACCTACATGCATATCAACCCCTCAACGTCTACTGCTGGACTTAGAACCCAATGAACACTACCACACCCGGTCCTCCTCCCTCCGCATTCAGCCTCCGGCCACCTGCTTTACATGTAACCTGCCACTTAAGCTTTAATTATTTCGGCTAAGTCGATAACCTAGTTGTCCATCGGATCTCTTCATTGCTGATCTACTTCAAAGAAACTACGAGCATAGTCCATTGCTATCGTAGTATACTCAGAGTGAACGAGAGTGCGGAAACTCAGAACAACCTGGAAGCGTAGTGAGCTTTTTCTGTATTTTGTGAGAACAACGGTTCTGAAACGCACGCGCACATGCGCAGTATTCAAATACACTAGCACACAGAGATAATCCCGGGGAAGTAGGACTTGGCCCATAGTTTGCGACGCGCTTATCTCTGTGTGCTAGCATAGGTGAACTCTGCGCTTGTGTGCGTGCGTTTCAGAACCGTTGTTCTGAGTTTCCGCACTCTCGTTCACTATGGTTGAAGTGTCCCTAAACGATCATGCTTGCATGACATGCAACGTTTACGTGAATGTAATGCTGCATGATGGACCATCATGCTTGCTATCAATCAATACAGTGAAGCAACGGCCAGCACATAGTTTGCATGTCATGCACGTCAATCACTACAGCTAGACGTACATGCATGAGTGACAGCACGTATTGCATGTCATGCCGCATGTTCATTTAGGGAGCCCTATAGAGTCGTGAGCGCCCCGCACCCCCGTCGTTCACACCCATTACTGTTACATAATCGAGACATCATAGAGCCGTATTGTACTGTTATCGTCTCGACAATTGCTATGAGAACGACATTGCGTGTGTTATACGCCGAGGCTGAACTGATATCTTTGCAAGTTTTGATATTTCTACGCGATATGATATGATATGATATTGTGGGTTTAATTGTTTTCGTTTTGTCGAAAATCTGTCATTTTTGACAAGTGTTACCGTTATTCATAAGAATAACGGTCAAAAATGAGAGAAATGTTTTATCATTTTCTTAGAATTTTTTATTTTATTTTACTGACTATAGTACAGTTTATTAGGTACCAAATACCTTCCCGCTGATTCAAGTTCCCCTGATAACTTTCAATCCCTATACATATTTTTATAGCCAACGTGATTTTTAAAAGAAGTTATACCTACTTACAAGTCTATAATAGAAACAATCTTTTAAAATTACTTAGGACACGTTTCTAAATGTTTTCTTGTGCGTGTGTAAGAAATCAAAATTTATCTACAAATCAAACTTTCTATTTTATTTAGTAGAGTAATTATTATGAATTAATATTCACAAATATATAAACAAGCCACTTATTTCTCACCAAATAAAAAAAAAACAATAATAAATTGACAAAATAATAAATCAGAATATTATTCCCAATCGTATTAACATATTATCGTTTCCTCGTCCATTACTTCCTTATTGTAATATTTACCGCCAGAACATGAATTATATTCGCTAAATATAAATAAATATTTGATTTTCATGGTGCATAAAAATATCAAACAGTCGTAAGAAAATGAAAAGCACTATAAAACCTATCCACTTGTGTATACCTACTCGTATTCTCCTTGCTGCAAAGCAAATAAAAATATACTTATTCATAATTCACTAGAAACCGGAATGTTTTATTTATCAGTTTTGTCTCAAACTTATGTACGACAGATAGAATAAGTACCTATGAACAGTTTATTTTGAGGTATGTACCAATTTATAATCTGCGATAATAGTACATTGTGCAATAAGGGAAGTAAGTAGGATATTACTAACGAGAGTCTAAGCCCGACGCCGAAGGCGGAGGGATTTTAATGACTCGAGTTTGTAATACCCTTACTTCCCGGGATGCACACAATGTTTTTCATCACATTTGCGAGGAATTAATACCTACGACACAAGGGAACAAATCTATTTTCTTTAGACTTTGCTGGTAACAAATTTTCACTAAGCAACTGAGCCGCATTTACTCTATCCGGAGGTGTTAATATTGTTGTTGCACTTTCAGACTCGGATTCTTCACATGACATAGACATATTTTAAGTTTGTTTCTCTCTTTATTTATACTAATAGGTCACAACTACAGGTAGTTAATAAAATAGTTTTATTGTCAACTTTGTCAATGGAGCTTCAAGTTTTTTTCATATGTAGTTTTACGGCCAATTGGAAACAAGTTCTTAAGCCCAAATCGTAGATCGTAGTTTATAATCACGAATCACAATCAGTGCCATTCGGTGGTCCACACTGCCACAGATAATGATAAAAAATGCATTTAGAAACTCCCAAAGGCGAAAGCCCATACAGCCAGTTTTTATCGAATTTCAAAATAAAATTCACTGAAATAATTGCAAAGTAAACTAAAACATTTTTAAAACACAAAACATAATGCATTTAAATAAAGCGTAAATGTTTAAATTACCATTTGTAAAAGTTTCGAAGACATAAAAAAACATGTTTGATTTAAAATCTCCTTAGTGTGGAATGTCATACCTGTTTGCTATAAAGTTCTTTGCCTTCGAGTGAACGCCATTTTTTAAAACTACACATTATAGTCCCTAGGGGTATAATATTGTACTGATTTTCATTACTCCCGCGGGTGTATATAGGCCATTGTGTTTCTGTATGCATGCATATAATAATCCACATAATGAGCAAGTGTGATGAAAATAAAATGTAACCGCATTATATGCATGATTGTTTTTCTGTTTTATATGGCTATTGTATTGCGCTTTTCTATTTTAGTGAGCTAAAAAGAATTACATGCAAAAAAATTCGCAATGCCTTTATTTTATTCGTTTTTGGCGGAACTGTGAGTGTATTTTTACCTATATTTAAGGAACTCTTAACTATCCTTAGAAGCACGTGAACTAGGCCATGGGGTTAACAAGGATCTGTCTTGTTTGCTTCAAGCGTTAACCTTACTCAATTCGCCGAGACGGTAAATGTTACACGGCTATTTTTTATCTGTAGTGTCCTTGTGTGGATTGGGTAGGGATCCCCCGCCGTCGAAAATTGGAAGGGCAAACTGTATGTTATCAAATTTGACACTTGGATAGTTTCATAAACGAGAAAAGGGTTCTCGCTCGGCGCATCTACTGGCTGCTTACTTAGTTTTTTTAAATAAAATTATTTGAAATGCGGCGATTCCTAACCTAAAAAATAGCTTTTTACAGCTTTTTTAAAGATTTTTACGGTTACCAAATAATAACCAAAAGCAAAAATCTGTTGGAATCATAACAAAAGGTATATATTATTATCTATCCTGTTTCATTTAGAGTCGCGTTTCAAAACATTTATTACTTTATACAAACAAACAAACATAAAGACATAGATGCATCGTCGTCGTATCATAGGTTATCGGTAATATTTCGTCGTCAGAAATAATTACCGATAACCTATTCGTGGTTACACTTAACCCATAGTGCTTAAAGATTGGTTTATTCCAGTAGGTGTGTTCCACTTTTTGTTGCGGGAAATTTAGTGGTCGTATATCAGCCGCACAATGGATCGGTTACAACGAGCCCTTGCGAACTCGCTAAGTTTCGCCACTATTAGTTAAGCAAGGGCACGTATTAAGGTTCCTAGGGTTGTCCAGACCCCAACCGGTCACCCAAAAAACCACTTAAATAATGACATGTGAAATCAAATCATAATTCTACTGTTTTTGCAGATAAGTCCTACTTAGGATTAACCCATTATCCGATCCCATTATTTTTCCATTTGCCATCCCGTTAATGTTCTCCAAGTTGATAGATAAATAAAGATATGATAGATAAAGATAAAAGGAAAAAATACTAGCAGTAAAATACTATCTGTAATAATCAGTATCTGTTCGCTTCCGTCCAAAATATTTTCTATTTTTCTTCCTATAAAAATGAATCTACCTAGTGCTTTTTGAGTGACAGCGCGTCAAGCCTCCGTAATAAAGGTCGCTTCTGATTTATATTCAAAAGAGGCGCATAATTGAAAAACACTCCAACAGAAATGAGTTTTATACGGCAGGCTATTGTACGTAGGTAAGTAGGTTAATATTACACTCGCATCGAAACTGGAATTCATTCTTTTCAGGACTATCATAAACCAGAAAACCAGCAAATAACAAGCATATTGGATTGATTTCTTCGCACGAGCAAACCCTTTAAAATCTATTAAAAAATCTAATAGGTGTTATTACCATTTTAGGGTTCCGACCACGATGGTAAAACCCCCTTTTTTTTGGACCTACTTTTTGTCCCGTCAGTAGGTATTTCAAGTCGTCCTACTGCTTTTATTGATAAAATATTTTTAATTTACACCTCTTAAATTATACGAAGGGGGATACCAGTCTGTACAACTTGAATGCACTATGGTAAAGTGGACTAAAGGGGAATCCCCGCTTGAACAAAATGTCGTATCGTACTGTAAGCAAGGGATAGCCCTCATCGCGCGAATCAGTTTACTTGTATGCTAAGTTTATTAAAATAATTAATTTATTATGGTAATTAAAAAATAAAACATAGCTACCTAACAAAATTAAAAACTAACTAACGGGCTAAAACTAACTACTTACTTGTATTGTAATTAAATGATTTAGGAAAATTACCTGAAAATTTATTTAATAGCAGTCGGCTTTGTTTTTAAATTTTTGTTTATTATTTTATACAATTAATTAAAGTAAAAGTAGAGCATAATCTAAAGTTACGTCTAACTCTTGTATTTTATGAGACTGGAAACATCTGTGAAAAATTTTAATATACATTAATTTATTTAAATGAAACATAATTATACGTAGTATCTAGTTAGGCGCATTTTGGTAGCAACGCGCACCTATTGCAAGTGTAAACACCCTCATAGTTAATTTAATAACGACAAACACGGGCAGTATCGAGCGGAGGGCCGCTCGGTCGTCCGGGTAAATTTAGATAATTAACATCAATTCAGTGAAACGTTTTATCAATTAAGTAGGTTGATGGACAACTTTAACCCACTATTGAGGCTCTTTCTTTACCATCTATCATATAATTAGTACCTACAGATAAAGGATCAGTGCATAATTGTACTGTAAGAATTGTTTTGTAATCCTGTTAGCTTTGTGGATGGTGGAAAAGTGAATGCGAGCCGCACTTCCCCCCTAGTCGCACTTGCCCCTACTGACCTATTTTCTCTTGTTAATTGAATATTTAGTTCTAGGAGTACCGTACAAATCTCGATACAATAATTTAATTCCTTGTACGTTTTAAATTTCAAATCAACCATTGGCTGCGGGCAACCATTCGATGAGATTAGCCTCGACGCTATCGAGAACAACTGTTATTATTAAATTGTAACTGAAACTTGAGCTCAAATTGAACCCAAACTCGGTACGAAATTCTGTTTTCTTAGGTCTGACCGCTTGCATGCAAATGAGCGTTATCTGGAAATCCAGTATTAAAACAGTGATTCGTTTTTAAGGATCCCATATAGCGAGAATATTGTTCCCGTCATGTAAAATTGCACGAAAATGAAAATTTCACATACATCATTTTATAAGTATTTCTGGAAAACTAAATAAAACTGACAGAAAGTCTACTGGTCTTTAGTCAAGAAGGTTTAAATCTCTTTGGTGGCACGCGCGCTCCCTGTGGAGTTTGCATCTTGCATATTTAGTATCAGAACCTATGGTGCCATTTACAGGGGGGGTGCGGACAAAGGAAGCGGAGTAGCGGGAGGAGGTGGAAGTATCTTTTCACTATTGAGTTTGAAAATGAGAATGTGTGAGTGAGTCACAATTGATACATTTGACACGATTTTGACACCCATGCTTTTATTACTGATCCATATGGGAGTGGCAAAATTTTTTGATTCAAGACTTTGAACATACTCATAGGCACATGTAGATACATGTAATAATAATAAATAAGCGTTTATTAACAGGTAAAAACCCATTGTTTAAAGAATTGCCTGGCAATGATGAAAAATCAAGGAAATTACAGGAAAAATATATCTTCCGAGATATTTCTGTAAAACTATGAAATAATTTAATTTACAGATTTACATATTTTCTCAAATCTTTGTGCAAAAGTTCAATAATGTAGAAGTTGACAAATAGTGACGGACTGTTCAATTTTATGTAAGGGTGGTGATGCAAGTAGTTTTAAGATATAATCCAAAATAAAACTATGTTCAGTTTAAACCAGATGATCGCTCGTATTTATTTGTAGTCATAGCAACCCTTCAGAAATTTGACAACATTTCTTCTTAAAAGTATATGGCCGTTACACTCCTCCTCGCTCGGAGAGCTCCTTAGGTGGAGGCAGACGTTTCATCAGCCCTCAGAAGCACAACGACCTTGCAGACAGGCCGGCGCAGTGTGCCTCCGCGTGTAGTCACGTCCACCATGCGCACGCGCCCGTCGCGACCCGGTGTGATTCCGGACACTCGGCCTCGCGGCCACATGTTTCTTTGAGAGGCGCCATCTGCAATCAAAATCAAATCCCCGATTCCCACTTTGCGCCCATCATCCGTAGTCCACTTCTTACGAGGCTGTAATTGCGGTATGTATTCGCGCACCCAGCGTGACCAGAAATGGTCAGCTAATCTCTGGCTTATTCTCCACTGCTTCCTTAGGTTATCTTCATCCGAAAAGTCTCCTGGACTAATCAATCCATTTGAAGCACCAAGTAAGAAATGATTCGGTGTAAGAGCCTCCTCATCATCATGGTGAAGGGAAACCTGAGTGAGCGGGCGACTGTTCACAATGTTCTCTGCTTCAGCCAGTAATGTTGCTAATACCTCCTCTTTAGGTGTACGAGTGTGGAGAGTGGCAGCGAGTGCCGTCTTTATGGAACGCACGAGTCTCTCCCACACCCCACCCATATGTGGGGCGTCTGGTGGATTAAATGTCCATTTGATCCCAATAGACGAGACTTGATCCGTCAACTGACCATCACACAATATATCCTGGATGGACTTCTGAAGCTCCTTGTCCGCTGATCGGAAGTTTGTGCCATTATCTGAATGGATCTGTTTTGGCAATCCACGTCTTGCTGCCATGCGTCGTATAGCAAGGATCGTAGAATCTGTCGAGAGCGAAGCTGCTAATTCAACGTGCACAGCTCTCGTACTGAAACATGTAAATAAAACCCCCCAACGCTTTTCATGTCTGCGCCCGATAGTCACGGTCATGGGGCCAAACAGATCTACTCCACAATATGTGAATGGCCTGCAGTGATGTTGCAGTCGTGAGAGCGGCAATCCAGCCATCATTGGTTGTTCACAGCGAGCTCGGCGTGCTTTACATGTAACACATCTGGCGATTAAAGATCTGACTGCCCCTCGAAGTCTGAGAATGTAGTACTGTTGGCGGAGCTCGTTAATCAGAGTTCCCATGCCATGGTGCCCCAGTTGTCTGTGCTTATGCTCAATAATCAATTTCACCACATAATGTTTCGCATCTAGGATCACAGGCCTCTTCAAGCCCAAGGGAAAGTCTCCGCTGGCTTCTAGTCTACTATGCACTCGTAGTATTCCCGATTCATCGAGTCCTGGGTTGAGTTGACGTAATCTACTTTGAGGCTTAACTTGTAATCCATTTTCAAGGTCCACTACCTCATCGCCAAAACTCTCTCTTTGAACATGACGCAGAATTATTGATTGTGCGCGGCATTCATGATCAGGAGTTAAATGAGTAGCTGATCGTCGGCATTTCTCTGTGAATAGAATTGCGTAAGCCAGACCTCTGACCAACCGCCGCCAGTTCGAGAATCTATGGGCATCCACATCCAGCACCGCAACAAAATCAACAGGACTGGTCGTCTCCTCCTCGGTTTCGGGCTGTGGTTCATACTTAGGCCAATTAGTCTCAGGTTGACGAAGGAATTCAGGGCCTAAAATCCATCTCGACTTAGGTGAATTCATGTTCCCTTTGGATCTGGTAGCTTCATCAGCCACATTTAAATTCCCAGGCAACCATCTCCATTCCATAGGCTGCGATATTTCATCAATTTCAGCAAGTCTGTTAGTCACAAAGGCTTTGGTCTGTCTAGGATTTTTGTTTATCCATAGCCACACAGTCTTGGAGTCAGTCCAAAAGATGCGCTTCTCAATCTCTATTCCTAGTTCCTTTTGGATTGCATGACCCAGCCGTGCTCCCATCAATGCAGCTTGCAATTCTAATCTAGGCACTGTTGCTGATTTCAACGGTGCTACGCGGCTCTTTGCAGCGACGAAGGCTATCTCCCTCTCTCGTCGTAGATAGGCAACACAGGCGTAGGCTTGTTCCGAGGCATCCACAAAAACATGCAGCTGAAGGCCATTGAGGGCAGAGAATCCATAGCATCTTTGTATAAAAAATGTTTTGCATTCTTTCAAGTCTTTCAGCCATCGAAACCAGACTTGTGATGCTTTCTCGTCTAATTGCTGGTCCCACGATATTCCACTGTGCCAAATCTCTTGCAGCATGATCTTCCCTCTAATGAGAAACGGACAGAGCATACCAAGGGGATCGAACACAGACATCACAGTCTTTAGCATTTCGCGCTTGGTTGGACGTCGTGAACCATTGACAACCTCTTTGTCCACCTTCTTCAAACTCAAATCAAACCCGAGGGTATCAGTAGCTGGTTTCCAGTTCAAGCCAAGTGTTCTTTCAGTATCATCTGACTGCTTGAGTATGCTCACTGTGCCAGCATTAGCTTGATCGGGTAGCACGTTCGGTCTGTTTGAAGCCCAGCTACGTATGTCGAAGCCTCCAGCTTGGTGAATCATAATCACGTCTTTTACTAATTGCTTCATCTCCTCCTCGCTATCCACGCTGTCGAGATAGTCATCAACGTAATGTCTTTTCTTAATCGCCTCGACGGCTCGAGGATGCGTGAGGGCGTAATCATCAGCATTACGACGTATGATGTAAGTGGCGGTACACGGAGAAGAGGTGGCGCCAAACGTCATAGACGTCATCTTGTAGATACTTGGTGGCCTGACTCGTTCCTTGCCACGCCAAAGAAAACATTGGGCATTCTGATCTTCCGCAATGATCTTTATTTGTAGAAACATCTCTCTGATGTCAGCAGTGACAGCCACAGGTCTTTCACGAAATCTCAAAAGTACTCCTAGTAAAGAATTCAGGAGATCAGGTCCAGTTAATAACTCTGTGTTAAGGGACACACCTTTTGTCTCAGCCTTCGCATCGTATACTAAGCGGAGCTTTCCAGGTTTATTAGGGTTCCTTACGCCAAAGTGCGGCAGGTACCATACTCGGCCGGTAGGTGCGTCACAGACCTTCTGCGCATAATTTTTCTCCAACATATTGTCGACCTGCTTCGTATAATCAGCAGCGAAGGCGGGATCGGAGTCCATCATTTTCTCAATAATACGAAGCCGATGCTCAGCGTTTCTTTTGTTGTCGGGCAGGTTTACATCATCTGATCTCCACAGTAATCCTGTCTCCCATCTATCCTTGATTCTCTTGGATTTCGTATCAAGAATATGCAAAGCACGTCGTTCTTCGGGCGATAATCTCGGACGTTCTTCTTGTCTAATTCCGATACTGTCGAGACGGAAATGATCATTTACCAGATCGTGGAGCTCCTCCTCCTCTCTAATATGAAGAGTGAATTCGGGCATGACTCTCTTAGAGATAGAAGAAACGAAACCATGCAGAACCCATCCCAGTTTAGTCAATGATGCTACTGGCTCATTCTTCTTGCCTTCTCTTATTTCACGGCTTATAATGAGCTGCCAGTTGTCTTGGCCAATCAATATAGTCGGACGACCGACGAAGGTATGAATTGGGATCCCTTCTAGATGTGTGTACCGTGCGACGTCGCGTTCAGTCACTGATCGTCTAGGCAGCGTCAAATCATTGACAGTCCGAACACGATTTAGTACGTGTGTAGCTTCAGGGGTGCGAATTGACAACGTCACGATCTGACTAACCATATTGCTACCTCTTCCGATGGCACCTTGGAGATTTAGTCCATCCTCAGGGCCCGTCGCTCCAATCTTTTCAGCAATCTGGCTTTCCACGAGCGTGACGGTGGAACCCTCGTCCAATAGCGCATATGTATCTACGCAACCTTCAGGGCCCTCCACGGTTACAGGTAGAACCTTCAGGAAGACTTTCTTGTCGTTTTCCGTCCACACATTAGCCGTAGTCTCCGTATTATCTTTTTTGGCTTCAGATTTCTCCTTCGACCAGTTCTTCCAGTCATCTCTATGTAGAAGAGTGTGATGACCGCCTTTACAGGTCATGCATCTAGCCTTTGATTTACATCTGTCACGCCGATGTGGAGACTTCAGACATTTGAAGCATAATCGTTTCTCACAAACCCACACCCAGTGTTGCTCAATATTCTCACTCTTGAATCCAGAGCAGGAGCTAATTGTGTGGTCCAATTTATCACAGAAGACACATTTCTTATCGCGTTGATCTGACACCGCGTTAATCGAATGATCATAGGTGTCTTTCTCCTCTGCGTTAGTCAGCAGAAGAGGACGTTTGGATGCGAAAGTGCCTGGTCTGGTCATTTTAGCTGTGGATGGCTGTTCTACTGCACCTCTCTTGCAAATATCCTCAGCTTCTCTCATTAAGAACTTGGCCATTGTTGGCAATTGAGGTTCATGAAGAGACAAGCCTCTACTGAAATCCAACCACCGATAAAAGATAGCTTCTGTAAGTTTGCCGATAATCTCAGCTGTTAGGTCAGGACTGTATAGGTAACCGGTATGGCCCGCAGATTCAATAGCAGCAACGCAGTTATCAACTTTGGTAGCGAGCACGACTACTTCAGAGCGTGCGCCAGATAACTTTGGCACTTTTCTTATCTCATTAATCAATTTCGCTAGGATCAGGTCAGGTCTACCGAACCGCATCTCGAGTGTCTTCATCACCTCATTGGCAGACGTCGTTGTAGCTATTAATCGAGCAGCTACTGCCTCCCAGGCCTCACCATGAAGACACCTTTGTAATCTGGACAGGTTTTCCTGATCAGTGTATTGACCAATCTGCGTTGTCCTCTCGAAAACGTTCTTAAAGCGTAGCCATTCCAGAGGATCTCCCGTGAAGGATGGTAGGTCTCTCGCCGATAACCTTCCCAGCAGCTTATCTGTCCCAACGCTCGTCCCAACAGTGGGCTTGGCTTTAATTGCATCTGTTATGGCACGTGTCAAGTTGTCTATGGTCGCGCTTACATCTTGACGTTCAGGCTGCTTAAGATGATGAACTTTCTGGCCACCATCAGGAATAATCTGGTCATCTGCTACTATATTCTCTACCCAGTCTTTAGTTCTATGAGATTGAGTAGACACGGTATCCCCTTTCACTGATAAAAGAGCAATTTCTTCTCGAAGTTTCGCGTCTATCAACGACTTCTCGATCTCTAGCCTCTGCTGTTCGAGAAGCCTTCCACGCTCCTGCCTTTCTTGTTCGAGAAGTTCCTGACGCTCCTGTCTCTCTTGTTCGAGAAGTTCCTGACGCTCCTGTCTCTCTTGTTCGAGAAGATTTTCGCGTTCTAGTCGTTCGCGGTCCAGTTCGGCTTTTTCTCTCGCCGCGCGTGCCTCAAGTAATCGTCGTTGAGATGCAACGCTAACTTGCGATAGTTTGCTGCGAGCCGAACATATAGACTGTACACTCGATCTACTGAGAGGTTTGTTTACGACCTTATCAGCGGCGACGGTAGCGGCGGCGGCGGGTACCGGTGGGGAATGCTCCTCCCCAGTAGTCGTAGTCGGCACCACACTCATAGTCGGTTGTTGCTGCGAGCCGTCGTCGTCACAACAAATGCACTTTTTCGATTTGGTCGCTCTCGTGCTACGTCTTAGAGGCATAGGTTTACTCCGTTCTAATCGTTGGATCGAAGGACCAGTTGATGCAAGTAGTTTTAAGATATAATCCAAAATAAAACTATGTTCAGTTTAAACCAGATGATCGCTCGTATTTATTTGTAGTCATAGCAACCCTTCAGAAATTTGACAACATTTCTTCTTAAAAGTATATGGCCGTTACAGGTGGTTTCACAGCCTTACGGGAATCCCGGACGGTCTAAAAATGCTATTGGATTCTTGGTAATAGATCGTTAATTAATAATAAAAAAAAGTAGGATTTACTCTGTAGTAAATGAAAAGCACATGAATTGGAAGGAAAAGCTATATAGCCAGAAAGCATAATAACTCAGATAACTAGCGAATGAATCAGCATTATTAAACATAGTTCAAGGTCTCACGACCTAACGACCCTAGTTTGCGGGGAGCCTGTCACGTCGCATAATTTACGACAATTGTTACAATGCCGTTTATTATTCGCTAAAAGAAGTATTTATTTGTGGGCGAAGTTGGGAGCGAAAGTTAGGTTTTGTCAAAGTATGAGTTACTACTCTTTGCTGATTTGCTTTGTAATTGTACTGAGCTGTCGTTTGGCAAGGAAATTCGATAAATATTACTGTCTATCAAGGTTGCTTACTTCATAAATAATCCTTCTATACAGGTTTGACCAAACGAATACCCTTTGGAGGGAAAGTACCCTAGACATTGAAGATAGAAGATTTTTTTTAAGGGAAGCAAGGAAAAAAAGGGATAATAGGTCAGTAGGGGCAAGTGCGGCTCAGGGGGAAGTGCGGCTCGCATCCAATTTTTAAGCAAAGAAAAGCAGCATATAAATAATTTTGATAATTCACTTGACTTTAATCGGAAAAAGTTATAAAGAAACATCTGTATTTTCGATCGAAAGGGTCAATCAAAAGCATCTATTTCTTTTGAATAACATAGTAGGTAATAACATTTCATTAAAAATTTTGTTCAGCAAAATAATTTATATGGGAGCCGAGTTGACAATAGCCCTCTGAAGGCATAAATCATCACTTCTGTGTCCAATATGGACCCCTGGTTGTAGACAGGAAATAACAGAAGGAAAACGAACCTGATTTCAGACAGTTCCTTTTTAGAGTTAGAACCTTCGCGTTTTTCCTGACCGCCGTCATTTCCGCATTATTATGACGCGATCACATTTTATTACTGCGAAATGTTTTGTGTATCCGGCTTGATGGGATTAAAAAATAAATTGAGTATTTGAAGGCGCGTCACGTAAGGACTTTTGGTTTTACGCCGCCCTAATGACCTCGTAAGAGCCGCGTACGTTACGTGAATGGCATTGCATATTTATTGTTGGCATTAATAACTTTTTGCATTACTCTAATTAAGGGACATTATAAGATACCTAATAAAATAACATAAATAAAATATTTATAATAAATTTATTAGTTTTATAATGTTGAGCACAACATAAATAAAACTAATAATATCGAATCATTGATTTTATTACAAAAGATAGTATAAATCGTGTGCTGCCTGTATGGCGGTTAAAGCGAAAGAGAGCGAGAGAACGAATGGAACGATAGGACATAGATACAGACACAGATAATAAATAATAGTTCAATGTTCGTTCTGAACAGGTATATAATATTATTATTATTTTAACTATTTACATTAATTTTGTCATTCACGATCAAGACAAGGGCATTATACGTAATCAGAGTTTCATAGTTAAAGTCAATCGCCAAATTCCAATTAGTCATATTATGCCTCTGTGACAATGAAACCTAAAACAAACCTAAAACCCGATTCTGAAGACACACATTTAAAATTTGAGAGTACTAAAACTAGTGTAGTTCCTATCTTCATAATACAAGTAACAAGGATAGAAACAAAAGTGCTGTAATTTTTTTAATTTGTGCTGTCAGAATTTAGGTTATTGTGACTAGTTTTAGAGGTCACCACAGAATCCTATTCGCTTGCAAAGCTTCTCTGGAGCTCTATTGTTAAATCGCTCTCCTCGCTTCGAGCGGTCGATTCAACAGATTTGTGTATCGGTTAACGAAGGAAAATCAGTAGAATCGATCGCTCGAAGCGAAGAGAGCGATTCAAAAGTAGAGTTCCTGATCTAAGACCGAATTAATTACAGACGTTTCGAAGCAAAGCAGCCCAAGCGCAAATTTCAGAAACCAAGCATGACGCAAGCACATATTCGTCTAGACTCTATTTACCTGGTAATTCTGCACAAAATGTGGAGGTATATTAGCTTCGACGAGCGGACCCACTCATCCGATCTCTGATCGGAGCAGGTACAGCTCAAGCAAAGTCACAGGTCTCGAAAACCATTCCACAACTTTGAAGGAAATTAAATGATGGTTGAAGGAAGTTTGATTGAGGCCCGAGTTTGATTGGAGGGGCTTGTTCCGAATTTAATTATTTACACTTGTTACCGGACGGCTGTAAAGTCCATAAAGTTGTCGTTTTTAATTACAACTGTAATCTAACAACCTTTACAGTGGCTGATTGAAATGCGAGTTTATTTCTGTATTTGTGACCATGGCGAACCCGTGGGGGTTTGCAAAACGAAACCGATCAAAAATTGTTTTATGTTGAACTGTGGTTTGTATAGGAGTATCGGTTTTAACCTGTAATAACTTATAGCGTACCTACGGCGATCGGGAATGTACCTACCTACTTTTTAACGCGGACGAAGTCGAATAAAGAAACTGCAGAATAAATAAGGAGGAATACGAAATATGAGAAACGTGGGCGGACTGTCGGCCATCTTTGTGAAAATTGTAACTTCAAACACAAATTACTGTTCAAACCCTACCGCTCCACCAAAGGGTAGGTTTACTCAAAATTTGAAGTATTTCAATAAGTATTTAATGCTGGGGCTAAATAATAATAAAATTAGGACCACATTTTTGGACAGGAATTCCTGTGGGTGGAAGAATATTTGGCAGTAAATATTCTGGCCTGAATCGTTTCCAAATATTTATGTTTTCATTTTACGTTGGCCGGAATATCATACATAAATCTAGTATGAAAGTAGACTATGTATGTACTTTATATCATCATCAGACCAGTCCACTGCTCGACGAAAGCCTCCCCCAAGGCACGCCACTGAACCTAATCTTCAGTTCTCCGCATCCAATCACTGTGATACGTCAGCATGCATAATTCTTTGCATTGTTTAATTATTTCAAGTGACGAAATCTATATCCTGTATATGGGATTGCATGGAGGATTCCACACGGAGGTGGCGGGTTGAACAAATTTTGTCCGCGGACCGTGACCGCCACCCCACCACCCCAGTGTGGTGGAGGCTTTAACCTAATATCCGCTTACAGTCTCATGGGTCGTGTCAACTCGATAATCGATTCAGACAGTTGTAATAAAATGTTTAATAACAATTACAACCCTTTGTTGTCACGTCAATGAAGCTGTTACAATTTTACTGCAAGTGTATTTGTCGCTACCTTGGAGAATAATGAATGACACCGGATGCGGAAGCACCGCCATTAGCAGGAAACATTGTCCGAAATAAAATAATGTTTGTTGGAATTCAAATTTGGTTGTCGTTGCAATGAGTTTTTTTAATAATTTGGAGGTTTGGATTAGAGTGAAATTCCTGGTGTTGGTTGGTTTCCATACAGTCGGTGTCAGTGTGTCCGCCGTCGCTACCATCCCAGTATGGAAGTGGCTTATACCTTAATATTATTATATCTTACGGGCTCTGGGGTCATCTTTGGAGTCAACCCAAAAATGGAAGCGTTGGTTGTCATCAAGACTTTTTAAAAGCCGTATTATTAATTATATACGGCGCTATGAAACAGCTAGTAAAAGCCACCAACCAGTGTAATGATTCCTATATAGAAGGTACAGTCGACCGCACCTCAGTGGAATAACACTTTGACCTCGGGCTGGCCTAACCTTTAAGGGAGTTTCAATGCGATGAGAGGCCAGTTTATAATGTTTTTACTTCCATTCGACGCGTGGTCGACCGTATTTTGAAAACCTTTTACAATATCGTACATCGGAATCAATATCCTTTATTCTGAATATTCCTGGTACAAACTATAAATATAAACAATTCAAGTACACCTACAAAAAGCTCTACTTTAAATGGAGTTCAGAGCGTACAGTAAGCAATATGGCCGGCAAAGAAAGCTTGTTTGCATTCACGTGCTGTTTGAAATCGAAGATATATCGGCCACGCGTGCTCCGCGATGTCTCTCTAAAAATCCTATTGTACGGTCGACCGCAAGTCAGTGGAATAAAACCAGTATAAACTGGACTCTCATAGCATTGAAACTCCTTAATAAGTTAAGGCCAGCTCAAGGTTAAAATGTTTCCACTGGACGTGTGGTCGATCGTACAGTCAAATGCAGATAAACCGGACTCTCCATGGCAGTAAACTCAGGTGACTTTTTGACGTCATTGTCAAATGAACTATATCTCATAGCTTTAAGTACAAAATCGCATGCGCGAGGCGAGACGCTGACATCTGTGTAAGGGCTCCCTAAACGAATGACATGCAGACTACGTGCTGGCCGTTGCTTCACTGTACTGATTGATGGTCCATCATGCAGCATGACAATCACGTAAACGTAACGCATGTCATGCAAGCATGATCGTTTAGGGACGCTAATATACGATTTTGTACTTTAGGCTAAGTGATATGAGCGACAAGACGGACAACGCTCCTTCTGTTTCGTTCTGTATTCTCAACTTTAGGCAAGGTAGTTAGGAGGGTTATGATCGTCTACAAAGCAATTTGCCTCTAAGACAAAATGCCTAAAACGTCCAATGTCTAATTATCAAAAGGTCTAAAAAGCATATCATATTGGTCTAAGATAGGTAAGGTTTATGTTTAGTTTAGTTTGTTTTCTTCTTTTTTAGTTTATCTATGTAAATTTACTTAAAAAATAAATTATCCTAAAACTAAAACCTACATAAAAACTAAAATTACCTAAAATCTTCGTGGCTGGGCGATGGACCCATGGTTCCGAGGACGCTGGCTGCATTGCCTCGTTGGATGGCCAGGCTGATCCTCTGAACAAGGTATTCCTTGCACAGAGGATCACCCGAATTTGTAAATTTACTTGTATTATATTGCTAATAAATATAATAATTTTATTGGTATATTACATCGTGTACGCAATTTTATTACCGATTAATCACGAGATTAAACAATAAATTAGTAATATGACCTGTGTAGTCTAGTTTCAGATTCCTCCATTTAATTAATTAGGTTGTGAATTACTGCGGCCGTGCGTTCAGTATCAAATACCCTACATTACTATTCACGTTGAGTCGGGTGGTGTTCAACAAGTAGATTACATTATTAATTATACTATCTCTACCTGTATCCCGTTACCGTATCTCTACGTACCTACATTTTCAGAAAACTTTTTTAAAATAATAAAATAATTGTTAACCATTTTTTGTCTTAGAGTTTAATTTTAAGGAATAAAATAAAAAAATTATGTACATAGGTACTAATATATTTAACCAATGTAAACTAACAACAACTTGTTCAAATTAAAACAGATCTATGTGGACAATTAAATTACTACAAAAAAGCTAGACATGTAAATACTTGGGATTTATTAAAAATTTATTTAAGTATTTCTAAAATGTTAATAAAATACAGTATTATTATTTGTAGAAGTCTACGAAATACAATCTTAAAGTTCTCATTGTTCAATGACAAAGCAGTTGAATTGTTTAAAGATAAAGACATATGATTTAATGGTTTCAAAATCTACTTAATAGAGAGCAAAAATATTTTTTATAAAATTAAAATACATTTTAAAAAATCAAACAAAGAAATGTTCATCGTGTCAAACTATAGACGTACATGTGCCATCAACTTTTTCATAAAGTATTAAAATTCTAAAATCTGTTTTTATTTTGCTCTCGCATTCAACATTAAAACACGAGTTGCATCTTCCATTAAGCAGAGTAAGGATGTGAACATACCTGGTATTTGGAAAATCAAACTAAATAGACGATCTTTTTCTCCTTTACATTTTCTAATATTCAATATTAAACAACATTTTCTGGAGTTTTTTTTGTGTTCAGTTATTTATTTTTATTTTTTGTTATAAAAAAATGTTAAATTGCTAGGCTAGGTAGTTTTTCCAAAAGAGATTGCTCCATTTAACATTATTTAACTGATATTTTGCCCATTAAAAAATAAACGGATCTGACCAAAGTCACCTACTATAAACAAACCATTCAACATTTCATTCATTTTGCAGAGTTCGTGTTCCTTCCCTTGTAGGTGGGTAGAATAGAATAGATTTTATTTGATGTAGATAACTTCTAGTACTTTTTAATTGTCTTCTTAATCGTATTTATACGCAAACGCATTAATTTATCTTTTTTTGCGGTTGAGTAACAAGAAAGTTTCTCATATTTAAAGCATGAAAAAATTGTGTAGAAATAGGATGGTGTAGAAAAGCGGATAGGAGAAATAGCGATTGTGAGGGACATCTCACAGACGGCACTATCTGTAAAAAAATCTGTGAAGCCTCACAGTGTGGAATAGGCTTTACCAGAGCCACATTTATGCGATATAATGCCACGGCGCGGCGCGGACCCAACGTACTCTAATGGACGGTGCATCTCTCGCATTTTTATGCTCGACAGCTTGCACACTAGTTAAGTACAAAGTCACTACTTGTACTTATGTCAAGTTATCTTTTCAGTCACGTTTATGTACCTAAGTAATACTTACTTATTCTGTTTCTTATACGTTCTTAACTTTTATATCTTCCCAAAACAGTTAATCCCAAGATTACCCCGTGATGATGACAAAGTCAAAAAAATTATTCGTTCGTCGGTGGTTTTGTTATGGATAGGTTGGTTGTGTAAGGTTTAGTTTAAGTCTACGTACGTGCGACGTAGGTACTTATTCTGCTTAAAGAATGCCATACAATAATGCTTATTTAGTAAGAAGATTATTTCTTAGTGGAATATATTTTCAGCGCGAAAATTTATGTGACCACATGCAGCGCCCGCGCCGCTGAGATAAAAGCTAGATAAATACGCGGTGTAAATAAGGTGATATGGTAATAAAGCCGTAAGTGCTTTTAAAGTTTAATGTAGATCCTAAAGAGCCGCATAATGTGCTGAGTGAGTAGGCTCGGCGAGTTTACTCTAAAAGACCTACCATCTCTTAAAATATTTTTTTGGTAACAATAAGTTACAACCTTTTACTTTGTTGTTTGGGAAAAACCGGGTGAGTCTAGCGGAGTTGCAAATGACTTTCAGGTTTCCTGTAGGTATATTTCCCCGATGTATTACGTTAAATTCAATTCAATTCTTTTAGATATGTTACGATACGATGTACGGTACGGTTGACGGTGCGATATGTTGAGATACGATTTAATTTATTTTAATTCCTTTCAAACACCGTAGATTAATAATATACGGATGACACATAAATATATATTAATGTCTTTATTTTTAGCCTTCTTGTAGTAGAGTTAAGTACATTAACTTTATTAATACACAATCCACATGCCTCATCATTATTTGGAATTCGTCACTATTTATTAATTAATTGTTCTTGTTTCATTATAAGTATTTTTTTCCTCACGATTCCAATGCTGGTAAAAGCCTTGCACAAGGCAAGACCGTGCTCCAAAAATAAATGCCTATCACATCTGCGCCCGTTGCATTCTTCTTATATTAGGTCTTTATAATGGCGGTATTGTCATTCAAACTAGGCTAAAAGGTTTCATTTCTTGTACAACATTTAACTCTTTGACGTTTTTAGTGCAGAGAGTAGGTACAGTGTTCATAAAAAGTCCCGCCCATTCGATTCCAGTGAGCGACGGTCACATCAGAACCACCCAATAAGCAATAAATATAACTATAAAGAGAAATCGCGGCGACACGCCGATTTATCGAGTTGAGAGCGAGTCCGCCTATCACACCGTAGTGTATCGTTAATAATGATTTATTATTAACCCTAAAGCAATACGGAGGGAGGTCGCCATGCTCATGCGTAATATCCGATCACATTCAGAAGGGACATTGTCGTATTAAGTGAAATTTGAAATGGGAATCGTATTAATGCGTAGGGTTGTAGAAAACTGTTCATTATGAAAAATTAACTAACAATAATGCGCTACCATTTTGCCTCAGTTCCAAGATTATCTAACTATGCTCACCTAGGTAAACATCAGTTTTAAACTTTTCATTAATTATGGCTAGCCTTAAATATACTTATTGTTTTAAACATCTGGTTTGTAATTTTTTTCTTAGTTTTACAAATTAATTGTAATAAATAACTATTGCATAATTAATTATTGCAACCATTGTAGGTAATCTATTTCAGAATTATTATTTTTTTAAACAAATTAACTTTTTATTTCTACGATAGCAGAAGAATGTTCGATTTGTCACTGTGTGGGATTACACAAAAAAATTATGGGATGTTTCGCTTCAGAAAACGTTCCGGGCGCGACGCGGCGGCGGCGGGGGTCTCTCTTTCGGGTCGAGTCGGCGGCCTTATGTTGCTTTACATTACATAGCCAACAAATATGTCACGTTAAGTTCGGAGTCGGTGTGCCCTACGGCCTGTGGCCGTAGAATAGAGTTGTTTACTCCCTCCGCCGACGCACTGCAACATTACCAGCATTCCCGATAAATACCTAGGACTCCGAATGCTGTTGGAAACCTGCGAAACAGTGGCCGGTGATCTGTGAAATTAAACGATTTACTAGGAATGTAGGTACATGTAGGTCGACCGGGGCATTTGTAACTAGGGGGAAAGTGTAGCTGCAGATGGATTGATGGAGAAAGACTAATACAGTAAGACAATATTAATGAAGACATTTTAACCAAATTAGCTTCAATTAGGTACGTAATTGATAAGGAAATTACATAAATGGCTCTATACAATTTAATTATGTAATTAAGTATACAATTTTCTGACTCATTATTTACAACAATGTCATTCATTAATTACCTATTTCAAATTTTATACTGTGATATATTTTTTTACAATGCAAGAAAATTTCATACTTTGTAATTTCTATAAAATGTTCATTGCGTCGCAACGTCATTTAAGAATGTAGGTTTCTATGGTAAAAAAATTGCATGAGTAGATAGTTATGGTAAATAAGCCATATATAGTAACTTAATAGCAGAGCAGAATACCACACAAATAATACAGTGAGCAACATCTTTCTGTAGTTGCATTTGCCCCTAGTTATAATTGCCCTGATCGACTTTTTTTTTTATGTCAACGTAATAACCTTAGAGCTATTGCCATCGTGTTACATGTACATAATACTCATTCATGTGAGGTAGGTAGGTTTGAAGCAAGTTAAAAGTGATATTAGTTTCTATAATTAGGAAGGGCAAACGGCCTCGAATTTCAGACGTCATGGTGGGGTTGAACCTCGCTGGGGACCGACAATTTTGTATAATTTGTGGGTTCAGGGAGTGTCATACTTGTGAATGATGTTCTCCTCGTTTGAAAAATATTCCCAAAAGCATCCTTGTTTTGTCATTAGACAAAAGGTCAGGTTACACAAAACTATTGCAATGTAGCCATTATTAATTACGTCTATTGTTCAAGCATTTATAGTACGTGTGGTCGACTGTCCTAACTATTCATTTTATTTATATTTATTAGGTTTATAATGTTGTAGATTACCATAATATTACAGTCTTGCGGACCCAATTGTTTCCCCATTCAAATGGGTCACTCTCATTAAATATTAATGCCATTCAGAAAAGTCTAAATAACACTGAATAAGCGACGTTGCCAGCTCATTCTTAAGGAAATTATCTTCACGAAATTCATAAGTGGGGCCATTTAGCCTGAATTATAAATGACTTACGAAAGCTTTCCCTGGACTTTCCGCCGTCGATTGAGCTCTTCCGTAAGCCGAGTGAGGACACGCGTCACTTAATGTAAATATTTCACAGCGGCCCTTAAACTATGTTAGCGGACGAATAAAAAAATCACAAACCGTAAAACCCTGTACTCAACGAGGCTATAGCGGTGGGTGCAAGTCATGAAGGATCTAGTTTTTTAAAGCTCTAGAAAGATTTTTTTACTTTGCCACTCGAAATTAGGGGCTTTTGAAAGTGTGGGATAAACGCTCTTTTACACAAGCGCGAATACAATTTATAATCCAACACAAACCTGGATAGATCCTTGCCTACGTACTGGTTGGCACTTGGAATATTTAGTTCAATTTAAATTAAGACATTTAGGGCCTCTTACACCGCTTGCTGATAAAGTCCCAGATACCCTATCTGCAGGTTATCTGACAGATAGCCTATTTTTTTGGTTTCACAGGTATCTGATTGCCTATATCTAATATATTTCATATAGTCTATCACACAGATTTATCTGATAGATTAGTTTATCTCTAAGATTACTATCTGTAACAATATCAGGAAGTGGTGAAAGAAGCCCTTACACTTTCTGTGTAATCTATAATAGAAAAGAAGTAGAAATCCTTTTTTTAAAATTACTTTTTATTGTTAAAGGCAACATTAATGGAGCTACGATTCTAATACTGACTTAGACTTCATCTAGTAGATCACCCAATATTCAGCCACCAATTAGCAATTATAATTTCAGAAAATACACTTTAGTCGTTCTTCATACAAACCTTCGCCGCCGCAACGCTTTCGCAACGCCGCCGCTCAGTGTGTGTCACGCTTAATAGTCTAGGTATTTGCTTCTTAACCTCATAAGGCGTTTCACAGACACACGCGTTCTGCTGTGGCGGCGCAGGCCGCAGCTTCAATATGAAAACGCAGGTCGCGCGTGTCTGAAGTCTCACATACATTGCATAGGAAATACAACAGGCCGCCACCGCCACCGCAGGCCGCGTGTGTCTGCGATACACCTTAAACTGTATTTTTTTATAAGCTGCACTTCGAAAAATACCAGTTATAAACGCTTATAAGTTTTAACTTATAACACTGATAGCAGATATCCCACATTCGTACATTGGAGTCCGTCTGTGTTTTATAGCCGTCCAACCACGATAAAAGTCGTACGGCGCTCCCTACACTTCCGTGGCCATTGATTTGGAAACACGTACGTATGGTGTCTGAAAGAAATGATTTGGCCGCATCCATGCACGCAGGACTGGCCAGAGACTAGATCAAACTAAACGCGGAAGATACACAACTCTTAAAGTGTCCCTAAACGATCATGCTTGCATTGCATGACATGCAACGTTTACGTGAATGTCATGCTGCATGATGGACCATCATGCTAGCTATCAATCAGTACAGTGAAGAAACTGGCAGCACGTAGTTTACATGTCATGCACGTAGTTTTCATGTCATGCACGTCAATCACTACAGCTAGACGGCCATGCATGAGTGACAGCACGTAATGCATGTCATGCCGCAAGATCGTTTAGGGAGCCCATTACAATGCTTAAACAACTGTGCATGACTACATGTCTAGTGTTAAGTCAAGTGTGTAAGTTTGAGCCTTAGGCTCAAGTTTTCAGGCGCTGCTACCAACCCGCAAAAGCTCAAGTCTTCAAAGCTCTAGCTTCAAGCCAGTGTAAGGCTCGAGCCTAAAAGGCTTTGAGTCTTGAAACCTTTAAGACTCGTATTTATTTTAGATACTCGTATTATTTTAAGTTTTTCTTTTTATTTCTCTCTATAGCATGTGAATGCCATGCAATGAAGTCGTCGCTCCGTACGTGGTACCTACTTTTGTAGTAAATAACGTATCTTCGTCTTTTTGGTTCCCTCTACGGCCCGGGTCAATCTTGCGGTCTCTCCTGTGATGTACGGCCTCCGTCTAGTGGGTCTCTGTGTTTTCTTCCCCTAGGGTAAACATTGATTGTTGGGGCCCTAAATAAATAACAACAAAGGTCAATAGGTAAATGTACAAAGACTGGGATTGTGATTCTAAGGGTTACATATTTATACGAATTATAATTTATGTCGTATCTACTCGTCAATCGGTTTCATCTTGGGGCTTAGACCCGAGTGCCAGGTCGTGGTTTCATTCCCAGTAGGTAGAAACTATAAACAATAATTGATAAACAAACTTCATTTTGAGGTTGGATGAGGTTAGAGAAGGACCGGTAGTCGTGGAGATCCCTGGGGGAGGCCTTTGTCCAGCAGTGGACGTCTACAGACTGATATGATGATGATGATTGTACTATCCAACTAGACACATGGCACATAGCACACAACAAAGTAGGTACTTCCCTTGAGAAGTGATGCGAATCAGATAGGAAGCAGCTCACGACAGAAGTGGGCGTAATTTTGTTTCTCCATTAAGGTAATCCTACGAGTGGCACGTGCCCGGTAAAAGAGGTATTTTTATATAATAGGTTTATTTGGCACACGAAAAACAACACCATAATTATATACCTACCTAATAACTATGATAGATAATAGATATACAATTATCATAATGAAAGATTATGATGATAATGAAACTTGATTTTAAGATGTGTTGCTGTAGTTTGTTGCGCCGCTTCTCTCCAGCGCCAACACCTGTATACCCAGTGTAGTTAAAAAATATTTTGACTTTGACTTCACGCCGCGCCGTTCTTTTTATTACAAGCATTCCTTCCATGCTCGGTAGGCGTGCTAGTTAATGAAACACACAGTTCATATTTCCGATATTAGTGAGGATACAATATGGACGCCGCTTGCAGCTCGATAGGCTATTAAAGAAATAAATAAAACGTGTTAACAACGCCTTTCTCTGCCCGCGGGGGGCATGTTTCATGTCGCACTCACGTCGCACGCGATAAATCGCACTGGAGCCGATAACGTATGACGCGACACAGCTATTCGCTTTGCCACTAGGTATATACCTAAGTACCTACACATACCCACACTCACTAAACAACGTGTCTACGCTTAACAACTATAACCTATGTACAAGTGTCTGTTGCAGTGCGATAGCACATAAAAGATGTAGAAATCTACGATGGGTGAAATGCAAAATAGACGTAGGTACCGTAACGAAACTGATAAATTTCGTTACGTTACGTTAAGTTTCGTTACGTTTTTCTACGAAACTGATTATCAGTTTCGTTACAGTACGTCTATTCTGCATTTCACCCGGATAAGAATAAGATAAAAACTCTAATTTTGTAATAAAGTTGGCAGCAGTTGGTGAAAAATGACAGCTGTATGTACGTATTTTATATTTACATGAAAATTTAATCCAAAATCTTCTCGCAAATATCCATCCCTTCATCCCTTTTCAACGTAAAATTGCAAGCCGCAGAACTTGGAGCAACTTTATCACGAAAAGTTGCCCTTTCTCACGCCACATGTCCAGCGGAACTGGAGCTCTGATAATGCAGTCGATCCCGAAATACTTTCCGCGTTACAATGCAATGAAAGGGCGAGGGGGCTCCAGAAAAATTGGCTCCGTGGAAATCCTTTGGGTTTCGAGGCACGCACGGCACAGACGCTGCGCGGCGTGCGGGGCGAGGGGGGGAATCGACTGTCGAATGCTAAATAACCCCCTTCCTGCCATCGATTATTGTGGCCGAATAATTCGAATACGCCCAATGGGTTGAGTCGAAGTATGGGGATGATTTCAACCGTAAATGTCAACCGGCGCGGCGGTGTCAGTGTACTTTGATGTGAGTGACATCAAATGCGGCAATCCGTCGTTTTGCCAAAAATGATTTTTGAGTCCTCACGAGAAAGTTCAAAGTTCAACAGTCATTGAAAGTCAGATTGCCGATACGACTCAAAGAAAAGGGTTTTCCCGCGGGAAAACTCGCGGGAAAGACTTTTCTACGCAAGCGAAGCCGCAGGAAACAGCTAGTATTAGTTTGGATTGGATTTAATAAGATTTTTTCCAACAACTTTGTTTACTTCCTGGACTATAAGTACTACTTATTGTGTAACAAAACTAATGTATTCAAAGCTTTTCTCCTACAATCCAGTTGAAAATGCTCAGTAGAGAGATGTGGTTACCCCCCGCGAGCGGTACACAAACGAGGGGGGGGGGGGGGGGCTGGGGCTGCGGTGCGGCGTGACGGACCAATTTGAACAATCGCTGGTTTGCCTGCTTTACTATTCGGCTGTATGTCGGTCGTGCTATAAATCAGTGTAATTGATTTAGTAAGACCCATCGACCTGTTTACTGAGGCCTTGGGCCTACCACCCGGGATACACCATTAACGTTTTTTTAATGCGAAAATCCTGCCATTTTCAAGAGACGATCCACGCACACATGCACATTTGTACTCTGTCGTTAGGAAACGCACACGTAATAATCGAACAACAAATTCGTGCACACATCGATACGGCGCATGACCCGGTGGTCTTGTATTGGGCTCCCTAAACGATCATGCGGCATGACATGCATTACGTGCTGTCACTCATGCATGGCGACTCCCTTGTGTTGCTCTATGTCTTAAGCGGTCCCTGAACTATCATGCTTGCATGACATGCGTTACGTTTACGTGAATGTCATGCTGCATGACGGACCATCAATCAGTACACTGAAGCAACGGCCAGCACGTAGTTTGCATGTCATGCACCTAGTTTGCATGTCATGCACGTCAATCACTACAGCTAGACGGTCATGCATGAGTGACAGCACGTAATTGCGTTAGTAGTAGTAGAGTAGGGACTACTTTATACCGTCAAGCCAGTTATAGTGTGTCTGTGGTTGGTTACGTATACATACATGTAACAGTGATTAATAATCTGTACGCAATCTACGTAGATGCTTCCCGTAATTGGTATTACATACCTGTATAGGAGTTTGTGGCATGTGATATTACAGTTGTATCTTATTGCCTATCTATACCTACAATTCTAAAACTGTAACGGAATTCGGTGTTTCTGAACTATGGAGACAATGATAAACCTAATTTTAGTGCTGTAAAATTTTATGTGCCTTGAGAATCGGGTCTAATGTAAGTAAATACTACTTGACTTACGACAATGTTCATAATTTAATATGAAAATAAATAATACTTCTTTACTTATGATAATTTTAGACTCTGTTTGTGCATGTTTCGTGAACTGTCGTAAAGTCATAAAGTGATTATAACTTCATATTAACGTTACTCTTTTAAAACTTAAGTAACGGCGAAAATGAATATTGCTTGAAAATTAATGGTGCATGATCATCGACTACAATGTCGGGATACCAGAATAGGTCCTCCATTCCCACGTTAGATCGACATACAGATCACCAGAAGCCACTAATATCGTATTGAATTAATGTCTTATTGGCTAACTATACCACACGTACTGTTTGCCATACGAGATTAGTTTGGCAATACTAATATGTAACTTTATTGTGTTACCTAGTGCGTAAATCGTGTTTTTCTTTTATATACAATAGATATAACTAGCAGCTACACCTACCTCAATTCGGTAATAGCTTAAAGCGAAGATGCGAACAAAAACGATTTACGTAAAACGCTGCTGCTGTACCGGGTACAGCCTACCTTATTTTTAAGGTATTTTACAATACAGTTCACCCACGTACCAACTTTTACTGACATTTTGGGAAAAACGTCCGTGGCATTTGATTAAATTGTTCAAATACATTACGAGGTCCCTAACACTCACTTAGCATGAATAATTTGTAGGCCACGATTCTTTCCCGTCACCAAATCCTAATATACTGCTGGGAACCCACGAGAGAAATTGTGGATAGTCAGTCAGGGTGAGGATTTAGTACGTCACTTGTATATTAAAGTGGGGATTTTAGAAGCTCACGGCGACCATTTCTGTTTTTTAGGTATACCTATGTTTGTATCAGGCTCGTGAAAATATAGTTAAAGACCAATCGTTTGGTGCTCATTCATGAAATCCTAGATCCTGCCTGGGTTAAGTCACAAAATTCTTACTAATACAGGTAATGTAATAATCTAGAAGAAGTTACATCTTAATGTTCTGCAAATAGAAATCAATAGAATTCCAAAAGATCATCCCCTAATCGATCAGCGTTTAATCTAAGACCTTAGCAATTTCTCAGTTCGGCCAATATATCAAAATCAGTTAAAGTTGTCCACCTTAGTGGTGGCCATTAGTCTGGCCACGCGGCCAACCCGCCGCCCAGACAAATGGGTCCTCAATATATTAGCCCCGGGTGAAATATGCCCTTTATGGCCCCAACAATTTGGGCCATGACCCTGAAATAAATCTTACAATTGCCAATTTTTGGCTCAGATTAATGACAACTTAAAATTACTGGAAAATATTCATGAGATTTACTTATTTCTGGTCACAATTATTTTCACTTTATTGCAACCGATTGCAACGACAAACCCAGTAAGTATTTAGGTTTTTCATCATCGGTATGTCTTCAAATTCTCTTGAAGTCTAAGCTTTTCATTACCCGCATTTATATATATTAGTTTGGCTGAAGGTTATATTTTGGTACGAATATTTTGAATGGATGTATCTTACATGACGTTTAAAACCGCTCATTAATAATGAAATATTATTTAATGGGACGAACTGAGATAAAACTGATTGTCTATTTATCCGATATTCGGACGTTAGTCGTTCCGTTAAATGCGAATAAGTGAATCTGACGTCAATAACTTCACACTATTAATACATATTTCCATCTTTCGAACTCCCCTGTTCTGTTACACACGGGAACGCTGAATAAACATTTCGCGGCATAAATGTTATCCCAAACGTAGAACAAATGCAGGTAAGTGGCGGTCCTTGAGAAGGTTCGTTTTATGAGGTAACCAGCCATTAGGGAAGTGTTGGTTTTTGCGTATCTCTACTGCTGGGGAGGGGAAGCCCCGTGCGATATTAGCGGTGAGGGAGTGCGTGATCCTTACCGAATGGGCACTTATGTGCGAACACGCTCTCGCTACGTTTTTATTATTAAAACTCGACGTGTCTGCTGACGAGCTCTTAGCTTACGTATTAATTCAAATTCGTGTATTCAAAAATACGATCCTCTTCTTGACGTCAATTTTCTCTTAAACTACTCTGTTTGCACCTGTATAGCTGAGGAGATGAAACAGCAACAAACCCAACAGGTTCTTTAGGAACACAACTCGTATCGTATCATCAATCAACAATATATCGTATCATCATTATCGTCAGTAGGTTTCTAGGGCTGTCTCGAAACCGAGTTTTCTGTCTATAATAGAAAACGATCAATAAAATTAAAGATGTTTGATAATTTAAAGAAATAAAGCTTAGATATAAACACCAAGTTACATGAGCATTGTAATATTTTTTGTGGTCTCAAAATTTTTTTTCGCAAGTGACAAGGGTTTCTTTCACCACTTTCCGATAATGTTACAGATAGTAATCTTAGAGATAAACGAATCTATCAGATAAATCTGTCTGAAAGATTATCATCATCATATCAGCCTGTAGACGGCCACTGCTGGTCAAAGGCCTCCCCCAAGGATCTCCACGACGACCGGTCCTGCGCTAACCTCATCCAGCCGGGTCCCGCGACCTTCACCAGATCGTCGGTCCACCTTGTGGGAAGGCCTGCCTACGCTGCGTCTTCCTATAGATTATATAAAATATATAATAATAGTTATGATACAGGCAATCATATACCTGTGAAAAAAAATAGGTTATCTGTCAGAAAACCTGAAGATAGGGTATCTGGGAATTTATCAGCTAAATCTACGGTCTGTGTTATATAACGACATAGAGGAACTCCCAGCTAAGTAGGTCGCTATATAATTGCATCGCCGGGGCGGACTCACGGAGATGCTCAGGACCTTTTTATTGCTCGTCACGGGGACAATATCCGCGCTCAAAGACAGAAAGGCCGTGTAATAGGAATGCAGCTTGCAGCTTTTACACAGCGTTTGACATCCTTGTTTTATGCAACGTTTAAATTTTTGCTTAAAGTGCTGTTCATTTGTGCTGTCAGTATAGAGCGGATGTGATAAAAAATTGTCTGTTGGACTGTTATTTCAATTTATAACTGTAGTAGATATTAAAGTATTTTTTAGGGTTCCGTACCTAAAAAGGAGCCGTTATTAAGATCACTTCGTTGTCCGTCTGTCGGTCTGTCAAGCCCCTGTTCTCAGGAACGCGTAGAGGTATCAAAATTAATATCACATACTCAGGTCTGCAATCCCTTGAAGCTGTGAAAAAATCAAACATCTAAGTCAACGCAGTATAAAAATATGGTCGTTCTTGATGCATTTTTTAGTATTTTGGGAATCAAAACTTATGGGGTACTTCCAGTTGACCTAGAACCTTGAAATTAATCAAGAAGCAACGGGGATGGTCCCTGCACCGACTCCACGAAACATGTTTGACCTCATAGAGTATAAAATAAAACTACTGAAAAAAGCATACCTATAGGTACGATTTCTCGCTTGGACATTTTCCTTCATTTTATCTTACGTAATCTTTTCTTGTGTTTCTTTTTGTTACGCTTCATTTTAAGTACGTGCCTTCCATAAACGTAGAGAAAATTGAACTACAAATAGCTCTAACAAGAGCAAAGATGGTCGGGAGTGGAAAATACAGTGGAAACAATTGAAGCGGAGTAAACGGCATGTCAGGTCGACAATCGGGTTGCGAACGGGCGAAGTTCGATCGTTCCTTTCTCGCTAATAGCGTAATTAGTTTGCCACCGCACAAGCATAGTGCCTTCAGGCGGTGCCATAGAGTACATCAAACCAGTAACATCATTATAATGGGCTCCCTAAACGATCAATCTGCACGACATGCAATACGTGCTGTCACTCATGCATGATCGTCTAGCTGTAGTGATTGACGTGCGTGACATGCAAACTACGTGCTGGCCGTTGCTTCACTGTATTGATTGATAGCAATCATGATAGTCCATCATGCAGCATGACATTCACGTAAACGTTGTATGTCACGCAGGCATGGTCGTTTAGGGACACTTTAACGATTTACTGTAATAATGTCCAATCTGAAAAATGTCCAACCGTTGAAACACGTCCAACCTGAAAAAAAACGTAGCAACATGCATGATGGACAATATTATGCTTACGCTGCTAACTTTTGTGGTGGGAACCAAAGTCTTTTCTCTTGTCATAATTTTTCTTAAAATTTCAAAATTGGTGGTAATTACTCTACCTACCTACTAGTCCTGTTTAAGGTCTTGTAATTATACTCATTCGATTCGTTCCAAAATTAATATCCTTTGTAAATCTTAATTTAAGATACGTTTACTTCATTGAGGATGTGAATTCCTGCAAATCTCCAAGTAACCCAGCCAAAATCTCCTTAAATCACTCCAAGTCACTGTTCAGTATCATTTAGGCGTCCGAAAAATGGCGGCTGCATCGGCAGGTCCATCGTCGCGACACATAAAGGTAGCAATTATTAATTGGACATTGAATGGACAACACGTTCGTCCATCGTGATTATTTTAGGTTATTTCCAGCAGGCGTACCCACTGTATGTTTTACTCTGCGGCCACGTTGACAGCGTCGACAAACGAGTGAAGTTTGATCCCTGTTCATTAGTTCGCCATTGCTCAGCCCCAAAACCCATTGGAGCGGGAGGGTCGCCTACGAATTAGCTTATTACGCCTCGGTACGGCTAGCATGGCCAGTTTCTGTAAATAGCTGTATAAGACTTATCTACTGGTGTTTGTACGGCCGACCGCATGTCAGTGGAAACAAAACCAGTATAAACTCGTCTCTCGTAGTATTGAAATTCCCTGATAGGCTAGGCCAGCTCAAGGTCAAAGTGTTTCCAATGACGTGCGGTCGACTGTACATCCTTGGTACAATGTAGCTTGGAGGCATGCTCTAAGCAGCCCGGTAAATACAGTAATATATGTACTTACATTGTGTCAAACTGGTATTTACTTAGAATTAGACAAGGATAGGAAAAATCACAAATAGCTCCAGACCAGATCCAACTTGTACAAATTGTACAAAGTCGAATCTTGAATATGAATATGACTGACAGAAAATTTAAGACTCATATTAAAAACAACATAGTAAGAAAAACTTAACCCTCCTTTTTCTGTAGTCGGGTTAAAATAGGCAATTATTTGAATGACTAGAAGCTTTCAGCTTCGCACATTCTTTACAAACAAGGGTTTATACATTTTAAAATATGTGTTGCGGAAGTTTGCTGCGCCGCTTCTCTAAGCGCTAACACCTAGGAAGCGATGGTAGATAAACAATTAACGTGTGTAAATGTACCCAGTGTACTCAGCAATAAAATATTTTGAATTTTGACTTTTTGTCGTCTGTCCCTAAAGGGCTTCGAGCCCCCGACCTCTGGCGTTTAGCGAATTGTTGAGCCGTGCAATCCTAACCAACAGACACAAACTACGGCACAAACTCACTTTTCAATGTATAATATTAGGAGCACCGTGCTAGCTGTACTTTCACAGCGTCTGATTAACTGGAAATGGACGAAGCTGATAAGCTGATAGTTTTTACACTAATGTTCAGTTACAAAAGTCATTTAAATTCATTAAATTATTATTTCCCACTCAGCTCTCGGGAACTGATTTGAAATTATACAAATTCTCGAAGGGACGTTATGAAGCCATTATGTTCATTAAATTTCAAATACTCCTCGGTCCAATCCAAGGTATTTAATGACCGGAACAAAATCTGTTCAGTACAAAAGATCTGAATGAACAGAGATAATAACCGAAAGTACATTTTAGCCAGTTACGTCCTAAACAGCCCTGTACCTATAATATGACGTCTTACAGTAGATAGATAGATAAAACATTTATTTCTTACTGCAACACATACATGACAAACAAGATAAACATACAAAAAAGTCCTAAAACAATTATTTTGAATTTTGTTAGGCATGTGTCGCAGCAACAAAATGGCGCTGACTCAGCATAATGCTGCAGCACGCTGCGCGTACTGCGGCGCTGGTATTCTGTCAGCACCACAAGTGACCTCACAGATATATGGGTTCAACACCTACAATTTAGGTTTAGAGGGCTGTTCTGTAGGTTAAGGTAAGAAGGTTGCAGTAGGTTAAGGTAAGAAGGTTGGAGCGAAATTGGAAGGATGAACTGGATGGCTTCATATAAAACACATGAGACTATCTCGACTATTCTCGACCGGTATACGTGGAAAAGCGATGGGAGGTCTTTGCCCAACAGTGAGACAGCTTAATTGACTATAAAAATAGATAGCAATACATCATCATTATATCAGCCTGTACACGTCCACTGCTGGACAAAGGCCTCCTCCAGGGATCTCCACGACGAACGATCCTGCGCTAATCTCGTCCAGCCGGGTCCCGCGACTTTCACCAGATCGTCGGTCCACCTTGTCCCACAAGGCCTGCCTACGCTGCGTCTTCCGATACGTGGTCACAGTAGAGTGGCGTGGTCGCCACTCGAGAACCTTTCTGTCCTAACGGCCGTCAGTTCTATACATACATACTCGAACATATTCAGTTTTCGTATGTAAGTATGTGAACTAGTTTTGTTTTACCCCGTGCATGACCTTTCCAAGCACCGAGTGGTTAACTACCAATGTTTATAGAGTCCCTTCAACTTTCCCAAACGTTATTGTATCTTAGACGAGCTTGGACATTCTGATAGTTCAACTATTTGCTATGCCATCGAGCTAATAGGGCCTGTGGGTGCTATTTACTTGGACGGTCATTTGACCCTCCGATAGGCAACTTCTTGACCCAAACAGTAATGTAACGGCTGATATCGATGGTATAGAATGGATACATACATAGCCTCCTGAGTCCTGGGAGAAGAATATTTATTTATGTATTTTTAAGTTTAACGTTTTGTTTTATTTTTAATTTTTAGTCCTCAAAAGAAGTGATCGCTGACTGAGTAAACGTCAAAAAATACAATTATTTTGTGTTTTAGTTATGTTTTATTTTTAATGTTTTATCCTCATGCGAGGCCATGGGGTCACAGATATACTACCTACCAGTTTCTGATTTGAAATTTGAAGATTAGTTGGGTGCGTTTTTCCTGGTTTTATACCACATTGGTCATAGATAGGTAGATATTCGTCACACATAGCAAAGCGTCTCCATTCGCCACACCAATTAAAGTACCTATTAATTTCTTTGCACACACATAAGTATAATCAAGCATTTTTTTTTACCAATTTAACTTGTTTAAAAGAATTTGCAGCTTTTTGTAAATAATTTTTTTCAACATAAAATACATGACGTGGTTCCTGAGAACAGATCTTCGTATCTCCTATAGTTTCTGACTTCCCAGTACTGACCCATCCAAATGTTACACTCTGTATACCAGAACAAGTCAGGTAATTTATCGACGAGAGAGGCGCTGTTATAAAGAAGTTATTGCAATAGTTTTTGATGTAAAAATTGTAACCATCAAAGTCACAATAGTAAGCTTCGACTTATTTCGACGACGTTTGGTATATTATACTCAAAGATAGGTATGGATATTGGGAATTCGAATAATGCGAATTAATTTTTTTGCCTAAGTACCTACTCAGTTCCTACCTGCCTAAATCTTTCAGCAACCTTATATATGTTAAAACTACCATTCATCAGCTTACGGTACGCACTCTGAGAAGGTTTAAAGTCCGTATAACCCATTCCTCCTAAAGCGAAATAACCAATTCCGTACGCCATTACTTTTACCGGTAGTATTGACCTTAGCGCAGTAAATCCAGCACGTTTTAGGAGTTTAGGAGCCAGTCAGACTGTTAAACAGACTTTTTTTATTTACACCCATGAGAAGTACTCTTTACTTCCAACGGTATCGGATAGTGAACGCGAAATCGATAGGAACCAATCAACTCTGGTGATTGCATAGGTGATCGTATTGTGTGAGAGATTTTATGAACAAACGTACGGTGTACTGATTCAAATTTTAATGAAAAGCAAGGAATAATAAATGAAACTATAACCAATCTCATGAATATGAACGAGGATGATTTATAGGTATATTATAATGAAAAAGTTACTCAATATAACTAACATAATGGCCATTCGGACTCCCGAAATATACATAAATGACAATTTATTCAAAATAAACAAAATGAACGAATGGCCAAATGACACAGTCTAGTCTACCAATCAATCAATGAGATATCATCCGTGCGAGTAGGACTCGCGCCTGGGGGAACCCTAATAGTATAGGATACCTTTTTTCCTTATAAGGTACCTATGGAACCTTAAAAATCTACAATATTAACTGATTTTTATATACCTACAACAATCAACAGTCTAACAACACATCAAAATCAGAACGACCACTGTAACATTGCATCTATATATAAATCCGTGAACAACAAATGACAAATTACCCGAACATCAACGTCCCCGGAGGAAGTACAAGACGCGATTTCTTAGATTTATAGCATCAGGCCATCGCAACAGCAAGCGTTTTAGCAAATTAATTAAGTCTCAAGTTGTCCGGGGCTAGAGATGCGACGGAACAAGACAGATTGCCGTTAGCGGGGATGTTCGAGGCGATGCAATCACACAGTTCACTATTTACAAAGACCATGCAATGACCTACCAGGTGATTATGATCTTAAGAAGGCAAAGTAAGCTAATGGTACGCACGTAAGAGAGGCACAACCAATATAAACAGTCTCTCATAGTATTGAAATTAATGAAGTCTCAAGTTGTCCGGGGCCTAGAGATGCGACGGAACAAGACAGATTGCCGTTAGCGGGCTTGTTCGAGGTGATGCAATCACACTGTTCACTGTTTACAAACACCATTCAATGACCTACCAGGTAACCATGATCTTAAGAAGGCAAAGCAGAAACACAACTAGTATAAACAGTCTCTCATAGCATTGAAACTCCCTATAGAGCTATTGGCCGGCTCAAGGTCTATGTGTTTCGGCTGACGCGCGGTCAACTGCCTTTTTTTTTTTTTTATCTGTCTATTTTTATACACAATACAATTTCATTTAGTTTCTGACTAGATTACGTGTATCTAACTATTGTTTCACTTTGACAAGAATATTTTAAACAGTAAAAAGGGGCAAAAACCGAGCTTCATTCATAGTGCCAACATATTCGAGAAGAAAAAATTCGTGTCGGTGTGACACGTTCCCGAAAACCTTTGGTACGCGGTAGCAATTACACGGAGCCTATTGTAGCGGAAAGCAATTATATCGAATACAATGTGACTGCGAGATGCGGCATTACCATGCCCTCCCGGGAGGAAGCCCAATTTTTCATCCCGATGAGCTCTCTGAAGATACCATCTTGTTGTAAATATTCGTTAACTTTATCCAGCGCCGTGAATCAAATTAACTGCTTCGTTTGACGGTAATAGCTTGTAGCGGTCCAAAAAATACACCTAATCCAAAATTTATGGCTGAAAATCGGAAAATTTTACAAGAGTTTTATTTTTATGCCCGACTTAGACCCGATCGGTCACAATTTCGTTCACAGTTTTGGAATCCCATACAAAAAATCCCGATCGGTCTAACTTTTAAATAAACATTAGATTTCTTTTAATTTCTATCCCGTTCTTTCATATATTTTTTTAACGTACTGTCAAGAGGAAATATTTCTAGTAATTCAAATCTAGTTTTACCTATCTATAAGAAGTTGCTTGCTACGTCACATGGTGTCATCTTTTATTTGTATTTACTTTATTGTATTTATTAAGTTCTAAATTACCTATGTATTTGTTTTTTTAAAGTAGGTTTTGGCTTGGTAACGACACCTATTAAATATGGCTTATGTATTTGTTTGTTTTTATATGTATATTGTGTTGTGTGTGCCGTGCCGTAAGGCATTAACGTATTTCTTTTATCAAATTTTTTTGTTTAATTAGTATTTTTAGTTTAGTAATCGTGTAATGTTGGATAAGCATAATTTCAAGTCTTGAATTGTGAGACCATTTTAATGTTCACCAAAAATCGAAGAAGCAGTTAGTTCTTTGAAAAGTAGAGTAGTTCAAGGAACTGGGGAATAAGTGGAAGGAATATGGACCCCCTCCATTTTTAACAAACTGCACATGAATTTACAAGGACCATGTCAACTGGTGCAGACCATTTTTGAAGTGTGCTGTTACGTCTCAAAAATCGTAACTATAAAATAAAATTGCGGTACCGAGCATTTTAAGCCGCATTCACGTCTCCAAACCTGCAGAGTATGTCCCTAAGACACTTCGATTACTTAATCACTGACGTACCCAAGTGAAACACCTAGGTAATAGTTAAAAATAGGAAAAATTGCCTTATAAAAGTCCAATCTAGTTAAGTTATACGTAACTGCCACACAAACTCGCTTTATCATTGTCACGTCGTCAGTAAAAATGAGTAACACCATACGTTCGCTTTGAAAAGGCAAACCAAGTTCAAACATTATCGGATTACGATTGAATCGAGTAAACTCGAGAACTGGCGAGCATTCGCTCTAGGGAGGAAATCGACGGAATAAAAAATCGAAATATGATGAGATATTCAAATGTTATGGAAGTTCTGTGAACAACATTAGGGAAATCGGTCTCGAGAGAGACGCCAGGATCTGTCTGCCTGATATCTATATTACAGGCGTGACCTAAGTGTCTTCAGCGGGGGCCGCATTTTTCTTTTTCTTATTACTAAAAGCTCTCTGAGTAGGCTGGAATCCATGTCAATTTATGTGTGACTTTTAAATTGTTTGTGTTTTAGGTCTCTTGAGTTTCGGAAACTTTTTAATAGAGCTGCTAAGAAATTTATTACTGACATCTACTGTGTAGAGCAATCCATCGATCGCAGGGAAACCAAAAATGTTGGGCAAAGACTTTTCTTTAGAACTAACTTATAGGGTCTATAAGAATCACGCGGTCATCGCGCTGTTCGGTGGACGTAATATTAGTGTCCGATTTGGTACAAGTAATATTGGCGTACGGGTAAGTCATCATCATTGTATCAGCCGGAGGACGTGCACTTTTGGACAAAGGCAATGGTAATCGATGGGTTTCAAATGCTAAAAGTACACCAAGAATCTTCTTACATTAATCCCGGATTTTTACATCTATGATACTAGGCCAAGTTTTTACCGCGGACAGCGCAGGACCGGTCATTGTGGAGATCTTTGACCGGAGGCCTTTGTCCAACAGAGGACGTCTCCCGGCTGATATGATGATGATCATGGTCACCACTCTCTTTTAATAAGTATTTTTTAAGATCTGATCGCGGATAACCGCTGGTTGAGACCGCCTGCTGTGTTCTGTCGCATAGTCACAGCCAGGGTGTATCCACACTAGTTGAATACGTTTTATTTACATTTAAATAGTCGTCCTTGGTCGACTACGGTTCGGTTGTGCTTTTCGTTTGCATTTCTTTCACTTCTCGCAGCCAAGTTTCTTTTAATCAACATTTTTGGAGGAACCTTACCAGTATGTTGTCGATAATAATTCTTTTTTTTTTTAATAATTCATTATGATGTACTTACTTAATAAATAAGATAATAATTCATAATTTTAGTTCTAAATTTTGTTCATACTTAGTGTTATGTTCATCGATAATTCATTAATATTTATATATGAAAAATCTGTTACTATTAATATTATATTAAGGTTGCTGAACGCAAATTGTTGCAGTACCTTCTATTCAGAGTTCGTTTTATTTTATTAAATTTTTTTTTGCACAAAAAAACTGATACAATAATAAAGGTTTAAATCTGGGCATAATACCTGTGATCTGGGACTGGGAAAACGATTTTTTACAGACATCCTTTAGACAAAAAGAATATCAGTGAAAGGTAGATTTGTGCATTTAGATATAATAGAGTATTAGATAAGGAGTGTCTTGATAAACAACTGTAAGTATAGGTAACACTACCATATTGCACAAAATCTACACTAGGTACTCTCTCTTCTTAGATATTTTTGTCGACAGATGCTTGCTACGTGAACACTGGAATTCTACGAGCAAGTCATACGAATGTGAAGTAGATTGTGACTGCAGTTGTGTTTATCTTTAACATTCGCAAAATGTCCCGTTCGCAAAATGTTTATCTTTACATATCTCCATAAAACATTAAGAATTAATTTCATATTTTTACATAGGTACTGCCACAGTACCGACATAATTATTAACTAATCCAAAATTACGAATGTTCTACGCAAATTAGATATGATAGGACAATTCCCAATATAACATTCAAACCAGGACCAACTTGTGCAAATTGTACGAAGTTGTTTGTTTCTGATGGGATTCGAACTCTGCTCGAGGCTAACTCCAAGCCACTAGGCGGTGGGCCGTGGCCCAGTAGTTCCAATGAAATTTTCAAACATTAAAGACCTAGGTAAGTGTGACCTGGGTAAGTAATAGGATTTTCGGTGAAAGAAAATATGCTATAAGAAGAAATTCTAAGGCTTTATGTAAAGTTAACCAAACCGCACTAAGCCAGTGCAGTGGACTATGGGTACGCCTTCGTTAAGAAGGCAGATTTCTGCCCAAAAGTACGACTAATTTGATTTATTTGAACTTCTTAACGTTCAACCCACCTCTGTGTTCTCATGTTTGACCGATAAATTTAATGATATTTAAGGGCCTCGAATCCATAAGGCTCTATAATCGCCCGACAAGCCTTCTGTCTCGAATAATGTCGTGCGATCAATCTTCGGACCGAGCCCGGGCGTGCAGCGAGCCCAAACCCAACTCCATCACTTTCAAATCGCTTATACACATCTACGAGCTCTAGTCCAGTCTGCGCTATCTTTTTCAAGTTTCGAGTTGCATGGAACAGAGTCGTAGTCAGGTATTGGCGCCCAGGAAATAGTATATTTGCGCCTCCTACACTCAAGCTAGGGCTGAGGTGTGGTGATTAGTGAAGAGGCGGTACAAAACCAAGAGTTCCAAATCATTTACGCGGATAATTAATATAAGCACGAGACTCCAACGATTTGACTGATTATTCAGATATAAAAGATAGGCGAATAAATAAATCCTAATTAGTCCACTACTAATTTGATCCGATTTGTCTATTATTTCAAGTTAATAAGGTCGTACCGTATCGTGAATATAATAGCTTTTCGGTGGGCGCCGTTGCCCTCTAAATATGAACTAATGAACCAATTTCAACTAATAGTATAACCAGCCGCGAAACAGAGAGGAGGGAATTATACCTAACATGGGAGCGAATTTTTTCCTACATCTCGCTTACTAATAAAATAATGTGTACGCTTAGGAATTATAAGAAGTCTATCCATTAGTCGTATTAATTTTATGCGCCCCCTGGGACCCAGAAGCCCTAAATACCGCCCCACATCTGAACATTAGTTCGCGGGTCACGCGCCGATGTTCACCGGGGCAGGACATGACGGCCGGGCAGGCAGGACATGCCAGCTAGCGGGACATGGCCGTCGCGGGCCTTATAATGTCCCGCTCTAATACATCAGCCGTGACGTGGGGACGAAACAAGCTCGGCTTTCTTTTAGATATACGAGGAAATGACGCTGGATATTTTATGGGAAAGTGAAGGGTTGGGACGAGTTGTTTACTAGTATTTTCGGAGAAAGTGGAACACGTGCAGCGCATACCGTATATGAAATTCGATTTGTGTTGGTAGTTATTTACTTAAATTGATGACAAATGTAGATTTTTTAATATTTTAATATTTATTTTGTAGTTAATTAATATTATTTATATTTATTTTAATATTTATTTTGTAGTTAATTAATATTAAAATATATCAGATTTTTCTCCTGGTCCGATTTACATTATGTAATATTTTAATAAGTTAATGAAAGCGTTCATTACAGTAAGTATATTAAAGTAAGCATTGAAAACGTCGTCAAAGTCTTTTCTGTATACTATGGAATCGCTTTTTACGAGTTAAAATATGCAAACTACACTTTTTATCAAATCTAGGTGAAATATACATTTGTGTTGCTCATGTGTGACCGTGTAACGATTACCAAACAGATTACAACGAACTTCCTATAGCTATAACACGAGCTACAGTTTCTTGCTTGGTCAGTTCAGTTTCCATAAATTATGAACGTATTCGAGTTGTGACGAGGGAAGGACAGTTTGCGGCGTGACAGCGAATATTTGTATAGCATAGCCTCGCAATGTATTTGTGGAGTTGGCTAACGAGCGTAAAGTTTTGTTATACAGTCTGTGGGCGACGTCACATCCATTTGTTTCAGCGCATGAAGTGTCTAGTCTAGTAATTCGTATATCTTCGTATCGTATATTCTATACATACATCTTATCTTCTTACGGGGTCAGAAATACCTGGCCACACTTCGACCCGTTTTGGGATCTTTTGTGCCAAAATCGGTACCCGAATCTGTTTTTTGGTGGACTTTAGGTCTTACTTTTGACGTACGCTTTAGAATAAAAGTTCTAAGGCGTACGTCAAAATCCTTATCTTTGGCGGCATGCAGGTTTCCTCATGATGTTTTCTTTAATCGAAAAGCGTGTCATCATCATCATTTCAGCCTTTTAGCGTCCACATAGACCTTCCCCAACGAACGCCACCACACCCGGTCGTCCGCTCTCTGCATCCAGCAGATTCTTTAGGTCGTCGGTCCACCTGGTGGAGGGGCGTCCCACGCTGCGCATACCGGTCCGCGGTCTGCAGTCCAGAACTCGTCTGCCCCATTCTTTTATTAATTTGTCTGGGGACCAAGGTAGCGTAGAGTCAGTCCCAGGGACGTCGCCTACCCTCACCGGTTGGTGTTTTTGTGTTGGTACCCCTGTTAATCCTCGCAGTAGAGGAGTGGCAGGGGGAGAAGTGTGGTGGCGGAAATGCCCCAACGGCCGTCGGTTCTGCGACAGATGTGGCCCGCAGATGAAAAGCGCGTGGTATTGTAATAAACCGTACTTAGGTTCCAAAATTTTTTGATACGGGCCAAGGTTTGAACCCGTCATGAACCGAGCTCATGAACGCGAGGCAAATGCACAACCAACTATAGGCTACCACGTTCACATATTTGTATATCTTCACACTATGTTCCTGACGGGGTAGGCAGAGAGAACACTGAATGGATTCGAGTAAGGTTTTCATTGTTGGACAAGTGGTCTCGGCTCAGCTCTATCTTTGTAGAGTGGATTTTTGAACTTCATCAACAGCCTATTAACATGTCCCCACTGCTGAGGCTCAGGCCTACCCTCTCAACGAGGGTGTTCGGGATATAGTCCACCACGCTAGCCCAGTGTGGGTTGGTGTACTTCACATACGCCTAAGAATTCCTTCTTCGGGGTATGCACCTACCTTTTTTGAACTTACCTTTGTCTTTTTAATCAACCTAGATAACATACAACAGTACTACACCTAAAGAGTTAATAGAAAATGCGAATTAATTTATCAAACTTATGCAAAGCCATTTATTGTTGTCATTTGAAAACTAAAGGGCCTTTACAAAATACAATGCAGGGCTCTCAGAATACGTAACGATCCAAGTTTCACAGCTACATTCATAATACAAATATGGTACGTTAGCTAGGTACAAATGATTAATGAAAATATGAATTTAATTTACAAGACATTTTCAAAATCGAGTGAAACCTTAGGTTGATGAGGAGGTTAGGTACTCTCTTACATTGAAAACTTTGCTCGGTGCTAACACACACACAGCTGAAATCAATTTTGCGTTCGTACAAAGACCGGTATTATTATTATAATTATGTTCAGCATTTTACACTAAAAAGTAATAAATAACGAATCAATGTCAATGACATGCCATGAAGACGTTCGTCGTAATATTTACTTAGTAGGTTTCAGTAAATTTTCATTAAATAAGCAGTGTATCTTCCTTTTGGTTTAGCTTATATTGTAGGCTGGTATTATTGTGGTTTTATATTTGTCTATGGCCTCCTATCCCAGTCAAATTTTTATTCAATTCCGATGGTATTTTATTTAAGTAAGCAGTATTTTGCCGCGAAGACTTCATCTCGGCTATTCCTTTTCTAATATGGAAATCTGTTTGTACATTTTCTGTGCCTTCATGCTTCAGTACAACGGATCTGCATAAAATGCCGTATGAAGTTAGTCTATGAGCCGAGAAACCGTATGGGGTTACTTTTATTTAACCAAGCAGAAACAAATCAAATTTGAATAAACACGGGTAGCAATGAATATGAAAGTAGACGGGAAGTTCTAATTTAATTTTATGTTTCAACAATGTGTTCGGAACTTGGTTTTTAAGTACGAAAAGGATTCTAGGTATATTATAATAATATGCTTGACTTTATGTTTGGCATTCGCTTCTTCTTCCCAGCGCTAACACCTTGGAAGCAGTGGTAGATAAAAATTGACGTTGTTTATATGTACATATACATGCAATAAAATATTTTTGAATCTGAATTTGAATTCGTACTGACCCAGCAGATATCTTATCACTCTTGCTATAATGACTGTTATCTAGTTGAGCTCAGTTTAATAAGTTTAAGGGCCTCTTACACCGCTTGCTGATAAAGTCCCAGATACACTATCTGCAGGTTATCTGACAGATAGCCTATTTTTTTGATTTCACAGGTATCTGATTGCCTATATCTTATATATTTTATATAGTCTATCACACAGATTTATCTGATAGATTAGTTTATCACTAAGATTACTATCTGTAACAATATCAGGAAGTGGTGTAAGAAGCCCTAAATGAGATCAAAACTGCAAAGAGCCAATCGCGCTAATTCTGAACGACAATATTACCAAATCCAAACCATAACCAAAAACGCTATGCTGCAACCACACGTTTGGCAAACCTTTACACGCGCAAACGTGTGGATCAGGGCTTTGGTTTGCGTATGTAAAGGTTTGCCAGACGTGCGGATGCCGCATAACATTGGCCGCCTGAAACACTTACCAGAAAAGAATCCCATGCCTCAGCAGTCCACATAATGAATAATTCTTCAATAACATGAATACCGAGCTTACTACGAAACGAGGAGATTTTAATATCGATGCCGTTCCTTGATCCGTGAACAATGAACTCGCTTCTGATGTTGCCACCGCAATATCGCGCTGTAATCACCTTTATGTTTCCGTCCTTAAGGTCGACTGTGACGAAAGCAATTGTGATTTTTTTTTAATATCAGCGTCCGAACAATGCCACAGACAAAGGGCGAGGTCGCATCAATCTCGGCGGCCAGTACCTAATATTGCTTCGGCGACGTTGACTGATGGTGTTACTACACTACACCAATATTAAATTTCGGTCGCCTTGTAACTAATTTAATTACTGTAAACATTGGAAAAGGCACACTCAAGCACACACACACTCTGAGACCCCTAGCTACGGTTCCCGGCAGAAAAACAGCGCTGCTATAAATATTTTTTCTTTCTTTATTTCTTTCTTTCTATCTTTCTTTCGTTCTTTCTAAAAGTAGTCTTAGATCGGCCTATCCGAGCGAATGGCAAGGAAGATATTTATTTCTGATTTCAAGGTTGCGTTAGACAAAATTGTGTAGAAAAATCATTTAGACCATGTTCAATTGTAAAGGGAGGGCGGAAGACCGGATGTGGTGGCATGCATTTGGGAAGGCATGTCCAGCAGTGGACAGCTGATGATGGTCATGATATTCACTTTATTTCGACTTGCCTGCTTGGTTAAGAACAATAATAGGTACTATATTGCAACCAAGCCACAAACTACTTTAAAAAAAAAACCGGACAAGTGCGAGTCTGGCTCGCGCACCGAGGGTTCCGTACAAACTTGTAGGTACGGTCGACCGCACGTCAGTGGAAACAAAACCAGTATAAACTGGTCTCTCCTAGTATTGAAACTCCCTAATAGGCTAGGCCAGCTCAATATCAATGTGTTACCACTGACGTGCGGTCGACTGTACCTATATAAATTAGTTCGTCGTTCACGGGAATCGAGTCAATGTCAGAATATTTTATTGCATTATGAGTAATTTATACACGTTATATTGTATTGTATTTATTGTACCACTGCTTCCAATATACAGGATGGAAATTTCAGACGCCACCTGGAGGCAAAGTAGGTAGGTACCCTAAATATAACAGATTCCAAATTTTACTAAAAGGAAACATTCTTTTATTTTCAAAATTAAGTAAAACTGCATTCAAACATTTTAAAGAACCCACGAGTCTGAGTCGGGAATCGAATCTGACAATAATGTGGAAAAAATACATGCTATGTATCTTTATGACACCGATCGAAAAGGTTAATCTACAGAATAACTTCCCTCCATGTGGCGTCTGAAATTTCCACTCTGTACATAGGTGGTAGCTCTCGGGAAGTCTCGAAGATTTTTCTTGGAAATCAAAGTTCTCTAAGTATACCTATTTATTAAATTTGACCCAGATTTGTAAATGGTGACTAAAAAAATGAAAAGTGCCGAATTGTATATTAAAATTGGAAAAATCATTATCTATAAATATGCCATGCATTCTATAGCAGTATTGGTTAGACATCGTGGCGACCTTTTTAGATTCAATACCTTTCTTTTTAAATTTCGAACTAGCACGACAAAAAGAATGCGCCAATAAATTTACGGTTTTCGGATTTTTTCCTTTACTTGTGCTATAAGACCTTGCTTCTTGCCAAATTTCAAGATTCTAGGTGAACGGGAAGTACCCCATAGGTTTTGGTTACCAAGATACTCAAAAATGCGGCGAAATCAGCAATATCTTTTAACTGCGATGACTTAGAAGTCTGATTTTTTCACGACACCAAGGAACTGCAGACCTGAGTATTTGATATTAATTTCAACTTGATACCTCCACGCGTTCCTGAGAAAAATGGTCTTGACAGACGGACAGACGGACAGACAGACGGACAACCGAGTGATCCTATAAGGGTTCCTTTTTTCCTCTTTTGAGGTTCGGAACCCTAAAAAAGGTACTATACTTACACATTACTAAGATCTAAATTAGATGTCAGTTTTTAAAAGAAGATACACAATATAATACAGGTATAACAATTTTGTATTAATTAAACAAATGTATTTATTAAATGTTAACCCGTTAGTAAAAATTTGATTATTAAAAAAAAACAAATATAATAGCAAATATTTTTTGTTGCTGCCCATAATATCAAGCAAATCCAATCTGTTCCTACACTATGAGTACCGTAGCCATGAAAGTCAGTTACAAAATCCTATTTCCTAAGGGCTAACAAAGGAAGATACCTATACCCTTAACATTTCGTCAAAGATGGGACAAATTGAATCAGCAGACTGCCCTGAGGCCTCCATATGTCCCACAAAAGGCTGACACGAGGACAAAATACTTAGCCCAATATGCTTTCAGCCTCTTTAGCAGAAAAGTTCTTTCTATCATAATTTACTAAGAGTACCTACAGAGGGTCAAAGGTCTTATTTATGTTTATGTTAACCATTTCATAGAGGATAACCTAGTCATTGCTCGGGTCCTGTTCAAACACTAGACCTCTAGAAAACCAGGCACTTCCCGCTACTTCTTACTCTGGGGTACAACGGATTCTCAGGTGTTATCCTGAATTTTCAATTAGAATAGTTTGATATTAGAATTAATGACGCACTTAAAGTTGGAGTTTAGGGGAAGGGGGGGGGGGGGATTACATCCAGAGGAAGGGGGAAAGCGAGTTTAAACGACTTTTAGAATCACCCGCGAAGATTAAAACTGCAATTAACTAACTACAGTGTTTAGAATTTTATAATTACCATTTTATTGATAGCGATGGTGGTTAGACACGATTAAAGTTTACGCACTTATTAGATATTGAAAGTGTTGTGTGTGTCATGCACAAAAGGTTGTCTAGAAGAAATCGCTCTTAGCGGTAAGACTGCCTAGTATTACATTACTGTATCTCTTTTTCTCTTCTTTTGTCTGTAATTTTTAAATGTGCAATAAAGTGTATTGAATTGAAATAAATATAAATATTATATACCATACCGCTTATCTAATCCCAAATAAGTATTTCTCCCTTATTAATGGGCATTAATTAAATAAAGCATAGGACTATTCTCAATTAAAACATCCAGCCAAGGAACAATTTGGAAAAATTGTACAAAATTGTCTTTCCTAATGGGAATTGATCCCACGACCTCTGGTGCTCGAGTCCATTGACCAAGTAGCTAAGCCAACGAAGAGCGGTCATCAAAAAGGAATTGGTTTAGCTTATTTAAAATATATACATGTAATTCAAAAAATAACTACAAATTCTACTTCTATTACGTCCTAAGGACTTTGTAACTGTATCATTTTTGTATAGAATGCCAACATTTAAGCGTATCCCAGACACACGCGGCCTACGGTGGCGCCTACCGCAGGCCGCAGCTTCAATATGCAAATGCAGGCCGCGCGTATCTGAAGTCTCACATACATCGCATAAGGCATACAACAGGCCGCCACCGCCACCGCAGGCCGCGTGTGTCTGCGATCCCCTTTACTTTGCCGATTCTGTATTCGTGGGGTCAAAGATTGATTTATTGCACTCCTATCGATATCCTCGTATTTTTTCAAAGGATAGCACAGAATTGATGCGGTTTGCGATACGCTACGGAACGATTTATGAATTTACTGTCAGAAAAAAATTCATAGAATATCTTACGAAACTTTTTAAAGGTTGGATTTTTTTTGCCATAACTTTGCCGTTTTATGTACTATAATTTGATGGGATTATGTGTAGGTATGCATGTAGATAAAGAAATGTTTTTGTACCAAAATCTACAGAAGCAATAACAAATATAATGGGTAATATAAATATTGTATATCGATAGAAATATTTTTTTTGCAAACTTTATTAGCATTAATTAAATTTAATAAAGTACTTAGGTATTAAACAATTATAAAAACTTAAAACTACTTATTACTACATATTTACAGGTGGTGGACGCCGTCCAAACCCTCGTGGGGAGGCATAGTCCCCAGGACGCTGGCGCCGTTGCCTCGCTGAATTGCGATGGTTACATTGCTCATACTGCCAATAATGGAGGATTTACAATATGCTAATTTTACTCCCAGTATACATATCATAGACAGTCTGTATTCATGTGCAATATAGTTTGTATTTTTAAAAATGCGTAGAAATAATATGCTCGCATCAAAAAATGGTGTAGTTTTCAGCACTCGACGAAAAGGTCAAATGAATTACATTTGACATATTCAGGGTTATGTTAGGAACTGAATTACATTGAATATTGTTAGAAAGTGAAGAGCGTCAGTGGCGTAGGGGATAAGACGCGGCCTATCATATCGAAAGGTCCGGAGTTCGATCCCTAGCTGGGCCATGTACCAATGGTCTCTAGTGCCTCTAGTGACTGCATAACACTGAGCCATGTAACCCATGCCGAGATACGAAAGGCGATACGTCGTTTGAAACCTAAGCGTACGCAGGGACCGGATAAAATACCACAATTCCTAATTAAGGACTGTGCAGAAATTTTCATTGAACCTCTTCATTACTTATTAAATCTATCTCTAAAGTATTGCACCTATCCGACTAACTGGAAGATATCAAAAGTAAAACCTATTTACAAAAATGGTGAATCATCGGATGTTCACAACTATCGACCCATAGCTGTGTTGTCAATTTTTGGAAAAGTTTTTGAATCTATTATATATTCACGACTACAGGGCCAATTAAAAAATTGGTTTTGTAGTGAACAGCATGGTTTTCTCCCGGGGCGTTCAACGACCTCAAATCTATTTAACCTAGTAACATATTTAACAAATAATTTAGATAACAAAAAACAAATTGATGTCGCATATTTTGATTTCCAAAAGGCATTCGATCGCGTAAATAATGATATACTTTTAACGAAACTAGCTACTGCAGGTTTTTCGAATGCTCTTCTAAATTTTTTCGCGAACTATCTTATGGGCCGATCCCAGTATGTTCAATTTAATAACGCAAATTCCGCACCTTATTCCGTAAGTTCTGGCATAGGGCAGGGTAGTAGCTTAGGACCCTTGCTCTTTCTAATAACCATAAACGACCTCCCGCGTGTTGTAACCAGTCCACTTTGTCTCATGTATGCGGACGATGTAAAGGTGGCTCGTGTGATCGATGACCCCAAGCGCGACACCGCTCTACTACAACGGGATATAGATAGTATTTATACATGGGGCATCTCTAACAGTCTTAACCTTAACGTCGACAAGTGCGTTGTTATGTCGTACACTAGAGCCAAGCGACCTATCCATGCTGACTATAGCGTAGCTAATAGACCACTACAGCGAGTTTCAAATACTAAAGACCTTGGCACTAAATTCGATGAACATTTGAATTTTCATGGGAACATCATTGATACATGCAATGCAGCTAGGAAAGCGCTAGGTTTCGTTATTCGCCAGACACGTAACTTCAACGGCCGCCTTGCGATAACCCTGGTGTACAACGCTTTCGTCCGCAGTAGGCTGGAATGCAACGCTGCGATATGGAGTCCACATGAGAAAAAATACGTTCTCATGCTCGAACAGATTCAAAAATCGTTTATTAGATTTCTGTATAAAAAATTGTACAAATTTTACCCTTACTTATATCCTACATTGTTCATCCTAGGCATGGTAGGATACCAATCTCTAGAAACAAGACGCGACCTCTCATTAGTAAAATATCTTTTTAGGGTTCTTCGAAGCATAAATGAGAACCCGTGGCTGTTGGGTCAGATAGGACTTGAGGTGCCGCCCCCTGAGAGTCGGCGACGCGCTCTCCGGCCGCGCGCGCATCGCTCCCGCCTGTTCGCGGTCCCGCGCTCCAGAACTAACCTCCACAGACACGCTCCTCTCATCAGGGCGCTTTCGCTCATTAATAACATATTGGCGTTCGATATTGATTTGGATATTTTTATGTGTAGCGAAATAACTTTTGCCCGATCAGCTGAGGCGTTCATACAAACTCTGGTTACAAAAAGCTCAATAATATGATAATATTAATAATGTGTAAATTTGTGTAGTATTTGTTAAATTATATCTATATGTATATGAATTTGATCACATAATAATTATTGATACGTTATTTAGTTAGTATATAGAATTTAGTTTTAAGTTTTTTTGACTAACTTGCAATGGCGATTGGTTTAAATAACAACTGTAAGCTGTGCAATGTACATTAATAAATAAATAATAATAAAAAAATGGGTTTTTTCTCGAAACTTAAGTACATTTACTGACTGCTCTCAAACGGTGAAGGAAAACATCGTGAGGAAACCTGCATACGCCGAAGAAGAAATTCTTAGGCGCATGTGAAGTCCACCAACCCACACTGGGCTAGCGTGGTGGACTATAGCCCGAACGCCCTCGTTGAGAGGGTAGGCCTGAGCCCCAGCAGTGGGGACATGTTAATAGGCTGTTGATGATTGTTAGAAAAGATCTTTCAAAAATAGGTATATGAGTAAGAACAATTCGTTCCAAGAAACTTAAGGATTGCGTAACTTACTGGTTTGGTTTCATCGAATTTCATTTCTATAAGTAAAGGCCCGAGCGGAATTTACGGTTTGCCGGCCGTAGGTCGCAGCAATATGCACAAATCCTTTGATATATCCACGGGCTCGCCTATTTCAGGTCGCATTACATGCCTATTGACAACTTTATCTACGACAACCTACGGAGTTTTTATCCGGATTTTTGTGGAAATTTTACGGAATTTTTACGTAGCAGTGCTACGCTAAGGCACCGGTTGACGCATATAGGGATTTAGCGGCTGACATAAAAGCATTTATAACCTTTTTCATGTGGCTTAGTGCGTTGGATAAAGGACATTGTTTACTTTTCCTATAGTACAGTAAAAATATATTACTATGCGAATTCTATTTTTAATTTAAAAAAATACAAAACGACTGCGAAACACTTCGGTTCTACTCCTATGCTGTTTTAGTAACTTTCTATTTTATTACGAGCGTCTTTTACTATGGCACCCAGGTTCGACTCCCGTTCCCGACGTTTTTTACGATTAACCACATAAGATTTAACACCATACGAAAAACCTTTGTATAAGCACGATTGGGCCATGTCAAAATATAATTATATCGAAACATCGCATTATAGCGATTAAATACAACACACCGCCCGGCGCTGCTCGTCGTAGGTAAATAAAAGATTATACGAGTATAGTGCTTGTTTCCATTAAGCGTTAAAAAATACGCTCCGTAAAAACAAAGAGGCAACCGCAGATAAGAAAAATAAAGATTTTATATTCCGCAAAGCGCTAACCCACCGACACGGGAGTATGTATCGTTTTAAGCTAAAACGGTAAGCATGAATGAGTTTTAAAAACCTGATTCGTTCGGAACGCAAAAAGAGTTAACCACCCACGGTAAAATATTGAGGCATACATTATTTCCGGTGTCAGCGTGCGGGGTTTTTTGAGCTTTTAAAGCTCCCGTATATTTTCATGGTGCAATTTGCACCGCTCCGCCGCGCCGGTGGCGGCTTCCCTGATTTATGTACCCGCTGCATTTCGCCACCTACCGCTTCTGTGTGTGTATCTCTTTATGGCTTCGTTAGTGATTTTTTGCATTGGATTATATTACTTTTATAATTATGTTGTTTGGTTTGTCAGAATGGATTAGGTACAAAGATATAGCTCTATGGTTGTTATCTTATGCGCTCCTACGCCACAGGTTGGTGATATACTAGTGTTTTCGACATCCTACGTTTTTAAAAATAAAATAAAAAAATATCTGCATCAATAAAAAATGCTCTAGTCACTAGAGTACTTGAAAGAAGTACCTACTTACTTAATAAATAAAACTCCAACACTCAGGATTCTTCATCATTCCATCATCATCAACAATAGCCTATTAATTTGTCCCCAGGTTGGGGCTCAAGCGTACATTTTAATTAAAACACATGTCATTTTGTACATAAGCGAATAGTGAATATAAAAGGAGTGTACCTGTATAAGGGACTAGTCGTAGTCATCACAATTAAAATGTATTCCCATACAGGACCAAAACCCACGCAAATACCCAATCATCGGCGTATTTGCTTTGGCCCATCACTGATTCGATTAAACCCAAATTTACCAATAACACCACCGGGGTCTCAAACGGCACAAACAATTACGGCAGCGCGGGTAAATATTCACGGCGAGGGACAGCCCCGGTAATCCGACACGTGTGGCGGAGACACGCCGCGCCCGCGCCGATCAACGGACATGTTTGTATAAATTACGGTCGACCGCACGTCAGAGCAGACAAGACCAGTATAAACTGGTCTCTCATAGTATTGAAACTGTCTAATAGGCTAGGCCAGCTCAAGATCCACTTATGTGCGGTTGACTGTACATATTAAAATTAACGGGTAAATTGCGGAAATGTGGAAACTCTCTGTGAAATGTTCGCAGAATATTCTCAAAATTGGGAATGTACTAAGGTCATGTAGGGTTAGAGGAACACCGGAGAACGAGGAGCGACCAGCCCAGAGTAGACTGGACGTCTATAGAGTTAACGTTATAGTTCGTTAGATCTGGTCTTCTATAGTCTTCTAGTTCTACTTTCCCCGCGTACTTCTTACTTACCCCACCTGGGCCACAGGTGTAGATTTAGGGCTTCTTTCACCACTTCCTGATATTGTTACAGATAGTAATCTTAGTGATAAACTAATCTATCAGATAAATCTGTGTGATAGACTATATAAATATATAAGATATAGGCAATCAGATACCTGTAAAACCAAAAAAATAGGCTATCTGTCAGATAACCTGCAGATAGTGTATCTGGGACTTTATCAGCAAGCGGTGTAAGAGGCCCTTAGTCACCTACAATAATAATCTGGACAAATCTGACCAATGTATCCAATACTTATCAAAAATGACCTTATAGTGAAGTTTTTTTTGTCTTTTTTATTTAATTTCAACCCTAGCTAGTGCTGTACGATGGCAGGGGGGCAGACGGCCCGAGACGGCGACACGCGGATAGGGTTGAAATGAAATTTCTTGTTAATTTTAAGAAAAAAAAACTTAGATTTTAACACCAAGTATCACATGAGCACTAATACAATTTCTAGTGGTCTTAACACTCAAAATTCCTTATTTTCTCCTTGGAGGAGATTACTCCGAGATTTTCTCTGGCAACACTGCAGCTTAGTAAGAATAAAGAGTTGAAATTAATTAATTTTATAATTATAGGCGCTCCATCCGACCGCGTCTCCCAATTTAATTTGGACTCAAAATGAAATCCACCAATGACGTCCCGGGAACGTTCAACTATGTAATAACGTAATTAATGTGCAGAATTAGATTTTATCCCTTTTGTGTAATCCTGTAAACATGTAGGGAGGACCTGTATACAGGGTGGTGGTATTTAAATCATGTAGAGTTTTAACAAATGACAATTTATTAATTAGTGTTATTTCTTACTGATTCATTAGTATTAGTGGTACTTAAAAAGTGGTTTTAAAATGCCAGCAATATATGTACCTATATACATTTGCGATTTCCACGGATTTTTATCTTGGAAAAAAACACTGTTATTTTCACCATTTTCCCAGTGTTGTCTACCAATTTACATGTTTGTTCCTGTCTTTAGTTGAAACTGTGCAGTAGCTATCGAGTTATCCGCCGAACAGACAGACAGACAAAATAGTTTAGGTACCTACAAAAAATTTATTTTAGAACTTTTGGTTAATACAAAATTTGTTTTTAAAGTGTTACAAGCCTTTAAACGTATTAAGTTGTTAGCCAGTACTCACGTATGCATTCTGTTTGTACAACTTCTGGAGCATCTGTTTCTTCTGGACACGACACCTTTCCGACCACTTCCCGGATTTGTTACACCCTATAAGTGAGTACACCTTACGCAAAGCAGGCCCATCAAATACAGAGAAAGCAATTTGTGACGTCATATAATTCACGTCATACAAGTGTCACGACATATGGTATCAGAATCTGACGTTTGACATCGGACCTGACGGGGAGGCGCGATACCATCGCAGTCCGTTTATCATAAGTACCCTCGCTGCTTGCTGATAGAGGTCAAGGCCATAAATAATTTAGGCAGTATATTCTATCCAGCAAAAAAATAAAGAACTGCTCACCCCCCCCTTAAATGTAGGAACGGAAGAATTCCGCGGGGAAAGACATTTTCATATCACGGCTCTATGTAATTTGGTGCTGGAGCGATAGGTGAGAGACAGCTGACCCTTCCGACCCGCTGCTGCGCCGTCGGGATTCAACTCATGTTTTATTCCCCGTCTTCTATATTTGTGCAAAAACAATCTATTTACTTAACCGTTCTTCCCTTCCACAGATGAAAGTAAAGTAAAAGGTATACAAAGAACAAATTTTGTAGACCAGCTCTGGCTAATAAGTCCCGCGTCCCAGGACCCAGGAGCCAACACCAACACCGATATATATAGATATACCACAAATTAAAGCTGGTATTATAAAGAGGACGGACTGCTGACTGGATTACCTAACCATCCGCACTAATGAGACCTAAAAGATAAGCCGTCGGCGGCACAAGAAGGTTTTGTTTCCTCGAAGCGAGTACAGGGAAGATTAAGGATCGGGATTACACTTGATCCTCGACTATACGATTGCCCAGAGGGTCAATCGCGCTAATTCTGAACGATATTACCAAATCCAAACCATGACCAAAAACGTTAAGCGGTATCCACTTTTGGTAAACCTTTACAAACGCAAACGTATAGAGCAGGGGTTTGGCTTGCGTTTGTAAAGGTTTGCCAAACGTGTGGATGCCGCATAACGTTTTTGGTTATGATTTGGATTTCAAGTTCTTTTATCTTACGCTTTTACCCGACCACGTGATTACATCGTGCCTTATCAGCCCTCCTAGTATGGTCCAATAGCCACATCCTATCACATCCTGCCCGATCGACCAAATCGACCGTCCCTGATCTGATACAGACATAAAGCAAACGATCCAGAAAATTCCCTTCCCATGTTATTGGACACAAAAAAGCAGTTCAATTTCTATGGACCACCAACGCCCGACGCTTTACGGTTAAGCAAGTATAATCCTAATAAAAACTGGAAGTGACAGCTATTGAACGCTTTTACGAGAATTTCATCGTTCGGAAGTAATATAAAGTTATATAGATAGTATATAAATTATTACAACACTGTAGTTACCTACATTATACGTTAACAAATTGTCTTTTCTTATTCATTTTACTTCACAAATAGTGATAGTTTGGTGGAAAGAAATGTCATTGAGATATCTAAGTGCGCCCTTTGTCCATTATTTGTTTTCAGATAACAAATCAAGGAAGTATTCTTTAAAATATGTATGTTTCAATCAAAACTTTGAAGTATTCGCATGTTTGAAGTGCTCGATGTTTTTTATGACTCGTCTAATAAGAATAACACTTAAGTTCTCCGCCAGACGGTCCTAAAGGAAGGAGCTTAAAAGGTAATCGGTAATAATGTCACATCCCCTGATGATGTTAAAGGTCTTCCTATAATTTAAGAATCGATTGGTATCATAAAAATACAAGATGTGTTTTTCCACACCCGGTTCAAATCCCGGTACAGACAGGTGATTTCTTAAAAATATTTAAATGCAGTTCTATTTATTTTTGAAGGAATATTTAAGTAAAATTTGCCATTACCAATATTTAGAGTACTTTCTCTCCAACCACGGTCTTTATTTTCCAACCTGTATGCGCAGCGCGGATTTCTCTGGGAAATGTCACTTTGTTTATTGTGACGTCAGCCATTCATGTCTCAAGCATCTGCGGTGGGTATGGGTGCGGTGGGCGATGGGGGGGAGGGGGGTATGTTTTGACGTTTGGGCTCACATGGTGAGGGCGACATAATGTCGCGCGCCTCCTGTCACGTGTCATGTCACGGATTCCAGCTGGACAGAACTCAAAACTCCCGTCGCTCACAGCTTTGTGAGCGGATATGATCACAGATTAATGATATAGTGTTGTGATCGTTGTGGTTTGGTCAGATAATGCATGTTGTGTTAGGTATACAAACAAACAGTGATTAGTGTCTCTTGTGTCCAAATTGAAATAAGTCGGTTTGGGACCAAAAGTATTACGGTCCGATGTCAATTTAGTCCAAATTGCACTAGGTCCGAATTTGTTTAAGTCCGATTTTAATTTTGTCAATAGTGAATTGGATTCGGATTGGTATTAGCTACTTAACAGAAGTGGAATGTGTAGTATGATCAAAGTGAGATCATAGAATATTAGAGAGAGCTAAAGAGTAGTCTAGTATCTTTCCATTCGCCAGTTCAGACCGTAAAACAGATCATTATACTACAGGCTTAGTAAACCGCTGAAATATTGTTTTCCCATCAAATACAGTTGCCATTAAATCGTTAAGAGGTGCTGAGGTACAATTTAAAGTCATAAATAACTTTGATACCCGACGACGTGGAACATAACACGAAGGGCCGTAAAATAGATCGCACCAATTTTCCCCTCAAAATGAGAGCAGACTTCCGATTAAATTCTTTATTACGCCCGTGGCAATATTTTATCGGCAAAGACGTCTATAACCAAATAATAATGGCAGTCATCTGTAAGCCCACGGAAGGTCCCTGTTCGGCCTATTCTTTTGTAGGGATTTTTCACTGATAACGGACATTTTTCAGATTTGAAAGCCGACTGAGGAAGCACTTTTCTCGGCTCTTGGGTTTTTAAGGACCCGTCCAAAGATATAGCTAATATTTATAGATAACTAGCTCTTTCCCGCAGCTTCGCCCGCGTAGAAAAGTTTACATTGTAAGTGTACATTGTGAAACAGCGCCCTCTATATACGTGTTTTGTTACTTAGGGGGTATTAGCGGACGCCCCGCGACTTTGTCCGCGTTAAAATGTATAAGCGATATAAGCTATCACTGTACCAAGTTTCATCAAAATCTGTTCGGTAGTTTTTGCGTGAAAGAGTAACAAACATCCTCACATCCTTACAAACTTTCGCCTTTATAATATTATTAGGATAGGATTGTCCGTCGGTCCGTCTGTCCAATGATGGGAAAATTATTGTTTTAGGAAAATAGTTTTCCCAGATATTTCATTAAAATTAAATTTATCGGATTCCGCATGTTGTGTATCGTGTATCTATAGTTTTTCTTGACAAAGATACTTGCGCCGCTCGCTTCGTAATGCCAAGTGCATTACGAAGCCTATTAACTATTCTGTGAATAATAAATTTATGATGCGAGATAAACTGACACGAAAGTCAGTAGGTGGTATATAGATATGTATAAACGCATAAATACTACTATTATATTAAGTGACGACGAAATTCTGTCGTATATCAAAGGCGGCAATCTGATTTTCAATGGCAAGTTCAATTTTCTTCTTGTGTACCAAGACTAACTACTTTTTGGAGAAGCGACAGATTGCCACCTTTGATAATAAACATACAACCTCAGAAATTGCAGATTATGTTCAAGAATAGGTATGTCTAAAACTTAGTACTTACTAAACAAATTAAGAGTGTATAAGAGTGAATAAAACTTACTTACAAATAAACCAATACACTGGCCGTCACGCTTTTTAAAACTTCACGAAAAACAATAAAAAAAGAAGAAATGTATATTTTCATCTAGACCTAATGGCGGTTTCTTAAGTTTTTTTTTTTAACTGACCAGCGTTTTGGGTATTAAAACTTTTTGGTGGAAACATAAAATCAATAGGTGAATGAAAGTTTTTAATTTGCTGAAATTGAATTGTCGCATATACATAGGTGGACGGATAATTAGAAACAGGGCAAGATTTTCACTTCGAAGCCATGGTTCTCCGAGAAGGATTGATCGGGGCATGATCTGATGACGGTCATCGAGAGAGTAGATGGAGGGCTTTTAGATCGCTATAAATATCCAACTGATCAGATCAGCCGTTTGGGAGCAGCATCATCATGATTCCTTAACTTTAAGATTTTCATACATTTTTATGCCATTTTGCAGGTTTTTTTCTACATGACGATGCTGCTACCAAATGGCTCATCTGATCAGTTGGATATATATAGCGATCTGAAAGTCCTCCATCTACTGTCTCGATGACCGTCATCAGATCATGCCCCGATCAATCCTACACGGAGAACCATGGCTTCAAAGTGACCTCGATTGTATGAAAATCTTGCCCTGCTTCTAATTATCCGTCCACCTATAAGTAGGGATTGTTTATTTATATATAATTATGTTATTGTATGGTCTGTATATATAAAGTCATATGTATAAAGTTATTTAGTATTCGACACTCAAAGCTAACGGTCATTATGTCACTCTGTTCTAGTCATTCGATAAAAAATCTGGGACTTAAAATATAGCTGTCACCATTCATCATTCTCGGTCGTTATCACCCCGCCATAGTCGGAGGTACACAATGAACCAGCTGTTCCACTTTCATGGCGCTACCCTTTTCTATTCAGTCTCTGTCGGTTCATACATTCATATCCCTGATTATTGTCTTCAAAAACTGTATTACGAGATTACGAAAAAGGTTTTTTAAAATGGATTTGCTGGCTCCTATTTCGCCCAGCGATTTTTCGTTGTAAATTTTATTTTGTCGCGGTAAGAAGTATCTTAAATAGTTTTATGTGGCAGTGGGCTGGTCACCTGTCGGAGAACCGTTGACTGCTGGGGTGGACGAGTTCTCGAGTAGAGACCGCGATTGGGCAAAGTGTGGGACGCCCCCCGGGGGCGACGGTGAGGCGAAGAACCGAGGATCGGGACAGTGGCGCCCCTTGGGGGCCTATGTCCAGCAGCACTAGGTAGGCAGTCAGTAGGCAGTCAGAGAGCGTCAGTGGCGTAGGGGATAAGACGCGGCCTATCATATCGAAAGGTCCGGAGTTCGATCCCCAGCTGGGCCATGTACCAATGGGTTTTTTCTCGAAACTTAAGTACATTTACTGACTGCTCTCAAACGGTGAAGGAAAATATCGTGAGGAAACCTGCATACGCCGAAGAAGAAATTCTGAGGCGCATGTGAAGTCCACCAACCCGCACTGGGCTAGCGTGGTGGACTATAGCCCGAACGCCCTCGTTAAGAGGGTAGGCCTGAGCCCCAGCAGTGGGGACATTAATAGGCTGTTGATGATGACTAGGTAGGCAGAATGAGTATCATGTTATTCCAGGTTAAAGCGTATTTCAGACACGCACGACCTGCGGTGGCGGTGGCAGGTTGTATTCCTGAAATGTTTGTGAGACTTCAGACACGCGCGGCCTGAGTTTGCATGTTGATTCTGCGGCCTGCGGTAGGCCGCCACCGCAGGCCGCGTATGTCTGGGATACGCTTATTCCCTGGGTCACGTTTCGTCAAAATTAAATCTTACAAATCTTACTAATATTATAAACGCGAAAGTCTGTAAGGATGTTTGAATGTTTCACTCTTTCACTCAAAAACTACGCAACAGATTTTGATGAAACTTTACAGTTAAATAGATCATAGGCTATAGGTATCTCGGGAAAAGCAGTTCCAGCGGGAACAAAAATCTAAGGTTAGATCTATGTTTATTTTGAATGCCAATTGGTAGAATTACGTCGCTGAAGCTAATTGCAACATGCGGAACACGAAAATAACTCATTTGTGTAATCGTCCCCGCGATCCGGCGTGTTGTCATTTATCCCGGCCATGCCCGTCCCGTAATAAGCAGCAATTGCGTGTAGCGTTACCAGCTAGTTTATGGATGGGGCCGTTGTAAGGGAACTTGCGGCCCTCAGAAAATCAACAGTAGGTAATTAGGATACTTATACATAGGTGGACGGATAATTAGAAACAAGGCAAGATTTTCATACAATCGAGGTCACTTTGAAGCCATGGTTCTCCGTGAAGGAATGATCAGGGCGTGATCTGATGACGGTCATCGAGAGAGTAGATGGAGGACTTTTAGATCGCTATAGACATTTAACTGATCAGAAGAGCCGTTTGGAAGGAGCATCGTCATGATTCCTTAAATTTAAGATTTCCATACATTTTGATGCCCATTTTGAAGGGTTTTTTCTTTATGACGATGCTGCTTGCATACGGCTCATCTCATCAGCTGGATATCTATAGCGATCTAAGAGTGCTCCATCTGCTCTCTTGATGACCGTCATCAGATCATGCTCCCATCAATCCTTCACGGAGAACCATGGCTTCAAAGTGACCTCTATTGTATGAAAATCTTGCCTGTTTCTAATTATCCGTCCACCTATGTATATCTTTAAGGGGGGGATCCCATACACACACGGCCTTCGGTGACGGTGGCGGCCTTTTGTATTCCCTATGCCATTATGTGAGACTTCAGACACGCGCGGCTTGCATTTGCATATTGAAGCTGCGGCCTGCGGTAGGCCGCCACCGCAGGCCGCTTGTGTCTGGGATACGCTTTATACTTTGAAAAAATATTTTGTATCTACATTTAAGTTCAAAGCAATTTTGTACCTACTTTAAATCGTAATATGAATAATGGGGTACGAGCTTTTTTCAAAGTTTTGGTTATATTACAAAGATTACCTATAGAAAATAGTGGTTTCAATATGCTGCAGTTTCAATCTCAATCAATATGCTGAAATTTAAACGTCGTAGCTTTAAATGGTCCAGAAAGGAACCTGAACATTTCTTGCCTGTTATTCCTCATCAGGGTTAATAGGGATCGAGCTCTCAATAAGGCTATACATTCTGGTCGATCTTGCGCAGTGGTTTTGTCTTAATGAGCGACGAACGTCCAGTTCCTACCTCTTTTACTTAAATAAAAAAAAACAACAGTTCCAAAAATCTCGATAGATTGCACTGATGACCTCAGAAAACTCGCATAATTTATATGTTTAGAAAAAGATTGTATACGGTATGAATGTAGTCACTTTCATTTATTGTTTTCTCCAAAAAGTTTTTATATCGTTAAAACATTGGCCATTTAAAAAAACTTTTAGAACGCCATAAAAACATTTAAGAAAATAAATATATATTTTTATCCTTTATGGCTATTTAAATAGATTTTTGTATGAGTAGCGGCCAGTAGATTATAAACAAGCTATTCACTTCGCATAATTATTTTTTAATTGATTTCGAAATAAACCTTTTTTATACGTCAGGCGGAGTGAAAATCCTATTTAAATCTTGTTTGAAATTTAAGCGTATACGTCTGTATACGCGGCCTGCGGTGGCGGCCTGTTTATCCCCTATGCAATGTATGTGAGACTTCAGACACGCGCGGCCTGCGTTTGCATATTGAGGCTGCGGCCTGCGGTAGGCGTGTGTCTGGAATACGCTTTGCTTCTTCTTTCAATATGTTTCATATTATTTTGTTTACGCATTTCGTCCAAGAAGATTTTGAATGAAACAAGCTGGCTGTATAGAATGAAAAATTATTGTTATAGGAAAACATTTAGAACGCTTACGTAGTACATATTGGCGCACAAGATTTCTCAATTGAAAACATTTCATTTGACTAAAAGTTTATAAATTGACTATTCTAAAGTAAGTCCCTATAACTCCAGAAGAGAAGAGAAGAAATAAAAATTATAGCAGATTGCTTAATCGACGACCTTTTGCAATACAAAACAAAGGATAAATATTTCACATTTTATGAGTAAGTATCTATTTTGCGACGTGGAAAATCGAGACAGGTGTTAAATTTTAAATAAGTACTCGTACAGTCGACCGCAAGTCAGTACAAATACTTTGACCTTGAGCTGGCCTAGCCTATTAGGCAGTTTCAATACTATAAGAAACCAGCTATTATACTGGTTTTGATTCCACTGATGTGCCGTCGACCGTACATCCTTGATCGCGTATTTGAAAATGTTGAAATGTCGCTCAGCTTCGGGCACCAAACTACACTGGATGCAGTATTATATTACTTTTCATTGCTCATACTCTGAAAGTAGGTCTGAAGTTGCCGAGCTCAGAACGGTGTACCGAATCATCCTTCGCCGATGGGTCGTTTTGCCTTAGTAGCGGGTTGAAAGTAATACATCTCAGCCCTAGGGAGAATCCTCTTTAACTGACAGCTGTCAAATTATATAAAAAAAAACTAGTACTATTGTGACATTTCTATTGGACCATGTTCACACTTTCTATACAGCAACTCAATTACAGCGCGATGTAAAATTGAAATAACATGAAGATAAGTAATAAATAAATTTTTATGAATGACTTTATTATAATCATTACTGTCAACCTCAACATAGATTTGGACAAAATATTTAATATTTTTTCAATGATGGAAATGAAAAATAATGGCAGAATAGCTGGTCGGCCGCAGAAAAAAAAACAAAATAGACGGGAAAGTGGCAATCCGATCTTCATTTGTTTTTTCGGGTTGTAGAGTTTTGTTTATACTTCCCTATAGCAGAGATTCGTATTAACACTCATTTTATGTATTTGTTTTTACTTTCATTGTATTCGTAATGAAAAGCACAGTGTATCCCTCGGGTTCAAGACTTATTTAGAATCCCTCGAACTATTGGTGCCCTCGCTACGCGTCGGGCGCCAAACCCCGTCTCGGGACTTAACTAAGTTACTTTCACCCCTGGGGTAACAATGTACTATTCTGCTTAGCTGCTCCTACATGGGAAAATCATGAGGGCATCATTACACTTTCCCTGGGCTGTATGTATAGTATAGGCTGCAGCCCGCCACGATACGACCCACCGTGAAATTGAGTTGACTTCAAACAAATAAACCAGATTGAGGGCTATTAATAGTAGGCAATTTAATGCAAATTATTATGAACGATAACAAATAAAGCGATGGTGTACAGTACAGAACAACAATATAGGGTGTTTGTTTGGCCTAAAGGGGGAAATTAAATCACGTACACGGGGTTAACAAAACACAGGTGCTTTGGAGGGTGAAATTCCATTTTTGTTTTGCTATATTGAGCGAGAAGTTTGTGATAACAATCGCTTACGGTTTATGTGGTTATCCAACACAACTCTATTTCACACAATACAAGTACAACATAGGGCTTCTTTCACCACTTCCTGATATTGTTACAGATAGTAATCTTAGTGATAAACTAATCTATCAGATAAATCTGTGCGAGAGACTATTTAAAATATACAAGATATGGGCAATCAGATACCTGTGAAACCAAAAAATAGGCTATCTGTCAGATAACCTGCAGATAGGGTATCTGGGACTTTATCAGCAAGTGGTGAAAGAAGCCCTTAGTATTCCAAACCAGTCGGATAAAATCTCCTGCACGTCGGTGTATTACAGTTTAAACCGCGGATACCTCACTTTAAACCGAGAGCATAATTTTAATTCGTTTAAAACCCATACGGGAAGCTCTCAAAGCGAATTTAATTAAGCGTAGTCCCGGCGAAAAAGTTTAAAAGAATCTTTGAATTAATGAGACACTCAAAATTCTACTTTACTCCACACTAAAATTTGAGGTCTCCCTCAGCCCCGTTTAGTGGTCACGCCGGACGGGTTCCCCCCCACACCGCCCCAGGAGTCCTGACCTCCCGCAGCCTATTCAGAATCACCTTTCTTCCTTAGCGGTTTTAGTTTTATCGGGTCTCATTTCATTAAACTACAAGTCACAATTTAAGCATGATTTTTATCTTCGAAAATGCCTACGTGGAACCTCTTTTACTACTTTTTTGTTTTATTAAGTGCCCTCTGCACTTACAAACACCGAGAACAAAAATTAAAAAAATAAAAAGAAAAACACCGAAATTTTTTTTTAGTTGAATAAAATGTATTGAGCTGTAAATTAGTGACATGCCACCGATATCGTATCAAAGTAGGAAAGATACAAGTTTTTGACATACCTAAGCAGATTCTTTTCAGATAGTTAATATACATTTATTAAGCTAGTAACGTAGTTAGAATTACAGTAAATAGTTTTACTGTCTTCGTAATAATCGAGGGTTTATCGTTTCCACCCTGTAAAACGTAGTTAATAAATCTTTACTAAAAAACCGCGGATAAAAATAAAGTTTTATTATTAGATAGGTAGCTTTTACTTGTACTTATTGTAGATGGAATTCTATGCAGTTTCCGAAACACTCTAAATACCGCGATCACAAAAAAAAAATGGTCAGGAAAAAACCTGTTTCACACTAATGTGGTTGTAACTTGTTACTTGTAAGTACCTTGATGGAACGGCCCCGTGTTGTAAGAAGGATCTTCTAATGCTGGTTGGACGTGCACGGCGGAATGTTCGGCGAATGTGGGCGAAAAACTTCAATTAGTGACTAGCTGAGAGCACGTGTTTTTATTTGAACCGAGGCAACGCTCATTCCCCGCGAGCGCGGACCGAATACAAAATTGTGTTTTGTACGTGGTGCATTAACATGCGGCATCTTACATGCGGCATTAATATGAATTAAAACGTACCTACCTCCTTAATTACTTGCTGATTAACATTTTTAATTTATTCCAAACGTTCACACTTACAAGCTCTTACAGAGCGTCAGTGGCGTCGGGGATAAGACCATATCGGAAGGTCCGAAGTTTGATCCCCAGCTCGGCCCTGTACCAATGGGTTTTTTCTCGAAACTTAAGTACATTAACTGACTGCTCTCATACGGTGAAGGAAAACTTCGTGAGGAAACCTTAAGAAGAAATTCTTAGGCGCATGTGAAGTCCTCCAACCCGCATTGGGCTAGCGTGGTGGACTATGGCCCGAACGCCCACGTTGAGAGGGTAGTCCTTAGCCCCAGTATTGGGGGCATGTTAATAGGCTGTTGATGATTCACACTTACACCAGGTGAACGAGAGCATCGGTGGCGTAATGGAGAAGAAGCGGCCTATCATGCTGAGAAATCCGAGTTCGATCCCCGATCGGGCCAGTACCGATGTTTACTGACTGCTCTCGAACAATGAAGAAATCATCGTGAAGAATCCCGCATACGCCGAAGAAGACATTTTAGGCGCATGTGAAGTCCACCAAACCGCACTGGGCTGGCGTGGACTATAGTCCATACAACCTCGCTGAGAGGGTAGAACCCCAACAGTGGGGACATAATATTAAAAGCGCTTTTACAGCAATTGTAACCAGGGACGTTCGAATTTAGCTACTCCCACAGGCGCCCAAAAGAGATCCTACCTCCATGATTGTAACTAATTAGTTTTACCAAGTATGGAATCTCACTACCTACCTACTTACCTTTGTTTCTGGCAACTATTTTTGAGTATATCCCACCCTGTAAAGTTCATGCAATTTGTCGAGCAACTCCATCATACGCTTCCCTGCATTTAATATGTAGAATACCTACCTAGTTTTAATTAATTTTGTAAAGCAAAAGTTTGAAGTGAGTCTTTTTATCAAAATATAATAAGCGCTAACTAGCTAGTTTAAAAATATGATAAAGCTTCGTCTTTGTCTAGTTTGTCTATGTCGAGAAGAAGCAGCTAAGATGGAGGATGATGAGTGATCCAGTTAGTATCTACTAGGTTTTGCCTCTCACTTTTATTAAAGTGGGAACATATTTCAAAAGTTTTTGCTAGGGAGAACGCGGGAACATTGCAGTGTGACCAAGTTAGTCGAAAGGGCCGAATTTAAAAGATTTCTGCCATTTTAGGCGCGCATTCTTTTGGGGATTTGTCGCAGTTTTTCAATAGTTTAAACTCTTTCGAAATAGACGTAAGATAAAATCTCTCTCGCTGGAAGAAGTCGCTATGAAAGATAAGTCCGCCCTTTGTACTTATGTTTCTCTTTATTATTGTTAATGTTTTTTTGTCTGTTTGTGTAATAAAGAGTATCAAATAAAAGAAATACATTCGGGTTCTTACTTCAAAACTTACCTTAATAGCATGGTAATTACTGTTTTATATGGAATATTATGATGAAATAGTAGCGATGAATTTAAGTAGGAATTTTGTTTGTTTTTAGTTTCATTTATTTCAGTTTGTAGGTAGTTGTATATTATTATAATTAAGTTTTATTTTATTTTATTATATTGTACCTATTTATACCTACATTAATTAATAAATAATAATCTTTTACCTACGTGTACAATAATGTATCTGTTTTATCTTTCTTTTTTGTCTATAATTTTTAAATGAGCGATGAATTGTATTCACTTATATCTATGCAAGATAAATGAGAACAGAACAGTAAGCAATTGTCAGCTCAATAAACCATCTAGAATTATACCTAAAAGCTACATTCATCTAATCCTAAAAAACTAAGCAAAGCGTGGCAACATTATTCCGCATATCAATCATGCAAACACAACGAGACAAAAACTTCTTGCGCGGCTAAAATAAACAAAAAGAATGCCATTACAGTAGGCACATAAATCACTCGTAAGGGCTTCCACAGTCTATAAACCTTATTGACCCTACTTGTCTCTGGAAAGGTCGGTGGACTAATGAATTTGCCGGTAAAAGGATAAAATATCGAAGGTGTTGTGAGGTCAATCCTTTATTAGGGCACTTTCACCCTGAAATCGAATGATTCGTTTATTGACCTCATCTATACTTACTATCCAAGTGACTTTACCTGTGGTCAGATAAAAAAAATCTCAAAAATTAATACCTACGTTAATTTTTTATGTAAAGGTTAGTAGCTATGGTGCTAGTAATGTCTAACGAAGTTAAGACAACTAATTTGACTTTATATAATTTTTATTCATAATGTTTTATACCAGTTTTTTGTGCCTCCCATAGAAATATAAGTCCTGGGAGCGTAGCGAGCTTTTTCCGGTGTTCTGTGGTGCCTCCCTAATAAATTATCTAAATCGAATCTCTGTTTCTGGAGAATTAAATTTTTTTATTCTTATATTAAACAATCCTACTAATATTATAACGGCGAAAGTTTGTAAGGATGTGAGAATGTATGTTTGTTACTCTTTCACGCAAAAACTACCGAACAGATTTTGATGAAACTTGGTACAGTGATAGCTTATATCGTGGAATAACATATAGGCTACTTTTTAACGCGGACAAAGTCTCGGGGCGTCCGATAATACCCCCTAAGTAACAAAACACCTACATAGAGCGCGCTGTTTCACAATGTACACGGGAAAAACTTTTCTACGCGGGCGAAGCGGCGGGAAAAGGCTAGTAATAAATAAATAAACGAGTTAGTAGGTACCATAGACATAAATGAACTTTAAAAAGTGGATGTACAGTTAATCTTACTTGGAATTTTATTTATAGGTAGGTAAGTATATTTTAAACGTGAGTAAGATATTAATCTGAGATTTTAGATTTATTTTGATACTTTGAACATCATAATTCAATATTCAAGTTGCAATTTTGGGGACTTCATAAATCAGAATGTGTGTACATTTCACACATCGTAGAGTTGATATAGCTACTAACAAAATCAGGCAAACAAAATGATCCATCAATATAATAAATCCCACATTACCTACTGACCATAAAGAAAATATGCTTGGCCTATGTCATATATCCGCACCCACGTATTCTGGACGGACGGAAGATATAGTAATTTTCGCTTTTTGCACCATTTTACTAATGAAACTCATCAATTATAGAGATGAACAAATACGTATATTCACATCCTCTACTATGAATTGCGAAAATGGTTCATTTGTCTGCTTTTAGCGTGTTCGTCTCATACATAAATTGTGTGGAAACGGCGCAGTGCAGCTTGACGCATTTGTTTACGTTCGTTGGTGTGAGATTGTGAGTTTGGTGAGTTATTAGTACTTCTCGACGGTTGGTAGGACAGTATTTGCCAGTTGGCGTGATGGTGAAGCTCTTGGCTCAATAAACGATGGTAACGAGTAACCTTCTATCTACCCCTCACAGCTCTGGGGAGGGCAAGGCTTAATGTCCCCCACCACAGATTTCGATAACAATTGATCGAAAACACCGTTTACCAAAAAATATTTAATGATTTGCTTCTAAAACTTCACTTTTTCAAATTCTGGTCTAGTCTTATTTAAATAACAAATTCAAGGGTGATGAACAGGCGATTGCAGGGCGGACATGTCGTCACACCAGCTTGTCACACTGGTATGACGACGAGTCCGCCCCGGATTTAAAAATAGCTATATAATTATTACAGCTAAAAAATAAATACAATTTTATTAAAACAAAAAAAAATGGCGTCCAGCTCGATGCCTAGCGCGCGGCTCGCCCAGAAAGCTGGCAGGATTGTAATTATTATTTACACAAACTAAATGTTTCGTGGTAGGGGTATATCCGAATCGAAGATAAATAAGAATATGATATTCGGTGAAACGCGAAACGAACTCCGACTGGCGATGGCGCTTCGGCTATTTCAGAATGTTTATTTTGTTAATGTAATTCGTTTATCATTTCGTTCGGTGCGATCGGATTTCCCACTTTTACCACCCAAACTACCTACAAACTGAACTAGGTATCAAATTATATAACTTTCTGCTGTTCAAACTTTTAATATTCATATAATAATTTATTATTTAAAACCTCTACCTTTATCTTTATTAGAATTACCTCGGTATGGTCGACCGCTCGTCAGTGGAAAGAAAACCAGAATAAACTCGTCTCTCGTAGTATTGAAATTCCCTAATAGGCTAGGCCAGCTCATGGTCAAAGTGTTTCGACTGACGTGCGGTCGACTGTACAATTATAATAATATTATGTCAGTGTTAACCTATAATTAAAAAACTTACTGGTAAACGACCAGTAAGGTCGGAGAGGTAAGGTACCATAATGTTTTTAGCTGCATGATAAGAAAATTATTCAATAAAACAATAATACCAGATTAATGTTTCACGTAAAACACCGGTGGCTATACCGAGTATAGCCTACCACATTTTTGGGACATACGATTTTTTTTAACTTATAGCGAAGATGTTTTGCCGTCTGTCCGGGGCGCCGGGGCGGATTACTCGAAAACTACTCGACCGATTGATTCATGCCAGGCAATTATGGGAATGGAAGTTGTAGAAAAAAAATCCGAATCTTTTTTTTTCTTTTTTTTTTTTTTTACTTAGGTATTCAAAATAAAATAAAAAAATTCATTAAAGATTCATTAAAACTAAAAAATCGTTGGATCCACAATATTACATAACACACGACGCAACGGCGACGTTCGCTGAGCGGACTTTTTCCACTGAGGCCATGGCCTTCATTCTTCGCATAGTCTGCAAAGCTCCTTAACATTACGGCCGTTATCTAAACAAACCTAAGAACAAGGATCCCATAGAACCGCACTCAGCGTATAGCATGAAATAGCAATAGTCTTACCCTAATAATTTGAGAAGACGCTTCTTATATGGTGAGGCAAACTGAACAAACACTATCTACCTATTTTAGTCGGGCTGTTGTTTGATGACAGCATCGAGTATTTTCTTGTCAAGACACGAAAACAAAGTCACAGACAAGTAAATACTCGATGCAATCAAAAATTCCCATACATAGATTCTTATTCTTATTCTTATTCTTAGACGGGGGTGGCAGTCCCTGCACTGACTCCACGAAGACGGGAGTTTTGTGCAATTCCCCCCGGGCCATCAGTCCAGCCATCCCAACTCCTTGAAGTACTGGAGTAGGGCTTCTGGCCGACGGCAGCACTGTTGCAGGTTGCTCGTTGCCGAGAGGTCGGGATCTATTGCCAGCCCCGTTTCGGATCTGATTTCCTGTGTTACGGGACAGTGAAGCACCGCATGCTCCACCGTCTCGCTCTCCTGCAGACAGCCCCTGCACAGGGGGCTGTCTGTGATGCCCAAATTGTGCATGTGTTTGTTCAGGTTACAATGCCCTGTTATAATGCCGACCAGGAGTCTGAGGTCGCTTCGATTACGTTTCATCAGGAAATTCGTGAGTTCACCATCGCTGTGAGGTAGCATGGAGCGCGCTTGCTCACAGTCCGTCCCATACATAGATAGAGATAGAAGATATTATATCTGCCTAGCTTACTCTTACCACTTTTGTAATAAGTGTGTCCTTCTCTGATTATTATTATTATTTTAGCGTCTGTTCTATGGGATACTTTTTCTTAGAAACAAACGCTCCGCAATCGCGTCCGTCCGTTCGTCCGTATGGCGCACGGACTACGGACACATTTCCTGTCCGGTCGCGGCCATCTGTCAGCGCGGCCGCGGCGGCCGGGCCGGGCCGTCGGCCCGGAAACGGAAGATAATACGACTGGAGTACCTTTATTTATGGCGTATTGCTTGTGGCCGAAGGCGATTCTACGTAATGTTATGGGGTTTAATGGAGTCACGGGGGATCTAGAATAAGGCCTGGAAAAAGTGGATTTTGAGTGAAGCAATTTCAAATATTGCATGTAACTTATTGGCGAAACTTGGCGCTCCGATCCTTCTGCCTTCCCCGTCAGGGACATATAGCGTGAAGAATTTATTTTTTTGCAGACGTCTCTAAAATTATGATAGGCGTAGGATTCCATCGCCAAAAATGATGTGGCAAAATTTCCTACTTATGTCTCAAAATACATACCTAACCAGAAAGCGCGTTCGCGTTTAAATGTAAAGCCAAAAATACTACGCTAAAACAATATAGGTACAAAATACGCGGGTTAGCGTGGAATAAAATTGTACTCTCCTTCTGGTTAGTCGTATATTCTGAATTTAAAGTTTAACAAGATATTGCATTGGTATATTCAAGCATATTTGGTAGGTATATTACAGACTCGCCTCTCCTGCAAATGAGATAACAAAACGAATTATTCTTTAGGAAGACACCCCCGAAAACCGTATTAGCGCGATTGCGACGTAAAAACGGAATCAGTCAATGTCGAAGTTCGATGCAATCGAGTGGCTCCGTGATTGATGTCTCCAACTCCAGGTGCAATGCGTAGCCAGGGGCTTTGGGGACCTGGAACCAGAATTTGCGCCCATATTTCGGCCCATTTTCGTTATGAAATGGAAAAAGTGGTACCAGCGACTTATAAAATGTTTCGTTCTATTATTGGTACGGTCGACCGCACGTCAGTGGAAACAAAACCAGTAGTAAACTGGTTTCTCATAGTATTTAAACCTTCTAATAGGCTAGGCGAAGGTCAAAATGTTTCGACTGACGTGCGACCGACTGTACTACTATTATGAACTTATAAAACATGGATTATAAAATATTTTTACGACCTAATTTCCTATTACATATTAAATTCATCTCCAATTATAATAAATGAATTATAATTTAAAATAAACGAATTGAATGTTTAAAATTTAGTAGTGCGTCGCTGACAAATTAAAAGCGTGTGGAAATAAAAATAAGTAGCCTGACTAATTTCAAACCAAAATGTTGTTCCTGCTTGTTCTGATGCACTATAACTGTCTCCCATGCAACCTTTATTACTCTTAGGGTGGGATGCCTGATTTCTACCTGGTACTATTCGGACTCTATTACCTCTCAATCAGAATTACTAGAGAAATGGATACCAACGAGGGTTGTACCTTCAGAGGCAGACAGACCCCTTAAAATATTGTAGATTGAGTTTCCATATCAGGGAACAAATACGGTAAATCGCTGGGTAAATATTACTGACCTCGCGAAATCTCCAGGGAATTGATGTAGCCTCAAACATTAAACGGGGCTTTTGTCGATCCTAACTACGATCGCTTTGGTCGTTCGCGGGGTTTGAAAAGAAATCTAGTAAAACCTACTGGATAGAATGCATTGCACGAATTTTATCTCGTGACGATCTTATACAAACGGTGCAGAAACTGCAATGAGATCTTGACGCCCTATCTTAATAATAACATAATTGACCGAGCGAGCGAAGCGAGCGAAGCGTCTACGTTTCGAGACTGGCCAAAAATGCTCTTGTCCGGCTGTCTGTCTGTCTGTCTGTCTGTCTGTCTGTCTGTAATTCTCTACAGGTCGCATTTTTCAACCGATTTTGACGAAAATTTGGCATATGTATAAATTAATTAAACCTACAAAATGAGTAGAATAAAATTTTGAAAAACATTTTTTTTAGAGTACCTACCATACTCGCAAAGTGGGAGTGAACTTTTTTTTTCTTGTGAATCCCATAGTGTGGGATATCGTTGGATAGGTCTTTCAAAAATATTGCTGGTGTGTGAATACCATTTTTTCGATTTAGGGATCCGTTGGCGAAATATTAAGCTTTAAAGCGGTAATTTTTGTTAGAGTCACGTGTCCCCCCCCCCTGCCAGCTAAACGGTTGCTTCTGGAAATGTGAAAAAATTCATGGCAGTAGCATATATAACGTAGTTACAAGAAAAACTATTACGGCTAAGTAGGTTCTATTAGTTTTTGAGTAATAGTGGATCGACTTAAGAAAGTTGAAAAAATAAATTATGTTCATAGAACTGCATACGTAAAATGGAAAATTATTTTTTTCCGCGTGATATCCATGGTGTGGGGTATCGTTGGATGGGTCTTTCAAAAATATCGCGGGTGTGTGATAAACATTTTTCGATTCAGGGATCCGTTTGCGAAATATTAAGCTTTAAAGTGCTAATTTTTGTCACTTTAGTAGGTACTTTTTCTGTTTCCAAAGTTGACTTTTGTTGGTTTCTTTTAGGTTTGGTTTATAAGGGCTGGCGAGGTCTACTGTTCTCACGGAACTACTAGTAATAATAATGTTTGGACAAATTTACACACGGCTGTTTAGTCCCAACTAAGCCGAAGCTTGTAAATGGGTACTCAACAACTGATAAACATACTTAAATACTTTTAAATAAATACTTAAATATATAAAAACACCCAGAATCCGAAAACCAACAGTTATGCTCATCACACAAATGTTGGTCCCGGGTGGGAATCGAACCCACGAACAATTGGTAAATTTTCGAGAAAGATATTTAAAAGTTTGAAGGTGTATTTGTGAATACAGAAACAATTGTCTATCTTTTCTAAATTCACACATGAATTCAATGCGCCGCTCCCTTACCCCTGCCCTGTCTCCGACTCTCTGGTGCGTGCTGGTGAGAGCCTGTAATGAACAAAAAGGTGTCACGGAAGTTGATTCAGTCAGATAGGCGTCTTGCTGTTACTGTACGTTAAAATAATGTTCGTAAAATTACAAAGGAAACAGTCTTAATAAAATTGTAAAGTAATTTTAATAATTGTAAAGTCTCCCAAACCCAAGGGTGAAAGCTTCAATTTTTCCTATTTTTTAGCTGATTAACTTGTCTTACTGCAAAATAATATTGCTGGTGACCATGGAACGAGCGAAGCGAGCGAATGGACCCAGAAAAACGTTATGGCAACGATTTTTAAAGGCGTTACATTTTTAATGGGGGATCTATTATTTCCAAAGTAATTTCCATTTATTCGAAACTGTATGTGTACCCACATCCCTCAAAAGTTGCCCGAGTCGTAGGCGAAGAACGGACGGACATATTTTACTATTTAGGACCAGGTTTATTTTGAGTCGATAGCCCCGGAGTAAAATAATGTAGTCTACAAAGATTATGCTTATTTTTAGATGTAAAACCTATTACTTACTCTGTGGTAAAACCTCATTATTTAGGTCTATTATTATACAAGAACGTTCACAATAAAAGCAATAAGGAGCATTATTCGTGCAGTCAGTACTAATTATAACGAACACCCACGCTTATTTTTTGTTCACAATCAATGGCAGTCCGTCACATCGTCGTGCATCCGATAAACACCGAATGTAAAGTATAAAATTATCTTACATTAATTTATTAAAGTTTTATGAAACTGAAATAAGGTAAATGTATGTTAATGTACTACATAGGTAGTTTACTTAATTGTTCGATTCGCAGTCAATTTTTTGTACCTGCTTTTTTAGTGTTTGGTTTTTGAAATGGTATGCGATCACAAAAGTTTTAGAACATTTGTACAAAAACTGATCATAAAGGCGTGTCATGTATTAATTGGCACGGTACCGGTGTAGCCTTCTCAGCGTATGGGTAGTGTGTGATAAAAATCTGCTAATTCATATCACAAACACAGTAGGAAATTCCTAAAGGTTGACTTTGGATCTGCGACAGTTTAATGTATGAACTGACGCGCGCCTCAGTGTCGCGCTGCTCCAATGCCGGTCCATACATTTTCATAGTAACATAAACTGTCAATGACGCAGCGACTCCGACTGGAGCGCGGATCCAAAGTCAACCTTAACACGTATGAAAAGTAGTATAACGTTACACATTATTCACAAGTTGTTAATGCGATTACGCTTCGGTGTAAGCGGCAGCCACCTTAATCAAGTCGAAGTTTCGCGGGCGTATTAGCGAACAATGAAACAGAAACGTGTCGCCATTGTTGGGTGAAACTCCGGCTTATGACGAGTGAAACTCTTAAACAACAATAATTAGAACGAGGCGAACCGCCCCACCACCTCGCCGCCCCACCGCCCGGCGCCCCGCTCGGCCATTGTGTCGAGGAAATCATTATAGCATTCCATTTTACCCGTGAGCTCCGCACCTTCCCTTTCAACTTTAGGGGCAGAGACAAACGAGGCAGAAAGCAGCCGCGTTTTTCACAGCTGTCGGATTTACACAATAATAATCCGGATTCCGACTTTGCGTTTAGCTCGGCGTAACAAGGAGCTTCTGCATTATCCTGCTTCTGCATCTAATGATGTTTTAGATCAGTGTCATCGAAATTCGAGCATCGAAATAGACTGAAGACTGTTTTTAAGCGAATAACCGTCAATGTTACACAAGAGGTGGAAAAGAGAAGGAAATTAGATTTCCTCTAGAATGGAATACTGTCTCTCTCACACCTATTGTCCTTTACCCAGTGTTAGTTACCATCAGAAACAAAATTTTTGTACCACTTTAGTCTGGCGCGGTTTTCGACTCGTTTGTGCACACCCTTAGGCCCATCAACGGTACTGTAACCTCAAAGGGTCATTCCAAGCTGGGGGCAAACGAAACTGTGGTAACTCCCTAAGAATCACCTGCAAAGGAGCTCATTGCGGCAACATCCGCTGTCGAGGAGCGAAGTTCATTACTTAGCTGTCGTTCTCTTGTATTGTTCTTTCAAGTTAAATTAATGTTTTCAAGAGTTATTGAGTTTTAAATTAATGTTTACTCACTTGATGTGTGAATAATTTCGGTGCTAAGCAAGCTTTTTCTCATCGCCATCCATCGTCATAATTATCAGCCCGAAGCCGTCCACTTCTGGGCAAAGGCCTTTCCAAAAGTCCTGAGCTGTCCGCTTCCTGTTAGTTCCCGCGTGTGTCTTCCGGTGCGTGGTCGCCTCTCGAGAACCTTTCGTATTCAGCTAGTTGCTGTGGATATAACACGATACTTAGGGCTTCTTTCACCACTTGCTAATGAAGTCCCTGATACCCGATAAATAGGTATACAGGTAGTCTATTTTTTGTTTGTTTCACAGGTATCTGATTGCCTTACCTATAACTTATCTATTTTATATAATCTTTCAGTCAGATTTATCTGATAGATTAGTTTATCTGTCAGATTGCTGTCTGTAACAAGTGGTGAAAGAAGCCTTTAATGTCATCGCATAGTATGTTGAGTGGGTCCCACAGGGCCCCGCAATTTCCTAGCTTCATGGTAGCCGCTTGACGACAGAAGCCGTAATGACCTTTTGTATAAAACTGCTTTGAATATAAATGCCCGTAACAATTTAAACAGAATGTATTTCTTGAAGATTTTCTGCTAGTAACTGACTTTATTCATGAAAAGAGGTAGGCTGTATGGCCGCGGGTGTTTTCTTTGTTGCCTTGAATACACTTATTATTCTTTATGGTGGGGGCCGCCGATGATTTTGCTGCTATGTAAAAAGCTTTCAGTCAAAGTCTCCGACGTTATTAGTTTTAATTTTCAATTATATTGTACATCTATACTAATAATAAAGACGTAAAAACTGGTGGATAAATTTGCACGCTTAACTTATATATGTTGCGAAGAACCAAATGATAGCGGGGTGTAAAATACACCTAACGCCATCTATTGACAAACTTTAAAACTAAGAAACTTTGAATAACATATAAATAGTACCCTTTACAACGCGGATGAAGTCGCGGGGCATCGGATAGTTACTTATAAGGTATTTGAGGTAGCTGAAGATAAAGGCGTTTCTCGTCAAAACCCAAGGAAAAACTCAGCACGTAGCCGAAGTTTATTACAGCACAGTATTGACAGTCAAGCGACGCACAGAGCGGAAAATTTATCTTTTCCCCGAGTACTTATCTACATGCCGAACTGTCCATACGGCGAGCGATTTACCCGTGACGGAGCCGTGCGGGCGAAGAGGGACCAACAATGGGGCTGGGAGCGACTGTTTGGGAGAAGTCGTTAACATCAGCCTTAGTCGTTACCTCTGCGCTGTGTGGGCCTTTCCTTGCAGGCCTGTAGTGGTAGTATAAGCCACGTTGAGTACATTCAATACACTTTATTGCACATTTAAAAATTACAGACAAAAAAAGAGAAAAACAGATACAGTAATGTACATCTAGGCGGTCTTATCGCTAAGAGCGATTTGTTCCAGACAACCTTTGGATAGAGAATTTAGAGCAAATTAGAAGGTAGGTTGTGCAGTTATCATATTTTAAAAATCTACATTACACTAAAATACATAGGTATACAAAAAATAAATACATACACACATACATGCATACATACATAAATACATATCGATAACAACAAAGTTCTAGAGAACTGTTCTAGAGTAACTGTTCGTCGTCGAAATACTAGGCCTTGGGTTTTGTTTTGTCTTGTGTTTGGGCTAACTAAGTACAATGGTTACAATTGTACCGACACCAAGCACGGTAGCCTATGCGCATTCCCATATGATAATTTTGAAATACGAGTTTTTTTTAATACAGGTGATTTTTTTCGTATAAACCTTTTTAGTTATGTCAACGGCTACGGTTTTCTGGCGGATCACCTCGTTTCGGATCCAGCATGGCTGCTTCCGTAGCCCGTTGAGCATCTTTGGGTTTTCGCACTATAATTACCAGTCCCAAAATTCGTCCACGTTTTGGCGCCGTACTACTTAACGGGTACTAAAAGAGGATAATAATACTATAATATAATAATGATACTATAATATAATATAAAATGAGTATAATAATACACTGATTGAAGACTTATGTCTTCAGCCATTGTGGTATAGGCGACTAGAAGATATGACGCAACTTTCCAAAAGCTGCCCAGGCCAGTATTTGAGATAAAATACTGACCTGGGCAGCTTTTGGGAAGTTGCGTCATATCTTCTAGTCGCCTAGATACCACAATGACTGAAGCCATGAGTCTTTTTTTGTTTTAAAGCTTAAAAGTTTAAAAGAGAGCTTTTGCATCGCTGTGCTGTTCTGTACCTTGCCCGCTGACTATCATTATGATCCCAAAATACCTCGACAAGACCGTGTATTCTCTTTCAATACGTTTTTCATTCCCACCCCGATGTCCAGGACGTAATGAACGTGCCGATTTCTCGCATCGTCGCCTCCACGACGAGGATGCCGGCCGACACTTGCGGGCCGAACGATAACACACATAACACCCTTATTTTATACCCAACGAGATATTGCCTCCGTGTAATAGAGCCCGCACTTGCCGGGATAACTATTCGATCTGTTGGCCAGTCTGTGTAAGCTTCAGTGGTCATCGCAATCAAAACAGAGGACTCCTATCTAATCTATCTATCTTATCTATTTGTTACGTATTACTACTATTAATTCCTCTGTGGTATTAGGTAGTTAATCGAGATCATTGTCAACAGAATGGTGATATAAATTAATAAGAGCGATTGCAGCGAAACATGTTTGTTATTAACATTTCTAATTGTGTGATAGATTTATTAATTTATGAGGTATGTTGAAATGATTTGGAAATACCAGTTAATTATTTATTCAGACCAATATATATTTTATTACTAAGCATAAAAAGCTCAATAAAGATTAGATTAATCTTGAATCAAAAAATTCGTTCTTCGTTTTCTTCATTTCCCATACTAAATATGCAAGATGCGATCTCCACAGGGAGCGCGCGCGCGACCAAAGAGGTTTGAAACTTCTTGAGATTAATAGTTAGTCAGAATCGATTTTTCTAATAGGTTTAAAAACCCTGCCACCAAGCAATGGCTGGCATTTAAGTGTGCTCCTGGACTATAATTACAAGCATCTGTCACAGTAAGTTTTAGAATAAATTTTGATTTAAGGCAAAAAGTTTTCTTGGTTAATGGTTAGGAAGACTCAAATTGACGCAATTGCCGTTTTAGCGCTGAGCTTTGGGTCAGTAAGCCTTAGGATTCAGTAAGTAATGGTTTCAACAAAAAAATCCGTGATTTCCTTTCGAATTACAACCCCAGAAGCATTCCTTTCCTCAATAATTAGTAAAACAAAACGAATTGCAACTTGTACAGCAGTTTAAGCAATAAACTTCAGTCCAAAGGAAGTTTATTTACTTGTTCCTCGTTTTCGTTGTTTTTGTGTTCAATTTGGATCCCGTAGCAAACTATGAAGGTGTTCCAGTTTCGCAGTTTAACAAGTGGAACTTTGCATTTAATTGTAGTTTCTTGTAACAGATAATTCGGATTCAACTTCGCAAGAACTATAATCCATTTACAAAAATTTTTGTAAACTTTATCTTTTTTGCTGTTGTCAGAGCTGGTTTCCTGGCTCTGGCTTCCTTCTGGGATAGGATACGCAGCTCTGGCAACTACATCCTCGGTGTCGTTTGCAGTGGGTCCCCGAGACCTATCGTAAGTACTGGCTATCTGTTCACCGGGACCAGAACAGAAAAAAATTGCGACAATGATATTTGTATTCATTAAAATGTGCCTAGTTTATTGTAATTTTTATAAATTATTTTTGTATTTTTTTGTAATGTGTATATTGTATTGTATATGGTTTTTAATGCCGGCAATGAAACGTTTATTGTTATTATTATATACAAACTTTATTTTAAATCTAGAACCAAGGGCAAAGTTCTAGTTTTGTAAAATTCACAAGTCAATTTGTAAACTAATTATCAATGAGAGTAGGCATAATAAAGGACCTGTTATAGTTAAGTATTACATTACATCCATCTTCGGCAAACTCTAAACAAGTTACTCAAGCCCACCAAACTTTAAATCTTATTTAGTCGTCGCGGGGAAAGATTAACTGTTTAGAGTGGACCAATTAAGCGACCCGGTCCACTAATGGACCAACCGGGGCCGTACACGGTGCGGGCCCAATGGAATTTCTGTGTATCATGACTTGAACATGTTTACTTGTTGTTTATGGTTCGTTACGGTGGGGTAATAGCCGGTTGTTGATTGGTTTAGTTCGTGATTAGTTACACAATTTGTGGCAAGTTCTCCTTTGACATTGATTTGACGCGGGGTTACATTCATTGACACTGTATTGGGCTCCCTAAACTATCATGCGGCATGACATGCTTTACGTGCTGTCACTCATGCATGACCGTCTAGCTGTAGTGATTGACGTGCATGACATGCAAACTACGTGCTGGCCGTTGTTTTACTGTACTGATTGGTAGCAAGCATGATGGTCCATCATGCAGCATGACATTCACGTAAACGTTGCATGTCATACAAGCATGATCGTTTAGGGACACTTTATGACACAGCGACTATAGATTATGAGGTGGTAGAGCGGTCGTCTGTCGCAGTTTTCGAGTTAAATGCCTACAACTGCAAGTATTGGTGGTGTTGGGACAAACCAATACACTGGTTTAACAACACCACAATACCATTGTTAATTTAATATTACAATGTATAATAGCTTAAATTAATACAAAAATTAAGTATTAGAAAGCCGTAACTTATCATTTATTTGAAGATTGTAGGTAGAAAAACGATAATTTCTAATTTTCATCCCTTTCACCAACCGAGACTACAGGAACATTTTTCTTCTGCTTATTTATTATCTTTCCTTTATATGCAAAGCATATCCTGATGAGTGAATATGTTAAATAATTTTATTTATCCCGAGCCCTTATACCTACTTAACTGTCCTGTTGAAACGATCAAGATAAAATCTACGGATGAGTTAACAAAAGAGTCCAAACAATAATAACGGGATAATCGCTCGACGGGGCGTTGGGGCCCCACAATGCGCCAACTTTGGGGCCCTTGATCATGATTGATGAGCCAACTTTTGAGAGCCAACTTTCAACGTAAGATCGCGTAACGGGCTACGATGGCCTATTGTTTTTAACTTAATATTTTAAAGGCCAATGGAGGTTGAAATTCTTATTAATTACCTTGTTTTTAGTATCAAATAACACTTTATGAGTTGAATGGGACAGTAAAACGACTTCATTTAATCATTATGTCTGGATTGCAAACACTTTATATACCTACTACTTTGATATTATTCCACTACTATTTATTACTATTTTTCTCTACTATTTCTTCTATTTAATAAAATTACCTCGGTCGACCGCACGTCAGTGGAAACAAAACCAGTATAAACTGGTCTCTCATGGTATTGAAACTCCCCAATAGGCTAGGCCGGCTCAAGGTCAAAGTGTATCCACTGACGTGCGGTCGACCTGAGCCAGATGTTTATTTGTTAAACTAGTATTTAATGCATGTTCATTTCTTTTCCTTAGTTCGACTAATGAATCATCATTTATCCATTCTATCAGTAAAAGTAATAGACCCGTCTACTTACAGACAGCAAACCGGCTGATATCTGATGATGAAAAGGGAATGGGAAAAAATCTTTACATTGGTTCTAATTTCTGCAAAATATTCCCTAAAATATATTGTGTAAAACAGCTCAGTACGACGATGTTTAATATTTTAATTAAAGGTCCGAAACTAACATCTACGTCATTGTGGGAAAACATTTATCCCGATTACTAGAAACAACATGCGAGTATATAAACGAAGCCCCCGCCCTAAACAAACATCTTGACATGTCGTTAATCTTCGTATGCCAAAGTATAGTTAATGTTAGAGTAAATAGTTAAAAGTTAGACTGTAGTCATTACATTAAACCTAGCTTTCTAACTGGGTTCAACCGAAGTTAAATATTAAAATTAGTTTAGTAATAAAAGATTAATTAGTTATTACTGGGTGGTTAATTCGTTCAAGATTACAAATGATACCTTTTTAATGAAACTAACAAAACTTTTATTAAATTTAAAAAAAATCCCCTACCCTTAGCTAATCTTACTTTGTAAGTATGCGCGGCGCGCATTTAGTTTTATTTTGTTTACAAAATACAAACTGAAGTGATTTTTATAAAGTGACGTAGAACACTATTTTTAACTACTAAACGATTATTCGTGATGACGTTATCACCGACCGTTACCTGTCATTTAAATATTTCTTCATTTAATGGTAATGTATTCCAGGAAATAAACAACAGTTTAACCTGAATGAAACGAAGTTTTCAGGAAACGCATGAAGATAGTTGGGGAACTAACAGCACAACTTCGGCGCCGGGTAATTTGTTTACCTGTCTCGAAGGATCCGCCTCTCAGAGGCACAAACTTTAAATTCACAATTCCACTGCGCACCTGCGATGGGTTCTTATTTATTCTATGCCACAAACGACAACCGAAGGGATCAGTTTGTGTAGGTCATGTGTAGGTATATTTAAATGTAATGTGCCTCGAAATAGATTATTCTGTGTCAATGAACACAATACGTAAAATACATTACAAATGAAAAAGGGACATGACCTGAAAACGCCCGAAGACCACCTGGATGAATCATCATCATCAGCCCACACTAGTCCACTGCTGGACATAGGCCTCCCCCAAGGCGCGCCACTGAATCCGATCTTCGACTCTCCGCATCCAGTCACTGCCATAATAATGCCTGGATGAATAAAGTATACTATTAAAACTTTTTAACAAAAAAATTAAACCGTCGAAAAAAAGGAACTGAAAAGCGAAAAGTAATAAAAATAACCTTTTAGGTCTAACTAAGCTCCTACACTAATGTAAATCTAAATATTTTGAGTCGGCGCCAAACACACATACAAATTAATTCTTTTATTTTTAGTACCTAATTTAACGCGAGCGTCAGTGGCCTGAGAGCGTCAGTGGCCTCGGGGATAAGACGCGACCTATCATATCGAAAGGTCCGAGGTTCGATCCCCGGCTGGGCCATGTACCAATGGGTTTTTTCTCGAAACCTAAGTACATGTACTGACTGCTCTCAAACGGTGAAGGAAAAACATCGTGAGGAAACCTGCATACGCCGAAGAAGAAATTCTTAGGCGCATGTGAAGTCCACCAACCCGCACTGGGCTAGCGTGGTGGACTATAGCCCGCACGCCCTCGTTGAGAGCAGGCCTGAGCCTCAGCAGTGGGGAGATTAATAGGCTGTTGATGATGATGATGATGACCTAATTTAATGATCTTCTCATAAAAGTGTATGTACATAATATGCACCCGGGTGATCAAACTAACTAAGGTAAATTAAGTATACTACGCGGAGACACCTGGATGAGGAATGTGGAAGACTGGTGGTAGGATTGCAGTGCTGCTGTGTGATTCTGTAAAGTATGAATTAAAACTCGACCATCACATCGCAAGTCACTTACTTCACTCCGCATCCGATCATGAAAGACCTTGATGTCGCATTGTGTAAACAAATACAAGCTACTTAATAAACACTTCACTTGCGAAGTAAAGTGAGTATTGAACTGTAAATCATTGAGTTAGAGACCGATCTCACTGCGGATTCAGGATCGAGTTGCACAAATACGCTTACAGAATAGCAGGGCAGGGACTGTCTGGGCACCAATCTCATCTATTTTTGCAGCAAATAGCAATACATGCATTGCTGGAGAGGGCCAGTGTAATGACAGGCACACGAGGCATTCCAACTTACCATAGCAATACACGTGTGGCCTAGTAAATACCAACTTAAAAATCAGGCTTAGGGCCTCTTACACCGCTTGCTGATAAAATCCCAGATACCCTAACTGCAGGTTATCTGACAGATAGCCTGTTTTTTTGGTTTCACAGGTATCTGATTGCATATATCTTATATATTTTATATAGTCTATCACACAGATTTATCTGATAGATTAGTTTATCACTAAGATTACTATCTGTAACAATATCAGGAAGTGGTGAAAGAAGCCCTTAGAGTTGTTGCTTGTTTGTAAATTCTATACGTAAAAAAAGCCAGCTGGTTAGTTTTATTTTTCTGAATTATCTGGGATAATAAATAATACTTTCCTGAATTTTTCATAATTTTCCCATCATCGCATTCATGCAATTTTACATAGGTATGTATGTTCCACTGGCGCGACGAGCTCGAGCACTACGAGGGACTGGGCGCGCTCTGGACAAGAGTCGCTGCAGAAAAACCGATCTGGAAGAGGAAGGGGTAGGCCTTTGCCCAACAATGGGATGACCTATAGACAATGTGTGATAGTGATAAGAGTGATTTATATTTTTAATTATATTGTTAAATATTTTAAATAGAATAAGTGACATAATGTAGCAATTGAATAAGGTGACATATTTTAATTTATCTTTAATTTTCTTGATTTAATATTTTGATTGTTATATTTACACTGACACTTATAAATTGACAGGTAGGTACTTATTTTAATTTACATTGACACTTTATTTTTCTTTCTTTAAATGTTTTTGTAATTATAAAAACTTAAAACTACTTATTACTACATATTTACAGATGGTGGACGCCGTCCAAACCCTCGTGGGGAGGCACAGTCCCCAGGACGCTGGGGACTGTGCCCAATCCAATGTAGGTATTATTTAATGTAGGTACTTAATTGACATTTATATTTATAAGGTGACATATTAATTTAATTTGACTATTTTATTTTCAATTAATTACTATTGGTTTGGATCTTTGATTATTATGTTTTTATGAATGTTAAAAGATTATCTACCTAGTTATTTAAAATAATTCTAATAATTAATTAAGGAAAACATTGTATTTCATATTGATAGATGTCTGTAGGAGGCTATAATAATAATAATAATGTATGTTCCAAGTCTCATCTCAATCGGTCAGACCAGACAGATAACGTTTTCATATACGTCTCATAAAAAACGTGATGTGATCGTTTACAATAAGGAAATTCTATGTCTAAGTCCCGTCGTTCGTCATGTGATGAGTAGAAATGAAATTTCCCCACCAGTTGGGATAAGTGGAAAAACAATTCTACCTATCCCCACCAGGGGGATTGTTGGTAGGGATGGGTGGAAACGCCGGACGCGACATCGATGCAATAAAAGCAATCAATCAAAATCTCTATGTAATTTGATTGGTTGATTTTTGTCGCACCGATGTTGCATCGCATATTGAACGACGGGCAACAGTGAACGTCGACAGGCTAATCAATATGATGAATGCTCTTCTAACAACCGACGGATAAAGCGCAGCACGAGTAGTAGCATTGTAATAGTTTATAAATTATGAATATACAATATACGTATACAAGTGTAGTTAAGTCAAAGTCAAAACTATTTTATTGCATGTAAGTACACTGGGTACATTCATACAACGTCAATTTTTTATCTACCACCGCTTCCAAGGTGTTATATAGAGCTGGGAAGAAGAAGCGGCGCAACAAATTTCCGCAACACATCTTTTAAAATCGAGTTTATACATAACATTATTTTTGTAAAGGTTGTGCGAAAGTCTAAAAGACAGTAAAACTATATCTATTATTTATTACATACTTATCCCAGTTCTCCCCACGGGTAATCGAACCCACGACCTCCGGCGCTCTAATGATTGAGTCATTATGCCAATGAAGCGGTCTAGATACTTCTTTAAAAACACAAAGATTTATTGAGATGCAAATCATGTAGAGAAAGTTGAGAGACTTCATAAATCTTCTAACTTTAAGTCAACTATAACTTCAATGCTTACAGAATTTTGAAGACATAAATCTTTGAAGCTTGAAGGTCAGCATCGTAACCTTCAAAGACCTTATTAAGGTCATTAATTTAATACTAATCCATTTATGATGAGCTTTTCTTCCGTGGCGCAGCTGTGGTCCACTTTTACGACACGTTACTTACAGAAATAACTACCGTATATAAAGTGGACCAAACTTTATGAGCTTTAAACTAGATACCTTGCAGTTTGACGGCACAAGGAACCAATTTGGAGTGTTCACGTCACATAAATTCAAGGCTTCAGTCGTAATATCAATCAACATCAATTTTTAGGATACAGTATTCGATATTGGTAGGTCTGATAAACTCTGCTGCTGATAATACATCCAGTGAGTCAAAATAGAAGTAGCCTTTCCACATGACGCAGCCTTTCACGTCGAGAGGTCCGAGTTCATTCCTCGGTCGTGCCATGTACTTGCATACGCTGAAGAAGGAATTCTTAGGCACATAGCCTGTGCGCCCTCGTTGAGAGGGTAGGCCTGTGCCCCTGCAGTGGGGACATGTTATATATATCAGCCTGTAGACGTCCCTAAGGCCTCCCCAGCGATCTTCACGACGACCGGTGCTGCGCTAACCTCATCCAGCCGGGTTCCCGGGGATATACTAATAGACCTTAATAAAACAAAGTTCAAGGTTAATCTGATATTCTTTTTCGTCAATATAAAGTGAAAGAAATGTGAGATGGTGCCAGATCACAGAATAGATAATAGGACAGAAATCCTCTTAACATCTAGACTAGTGAACCCGCTAGATAATCTTGTTGCTTATTGCTAAGATAATTTTATTGCTGTATATCCATTGGATTGCCCTAAGGCTGAGGGTAATGGTCCATATAGTTGTTTAATCGTCCGATGCTGTACGTAGGATCAATAAACTTTATTCACTACAGACGCGTAATCAGGTAGTAGATGGCCTGAAGGCCCTCCCCCTTCAAAATAGAAGGGGGAGGAATGGAATAGTCAAGTGTATGCAACATGGTATAGTCGAGTGTTCTGCTGTACCGCGCTGATTGAGGTTGGAGAAAAAGTCTTCGAGATTAATTTACTGCACTGTAATGGAAGAAGACACGAAAGAAAGACCTAGGAAGTAGATAACGGCACGTGTACGTACATCGGTCGAAAGATCGAGCAAGAAGGGCGGCTGAATGAATAACAAATTCAAATTCAAAAGTATTTTATTGCATGTAAGTACACTAGGTACATTTATACAACGTCAATTTTTTATCTACCACCGCCTCCAAGGTGTTATATAGAGCTGGGAAGAAGAAGCGGCGCAACAAACTTCCGCAACACATCTTTTAAAATCAAGTTTGTACATAACATTATTTTGTAAAGATTGTGCGAGGCTGAAGTAACATTAACACCAGGCATCTTTGTCATTTAGATAATCGACTGTTTTATAATAAGCTTTCTTACAAAGTTGTTGTTTAATGTGAGTCTTAAATTTTCTGTCATTCATATTTAAGATTTCTTCTGGTAGTTTATTGTAGAAGCGTATACATTGCCCCGTGAATGATTTACTGACCTTACTAAGCCTTAACTGTGGTGGTACAAGTTTGTTTTTGTTTCTTGTAACATAAGCTGTGTTCATATCACAGTGCCTCAAAAAGAGAGATATATTTTTGCGGACATACAAAATATTCTCAAAAATGTATTGACTGGCAACGGTTAATATATTAATTTCTTTAAACTTTTCTCTTAATGATTCTCTACAACGTAAATTATAGATCGCCCTAACAGCTCTCTTTTGCAAAATAAAGATGGTTTCTATATCTGCCGCTTGACCCCACAGTAGGATGCCGTATGACATGATGCTGTGGAAGTAGCTGAAATAGACTAATCTCGCAGTAGCAATATCTGTTAATTGTCTAATTTTCCTAACGGCGTAGGCGGCCGAGCTTAGTCTGCCAGCTAGTGAAGCTATGTGGGGCCCCCATTGAAGAGATGAGTCTATAGTTATACCTAGGAACACCGTGCTTTTGATAAATTCTAATCTTTCTGTACCTAAAGTTACATTATTAACTACATGTCTTACATTTGGTAGGCAAAATTTAATACATTTAGTTTTTGTTGTATTTAATGCTAGATTATTAATGCTGAACCAGTTAAGTACTTGTGTGAGAGTATTGTTTACCTCAGGAAGATCACAAGCTCTTCTGCTAATTTTAAAAATCAGAGAAGTGTCATCGGCAAATAATACTATGTTGGACATGTTTTGTATTAAAAATGGCAAGTCATTTATATATACAAGAAAAAGAAAAGGACCCAGAACTGAGCCCTGGGGCACCCCCATTTTCACAACTGAACCAGATGATTTAACTCCATTTATATCAACTTTTTGTACTCTATTTTCAAGGTAAGATTTAAGTAATTCGAATGCTCTGTCTTTCACGCCATAATGTTTTAATTTGAGTAGCAAGGTTTCGTGATTAACGCAATCAAATGCTTTGGAGAGATCGCAGAAGATGCCTATTGCATCATGTGAAGCTTCCCAAGCATCAAAAATATGCTTAACAAGCATGACTCCTGCGTCGGTGGTTGATCGTCCCTTAGTAAATCCGAACTGACGATCGTGAAGAAGTTGTTTGAGATTGAAATGACAAAGCAGTTGATTCAGTATGATCTTTTCGAAAATCTTGCTAAGCACGGGGAGAACTGACACTGGTCTAAAATTACTGGGATCTAGTTTGTCACCAGATTTAAACAGTGGTATGATTTTACTTTGCTTCATTAGGTCAGGGAAAATACCTTGATTAATACTCATGTTAAATATAAAAGCTAAGTAAGGCGCAATAATCGTTATAACTGAGTTAACTACTTTAACAGACATTCCCCATAGATCTTCAGAAGATTTTAGTTTTAATGATTTAAAAGCCTTAATAATATCTAGAGAGTTTATGTGTCTAAAATTAAAAACTGTTTCACATATTGTAACGTTATTTACAAGCAAATTTTCGGCAAGAATAGGCGATGAATGCAGAGCTTCGGTGGTTTTAATAGGGATGTTAGTGAAAAAAGTTTCAAAGGACTCTGCTACTTCTTAAAGGACTGGCTCCGTTCCTGTTTCCACACGTGGTCATAAAGAACTTGTTGGCCTCATCTCGGCGAGTGTGGAGCAGGTGCGGAACCATACAGATTTACCTCCCTTCTCCCCCCCGCCATGCCGTCGCAGCCGTCGGCCATTTTTATAATGAACTCTCGTTTTACGATGACATCAGCAATTTGCTTGATCAAAAACTGATAGCGTTATCTTAACACGAAGTACATTTTTTTGCTATGCTTATTTTACGGACGAGCGGGTTTTTGTATAGAAATGGCAAATGGACCGAAGGCTTTGCAAGTTTTTCTAACAAATTGTTTGAAGCTAGAGAAATAATCTAGCATTGTAGTTTGGTAGCAGAAATAAATAAGAAAAACTGCCATCCAGACAGACTCCGCTCTAACCGCCCGGTACAAATCAATAAAGTGCAAGCGGTTTGTTTCCGGCTGAATCTTGGTATAACCTAATGGCTTGGTTGAAACTTCGTACCGGTATACTTTTTATCCCAATAACTTGACAGGCCTCTATAGGCGCCATACGATGACAGTTCAAATTGGTCATGAGGTGGAGTTTCTTAACTTTAACGGACTAAATCACTGGTAATGTCTAGTATATTTAATGCGAGGTGGTCTTTAGGTATCCCAATGCTCCTAGTTAAAACAAACAGGAGGAGGCGCTAGAACATTTCTTTAACAGGCCTTATCTTTCATTTCACACTTTTGGCTCGAGAAAAATACCAGATTTATTTTATTGTATTGCCTTGAACCTTGCTTTTATAAATATGAGAGTTTGGTTTAAATTTGGATTGTTTTGAAAACTTTACTTATTTTTATGGCCCGTTTTAAACAATAATCAACATCAAATTACAATACCTATTTATGTATGTGTAATATGCCTAATTGGTTCTCTGGCCGATTACCTCGTTTCGGATCCTGTCTCACAGACAAACTCCAAGCACGTCTCCTTCTACAGCATGTTTGTGTGTGTATGCTTCGTTAGGGCTATCAAACGAGCGTGCGAGCATGGCTGATGGAGAGTCGAGTCAGTCGAGATGTGTACTCCCGCCGTACTTCTAATTTACTTAGTAATAGTTAGTATTCTTTGTTCATGCACTCCTAAGCTAGCACAACAAAATGAAACGACGCGTTGGCCTCTGTTTGAGCTACAATTGAATCGTAGAATCTCATTACTGCAGACTCTTGACTCTCTTCGCGCGGCGGAGAGTTTTCTGGGAGGCTGTGGAGCTTTACAAACAGTTTGGATTGGAAGCTGATACCGACTGCTTTTAGCGCTTTCGAGATGGATAAAGCGCTGTAATGCGCTTTGGGAATCTGAATTCAATGCTTAACAATGTTGCGGTTACATTTTATAACTAAAATCGCAGCTGTTCCTACTTACGATGCGGATTGGAATTTTTTTTTGTAATCGCGAGAAGTGTTTGTAACAATATTACTTAATTAGCTTCTCTTCTAATTAGTTATCTTCACTCCCGTATAAATAGTGATTAAAATGCATTTCTTATAACTTATGAAACGGTTTTACTAAAGTTTTGCCCTTTCACTTAGAAGGCCTCTCGGAGAAGATTTTGGTAATGAAGATGATGATGAATTTAAAGGACGATGAAACATTGGAAGCACCAATTAAGTCACATCTTTTCTACACATATTTTAATAGGTTTTACGGGCCTAAGAGAAGTCCTTTAGACCTGACTTAATTTTCAATATTCTAGAAAACCGTCATATACAACACGTTGCGGCTTCTACAAAAATAGGACACAACTAGTGCAAGTCGGCAGTTTACATCGTTAAGTGACAGTAGAGATCCCAATGATGTATTATCTGTGAGGTCACTTAGTCCGGTGCTGACAGAATACCAGCGGCGCAGTACCTGCGCGCGCGCACTAGTGCCGTAGTGTGCTGCAGCATTATGCTGAGCCAGCGCCGTTTTGTTCCTGCGACACATGCCTAACAAATTTTAATTTAGTTTTGTAATTTTTGTTTCGTATACCTTTTTGTTTTTGTATGTATGTGTCGAAGCCACATATAAATGATTTATCTATCTATCTTTTGAAATCCAGCGCCTTTTGATAGAAGTGCACCTTAGGTTAAGTTTATTGTATACTCAGGCTATGATGGGGCTGTCATTATTAATTGTAAAAAGCCCCTAAAAAAGAAATAAACAGATTAAAAAAAAAAAAAAAAAAACTCGCTTCAACTCTGAAAAACTAAAACAGCGATGCGCTCGTAAGTTTAAAGTGTATAGTGGCTCAACTCTGTACCAACTCGTGGGTTGCACTCCGATCAGCTGTTGCATTACATCCCCATGTATCCTTTAACCACACCTGTGTGAAATCTCTCTAAAATGCACTCACCGTTTTACACTGAGTTCGTCGATTTTGCTATTTTTTAACTCGACTTACATACATACATAGGTATCTTCACGCTGTGTCCCTGGCGGGGATCTCGACTTATCTAGTCTTTTTAATATGCCTACTCTCCGGGTAGCTTTTACATTTTCCAAAGTAAACAGCAATGATTGTATTTGTGAAACAGTCACCCCTAAAGCTTAAATAGCGAGACTAATAGGGGGGACCGTGACGGCCTGTCGAGTGCGCGGGGACCTAAAAAATTGAAAAGAGAGTTGACCCAGTTAAATGTTGGTTCCGGTGGTATATCAAGATGCAAAATATGTCTTCACACCCATGGCTGGATGGCATGGCGTGGCGGTATGGAGCCGTGGTAGCGTAGGTTAGTTGTACACTCGCCTCGCGTTCATAAGGTCTGGGTTCAAATCTTAGCCCGCATATCGGTGGGGGCTGTTTTCATCGGTGTTTTTAGGAACTTAAGTATGGTTTTTATGTTCTATCCCTGCAGATAAAATATCTATTGTATAATTTTTCTCACCTAACTTGTTGAGTCAGGATGTCCCACTGAATTTCATTAATAAGTTATTTTTAAGATTTTTTAAAAATATTTACCTTACTCCGCTGGTTTAGTGGTGCAAATAGATCTAATTGGTCTTCGGTTATAAGAATGCTCTCATTCGTGCGTTTTCTTTTATTAAACCTCGTATATACGAGTATGTAAAATTACCAAATAATTTTATACATTTTTATTATTATTTATTAATAACCAATACATTTAAATTACATCAAATTTGTTCATACCGTCCTACTTAAACCACTGGGTTTATCCGTAGGATGGTTGGTCGCTACTATTATTATTATTATAAATTACCCTGTAATTGTTTTCGTAAATAAATAAATTTTACAAAGAAACCATATCATATTGATTTTCTTTGGATTGCATAATTTAGTATAAGTTATTATGTGAGAGCATCAAGTTATTTGCAAAACATTGCACTAAATAGCGTCGTTTATTTTTACTGGCAACATCATTATAAAGTCAATTCCCCGTAACAAATGAGTACGTATTTAGGTATACGGAGCATGGCTCCCACGGACACTTAGAATGTACCAAATGTACTAGCAGAGTAAGGAAGAAACAGTATATTCACAATGTATATAATTGAGAATCAAACTTTGTTTGTACTGGGTGGCAGTGGATTGGGTATGATAGCTCCATCATTTTTCGTAACCAGTTATTTTATAAAATTGATACGAAATTTGATTGTTTGTCCCCATTTTCGAACTGATTACGAATCGGGGATTTCTTATCTCCACTGTCGAAACTGATTACAAAATTCACGTTTTCAATATCGAAACCGAGGTTCAGTACGCCTACCTTGAGTTGCAACGTCAATACTCGCTAGCAACTACGTAAAAACTATATCTATGCCTCTGTCTTTCCTAATTAGTCGAAAAGAGACAGCACTGTTACGTTTTTACATATTCGCTAGCGAGTATTGACGTTATCAACTCATGTAGGCGTACTGGACTTAATTTTCAGTACATTTTATCCATGTATCAAAAAATTTTGCCACTCCCATATGGATCAGTAATAAAAGCAGTCTATGTGTGTCAAAATCGAGTCAAATGAATGACGATACTTATACTCACTCACACATTCTCATTTTCAAACTCCATATCAATTTGTAAGTGGCACCATCCGTTCCCATACTAAATATGCAAGATCTTGATTTTATCTATCATTGAGCAGACGACTACTCTGTTAATGAGAGAGATCTGCTCTATGCTTGAATAATAATTCATTGCTTTTATTGTTACCTGGTTTGAACCACAATTTGAACCCTCGAAGATGTAAGCACTTGTTTGTACTTCACTATTGCAATTTTTTTTATATTCATATTATTACATAGGATCGTATGTTGTTAATAGGTAATATGGTGTGTAGTGAACACACTAGATATGTTTACTCTGTGGCTACAACATAATTACACTGACAAATGCGAAGTGCGCCTCCCGACTTGTGATAAGTGAGGTGATGTTTTTCAAGTGACGCTGACGACCTGATAATGCCACGTTATTTAGATAACATTTTAGCTTGAGTTATGCATAGGACATCCTTACTGTTATATAGCTCAACTATAAAAATAATAATTATCAGGTTAGGTACCTCGAGTGGCGACCACGTATCGGAAGACGCAGCGTAGGCCTCCCACAAGGTGGACCGACGATCTGGTGAAGGTCGCGGGACCCGGCTGAATGAGGTTAGCGCAGGACCGGTCGTCGTGGAGATCCCTGGGGGAGGCCTTTGTCCAGCAGTGAACGTCTACAGGCTGATATGATGATAGGTACCTAGGTCTATTTACAAATAGAATAGTGTTTATTTGGTTTGGTTTTTGGAGGCCACGGGAAACGGCTGGTGTTGTATATATCGATGTATTCCGTTGGAGCGAAACAAATAAATCTTGCCTTATCTCACTCTACGTTGTACAGGCAAACCAATTAACAAACGGCCAATTCCGCCTGTGAAGTGTGAGCAACGCCACGCGACGCTGTAGTCTCGCTATTCGCTTCTGTAATAAAATGTGGAGCGGAACTACAATGAAACCGAGACTTAAAAGTAGGTAAGTTTGAACGTAGTTGACGACACCGCGCGGGCCGCTACGTGCGGTGCAGGGTTAAGGGCAAGCAGATTAAAAAAATAAATACGGGTTTAGTTATAACTACTGTACAGCCCATAGAAAAAGAATGAACCATAGAACCGTAATCAGCGTATAGCATGAAATAGCAATAGTCTTTTACCCCAATAATTGAGAAGACGCTTCTTATCTGGCGGGGTGAAACTGAACAAACACTATCTATTTTAGTCGGGCTGTTGTTAAACAAAAAATTCACGTACGTAGATAGAGATAGAAGATTTTATAGCTGTCTTGCTTACTCTTACCACTTTTGTAATAAGTGTGTCCCTCTCTGATTATTATTGTTATTTTAGTGCGTCCTCTATAGTTTACTCTTTACGGTACAGCCCGTAGAGCGTGAGTGGCGTCGGGTATAAGACGCTGCCTATCATATCGAAAGGTCTGGAGTTCGATCCGCGGCTGGGCCATGTACCAATGGGTTTTTTCTCGAAACTTAAGTACTTTTACTAACTGCTCTCAAACGGTGAAGGTGAGGCTTCTTCGGCGCATGCGAAGTCCGCCAACCCGCACTGGGCTAGCGTGGTGGACTATAGCCCGAACGCCCTCGTTGACAGGGTAGGCCTGAGCCCCAGCAGTGGGGACATGTTAAAAGGCTGTTGATTTGAAACGAAAAACAAACTCTTCACCTTAAACATATTAGTATAGATGCAGTGAACACTTTGCCTTAAACGCGTCACGTTTTATGAGAAAACTCGGAGGGCCGCTCAGATACGCTCTTTACTTTTTGAGGTTTTTGTGTCGCAATAAAGTCGTGTTTCTAATCTCTTTGTGTCATGCGACGTGTTAGTGTCTACGTGCTACGCCGCTACGACACGCTACGAGATGCTACGACGCGCTACGAGATGCTACGAGTCGTGTAACAGAGGATTATGCAGGTACAGCTTGTAAAGTGAATATAAGGTTTGTTTGTCAAACCGAAGACACTAGGTACTGTGGGCAAACCATGGAAGTCGTGAACCTCTGTTAATTTTTGGCAGGTTTCTCGTCTAAAATCTAGAATCTATATACCTGCATACAACGTGTGTCTAACCAGTGGACATTCCTTAATAACCCGGGTTATACTACGTCGCAAGTGTGCTAGCTAAAGTGCAATGGTCCCTAAACGATCATTTTTGCATGACATGTAACGTTTACGTGAATTATCATGCTACATGTTGGATCATCATGCTTGCTATCAATCAGTACAGTGAAGCAACGGCCAGCACGTACTTTGCATGTCATACACGTCAATCACTACTACTAGGCGGTCATGCATGAGTGACAGCAGGTAATGCATGTCATGCCACATGATCGTTTAGGGAGCCCATATGACATAGACTTCATACTAATATTATAAAGGCGAAAGTTTGTACGGATGTTTGTGTGGATGTTTGTTACTCTTTCACGCTGTAAGAGCTGAACAGATTTTGATGCAATTTGGTACAGTGATAGCTTATATCCTGAAATAACATACAGGTTACTGTTCCCGCGGGAAAAAACTTATTCCACGCAGGCAAAGCCGCGAGCACCAGCTAGTTTTTATTGATCTACTCATGACAATGACATGTAAGAATCTTTTCATACATGTCATTTTTGTTTCCTTTATCGATACTGAAAAAAACCTAATTATTTTGAGAACTAAGGGTTGAACTTCACTACAGCGTGCCGCACTTTTCCCATACAACACTCTAGTTTAGGTTTAGGGCACGGCTACAGTGGAGTTTAACCCCAATAAATAAATTGATGGGACGGGCTTCATTTTAATTTAAACAAAGTTAATTTCAGATTAGTGTAAACTATTCAGACTTCATAGTCATTAACTTACTTCTACCAGCGAGGGATAATAGGCGATTTCACATTAGTCGACATCGGCGCCGGTACTAGTGTTGGGAATAGATAGTTTATCGATATTATTGTGACCTCGAGAACTAGTCACAATATCGATATTCAATAGTAGTAACACGTGGCAACAGACGATCATCATCATCAAAAGCCTATTAACATGTCCCCACTGCTGGGGCTCAGGCCCACCCTCTCAACGAGGGCGGTCGGGCTATAGTCCACCACGCTAGCCCAGTGCGGGTTGGTGGACTTCACATGTGCCTAAGAATTTCTTCTTCGGCGTATGCAGGTTTCCTCACGATGTTTTCCTTCACCGTTTGAGAGCAGTCAGTAAATGTACTTAAGTTTCGAGAAAAAACCCATTGGTACATGGTCCAGCCGTGGATCGAACTTCGGACCTTTCGATATGATAGGCCGCGTCTTATCCCCAGGGCCACTGACGCTCTACAGACGATACTCAACATCATTTGCGATAGAAACGATTGTTTACAGTGTACAAGGTCTAAGAGAAAAAAATCTGGTTTCGTTTACCAGGATACTGTTATTATCTAGATTTTATTGTAGTATATGTGACAACTATTTATATTGTAGACTTGACTAGAACATTCTGGTTACTAACTACCTGACTTTATCTAATTATGTGTTACCTTTATTAGATTAATAAATAACTAACTGATAAATTCGGGAGTTTTCGTTTCAACTACAGACCTACTTTTTTATCATAGTTAACCAAAATTTTGGTATGTATTAATAACCACTTTGTAGCGGCTACAAACAAATCCATTAATCAATATATCAGGAAAGTCGGCCAAGTGGGAAAGGCAGCACGAGGGTCATAGCTCGGCGAGAGCACTATCGGTATTGTGACCCGTTTCAAGGTCACAATAGTATCGATAGAGTAATCGGTGGCAACACTAGTGCTGTGCCGGCTAATGTGGAACCCACATGCGGCTATGGACCGTCCCGGCGTCCACCAAGTTATCTAGGCACGGGTGAGTGGACGCCGCCCCCCGCCCGGGACGCGCGCGGAAATTAAAACCTAATGCCATTAGTTTCGGGAATCATTGAGTTTCTGTTCAAACTGATTCGCTTGAATAATGTCACTCGAGATAGTTCTGTGAGATTACACTTGCGGTTGCTCTAAGGTTGAGAGGCGTACATCATATCAGCCCTTCTACGTCCACTGCTGGACATAGGCTGTCCCCGACGAACGCCACACGTGATCCTCCGCATCCAGCTTGGTTAATTTTTGTACAATAAAGCCTTTACATATATACCTATATACTTACCTTAATTTTTTACAGGAAGCCACTAGCAGCATAAAAAATGTATGTTTTAAACTCAAGAATTTCTTTACATAAGTAACTGTACTATTGTGACATAGAAACTTAATAAAAAGAAAATCACGTTATTACATAAGTTATTATGATATAGAAATTCGTATCTAAATGCTCTATTATTAAAGGTTTCTTCACAGGGCTATGGAGTTATAAAATTTTAATTAACTGCAGCTCTTTTCGGGGTGAGTTCTGAGCGACAATAAAGCCGACTTAATCCCATTTTAAGCGTTACTCTACTTTATTTCACTGGCAAGCACTTCATTAGTCAAGTCTCTTCTAGTCGGATACACTTTTTGGTCTGCTTACAATTATATAAGTATAATTTTTTTCCCATAATCACAGAGTAAGTAATAGTGCCATAATTTATAGACAATGTACTTACCAATCTACATATTTCAAAAGTATAGTATAAACATGTGACACAAAAATAATCTCGACAGCACATTGTATTTTGTTTGTTTTAAGACATAATCTCAATTTGTATGCAGTCATGACTCTTAGACATGGTCTCAATTTGTATGCAGTCTCTTGTGTAGTTGCATTCATGATCAAAGCGATTTGATGCACATCCTTATAAGGTTTGGTTTAAGCAAACGTTTTCCTCTCTTGATTGGTTAGTTCATGGTCTATGACAAAATGTTTCATTTCATTCCCCAGCACACTCCTCCTCCTTCCTCATCCAACTGCTTCTGGCTACCATTTTATTAGGGATCCGTCATAACGGATACCTTTATAGCGATGACAATTATTCGTCGAACTATCACCTGGATAACTAGAAGACTACAGGACCGATGGCACTGAAACTATGAACATAGTAAAAATTCCCCGATTATGATCATTTCGTCTGAAAAGTAATTTGTCTAAAACGCAAAATGCCTAAAATCAATGTTTGAATTGTAGAATGCCTAAGTATTAAGATGCCTAAAACTCAAATTGCCTAAGTTGTTAAACGTCTAAAATAGGATTATTGAGAAGATCAGGAAAAAACGATATATTTCAGAAAAACTGACCGCGGCGTTAAAACGCTTTCCATCGCTGAATTGTGAATCTACCTGACTTCAAATCCAAATGTAACAGCACGTTGAGCGCGTGACGTAGACAGTATATATTTTGTGAATTCATTCAGTCCCGCCTCGCACCTGAATACAATACGACACTGAATTTGCAAGGAAATCTTCCAACGGATATACTGCATGCATCGATTGGAACTTTGGAAGATGTTTGTTACATACATTACACTACGGGAATTACTAACGGACAAACTAATATTATAAACGAGAAAGTGTGGATGTTTCATTTCATTCATAAACATGCGAATATAGTCTACTCATATGTATCAATCTTTCTTTCTAATTCAATTCAGTCTACTTTTTTACGCTTTTCCTGACAAAATGCCCCGCTCACCTAGTACGCACTCTAACAAAGCTACACAGCACACGAATAGAAACGCAAGTAGCCATACAAGTAGACAATTTGTCGGGCGACTGATGGCTACTTGCGTTTCTATTCGTGTGCTGTGTAGCTTTGTTAGTGTGTATGCTAGTTGAGTGGGGCTTTTTGTGTAGTGGGGCGTATTACCGAGTTTTACCCTAGTAATTTCATTTAACTAAGCTCGGATGTTGTGGATACTGTGAGATCACGTAGTACTGTCCTCGCCTCGATACATTGTGGTGTGTCTGATAGATAAAGCGTGAAGCGTCGCCTCAACAGCTCAGCACACAAGCGCGGGCTCGCTGTGTATCGCCTGTTTACGGTCGCTTTGTCACATACAGGTGGATTGCAGAGTAAAAGATTTTAACAGACGCCTTATTCGTAATCATGTATGCACACTTGCGTAATTCAATTTTCTGCTGTATGCACTATGGAAATTAGACAAGAAAAGGAATGCTTGGAAACGGTTTTTTATATACAAGTTTCAATATTTAAATTTTATCTGTGGCACTTTAAATTGCTTCACTTTCTTAAAGATTACAAGCGACATAGTACAGTCGACCGCACGTCAGTAGAAACACTTTGACCTTGAGCTGGCCTAGCCTATCAGGCAGTTTCAATACTATGAGAGACCAGTTTATACTGGCTTTCATACCACTGACTTGCGGTCGACCGTACTAGATCTAGCATTGGTGGCGCTGCACACTTTTATGGCATTTTAGAACCAATCTTTGTTGATGTAACCTCTTAAACATAATATGTCCTTACAATATTAATGTGTAAAGTAGATTTCCAATTATTTCACCCTGTATAGCGTATGTACAATGTAGGATGTACTTAGTTACAGGTGCTATTGGAGTCCTAAGACTGAAGTATAGTCTTAGTTGTAAATATCGGCTTCGTAGTGTTTCAATGTTGTTTACGAAATTCATCAACAAATACCAATTTAAAGTATAATATAAAATGAAAAGGAAATAACGTCGATAAATTTAATTTTATTTATTAATTTATTTAAACTTTATTGTACAAGAGGCGAACTTAATGCCGGAGGCATTCTCTACCAGTTAACCTTTGGGTCGTGCTGATAGATTTTAATTTAATTTAATTTTAATTTAGCTTAAACAGTCAAAGAAATCTAAAAGATCGGCTCTACCAATCTCAACTTTTTTTTTTTGTAACGAGGATCTAAACTAAAATTCTCCAATTTTAACACTATTTTATATTCGTTTCTAAATGCATCTATTCATTTTTAAAAATGATTGCTTTTGCATTGTTCTGTAAAGATGTGTCGGTGTTTTATCTCGTGATGCTATTCTAGATGTATCAAGAGAAATATACAACAATGTAAACTTATGGGAACTGTTGTACCTAGGTATTCGCTTCATCAAACATCATATCGTTCCAGCAGCGCTGCTTGGAAGGCAGCTTATGAAACATACTTTGTATGTAATGTAAACAAACAGCCTGATACCGAATATAGCTTCTAGTTCGGAAATAATGCTTCCTAGTAAGGGTCGTAGCTATTTAAAGCTTTTGAATATCGGACGATAAGACAAGTGTATGTATGTTTCCAGACCAACACGTGTGAATAGGTTTCATATTACCCATATAAACAATGGACATTCTAATTCCTAAAACGACGTTTCGGTCGAATTTACATTTCATCGAAATCAATTTGAAGACCATGTTTCACTCTGTCCGTCTGTCCGTCCGGTATTATTTTCAGAATATTAGTAGGTACCTATACTCGTATACTACAAAGGAGATGGTTATACATAATTAATAACGACTTTAACATTGCTATTAAATTAATCTTAAAAAAACTACTTACAAATTTTTTTCATATGTCCTTTGTAATATACGATGATATTTTTTTTCGCCTACTTTTTCAATTTGATTTTGTCACACGCTTATTGAAATGACTGTCTGCTCCGTGGAAATTACACATGTATCTATAATGCGATATTAAAACCATTATAGCTATAGATCGTATATTCTCAGTTGTTTAAAACAACTGAGAACCGATTAATGTGATGCAAAATTGACAGATGAGATGACAGAAAACGGATTATGAAAACATTAAGCTACATCAAGAGATACCCCGGAAATGTAATTAATTATTTATAAATCCAGAACTTTCGACACTCAGGGCGGTGAATTGACTCATTAATATTTCGTTGAACATGAAGCAATTTGCAAGCACTTTTGGCTTGGGAAAGAAAATTCGACAATTTATCCACTTGAAAGATTTATATTCGGAGAATTGAAATTCATTTGGAAAATTAATTTTGAAGGGCTGTAATTTAATGAAAATGTAATGATTGTCGGTTGCGTTGTTTTAGAAACGAAATTAATATTAATTCATTTTACTTCTAAGTGAAGGTAACAGATAGAAGCTTAGGAAAGTGTAGGTACTTTGTAAAAGTGAATCTCACAACAGTATTTTAGATATGTACCTATTCGAGTTTCAGCTCAATCGATCTAGTAGGATTGGGGTTATGCCTCTGGTGTGCGAAGGGACAAAAGGTGATGGCGTATTTTGCGTTGTATATCTGAATTGGTTATTAAAAAACAACATGCGGCGTTCCAAATCAAAAGACTTAACTACAGAGCTGACAACATAAATATACCTAATCCTAGAACCAAGCTCTTTTAGGTTGAGGTTAGGTTAGGTTATTTTTATATAAATTTTTTGTTTTTGCTTTATTCGTCAAAATAAATATTTTGAAAAACAAACATCAACAAAAACAAAAGTAATCACCATAAGGTCCCTTTTGATTTGGAATGTGGTTTAAACGAAACCTGGTTCATAAATTAACATAAATTAGAAGCTGATTGGAATATGCATATTTCATAGTGTGCGTATTTTAATTTCGAGAAAATTTAGGTATTACAAATTCGATAAAAATTGATTTGAAAAATTCGGCGCACGGTTTTCCGTAACTGGGTTAGGTCTGTAGGGTAATTCGATAACGATAGATTTTGTCTTCCTCTTTGCAAAATATATTAGTGTCCGTACTGTGTACCTATTTCACTAACTTAAATCGAATGCAACTGCGTTTAGGCGGCTTGGAAAAGTGACTGCGTAGTTCTCAAAGATAACATTCAATGCGCACTGATGCGACTTTGTCTGAATATGAATGAATTTCACCGAATACGGCCACGTGAGTTGGTGTTCATGAACACCAGCTCGTGTTGCAAACAGTCGAGTTTGGGTGTCTTCTCTTAGAGAAAGGGTTAAGCCTAATAATAGACATTACCAGATGACGTAAAGGCCAGATGCATAAGAAACTGTATGGAAGACGTCACACAAAGAGATACAAAAATCTCTCGTATTGTTTTCTATACTAATAATAAAGAGGTAAAAACTGGTGGATAATTTGCACGCTTATCTTATATATGTTGCGAAGAACCAAATGATAGCGGGTTGTAAAATACACCTAACGCCATCTATTGACAAAGTTTAAAACTGAGAAACTGGCATGATTAGAACGGGTAAAAAAATTTTGAATAACGTTTTAAACTAGTAGTTCCGTGAGAACAGTAGACCTCGCCAGCCCTTATAAACCAAACCTAAAAGAAACCAACAAAAGTCAACTTTGGAAACAGAAAAAGTACCTACTAAAGTGACAAAAATTAGCACTTTAAAGCTTAATATTTCGCAAACGGATCCCTGAATCGAAAAATGTTTATCACACACCCGCGATATTTTTGAAAGACCCATCCAACGATACCCCACACCATGGATATCACGCGGAAAAAAATAATTTTCCATTTTACGTATGCAGTTCTATGAACATAATTTATTTTTTCAACTTTCTTAAGTCGATCCACTATTACTCAAAAACTAATAGAACCTACTTAGCCGTAATAGTTTTCCTTGTAACTACGTTATATATGCTACTGCCATGAATTTTTTCACATTTCCAGAAGCAACCGTTTACCTCGCAGGGGGGGGGGACACGTGACTCTAACAAAAATTACCGCTTTAAAGCTTAATATTTCGCCAACGGATCCCTAAATCGAAAAAATGGTATTCACACACCAGCAATATTTTTGAAAGACCTATCCAACGATATCCCACACTATGGGATTCACAAGAAAAAAAAAGTTCACTCCCACTTTGCGAGTATGGTAGGTACTCTAAAAAAAATGTTTTTCAAAATTTTATTCTACTCATTTTGTAGGTTTAATTAATTTATACATATGCCAAATTTTCGTCAAAATCGGTTGAAAAATGCGACCTGTAGAGAATTACAGACAGACAGACAGACAGACAGACAGACAGACAGCCGGACAAGAGCATTTTTGGCCAGTCTCGAAACGTAGACGCTTCGCTCGCTTCGCTCGCTCGGTCAATAATATACTTTAAAACGCGGATGAAGTCGGGGGGCATCAGCTAGTATCTCATAATTACCTAAATGGAACCCCTACTACAGTAACTGACAGGGCGGGAATTAAAATCCATTTCCGGACAGGTACAGTGGCAGAGTAAAGTGCACAATTTGAGCTCAAAGCCGCGGCTCTCGTGCCTCTATCGGCGTCGAACAGTGGCGGCTTAACGCAATTTACTGGTTTAATCCGGATCACGGCGCCACTGTCGCCGGCGCATTGTTTGACGGCGCGGAAGACATTTTGAAACTGTGGATCAAATGAACATAGGTACCTCCCCTAAGTACCTATTTTATTTATAAATAATGTCAAAGTCTATGATTTGATTGTCTATAAGTTTATTTATAAATGATTTCCTGCAGAGTTTAGTCAGAGCCATCCTCATCCATCTAATGCATGACATAGAAGAACTAAAAATGACATTTGCTACTGATTAGAAAGAAAATCTTCAATGCGTGGACGCGGCCACTTTTCCTCCATGTTGGTTGCCATGGTGATACTTTGTTAGGTACCTATTCGACCTCAACTTTCACCCATGACCAAACCATAGACTTAAAAACTTTTCGATGACCTAAACTAATAATTTAAAACCTAAGTGGTCAAATTAAATAAAAACTTTTTACAGACATCTACAATCTACATATTATATACTATAAAGCTCGACTACCACTCACTGACTGACTGACTGATTGACATAGTAGTTCTCCCAGAAGGAGTGATTGTGGACCAAAACGATGTAGGGGTGAAGTACGCAACCTCCTCTGATGAGTAGAGGAAAAGTCCGAAACTTGGAGATTCTGTCCATCTTCAGCTATCGTGTCAACGGCCCGCGGAAACGGTACCAGATAGCTGGGGTGACCTTGAACTAAAGTTGTCCATAATCCTGGGATCATTGATGACGTCACTTTTTTTTTTCAAAATGGCGGCGTTTTCAAGATGGCGGAGCGCCGTTTTTTCGAGAAACTTTACCCGAATTGATCTCCCGGAAGGAGTGGTCATGGACCAAAGTGGTCTAGGGAGGGAGTGTAGCTCATACCCCGTAGTATATGGGAAAAGTCTGAAACTTGGAGATTTTGGTCATCTTCACCCTTCAGGTCCACGGTCCGTGGAGTCGGAAACCGATATTTTGACTGACTTCGAACTAAAGTTGTACAGAACCCTAGGACCTTTGGTGACGTCATATTTTTTCTAATGTGTGCAGTCTCTTCTGGTGAGCAGAGTAAAAATATATAACTTGGAGATTAGTGTCATCTTCAGCTGTTGGGTCAACGGCCCGCAGAAACGGTGCCAGATAGCTGGACCGAGCTGGAACTAGTATTGTTCAGAATCTTGGAAAATTCATGATACCTTTTTTTTTTTTTCAAAATGGCGACTTTTTCAAAATACACTACCACAAATTATAAGTAGATATTATTGTAGTGTATGCCTGCATTACAACGCACTGGCCACTTCAAAAAGAAAATAAAATATGTAAAGCATACATACACCAGCCAAAATAACTTATAATTTGTTGTAGTTACGTGTGTGGCTGCTTTACATCGCACAGGCCATCATTCTATACAAATTCAAATTACAGTTTGTTGTTGTGTTTTTTTTAGATTGATTTGATAATTATGCGGCTTTTTTATATGGCTGAAAATAAATTTTACTCTCCGATTGCGCTGAAAATTTGTATGTAGGGGTTCTAAGTGCTCCTGAATACAATTATTTACGAGCGAATCGAGCACCGCGAGCAAAGCGAAACGAGCGAACTTTTTTTTCTTTTGATTTTCGATCTCCATACATACTATCTTTTTTCAAAATTTTGCGGCTTTTTTATTGCCGAAAATAAATTTTACTCTCCGATTGCGCTGAATTTTTTATAATGTTTGCAGTCTTTTCTGGTGAGCAGATTAAAACTCTGAAATTTGGAAACTATGGTCATCTTCAGCTGTTGGGTCAACGGCCCGCAGAAACGGTGCCAGATAGCTGGACCGAGCTGGAACTAATATTTTTCAGAATCTTAGGCAATTTGGTGACGTCATATTTTTTTTCAAAATGGCGACTTTTTCAAAATTATACGGCTTTTTTTTAACAGCCAAAAATATATTTTACTCTCCGATTGCGCTGAATTTTTCATAATGTACGCAGTCTTTTCTAGTGAGCAGATTGAAATTCTGAAACCTGGAGATTATGGTCATCTTCAGCTGTTGGGTCAACGGCCCGCAGAAACGGTGCCAGATAGCTGGACCGAGCTGGAACTAATATTTTTCAGAATCTTTGGCAATTTGGTGACGTCATTTTTTTTTTTCAAAATGGCGACTTTTTCAAAATTATACGGCTTTTTTTTAACAGCCAAAAATATATTTTACTCTCCGATTGCGCTGAAATTTTCATAATGTACGCAGTCTTTTCTGGTGAGCAGATTGAAACTCTAAAACCTGTAGATTATGGTCATCTTCAGCTGTTGGGTCAACGGCCCGCAGAAACGGTGCCAGATAGCTGGACCGAGCTGGAACTAATATTTTTCCAAATCTTAAGCAATTTGGTGATGTCATATTTTTTTTCAAAATGGCGACATTTTTAAAATTTTACGGCTTTTTTTTATGGCCAAAAATAAATTATACAATGTTTATTCGCGGGTTGGTTCGTTGGTTTGTTCGCGCGCTTTGCGCGTTTGTTCGTGGGTTAGTTGGTTGGTTTGTTCGCGCGTTTCACGCGTTTGTTTGCGCGTTTATTCGCGCATTGGTTATTTGGTTGGTTTGATCGCGCGCTTTGCGCGTTTGTTTGCGCGTTTCGCGCATTTGTTCGCGCATTTCGCGCGTTTGTTCGCGCGTTTCGCGCGATTGTTCGCGGGTTGGTTGGTTTGTTCGCGCGCTTCGCGCGTTTGTTCACGGGTTGGTTGGTTGGTTTGTTCGCGCGTTTCGCGCGTTTGTTCGCGGGTTGGTTGGTTGGTTATTTGGTTGGTTTGTTCGCGCGCTTCGCGCGTTTGTTCGCGCGTTTGTTCGCGGGTTGGTTGGTTGGTTTGTTTGCGCGTTTGTTCGCGCGTTTCGCGCGTTTTTTTGCGCGTTTCGCGCGTTTCGCGCATTTGTTTGCGCGTTTCGCGCCTTTGTTCGCGGGTTGGTTGGTTGGTTTGTTCGCGCGTTTCGCGCGTTTGTTCGCGGGTTGGTTATTTGGTTGGTATGTTCGCGCGCTTCGCGCGTTTGTTAGCGGGTTGGTTGGTTGGTTTGTTCGCGCGGTTCGTGCGTTTGTTTGCGCGTTTCGCGCGTTTATTCGCGGGTTGGTTTGTTCGCGCGCTTCGCGCGTTTGTTTGCGCGTTTCGCGCGTTTGTTCGCGGGTTGGTTATTTGGTTGGTTTGTTCGCGCGCTTCGCGGGTTTGTTCGCGCGTTTCGCGCGTTTGTTCGCGGGTTGGTTATTTGGTTTGTTAGCGCGTTTCGCGCGTTTGTTCGCGGGTTGGTTGGTTGGTTATTTGGTTGGTTGGTTGGTTATTTGGTTGGTTTGTTCGCGCGCTTCGCGCGTTTGTTCGCGCGTTTGTTCGCGGGTTGGTTGGTTGGTTTGTTTGCGCGTTTGTTCGCGCGTTTCGCGCGTTTTTTTGCGCGTTTCGCGCGTTTCGCGCATTTGTTTGCGCGTTTCGCGCCTTTGTTCGCGGGTTGGTTGGTTGGTTTGTTCGCGCGTTTCGCGCGTTTGTTCGCGGGTTGGTTATTTGGTTGGTATGTTCGCGCGCTTCGCGCGTTTGTTAGCGGGTTGGTTGGTTGGTTTGTTCGCGCGATTCGTGCGTTTGTTTGCGCGTTTCGCGCGTTTATTCGCGGGTTGGTTTGTTCGCGCGCTTCGCGCGTTTGTTTGCGCGTTTCGCGCGTTTGTTCGCGGGTTGGTTATTTGGTTGGTTTGTTCGCGCGCTTCGCGGGTTTGTTCGCGCGTTTCGCGCGTTTGTTCGCGGGTTGGTTATTTGGTTTGTTAGCGCGTTTCGCGCGTTTGTTCGCGGGTTGGTTGGTTGGTTATTTGGTTGGTTTGTTCGCGCGCTTCGCGCGTTTGTTCGTGGGTTGGTTGGTTGGTTTGTTTGCGCGTTTGATCGCGCGTTTCGCGCGTTTGTTTGCGCGTTTCGCGCGTTTGTTAGCGGGTTGGTTGGTTAGTTGTTCGCGCGTTTCGCGCGTTTGTTAGCGGGTTGGTTGGTTAGTTGTTCGCGCGTTTCGCGCGTTTGTTCGCGGGTTGGTTGGTTGGTTTGTTCGCGCGTTTCGTGCGTTTGTTTGCGCGTTTCGCGCGTTTGTTTGCGGGTTGGTTATTTGGTTTGTTAGCGCGTTTCGCGCGTTTGTTCGCGGGATGGTTGGTTGGTTATTTGGTTGATTGGTTAGCGCGCTTCGCGCGTTTGTTCGCGGGTTGGTTGGTTTGTTTGTTCGCGCGTTTCGCGCGTTTGTTCGCGCGTTTCGCGCGTTTGTTCGCGGGTTGGTTGGTTGGTTGGTTTGTTCGCGCGTTTCGCGCGTTGTTCTCGCGTTTCGCGCGTTTGTTCGCGGGTTGGTTAGTTGGTTATTTGGTTGGTTTATTAGCGCGATTCGCGCGTTTGTTCGCGCGTTCGTTCACCTTATTGTTGGTTGTTTGGTCTGAAGTATTGAAAGAAATAAAGAACAGCTCAAATAGTAGTCTTTTAACGCGAATGAGGTAGCGGGGGTCTGATAGTAAATTTGTATTCACGGGTTTGAGGTGCTCCAATCAGATTCCGGTTCCCGTCAAAAAACAGCTCACAACACTGCAATCACGAAAGTCATGAAAGTTTGTTTTGCGGCTTTTAGGTGCCCCCACTGAAGATTTGGTTTCCGGCCAAAAACTAAAACGTCGAAACTCATTAAAAAAAATTTTTTTTAGGATTCCTGTCAAAAGAAAAGATCAACACAGCCGACCTCCGCGGTCCGCTTGCGGGCCGCGGCACCCACCGAAACACTAGTATTTAGATAAAGATGACGTGCCATGTACCGAAACTTTTTAGTACCTATGTGTTATACTGGCTGATTTGGTTCAAAAATAATTTGAAAACGACTTAGAAATGATTTATTTTTAAAAAACCAGCCAGTAAGTCTATAAACAAACCATTCACTTCACAAAATTAGTACGAGAAACTTTTTAGTTGTGTATACTGGCACAGAGTAAGTAATGGCTGTTTTTGTTTAAAAAATTTGAAAACGACATTAACACGAATTGTGAATAATAGTTATTTGATAAGCAAGGCTGCAAAGTTGGTTATTTTGTGCGAGTGCTAGTATAGAAAACTGAGCAAAGCGAAGGGTTAGGTTAGGTGGGTTTCAAGGTACGAGACGCAAAATAACTTTGCTGCCGAGCGCAACACACAAATTTTCACCTCACTACAGCGAGGGAAATACTAGGTGAATTGAATCCTTTCGGCGGATTAGAATCACAAATAATAATAACCACAATTAGAATTGACCACTTCTTTAAATGTCCACCTTCTACAAATTAGAAGAAAAGTTTTAAAAAGTTTTTTTTCCAGGTGCAGTTTTCCACGCAGATTTCGAATGAGATAGTATACCCTTCCGAGCCGGTGAGGTGAAAAATGATTTATTTTTAAATGAAGTTAATGAACAAACCAGCCAGTGGTCTATAACGACACCATTCACTTTACAAAATTGTTAAAAAGAAGATTGGGTGGTTTTTTCGTAACTTTTCACGCGAAATACCTAACGGACCGTAAAATTAGTGGCTTTGTCGTACTCCCAATCTCTTTACAGAGTTAGTTCAGTTCAGTATAATCGCTTTAAGACCGCGGATTGCGAAGTTTCGGCCGCGGGCTACGAAGCGAAGTTTTTCAACAAAAAAAGTCGTTCGCGCTTAATAAACTGTGTTGCTTTAGCGGAAAATATGAAAAAAAAACGCAGCGTGTAGAGCTTAAAGTTGTTCCGTATGTTACTTAACTAATTAACTATTGAAATATTTTAGTATTGTTCGGAAAACTTACAAGGTCCAAAAATAATATTTAAAAACGCATTTATAAGTAGGCAAACTAACTTATAGGTAATGATTATACCCATGTAAAAGTATGACACAACTAAAACAAGAAACTTGTAGGTATAGGTATCTCTAAATTAACTTGTTTACTTAATTAGTATAATTATTCTGTGTCTTACCTACAGTTGAGTAGTGTATACTGTGACGAGAACATACTTATTGTAGTTTAACAATTTAATTATGATGATACGACAGCCATAAAATTATTTTCCTGGTCACACTCCAGATGTCGTTTCGTTAGTGAGTAGGCGGCGCCGCGGCCGAATGTTAGAATTCACCTCTCGCCTGAGAGTGAGGACTTACTTTGGCGTGAAGCCAATAACAGCTACCAAGAGATAGCCCTAATAACTGAAAACTCGAACGCAACTCACTTCATTTCTTAATTAAAGGCCGGGTCAAACCGAATGCGTATGCGGTGCAGCGCAGAGCGTTGCAGAGCGCAGCGCGTTGCGTAGCACGTCACACCGGTGACGTGCTTTGCTGCAACAATCGCCGCACGCGGTGTGACGTCAATTCAATTCACTTTATGGAACATTTAAAAAAAATTACAGAAAAAGAAAGATAAAAACAAATAAAGTAATGTACATCTAGGCGGTCTTATCGCTAAGAGCGATTTCTTCCAGACAACCTTTACTACGTCAACTAGTGCGGTCGCGCGACTTTGCCATACCGCGCGCGCTCGGGTTGTCTCTGCGTGGCTTGACGCACGGATACGCGCGTAGCTGCGCAGCGCTGTGCAGCATCGTGCGTTGGTGTATCCATATTTGTTATTTTCCGCGTTGAATTCCGAACTGGCAACCATTTTCTTTTGACGTGAAACATATTCTGTAACTTCGGCTACATATTGAGAAACTTTTTAAAAAGCGTTTACTTACCAAGTTACCAGTTAACGGAGAGGAAACTTTTTACATAACAACAAAGCCAAAGCCACCAAAATGTATTTAGCTTCATTCATACATGAACTGTGTATTCTATCTAACAAGGATGCAGCAAAGACGTTAGGTAGGTAGGTAATACGTTAAACACCTGCGGCTAAACCGAGCATAGCCTACGCCATTTTTTGGTGGAATTTTTAGGTAACTTTCAGAGCGGGAGATGCTGAACAAAACTTGTTGTTAATGTAAAATACAGCAAAATTTTAATGTGATACTGATACACGTTATCTGGTCTCTTGTTAATAAAGTCGATTATTACTGAAGAAATTACTACGTTACAAATGGTTTAGCGCAATCTAAGTAGCATTTTCCAAACACGACTTGTGTATGCAAAAAAACAGAATTAACGAACGGTTTCTCGGCCTCGTTTCTGCCAAAATTATTGTCCATCCGTACGTTGCTAGGCCTCTATTCAATTACTCAGAACCTTTCTTTGAATTTATAGCGCAGACGGGGTTTGTTACAAAGAATAGGGCGCGGAGTGAATTGTACCTTCCGGTAGTTTCATTTAAGAAGTCCCCTGATCCTGATGGAGTGTTTGCTAAATTAAGCTCCTGCTTCCAGTCTCATGAAATTAATAAAATAAAATCACAAATGGAAAATCGCAAAACATTTTATTTATTCATTCGATAAAACCTCTTAATGCGGCCCCTAGACGCTCATGCGGCATAACATGCGTAACGTGCTGTCACTCGTGCATGATCGCCTAGGGACCGCTTAACAGTTTCAATAGCATTGGAGCAATATTGGACTATTATATTGACTATATATTCTGTGGCAATAGTACTACTAATACTAGGCCGTTTAGTCTGTAGGGACAATCATGAAAGACAATTAGACAAATAAACGGTCGTATGTATGTAGCTTGGGTTCACTGGCGGACGGCCTTGAACTTTATTTATAGGAAAACCAATTCATCGAAATTTCATAATATTAAACAAACGTAACAGGTATCCTCTGTCTTGTAACGTGTCTCAAGAACTATATCCGCTATTTTTTGTGATTTTTTTTGGACTGGTCCCACACTACGCTTGGTCGCTTGGTCGCTCGAGAACTCGTCTTTCCTAGCAGATATCGGTTCTATTCGTTAAATTTAACTAAATATCATAAAATATAAACATCATTCTGTACTATTGCTTGTTCGAAAACAAATCTGTTTCTTACGCACTAGACGACCGAATTAACTAAGCTCAATGCTGTATGCATGCTCATAGTATACATGCGCCTATTTATGTTGGTCGGGTATCATAGTCAATTCATAATCTTTATAGTGTTACTGAATTTTTTATGTAATATAAAATTGATTATTAACTATAATGATTATTTGCAATTTAATATGACATTAATAAGATTAACAACTGTTGATATTTCTATTATTATTTTTGTTTTTGACATATTTTATATTGACATTTTTATTTATTTTTTTGACATGTAATTGAATAACTACCAATAAAGAATGATTATGAAGATTACCTTCTGCCTGTTCAAATGGAGTTAGATTTTTCTCATGTTAAGTGATTATTATTGTGTTTAATGAGAACCAAGTTGTTTACGCCTAAATTTAAATACGTAATTGCAGCGTTCTCGTGGTAGGGCCATAGATATCATGAAGTCCCAGATAATTGCGGGGAGCAGAGTTGTCGCGCCAACTAGCGGCCGCGGGCTTACCTCGCAGTTCGGGGGCGGTTTGCCAAGAGAATCTTGCGAAACGAACTTGGATACTGACCAGGCCTTGCGAGTCCTCGTTCAAGCTTCCAAAAGGACCTAACATAACTTCATTAAATCTAACCTGACCATTACCATTGGTTGTGTTTAAAAAACACTTTAAAAATTAAATATGTACCTTCAAACTTTAAGCGTATCACAGAATATGCAAACGCAGGCCGCGCGTGTCTGAAGTCTCACATATGGAATACAACAGGCCGCCACCGCCACCGCAAGCCACGTGTGTCTGGGATCCCCTTTATACAGTTGTTACCATAGCCATAAACCACTAAAAAAAATTGTGTAAGTGATTTTCTGGGCCCTGTCGCTCGCTGCGCTAGGCAATATTATTTTTCAGTAAGACAATTAGGCCATAAATATTAAAATGAAACTGCGAACATTTCAGTGACTCTAAGGTTGACTTGAAGAGATCACTTGTCGGGATAAGTCCGCCTTTGTAAATAGTTCTATTCCTATTTAATTTTAATTAGCATATTAATTTCATAAAGGTACTGCTTTGACATTTATATTAATTGTTATATATAATGTTTTAGAATTAATTTTATTAAGCTATATTGTTTTAAGCATTGTCGCCTTGGGACTCGACCTGTAGACAGGTATTTTGTAAAATCAAAAATAAAATTAAAATATTTGATATTGTTTCTGTTAGAGCATTTAAACTTAAGTACCATTAATTTTAAAGCTAAGCTTTTTAAAGTAAATAAATAAATGGCAATGTAAATAATGAAACAATCTTTGAGGCGGGTAAAGCCACCTCACACTTGGGCGGTGGCGGCGGCGGCCAGTTGTCTTCAGGCAGTCTTCGTCTTCGCAGTTTGGGGGAACACTAGCTTAAGAGCGCATGGAGTAGAAAACATAATAAGTTGTTTATAGAAAGGAAAAAAAATCTTCTATGGAAAACCACTTACGCAAAGTGACAAGTGTGACCTTTGAGAAATAGGTATTTACCGTATTACATCTAAAGTGACGTATTTGACAGGTCGATTTGTATGTGAATGTCAAGTGAAAGTAGATATTTTCCTGCAAATATTAAAGAAATGTCAACATTCACACGCCCACGAGCTTATCACATCTTCCCACATAAACATGCATCAGAAAAACTCAAATAAATAATGTTTAATCAAATTTACACACGGCTGTTTAGTCCCTAACTAAGCCGAAGCTTGGAAATTGGGTACTCAACAACTGATAAAAATATATAAATACTTTTAAATAAATACATAAATACATACAAACACCCAGAATCCGAAAACCAACAGTTATGCTCCCCAAATTGCAGCAGACACTAATAACTTTCTCCTTATTTCGTTCAAAATATAGTTCAGTAGTTAACATAATAATTATAAATACCTACATAGTTAAAGTACACAAGCTGTTGTATTACTACATTATTTTTAATTAATAACGATATGTGGTTGTGTCGGAGTACCTACCATCGATATTAGGAACTCAAAAAGTGTATTTGTAACATTTTAATAATCTTTCTTGTCTCTATGTGAGCGCCAGTGGCGTCGGGGATAAGATGCGGCCTATTATATCGAAAGGTCCAAAATTCGATCCCCGGCTGGGCCATATACCAATTGGTTTTTTCTCGAAACTTAAGTACACTTACCGACTGCTCTCAAACATGAAGGAAAACATGGAGGAAACCTGCATAACGCCGAAGAAGAAATTCTTAGGCGCATGTGAATTCCACCAACCCGCTATGGGCTAGCGTGGTGGACTATATAGCTCTAACGCCCTCGTTGAGAGGCAGAGGCAGTGGGGACATATTAATTGGCTGTTGATTTGATTAGTCTTTCTATTCTTAGGACCCCACCTCTTTCTGTCCAACTTAATTTCTCGCTTTGTTGTTTTGCGATGAAAACTTTAGTAATAAATTATTGCTTCTGTAAAAGGCTCCTCGTAGGGTTTGTGTTTGTGCCTCAGAACAAACGGCGCGTTCACATTCCTCCCTCAGTATTTGTGAAGTCTAGACCCACACTGTCGACGTTGGGTTGAATATCAAAATACTTCGCAATCTTCTGTGTCTCCCGTGGGATGTCAGTAAGAAATCTACAAGATATTCTGTCAATATGTTTGATCAGGTGAAAGCACTCATGAAATTCCTCTTAATTTTATTGTACAATAGATTCTATCTGTGTATTTTCTGTTGGGATTTCTTAGGTAGTTGTTGATAGATTTATGAGGAATCGTCTACAAACAAGCAGCAATGTGTATTGACGTGTTGGAAAAGTCGCTTCGGTAGTGTTTATTGATAGTGTTAGGCATAAAGCTAAAAAAATTTTGATGGGCGTAGCGATTTTTCTTTTTCACTTAACCTATTATAGGAGAGAGAGGGATACAATTAAGAGTCGTAGTTTTCTATGTTGACAAAAGCAATTTTTAGAAAAACCAAAAACATAAATGGTATTTACCATATTGTTATTAAGATCGATGTAACACACTTGTCCTATTAACTATTCTGTGTTTACACGTCGTTCGACCTTAACCCACTATATAAATAACATTCACAACCAATCAAATCCCCGAAGCTCCCAAACACTCCGCCAATACCCTATATCTTAGAATTAACAAACATTTCCGAATAAATATCTTGTTAGCTTGTCTGAACCCGTCCCGCGACCCGCGCCCAGAAATTCCCAAATTCCCAGAAGATGTCGGCAGCGTTACGTCTTAATCACGGATAGGGGTATAATGGGGGGTCGTATAAGGAATTCAATTAGGGGACACATCGGACCCCTGAGGGACTGCTAATGGAAATGGTCCTGTAAACATCTCACTCAGAGAAATTAATGACGACTAAAGAAATTCGAATGTTATCATTCGTAATGAAAAAGTCTTGACCTTACGGACTTTGATGATTCTGGCCTCTAACGTCCGGTTCCCACAACGTCCAATCCTTGAAGGTCCAATTCCCCTAACGTCCAATCCTTAAAGGACCAATTCCCCTAACGTCTGCGGTAGTAAACTTTGGCAAATCAAAGTCCTTGATTTCAATTTTGATTTTAATCTTTGATTTTTCTGTTGGTCGTTCGCAATTTGAGTTTGAGAACAAATTTAGGTGAATAAATAACCTGTAAGATAACATGAATATTCCACCATTCAGTTTATAAGAGGGAACACCAGAAGCACAGGGGGTATTGAAGCTAATTTATTAACTGGGATATAATGTTGATTTTCAAATAAACACCCAGTAATTCAGCCTGTACCTAAAACAGATGCAAATTTCTAGTTTTCCCGCTGCTACCACAATATTAATGCTACCACATGAATACGTTATCAAATGAAAGCCTTCGCTTATTTACTTATTATAAACGTGATGGAATATCGATCCTCGGTTCAAATTATACACTACGGTTCATGTCCGCAGCGTATTCATTTAATTGCCCTACATTATTACTGAGTTTCACTGACATATCGGTGTTCTATATCAATTAAATAGATAGGTGTTAGAATTAATCACCTGCAATAATTAATTGGCCGATTTTGACCTATAATAAATATTATCCAATTCAAAATTGAAGTTTATTGTACGATAGCATAGGCGGAGAGGCGTGGGCGGGAACAGCCTAAATATAAGAGAAGCCAGATAAAAGAAAGTAAAAAAGATTGAGACTGCGTAGAGATGAAAAAATATTTTCACGATAGAAAATATCTTCAAAACTTAACATATTTCACAAATACGATAAAATATGACAGTAAGCACGTGTGGCAAATGGCTTAACCCAGCCAAACGCTAGGTTGTTAAAAGAAAAAGGAAAAAGCCTTGATATTCGAAAAAAGTTACAAAGATCGACATCCTATACTAATAAAAAAATTTAACAAAAAAATTAAACCGTCGAAAAAAAGAAACTGAAAAGCGAAAAATAATAACAAGTTACCTTGTTAGTCTATAACTACGCTCCTACACTAATGTAAACCTAAGTAATTTTGAGTCGGCGCCCAACACACATACAAATTAATTTCTTTTATTTTTATTACTTACTATTACGTTTTTCGTACTTTAATTTGATGATCTTCTCATTGATTGCTTGTATCATTCCACTTTACGTAAACTTGGCTGCCATCATTTCACTTTACGTATCAACTTTAATTAATTTGCTTGTTTGTTAGGCGCCGACTCAAAATTACTTAGGTTTACATTAGTGTAGGAGCGTAGTTATAGACTAACAAGGTAACTTGTTATTATTTTTCGCTTTTCAGTTTCTTTTTTTCGACGGTTTAATTTTTTTGTTAAAAAGTTTTTATTTTTTACTTTTTTGTGACTAAAATATACTAATTCATTCCCTCGACAGCCTTCCGTCTCCATCTTCACCCATAGATGGTAGTCGTAATCGAATAAATCATAAGTTAGGTTAAAAGTTCTCATTAAGATGAATGAATAAGCCCAAACACGAGTTAGCTGCTGTACACCGTTGAAGAGTTCCCTCAACTGTCTTCCGTCTCCGTCATCAGATCAAGTTCAGGTCTCCGTCATATTGTAGGGTCATTAGAACTACTTATTTGTGCCTAGTTTCAACAGAATTGGTTCAAATATGAAAATTTAGTAGGAATTTAATCAGTCATCCCCTAATTTTCTACCCTTAGGGTAGAATTTTTTTCTTCAAATTTAAATGGGACCAACTTCGAAGTAGACCCTATCCAATAGAAAAAGAATTATCAAAATCGGACTGCTCTGTAAAAAGTTATGCGTGGTCATACATAAAAAAAATATATATACGGGTCGAATTGAGAACCTCCTTTTTTTTTCGTCGGTTGAAAATGAGAATCAATTACCTACGTTTCCTTCAATGTTTTCCAATGTTAGGCTTTCATAGGACGGCAGTTTTACATCAATAAACAAGGACTTTGAAGATTTAGCTATAATCCTAATTGACCTAGCGAGCGAAGCGTCTCCGTTTCGAGATTGGCCAAAAATGCTCTTGTCCGTCTGTCTTTCTGTCTGTCTGTCTGTAATTCTCTAGAGGTCGCATTTTTCAACCGATTTTGACGAAAATTTGGCATGGGTATAAATTAATCACGCCAACAAAATGAGTAGAATAAAATTTTGAAAAACATTTTTTTAGAGTACCTACCTCACTCGCAAAGTGTGAGTGAACTTTTTTTTTCTTGTGAATCCCATAGTGTGGGATATCGTTGGATAGGTCTTTCAAAAATATTGCTGGTGTGTGAAAACCATTTTTTCAATTTAGGGATCCGTTGGCGAAATATTAAGCTTTAAAGCGGTAATTTTTGTTAGAGTCACGTGTCCCCCCCCCCTGCCAGCTAAACGGTTGCTTCTGGAAGTGTGGAAAAATTCACAGCAGTAGCATATATAACGTAGTTAAAAGGAAAACTATGACAGCTAAGTAGGTTCTATTAGTTTTTGAGTAATAGTCGAATAACTTATGAAAGTCGAAAAATTAAATTATGTTCATAGAACTGCATACGTAAAATGGGAATAATTTTTTTTTTGGGTGAATTCCATGGTGTGGGGTATCGTTGGATAGGTCTTTCAAAAATATCGCGGGTGTGTGGAAAATATTTTTCGATTTAGGGATCCGTTTGCGAAATATTAAGCTTTATAGTGGTAATTTTTGTCACTTTAGTACCATATCTCCAAACTGCAAAGTTGACTTCTGTTCGTTTCCTTTTAGGTTTGGTTTATAAGGGGTGGCGACGTCTACTGTTCTCACAGAACCACTAGTTAATATTTATTTCATTGCAGGTACGGAAAGCAATTATATTTTAATGGTAGACTTAGGTATTCGATAATCATTTACCTATTTGAATGCCGGTATTTATTCAATAGTTTAAAACGAATGTACCACAGAATATATAATAGTAACTGTACCGAAAATAATTGCACAAATGAATGTAAAGACCGTTTCTGCACCAAAAAGTAGATGAATGAGTGAATAGAGAGAAACACTAATTATCTTATTCCCATCAATGCTGATCGGTTACGCGATCTGATGTTGCCACATGCAATTAGTTCCCAAAATAGCAGTTTCTGTGTTTATTGACGGCTCGTACACGTCCAATCAAATATGGCTGCCAGCGCTCGGACGAGGGTCGGCCAGCCAGGCTGACAGTCAATCGTGCCAGGGGCATGCGTGCGCCACAATCTACCCCCCATTGAACTTAGGTGGACAGTAAGTCTATGGCTCAATCAACATTCCCTGCTGTCTAATGTCTAGGGTCACAACACGAAGCTGTGATGCGACGTCGCATCGTAGACATCTACGAGCTCGAACGACGACGCGTCGCTAGAACTTGCGAATTGATCAGCTGTGTGATTCTGTAAAGTACGAATTAAAACTCGACCATCACATCGCAAGTCACTTACTTCACTCCGCATCCGATCATGAAAGACCTTGATGTCGCATTGTGTAAACAAATACAAGCTACACAATAAACACTTCACTTGCGAAGTAAAGTGAGTATTGAACTGTGAATCATTGAGTTAGAGACCGATCTCACTGCGGATTCAGGATCGAGTTGCACAAATACGCTTACAGAATAGCAGGGCAGCATCGCGCATTCCTGTGATTCCGCAGCCGTTCGTCGACAGTCGTTTCGCCGATGGAATGTTCGCCGACAGGACGTTTCGATTATGACAGTTTCGCCAACAGAACCTTTCACCCATGGAATATCCACTGCGATATCCTAGTAAAGTCTTATTTGTTAATTTTTCCTTTATCTTCGCAACGCAGAAAACTACGACGCGACGCGACGCAATTGGTTCATGAATGCCAAAAACTTGCCATAATAGGAAAAAAAATATTAATACCATCGATTTTGATACTGGCGCTTATGCACCATGCAGAGAAGAATTTTAACACTAATTTTAATTTAAAATGTCAGTTAAATGTCGTTTGCGCCGAGCCTGGATTTTTAATGAGCACCCCCTCTGATGATCATTAATCAGATAATTAAACCTGCTACGGAAAAAATAAAAGGAAGCAAAAGCAAACATAACGATAATAATAATACTAAAACTGTTCACGACTCGCAGACCCGGGTTGTATAAAAAGGAACATAATCTTGATATTACAAAGTTAATTGATTGCTTAATAATGACGCTATTATGAAGGAAAACCAACAATACCTGTAGCGATAAGGCTGCCATTAAAAATAAGACATTGTAACACACACAGGTACATAATTCGGCAAGCTTTAGTTATTTATTAGATATTATAATCAATTACTTAGCTCTAGACATTAAGATGACTCGAATTGAGTCTATAGTAAACGCAGTCGACTTTGGGCTGTGCCAACTAGATGTACTTACTTAATATAAGGAAAGCCAAATTAGACGATTTGAAGAAAAATCTTAGTTATCGACTATTGTGCCCAAATAATTTCAGGAAAAATTATAAACTGTATTTTCGAACTACTTACATCTAGTGTAGGTACCTAAAACTATTCACAAATATCTTCGTCGTTCAAATATAGCCCTTAGGTACTTAATTTTTAGAGACACCAAAAAACGCATTACAATACAAGGCTGTGGTATAAATATAACCTAATTACACATACTTTGTTCCGGCTCTACGTCTGTGTGTACCGCGTATTATTTAAGGTCAGAAGATCTTGCTCCCAAAGGTTACAGGCGCCTGAGTGAAAAGCATTTTGCTTTGTTATAACTACCTACTTTATAACACAGATTAACATAATAATCTTTGAAACGTGAACTTTTATATGAAACAGATAAGGAAACGCTCTTTGCAAATATTGTCCGGAAGATATTTATTTGCAACGTACTTTTGTTTGTTTAGGAATTCTCATATCCTTATATTATGTGGCGTATTGCCTTCACCATTCCTTCTATCTAAAAGAGTTAGCTAAAGGTATTCTAAGGACATTTGTATAGAAGTTAGGTATTTTTCTTTTATGATTAAGTCCGTACAAAACTCTGTAAAACGAACATAATATTCAAGTTTTAAAGTTATTAAATTGCGACCACTTCATGTACCTAAACGTTTTCGCATTCTTTCCTGTACTTAGGTTCCAGCTCACTACACTATTTCAATTTCCACCATTCGGGATCCATATTCAGAGAGTCGTAACGCAATTCCAGCAGGAACAAGATTCCAGAACATTTCCATAACAGTAAATTTCATGTAGAACCCCCAAGGGTGGGTCGTTATCGAATCAACGTGGATAAACTCCGGAATAATAATCATTCGCCAGCGGTTTGTTACATAAATTTACATAAAATTATTCATAACGATTTTTTCTTGACATTCTGCTACAGAGACCTTATTGTATGATACCATGATACGTAACTTACCCGTGAAATGGGGCTTTTGTCTGAATCTTTGAATAAACTTTGAGTTTTCTTGTTTACGCCTACTTATACAAATAAAACTAGAAGAATCAGAGAAATTTGAATAGCATGCTATTCAATTTCTTTGAGAAGAATCGCTGTCTACGTGACAATTGTTGAAAATGTCAACATTTTAAAGAACTTATACTGTACGCAAAAAGATATCTGTGTTACGAAAACATGAACCTCCTTCTGTCATATCTGGCGATCACCAATACTTCAAAAATTTGTATTCCTCTGACGCAACAAATAAAGTTAATTTGAGTCAGTGGCTCGCAGTTTCCTTTGACAGGCAGATGGTCTCGACCTCTCTGTGTTAGAAGGAAAATAAGCCCGTAACCTGTAATTTAACAACTTTTTACTCAGTTCATACTTTTGTGTAAATGGTTCCGGGCTCTGGTATATGAAACAAGTGAATGAATATACATGCATTCATACAGTGCTTCTTAACTCCTGACTCTAGGGATAGAATTTTAATTTAAGTTAACAGCGTGTCTAACCAAAATAATTAACATAAATAAAATAAATAAATAAAACTTGTGTTACGGTTTCACGCCTCTACAACTCAACAGATTTGCATGAAATGCAGGCGTTCCTGAACCCAGAAGTAACATTTTTCACCGCGATAAAATGAAAATTATCGCTTGAGGCTTAAATAGCCGAGGCAGAACACTGTGAATAGAAAAGTTGCCCGACCGAACTACACAAGTTTGGCCAATACGCGTTTAATTGACGTTTACACGATGTTTTAATGTAAGTATTCTCATAAATACAATTAGAACCAATGGCTCCATGCACAGCTGCTGGTCGTATCTTTCTCCCTATACCTAAATATCAAGAGGTCAATGTAATCCTTCCCGAAAGGCTGGACCGTCGTAGGCACAGTATTCCACATTCCGCCTAGAAAGCCCCGTGGTATCCCTTTTCGAGACCTTTAATGGAATTTCATATGCTGCGAAGTATTTTCATCCTTTAGGTCAAAGACAAAATTAATCTAAACGGGTGCACACATCGTGGAGGAATATAATAAAGCGAATGGAGACATTGTCATCATCATCAGCCTGCACTGGTGCACTGCTGGACATAGGCCTCCCCCAAGGCGCGCCACTGAACCCGATCCTCGGTTCTCCGCATTCAGTCACTTTCAGCTGTCTTACGCAGGTCGTCGCTTCATTGGGTAGGTCATATCTGTAGCAGAACCGACGGCCGTTCTGGAGTGGAAACGTGGACCGGTACGCGCAGCGTTGGACGCTCCCGCCGCGCGCCGGTTGGACCGACAACCTAAAGAAGTGGCCGGAAGTCCAGAAGCGGCTGGATTCAGAGGATAGGTTTTATTTATACCTATTTATTTATAATAATAAAAAACCTTTGCAAAGTTCAATGACTGAACTGAAGTTCAATCCGCCCTAACACCTACAGATACCACAAAAGGTTCTCACAATGCCAACCCCACTTCTTAAGCGAACAAAAAAGATGACCATCAGCTTTCATACTTCATCACCATTCCGTATATCGAGGGCATTTGTCCACACAAGGGACGATATCGCCCCCAAACGACCAGGTAACTTAGAACCTTACGCTTTATTATAACGGAGCTTGTAACGCGCTTTTCACTGCTGTTACGGGAGATCAAACAAATCTGGTGCAGAGATATTAGGTGTAGGCTTAAAGAGGGCCGACTTGGAAGCTCGTATGAAATTATATTGGGCCCTTTTGTCATGAAATTGTGGTCATTTTTCGAGTTCATGCCTCAAAATGAGAGATAAGGCCATACCGGCAGTGACTCGTCAATCTGTTTTTGTGTTAAATTACGAATATTGTTTTAGTATTTTTTTAAAGTTTGACACGATTAGAAATAGAATATTGTAGAAAATCTACGAAAAAGTTATCAATTGAATTAAGTCAACCTATATTTAACTTACAAATTATTTTATTCTAAGTACTTATCATCGAAGATCAGAACTTTTCTCTTAACAAAAACGTAACAAAAACAAACAATAAACTGATGGAGACTGGAGATTAATAATTATTGAAAAGGAAAGAAATACAGGAGCGAATTGACATAAATCAATCACCAAAAGACAGCAGTCATATATCGAAAGAATAAAAAGTGAATATTCGATAGTGTGATAATCTCTGGTCGTCGTCAAGTAGACGTATTGATCACGCGGCGGTGATAATCTGAGCTCTGTCCGAGTCCTTGCGCCTAAGTCCTTCGTCAGGGTTCCGCGGGGCATGAATAAACTATAACCACAGAATGTAACTAAATATGAATTTAAATTCTCTTTCAGTGACTCTATTACCAAAGTGCGCAATGATGATATATAGGTACGTTAAGTAAGAGCTATTTTATAAAATTTTCCTTAAAATAATTTTATATGATTTGTTAACAGACTTCAATTCAAAAATGCAAAAAATTCGTTCTATGCAAAAATTTGCTTTTGCAACAGTCAGATGAAAGTTTTCTCTACCCTCAGACGCTGATTGCTATCTCAAAGGTAAAATATGACTAGTCATTCTAGAAACTAGGTACCGTTACTTTGAAATTAAATAAATGTAGTACAATAATTGCATGTCATTAATAATAGGCAGGCCAGCAGTGGACGTCTGCAGGCTGATATGATGATGATGAATTAATATTTCGAGAAAACTCATTGGCACAATCGGGGATCGAATTTAAACCTCTGGACTGGACGTGACAGGCCGCTTCTTTCCCACTGTACGCCACCACGGGCCCTCGATAATAGAAATCAATCCACAACTGATTGACCTGGAATATAAACCATAAAGTCTTCTACAAATTGTTTAAAAGCCACAAAACTTCGGCCATGATTCGAACGAGAAACCACGGCATTGTTAGACTGTTCCAAATATTTCGAGCGGTCAGACCCGAACGTTATTTGTGTAGGCATTCCAAACTCGGCTTGCTAATAAATTATTCTTGACGAGATACGCGAACGCCACCGGTTACAGATTTAGAGCCTATTTGATTATTCAAAAATAGACTAAAAATACTTCCGTTACGACGCTTGCAAGTATAATAAAAATACAGGACACTTTAATATTATTTGTGTTGGACTGATTAATTTAACTTTTAAACCAAACAACAGGCTAAAGCATGCGCATGCCCATACGTGCAGTACAACCAACCCTTATATGTTCAGTCAAACTCCCAATATTCTAATAAAATTATAATTTCTATTCACGGAACCTTTCTATTTGCGGACATAAAAATAAGAGGAAAGCTCTCATTTTTTCCTCTCCTCAGAGATCGTCGTCTGCGATGATGGATGGGGGCTTTGTTTTTACAAATTGAGACCTCGTTGAGCCAGCCTCTTGCTTACAAACATAAATATTATCCTGCTGTTCGCGGAAATGGCCGGGATATTAGGGAAATAATGTTATCTTATAAGAGCAAGTACACAGATACCTATTATAGCAATCGAATTGGCGCTACTGCCCCCACAAAGTTTCAGCAATTTATTCATAATCATATCTCATCACCTCTCCTTAAAAGAGGTATAATCCGAACTGACCATTGCCAGTCAAGTTACCAAACCGAATTCGCTCGGCAAGATGATGATTGCAACCGGTAAAAAGAAGCAATTAAAAAGTTTCGTCATCGGAGTCACATCCTCCAAAATAGAGGAGGCTGATTGAAAGGGTATACTGATATTTTTCAACATGTAACCTTTTACTTTTTTGTAGTACGTTCTGTGAAGAAAAATATCAAAACCTTTAGCCTCTCAAAATACAATAGCTCTTCTTATCAAATACAAAACGCTGTTTACACCTCATTACGCAAGTACAATACAACTAAAACAAAAATGTCGACTTTATTCTGAGGCCGCCTCACATTTCATCTCTGGAGCGAAAAAAGCTTCCGCCATTACTAGATAGAAAATATTTTGTATTGCGCCAATGCAGGATCGCATTCAGGACTGTATTTAGGGGCGCTGGATTATAAAGAAAAATTTAGATCACAGCAAGATTGCAAATAAATGTCATAATAATGTTAGATTCAAGATGAATGATGATTATTTACTTTCATAAATATGTAGTAAAGTTAATGTCATACTACAACTTGCGTTACAAGGCATGTAATGATTGGTACATACTACAAACAGTCATACTCGTATATGACAAAAAAAACTTTACCATTTATCAGCCATTCGACGTCGACTGCTCTGGACATAGCTGCTACAAGCAAAATTGTGTTGTGTAGAAAATGGTGTAGGTATACCCTACCCTAACAAATTATGTATACTCACGAGCAAATTTTTATACCTTGCACAATATTTTGGCATTAATATAAGAAATTAAAACTGAGTAGCGGAATTTTGATTTGTAAGCAATTGTAATTACTGTTTTCATCCCATTCAGGCAGTTACTAAAAACACAGTGCATCACAGAGGAAACCAGGGGCACTTAACTAAATGCGGCCCTGACGTATACAAAACATAAAAAGAGAGTGTCGTTCCGATTGCTGGGTTCATGTGCCTCGCTTAACGACACATCTGCATAACAAAAAAGAATGTTTTATCGTGTCAGGTGTCAGGTAAGAATTGCGCAGTGAATGCACGTACACTTTTACATGTGTTTTGAATTTAGTCGCGCTCTCTCATACGTTTTTACCCGAAATATGGCGGAGATTAGATGTATGTAATGGGACATTGATGCATTACACTATTTGCAGTTTGCAAACGACATTATTATAATGTTCCTTAACCAGGTTCCGAAATACACATCCTCGGAACAAACCCTTAATTTACCAGGCCTACCCTCTCAACGAGGGGGTTTTGGCTATAGTCCACCACGCTAGCCCAGTGCGGATTGGTGGACTTACATGCGCTTTAGAATTTCTTCTTCGGCATACGCAGGTTTCCGTCACCGTTTGAGAGCAGTCAGTAAGGGTACTTAAGTTTCGAGAAAAACCTTTCGGTATGGGGATCTTTCGATATGATAGGCCGCGTCTTATCCCCGACGCCACTAAAATAATATACTATACTGTCAAATTATTATTTAAAACTAAATGAAAGCAAAAAACGTGCAACATTAATTTGATATTGTTAAATAATAATAGTACGCCAATAATTAAGAGCCTGTCGACCGTCCACCTGGTATCACTAAGCTCTTTAATCCTTTCTACATCGGTGATTTATACGTGATCGAGAGACGTTATTTTCTTCACACTGGAGTTTATTTGCCAAAATATGTTTCGAATAATTCTCTCAGAAAATATTTCTTAATAAGAAACATTGCTCAATCGACGTAACCGTACCTTGTATTATTCAAATTGATACATAAGTATTCCTTCTGCGTTCGTGAAACAAAATCCGACAGCGGGGGCGGCATAGGAATAACCCGAGCCGCGGGCGGTGCCGGCCTAGAAGGTAACAGGCACCAGGCAAGATTACATTGCTGATGCGAGTAGGCACTGGATATGTTTGGGAATAATCGAGAGATTGGCACAAATGTACTGCAGTTTGAGAAATAAACATCTGAAAAGCTGAATTGCCTTTACTTTAATTTACGTGTGCCTTTCATTGGTAAAAAGTGGTATTTATACATCAGGATGTTTGGACGGTCGATGCAGTCTTGTTGAGGTGACAGGTGATGTCATTTAGAGGGCCGTTTTATCTCGGAACATTAAGCCAAACTTACTATAGTAGGTACAAAACGTTCCGGTTTTGAATCGAAAATGTTCGAATTAAGCCATTCCCACACTGCTGAGGCGCTGGTGTAAGCTGTGGCCGTAGCGGTGGCGGTTAGTGGTGGTTTAACCCCAAACTGACTGCGGCATGGGCGGAATGCAAGCTGCGGTACAACTTGGGAGTAGCCAAAAGTAAAAGTATGCCTCCTGTCATTGGAAGTCTGAGTTTGACGTAGGTAATGATGATTTGGTCTACTTCTTTACAAAACTTGGCTCAGCTATTTAATGTGGGCAACTTTAGGCAGGTATAAATTAGTCAAAAACTTATTCGTATCCATTGAGGTAATATAGAGTAGCTACTTCAAATAAAAGTATAATAGTTATACACAGACCTATGTTATGGTATAACTAGATGACGGCGGGCGGGGCACGCGAGGTGCGCGCGGAGGTATCTTCATTTTCATAGAAAACATTCAATGCGCATAGATGCGACTTTGTCTGAACATGAATGAATTTCACCGAAATATGGCCGCCCCGCCACGTGAGTTGGTGCGAACACCAACTCGTGTTGCAAACAGTCGAGTTGGGGTGTCTTCTCTAGTACGTAGTACATATTACCTCGATGTTCTCATCAAGTGTTGTCCTGCTTACTGCCCATAGAGTATCATGTTCTCTCGTAACAGTTGCTCAACTGAAACCTGTAAGTTATAAGTTTATGACGGAAAATATACCACGCAAGTTAGCGAGGAAGATGCGATGTTAATTTTAGTTGCACTTTCCTTCAGCGAGCTCTACTCACTTGCATAAGTTGCAGGTAAAGTTTAATCACTTTTAAATACTTCCTCCCTTCTTCGTTTATAGAAAAGAAGGTGCAGGTATATTGACTTCAATTTACCTTTATCTAAATGACGTCCAGGTTGAGATGGAATAAGATGTCCTATTTAAATTTCAAGTAAAAAATTATACAATTATAATACCATCCCCGTCATCAGCTTGTTTATACATTTATTAGATGTTGCTCGTCCAGTTACTTAGATACGCTTACAATAATATAGATCTTTAGTAGTTTCTTTTGACGTAAGGGGTGGAAAGTCATAAACCAACTGCTTTTTGGCTACATTTTTTTAATAATCAAAGAAATGATGAATTCTTTCCATACATAAAGAAACGGTCGGAGTCGATATTATTTGTATGAAGTATCTTTTCAATTTTCAAATTTTTTGTAGGCTGTTAAGTAAACTCAATCCTTGTTCAAAGACAATCTGTAATAGGAGGAAAAATAGGAATTCGTACTTGTATTTCCCTTTTTGTTTTCATTAAAAACATTCTAGTTAGGCACGTCCTACGTGAACCGTAAAAACGTGATAAAAGCTCCCTGTGCAACACTCGAAGTTTACGAGAAACAAGGCAACAAGTCAGCTTCAACCCTCCTTACCTTGTAATAAGGTGTGAAGATGAGAGCGTCACAAGTAAACTTAAGTTGGGTAAAACATAGAAGTATCATCCATACAACGAATGCTCTTAAAGACAGCTGGCGTTACGTGTTGTTAGGAAAACACACAAGCACAATAAAGTAGAAGCAGAATAATTCCTGTACATGAAAATGAAAAGGTTTATTGGCACATAACTTGAGGAAGCGTATGTTCATTAAATTTACAAAACAGCTGGAAATTAATGACGTACGAAATGGAACTTTAAATACAATATTTCACTCTACAATTTCATAACTAATTTGGTTTCTTTACTGAATAATCTTTACTGTAGTTAGGAAGTACATAAGCACCCGCACTCATATACAGCATTTGAATTGTTTTTTTTAAACTGCAAGTGAGTGTTCCGAAAAGTGTATTTGCAATACACAGGTAGGAATTTATCATTTGGAAATAAGCAACGAATCTTCGAATAAAAATTAGAACTTGATCTTGCTCAATTTAGAAAAAAAAATGTAAGTAATTAACTTAATCGTTGTATTAGCCTAAAAGGGTGTATAGGTATTATGTTTAAGAAATTGTGCATTAGGTCCATAATTTTAGGACGAAATTTGTAAAGGAAAGAATGTAACAACTGTTGGTGAGTCAAGATAGATAAATAAATCCTGGAATTATCAGTGTGTTCCCATCCCGGGTGTAATGCAATCAAAAATAACTGACATAACTATTGTTGTATAAATTCGTGAAAGAATACTGAATCGAAACATTTTTATAAGATTACAATTTTACTGTCAGCAATGTAGCATGAAGGAATGATGCTGAATGGTTATGTGACACAAGCCGTATGATTATCTTCTACTTTATGTTACATTTCTTCGCGCGAGACTTGTTGAACCCCACTCTGTAAGCAAAGTTCTTCAACCCGCAGACGTTGCCTCTGGTCGCCAGCCTCATGAACCCGCCCTCGCCCCATGCGGTGCCGAACGAGTTCTTTATGACCCAGTACTGCTGGTCGCCTTCCCTCCCGTAACCGACCAGGGTCACGCCGTGAGTCCGCTGGTTTGGATCATTCGAACTAAAATAATTGAAGAATTGTACATATACATACGGTCTGTAGACATAGGGCGTTTGATGAACCGCAAAAACTTCGTATTTTGTAACTAAATAAAAAACAAAATTCACATACCATTCAGGGTCATCGTACACTCCACTTTTATAAAAGTAGAAAGATTTTGGAGATGTGTTTATAGCTATAAGAAGCGGTCCATGTTTTCGAAGAGCTTCCTGAAATAAAAGAAGCCATTAATTTAGATGGAAATATAACATATACGATTTTTTTTACGCATTTTTTATTTTATATCAAGAAAATGTTTATTCTAAGAACAATAAAAAAGTTAAATATCAAAAACAAATACTTATTTATTATGTCGTCTAAGTATATTAATATAAAATCTTACTTTAATGACACTTTTCTTCTTTTGCAGGTACTCGTAACTTTTAATAGTAGCCAGCTTTGTCATGTTCCTAATGTGGCATTGTCCTTCCTAAAAGTACAAGTCTTAAGTAAAGTCTTTTTTAAAACAAGATAAGATAAAACATAAAAAAATATTTTTTTCATTACTCATACTCTGAAAGAAGGTCTGAAGTTGCCTGAGTTGCGGGTTGAAAGTAATACATCTCAGCCCTAGGGAGAATCGCTTTCAACTGACAGCTGTCAAATTATTTAAAAAAAACTAGTACTATTTTGACATTTCTATTGGACCATGTTCCAACTGTCTATACAGCCACTCAATTACAGCGCGATGTTAAATTGAAATAACATAAAGTTATGTATTATTTAAAGAATATATATTTTTAAATGACTTTATTATAATTATTACTGTCAACTATATATCAAATAATGACAGAATAGCTGGCCGGCCACAGAAAAAAAACAAAATAGACGGGCAAGCGGCAATCCGATCTTCTTTTGTTTTTTCGAGTTGTAGAGTTTTGTTTATATACTTCCGTATAGCAGAGATTTGTATTAACACTCATTTTATGTTTTTGTTTTTACTTTCAGTGTATTCTTAATGAAAAGCACAGTGTTTCCCTCGGGTTCAAGACTTATTTAGAGGTCCCTCGAACTATTGGCGCCCTCGCTACGTCTCGGGACTTAAATAAGTTACTTTCACCCCTGGGGTAACAATTTACTAATAATTTACAGGTAATGTATATAAGAAAATGTGTTTTATGATCAATAACATTATCAATAGCAAATAACAAAATTATGATTTCTTAACTAGAAACACAGCCCTATTTCTATAAAAGTACAAAAATGATACCCAAACGTTGGAGGGCCAAAAATGTATAGTAGACCTATAACTTACTAATGCCAGGTAAGGTCCGTACTCCTCTTTCGTAGGAAGCCCATTGTCTTTGAGCCATTGCAAACTGTATTCATAGGTACCTCCGTTGCAGCCAATATTACCACTAGAGCCATTACTGAAAACACATAATAAATCTATAGGTTTGAGGACTATCCCAACCCGAAAAGCGAAAGTTTGTTGATCATCGCGCTTTATCGGCTGAACAGATTTTAACGAAACTTGATACTTATACACTGCGATAGTTTATATCTCGTAATAACATTGTATGATATACTTTTAACCGGGGAGAGATTCAACCTTCCCCGATTTTAATATTATAGAAAAAACTAAACCAGCTTTTGCGCAAAACTTCTCGCTTCCAGTCCATGTAAAATAAATAAAATGATCAATGTTACCCCCAGGAGCAGTCGACGATAGCCTGCTCACTGAGCTCCGTCAAATGCTTGCACCCCCTGGCGACGTACGCGGAGGACTCCACCGCGGCCGCCGTCGTGAACGCGTAGCACGAACCGCACAACGTGGTCTGGTCTGCATAGGTATAAGCAATCATACTTATATCACAACGAAGTCGATTTTTATACACACTTTCGCATACACACACATAACACAACACACATTATGCGCTTCTATTTTCTCCTCAAAAACGTTTGAACGCTTTTTACTTACAAATAGGTTCTACTCAGTAGGTTAATTATACGTAATTTGCAAAACTAAAAGTATTTTCTCACAGTAAGTAAATAATTCAATGCGTATAGTTTATTACTAGTAGTTCCGTGAGAACAGTAGACCTCGCCAGCCCTTATAAACCAAACCTAAAAGAAACCAACAAAAGTCAACTTTGGAAACAGAAAAAGTACCTACTAAAGTGACAAAAATTAGCACTTTAAAGCTTAATATTTCGCAAACGGATCCCTGAATCGAAAAATGTTTATCACACACCCGCGATATTTTTTGAAAGACCCATCCAACGATACCCCACACCATGGATATCACGCGGAAAAAAATAATTTTCCATTTTACGTATGCAGTTCTATGAACATAATTTATTTTTTCAACTTTCTTAAGTCGATCCACTATTACTCAAAAACTAATAGAACCTACTTAGCCGTAATAGTTTTCCTTGTAACTACGTTATATATGCTACTGCCATGAATTTTTTCACATTTCCAGAAGCAACCGTTTACCTCGCAGGGGGGGGGGACACGTGACTCTAACAAAAATTACCGCTTTAAAGCTTAATATTTCGCCAACGGATCCCTAAATCGAAAAAATGGTATTCACACACCAGCAATATTTTTGAAAGACCTATCCAACGATATCCCACACTATGGGATTCACAAGAAAAAAAAAGTTCACTCCCACTTTGCGAGTATGGTAGGTACTCTAAAAAAAATGTTTTTCAAAATTTTATTCTACTCATTTTGTAGGTTTAATTAATTTATACATATGCCAAATTTTCGTCAAAATCGGTTGAAAAATGCGACCTGTAGAGAATTACAGACAGACAGACAGACAGACAGCCGGACAAGAACATTTTTGGCCAGTCTCGAAACGTAGACGCTTCGCTCGCTTCGCTCGCTCGGTCAATTATTAGATAGGTACATAATTATTATCTATACCTGACTATTAAAATTGTAAATATGTAGTATTACTTTTTCATAACATTGTTAGTATTAATTAGCATACAAGTTGGACCCCGGATGTATTTGTGTATTGTCCTATTTTTTGTTTCCATTTTTTATACTTTTGCATTATGTGTTTTCTATAAAAATATCTGACTCAATTTATTAACTTTTTGCTATATAACTTAGTTGCTCTTTCTACCGACTTCCAATAAAGGAGGAGTTGCCTGACTGGCCTGTTGAGGTGTAGTGGTAGTGGCCCTGCCTACTGCGCCAAAGGTCGTGGGTTCGATTCCCACCCGGGACCAACATTTGTGTGATGAGCATAACTGTTGTTTTTCACATTCTGGGTGTTTGTATGTATTTAAGTATTTATTTAAAAGTATTTATGTATGTTCAGTTGTTGAGTAACCCATTTACAAGCTTTGGCTTAGTTGGGACTAAACAGCCGTGTGTGGATTTGTCCAAAAACATTATTATTATATAGTTACTATGTTCGGCTGTATGTATGTTTTTTTTGTTATTTACATACGAAGATGTAAGTTTACCTTTAACAGGAGTTACAGCACCAAATTCTCTCCAATCAAATGACGAGTTTACATTATCGTCATCAATTTCATCATCATCGTCGTCGTCATTAATATCACTATCATCTCTTTTAGCTTTCTCAATTTCACGATTTGTATGCGTTGTGCCCATAAATTTCAGCATTTCCTCATCTGTGAAGTCAGCGAAATGATTCACAGCTAATGAGAAAGATCTATTTTGTCGGTTCATTGAATCCATATATCTGAAAAGGTTAAGTTACATACCGTTAGTACTTTATATTCATGTTTGATGACAAAAAAGTAGGGACTTGTAAATTGTAGTTACCTTAAATTGTTCATAAAGATATTTAGACGTTTCAAATTTTCCATTTTATTTCCATAGTTTTTGTTATGCCTCTTTTTAAAGCTGTCAAAATAGTGTCAAATTCTAGCAATTATTAGAGTTTTGAAAGGACTTTGATAGAATACAGCAATTGTGAAAGGGTAATCTATAATCTACGTAATATATATCTAAGACCATCAATATATCAATATCAATCGACATTAAAAATGCGCTCGATTAAAGCAGAAGACATAGTATTTTTAAAAAGTTTTAACATGCACCTATCTACCTGTTAAAAAGGTTGCTGACTGTTAAATGCTCCAGTTTATGTTCGGTGTATTCCAGTAAAGGATCAAATGCATCATCATCAGACACCTCTCGTAAAGGTTTACATTCCAGCCCTTAAAATTAGCAAACGTCATCAAAAGTCAAATAACATACTCATACATACTCATATTCGTTTTATTATGTACTAGCGAATGCCCCGCGGCGTCTCCCGCGTTGAGTTTGAATTTAAATCTAACCCTTTCGACGTACTTACCAAGCTATCCGACAATGAAAACCCCATTTAAATCTATTCAATGATTTTAACGCTAAAAGCAACTACCATTTATAAAGTAGTAGTGATGTACCCGAATTCAGTGACCGGGCGTCCGCTAGCACCGTCTCAATGCAGTGCTCAAATAAATGTTCAAGTTAGCTTTAATTTCACATTTATTGTCATTAGGTGCGTCCAGACCGGCTGAGCCGCCGCGGCCGCGGCACGCCTGCAGCTCAGCCGGTCTGGACACGCCTATTGGATAAGGTGCTACGTCTGGTCCTAGCAAATGACCAAATGGAACAATTAGAACGAGCTTGGTCATTTATTTGAGCACTGAGACGGTACAGCGCAAGAAGCTTCGAATCTCTTTTGGTGGCGCGTATGGGAGTAGCTATTTTTTTGATTCAAGATACAGCGCATGCCCCGCGACTTCGTTGACTAGACTAGACTTCAGTTCCGTTTACTTTATGTTCCTGGGGGACTTCCTATCTTACTGTTTTCTATATAGGTACTTGAGGAAACTCTATGCGAAATTTCCAGTTTCTAGAAGGTTTATAGATCAGTAAGTCAGTCAGGGTCAGGATATTTTTAGGTGTATAGAAGTGTCGACCACAGATCGACCAGCATTTACCTAACGGCTTTGTAACAGTAGCATCGTCAGGTTTAACGTCTTCGAATGACAAGTAATCATGGCGGATGTAATCGAACCGATTACTTCCAAGCTTCACTTCCCTGTCGTACCTGAAATTTTTTATACAGTTATTTATTATAGCTCCTTTCTGCATTATTTATACTCAATGTATTTTTTATCACAAGCTGTATACTTCTAACGCATTTCATCAGTTAGGTATTAGGTACCTTAGAGGAATTGGTGATTTTCCGCCATGAGGTGTATTTTTAAATGTAACCCATACTGTGGACGTAACACTGATGTTATAACTTGTTTTATAAACCACTTCCCACTTCTCGGCTTCAATGTCGTTAAGTTTTTCCTTATCTGTAACATTTTGTAATTATTATTTTGTTTTTGGACTCAATGTGCGGCGTACTGCGGTCATGTACGATTTGTTGTGTTCCTGGGTTTAGGTAAACTACATATTATATAACATCCACGACATTGTTATAACTAAGTAGGTACCTAATGTTTAAGATATATTAATTTAATATATAACCTGCGTAACTCAGTTCTTGTACCTAGTTACTATGATCCAAAATTGAAATTATACTTACGTTTAAACTCAAAGTTGTCGTATTGCAGATACGTGTTCAGGGCATATGCATGTATACCTATGTCGTTGTTTGTTACACTGGTGCACACGTCCTTGTTGGTGTACTGTCCATTCGTTTCAGGGTTTATCTACGAACACGTAGGTAGGTAAGGAAATACATTAAAATTTAAAGACCAACCGATATTAATTTTAACCTTGACAATAGATGGTTTTAATTGCGTTAAGATCTTTATTTTCATTAAGAATTTACAATTCACTTACATGCAAACATATTTATGCTTTAACCTAAGACGACAAGTAAAGTTGAGCGTACTATTGAGCGTACAGATTTTAAGTATCTACTATTATACAATAGGTACACAATTAATTATTTAACTGTAACTATTTTCAAAAATCTATTTTTTTCATTTAATCAGTTTATTTATCCCAGTTTATTATTACTTCTCATAGCACCCTGATATACCTATTGTATAAATCCTTTTATAGCTAAATATATCCCATGATATTATCCTAAGTGCAACAAAACTTGCAGTTTTGTATGAGTTGCTATGCAAAAAGTATGATCATGCCACAGGTATTTTATTACTCTCTGCCTTCGTTTTGATTCTATATTTATTTACGTAAGACTTACCTTAAAAAACTCGTAATCATCCGTTAGCTCGTTCCACTGTCGGTACATCTTATCGATTCCGTTATAGAAATCAACTCTAGACATTAGTGTGTCATCATTGACCCTACACAGGAACGCAAACATAAGATAAAATATTATTTCAGGCAGTTAACCCAAGCAAATTAACTCTGTATCATCATCATCAACAGCCTACTAACATGTCCCCACTGCTGGGGCTCAGGCCCACCCTCTCGACGAGGGTGTTCACGCTAGCCCATTGCGGGTTGGTGGACACACAAACACTGTATAATCAATGTTAAATTGATAACAAAATTAATAATAAAAAACAACTACATTTTTAACAATGCCGGCAACGACGTTACAATTTGTTTATTTTTTCGTTAAAAATGAGCGTAATTTTAATAAGTAAAAACATTCATAAAGCTGGTGTTTCTCTGGTTGGAATTAAGACATATTCATGGAAAATATTTTGATCAGTCATTCAGGGTACGCCGCCATTTTTCATCCTTTTTTACAAGCACGGCCGGCACTGCGCCGGACGTCAAACAAAAAAAAGGAAACGCTGCCTCCGAATGCACAATTTCCTGCAGATATTGTTATTTTTGCTTCAGTGCAATCACAATATGAACTCCCAAAAGAATTTTAGTTATGTATGGACGGCATCCGGCAATTTCTACTCAAATAATCAAATTCAAAACACTGCGTAGCTTTTTGCTAAGTTCTTGGGAATAACGGAGCTTTCCATTATTCCCAGTACCTACCCAGTTATTTTGACAGTTCCTTTAGGTTATAGATTAAATAAATAAATGACAGTTTAAATCTGTCTATCTGTCTGTAGTGTCTGTCCGCCGGATAGCTCAAAAACGACTCGACCAATTGCCATAAATAATGAGAAAATTATTATTTTTTGTATTTAGAGATAAATTAGATTATGAATTTGCCAAATAATTTGTACAGTCGACCGCGCGTTAGTGGAAACACTTAGACCTTGAATTTTCAATACTATAAAAAAACCAGCTACTGGTTTTGTTTCCACTGACGTGCAGTTGACCGTACAAAGTAAAAGACGACGTAGACCTCCGTTACCTCCTCAATTAATACAATGTAGTGGAACACAACAAACAACAAACTGAACAGCATTGTGAATAAATTAATGGACTACAATAATAAATGGACATACCACACTTGATACGGTTCGCGCAAATTGGCAGACGGAATATGCATGACTGCCTTCAAAATGTAGCTCTTGCTCCATGTCAGCGAAGCATCTAAACAAAATTAAACTGTTTGGAATGCTTAGCCGACTTTTAGTTAATAAAATTCATTTCTGCAAATCGATTCTTTTACTTTGAACTTTGAAGTATCAAAAGGAAGTGAATGCCCCTCAAAACACAGGAGGAATCTAGTTATATAATAAGTACCTACCTAGTATGTACGAGCTCATAAAATACAATAAAACACAAATAAAAATAACTTGGACATTTTTCAGATTGGACATTATTACAGTAAATCATTAAAAAACGAAAGAATGAAATAATTACCAGAAAAATGAAGCAAGCAATAGTAGAACAAGAGTAGGACCCCGGCGCTCTTCATGGCCAAGTATCACACCAGTGACAGAGCGGTGTGACCACGGGTCTGCGCCCAATAAAACTACAGTAACTTTCAAATGCCCCATTATTTATAATAAGTTTAACATTAAACAAAGTTTAGCATTAAAAATAATAACCTACTCATTATTATTTTTAATGCTAAACTTTGATAAGGATAGATACTATGTATGTGACAGGACCATTGAGAATAAATGAGAAACCCCGATGCATTATGACACCTATATGTACCGGATTTTAAAATTTTGAATCCATTACTTAGGTTACTTAGGAGCCGAACAAAAAGAAAAAAAACAGAAACTCATAAAACGCGCGCGAGGCCGCGGGAAAAAGCTAGTATAATATAAAAATATTTATTCAGTATACATCGAATACAAGGCGAATCTCTTGGATAGTGTTCACAAAATTCTAAGAAAAAAGGAAAGTAGGAATACCTACTTACTTTCTTTATTTTTTAATTTCTTTACTTTTAAGAAAACAGAAAAAAAAGGTCCTTTACATTTTGCGGGCGAATTCTATGTACTCGGTTTATAATAGGCAGTTATTCCAACGTCCAATCAAATTGATTTCTAATCTACTGATAACAACAAAAATAATGAAATTAACCGCAATGAATATCATAATTAATGTCACTAATGAGATGTTGAAATTATTCGTATATTTTTTCGTGTAAATCATAAAACCTCAATTTCGTAATATACTTACTTTTTACTCTGTTACGTAATCATTATTTTGTTCATGGTTGCAGTAATTAGTAATTACTAGTTACGTTAAATAACGTAGGATTTTTATTTCCATTAAGACTGTTGATTTTATACACACCTACACTAAGATGACTAAACAAAAAGAATCTTCATCATCCTTTATTTCTTAAAACAGTAAGTACACTGTGTGTGCGAAATGTTTTAAATAAGTACACTTAAAACTATAAATATAAAATTACCAAAAACAAAGCAAAAAATTGTTACACTGTATTAAAGTTAATTTTGAAATACTTTGTATATGGTTAAAAACAATAGCAGTGATTAAAATGTTTAATTTGGTAATTAACGGCTTTGTAGATTTAACAATAAACCTATAAGTAGGTAAATTAAAAACGTAAATGATATTAAATTCCCACGAAAAGAAGCCTAAATGGGCACGAACTCGTTCAGAACTCATCCAGCCTTTGCAACGCGATCACGAACTGCAATAAGAAAATATAAATCCGAAAGGATTTTATGAAAAATGATACAACTGTAACAAATTGTTCCAGACTTAGAAGAATACTTTCTTTTCAAACAACATGCAAGTGAACTTCTATATTTATTGTTACAACTAGCTGTTGCGTGTTGAATTATTTGCAGCTGCTGAATATAATTTTCCTTTGGGAACCGTTTTTTGAAGTTTCCATTTGAGTTAAATATATATTTTATTATTCATTCCATTTATATTAAGCCTATGCCTATGCGTATATTACGGTACCTCTATTTATTGACGGGAACCAACCTGGAGCATTTTCAAGTCAACTATACTTTACTCTGAACTGAAAATTATACAAATGTCAAGAAATAAGAGCTCATCTTCCGCTAAGGCTGTTCATGCACTAGATTTAAAAAATATATTTTTGGATTCTGCGGGACTTAGAGATAATTAAAGCTTTTTTAAATCAATGTACAGAAAGGACTTTTTACTGTTTAATTATCCTTTCAAGTGCTGGTGTGCTATATATGGCACTGTAGAAAATAAGTGCTGGTGTGCTATATATAGCCCAGTGACGTCACGCGCATGTTCTTTATTTATTTTTTTGTTAAGAGTGATTTTTCAAAAACCACAACTGACAGCCACACTTTAGGTACCTATTTTCTTTTTTGACAGCAGCAAACAAGTAGTTATGTACTTAAACTTAGTAGGTACCCACCTAGTTGAAGTAAAAACAATCTCTCATTCGCTCATTCATTCGTTCGTCCAGTCTTCCATAAATTGGGCTGAGGCGGGGTTTCCCCGAGTTTTCCTTCGGTAAATAAATTACCGCAATCAAAATTTCCCTCACGGCCCGCTCGGAGAGGCTTACTTAGGAGTTTCGTGCCCTCATTAAGGCAACAGTGTCCTACATAGCAACTACCCAAGATTTTATTAAGTTCATAAACTGCCTTTGGCTTCTGTCGCATGGAATAGTTTCCAATCTCAATAACTATACCTACTCACTACACTACGAGTAATTTGTGTTGTGTTGGTTTGACTGAGATTGTGCCGGAATAATACTAATGATTAGGCATATCATCAACAGCCTATTAATGTCCCCACTGCTGGGGCTCAGGCCTACCCTCTTAACGAGGGCGTTCGGGCTATAGTCCACCACGCTAGCCCAGTGCGGGTTGGTGGACTTCACATGCGCCTAAGAATTTCTTCTTCGGCGTATGCAGGTTTCCTCACGATGTTTTCCTTCACCGTTTGAGAGCAGTCAGTAAATGTACTTAAGTTTCGAGAAAAAACCCATTGGTACATAGCATAGCTGGGGATCGAACTCCGGACCTTTCGATATGATAGGCCGCGTCTTATCCGCTACGCCACTGACGCTGATTAGGCATATACAATTTTCTTATCTGTACTTACTGATCGAAATACATATTTACGTAGATAGATAGATATTCATTCTTTGTGACAATAATTATTTAAAATTTTATGAAAATAAAAAACACGCTTACGTTATCTAGGTATTATCATTTTTCCAATAAATCCTCTTTGGAAGAACATAAAGTTACTATACGTCTGAGCTTTTCCCGCAAAAATTTTCCTTCAAACCGTTTTATGCACTTTTTTCGTGTTTAGAATTTTGGATCATCATAATATTTTGTTCCAAAAATTGTACGAAAAATGATTATTTTTATCCAAATTCATAGCTAGAAAGGAAATACAATTAAGTGTTATAAATTTTTCGAAAAATGCTCACCTAGTTAAATAACGAAAGAAAAGGTATAATTTATAATCTTGTTAATTAAACTCAATTAAATTCGTTTGATAATATAGTAAACAGTACCTATTTTGCGAGTTTGTTTACCGTTGTAATATGTATTTCAGTAGGTATAACTGTCCCTGTGTCATCACGTGGCCCTATTACGAATGCGTATAGCGACATCGTATGTTAGTTTGTGCGTCCGGCCGTGGTTTAATATCATTAGTGTTGCACCTCCGGTTCGGTACGATATTGGACGCGCACGGTGCCGGTGGCCGGACTGACCATTAGTGCGTAACTGCCCTAACTGGCCGGTTATGGCCGCACGTGTCTGCACTGGGGTACAATACAAGATGAGTCGCGAACGAAACATACATTTTAGGAGATTTTTTATAACCTGTTTTTTTTTCATAAACTAAAGGTTATTACTTGTTATTATTATACTGTCAAGTTTCAAATCAGTGATAAGCATACTTAACACTAACTATAATTAATCTAAAATAATATTATTTTTACTACAAATAAAAAATGTCTTGTTTTGTCTTCTCTTACCTGTTTATTTGTTTTTAGGGGCTTTTTACAATACGTAATGCCAGCCCCATCATAGCCTATAAACTTAGCCTAAGGACCATTTTTATCAAAGGTAATTCATTGTCAATGAGGGCTCGGCCAGAATAATTTGTATTGTGCCCACATCCCATAAATTATTTTTTTGTTCCATAAACACATTTTGCCTATTCCTTTGCTTTCGGACACATTCCAACAAGCGATGGAAGTCCTCTACTAACTTTGAAAGAAACTTCGTAGGTATTTCCAATTTCTCGAAAGATTACATTGACCAATCCCAAAATATTGTAAAATTCCCATTTTTTCCAGCTGCAAAATACTCTTTTGGGTCTGGCGTCGAGTCCATGGGGAACGCTGTTGATATGACTATTTAAGTTTTCAACAATCTGATAATCCTTTTCACGGGGCAGACGTAACATTCATGAAGTATTATCATAAGCCACCTGTACCTATGTATATTGCCGAACCTCTGTACCGCAACGCAATATTACAAGACATAACCCGGCCCGCAGATAATTGAGTTTCGGCAGTCCTGGCCTCCGTAATTTTATTATACTAACACACGTTTCGCAAAACACCACATCCCGCCATCGCCACTACAAAAGTGACAAGTTAAGTGCGCCGACGACAGTTTTTGCTGGATAAGCCAGTGGGAAATTTCCACTGGGGCGGTCTCTGCGTCTTGTTATTTGGCTCTTAATTATACCATAAATAAATACCATACCTTAGCTTTTTGATGTAGTACATTTGGTGTAGGTACATCTACACAAGTACAATACTGTATTTATATATTGTGACATCTAGAAAGTATACAAGGTGTCCGTCTAAGATTTAATTAGTTTTTGAATATGCTTTATATAAGGAATAAGTACTCAACCACTTTTTTTTTGTTGCCCCTTTTTTAGTTCTTATTGACCGAGCGAGCGAAGCGTCTAAGTTTCGAGATTGGCCAAAAATGCTAATGTCCGTCTGTCTTTCTGTCTGTAATTCTCTACAGGTCGCATTTTTCAACCGATTTTGACGAAAATTTGGCATAGGTATAAATTAATTAAACCGACAAAATGCGTAGAATAAAATTTTGAAAAACATTTTTTTAGAGTACCTACCATACTCGCAAAGTGGGAGTGAACTTTTTTTTTCTTGTGAACCCCATAGTGTGGGATATCGTTGGATAGGTCTTTCAAAAATAATGCTGGTGATGTGTGAATACCATTTTTTCGATTTAGGGATCCGTTGGCGAAATATTAAGCTTTAAAGCGGTAATTTTTGTTAGAGTCACGTGTCCCCCCCCCCCCTGCCAGCTAAACGGTTGCTTCTGGAAATGTGAAAAAATTCACGGCAGAAGCATATATAACGTAGTTAAAAGGAAAACTATTACAGCTAAGTAGGTTCTATTAGTTTTTGAGAAATAGTCGATTAACTTAAGAAATTCGAAAAATTAAATTATGTTCATAGAACTGCATACGTAAAATGGGAATGATTTTTCGCGTGAATTCCATGATGTTGGGTATCGTTGGATAGGTCTTTCAAAAATATCGCGGGTGTGGGGAAAACATTTTTCGATTTAGGGATCCGTTTGCGAAATATTAATTATAGTGCTAATTTTTGTCACTTTCTACCTAATCTCCAACTGCAAAGTTGACTTCTGTTCGTTTCTTTTAGGTTTGGTTTATAAGGGCTGGCGAGGTCTACTGTTCTCACGGAACTACTAGTTTAGTCGGGAAAACAACCTTCAAAGTCTACTAAGACCATTCTAATAGTATTTTTCAGAGGGTTCTATTATATGTATCCTCCCCCTCCTCATTTTCGTGTACGGACATTTTCATACCACAGGTTATTCTTCACAGAAAAATCTCATCTGCTGGAACTCAGTTACACTCTGAATTTGTCGAGCCTTTTTATTCATCTTTCGGACAAACTTTATTCGGCACCTACATGATCCGAATTCATTGAAAGAGCTCTCTATGTTGCCTGGGCCTGTGTATATAGGCTAAAGCCTGAGCCCATTCAGACTGATTGGCAATGTCACTTTGACGAAGTCTAATCAGTTACTACCTAGGTTCCATAGCCTATCAACAAACTACTAGATAGAAAGGTCTAACAAAAAATACCCTAATAAACTATTATTGAATTTCATCAAGTTCTACGCTTTTTTGTATGTATACATATAGCTACGTCAATTGCCTATACATTTAGGGTCATCGCAGACGAGGCGAAGAACAGCGCGGTGGATTTTACAATAACAATTACTCTTTGAAAGTGTTATGAAGAAGCGGCAACCACAATTCTACCAGACTGACTTTCAACTAGTGATGTCAACTGGTTCTAAAAAACCGATTATAAAACCGTTTTTTTTTTCAAACCGGTTTCATTTAAAAAAACGATACCTTTTTCTTTGCTTAGTCACAAAAAAAATATGTTATTTGTATCCGAACATAGTCTGAATTATAATTAATCGATGCATAACTAAACACGATCAACTAAGCTTGCGAAATATCCGCAGTATGCAATTTTATTTCACACATCTAACAAGTAGGTACTTATTTTCATGCTTTCTTCGACAGATGGCCACCTTTATTAAACGACTCAATGTTAATAATTTATTACCTACCTATTTATTAAAACTTCCACAACCAGATCTTCTCCCACCTACAACAACAAAAAATTTGACTTGTTATTTAGAGGGCTCATTACGTATTTGGCTGCCATCCTAGTCTCAAAAATTTAATATGCACACCTACCTGCAAGGGATGGAAGAAAAGTTCGCAAATTAAGGACGCAAAATTCAAAAACTTCCGCAATATTAAACAAATGGAAAATCTTTCCGAACCATTAAAAACTTGAAACTTGTTAAGCTCTGCATGCATAATACAAAGACCTAACCGCATTAAACAGATTAAACGGCATAAGGCATTACTTAAAAGTCGAATTTGATTCGATGTATGCAATTATACGAACAATTGCTAGGAGCATTATTCTCTTACAAGGAAATACTTAATTTCAAATAAGACAATCAGGTGAATATCACTAAAGCCATATAGTTGCTTACTTAATGAGAGATTGCCTTAACAATCTGTGGAGCTGTCAAAAGTATTTAGGTATGTAGATAATTTATAAGTCTAACGTCAAGTATTGTAAGAGAATTTACACTGGAATTACTTCCATGGTACCTACTACTACAGGTTACTAAAGACTGCAGATTAAACAGAGAACCCCTCATTAGAAAGTCTAACGAAACCGAGTTTGTACGTAAGCTACAATGCCTATGTTTATAAAAATAAACAAGTTAAGTCCTTTGTTCAGCAGGAAGCTTCTTTTAACTTAAAAATTCAAAAGCCCACGTTTCGTATTCCATTTTTAAAATTTAATCCAATTTCGTAATATTGAGTTCGTGAATACAAACGTGAAAGTAATACAAATTAACACATTATAAGGGCTGGCTGGTTACAGCCCCGCAGTAACAATCGTAACTGAGTTCCACAAAAAAAGAAACAAAATGTGGCCTCAAATATTATAACAGCACTGGTTTTTGCGTTTTACTGTTGAAACGTGGCGGTTTTTACAAGCCAAATAAAACGCAACGACAATGTTTCCAAGGCCTATGAAGCGTGTAATATTTTGCTAAAACTTTGTTAGCCTCACAAAAGAGCGATTGTGTGCTTTGTTTGTGCGGTCATTTAGGACGCTATACAGAAAACAGTTCATATTTTTATAGACCCGCACCCGTCACAATATTTTTATCTCATACCTAGTATACTTAGGTAGGTTTAGGTTTATTTTTATAGTTGAGAGAGAACCAAATACCTATGTAAGTATCTAACCCCTAACCTCATATTATAGGAAGAATCTGTAAACGGTCTAAAACTTTTGGTTTCCACGGGTTGTGGCTTTTATTTGACAAAAATTTCTCTCTAACACGTTATGGGGTCCGACTCGGTCCGAGCCACATCGCGGTATCAAAATTTAGCTGGATCCTACACTTTCAAAGGAAATTGTCGCTGCATAGATCAATCTCATACAAAGTGTCCTATTATGGTGAGATAAGCTTTAGCCCAGCTGGTGAACATCGAAGATAACTTAGAAACTTCATTCATCTTGGCTTTAAAATGGTTTTTGACAGTTTGTAAGTTTCATAACGTGTTCGTAAATCGCCGAGTCACGCGCCCGGCGTTCGTTTCTCGAGACGCGCGGGAGGCGACCGCGCGCGGGCCGCGGCGCGCCGCCGCGTGGCCCGGCCGGCGGGCGCGCGCGGGCGGGACGGGCGGGAAACGTGACGCGACTCGCATTTCCGCGTTTTTTTAGGTTATGCCTTGAATACCGAACAGCGATATGCCAGTTGAATTCGATGAACTTCCATTTCATAAAACTGTCTTAATAATTCATATGAACACTAGACAGAACATATTTTTAGTTTAGGTCATCCATCTCTTTTGTAGGTGGGTAAATGTGCTAACGTGCACAATTTAGAGAATAACAGATTAGGTATACACCAGGTGTATCGACTACCAGTGAACCATTTCTAGTGAACAAATAATTCATTCATTCATTCAATCAATGGGTAACTTATGCACGTGTATGTTCCAGCTCCTCGTAAATCTGCTGCCACGCTCGCTCTGCGTACGCAGCGCAACTGGTGTGCCTCGGCCTTAATATGAAATTAAATTATATTTAAGCACATTTCACTAAGCACAATATTATGTTTTTTACAGAAGTAGATAGGTACCTACCAGAATTTCCTATTGTAAACTTTTATTTTCTGGTTGTTTAAAGTGAAAATTCTATACCCATTAGCTACTTGAGACTGCTACAGAATAAATAATAGTACAGGATAACACTGACATCACGCACTTTACGAAGGAATGCCATTTAAAAACTTAAAGCATTGATTTCCATTGACTTTAAAAAAATTACTTAAAATAAATTCAGTATCTAGATCACTCCATCCAGCCTACGACTGCCTATACCGCGTTAAGATTGTGCTATACATCAAAAACTAGTCTTAGACCCATTTCCAGCGTATCGGCCATAATGCATCCCAACACGTGTCCCCAGCCGGCGCGAGGCGGGCGGCATCTGGCGCGCTGACATATGAGTCGTCCGATCGGCACATTACGTAGATTGGACCATACTACATACATACAGTAAGTATGTACCTATGTTACTGTAAAAACCCAAACTACAGTAAATCATTTATATAGTATTTATCGTATTCTACGTAAATAAAACTAAGCTTTACTAAGTGATAATGGTAAAATTCCAAATTATTAATTTCATATTTTAGCAGCAAATCGTAGGAGTCATACATGATAGATAACCCAACCTAACCTAACCGATTAAGTACCTACATTCGGTCCTATTACAACCATTCGGACTATTCACTATCATCAATTGATAAACCTTGTGGGTTTTACCGGTAAATTTTAGGATTTTCTGTAGTACGCGCTTTTACAGTAACATGTTATTATTTATTGCGATGTTACCAAGTGGTACCTTTAAGAGTAGGTACACCAACTAACTTACTCTAGGATCATCAGATAAACGTTATTAATTGCAATGAACTTGCTCGATTGTTCTTAATAATAACGAGTAGGTACTACCGACTTACAAATGTCAATTAAAGTAATATTATAATCAAGCGCTTCGAAATAAAGCGTTAGTTACTTACCTACTGTCATTAATTACATGTGAAAGTATTTAATAAGCTAAGAAGCATAAAAACGGAAAACTTTTTTCCACTTGTAAGTAAATAAGTACCTACATTTCTTCTTTAAACTTTTTCTCCAGAATAAGCAAACATCAAAACAATCAGTGCATTTTATTTAGTCAAATGATTCAACAAATGATTCAAGCAAATAAAAGTTTAAATAGATCCTAACAGTATTTAATAACAACAAGAAAACGAGCAAACATAGACGTAAAGAAGCTGAGAGCAGCGAGGCGCGAGTTTATTTTCAATTAATCAGGATTAGAAACGAATTAAATGGAGTTTGGACCGACTCTTAAATATTCGAATTTATTGATGATTTAACTTCGAGATAAATCGAAAATGCTGTACATGCCAGCAGGCGGCCGGCAATGTTAGTATGAAATTCCATATCTGTCGTTTATTTACACATTCGTCCATCAACGCCTCAGTTGCGGGCCGCTGATCATAAATTCCAATGAATAAGTATATCTTTTAATCTTACATACAATGCAACCCAACTCAAACAGTCGTGTCATCTCATCATTGCCAAGTTGCCAACGCATCTGCGAACAGTCAAAATGCTCTATGAATATTATAAGACCAGCTACGGTCCTAAGGGTCATTTACGGTTATTATCATTACCCTACAAATTGCACTGGGCCATACAGTCCCCTAATATGGTAATTTGGCCTTAGGGCGATAGTACGGTCGTTGGCTTAACGACGTCGAACATAGTCGTACGTCTTAGTAAGCAATGAACGTTATTAGTCGGGATAAGGTACTTTCGATTCAAATTAGGCCCAAACAGATATTTGGGCGGATCTTTAGACAAGCCTAATTTGAATGGTTACCTTCAAGCAACCTCTGTTAGCAAGTTTTGAGTTATAATCAGTCTTATATATAACTAGCTGTTGTCCGCGGCTTCGCCCGCATGGGATAACTACCTATAAACTATCTGGAAGAAAATATCTGAATGAAAGTGAAAACTGCATCAAAATCCGTTGCGTAGTTTAAAAGATCTGAAGCGCACAGACGCCGGAAGCGGCTTTGTTTTATACTATGTAAGGATATCCTACTCCAAGTCTAAATAGTTTTAAAAGGTTCATGTCTGCAGATACAATGTGATCAATAACAATGGTCCTTTGCTTGGGTCACATTTTTTACTTCGTTCAGCAACACCTCTTGGTTTCCTTAATTGGGTTTATAATTTAGAACTTTGCAACGTATTGTAAGTTTCTAAGTGGTCCTTAGTCCGTGGTAACTTTAGCGTTGTACCAATGATGGGAACACAAGAATACCTGTGAATAACGTTTATACGATTCCTAAATAAATCCATAGAAGATTTTAGACCAGTTTTTAATGCTCTGTTCTACAAAAATGTATCGGCAACGCCCGCTATATATACAAGATCCAATATTTCACCACTCCAATTTACAAAGTAGTAAACAGTAAAAACGCGCGCGTAAAATTCCTTGGCTCGACATTAAGCGCCAGTTTAACTTGACCTTTGGAGTTTAATTAAATCGTTGGAGGTCCGATGCACTGGCCTGGATCACTGGCCTGCGTCGGACCGGTCATTGCGCATTATAGCCCGTTTATTAAACACGCCAGTGCGCGCTGGCCACGTCATTATCTAAGCCTGAGGACATACCGAGGATTAAGCCGTCGAGCGCACGGACAGCGCGGTTTGAGTGGGATTCTACAAATGCTGGTCCGTGATCGAACGCAGGATAAACAATATTATGCAGGACGCGCCAGGGGCATGAAAACTAGACAAGTATTCGTCTATCAATATCTAGAGAAAATATTTTGTATTCCCAGAGGGTAGTTATACAATAAATATAGAGCTAAGGATGCCTGTGTAAATTTCTAACAACCGAATAAATTATAATATTTTTTGCGTGGTTTCTTTCCAATATCGATTCTGCCAGGAATAATTCTAAGCTTCCTTGTGAAAATCTATTGACTATGAGCGTTGGTCAAGCAACAACTTGACATCGTCAAAACTGCTGTCTTTTTACTCCGCGTGTTTCCTTAACAGGGTGTGTCAGGAATTCGAGTCTTGAAAATAACAAGCAATTCCTAAGAGCGTAGATGTTCTGAGAAACAACGTAATGAGAGTTGACTTTGACTTCATTTAACGCTCCCCTAAACGAACGATACCGAATATCTTCGTCGCCGTTACGTTTTTACGAACAAGTAAATTTAATTTAATTTTTGTTACCTATAAAACTGGCGTCGTTTATCGTTATTTTTATGGGATCCTTTTGTTTCCTTTAGGAAACTCATAAAAAATATTATCTTTGTAAAATGTTGATACTCTGTCAGCACATTCACGGCAAGCTTTCCTTGTCTCTGAAAAATTACATTTTAATGAGAGGTTTTCTTAATAATCTGTGGATCTGTCAAAAGGATGAAATCTCAGAGCAAGTTGGCTAGTATACTAACTCTATGGATGAAATCATCTTTCAAAAGGCAAGCAGTTGTACCTACGAGAATTTACATACTCGTTCACTACAGTGCCACAGATTAGAAAGAAAACCAGCAGCAGATAGACAAGCAAGTTATGGCAAGCGTTAAAATGGGTCTATTTTGCAAACTACCTTCTTAACTTAGAGTTACACCATCTCAGTATTTGGTCATTCTATAATTCCGATCGTAAACTGAAGCCCTAAATTACATTCTCGCCTAATAAGGGCTCTATCACATTCAAAGTTGTGCCGTTATTTCAATAACCCTAGAAGGCAACCCATGACGCAGCGCAATCCTCTCGTTAAGCCAAGTACTGCTAGGTGTCGAGTTTTGAATAAGAAAAAGACGCGATATTCGCGCGATGAGTTGCCCGTTTTACGTGAATGAGTTCGCGCGTGCCCGAATTACTGAATTCGCCTCTGTTTAGCATCAAACCCACCTTACGCGACAATCCTTTAAGTTTTCTTTACATTACCGTTTATTTCCATTTCAACAGAAATTTGTCTTTGAGTTTTAGTAGCAATGAAACGGAAATACATCGAAGTTGTTGTTGGAGTTGACGCGATCGCGAGCTCAGACAGTGCAAGAAGTTACCCCCGACTGTCAGCTTGTCAGACAATATTGTTTGGAAGCCGTAGCGAAGTATAACTCTGTTTTACACGATAATATAATACGCGGGGACCGTTCGGGAAAATTAAATATTGATATTTAATTTTAAAACTCGTTCGCAGCTCTTCAGGCTCGGGGACCAAGTTGACATATTTTGGTAAATTGATGACAATGTTATCGCATGTATATTAGAGTATATTGTAAATGTATACGAAGGGAATGTATTTTATCTAAGTTATGTAAACTTGTATGGCTTTTTTTTACTTATCATCTTAATATTTTGAAGAAACAACTTATCATCTTAATATTTGAGAAATACGAGATTTTAATACCTATGTCCGATTTAAACAACTGCCACTGAGATTGGATCTCTTGCAAATTATAAAAGAATAATGTCTCCGACGTAAGACGGTAGAGACGGGGAATCCGAAGATCGGCAATAGAAGAAGACTTAGGCATGCGCTAGGCTGCAGCCATCATGATGGTGATTTGATGATGTAGAGAAGCTAAGCTTTTTTTTACACGTTAGACTTTTCAATCAGCGAGTCCACATAGAGCGTCAGTGGCCTAAGAGCGTCAGTGGCCTCGGGGATAAGACGCGACCTATCATATCGAAAAGTCCGAGGTTCGATCCCCGGCTGGGCCATGTACCAATGGGTTTTTCTCGAAACTTAAGTACATGTACTGACTGCTCTCAAACGGTGAAGGAAAACATCGTGAGGAAACCTGCATACGCCGAAGAAGAAATTCTTAGGCGCATGTGAAGTCCACCAACCCGCACTGGGCTAGCGTGGTGGACTATAGCCCGCACGCCCTCGTTGACAGGGTAGGCCTGAGCCCCTGCAGTGAGGAGATTAATAGGCTGTTGATGATGAGTCCACATAAGTTATTTACGTTTCTACAATTTTTTTATTTTATTTTTTTAATAGGCTATATATTTATAAATAGTTATTTAAACATAATATATTTTACAATAGCTTAGTTGCACGACACAAACTCGTATAACCATTAAATCTCTTTAACTTCATTCTAAAGATACCGACTCTTGCACAATTCCTATTTCTTGATACGAGGTTGAGTGAGATACGTCACACAGCTGTTGATTTTATGTATTTAGTACATTTAATTTAGTAATTAGTACATCGCGTAGCACATTGCTACGAGTCCACGAATGTACGCTTATATAGGTACTTACCTTTATACGTACGAGTATGTGTTTGTACGTCGAGAACGTAATACATTTAAGTTGATTGGAACAGAAGCACCGACGTTGCGTGTACGTAGGACCTAAATGAGTGTTTGCCGACGTTGCTGGCTCAAACGTTTGCAGTCTGTCTGTATACATAGGTACCTACATAATTTGTAATATCTGCGACGTTCTAATTTTAAGGTTCAATTAAGTCTGCCCACCCGCTTTGGAAGACTTCCAGAGTCGTTATAGATTAGTTATTTTAACTTAGTTACCTACTTTAAGTTAGGTATGTAATCATTTTGATTTTGCCATTTATAATAAAATAAAAGAGTTAGGGCCTCTTACACCGCCCGCTGATAAAGTCCCAGATACCCTATCTGCAGGTTATCTGACAAATAGCCTGTTTTTTTGGTTTCACAGGTATCTGATTGCCTATATCTTATATATTTTATATAGTCTATCACACAGATTTATCTCATAGATTAGTTTATCACTAAGATTGCTATCTGTAACAATATCAGGAAGTGGTGAAAGAAGCCCTTATTATTCATTTCAGTAAGTACTTACTTACTTTTATAAAGTAGCAGATTAGTTAATGGTAGTGTACGATGGAGTGGCATTGTCACTTAGTGACAAAAATCTTAACACTTTACTTACTACATAAATTAAATTTAGAATTAGAAAAAAAATCAGTTTAATGTTATTCTCATTACTATGGAAAAATACGATAGCTACTCATGTCATTCCCTGAATACGATATTCACGCGATTCCGAAGTGTGTTAAGTGGGTCCCATAGGGCCCGGCCTCTAGCAACTACTTATTTTTGAAAAAAAGAAAGGAATTTTCAGTTCAGTAAAATTTGCTATCTTAGGGTTGGAGATTAGTACTAAAGTGACAAAAATTTGCAATATTTTTGAAAGACCTATCCAACAATACCCCACACTATGGGTTTTACAAGAAAAAAAAGTTCACTCCCACTTTGCGAGTATGGTACGTACTCTAAAAAAAAATGTTTTTCAAGATTTTATTCTACTCATTTTGTCGGCTTGATTAATTTATACCCATGCCAAATTTTCCCCAAAATCGGTTGAAAAATGCGACCTGTAGAGAATTACAGACAGAAAGAAGGACAGATGGACAATAGCATTTTTGGCCAATCTCGAAACATAGACGCTTAGCTCGCTTCGCTCGCTCGGTCAATTATCCTAACAGTGATTTGAGATGAGTGCCCTATAGCCCATGAGTAGGTAGGAGGACGTGTTTGTGAAGCATGTAGTGTAGAACACAAGCATCAATCACTATAGTGTCGAGCCCCCCCTCCGCCCGTCACGGCCCGTCCGCGTGTTATTCCCATATTTGCTATCGGCTTTCCGGCCGAACAGCTTTACACCCTCATCAACTCAAACCTATTCCAATTGTCGGAGGTTCTCAAACTCTTGCACTCGGAGCCCCCTCTTTTAAGCCGCGAGTGTGGTGCAAAAAAGGATTCGCCGCAAATTTTTCCTGGCAGTAATTTAAGGATGCTTTTAGTCCCCGCTGTTTTTGCGTCTGTCTGTCTGGCGGATTACTACTGGACTGTTTGATCTGAAATTTAGATTTCCCGTCAACAACTATGTGAAAATTATTGAATTTTCTGGATTAACTATTTTTAGATATAGGAAAAATAGTGATTTTTTAAGACGCTGATTTGCTGACTGTTTGCGCTTTAAAATCATGTCTCATTTAAGTTGAGAGATTATTAGATATACCTACTTATTCAACTTATTAATGTATCCAACGTTTAAAATGTTACGTGAGTTTAAATTATTGTTCTAAATAATAACTTATATTATATTTTTAACTAATTTGCCTACTGACTAAAGTTTTAAAAACTTTGTAATTTGTAACATTTTAGAATCATCTCATTTCATATCGGATCATTATTCTACAAAGGTAAAGAATAGATGAGAAAAGTTTGAGAGCCACAGTGCGGTGTCATTACCACGCAACCAAGTTAACGAGATCTGCGACAACTGATTGGTCCTCCACGATCTGACGAATGAGTGGGTCAGGATAAAGTGGTTCGTGTTATTTCTAACGCCACAATGATACTAGCCCTTTTTTAGTTTTTTCACGTAAATATATTTTTTTTAATTATCGTTTTTCGAAGTTACGTATAGCCAGCACTCTATTGAAACTTTTGTCGGACCTTTTTGGCGGGATCTCGTCACAGACGGTTGTCTGACTTAATTTTAGTTTTCCTAAAAATTTCATGTTTTATTTTATTGTGGAATTTGGTGTTTATCTGTGACAGCACTTATTTATGCAACAAAATACCTTTAAAAGGTTGTGCGGATTGTGCGGGAAATTAGAAACACAAACTTGTAACTACTTGTCCGTTCGTTCCAAATTGTTCCTTATTTAATCATCATTAAAGCTGCTCGCATTGAGGTTGTGTGCATTGCATTCGCTATTTTGTGGAAGCCGTGCTGCTATAGGCAAACCACATAACTCGCGGGACGCCCGCGGGGCAAGAGGTAGGTGGGCGCGGGTATCGATACACACGTAATTACTTGTTCCGAGATAAATCCAGAGATATATTACTCGAATGCAAAAGAAGATAATGAACTTTGTCATTTCATTTCATACTAGCAGAGCCCCGCGACCTCATTCGCTTTAAAAAGAAGGCTACACATGACATACTATTGAGCTGTGCATGCAATACTTCAAACCAACCAACCAAACCCGCAAACAAACCGGCAAACAAACAAACAATTACGAACACAACAAAAAATAAACTAATCTTGGGAAATATCTCTGGAAAATTAATCTCGTGTAGATTTTGTTCCGAGTATCCCTATATAGTTTGTGGTTCCGAGCGTCCGTAAGCAAAAAGCCGACTGCACGCCGCGGGAGCCGCTAGCGTACTGAGGAACGTCACTTGTGCTCCCTGCCGCGCGCGCGCGCCTTCACCTCCGAAACGCCTGAGAGTTCCTCCGCCTCCACCTACTTCTTGCCCCGCGGGCGTCCCGCGAGTTAAATGGTTTGCCCATATAGTTTTGCCTATACCGCCGGGATTTTTTGGTTGTTTTAAGCATTATTAATACTAAGACTGACCTAAAAGTACTTTGTTTCCAGAGTCATAAATGTTTTATGTTGGTTTAGGATGGTCTTTTATTAAAAATCAGTAGAACCGGAAAATCACATTTACTCGTTGGCGGCCATTCAGTATAAGGGACATTTTCTCCCAGTGTTGCCAGCGCTGTATATTTAAATATTTCTAAATATTACAGTAAAAACTCATTACACTTTTGTATTTCCATCACAGTCATACACAACCAATCACAACACGTCATTGTGTAGAACAAAAAGCTATTTAAATTTGGATCAAATTTAACGGTTGAATCAACCTCATTCGCATTCAATAAGTTTCCTGCTATTGACCCAACAATTTTCACTCAAATTGAGTTTAAAATCCATCAGGTTAACTAGATAAGCTTTTACTGCGTGCATTTCAGAAATTAAACTGTAATAACTTGCCTGATGGCGGACGGGAATGGGAATTACCTATATATCCACTGATTGAAGTAGGTACCTACCTACTTATTAGTTTAATATTAGGTACTTAATAAAAAATATTTATTTTATTTGTGTTTAAGTATAGTTAATTCTGTAAGTAGGTATGCAAACAGTAGATATATACCTACTGCTTTATAAGCCACCAAATGAGACAAGAGAACTTGAGAATCATTTAATTTTGCAGGTTAAACATGTGTTTACATTATAATCTATGCGTTATTCTAGGGTTCTATATAGGTATGTATTTTCTTATAAGTAACTATAATTATTATTTATTTATTGCGTCATGTGGAACATAAAGATCTTAGTATTAAAATTTGTAACAGACACATGAACCCTGTTAGGGCACTGCAACACTATAGTATCAAAATTACATTAAATTTTCGAAGTTAATAATTACAATGTCAAGACTTGTTAGTTAGAATATCAAGGTCAATTTTAGTAAAGGTTAGTAACAATAATTGAAATATGTCTAATTTAAGATTAGGTAGGTACTTGTTTTTCGGTGTTAAAATGAAAATAACTAAACCACACGGTTTGTCGCGAACAAATATTAAATAATTATTTACGGGTCTTACACACGAAATAGTTTTATTTACCTTGCCCGACGTTTCGACCAGGTTACACTGGCCGTGGTCACGAGCTGACTGGAGAGGCGAGCTGTCATTGTTGATCGCTGTGAGTAGTCTCTGAAACTACCCTCTGCTGATCTTGTATTATTGGAAAGTCCCGGCACACAACACTCACGGTATCCGCGGGTGTATTCGACGATGAGTCACGAAATTTAAGTTTATCGAAGGTAAATAAAACTATTTCGTGTGTAAGACCCGTAAATAATTATATAATTACCAAATATTAAGTTGTTAAACCTAGCTGGTTTGAATTTATTTAACAGTAGACTGTATAGATGTGAGTGTATATTTGGATGAAAAGTATAAAGAATCCTTGCGCAAATTGTTAAGTAAGAAAAGCACCACTAACCCTGATAATCTACCTTCACTCTGGATGGCTGATGCAGCCTTACGAGGCAGCTGGATGCAACACTACTGTAGTAGCACGACTATCACCATGGACAAGTCCTTATGTTCTTCAATATTAACAGATAACACGAAGCACGGCTTCCGGGAGTTATCCACAATGTCTATTTAGATGGGAATAAACGCAAATTGTTTGTAAGCAGGTACTTGACGAAGCGCTAAAAACGTGATACCGCGAGTCCCACACATCAAGCGTAATGGCGACCGACCAAATTAGCGGTGCATAAATTCAATTACCCTCAAATTTATTTAGCAAGGATTCAACACGGTTTCACTAGTACTATTGGTACTAGCGAGCATAACAACTATTTAGTACTACTGATCCTAAATTAGTGTCACTAGTACCATTGATGGTACTAATGATACAATGTTACTTGTACCATCAATGGTACAACTGACACTATGCGGTTCTTTCAACTATAATAAATAAATATAAATAAAATAGAAAGCCTTTATTATTGTTCCCATCATTCAAGTATATACTACCCGACAACTGAAACGAGTGACTTGGCATTGGCCTCCCTCCGCCTCCCGCTTCCCCACCTCGCCCGCCCGCCCTCGTCCTGGCACGACAGTACCGTTCGCATAAATGTGAGAGGTCGGGCATAAGTGACGTCGTGTCATTAATAAATGATGATAAAGATGAAGATTTCTATAAGTATCTAACTGCTACTTACACAATGTTTTATTTTTTATTGTAAATATAAATAAATAATAATTTATTCCTACACTCTCGCCCAATACTTTCTCAATCGTTTTTGCACTCTGTACCTCTCACGGCGGGGCGACGTAAGGAGAAGCGGGAGACGCGGAGTGACTCATTATACTTGCTGAGTAGTAAACAAGTATTTTCTAAATAACAAAGGACCATCAATAGGTAATTTGTTAACTCGATTTAAGATATTTTTATATTCACAACACTTGTTGTTTGTAAATCGGTTCGGTTATTCTGAATAAGTTGTGACATACTCGTATAGTCTCAGTACATACAGGAGGAGCAAATGTAGAAACCAAGCCATAGCTTAGGCAACTTCATATGAATGCATAACCCAACCCAGTGACTCGCGACAAATCTGTTGAGTAGTTCCCAATTTCCTCTGAATAATGTCGCTTACGTATTCAGGTGCCAACAGAACTTCCGAAATTGCTTCACCACTCTCACGACGAAGTAATAAAAGCCATTATATTTATGTACCTCTGCTAAAATTATAATAAACTAAACAACTTCTAGGCTCCCCACGTGCCCAGGATGCTGGCGGCATTACCCGGTGAATGGTGAGGCTGGTCGTTGGAAGGCTCGACCAGACGCTTGGAGATCTCCCGAAAGAGACGGTGAGCAGCCTGCCTCCCTAGGGCCCGAGAGATATTACCACAGAGCATAGAATGCGCATGCGATGTGCATAGGTATTCCAAACTCTTTGGATGTAAATACCTAACTTAAATTGTGAATGGCTTCAGCCACGAAAGATTTAAAAGTTAGGACAAAATGTGATTGCTCCTCGCTAAATGTAGTTAAATTAAATACCTAGTCATTTCTTAAAGTCAATGTGTAATGGCACCACGGGAATTTCACTCATGAATTTACATACGTAGGTAGGTAGTGTAAAATAAAACATCGCATTCTCAAAATGCTCAATAAAGTTTTATGAGCATGACGAAGAGGTCTAGACGTCATCATACGTATAACTTAGGTTTAAGTTAATTACTTTTGAGATTTAACATTGGGATTTTTACAAAATCAGACTGCATCGTTCTTATAGATATGAGTGCTTACTTCACAATATTATTTTCTTCTATGAAACTAGTTTTAGTGTAACAATGTATCTGATTTGTCTTTTTATTAACAAACGTTCTATTCGTATATTTTATTTTATTACGTTTCCAGTTTTGCCATAGGTCATAAAAATGTTTTCTCAAACATGCTTGGAAATGTAAACATTATTTTGACAACCTTCTTCGAGTTAAATCGTCATTGCTGTACTTGTCAAATAAATGAGAGCAGACGGGCAAATAATTTGAATGAAAATCCATATATGTAGTGCCTAGTGGTCAAATAATGACCATATTAATTCTTAACATGTCATGTGACCATGGCAACCACGGAGGTAAAATAATAACAGTTTTTTTTTAAATTTCGAATTGCCTTGCAAATTGCAAGCAGTTTAGTGTAAAAAAACAAATAAACATTTTGGCGCGTGGAAATTTATTGTTGTCGTCATTGATTTTGGAATGTATATGTATGAAATAAAATGGTGTACATAGGTAATAGTTTGAATTTCCGCGCATTTGTTTAAGAAAACTACTATACAAGTCTTGGCCACAACCAAGCATTGATGGACTCAAGTATGTGTGCCTCGGCTACCGCCTCGGCCCACATGCACACGTTCATCCATAAATGCCTCTGTTGCGGGCCGCGGCAGTAATGTACTATATTTCGTAAGTACAATATTGAAACCCTGTAGGGCACAGCCTGCAATAAAGTATTGCGTAAGTATTTGCATAAAATTTATTTTATACGATAAGTAGAAGCTAAGTTAGTAAAAGCTAAGGTAGTAAGTTAAGTTTTTGTTTTATATGTATACAGTAACCAATAGATATGGTTTAAAGGTTCAGTGGAGTACCAAGCCAAATCCTCCTAAAAAAATAAAGAACGTTTCGTAGCTTTTAAAATATTGTAGTGTCAAAGCGACGATTTTAAAGTTAGTAACTTGATTGGTTGATAATTTTAACTTGACGCTATCAGTTATTTCCAGAAATGGTTGTTTTACATAGTAGGCAATATTAGAAGTAGGTATTACTTGAAGTGGGCATTTTACTATGTGGGCATTTTAAGTAATGGTCATTATAAAAGTGGACATTTTTATTTGTGGCCCTAAACCGCCGAAATGGTATGTCTTACAGGGAATACTTACTGGGTTCCAAAGGCTTACATTTTCAAGCACTCCGTTCTGCTAAAAACTTATACAAATTGTAGGTTGTTGAGCCACCCGTATGAAACTTAGGTAAACTTAGAATTGTGTCGTGATCTCGTCTCGAATTTCAAGTACGAGCCCCCCATCCCCAGGGCCGTCGGCGCTCGCTCTAACGACGCGATACGTCAACGAACTCGCCTCCCACTAATTGAAGAGTCGCGTGAAATAAGACCGCACCGAAAATTACGAATATTTAAATGTCAGGGGAACCTGAAAAGTGAGAAATACTTCAAAGGGTTAATAAGATTAGACTGTACGCTCTGATGGCCAGTAGTCGGAGTAGGTACTTACTGCATTTTATGTAGGTTCCTAAACCTACCAACTTGCAGAAAAAACCATTTACGCACCGTAGTTACGACTTGAATTTCGACGTTAAGTAAAATTAATAGAAGTGTATCAGAATAATACAGAATTATATTTAAAAACTGTGTAAATCATTTACCTTACCTTTAGTTCATGAGGAGTAGGTAGATTAGACAATAACGTTCAGGCAAAAAGTGATAATCATATATACCAGTCCGTCATAAATAATGTCCAGATAGATAGACAGATGTTATAGATAGTATCCTATCCGATCCTAAATGTGATTAAAATTTCGAATATTAACCCATAACTCAGAGAAATGGTTGAAGCAAATTCAATTACGAATTGATGGTTTGTGCAAACCACCAGATGCACACAGGGAATATTACTTTTCGCCTTGTGTATAGAAAATCTGTATTTAAATCAAACTTATGTAGTACTAAAATGCATTGGTAAGCCCAGAAAACCTTTATTTTTTATAGGTAGTAATTTACAATGATTTGTTCATATACGAGTAGGTTACGCAGATTTAAGTTTGTCGACAATAGTTTTTTTTTATGATGTATGTAGGTAACTACAAATTTATGGTATTCCTATATATTTTTTCTTGTGCTTTATGACCTTACTTCTTCCCAAATTTAATTATTCTTCAACGGGAAGTACCCCATACGCCCCATAGGTTTTGATTGTGAGGCTATATCTCAGAATAAGGACTAAAATTCTGCCGTGAAATTTAAAAACGCAGTAAGGACAATTTGACAGTTTTGAGTAAAACGCGTTTGAAAATTTGATTGTACGTTGTGTTGTATGGTGGTTTGTGTTTATAGTTTTTGTTTCTCTCACTTCTATTGCACATAGCGAAAAACGGGTCTTAGTTTCTGAAAGATCTCATCACAACGATGTCAAATATGTAATAAAATTATAAACGCAGTAATGTGTCTTACTGCGTTTATAAATTGCACGGCAGAATTGTTCTGAGGGCTATATATTTTTTTTGTTGATATCGTCCAATGATGGACAGACGAAAGTCGTCAGACCATACAGCCAAGTCATATTTGTATTACTTTTATTAATTTGATTATTATAAGGCCATGTCTTTTGACAGCGTTGACTTAGAAGTTTATTTTTTTCACAGCTGCAAGGGATTGTAGATCTTGGTATTTGATATTAATTTCAACTTGATTCCGCGCGTTCCTGAGTAAAAAGGGTATTGACAGACAGACAGACGGACAACGAAGTTATCCTATATGGGTCCCTTTTTCCTATTGAGGTAGGTACGTAACCCTAAAAACAGCAAAAAGAAACTACCTACAGTTTCTGAATAATATATAGATTTCTTTTTTCTTACAGAAATATTATAGAAATCAATCATTTGCGTTTTTTGAGAGTGTATTATTCTCATTCAATTGCAACACCTCATCAACCGCTATACATTATTTCGATTTTCTCCTAGAACCTGACGAAAAGACTACAGAGCTACACATTCGCGTTTCCATGATTGAATGATATAAAGAACGAATGAATGAAATATTTATTTACAGAAATATGGTTAGTATACATTACCTACGCCTAGGTATAATACTCACCTACATTGTAAGTTAGCTCTGCTCTGCCATCTATCACTTGTAAATGTTCTCAATAATCTAATCAGTATTTCATGAAAGAACAACTAATATATATACCTATCTACAATAAAATGTTTACATGCAGTAGGCAGGTACGTGCAGTGCCGGCAATTAAACAAAGCGCCAAACACACACTTTTATTTTTAACTAGCTGTTGCCCGCGACTTCGTCCGCGTGGATTTTGGAAGTAGGTACCTATCTCTGCTATGTACAGACATACATCGTCTAGTTATAATTTTCCAATTTTTTAAAAATAATAAAAATTATTTTTCACTGGCGTTCTATGAGAAAACATTTTATTGAATTTGACTAACTTCTGCTGCTCAGATTTTTTTCTTCCGATATAATGAAGTGATCCCTACATGAAACTGAGTCGAACCGCATTAAAAAAAATATGTGCAAATTGTCTCATTTTTATGGACAACACACGCTTGACCAAAAAATTTCTATGTCATAAGACACTTTCCCTGCATCTCCTATGGTTTCGGACTTGCCTATACTGTCCCAGTTAAAAAAAACACTGATATCTCCTATGTCTATGACATCGTCTTGTTACGTTAAATGATTTATCTGTAAATGACGATAACTTTTTTCGCTGTCATCCGATTTCAATGAAACAAAGCCTATAAGTTGCGCCAGGCTGTGCTTAATCTACCGGTGAAAACCGCAAGAAAATCCGTTCAGTAGTTTCGGAGATTAGCGATTACAGACAGACAGAAAGACAGAAAGACAGAAAGACAGACAGACAGACAGACAGAAAGACAGAAAGACAAAAAAATTTAAAAACGCTTTTTTGTGTTCTGTTACTCTTTTTTTATCGTCCACACTCATTTTTTTATAAATTTATTCAAAGTACAGACACACGGTTTCTACAGATTTATTATAAGTATAGATGACAAAAATGGTGTAATCGAAACGAATTACACGCACCTTCGTAAAACGGCACGCCAATTAATGGCAATGCAAAAAGCAATTGTAGGCGGACGTTTAATTTGAGGTTTGCAGCAGCGCCTGATTTACAACCAATCAAAGTGTCAACCCGCGAGTATCGCTTCCGGGTCAGCTTTAAATCGCGCCAATTTTTCAACACTCGAATGCTTTGTGCCACAGAGTAACAAAAATCACGGATGTGGCGGCTACTTGACTTAACCCTTTATAAGGCCCCAGTTATACAGATATGCTACGTGAAAGTTAAATACACTATCATGTAACGCACTGGGGAACACGTCTACGTCAAAAAAAACGAAATCATTAAGAAAAACATGTGGTCAATAGTATGGTACTAAACTAACCTAGGTAACATAAACCTTCACTAATAACAATAAAAATTATTTAGAGTGAGTGGCTTGTTTATAATTTGAATTTGAATAATCAACTAGCTGAAACTGTGTGAAAGTAAAAACTGAAATGCCATTTACTTAGTATAGAAGAATAAATACAAAGTTTTTAAATATTAGCTAATGGCCCACAAAATGTATTTTTTGTGCGGTTGCGGCCAGCATTTTTTATTATTAATTAGAGTGAATTTCTTGTTTATAACAGACTGGCTGAAACGGTGTAAAAATAAATATTTAAAGGCAATTTACCTAGTAGAAGAATAAATAAAAATGTTTTTTTAATAATATTTCATGGTCTACAAAATTACTATATTGTGCGGTTGCGGCCAGCATTTTATTTTTAAAAACTTACGCTATACCAATCTCCCTATCATAAGAACAAGTTCTATGCAATCTCCTTTCAAAATATTGTATTTTTTTTTTCAAAAAGGTTTAGTAAAGTTTAGTAGACAGTCATGAAGAAATAAAGAAAGCAGCTGGTCTTTAAGCTTTTGGCGACTGAGGTCTATCAGGAAAAATAACTAGGTATAAAAATATAATAAATGGGACAAAATGTTGAATGTATCACAGAGATTTCAGGAACTCATCAAACATTTAAGGTAATTTTCAATGCTGCAGCACCTAGGCAATTAGAACTTGGCACTGCAGAAATAGTTTTCGATTTCCAAACACCGTCCGTTTGTTCGTCCGTCGACGACCTGAGACTCCTGAGAGCAATCGACCTAATTGGGGTGGAAATCCAAAATCGTGTCTGCAGTCCGAGAATGCGGCGGGCGGTCCAAACGGCTTCGAATAACGACCAAGATTGCACTAAATTGACCGCTATTCACTGAAACTATTCGAAGTATAATTTCAGGAAACGTTTATTTTATTTACAAATAAAATATACGAACAGTGTAATGCTGATTGAGTAAAAACTTATTTTGTGATTCTAAAATATTATAAATTATTTTTCCAGTTGTCCCGGACCAAGGACCAAGTAAAATAATCGTAGTTTCCAGAATAGGTAGAAAGGTTTTATTGCTTTTTATGCTCCGAAATGCTATACCTATTTGTTCTATGGTCATTCTGAATTCATCGACACTGACCAACTTAAAAGTTAAAAATTCCTTTCGTTCGCTAAACTCAATCTACCTTTGTTGTGAAGATTCACAGTGATTATGATTACTTACCTAACTAAAGGCTGTTATGTACCTACTAACACTCACTTCGTGCTTGAAAAAGATAAAGAAAGGACATAAATCGTTTACACTGCAGTTATTCGCATTTAAACAAATAAAAACAGACGTTTTTTTAAGTACGTACTTACTTAATTAAATAAACTTTATTGCACATGTACCTATACCTATTGTACATGTAAACTAGACTGCAGACAAATTCTTAAATAATTAATTAAGTCGATAAAGTTAGGCCAAAATTGAGATAAGAAAATAGCCCAAGTTAATTGCTCATTATCGCCCTCCTACGGTTATTAGGCCATTACTAAAATCTAAGCTAATAATATTATATTCTTACTAATATAGGTATAATGATACCAGTCGCCCGTTATAAAATATGGGGCGACCGAAAGTAATTTAATTTATTTATATTTATTACCTTTTGTCTTGTATTGTGTGATGTGTGATGAGCATAACTGTTGGTTTTCAGATTCTGGGTGTTTGTATGTATTTATTTAAAAGTATTTAAGTATGTTTATCAGTTGTCGAGTACCCATTTACAAGCATCGGCTTAGTTGGGACTAAACAGCCGTGCGTAAAATTGTCCAAACATTATTATTATTATTATTATTATTGTTCTACTTGTTTTTTAGATATTAGGTAAATAAAACAAATACCCACTGAACATAGAGAAGGTGGACTATAGCCCGCACGCCCTCGTTGAGAGGGTAGGCCTGAGCCCCAGCAGTGGGGAGATTATAGGCTGTTGATGATGATGATGACAGAGAAGGTAGATATAACAACCTGACGAAGCTGTGTCTAGTTCCTATGTTTAGTCATTGCGCAGAAATCAGCCAACTTCGCACATCCGCCATTAAACTCCGTGGTGACTATACTTTAAAGGCTGATGTTGAAATCACTTAACTGTCGTGTCGCCAACGAAAATGACAGATGGATGGAGATGGGCGCCACCCGTTAGGACACCTAACGGTCGAGGCAGACCAAGCGGAAATTTGCCCGCGCACTTTTTGACGTCACTGTCAAATGAACCATATCACTATAGCCTAAAGAACAAAATCGTTTGAATGACCTCGAGCGCGAGGCGACGCCGACGTGCAGAAGTCATTATACGATTTTGTTCTTTAGGCTATAATGATATGGTTCATTTGACAATGACGTCAAAAAGTGCGCGGGCATTTTGTCGCTTCGTTTGCGCAGTCCCTAAGGGTAAGATACAGTTTCAATTTAAACCATCCACGATAGGTACTTAAGTGGGGTGTGGTTACACCGTTACACGGTTCCGCGCTTCATCAAAAAAGGAAGTTAAATTACGTGAGAAACTTTCCATAAAACTTTTACTGCGCCGTTATATTCCACTAGAGACGCCGGATATTTCATATTTCTAGTTTACAGCAGCCCTCGCCTCGGCGGACTTGGAAATAATAACGCAATATTCTGTGCCTCGTGTGCTCCACCTACTTAGTTAAATAAAATTTCACTTTTTCATTGAAATTGCAGGAACTTATGTCAGTTATAAATACGCACAACTTTATTTTATCTAAGTAAGTAGTTAATTATGTATAGGTAATGGCGATGCGGCAATATTTTGAGACTGTTCGTTTTTGGTATAAAGAACCTGTGTCTATTTTAATACTAGTAGTTCCGTGAGAACAGTAGACCTCGCCAGCCTTTATAAACCAAACCTAAAAGAAACCAACAAAAGTCAACTTTGGAAACAGAAAAAGTACCTACTAAAGTGACAAAAATTAGCACTTTAAAGCTTAATATTTCGCAAACGGATCCCTGAATCGAAAAATGTTTATCACACACCCGCGATATTTTTGAAAGACCCATCCAACGATACCCCACACCATGGATATCACGCGGAAAAAAATAATTTTCCATTTTACGTATGCAGTTCTATGAACATAATTTATTTTTTCAACTTTCTTAAGTCGATCCACTATTACTCAAAAACTAATAGAACCTACTTAGCCGTAATAGTTTTCCTTGTAACTACGTTATATATGCTACTGCCATGAATTTTTTCACATTTCCAGAAGCAACCGTTTAGCTGGCAGGGGGGGGGACACGTGACTCTAACAAAAATTACCGCTTTAAAGCTTAATATTTCGCCAACGGATCCCTAAATCGAAAAAATTGTATTCACACACCAGCAATATTTTTGAAAGACCTATCCAACGATATCCCACACTATGGGATTCACAAGAAAAAAAAAGTTCACTCCCACTTTGCGAGTATGGTAGGTACTCTAAAAAAAATGTTTTTCAAAATTTTATTCTACTCATTTTGTAGGTTTAATTAATTTATACATATGCCAAATTTTCGTCAAAATCGGTTGAAAAATGCGACCTGTAGAGAATTACAGACAGACAGACAGACAGACAGACAGACAGCCGGACAAGAGCATTTTTGGCCAGTCTCGAAACGTAGACGCTTCGCTCGCTTCGCTCGCTCGGTCAATAATAATATGCTGTTGATTGTAAGTACCTACCTAATTATTTAAATAATATCAAAATAAAATAAAATAAATGTCAATTTTACAAATAAAATATTTTTTCCAAAGCGTCACAACGAGGCAGTGTGCCTCAAATGCTGGCGGCGTTACCTCGTAGGATCGCCAGACTTATTCGCTGGCCGAGGTAACTGCCCGCCCGCCGGTCACCTGATGCCTCGTGGAGACGCTTTGATAGGTCCTTATAAAACATCAGGGCTTCAGGGCCCCACGGTCCCATTGTTTCCACCCCAAACAGCACAAACTGATAAACGTCACCTAATTAATTAATTTCGAAGCGAAGATTATGAAAAAATTACGACAACGACAAATAACTTCTATTTTAACGTTATAAATCTTCGTCTATCTTTAGTTTTTTTTGTTTCTCTTATTAGTGTAGGTAAGTATTGTTAATATTTTTTGTCAGTGTGTAATTATATTATACATTAACTCGTTTCTCGATAGATTTTGTTAAAAAACCAATCAACGTGTACTTGTCTTGTAATTATAAGTAGGCATAGAGTTAGTATACTAGCTATAGAGCGCGCGCATCGCTCATTGTGCCAAGTGTAAGCAGGTGTTCTATGGACGCTTCTATTTAGATTTTTTCTAGATCGTTCTTTTCCGTGAATCGTGTTTACAGCTTGGCACTGTACATTTCACCATGATTACTCCAAATCTAAATAAATATCGGCGAGAGCAACAATCAGCGCTACTGACGTGTTGTGACTAGTAGCGTCGCCCCGAACATTTCGAGACTGTTCAGACCCGTGCTTACAGTTCAGACTTCGCGCTAACGCGCGCTCTATGTATACTAACAACTCTCTGTAAGTAGGTACCTACCTACACTAAGCACTTATACCTATCTAAGAAAACTTTTCTTAACTTTCCCTCGGTGAAACTTTGAAGTTATCAAGGAAAAATTATCTAAGCATAAACATTCCATAGTTCATAACAAAGGATAAAGAGAGCTTCTAGTAAAGCCTGCAATCTAGGTACAAAGGGCTATTTGAATTTCAAAATAGTTTCACAGAGTTCTAGTAAGTAATTTCACCCGAAACAAGTAAAGCACCGTCTTGCCGATGCCGACTTTGCACAAACAAGAAAAGAAAAATAACTAGAAGATTATAATTATATAATTATTTACGGGTCTTACACACGAAATAGTTTTATTTACCTTGCCCGACGTTTCGACCAGGTTACACTGGCCGTGGTCACGAGCTGACTGGAGAGGCGAGCTGTCATTGTTAATCGCTGTGAGTAGTTTCTGAAACTACCCTCTGCTGATCTTGTATTATTGGAAAGTCCCGGCACGCAACATTAATAATTAATTATGAATACAAAGCACGAGAGTCTAAAATGAACTAGAAGGTAGTAGAAGAAGTAGGTACCTATTATAATATCAAAGGCAATCTAAGTTTCAATAACAAGACAATTTTTTTGATGAAACCGGTACTTACAGCATAGAGTTAGTTATCTAACTTTATGACTTACAGTTTACAACCTGAATTGTCCTAGAATTACATACCTAATAGACAGGTAAGTACTTTTTAACGCGGACGAAGCCACGGGGCGTCCGCTAGTAAACAAACATTCGTAGAGATGGAAGTGTATCAATTTACAAGACCAACTGCATACCAACAAACAACAGCCCGACTAAAATAGATAGTGTTTGTTCAGTTTGACCCCGCCATTTAAGAAAGCGTCTTCTCAAATTATTGGGGTAAAAGATTATTGCTATTTCATGCACTGAATGCAAATCTACGATAATATACTAAATCTATGGTTATAAGAGATTGTCATCTCTTTGTCACTTTTAACCCTTTTCCCTTACCTCTTTTCTCTCTTTGTCGCTTACGATGTTTTTCCCAAACACAGGCTGGCAGAGTGTGCGTCTCAGTTCGCTAGAACAGAAGGCGTTACTGATTACCAGCTCAGATTAATGCGGAACATCTGTGACCCGTTTATTAATGCCCTGCAACTGCAATTAGCTGATGAAATAATTACACGGATGTCGGCAGCTCAGACACTGATTGTCTCTTGTTTGATCTATTCAATTAAAAGTGGGAATTAAAACTTAGGTTTGAGAGCTATCATCACCCAAGAAAAAAAATAAAAACTTTTGGAACTGGAAATACTATCGGACGATATAATACGATCGGACTTCGGCTGTACTGGGAATGGAGGATGGATCATTGTTGTGACAGCATGCGATACACAAAAAAAACATAGGTACATACAGCCGAACATAGAACCTCCTCCTTTTTTTATTAGTCGGTTAAAAGGTTGGCAGAGCGTCGTCGATCGCGCGTTCCCCATAGTTCAGTTGACCACTTTTTAGTGAACCAATGTGCGGTATTTTTTTTGTTTTCTGAAATATAATCACTAAGCAAGTCTATTAGTCCGGTCCCCATAGTCCCCGCCGATCAGGATGCTCTATATAGAGTTTAAGGGTCCAGGCAGACCAAGCGGGAATTTTCCCGTGCACATTTTGACGCCATTGTCAAATGAACCATATCACTATAGCCTAAAGAACAAAATCGCATGAATGACCTCGAGCGCGAGCTATTCGAATCTGGCTAGCACATTCGAACTGTGCTATAATCTCAAATCGAGGACTTATTAGTTCTTTTTGCGGGACAGATTGCAAAAAAAGTACTTACATAGGGACTAAATCACTAAAATGCAAAACAACAAAATATACATGCATGATATTTTATTACACTGTACAATAAATATTGGGCTGTATACAAAATATAGAGGAATTCCAAAAGATATTGTCAACACTCTAGCATACAAACAACACGAGTGACTCCTAACATACGCCTACAATTCGTAACATACGTCTAACCGTAGTAACTGCTTATCTTTAAAGTGTACCTAAACGATCATGCTTGCATGACATGCAACGTTTACGTGAATGTCATGCTGCATGATGGACCATCATGCTTGCTATCAATCAATACAGTGAAGCAACCGCCAGCACGTAGTTTGCATGTCATTCACGTAGATTGCATGTCATGCACGTCAATCACTACAGCTAGACGATAATGCATGATTGACAGCACGTTTGGCATGTCATGCAGATTGATCGTTTAGGGAGCCCATTACCTATCAACGTGGGTGTCTTGTTCCAGAGCCATCGACCAGTAAGCCCATAGACGCCGCATGAGGGCGAACTCTTCTGCCAACTACACACTGAATGTCCACTGCACAAGGTCACCTTAGTTCCGACCAATCATGTCATAGCGCGTCCGGATTGGGCCAATCAGCGTACAGATTGCGCCGCCCGCACACGTTTGGATTCTATTGGGCTTATTAATCGAAGCAGAGAGCAATCGAAGCGTGCATTCACAGTGTCAGCATTTTTATGTATTCGCCTGAAGGTACCTTTAGACCTAAACATTTCTACCTTACAAAATGTTCATCTAACCTAGGTTTAAAGGCACCTTGACGTTGTTCGGTACGACGGGGAATGCGCAGAAAGCTGAAAAATGCCCGCGCACTTTTTGGCGTCAATGTCAAATGAACCATATGACTATAACCTAAAGAACAAAATCGTATGAATGACCTCGACCGCGAGGCGACGCCGACGTGCACACGTCATTCAAACGATTTTGTTCTTTAGGCTATGGTGATATGGTTCATTTGACAATGACGTCAAAAATTTTGCAGTCCCTAACGCATCCTGCAATTTCATTACAGTTGATCATACAATCTGATTTTAGTTGAAATTTATTTAGAGCAATAATCAGAATTGGCACCCTAAACCTCATTAATCAATAAATAACTCTATACAGGCACTGAAATATTCACTGTTCTATCATATAAAGTTCATCAACGTTTTGACTATTTCCCTCTTTTGTACTTGAAAGAGAGGCAAAACGTAACATGCATTTGTTGAGGCAGTGTGAGTAAAGGGGATCCCAGACACATACAGGCCGCCACCACAGGCCGCGTGTGTCTGGGATACGCTTTAAACAGTTACATCGATCGCGCTGTCCTACTCGCGCATCCGCTCCAAAAACATGGCACTAAATGACCTTACGACAAGCTTTCAGTGTCAAGCGGATAACGCGCGAACGAGAAATAAAATAGAGTAGGTAGTCAGCGTTTAAAAACCAATCACACTCCGCAAACTAATCTGAAATAAGTTTGTTACGCGTGCTGTGATTGGCCGGTTGCTGACAAAAAAATTACAAATTGTTGCATTGTGAATCTACCTTATTGTCACACTAGCTTTTTCCCGCGGCTTCGCCCGCGTAGAAACGCACCAAGTTTCATGAAAATCTGTTCGGTAGTTTTTGCGTGAAAGTGTAACAAACATACATCCTTACAACCTTTCACCTTTATAATATTAGTATGATTGTAGTAGCCCTTCTATGCCAAACAGAAATAAAATATGAGTGTTACAGTGAATATCCCAGTGACGTCAACAACAGCAGCCTACGTTCACATAGCTCGACTAAGTCACTAGTTTGAGACCCACGTTCCAACCTCACTACTACACTCATGAACTTAGAATATACTAGCGTATAGACGTCCAATGTAATGTGTGGAAGTGAGAAAACAATATATCATGGCAGTGTCACAAGAAAGAGAAAACAAACACAATGCCATTGTAACCCGTTATGAAAGACAGTTGGATACAAGTCGTCATGCGTAGTACGAACTCGCTACGCTCGTGTGACGTCTCGACACTACTTTTTTTTATTGCTACCGGGGGCAACAAGCACGCTGTTAAGAGGTCACCGCCGCCCATAGACACCTGCAACACCCGGGTGTGCTAGTGCGTTGCCGGCCGCGGTTGAAGGGCTCTTTTGACTCTCTTCTTGAAGGACCCCATATCGTAGCGCTGTGGAAAAGCGTCAGAGGGAAGGTCATTCCACATTTTTCACGCACACTTTGATAAATTTGTTCGTTTATACGCTAGTATGTGCTAGGTTTATGACTACACTTCTGCCCCGCATCCTTACAACACAGGCTGATAAGCATGGTAAAGTCAATTTGAAGTATAAAATATGCCTCTATAACATAGTTTGTTAAACTTTGGTAAAATTTTAAGTTTTGTCTGGAGAGCCAACACTATGACATAAAGTCGCAATAACAGTCTGTATCAAATATGGAAACCATGAAGCTAAAAAACTTGCTGGTGGGCGCCGCCTGTCCGGCTAGAGAAAGCTTAAATACTACCCGACAACTGCAACGAATCACTTGGCCTTTCTCCGCCTCCCACTTCCCTACTTCGCCCGCCCGCGCGCTCTCATCATGACGCGACAGTACCGTTCGCATGTGAGATCGGTGGTCGGGCCTAAGTGACGTCTTCGTGCCATTAACAAATGATGATAAAGATGCTTTAAAGATGAAGATTTTATGTATCTAACTGCTTCTTACACAATGTTTTATTTTTTATTGAAAATGAAAATGTAAATAAATAATAATTTATTCCTATACTTTCGCCCAGCATTTTCTCAAACGTTTTTGCACTCTGTACCCATCACGGCGGGGCGACGTAGGGGGAAGCGGGAGACGCGGAGTGACTCATTATAGTTGCTGAGTAGTACAGTAGGTAGGGCGGGCTCATTACATGCAGCTAATTTTTAACTTAATGACTGAACTTTTTTGCGAATTTTCAGACACTGTTACACCCTGCATGTGCAGTTGCCGCGGTGCGCGCTGGGCGCTATTTGCCAAACACCACAGAATAAGTAATCATTACTATCATCAAACACAAATAAAAATTGTCTAACAATCAAAATCTAAAAAATAATTGTGAAATTGAAACAGAAATCATTCATAACATTACTGCATCAAAATATAAGAGGTCACCCATATTTTTTTTTATTTCCCAGTATACGTGTTGTCATAATTTTTCCCACTGCCTAATTATTTTTTTTCTAAACTGTGCCGACATTAATTTTCCAGTGGCCACACTGTTTGCATCGCGTAATGGCACTATTAAATGCAATTTATCACTGTTAATGGAAAAACAAACCCATAAAACATCCCTAACGGTTCGGCCCTGCAAAATAGACCTAAAATAAACCTAAAGGAGTCCCGTTTCTCAGGTTTTTGTGCAGGCCTAAAATTCATTGACTTAAGAATGTTTGCTACAGAATACAATACCTATACTGACCATTTGCAAAGGTGAACGAACACTGATCAATTTAAAAGGAAAGCTAACAATCTAAAGAAAAAGGATGTACAGTCGGCCACACATCGGTCCTATCTCGGGTATAACACAGATTTACACTGTAATATACCCAGATAGGATAGCTGTTGTTTAACTGCAAAGGGTATAATAATCCACTATCAGTAGCCCAAGGTGTGGTTGATTGTACATCGCTTTTGAAAGACATTTTGAATATGTTTTCATCTTCCAAGCAAAAATTACTTATTTTTTAAATAAAAATAACGAAGGGTGGACGTAAGTTATTCAGTGTTCAATGCTTATGCAATAATTAAGTATTTTTAATTACACCCCCGTACAACAAAACATTCTAGCGCCTTGAATGAAAAAAAAGCTGCCAACGCGACTCCTAAATATAATCTGATGATACAAAAACTAAACTAAAGAGGTATTTACAGATAGCCTCGAATAAACCATTCATATAAAATTAAAATTTACAATGAATAAATAGATATTGCTCTATCTAAAACTCGTACATAAACATTAACCATCTAAAATGTTTCAAATAAATACACTAAAGCTTATGAAACTTAGACAACTAAATGAGTATAATTATTATGATAGAAAATTATGCGTTATCATAAAAAATATAATCTTCAATACAAGAACAGCTCATTCAATCCGTACAATACTAAAAATTATTATTTGATCAAATTTACAATCGCGGACTTCGCTTTTGTCCACTCGTATAAATAAAAATATGTAAAATAAATTGTACCAAAAACTGCGTAGGTAATTAAAAATATACATCATAGAAGCTAGTGAGATTACAATGTCTTTGCTTTAAATTGTGCCAAGGGACGGAATATATTTTAAAAAGTAGAAAAATACAGCAAACATATTCACGAAAATTAGAAAAAGCGCTACATATTTTAATGCGATCTTTTGCAAACGATATTGCTAAAATGTAAATTGCTGTAAAAAAGATTGAGCTTAAAATTTTTAACGTTGCATTTTAGGAAAACTCCTAATAGAAAAAAGTACTTTCGTTGCTGTTTACAGCCAAATACTTTTTATACAAATATAATCACAGTGTATAATATAATTTCATGAACCAATACATTATAATGTACATTTTACTCCCTAGAGGGACTAATAATTGTAAGTCTTCCGAATTATATAATCTATACTTAATTATATAGTTATAACAAGTATATAAACCATATAATTTTTATAGTTACACGAGCAATGTCCATGAATTTGTTAGTGGCACCTCGTCAGAGCAATTTTTGTGACATCAGTTCTTAATTTTAAAAGAAAGGGCGTTGATTTAATGACTCGGTTATTTACTTACTGAGGTGAAAGTACACTTATTTAATTTTTCCAGTCTCAGTAAGTAGAAAAGACTACAGATGTGACCAATTAAATCTGAAGTTTCGCGAAATGTGACGGACTATCCATTAAAACCAATGTAATCAACATTTGGATGTACAATAACCATCCTAACAATTACAATGTATAGTTTTCCTTTAAATCAACACCCTGTACTTGAATAATAGCTGAACACTACATATTAACAACGTATCTAGTCAGCTTGGCACTGCAAAAGGACCTGAGCGATTCCGTATAGGTGCAGTCTTGACACGCCATGGTATTGCTCAAAGTGATGTCTCACTTGCAACAACCAACAACACAACGCACCGCACACTTGTCTAATCCCTAACTGAGCCAGTTTTCACAAGTAACGGTTGCTGTTGAGGTTGAACCCAAGTGACAATATCTTCAGATACATACTGGGCCATGGGTGCTTGGATTCACCTTGTGCCTTTACTAAGGTCCCATTGCTTCAATCTAAAATTTGTCTATGACAAAATACTATAGTGATTATACATTGTATACAGATACAAATCATCGCTAATTCTAAGTGTACAGTGATGCCAGTATACAGTGTTAATTCATTTAGCATCTACACCTTCCTTCCTATATAAATACAACTAGTTGCATACGTAAAATTGTCCAAAAAGTGTTCATTAATAATATATTTCAAGTGCAAAATCTACATTTTTTTGGTCATAAATATACTGATATACAAAACGTATCATTACCAATATGATAGACTATACATGTCACCAAACTTCCGATTTGGTAATTAAATATGTGCCAACTTACATATCTTACAGACGTCCCTACAAACAAAGTAGGCCATCGTCGAGGCCTCTGTCGCGAGAACATCACATTTTGTCTTTTCCCCTGTGCTTAACTATTATGCTGATTAACGAGACAACATATTACATTGAAACGAGCACGACGCGTGCGTCACAAAACAAATCGAATATTGCCCACGGATATCACAATTTAACAACTATTTTATAAATTGGGCACGAGACCGCACCCGAAACGAAAGTGTTCAGACACCGGCAGACGTTCGTCACTGCAGCATTAGAGATTCCAGGTTGCGATTGAGGATTGTGTCCTTCACCGAGTTGAACACCACCTCGATGTTGTGCGTGTCGATAGCGGTGGTGAAGTGGTGGTACAGGGTGGTCTTCGGCTCCCGGCGGACGTTGGCGAACATGTTGAGCAGGTACATCTGTACGTCGCGCAGGTTGTGCGGGTCGCCCGCGAACTGCGGGTAGTACCAGCGGATGTCGGTCTCCTTGCTGGCCACCTTCCTCGCCAGCAGGTCCGACTTGTTCAGGAACAGGATGATGGAGATGCCCTTGAAGTTTGTGTTGTTCGCGATGGTGTCGAAGATGTTGAGCGCCTCTTCGAGACGGTTCGTCTTCCTGGAATGAGAGACGTTGATTGTTATTTCAATGAAAAGTATAACAGGACTCCGTTTAAGTATCTTTCTTCAAGACAACCGACGAATTCCATATTTGAATGCTATCTAGTGGATTTAAAATCATCTACAATAATACCTAACATGGTTTCTATTTAGATAATTACTTTTAATAAAAATTAAATTCATAGATATCTACAATTACTATAAAAATGATTTTTTTTCTCTAAAAATACACATTTTTGACAAGTGTTGTTTCTGTAATATAACTTTCAATTCATGCAATTTTTATTTTTTATTTACTAAAACAATTACAGATAAATTCATGACTCAACAAATTCAATTTTTATTTGTATGTTTATGTGTAAAATGTAGTTTATAATTATTTATCTAAATGTTAAACAAGTAGTGAATATCCTTTGAAGCTTTATAATTACCAACATGTTATCACTGCCTAATATTTACGGCTATAAAATAACCATTTCCCTTGGAGAGCAATCAAAACAACTCTGTAAATAATTATGACTACATTCATATTACCGGCATTAATAGTCGAATCACAGCTTGGTATTCAACACGATTTTGATATTTATAGGGTTACCAGTAGGTCTCATTGTTTTGTTATTATAATTCATTCATTTACAGACAAACAATACATTAAAACCTGGCAGAGAAGTTAACTAAATGACTCAACCAAAAAAATAAAAAGACATCAATACAATACAAGCAGTGGTTTAAACATTACTGTTTGTTTTAATTTAACTACTTAAGTACATTTACTGACTGCTCTCAAACGGTGAAGGAAAACGTCGTGAGGAAACCGGCATACGTCAGAAAATATTATGTTACATAAATCTTTGTTCTTCATTTATTGTTTTTCAACTTTAACTTTATGTGTTTCTTTATAATTTATTTAAGTTATAATACTTATCCATAATTAGTCCGGAGGTGGAGACCTGGTGACCTGAGAAACAGGCTTACCTAGATCAGGCATCAGTCTCCATAGTCACTTTATGTCTTTGATTTTGCTTTGTCTTATTGCTATTAGTCTTTTATTAAGAAATATTGTACTGTGGAGAAACAAATAAATAAATTATATATAAATTATATATATATATATATACGTCGAAGAAGAAATTCTTAGACGCATGTGAAGCAAGCCGCACTGGGCTAGCGTGGCGGACTACAGCCCTTACGCCCTCGTTGAGAGGGTAGGTCTGAGCCCCAACAGTGGGTAAGTAGAAGTTTGTTTCTTTGTAGAAACTGTAAGCCTCGCCTGTCCTCAGACAAGAACTGGTCGAACTCCGATGAGGAGACGAGGAACCAGGTCCAGTTTGAGGAGTTAGTACAAACCAGTATTCGTGTCCGTTCACCTAGCGTACACATAAGAGATTCTGGGCTAGTTTTAGTGCCAATAAATAGTACCCAAATAGTACCTAAATAGTACCTAGATCAAATAAATAGTACCCCTGTGGTTTAAGAAATATACGCCAGTCTTAGTGTGTACGCTGGCGGAACGTTCCGCTGGCGTACACATGGCCGATCTCGAAAACGGCTTTGATTACAGCAACGAAATTACACAAAAAAATAGTACCCTAATAGTACCCTCGGTACCGGAAATCTCATAACGATTACTCTTATAGGAACGGAGATATTGAACATAACTTTCAGAGCAAGCGTTCAGCCAGCGTACACATTAAAGTCATGTTGTTTTCATAAAGAAAGCGGACGTATCTAAATTTAAATGATATATCAATAAATAGTACTTCAAATAGTACCTCCGCTAGTACAAACATTTCATGTGAATTCACACGGGAACCATATCAAAAATCGATGTAAAGTTCTATTCATACTAGAGGTACAGTCATGTTCAAAAGTGACTTATCTTTGCTAACAGTATTAGGTATGTTTATTTTTTAATTCTGAACAAACCCAGAAATTCAGTCAAACAGGCAGAAAAAGAAATTCGGTATTTGTGGTTAGAGTGACTTCAGTAAAAATCACAATTAGAAAGCGGTGGTAGGTAAAAAACCGACCAAGTGGAGTCGGACTCGCACACAGAAGGTTGCGTTCAATACTTGTATGTAAGGGTAGAGGAAGCTGTAGTTTTTCAAAGGAATAGGAACCTTTCTGGCATAATTTCCGCCGCCATTTTGTTTTTCTTTCGATTTTTTCCGCACACGATGAAACCTTTATATATCGATAGCTTATGACTAAATAAACAAAAAATGTCATATTTTTTATTTATTTATTCATTACATATTCCAAGACCAAGACCGGTTCATCACATTGGGCGTTTCTTAATTCCCAACCGCTTGTTACAGACATGGCTTCTCGTTTTATGGTGGATACCCACTTACAGTACCAAAACCACTCCACCCCTTAGGGGGCTGTTCTACATTACGAATACTGTCACTAGTTACCACCTATGACACACATCGCTCCTCCTTGTTACCTCCTTCCAGGTACTGTTGCTCAGTTGCTCGTTTCGCTCGCTCCAAGGGTCACCAGTAACCTAACGAACCTAACTTTCGGGGTGCTCCAACTGCTACGAGTGGCCGGAGTTACCTAACCTTATAGGTTTCAATTCAAAGGCTGCTTTTCCAACCAATCAGCAAAACTTAATACGATTTCCATCGGAGTGGCTCGTTTTAGATCCAATGAAACCTCACTTACATCAGATTGGTTGGTTTTCGAACCAATGACTACCACCTAAATAGGATTGGCTGGGTTCGGACATGATGACAACAGCTACAGAACATTCAGCAACGCCCAACGTGAGTAAAGCAGCCAATCGTAATAAGAGATATTGATTGGTTCTAAAATCAACCAATCCGATGTAAGTAAGGTTTCATTGGTTCGAAAACCAACCAATCTGATGTGAGGTTTCATTGGATCTAAAACGAGCCACTCCGATGGAAATCGTATTAAGTTTTGCTGATTGGTTGTAAAAGCAGCCTTTGAAACCTATAAGGTTAGGTAACTCCGGTCACTCGTAGCAGTTGGAGCACCCCGAAAGTTAGGTTCGTTAGGTTACTGGTGACCCTTGGAGCGAGCGAAACGAGCAACTGAGCAACAGTACCTGGAAGGAGGTAACAAGGAGGAGCGATGTGTGTCATAGGTGGTAACTAGTGACAGTATTCGTAATTTAGAACAGCCCCCTAAGGGGGTGGAGCGGTTTTGGTACTGTAAGTGGGTATCCACCATAAAATGAGGAGCCATGTCTGTAATAGGCGGTTGGGAATTAAGAAACGTCCAATGTGATGAAGCGGTTTTGGTCTTGGAATAGGCGGAAATGGTAGGTATTAGTTATCAACAAAAACTAAAATAACTATATTTCTGAATAGTAAGGTTGTTAGAAAGGGCGTACGCCCAAGAGCCCTTAACATATTCAAAACTCACGAACGATCACAGAACGAAATGACCGAATCAATGATCGCACCGATCCGTCCGTAACAATTCTGCGAAGAGCGAATCGAGCAGTAATGTCAGTCAACCGGTCCAAAAAATCTATTTTAAAAACATTTTTCTTTAAACCGGTTTTATTTAAAAAAAACTTTTTCTTTGCTTATTTACAAAAAAAAATGATATTTGTATCCGAATATACTCTGAATTATAATTAATCGATGCGTATCTGAACACGATTGACTATAATACTTGGGAAATCCCCGCACTATGCAATTTCATTTCACACATCTAACATCTAGGTAGGTACTTATTTTCATGCTTTCTTCGTAACTTTCGTTTCGTGTCGAAGATTTTATTATTATTATGCGTCCAAAAATAAATAAATAAAGGGTGAAGTGTCACACAAACAAGTGAGAGCAAAACTCACAATTCTGATAATTTTATTACTTTCTGAGCTGAGTGTTTCCATATAATAATAAAAACTAAGAAAACCGTTTTTTTTAACTAATCGGTAAATACCGGTGCTAAAACTGGTAATTGGTTGACATCTCTAAGTGCGAGGTGCGAGTCAAAACAAGACAAAAGGTTGTAAAAAATAAGGGTGGATGAAAGGTATGAAAGGGTTCATATCATACATACGAATATAGACTCTATTACCTACTATTTACTGATCAGCTAACTCTAGACTCGCTTGGAAGCAATAAAACGGCGATCACTTGTTGTTCAGTTTTATTCACTTTTGTATGCGACTGTTCGTCAATACATTTGTTCCTAGAACTTTACATCGATTTTTGATATGGTTCCCGTGTGAATTCACATGAAATGTTTGTACTAGCGGAGGTACTATTTGAAGTACTATTTATTGATATATCATTTAAATTTAGATACGTCCGCTTTCTTTATGAAAACAACATGACTTTAATGTGTACGCTGGCTGAACGCTTGCTCTGAAAGTTATGTTCAATATCTCCGTTCCTATAAGAGCAATCGTTATGAGATTTCCGGTACCGAGGGTACTATTAGGGTACTATTTTTTTGTGTAATTTCGTTGCTGTAATCAAAGCCGTTTTCGAGATCGGCCATGTGTACGCCAGCGGAACGTTCCGCCAGCGTACACACTAAGACTGGCGTATATTTCTTAAACCACAGGGGTACTATTTATTTGATCTAGGTACTATTTAGGTACTATTTGGGTACTATTTATTGGCACTAAAACTAGCCCAGAATCTCTTATGTGTACGCTAGGTGAACGGACACCAGTATTCAAGCAGCGATGTGTATTATGCATAATAAAAATATGTATTCAACCTCTTACTGCCTTTAATGACTCTTACGGCCTTTTAATGAGTCGAAAAAATCTACCTGGTTTAGCTTGGTGTACATATAGACGACAGAAAAAAATTATGGTATCTACTCATCTTATACATAGATGGACGGATAATGAGAAACAGGGCAGGGTTTTCATACACTTTGAAGCCATGGTGCTATGTGAATGATTGATCGGGGCATGATCTGATGACGGTCATCGAGAGAGTAGATGGAGGACTTTTAGATCGCTATAGATATCCTACTGATCAGATAAGCCGTACGGAAGCAGCACCGCAACTGAGAACCATAGCTTCAAAGTTACCTCGATTGTATGAAAATCTTGCCCTGCTTTTAATTATCCGTCCACCAGACCAGTCCAGTCCAGTGGGGGCCTGGTGACCTGTAGAACAGGACTTGTCCTAATATAGGCACCAGTCTCACACAAAGACCGGTCTCCGGTTAATTTTATTTCTGGTATTTATCAAACTGCATGCTAATATTGTTATATCTTTGTGTGAGAAAAATAAATAAAATTTGAATTTGACCTATGTATGTCCGTCCACGCAATAATGGGCTAACAAGCAGTGTTTTAAAGATTAGGTACCGTTTGTACCCTTGTAGAAATTGTGCGCAGATGCTCACCTGTCCTCCGACAAGACCTGGTCGAACTCCGACGAGGAGACGAGGAACAGTATAGAGGTGACCGAGTCGAAGCACTGCGTCCACTTCTGTCGCTGCGTGCGCTGCCCGCCCACGTCCACGAACACGAAGGGCACGTTGTTGATGCTGATCGTGCACTCGGTGATGCCCTTGGTCGCCTTGCGGCAGTGCAGGATGTCCTGGTGCGACGGCGCGTAGTCCGCGCGCGCGATGCGCTCCAGGTCCTCGAAGAAGTAGCTCACAGAGTCGCTCTGGAATTACATACAAAACCATTAAGTTAGTATACCTTACAGAAGTTAGTATACAGTCCGTAGGTATACTAACTTATGCATACAACATACCTACTCTTGTAACCGACGAACATATTCAAATCAAATGACCAGCCTATTTATATGTCACCACTATTGGGGCTCAGGCCTATCCTCTCAACGAGGGCGTTAAGGTTAATAAAAATAAAATAAAACATTTTTATTTCAGATATCATAGATCCTTATTAATGTTAGTAGAACACACTTAACCTATGTTAGTACTTAAATCACAATTTATTATTACATATATTTTAAATACATTAACCCAGTGGCCAATGAATCGACTGTCAAACCTATTGCCTGTGTGGATGCTGTTAATAATCCACCACGCTAGTCCAGTGGTGGTAAGTTGGTGGACTTGACACGCGCCTAGAATTTCTTCTTCGGTGTATGCAGGTTTCCACGCGATGTTTTCCTTCACTGTTTTCAAGCAGGACTTGGCATACGCCTTAGAATAGAAATCCTAATCTTTGGCGCATTTAAGTAGGTATAGGTTTCCGCATAAGTGCCAAAATAATAGCACGACGGCAAAACAGTGCTTAAATATACTCTAAGCATTGTGTTGTAATCAGTAGTGTTTATTTCATTGGAATATAGGTCAAATCTGCACATGTAGATGTTCAAATAACGTTTTGGGTTACGGTCGTATTTTAAATGCAATAAAATTGTATTTTTGATTGAATTTTTATGAAGTGCTACCACAGAGGAATTAATAGTCTGTGCTACATAAGGTTGTAAGCGTCTCTTCCTATTCTGCGAGTAAAATAAAATAATTGATGACTTTTTTATAATACCTACTCATGGGCAAACATGGAACATTTTCCTGCAAAAACGAAAACTTTGTAGTGTTTTAGTGTCGATAAACGGCAATTATCGATAGTTTTTGTACATGTATTTATGTATGTTTATCAGTTGTTGAGTACTACAAGCTTCGGCTTAGTTTGGCACTAAACAGCCGTGCGTAAAATTTTCCAAACATTATTATTATTATCATCTCATTTATTTATATTCATACGACTAAATTTTATACAATTTATATAAAAAATCTAAACACAAAAATATTATAAAAAACTATTAATGGTGTGTAAAGGGGAAAACTATTTGGAAACCCCAGATTTTGGACTGTAAAATAGGTGTTGGATCTGATTTCACTCGTTGGCTATTTAGACAAATTACCAAAGTTTGTTACCTGCGGATATCGACGATTGAAGCTCCTGTGAGTCCTTGGCAGTCCTGGAAGGCCTTTCTTTCACCACAGAACTTCACAAATCACAAATTATCATAAAAATTAGTCACAACGTGCGGAGCGCGTACCGGCCGGTTTCTCGAAATTTCATAGATTGATGTCCATCTTGCAATGCTGTGATTGGTTGTTGCGCTCGCAATTTGAGGGTTTCACGAGCGGCGTTGGGCCATTCACAAGGCAGGATTATCAACCCGCGAAATACACAAGCATTCAAACTTGGGTTTTATTTGTTTTAAACTAAACAGCAACGAGTGTTACATTAAAGTAATAAATGAAATTATATACTAAAACTGGCGTAACCATGCCCCCAGCCTTGAAAGGAACTCTTTCAATGGTAAATTAGCAAAATCGTAAGAACCTTAGTGCACAGAAACCACAACAATTAATATTATAGACTAATATATTATTCAACTTTATCTACTACTTTCTAATTACCTATCAAATAAACTTAGGACTAACTAGCAATGCATGGTTTAGTATTAAATTGTATTAGTGAGTTGCAAACGGACATAGCTTAGTAACCTTCCTAGGAATGTGTCGCTCTTGATTCTTACCAAAGCTACGCGTATTACATTGTTTCTACATTTGAAAGTCTGTACGATTACCCCCAACGGCCGAAGCAATGACATTGCATTGTCTCGCACTACAACAACCACCATATCTCTTCCTGTCACGTTGAAAACGAATACATCATCGCAAAGTTTTCCTCTAAGCACTTGCGTGCAATTGCTGCTCCACTTAGTCAGTTGAAAGCTCCTAGCCCTGCAGAGCTCCATAAGCTCCTGTGGAGCTAAATCAACCTGACTGCACTCATTGGGCATATAGTTGCTATCGTGCGGGCTGATTCGATACAAATTACGCTGAGAACAGAGATCTGGCTCTCGTACACCTATTTGAAAGTACGTCTGTCGTATTTGGGAGGAGATATCTATTGGAGACAATTTCATGCTCAAAGGCATTGTAAAAAGGTTTCCTTGTGGATTAGACCCTGTATGCGGCACATCGTTTAAAGAATACCTACTGTCGGATTTGGCATTCGCATCCAATACTAGACGGACCTTGGTAGTTGCCCTGTCTTCACGCAAGACTGCGTGGTGCGGACTATAAAAGTTTGGATTATTTATATCAATAGGATTCACTGAAGATAAGTATGACTCATTCAGATAATCATTAAGGACTTCGTTGTATGCAAATTTCGAAGGAGGCTGTCTCTCAAACTCAGGCTCCAGGTACACAAATGTGCGTTTCGCAACCTCAAAGGGATTACCAAGTAAATCTGAGTTAGATTTAAAAGGTAACGCTACCTCATAGCGCCCACTGCTATCTCTATTGGTGGTCTCCTTATAAATTTTGTCACACGTTTTGTCCTCAACGTTTAAAATTGGTTTGAGATCTATTTTCCTTTCATCAAGCTCCTGGCGAACTAACGATTTAAAACCACAAGTCGCTACTGAATGAAGGGAAACTGTATTCGTACGTTTAGAAGTGGTAGGTGCGTCTCCTAGAATGATATAACCCAGGGCTGTCTCAAGTGCGTCCGGACAACCTGGTTGACCTTCGATTTTTCCCGGTCGCAACATCTCCACAAACAGACTGACACCGAGCAATAAGTCTATCTCCCCCGGCGTTCCCCAACTGTCATCTGCCAATGGGATATCCTTCAGACCTTCAAGAGATTTAGTATCTACTTGACATGTGGGTAAATTTCCAGTTATTTGGTTTAAAATCAAAGCTTGAATGTTAAACTTTGGACCAGGGGTTAAACGCGATTTGAAACTAACCGATGCTTCACCTTTCACTGTCTGTGAAGCACCACCTATTCCTTTAACTGTCACTGGTGAGCCTGACTTCACTTGCAAGCCTAACTTGGAGCAACACTTGGTGGTCATGTAATGATTCTGCGAGCCTGGATCAAGTAAACATCTAATGGTTACGTCTCGCCCATTGCGATCAGTCGCATAAATTTTCGCAGTTGCAAGAACCTGGGTTATTTGTGCGGTATGCGATTTAGTCGACGATAATGTGCAAAAAGAAACTTCAGGAGTCTCTTCGGTGTATGAAGAATAATCTGTACAGGGTTCTTCTTCGACTTCTAAAGCGTCTAACATTTCTTGTACTTCCGTTTCTTCCCTCACCGCTGCCATGGATGTACTAGTCTGCTTTTGTGACATTTCCTTGTCAAAATGTAGGAGGGTATGATGTTTAAGGTTACATTTGCGGCACATTATCTTTGAATTACAATTAAAAGCCGTATGTTGGCTACTTAAGCAATTAATGCAAAAGCGGCTCTCTTTAATAAATTTAAATTTATCAAGAGGAGAAAGATTCGAGAATTGTTTACATTCATATAGATGCAAGTGTCCACTATCACTACAAAGCTTGCATTTGCCATCGTGAGCCTGCTGCGTGGCAACAAACGCGCGAGGCGGCGGAACGCGCGCGTTCGTAACGCGGTTATTTGCATTTGCACTAGACTGTGATGCAGGGTTGCCTTTGTTAAACCCGGCTCTTTGCGAAGTGCGATCTAATATTTTAACTTGTTCGCGTACAAATTTGAGGAACTCCTCATACTTGGGCAAATCAGCCTCGCCACGAATGGATGCTTCAAAACCTTTTGCAGTATCTGAGTCCACAAGTTTTAATCCAAAATAAACAAAAATAAAATCGCTTAAATTTTGAATTTTCAATTGCTTTAACGCTGCTATGACAGCGGCATATTTATCAATAAATTTTTCTAAGTTAATTGCCGAAGGACCATTAATAGTTTTTAAAGAAAATAATTCATTTAAATAAGATGTAGCCAAAGCCCTATCGTCCCTGTATTTGTCTAACAAGGATTGCCAAATAATATTGTAATTCTCTGCGGCAGGAACTATACCCGCGCATATATTCTTAGCCTTTCCGGTAAGATGGCTAGTTAAATAGTGAACGCGTTCAGAATCGGTTAAATTCTGGTTTTCATGAATTACGCGTTTGAATGTCTCATAAAAGAAAGGAAAATTTTGAATTTCTCCATCAAAGCTGGGTAACTCAATGCGAGGAATTTTAATACTATGCTCTGGTTTGACGACACTCGGGGCCGGACGATTTGGTTGTAGTTTAGGTGTCCTATCCTCTAGTATTTGGTTATATGTTTCCTTTATGAAATAAAACAAATCATCAAACGAAGTCAATGTCTGATAATTGACGACATACTCAGGATCAAGCTGTAGATTTAATAAATTTATCTCATCAACGATACATACATATTCCTCTCGCACCTTGTCTAAACCACGAGCTTGTGACATAAAGGTGTGACATGCCTTTTCATTCCTGAGTTGAGATACTAAATTAAATGTTTTATTTAATTGAGCATAATACATAGAACGTTTAGCTTCTAATAATTGTATCTTTTGCTCAGTCGTCATTTTGAATAAATAACAAAATTAAACAAGTAATCGATATTTAAATCAAACAGACGTAAATAACAATTTACGTGCACAATGTAAACAATAAAATGTGAAACCAATAAATTGCCCACTATAAATGAGTACAAAGTCTAACACGCTTATAGTAAGTGTGTGCGAAATTAAGCGAAAAACACTGTATTCAATAGTAAGTGTGTGCGAAATTAAGCGAAAAACACTGTATTCAAACAATACGATCTAACAGTGGACGTCCAACCGTGGGCGTTAACCGACGGTGGGGCGGGCGGTGCGATACAATGCAATATTACAATGCGATGAGTGCGAGCGATGCGTAGGTACGAGCTATGCGTGCGAGTAGTTAGGTAGGTACGGAACGTCCAGTTTAGACGTTCGAATAAGCAGTTCTAAAAATAAACACTTGGATTAATATTCCAAAGCGTGCGATGCGATGCGAAAATAATGAAAGTCCTTTACTTTAAATACCTATATATAGGTATAATAATGTTAATGACGAATCCCTTTGTACCTATTGACCCTAAGTAATTACACTAGTTAAGAGTCGAAAGCTATTTCTGAAATATTTTAATTAACTATCAATCTGCCTACCCCGTACGAGACATAGCGTGAAGATAGGTCTAGATATATAACTATCGATTTCCTAACTAATTGTGTTAAATACAAGTAGCTAAGTATAGCTAGCTAGCTCAATAAATTCAATTATTATCATGCGAGAAACTAACAAGTAAACAGAAAACCTTTCACAGTTATGTGAATGAATGGTTAGGCGAGGCGAGCGATGCGAGCGTGCGATAATTTATGCTAGCGGGTAGGTTACCGACGGCATGCGCGTAAAATAATTAACCACGTTATTGCAACTTGTAATACTTTAATTATCAAATATACGATGCAATACTGAGTTAAGTTAACGTTGTGACTACTATAAATAGCGAAATAGGTAATGAACAAACAATTTAGTAACCTTTGGTATGAATGCTGATCTAGACCCTATGTACTATGCAATAAGGCTCAATATCGATTTTGCGTTAAAGCCAACGGGACGAAATCACAATCGGAATTTTGATGGATTTTTCAACAAAATATCCTTCCGATTGCTACTCCGGCTCGAAGGAACCAAATTATGGTGTGTAAAGGGGAAAACTATTTGGAAACCCCAGATTTTGGACTGTAAAATAGGTGTTGGATCTGATTTCACTCGTTGGCTATTTAGACAAATTACCAAAGTTTGTTACCTGCGGATATCGACGATTGAAGCTCCTGTGAGTCCTTGGCAGTCCTGGAAGGCCTTTCTTTCACCACAGAACTTCACAAATCACAAATTATCATAAAAATTAGTCACAACGTGCGGAGCGCGTACCGGCCGGTTTCTCGAAATTTCATAGATTGATGTCCATCTTGCAATGCTGTGATTGGTTGTTGCGCTCGCAATTTGAGGGTTTCACGAGCGGCGTTGGGCCATTCACAAGGCAGGATTATCAACCCGCGAAATACACAAGCATTCAAACTTGGGTTTTATTTGTTTTAAACTAAACAGCAACGAGTGTTACATTAAAGTAATAAATGAAATTATATACTAAAACTGGCGTAACCAATTAATAATCTCTTATTTTATTTATATTCTTATGACATTTTTTTTAATTTTTTTATAATTTATAAAAAACAAACTTATTATTATTATGTGCCGTGAAACCTTACAACTTTGCCTCAAATCATCAACTATTGTTTGGCGGGTTGCTTGCTGCAGGTTCTTTCAAATCCGTGTAGAAAATAAAATATTGTTTTTTAACAAAACAATTTAAGCCTCGGTAATATACAAATTAAGATTCTCAAATTGAAAGCATACTACGGCGAACAGAATACATTCTATTTTGATTACCTTAGGGATAACCAAAAAAATACGATTAAGGAAAATGCAACGGCGGCGTCGTCACTCGTACTTTAAATTAATGTTACTTCGCGGTTTCGGTTTGCATAACTGGATGTAAGAAAATAACTGACGTCACCCGCTCGTATCAGCACCTAAAGTTCACAGGAAAATACTTTACAAGACTTCTAAATTTATTTACTCCTTTGGTCTGTTTATCCGACAGATAATTTAAAAAAAACATACATACAGCCGAACATAGATCCTCCTCCTTTTTTCGACGTCGATTAATTATGGAAAATTATAGAAAATTTACTTAAACTTTGCCGCCTGATGCAGTAAACGGGAAGCCCTTCTGATAGTACTTATGTACAATGTCGCCCACAAACACCTTCAACCTTTGTATTGCTTCGTGCAGCATTACAATGCACTGAGGATTGGAATGAAAATGTACGTGTAGTTTGCCTATAATTACATCTCTTACCGTTTCAACTAGAACAGCAATGCATGCATTGCTATTTGTTGGTACAAATCGGTAAGAAATCCCCGCCCAGGTGGAACCCGAAGGAGTTTCTACCAACCGGGTGCACGGTGTAGTCATGTTTGTTAAACTCAAAAATCTCATTAAAAGTTGCGTACCTACAAGGTACACTTTCTAAAAGCTATAAAAATACTTCGATAGTCTTAAGTATCAGTCTGTGAGTTGTCTTTTTTAACCCTTTGGGTCGCAGGTTTCTGAGCGGAATATCCTTCGAAACTCGGACGTATTTCACGTCAGTCGGACACCCTAACATTGTCACTTTAAAAAACTGCCATTTTGAAATAACCGTGATTTAATTGGTCAAGCAAGACAAAGTATGACAATGTCAGGTGTCTGAGTGATTGCGAACTGAATAATATGACATATTACCCGGCAGAATAACTAGCTAGCTGTCATCCTGCTACATGTGATGTGATAGTCAAAGAGTTAAATAGCTAAAATTGTTTCGCTAATTGTTACTTTAATCCAATTTGCTCAATGATAAGTCGGTAATAAATGCCTTTATGATAAGGCGCGCCTTGCTATATGCAGCAGTCAGTGTATTGGGTACATCATGCATGGTCAATGACACAGAACAAAAGCTTTATTGCTTTGCAGATAGAGCTGATTTCCAACTGCCGCCAAATATAGCTGGGCAATTATTACTTTTTCCTGGGGTTTTTTTTGTTGGGTTCCTCAAAACCCTCACTGACAACATTGTAGAAATCTCGAGTGTGTCGACAAGGGTAGCGTATCTTGTCCTTCAGCTTACCAAGAGGTACTCCCTCAAGGTAGTGCAAGTTTACGCACCGACCTCGACACACTCAGATGATGAAGTTGAGGCCATGTATGAAGACATAGCCAAAGCCTTGAATAACACCACCAAGGCGCACTTCAATGTTGTCATGGGGGACTTCAACGCCAAAGTAGGAGTACAGACTTGCAGTGAATCGAAGGTAGGACCACACGGTTATGGACGCAGAAATCACCGGGGCCAAATGTTAGTCAACTTTCTGGAGTCGAAAGGGCTCTTCTTGATAAACTCTTTCTTCAAGAAAAAGGCCCAGAGAAAGTGGACCTGGAAAAGCCCCGACAATAGGACGAGAAATGAGATCGACTTCATCATGACGGACCAGAAGCATATATTCAGAGATGTCTCAGTGATCAATAGGTTCAGCACTGGTAGCGATCACCGACTAGTCAGAGGCACTCTGAATATCGACTATAAGCTGGAAAGAAGCCGTCTGATGAAGTCTAAGCTCCGTCCGACTCTGCACCAGACCGCTGCTGGCTCCGAAAAGTTCCAACTGGAACTGCAAAATCGGTTTGCTGCTTTGGAAACTGCAGTCGACGACGTTGATGAGGTTCTCGAGCACGTGGTTCAAACCATCCGGGATGAGGGCAAAAGGCTGGCTCTCAAACAGGTTAGAAATGGAAAAGCCCCTGGTGAAGACGGAGTTACTGCAGAGCTTCTAAAAGCAGGGGGTGCACCTGTACTCAAGGAGCTACACAAGCTCTTTAACTCTGTCATCCACAAAGGGAGTACTCCGAAGGCGTGGAACAGGAGCATTGTAGTTTTGTTCTTCAAAAAAGGAGACAAAACCCTTCTCAAAAATTATCGGCCCATCTCGCTCCTGGGCCACGTATATAAGCTGTTTTCGAGAGTCATCACAAATCGTCTCGCACAAAGACTTGACAACTTCCAGCCACCTGAACAGGCCGGGTTTCGAGGAGGATATGGCACCATAGACCACATACACACAGTGAGGCAGATTATACAGAAGACTGAAGAGTATAATCAGCCCCTGTGTCTCGCATTCGTGGACTATGAGAAGGCTTTTGATTCCGTCGAAACCTGGGCTGTTCTGGAGTCCTTGCAGCGGTGCCAAGTAGATTGGCGGTACATCGAAGTGTTGAGATGTCTGTATGACGCCGCGACAATGTCCGTCCAAGTACAAAACCAGCAAACACAATCTATCCAATTGCGCAGAGGAGTGAGACAGGGGGATGTAATATCCCCAAAACTGTTCACAAACGCATTGGAAGATGTGTTCAAGACGCTGGCATGGAACGGACGGGGCATAAATAAAAACGGCGAGTACATCTCCCATTTACGCTTTGCCGATGATATCGTCGTCATGGCAGAATCGCTGCAGGACCTACAGGAAATGCTGGACAGCCTCAACGCTGCCTCCCGACGTGTGGGTCTCGGAATTAACTTGGACAAGACTAAGGTCATGTTCAACGATCACATTGTTCCGGGACCGGTTACCGTCGACGGTAAGACTCTCGAAGTTGTTCAAGAATATGTCTACCTCGGGCAAACTATGCAGTTAGGTAGAAACAACTTCGAGAGGGAAGCCGATAGGAGGATCAGGCTGGGCTGGGCAGCATTTGGGAAGTTGCGTCATATCTTCTCGTCGCATATACCACAATGCCTGAAGACAAAAGTCTTCAACCAGTGCGTCCTACCCGTAATGAACTATGGCGCCGAAACGTGGACACTGACAGTGGGACTAGTCCGAAAACTCAAAGTCGCTCAACGGGCTATGGAAAGAGCTATGCTCGGAGATTCTCTGAGAGATAGGATCCGAAACGAGGTGATCCGCCAGAGAACCAAAGCCTTTGACATAGCTCAAAGGGTTAGCACGATGAAGTGGCAGTGGGCTGGTCACATCTGTCGGAGAACCGATAACCGCTGGGGTAGACGAGTTCTCGAGTGGAGACCACGACTAGGCAAGCGTAGTGTGGGACGCCCCCCGGCTAGATGGAGCGACGACCTGCGCAGGGCGGCTGGCAGTGACTGGATGCGGAGAGTCGAAGATCGGACTCAGTGGCGCGCCTTGGGGGAGGCCTATGTCCAGCAGTGGACTAGTGCAGGCTGATGATGAATTATTATTTTTGTTTGTCTTTTGTCACTGTAATTCCGTATTCCGTTTGCATATAATCTACTGACATAGGTAATATGTTTTTCTTTCAAGCCTTATCTGCAACTTAGCAGGTAATTTATATAATTACTACGGTAGGTATAACTTTTACCAAGGGAAAGAAAACAGCGGTAACATCGAGGGGGAAAAAATAATAAGTTGTTTTTGTACTTACATATTTTGTTTGCATTAACAAATAACGTTTAACAAATAAAATATATAAAATACATTCCGAGTACCGATCATCGAAATTAACTCTCAAACAGAAAACAAATACATTTGGCATTGGATTTCCAATGGTGGTTAGTGACACACCAATTTGATTGACTAGCATCCTTCACGCCTCATGTGAGCATTACGAAATTGGGGCAATTCAGGTGTTCATTAGGTGGGGGTTCCGTACGAATCGAATGCCGATAATTGAGCCCTAATGGCGCAAAGGTTCTACATTTTCACACCGTGCCATAAACGAACAATAGCCAGTATGTTCGATGTTTAAACAAGATAATTGTTATCTTTGCTAATGAAATAAATTATCACCGGTTCTCAGATATTTATCAAAATACTTGTATTAGCAAATACTGTGTATCGCATAATATTACAGTCACGGTGATTCATAGGTAATCATTAGAAATACAATATACCTACCTAGTCTGCAGGTCGCTTACATCATAAAAAGCCTTGCCAACTACACAAATTTTGTTTAATCTACACATTTGACTACTAAATAATAATAATAATGTTTGGACAAATGTTACACACGGCTGTTTAGTCCCAAACTAAACTGAAGCTTGTAAATGGGTACTCAACAACTGATAAACATACATTTGGATGAGAATCGAACCCACGATCTCTGGCGCAGTAAGCAGGGTCACTACCACTACGCCAACAGGCCAGTCGTGCTCAAATGCTGACTAAATGTGTAATTTAAAAAACTAAGCATAGGTAGGGGTGTAGACGAGAAACCTAGCGGAGATCACGATTGGGCAGGCATAGTGCGGGATGTAAGGCGGGTGGCAGTGAACCAGAGAAAGCAGAAAACCGGAAATATAGGGTTCAGAGAAAGACCTACCAGCCGTGGAGTCCACGCATACATATCATAATAATAAATATTCAAATCCATAGTAAACATGGTCCAGGCATTTTTGGATACAAATACAAGTTCGAAATGTATCCATACGGGACATCTGCTTTTTATATGCAATTAGTCAAGTGTGCCAATTTCATTTATATTAGCAGATGTGTGGTGAATCACTCAACGCAAATAGGTATGCTTACATTGCAAAATTAGCCATATTAAGTGGTAATTTGTAACCACTCAGTGCTTTTATAATTTAAAACATTTTTTTACAAAGCAATACAATAGTACTTGTGGGATAGATGGTTAATATTTAATCAGGGCTTACACATAACAAGATGGGCGTATGTAAAATGATGAGTATCCAAGAAGAAAATACGCTAAACGATTAGTAGGTATGTAAATATAGCAAGCCAGGGCCAAAATCTTTTCTATTTTATTATGCCTTCTGTGCCTTCACTATGAAGTGGGTCTGTTAAAGCACCATGCAAAGAATGCTTACCGGATGGTTAATGTCATAGTTTCTTTAATCAACACACAATAATTTAGATGCCTTGTGTGAGTAGAATCTTAATAATCATGTGTTGGTACCAAAGCCTTGGGCTGACGCATGACACAACCGGCGGGTGACTAATAAACTGAGATAAGAAAATTCAATTACAATTATTTCATTTATGTCTTTAAGACGACTATAAAGGAACAATTTGGCTTGGCATGGCGGATAACTCTAAGACAATTGGAAGAATAATTTGACAATGTCCTACCTATCTAAAAGCTAGCTTAAAGACAGGATCCTACCCGAATACCTACCGATAGTCATAGTGTCATCAATCATCAACAGCCTATTAATGTCCCCACTGCTGGGGCTCAGGCCTACCCTCTCCACGAGGGCGTTCGGGCTATAGTCCACCACGCTAGCCCAGTGCGGGTTGGTGGACTTCACATACGCCTAAGAATTTCTTCTTCGGCGTATGCAGGTTTCCTCACGATGTGTTCCTTCACCGTTTGAGAGCAGTCAGTAAATGTACTTAAGTTTCGAGAAAAAACCCATTGGTACATGGCCCAGCTGGGGATCGAACTCCGGACCTTTCGATATGATAGGCCGCGTCTTATTCCCTACGCCACTGACGCTCTCACGTCATAGTGTGCACCATCAAAAAGCCCAAAAGTATTTATTTTGCATACTTTTTAGAAAGGGAAAGTTAGGGGCCACAGGGATTACATAGCCCCGCAAAAAATATTACAAATGTAGGTCAATGATCTTTCACAATGTAGGTCAATGATCTTTCACCCTAATGGCAGAGGGGTTAGGAGCAGTAAATAATAATACAGATAATGTCAAATCTCCGACTTTGTAGGTTGTTTAAATATTAAACAGTTTGTGCTCTTTGTATTTCCTGAAACTTATTTACATACTGAAAGAATGTTGTATTGACATTAGATTTAACAGCTTCACACTCTATTGAGGTCACAGCACCGGAGAAAACAAAACTAGCCTTCTGCATACCTACCAATCTTAGTAGAATATTAGTTTACTTTCCACTGTGTGGCTACCCTTAAAACGTAAGGGCTATAAATGTAGTAAAAAATGATAGGACTGATAATATTATTGGATAAAAGGAACCAGCCAAACCCTGGAAACTTGCCAGACTAAGCTCCTTCAGTGGTTGACGCCTACATGTCAGTGAGATTGTCCTCATGAGTTTCGAGGGTTCACATCATGTCCATGACATGAAGACGCAGGCAACAGGTAATTAAATTTAGATATTTAGTAAGATCAGGTAACGGTTTCCATGATTACTTGAGCTCACAGATGTTTTCTCTTTCTGTTTTATAGCTTATGGTGCAAAGATGTGGTGCTAAGGTCAGACTGTTGGCAAAGAGGGTTCCCCCCAGTCCAAACCTGCACTAAAGACAACCAGAATCATTACTGCTGGTTAATTACCTATCTAAAACACATACATAGGTGGACGGATAATTAGAAACAGGGCAAGATTTTCATACAATCGAGGTCACTTTGAAGCCATGGTTCTCCGTGAAGGATTGATCGGGGCATGATCTGATGACGGTGCACAAAACTCCCATCATTGTGGAGTCAGTGCAGGGACTGTCACCCCCGTCTAAGAATAAAAATAAGATCTGATGACGGTTATAGAGAGTATATGAAGGACTTTCAGATCGCTATAGATATCCAACTGATCAGATGAGCCGTTTGGTAGCAGCATCGTCATGTAGAAAAAAACCTGCAAAATGGCTGAAAAAAATGTATGAAAATCTTAAAGTTAAGGAATCATGACGATGCTGCTCACAAACGGCTGATCTGATCAGTTGGACATCTATAGCCATCTAAAAGTCCTCCATCTACTCTCTCGATGACCGTCATCATATCATGCCTCGGTCAAGAACCATGGCTTCAAAGTGACCTCGATTGTATGGAAATCTTGCCCTGTTTCTAATTATCCATCCACCTATGTAGGTACACTCAATCACCCACCCAATTAATTGGCAATAAAGATAGTTCTTTTTAAGGTAGGTGCATAAATAATAAAACTGTACAATTAAAGGAATAAATTAATATAGAATAGGTAAATATATTTCTTGATAAACATACTTGACATACAGTAGCTACAGAGATCCTTGTTAATGTACTCACCCTGACAATCTAGTTATTTCCTCTAAAACCTATACTTAGTGTGGACCTACATAATAGGTTTTAGAGGAAATATTGTCAGGTTCTATTTACCAAATCAAACAAACACTATAATTACTGGTGATGAGCAAGGTCATTACACAAGTTTAAAAAACTGTTCAATGCTAAACTAATAAACAAAACCGTATGTAGGTATGCACCTACCTAATTACAAATTAATCACTGTGTCAACCAAAACAGAAAACCCCAGCAAACATACAAAGGCACTGTTAAATGACTATTGTTTACGCCGCAAACATGACTTGTCACTCACCAATTGAAATTCTCTCCGTCTGTCGTACGCCCTTTTGATGGCCCTGTCCAGCCACAGGGAGTGTATGTGCGGCGCGTAGTGCATGAAGAGGCGGCTGTCCAGCGACGCCGTGCTGTTAAAGTGCAGCGCCTGCTGGCCGATGTCCAGGTTCCGAGGGTTCTCCCACGGTATCGCGAGCTTGTCCCGCGCGTCCACCAGCACTTGAATGCCCCTCACGATGTTCTGGTATATCACGTGCTGGTACTCGCGCAGCAGTTCCGGCTCGAACTTCACCTTGTGTATAATCCTCATCTGTTTCAGGAATGTTGACTTTCCGCTTTCCCCCGCGCCGAGCAACAACAACTTCACCTGTCGCCGCAGCGTCTGCTTGTCTTTCTCCAGTATCCTATCTATCTCCTTGCTCCTGTACCGCTGCTCTATCTCCTCCGGCGACAGCTTGAGGCGCAGCCAGCAAGTGAGAGCCTCCGTACAACAGGTACATGACCACAAATCGTTGGCCATTTTGCATGGTTATCAACGCAAATAGAAAATAATGAAAACCGAGCAAGTGATATTTACACACTATTTATATAGTTCCACATTTTCGCAATAACTAAGAATGAACTGTTAATCTATAGTAAAGCCTAGATCCGGAATTTGGAAACACACACGCATTCCTTCTAATCACCCCTCCCAACAAAACTGACTGAACTGACGACTGTGTGAGTGATATGTATGTAGAAGTAAGAAAGAGCATGCATAGATAAAACAAAGAAAAACTCTCAGAATCGTGTGTCTTTGTCCTTATTAATATGATAGACAAGGAGCAGAGAGGTGACTCTGTCTCGAATAGCTGTCGATTGCAAGTCGTTCTAGACGTCACGAGAATGCAAATAGTGGTACCACTTTGACATAACAGAAACGTTTTTTTTCTGTCTCGGTAGGCCAGGGGTTCATACGATGTTCAGCCAACTTCAACCAGATGAATAGATTCCTTGGTGAAAAATAAAATTGTACCTACCTCTGTCTATCATGCCGGCGCTACACGTTTGGCAAACCTCGACAAACTTATGCAAACGCAAAAGTGTGGTGCCTGCGTTTGCCGCCGCTCCGATCGATGAAATAAGAATGATTCACTTTCCTGTTATTGACTACCGAAAATATCTATAGTAAATGATTAAATAGTCCTGGAAAATTCAGCTACTTTAGGCTACTTAAGCTGTGAAAAAAAAATAACACCAACACAACACAGAAATGTCAAAAATGATAATTGATTGATTGACTGACAGTCCAGACAATTTTTTCCGATCTTGCGCGCATATGTGCACGTGTTTTGAAATATAAAAATTAACTAAAACTATAGTTAATATAATTTTGTGCAGTACCTTTGATCGCGAAAACATCTTGGTAACATCTATCTTGGGCATTTATAGAAATTTAAACTTATCTAAAAAATACAATGTAAGCTCACGCTGAGCGATGTCCAAAGAAGGTTATAGTTCTGAAAAGAAAGAAGGTGATAACAAAGTGGTTTTAGAAAGACTGCAATCTTACTTGAAAGACAAGCGGAGTTCCGAGGCTGCCGATCCGAGTCTCAATTACAGCAAGCCGAGCACAAGCTATGAACAGAGTCCGCACGCGCTGACAACTTTCGAGGATAGCAGCAACATACTGAGGGAAGTACTCAATCACAAAAAGGCTGAATTGCTTCGGCATCCCGAAATAGTTGCGTTTCTGAAGTCAGTTTCATCAGATTTAAAGAAGTAGAGAAGATGGCGATCGCCGCTCAGAAAAGTGTAGCATCATTGATGCGTAAAACTTTAGACCGTCAATCAGCAATAGCCCAAACAAAAATTCGTATAAAAAAAAATCAAGTGGAGCGAATACTGTTAAGTTATGTGAGAAACGATAATATAGGACAGTACAGTGAACTCATTAAAGTGTTGCAAAGTTGTCGGTTAACCGATGAAAACTATCAGAACCTGTTTGAGGATTGCCTGTCGTGTGTGGTGCTACTCGGCAGAGAAATGAAGCAGTTCGTGGAGGTGGTGTGCAACGTGGAGTGGGCTAGTCGGAGCGAGGACCTGGTAGAACTGTATAGCAGATTTGTGCTGAGCCTTGTCACAGCTCATACGTATCACTCTCCAAGGGTCATGACCTGCTTAGTTAAATTATTTAAAGGTAGGTATACAAATTTCATTCTCTTTCTTTTTTCGCAAGCTTTGAAAGTTGCGCAACATTTTGCAAAGTGATTTATTTCATTACCGTTGTTACTGATTATAAAAATTCTTTTTTTTTTCAGCCGAGGGTAAGAATTGGGAAGACAACCCACCAGCGGAAACTGTCAGTGTGTGGTCCAACATCCACACAGTCATTGCACAAATTGTTGCAATCATGCCAATGTAAGTGTTATTCACTTAATTATTTAGAGTAAAGATGCTGGAAACATTATTAAATTAAGCTTAATTATTCACGTTATCATAAAATAGGTACAATAGATTTTAAGTTTTCCAAAAGACTAGAAATCTAGGGAGCCAAAGAAATTCCAAAATACATGAAATTACAAAACTCATTCAATTTATATTGTAGACATGATGTTTCCTGAAGTTTTTAGTACGAAGAAATAAGCTACCTATCTTTGTGAAGACATCTGCAGTGTATAATTATTAGGCTTTTTTAAACTACAATACATGACCTAAATATTACTTCTAGCTTGCAAATATACTTGTGCAGAAACTAATACCTACTTTATTGTGCTAGAGTGCTAGATATGCACCATAATGTAATATGAATTAACATAATTTGCTGTCGTTCATCATCATCATCATCATCAGCCTGCACTAGTCCACTGCTGGACATAGGCCTCCCCCAAGGCGCGCCACCGAGTCCGATCCTCGACTCTCCGCATCCAGTCACCCAAGCTGTCGTTCACCCAAAATGAATTGCATACACAAATATATTTTTTATGAAATACTATTCTTTTATTCCTAGGACCAGTGAGCTCCTGATGCAGACTGTAATAGACCAGTTCCCGTACTACAAAACGGGCTGTTACGCCAACAGAGCATACATACACAACCTGATCTGGATGAGTAAATACATACCCTCACTGAGAGAACACCTCATGACAGCTATCATCAACAGGTGAATAAAAACTACAATTTTGGCTTGATTCAATGTTAGAATCTATAAATGCTATGCAGACAGAACAGCGATATAATTTTTATTTTATTATTATGTAATTATTTAACTGAATTCAATCAATGCCAGGTAAAAGTAGAGAACGTCAGTGGCGTCGGGGATAAGACGCGGCCTATCATATCGAAAGGTCCGAAGTTCGATCCCTGGCTGGGCCATGTTGGTACATCTTTGTGGGTTTTTCTTTAAACTTAAGTACATTTACTGACTGCTCTCTAAAATTTTTGGCGCATGTGAAGTCCACAAACCCGCGTGGTGGACTATAGCCCGAACGCCCTTGTTGAGAGGGTAGGCCTGAGCCCCAGCAGTGGGGACATGTTAATAGGCTGTTAATTTGATTTAAATCAATATGTTCAATATCTGTTAGACGTAGGTCTACCTCAAGGCGGTCTAACACACGGTCCTTCCGCCCTTTCCCTAAATAAATATAAACTATACAACAGAATACTGATTCCTCTACAATGATTCTCTCTTCCCATTCAAGCGCTGTAATATTAATCTAATTATATGATTAATCCGCTTAGATTAAGTGTATCAAATTGATTCAAATTAATTTTATTAATTAAGCATGTACCTGTATTCAAGAAATAAATTATTATTAAATTATTATTCTAACTACAGCACATCAATAAAAGTGCACCAGTTGCTAAGCAGAAACCTATACTTTTTCTTTTTTCCCAGAATGGTGCTAATGGACGTGAACATAGTAGAAAAGTCTAAGAAGCCGCAGATCGACACAATGTTCGACATGGACGTGGACGAGTCTGAGGACGAGCTCGCCGCCACCCTGGACCACTGCATGGTGGAGATGCTGAGGTGGCTGGAGGACGAGCGCGATCCGGCGCTCGAAGCCATGTGCAGCGTGTTCGAGAGGGTCGTGTTGCCCACGCATGGGATCAGGTCGGTGCAGGTGGCGTCACTGGCATGAGGCTTAAGGTATCAGTCGGATCTGAGCAGTCGCTGCCGTACCTGTCTATATGGATTTGTATGGAGAACCGTCCGATGCAGGCGGCCGGGCAGCGCGGCCGGGCAGATTGTATGGATTTGTATGGAGAACCGGCGCTGCCCGGCCGCCTGCATCGGACGGTTCTCCATACAAATCCATATAGACATGTACGGGCGTCGCTGCCCGGCCGCGACTGCCGGGCAGCGACTGCTCAGATCCGACTGCTAACGGTAGCAGTCGGACTCTTCAAGTTACGCAGTTGTACTTGTTACAAAGTAGCTTTACACCAATCACACAGTGCTCTGTGCCCGAGTAAATTTAATTTTCATCACACTTGCTCGTTAAGGGTCTTATTATATGAGTGCCTAAAGAAACACAATGGCCTATATATATCCGCGGGAGAATAATGAAAATGAGTACAATATTATACCCCTAGAAGTGAAATTGAGTAGTTAACTTGACCAAACTTGACTAATCTTGACTAAACTTGGCTAAACTCGGGTCTTGGATGTTTGTGATTGTGTTTACTGTATGTGTTAATGCCACCCGCGAAGCAGGAAGGTCCCTCCTTCCTGCTTCGCGGGTGGCATTAACACCTAATGCAGGGGTATGAGTGTGTCGCGTTTATTTATTATATTAAAAAATAGAGAAATGGACCCAATACACTACAGAGTGGTACCCAAGAGAGGGAGAAAGGGAAAACCACAAAAAATATGAGAAGATGACTTTCCATTACAATGGCGAAGAATTGCAGGTGATAGGATGGAATGAAAGTTGATGGCGGAGGCCTATCTATGTCCTAGGACATCCTGCCTGACAGATTACTGATGCTGAAAAATAAGTTTTATTTTAAGAATGTCCGAGAATAAATGCTATTTGCATTGTATTGTCGACTGACACCTCGTGTCGTATGTGATGCAGGCACGTGCAGTTCCTGCTGGTGTACACGATCTCGATCAGCCAGCAGTGCGCGGACCGCGCGCTCGCCGGCCTGTGGGTGGTGGCGGCGGGCCGGCACGCGCTCGGCCCGGGCGCGCTCGCCACGCGCCGCACCGCCGCCACCCACCTCGCCGGCCTGCTGGCGCGCTGCGTGCGCGTGCCCAACACTAGGTACCTACCTAATCTGTTCTACCCTTCACTTAACACATGCAAATTTTCATTGAGGTACTTACATTATACACTCTCCATGGTTTGTTCTCATGAAATAAAAGTAGGTACAGTCAAGGTTCATAAGTGCAGTAGCAGTTTCGCAATTCAATAGATTGAGAGACCACTTTTATATCAAATTGTTTCTGTACCCACCCACGCGCACATCCACTAAAATATTCCTGAATATTACGATGACTTGATGATTTATTGCTATGACAATAAGGTTTAAATTAAAACACACTATTGACTTGGGTGGTCAGTTACATCTAACTGGTTTTCGTGTCTTCGTGCGCACCCGTTGACTGAAAAATGCCTCCTATCGTCCTACTGCACTTATGAACCTTACTGTACGTGCGTAAATAATAAATTAATTAAATAAAAGATAATTTATTCATCACACATTACATATTGAATACAACCAGAAAACTTTTGTAGTGAGATGAAACGGTCGATGACTCAGCGAAGCGCTGTTTTTCAGTCATCGCCATCATTCGAACATCGCTAAATTCGAAGTATGGAAGGAAGTGGTGATCGTCATCTCTGCCAAGCGCATACTGATTATTTATAAAGTAGGCCTCATTAGAACAATTTTTAGGGCCCCATAATTAAATACAAAAGCCTTTATTGCTGAATAAAAAAAATTACATTAAAAAAGTTATTGCACATCAGCGTGTCCTGCTGACACGTAGGCCTCCTCCAGCTTCCTCCATTCCGACCTGTCTTTGGCCACCCTGGGCCAGAGTGTTCCAGCTTCTGTCCTTATGTCATCTGACCACCTTTTGAGCTGTCTTCCGCGTTTTCTTTTGGTGTTAAACCTGGGTGTCCATTCAGTAATCTTTCCTGTCCATTTCTCCCTTGTTTCCCTTTTTATGTGGGCCGCCCATCGCCATTTCAGTTGTTTAGTTTTAAGTACAACATCTTCAAACTTTGTGACTTTTCTGATATCTGGCCCCTTAGTTAAATACAATTCATGACTCGTGGCAGACTGATCAAATACCTGCGGAGCATGTCGGAGTGGTGCCACGCGTACGTGACGGCGGCGCGGGAGTCGACGGCGGGGAGCGACAGTACCAAGGTGCACGGCGCCTTCCACGCCGTCTGCCACGCCATCTTCTACCTGGTCGCCTTCAAGCACCACCACTTGTTCGCCAGTAAAGAAAGTAAGGAAGCAAATCGTTTTCGCCACACACTTAAGTTACGAATGACAACGCAAATATATCGAGCGAATGTAGATTGGTAATGGTGGCACTTCACTTGGTGTAGCGGTATCGCTGTATTTGGCCAAATATTCGTGCAAAAATTTAAATACAAAACCAGCCATCCACACATAAACCCAAACAGCAAATAACTTGAATGTGTTTCTATTGAGTCTTTTGATGTGTGACCAAAAACCGACAAGCGGGCGGAATCGAGTATTTGCTATTCGCCTTATTAGCACAAATAAACCAGTTACATTCAATCTGCGGCCCGCCAAGCCTTTCTTTATGTGCCCCGCCAGGCATAGCATTATATTTTTTTTTGTTGTCAACCATTTTAAATTTCGCTTGGATACAGAGTGTGGGCGCGCTAAAGTCGATTAGTTCCGATTTTGGCTTATTATTATTATTTTTTAAGTCGGCCATAGCGTGAGGATAATGTTCATTAATACACTTTGTAATGACAGATATAAACTTCGTGGAGTCGCTGAACCTGCCGCGTCTGATCGCGTGCGCGCTCAACCCGCTGCGCACGTGCGCGCCGCAGGTGACGCGCGCGTTCGCGGCGGTGACGCGCGCGCACCAGGTGGCCTACTGCCAGCCAGTCATCGAGAGGAACGCGCGCCAGTCGCTCGTCACCCAGCACCACGCCTGCGACGAGTGGTTCCCCTACGATCCCTACACGCTGCCCTTGTGAGTAACACTCTCAAGTTTTCATCAATCAATCAATAGCCTATTAACATGTCCCCCTGTTGGGGCTCAGAGCGTACGCGGCGGGCTATAGTCCACCGCGCTAGCTCAGTGCGGGTTGGTGGACTTCACATGCGCCTAAGAATTTCTTCTTCGGCGTATGTAGGTTTCCTCACGATGTTTTCCTTCACCGTTTGAGAGCAGTCAGTAAAAACCCATTGGTACATGGCCCAGCCGGGGTTCGGACATGACAGGCGGCGTCTTCCCCACGACGCCATTGACGCTCTATTTTAAAAACAAAGGAAAAATCGGGAATTTTCTTGGCTTTTTTCAATGCTAGGCACACCGGCAGCACCGGCTCACACAAGCAGTTAATACCGCCTTATGACAAGTAACCCGACATTTATTATCCACTAGCGGAAAAAAAGTATCCCTTAAGTCAGTCTAGGATAGAAGCTACCACTCCGTATACCTAGTTTCAGCTTCGCGTCTTGTCACACTATTTTTTATGACTGGTCTGTTGGCTTAGTGACCCTGCCTTCTGAGCCAGAGGTCGTGGGTTCGATGCCCACCCGATGCCAACATTTGTGTGATGAGCATATCGGTTGGTTTTCGGATTCTGGGTGTTTGTATGTATTTAAGTATTTATATCTCCCCAAGAGATGAGAAGGACGAAAGGGATTTTATATTAACAAACAACTCGAAAACAGTTATTAATATAGACGTCATTAACAACATAGATTTTCACTCAGATCACAGATTAGTTCGAGCAGAAATAATTGCAAAAAGCCCCAAAAAATCAAGATTAAATATATTAAATAAAAACATGAAAATTCCTGTAGCCATTCCCGATCCTTTACTAGAACAATTAGCAAATGCACTTGGGAAAATGAATGAAGTAGAATCGATTCAATCGAAATACATCTTTTCGAGAGAGAACTGGTGAATATTAATAAGAAAATGAAACCAATTTCGACAAAACAAGACAAGTTAGGTGAAGAAGCTAGACAACTGATAAAAATAAGACAACAACTAATGGAGAATAAGAAAAAGAATAGAAAGGATATAACAGAGATAAGCAAAGAAATCGGAAAAAGCATCAGGAAATTTAGACAAAAGGCCAGAATAGAACACATTAGAGAACATATTGGAACAAACAGGGGGGGTTAAAAAGCTATCAAAGAATTAATGGAAGGAAAAGCATGGATACCATCTGTAAAAGATAAGAAAAACAACACCACCTCGAAACGGCAAGTAATTTTGGAAGTAGCCACACAATTCTATAAAGATATATATAATGACAATGAAATAGATAACAGAAGCGCACAAAACCTACAACACAATGAAGAAGATACACCAAACATATTAAGAAACGAAGTGAGACATGCCATTGAAACCCAAAAGAATAATAAAGCCCCGGGAGACGACAAATTATCTAACGAACTTCTAAAAGCTACCATCAACGTTATACTTGACCCAATGACTAAATTATTCATTGATATTTTAAATACCGAGACTATCCCGAAACAATGGACTAGAACTACTATAATTCTCCTACATAAAAAAGGCGATAAACGTCAGATTAATAACTATCGCCCCATTAGCCTGATGACGAATATATATAAAGTATTTTCAAAAGTTATACTAGGGCGACTAACAAAAACACTAGAAGAAAATCAGGCGAAAGAACAAGCTGGCTTCCGTAGCAATTTTTCGACAATAGACCAGATTCTTGTAATAAAACAAATAATAGAAAAATACAAAGAATATGGGAAATATTATTATATAGCATTCATCGACTATAATAAAGCATTCGACTCACTCAAGCACAACGAAATTTAGAAAGCCCTTAACAAACAAGGGGTACAAAAGAAATACATCAGAATTATAAAAGAAATATATACAAACAGCAAAGCAAAAATACAACTAGAGAAAACGGGAGAAGAATTCGAAGTGAAACGAGGAGTTTGACAAGGCGATCCCTTATCGCCTAAAATATTCTCGGCTGTTCTAGAAAATGTATTCAGACAACTTGAATGGGAAGAATTCGGCTTGCAAATTAATGGCGTACGACTTAATCATCTGCGGTTTGCTGATGACCTAAGACTCTTGGCGGAAAACCCGGAAACATTACAACGCATGTTACGGGATCTGGTTGAAGAAAGCAAAATTGTTGGACTCACCATGAACACAACTAAAACAAAATTAATGACTAATAGCACAAAAGATACAATTACGGTAAACAATAAGGAAATAGAATATGTCAAGGAATACGACTACTTAGGTCAAATAATATCACCAGACGACCAAACAGATAAAGAAGTAGAAAAAAGAGTCGACAGTGCATGGAAAAGATTCTGGTCACTCGCAGAAGTTATGAAAGCCAAAGAAATACCAAACAAGGACAAAGTCTTAAATATGTGCGTCATGCCTGTAATGACCTATGGTTGCCAGACTTGGGCCCTAACAAAAAAGAATTTTAGAAAACTAGAAGTGTGCCAAAACAATATGGAAAGAAGCATACTAAACATAAAACTTAAAGATAGAGTCAAACTAAGTACAATAAAAAAGAAGTCAAAAATGATTAAGGTTTCAGAGATAGTTAAACAACAGAAATGGAGATGGACAGGACACATGATTAGAGAAAAGATAGAAAAATGGACTAGGGATATAGTAGAATGGTACCCCAGAGATGGAAAAAGGAAGAGAGGTAGACAACACTGTAGATGGGAAGATGACATGAAAAGGGTTGCAGGAGGAGTATGGATGCAAAAAGCAAGGAACAGAACTGATTGGAAAGCTCTGGAAGAGGCTTATGTCGCAAGACAAGCAGAAATATAGAATTAAAGTTATTTAGAATTAAGAACATTATTGTAAACTTCTGCAATAAATAGCTATAATAAAAATATATATAATAAGTATGTTTATCAGCCGTGTGTAAATTTGTCCAAAACATTATTATTAATACATGGACCAATTTGTTATTGCAGATCCGGCAAGATAATCTGGCCGCTGTGCATAGAGTACAAGGACTGGTCGAGAGACAGCGGCGACGCGACGCAGTACTCCGGCATGAAGAGGAAACTGGAGGCCGAGGATGACGACTTCCTCGTGGCGACCAGCCCCTCGCAGAGACTGGCTAGCTCCTTATCCAATTGCATCTCGCCAGGTTTCAAAAACAGCGACAATATCAGCATGTAGCTGCAATGAGAAATTACTAGTGAGTACCTTCACTGGTATCGTTGTCGAAACGAGTCGCGAACTTAGATCAATCCGAGGAGAGGAATGTACGTTTACTCGCATAATGAAAATGGTCCTACAAAACCGAGTTCCGGTATTTGGTTGGTTCTGATCAGTCCAGCGAGGAACGGCGACTTGATTGCATATTGGGTGGGGCTTTTTGACGTCTTGACAAATAAACCATAACGTGACTGAATGAATACCAACGTCAGCGTCGCATCGCGCATACTATTTTGTACTTTAGGCTGTGGTGATATGGTTAATTTGTCAATGACGTCAAAAAGTGCGCGAGGAAATTGCCGCTCCGTTTGTCCCGTATCTTACATTTGCTCGTTATTACTTTTTTAGTAAAAAATATTGTATTTTAGGTATTGTTTAATTATAATTCTAATAATCTGCCAGAAACTGTTGTATCTGCCACTTCTGTAAACATGTTCAAGAACAGACTAGACAACTTTCTCAAATCTAAAAAGACGCAATAAATTAATATAAATTATGAAAGCAAGTCGACTGCCGATATGGAAGCATCAGCTTTAGCTGCCTTTCCATTTAAAATAAAATAAATAATTAAATAATTACTGGCGATTCGTACGTACCCAACTTTGATTTTAGCTGGGTGAGTGTGCATGTAGTCGTGAATCGAGCTTTGTTTTCGTTTATGCACTGAGAGACGTCAGTGGCGTCGGGGATAAGACGCGGCCTATCATATCGAAAGGTCCGGAGTTCGATCCCCGGCCGGGCCATGCACCAATGGGTTTTTTTCTTTTTCAGAAGTTACAGACATGATTTTCACAGGCTGATTCCTCTCTATGAGATATATCCTGCATTCGTCTGTCTCTCTCTTACCCATTGTTACTTGACAGTAAATCAGAATTTATAGAAAGCAAAGTATAGTTATATGAAATTATAATGGTTTGGTACGTATGAACTAATGTTTTTAATTAAGTGCGTGATAGGCTCATGCATTTAATTAAAAAAATTATTACAGAAATCGAACTCCTGTGATTTCTATTTTAAATTATTATATTAGAGATAATAAGTCCCTTGAATTCTTTTAAGTTTAGTATGTACGGTCGACCGCACGTTATTGGAAACAAAACCAGCATAAACTGGTCTCTCATAGTATTGAAACTCCCTTAATCAAGGCTAGTCTTTCCACTGGCGTGCGGTCGACTGTACTTATACTGTTATGTCATTATTTGGTTTATGTTAATTTTCTATCTTGCATTATTATGTGTTGTTGAAAATATGAGGAAACGTATCTGAATTTGTCTGAACCAGTGATCATAATATGAAGTGGATGTGCTAAGTAAATATTGTAAGAGCAAAAGCATTAATAAAACTATTTATTACATTCAGTTTTTTTAATTTCTTTTGTAATAAAATAACAAAGAAACGGGACAACTTCAAGTAGGTAAACAATTGTTAAAGCTTTAATATAAATTAATGGACGGTAAGCCAAAGCGTAGGGGATAAGACGCGGCCTATCATATCGAAAGGTCCGGAGTTCGATCCCCAGCTGGGCCATGGCCCATTGATAAATGAACCAGAAAAAACAGAATTGAACATGAATTTCTCGAAACTTAAGTACATTTACTGACTGCTCTCAAACGGTGAAGGAAAACATCGTGAGGAAACCTGCATACGCCGATGAAGAAATTCTTAGGCACATGTGAAGTCCGCCAACCCGCACTGGGCTAGCGTTGTGGACTATAGCCCGATCACCCTCGTTGAGAGGGTAGGCCTGAGCCCCAGCAGTGGGGGGACATATTAATAGGCTGTTGATGTGAATGGGCGGTGGGACCATGGCTTATGTCACATTTATGTTATGTAAGACAAACAATATTATAATAATATAACTATGTCTGGAGATTAGAAAATAAGAGCACATTTTGATAATAATCACTTAACTTTAAGTAAATGTTTGATATTTTGAAACATATCAAATCCTTGTTAATAACTGATAAACAGATTTGCTAATTTTTGGTCCTACGTTTTGGGTTAAGTCACTGTATTTCAGGTTAGCTAGCAGTGTCTCTCCTTGTTTCTGAGTACACTTCTCGTATTCCTTTATTAGTAACCTAGGTGTGCTGTACACTCTGGTTATTGCTACAGCTTTCTGCACCGATACACCTTTTAACTGAAGCAATAGTTTTATAAATGTCTCTCTGAGGGTCAATGGCTTGTTTTTCATTGATGATTTATTGAAGAAACTGAATGTCATCAGTTCTTCGCCCTCGGACTCCTTGTTGCCTCCTTTTAAATGTTTGTCCTGAAAATAAATTAGAGCACTGGTAGTAGTCGTAGTAGCCTAGTTAGTAATGCGCCCGCCCCACGCTCAGGGGTCGAGAGTTCAATTCGAAACTATTATACCACACCACAGGCTTTTCGGTGAAAGGACACATCGTTAGGAAAGTTGCTTAAGTACACACAAACAAAAAAGCAAGCAATAAAAAAAACTAAGAAAAAAAAGTAGTATCAAATTACCATGTACTCAACAGTCAATTTTTTAGTCATCATTGCTAGAAATTTAACTGAATCAGTCAAAGAATCTGTCATATGCACTTTGTAACCGTCTTGCACGCTTGTATTCGCCAAAGCTTGCATCAAAGACTTTATAGGGAGCCCTACATGTTTATTAGAACCATAACTTTCCACCAAATAAATAACATTTGGCAGTCCACATTTCCTCAGTCTAAATTTTTGCTCATGGAACCTTCCATCTTTAATACTAGAACCAAGATCGTCCATTCTTTTCCGCTCTATGACATATGGAACAACTAATTCCTGATCTTTATTGACTTTGTGCCTTGCTATCCATGTGTAATCGCCAACTTTCAAAGACCTATATTCATGTTTCAAGTCTGGATATTTATCGAACTGGGCCACTGTAGGATCATTGCGTTTCACTCTGAAAAAAACAATCATGTCAAAATCTTATAATATCGCCCTAAGGTTGCCTGGAAGAAATCGTTGAAAGCGATAAGGCCGCCTTTTGATTGTACACAGTTTAGTTAATTATCATAATGTAAACCTTTGATATAATTTGGTGCTCATCATCATCATCAACAGCCTATTTATGTCCCCACTGCTGGGGTTCAGGCCTACCCTCTTAACGAGGGCGTTCGGGCTATAGTCCACCACGCTAGCCCAGTGCGGGTTGGTGGACTTCACATGCGCCTAAGAATTTCTTCTTCGGCGTATGCAGGTTTCCTCACGATGTTTTCCTTCACCGTTTGAGAGCAGTCAGTAAAAATTTAAAAAGTAATTTGGTGCTCAATAAAGTATATTTGATTTGATAATACTTTATGTCTGTGATCATTTGTCTAGAGTTATATAGACACAGAATAGATAATACAGTACCTACAGAAGCACAAGGGTTCCACTTTAGTCTGGCTTTTTTCTCAACCACATTACTGCACAGTGGTTACATTTTGACTGGGTGAGCTTTTAATATTCAACATCTCTTGGTTTTATATTAATGGAAAATAAAGGCACAAAATAGACCTGTGTTTAAATAATGAAAATAAATAGACACAAAATCTCTTCTGCCTGAGCAGGCACCAATGAATGATAAAAGTAAGCTTAGCACTCAACATAGTAAACTAAAATGATACACACCCACCAGTTTCTTGTTTATCAATCAACAATATAATATCGAAAGAACCGGGAGGCAAGTCTACGAATATGGTGTCGGATACTGTTCTCTGAGGTATGACTATTGGATCATCTACTGTATTGGCTGTTGCTTCGGTATTCCCCTGTACTGTATTAACTGTTGCTTCTGTATTATGGCTACTGGAAGTTGAACCACCATTAAAAATGATATCATTAGCTGTAGGTATGTTTTTCGAGTCCTTCAAAAGTTCCTCTGTTAAAATTACTCCCTGTTCTGTCAATGAATACTCCACTTTGTTACCCTGAGACTTCTGTTTAATTACAAGTTTCTTCAATAACAGTCTGCTCATGTTTGACCATGCTGTGTAAAATGACTCTGGTTTGGGCCTAGTAAAAGATTCTTCGCTATGTTTCTGAGCTTTCTCTATCAAGTTCTTTTTTATCAAACATGGTTGATGCGGATTTTCCTTAGAATGTTCTAGTAAAGCTATTAGTATAGCGTAACTTCCAGATCTGTAGACGGGCTTGTACTTGCGGACCTTAGATTTTGAACCAAGGTCACTACGGTTTTCATTCTGAGAACTCAAGCTGCATTGTGATGAGCTTCTCGAACTCAAAGAGTTTGCAACACCATCACTATCACAGGGCTGAGTTGTAGGGTCCAGTTCTCCATTTGGTGGTATACTTTTATTGTATACTTCTAAATGTTTGTCCAAAAAAGAACATAACCTCCTATCAAAACCTTTAAGAATGGCACAGTCAGCCCCGGAGTGCAGAGGTATTGGGTACTTTGATAGTGAAGTCAAGGCTTCCTGCAGCATAGGTTCCAGTTTACTTCTTTTAGCTTTAGCTTCTATAAGCAGCTCCTCGAGCCAACCTTGGAACACCGGGTTGGGTGATCGGCGTTTTAGGGAGATTCTTTTCCCTTCTACATTGTCCATCATGAAGGTACTTAACTTACAGTACAATTACGAAACTCAAGCTTCCATCCAATACAAATGCGCACAGAAAATGTACATAACTACATTGCATTTCCAGTTAGCAAAATTTTGAAATTTTAAACTCAATCGAGACGCGAAACTTCAAAATACTCCGATATTTGATTGATAATGATCGATTGATCAGTTGTTTTTTCCATTTCCCAATCTCATGTAAGATAGGCCATAGTACTGAGCCATACAGCCTATCCCTACGTGGAATAGAAAATGTCAGTTGCCCAAGGCCTATGAAAAGTAGGGTTTAAACTTGGTTACTAGACCTTTGCCAAATATAAAGTCATATTTCTTGAGCCTAAACCGGTTCGCGCGGGCATAATTCTAACACGCGATTTTTAACGCCTAAATAGAATAGGCTTCTAGAATAGGCTTCGAAACTGAGCCGTTTTTACGTTATATTTGTTTTTGTATGCAGGCGTAAAAAATCGCTTTCGCGAGATGAAATTACGCCCTGAACAGCCAGCACGGCGCGGGATGTGGGCGACCGTTGGACCTGGACTGAGTCCCGGAATCACAGAGAAAGGGATACTACGTATCCCAGAATCATGTATTTTTAAAATTAATTATGTGACGAACACTTGTTTCCGCCAAAAAAAGCACCCCTTCCCCTACCTACTAATGCATAAATCTAGGATACTACGTACTATATCTCCGAAACTACTGGGGCACAAATTCTGATTTTTGGGCACTATTTGGCACAAATTGAGCACTAATTATTAGCGTACAGTAGGTACCCGAAACTACGTGGTGACCCGCTGGGCTCACGGACATTTGCATGTTCGGTGGTGTAAAGGTACAGTTTACAAGTTCGATGGTGATGATGGGATGACCACAGAGTAGTATTGAGGGACCACAGAGTACTATTATAAATTGGATGGTACGTGGAAGAATGAAAGCCACAGATGCACATGTGATGGGTATTTATTAGGTATTATAGGCGCAAGATACAGGCATGTACAGGCGAAAAAAAACACGGTAGCAAACTATAACATACCTACACTCAACGTGGACCGAATAGCGCGAAGTATTTTAGAAAGCGCCATTCAAGCATTTTGCATGACTAAACTCATTTACGCTCACATTTAGAATCATCAGTCAGGCTTCCTTTAATAAATTATTACCTCTAATAATAATGAGTAGCTTAGATTATACCAGTATCGCTATCGCTGTATTAGTTTAATTAAAAAATCCGTGACTGAACGACATACAAGCATCCACTTTCGGATTTATTTTAGTTGGCAGTTAATATAAGATTACTAAATCTGTGCAATTGCTAGCAAAACTATCAACATTGTTATTCTAAATCCTTTATATTTACAAGAATTCGTATTAGACAACATACAAAAGTATTTCGTCCAGTAATGTTTCAAAGCCTGACATAGCAATAGGTGCACTTCGCTAATCGCTATAGAATTGCCACACATACACAAAGCCAACAAACAAACAATATTACTTTGTTTATTGGGCCGGCATAATAATTTGACAAAGTTTAGTCAGATAAAGTCCCCGTAGAGTTTAATGGCGTCTGTGTGAAGTTAGCTGATTTCTGCGCAATCACTAATGTTAGTCAAAGGTGAAGCTGTGCGGGGGTTCACTAGAGACACTAATTCAATTTTATGAAATAGTTCATTGAACCGAATCAAATTTTCAAGTTTTTGGACATCTCTATGTAGCACACTATCTCGCTTACGCACACATAGACTATAAACACTGTCAGTGATGTGCAAACAATTTGTCATTATATTCATTCAACTGTCGAGAAATTCTACGGGGACTATAACTTCGATCGAAAAACAACCTACAGACAGACAATACAGTACAGTTGAACACATGATGGCATTAATTATCATAAAATATCTAACATAATAATCAGATTCAAACTTAAAAAATAATAATTTTAATACTGTTTGTTGTTCTACCTTACAAATAAAACTTTGTTAATTTGAAGAACTTCAGATCCATTATAAACGAACTTATCTCTTCTTATGGTAGGGGTGGCGTCTCTTAAATGAGCTGACAGATTTGTTCTGGGGTTGGTGTTGTTTCGTCTGATACTGGGAAATGACTGGAGTTTCGTGGGCTGCCAACTTGTTCACCACAAAGTCATCACCAGCTTTCATGTTCTCCAGCATCTTGAGTTTAGCCTCAATGGACTGGATGGCTGTCTTCTTGCTGAGTTTCAGCTCTGGTTTGGCGCCAGCTAGCGCTGCAATACCAAGCTCGGGTTTTGGCTTGTCTTGGTCATCCTGAAAAACGAAATGATTCCCGTGGTGATCCTATTCTATATGTCACATGTTCAAATGACTTTATGAATGGTCCTTTTAGAATAGGCACATAATGAGGTCCAGTGTTCACCTGGTGGTATCATTAGTTATTGTTTTGGACTATGTACGTCTTCAAAAAAGGGGGTGGGACTGTGCCCCAAAATTGTAGAAAATTGTAGGTGGATGATTTTTGGTCTTTTTGACATGTATATACATATTTGAGGCCATACATTTAGATTGACTCGCCTGGTGGCTTAGTTGGTAGTGACCCTGCCTACACAAGAGGTTGTGAGTTCGATTCCCATCCTGTACCAACATTTGTGTGATGAGCATATCTGTTGGTGTCCAGATTCTGAGTGTTTGTATGTATTTATGTATTTTTTTAAAAGTATATTACATATAGCTATCAGTTGATGAGTACCCATCCACAAGCTTCGGCTTAATTTGAGGCTAAACAGCCGGTTGCGAATTTGTCCAAAAAGTCCAAAGCATTACATTATTATTTGGCTGGTAGTGACACTTACTGCTGCATTCTTAGCAAATTTGACACAAATCTTCTTGCAGCCTAGCATCTGACCGTTCAATGAGTTCATGGCGTTGACGGCGTCCTGCCTCAGCTTGTAGGTGACGAAGGCGAAGCCCCGCGGCTGCCCCGCGCTGGGCCCGCTGCGGTGGAACAGCATGTCGAACTTCTCGATGTTTCCGTACACACGGACCATTTTCAGTAATTGATACCGGTAAAAAGAAATGGTGTAGTTTATTGAACATGTCCAGTAGGTATTCATGCAATGCTACTTTATGATATTACATCATGAACAAGATATTATGTGCACGCAAATGTGAAGGGGACTTTTAAAATAAAATTCCAAACAGACCCAAACAGACAAAACAGATGGACCCGCCAAAAGCACTCGCGTCCCGCGGCGAGCGTGTGTGAAGAGAATGATGAGACTGAGTTAAGCGAAAGAGGTGTCAGGATCGCGAGACTTGACGTTCCGTTCCTTCTGTCTACCTCGTCAGGGGCATGGCGTGAAGAAAATATATGTTTGTATTTCCAAGCGAGGTTGAAATGGCGACAGTTAAAAAAGTACCTAGTGATAGATTTATTAACCTGTGTGATTAGATTAGTTATACATACTCATTAACTCTGGTGTCGAGGTTGCCAATCCAGAGTCTCTTGTCGCATACCTCGCTCGCCTGCACTGGGTCCAAATGTAAAGGCACCTGGAGAATACCGTCCAGTAATTTAATCCACATTAAAATAATAGGTCAATGGCGATGTTTAAAAATAAATTGTAATAAAAACTTTGAAATAGATATTGCTGTTTTGCCAGGTTAATCATAGGACGAAATGGAGATATGAGCTAGTGAGTGTATAATTGAAATGAATATTATGACAAACCGTGGCATCATCCATGTTGTGGTATAAAGTAGAAAAATTTTATAAACTGAGCGACAAAGAATCACAGTTGTCACGAATAAAAATACATTCTGCTGGACTTCCAAACAAAAATTATGAAGAATGTTGATTAAATTTATTGATTACAAAATATCTACACACAATACTGATTACTGACTGACTGACTGAACCCATGTCACAGAGTATATAATCCCATGCCCAACACAAATGTTTTTTATAGCTTTACGGCCAGTTGGAAATAAGTCCTTATAGGCCAAATCATAGTTTTTAATCATTAAATACATATAACCGCAGTACCGCCTCCACAGCACAACTTGTGCCATTCGGTGATCCACACTGCAGCTCACACCACACTAAACTGATAGTAGCTTTAATGTCGATTTAACAAGGGACAATTTGGAACAATCCGGTGGAGACGTTTCGTTACACGCTTTTATTCAATTATCCCCGCACCATATACACTTAATTGAGCACTTGTTGATAAAACTTTCACAGTTCTACCTATACCAAAACCTACAATATACATTTTATAGGAAAACTAAATAAAAAAGACAACTATCTCCGTCTAAATCCCGCCAAAAAGGCCTATGTATTTCTGAGCTAACATTCTACTATACCAAGTTTCAATAAAATCCGTTTAGACGTTATAGCGTGGTCACGGAGCGTGACATACGTTTATTATGGCCTAGGTAGGTAGGCCTTAGGCTTAGGTAGGATCATATATATAGTATAGTGTAATATAGGCCTATATATTGGGATTATAGATTTAAAGATTGGCTAAAAAAATTTTGTTTCCAGAATCGTAAAATATTTTTTTTTCAATCAATCATTAGTTTACTAAATGTCATGATTGATTGACTAAAATCTAACCTAAAACATCGAATTCATTTCTTAAAAAATGACTATTGTCGACCGTCGTCCAGAGTTCCAGACAATGAAAAATACTAATAGAAGAATTCCAGGACTACTGCCAACTCCACCGAAAAGTGAAATCGACGGTGTAATTACCGACTTGTCATCCAAAACTGTCCCGGAGCTATTGGAACTTCGAGACAGGCAAGTGAAACTGGTAAACAATACAAGTTTCATAACAAAGCTCGCCGATAAGGGCGCGAAAATACATGCCTTCCATAATAAAATCGTAAATGAGCTAAAGGCGAAGCAAGACGAGGAACAAACGTGTCGTTCGTTTGACAACTTGAAACTGAGTGGAGTTATCAAGCAGGACCTAGAGAACGTCGAATGGGAGGGCAAAATCATATGCAAATCAAGTACTTATCTAGACTCTGACGACGACAGTGATACCGAAGATGTTATGCACATACTAAGTCAAAGCAAAGCACAAGAAAAGAAAGTAAAAGTCTTACAACCAGAGCCAGTCCTTATAACACCTAAAGACTTAGAAAGTATAGGAGAAACATCTCACATTCAATATCTCGTTGCAAAAACTGAGACAGATCCTAAACCAAAACTGACTGGACAGTATAAACCATATAAAACAACAAAAACAAATGTACATAATCCTGAAAAAGAAATACTCAGAAAGAAACACAAGTACTGGGAGGTTACTGCGGCCACACCACCGCCTAGTATCCATGGTCCGGCCAAATTACTCAATTTAGAAGAGTCTTTAAAGCTTCAAATAGATTATAATACACATTTGAAGGAAGTAGAGGCTCAGCATGCCGCAGAGAAGTTGTTTATTCGTACTGGTATCAAGATGGCTGAGTTACCGCGAAATGCGTCTGTGTTTGGAAAGTACAGGGAAGCTGACAGTGATGACTCGGAGGCTTCAGACCCTGAAGGAAGTGACAAAGAGGTCCATGATGAGGAGCCTGATAGAGGTGGAGTGGTGTTTACTGTTATGAAATGAGTTTTAGTAACAGGACAATGCTAATTATCAAATAGGTGAGTGCCTGAGGATGTCATGACAACATAGAGAAGAAAGCCTGCCCAGTAAGGTGATGGCTAACCACCAACATGCTTAGCCCAGTGTAGTGGTCAGGGCTGAAATCTCCCTTTGAATTAGTCCAATACAATAGATTGTTGTTTGTTGTTGATGAATTATGCTGTTTGTTGCTGCTGCATTTTCTAGTGGTTGACTAGCTATTTTTGAACAAGTTTTTTTTATTGAGATTATTTAACCTATAAATGCAAGGAGAAAGTAAAAATGTAAATAAAGAGGTTTTAAATAAAATATTAAGTTTAAAAGTAGATAGGTAGATCTTTAAGTAAATAATAAAACCATAATTTGTGATAGAATGTTTATGATTATATATTGTATTTTGTGTACACAAGTTTTTTATTATACTTAAGAATCATAAAGCAATCATCAAGCTTCCAAAAAAATTTTTGCCAGAATAATGAAAGTCAGTTTTGACTTTCAAAATAGCCAATTTAATCACCAACGACAACCACATTTCCAGCCAACAACCTCAAAAAAGGAGGTTCTTAATTTCGACTATATTACCATTTTTTTTGGAACCCCAAAAACCAATAGACCCCTATTGGCCCCATTTTTTGTACATTTTTTTATTTTTTTATTACAAGTTTTGTCACACACAACAAACCTATGCGATTCCCTGGCAAGACCCCTTCCGGGTATATATCAGCTGATTTCAAATCAGAGGCTGTGGCTCTGCCAAGATTACGCATATAAAATTACATGGTGCAAATGGAAAACCATTGATTTCAAAGATAGTTTCAGACATTCATTTAAATTAATTTGTCGCTATAATAATAATCGGAAAACGCTCACATTTCCCTCCCACTCGACTTTCGATTTAGCAATCGAAAAGGCAGCGTGAAGCGAGTCATTCGCGTGCCGGCGCCCGCACGCGGTACACGTATCTTGCGTGTATTTACTTTCCGCTTACCGCGACTGTTGTATTTTCAATTGTAGTATTAAGTATTGTGTACAATGGCTCCCGTGGCCAACAGTGTGGTGGGAATTGATGATGACCAGCGTTTCGCTTTGATGAAGGTACGTAAAACCCATTGTACATATTTTAAGTGGTATTTGTTTAACTCTCACTCGGCGGAGCACAAAGAAATTCTCCAGATAATAAGTCAATGAGCCGTTGTATTATTATCATACCTACCTATGTTGTGGGACATTTTTTACTGCGGGAAATGAGATCCGGCGGCATGCACTTCGATTCGCAGCGCGAGCAATTATGTTGCACAATGGTTCTGACATCAATAGGTACTTTTGTTTATTTAATTTTTGAACCCATGAACTTTATCACGAAAGATTAAAATTTAGATCTTTCTGTATAGTATGTTATCCTTTCCATAATCATGTTTTCCTTTTAATATTTGTTGTTTCATTGTTTTAATCGCCGCGCAGGCGCGTCATATCGCTCTAGCGAGTGCATACAAGTTAATTATTCAGTAGTTATACCTATAGATAGTATACTACAGTTGATAATATCGGAACTTCGGAAGAAAACAGTCGTCTCCGATAGGCAATACCTACATCGATATAGCCGATGACCTAGTTTCATCCGGTCGTGTCGCGTGCTATAGTAGGCATGTGAAGGCGTGGACCAGACCAGTTCATCCACTCCGAAGCCCATGGAAGTGGAACTCGGTGTCGGAAGTTAGCGCGAGTCGTTGCGCAGTAGGCATGGCCAGTCTTGACTTGATGAGGAGGCACAAAATGCGCGCGCAGACACTCTATGAACTTATAAGGTCGTGCCGGGAGTTATGAATCCTAATAAAATGTAGCCTAGTTGGTTGTGCACTCGCCTCACGTTCATGGAGTCGTCGGTTCCATCTTGGCCCGTACCAATGAGTTTTTTGAAACTTAAGTGCCTACGGTTTATTATAATACCACAGGCTTTACGGTGAAGGAAAACGTGAGGAAACCTGCATGCGCCAAAGATTGGTATTTACTATTCTAAGGCGTATGTGAAGTCCACCAAAAAACGGACTGGGGCACCGTTTGGCGGACAGGGGTTTGTCACAACAGATCCCATAGGGTCGAAGTGTCGCCAGGTATTCCCGGCCCCCCCTATGAAGATAAGTCCTAGACCCTGAAATTGTACATATGAAGTAGGTAATCTCAGACTCAGCATTAAGTACCGTTCGTTCCCGGGTCGATCATGTAAAATGCATTGCAGTGCCTACGTACTGTAGTCCTAGACTACCTTATCACATTGTAGGAGGTGTGAGGTCCAGGAGGCATCGTAGGTATATTATCGTGTACCTGCCTACGTATTTGTTCCGGGACTGGGTTTTTGTGTTCGTAACTTCGTACTGACGATGTCATAGCGGATTTTCCTAATATACCTACGTCGTTGTGGTTTTGTTAGTTAATTTATTCCAATTCGGAGTGTGATAGCATTTATTTTCAAAATTGATTATAATAAATCGAGTATTAGGTCATAATTATTACCAACTAGTGGATAGTATGAATATTATCTACATTAGGTAGCTAAGTAATTACTGCATTCAAAATCTTTTTAATTCATTTTAAGTAATAATTTTTAAATAGTTATTGTAGGTAGTTTACTATTTTTATTAATCTATTTCTGTTACTTAAACTAAAATTGTATGAGGTAGTATTTACTTGTTATCTTGTGGTTAAACTGCTTCCATCTATTTAGATTCTAATTTCGTTATATGATTTCGACTCAACGTCATAATTGTAGTACCCACTCGTAGTCGATTTGTCTACAAAGTAACAATAATTTAATTTAACTCTCAAATTACGATTTGTTCTGGTAGAACGAGGTCAATGAACATTACCACATAGGTATAGCTACCTACCTACTGACTGGCAGTATTTATTTGTTTAGGTAATGCAGGTAAAATACTTACGCGTACGTATGTATTTGAAATTCAACACTCCACGGTCATCCGACAATTTATTCGAGCAACTTATTACAAACTAACTTATTTTCCAATTTTTTCACTCTATCAATATTCAACTTAAAAAGTACATCGTCATTATCCATGATAACTAGTTTTTTATCTAAACGTGAGGTTGGATTATAGATTAACTTATTTTGATTAATTGTATTTAATTTAAATACCTAGGTACTTACTTACTTATGTGATTACCTACATGGTACTTTACTTACATTACACGTCAGCTGTATCGTGGCTCGGTAAAAATTTTTGTAATTTTTCCTCATCCCATCGAGACATGACCTGATGTTTATTATCTGCCAATTTTCTGATAAAATTTAAATACCTATGTTTTTCTCGTTTTGACCACAATTCCGAAACGATGTTATTGGATTCAACTGATTATCTATATTATTAAACATAGAGAATAGACCAAAATCAAATACAAAAGCTGTTTTATAATTATTCACGCTACGTTTGATGCATGAGCCAGGAAGACAGAACAAAAGCTTTCAATACATATATTTATATACATACCTACTTAAATACATATCAGAAATATAAGATCAGGTGGGGAAAGAAGAAACAGAAGACCAGATCTAACCAACTTAGAGTTAAACTCTATTAGACGTCCAGTCTACCTCTGGTCTGGTCGTTCCTCGTTTTCCGGTGTCCATAACTCTTACCCCACCTGACCTTACCTAGCTTCTCTACTAATGAGTTAGACGACTAACTCATCCCACCCACGGGTCAAGAGTTTGATTCCCCAAAGTAACAAACATTACTTTAATTTCTTAGTTGCATCGAATCATATGATCCGATGGGAACTTTTTGTGTGATCAGATGCAGCTCCTAACGGATCATATACTCCTAACGATTAATTAATCTCCATCTCCCGTAGTTATTAAAACACATCTGGCATATTTTTAGTATAATTTATTAGAATTATTAATCCACTAATACTTACATACTCAATTAACAATGTTGTAAATACATACATGCATGCTGAAATTTGACCCTGCGACCTCGCCATTTACAGTCCTGATATCCAACTGAGCTAAGCGCCTATTGAAACATTTTTAAACTTATAGTTATTTGTTCTCGGTCTAAATACGAAACAATGAAATATCTATGCTTACGGACTCAGATTTGAACATTGACCTCACAATTGCGAAATGGGCAGACTTCCTACTTTTTATTGTGTTTAATATTACTTTCTTGCGTTGATTTCATTATCTTATCAAGGCAAATAGAACAGGTCACGAGACATGGAAGATCATAAACAAGGGTTATCGTTTGGATGAATTAGAGCAAGCCTAGAAGCGTCCCTTAAGTTTAATAAACCTTTAAAAGGTTTTCGTCATCCAGTTAAACAAGGGTTTTAAAAATCTAAGTGCTGTACCTTAGCTTAGCAATTAAGTACCTATATAACTACCTACCTAATTAGTACCTATGAAATATTATGTGTAATACTACTTCGAACTGTTGGTTAATGTTGTTTCAAACGATTTTTGAAAATTTGCGATTTAGTTTATGACTTTCATTCAAATTTATGACTAAAACTTCCTTAATGTACACTTCCAAAAATAACATTCCCGACCAGTTACTAAATTTTAAGTTATCGAGTATCCAAAAATTCAATTTTCAATTAAAGGCACGGATCATAGAGTCCGGTTATGCTCAGTTGTGGCCAAGGCTTGTATAGTGCTTTTCTCAAACATGCGTGTAAATTAAAACAATAATATAATACCTAACGTAAATGTTTATTTCAACATGGAACATTTTCAATTTGTATATTTTCCTGTGTAGGTAACCTGTGTAGTTACCTATTTCGTATATTCACAGAGCACAGAATGCGCATGCGCGGGCATCGGCGGTTGGTGTCATTAATTTAAAACCTCTTTGCATATACATACACACCCATCACACCTTCAAGGGCTTTTATCTCTCTATCGCCAAGTCGAAATCCAAACCGGAAAGCTGAGTACCTAATGTGAGTTTTGATTTTTAAAAACATGCAGAATAAATCAAAAGTGGCAGTTCTCAGCGAGAGTGTTTTTATACAAGAACTTGAACTGTTACCTATATATTCTGTGCTACAAGTAGAAGTCAAACTTGTATATCTACTTTTTTTTATATAAAAATATATCGTTGACCTTGACGAAACTTCTGCGGATAAAATTCATTAACCTACGCCTCCACATTATATGAACAATGAACAGACAGATGTGTCACTGTTGTTGTTTGTTTCAATTATTCACGTACGTAAGATAAGGTACCCTACTTAGATATACCTACCTATCTTTGTCGCTCATTTTCTCGCAGATTACGACAAAGGAATTATATATTAATAGTCTCCAAACTGTACCTATTCAGAAGCGCGCGCGGCGATAGACCGAAACCAGGTTCGAACTGTCCTTTTATTCCCATCTAGCTGTTGTCCTCGACTTCGCCCGCATAGAGTAGGTACCTATAAACTATCCGGGAGAAATTATCTGAGTGATAAATGAAAACTGCATCAAAATCCGTTGCTTAGTTTAAAAGATCTAAGCGTACAGAGGGACGACGCGGGAAGCTACTTTGTTTTATATTTTAAGTTATGTTATGATAAATTGTTTTAAATAAGTTTACTTTGAATTGTTAAATAAGTTATATCTACCCTAGTTTGGAAAGCGACTTTGGCCATACCAGTACTAATTATTCTATACCCGTACGTATAATGACAATGGCAACTTATCGTAGGTACATATCAGATTCGGTCAGTCTGTCTTTTGTAACGTGTTTCGAGCACGTAGAATACCATAAACTCTTTCAATGGCCACTCCATAAACTTAATGGTTTTCTTTTCACTAGGCATAAATTTATAGAATGAACTAGGAACATATATGTATATTTTTAGTATTATGTACGTACTAAAATATGATAAAAGAAACCCAAAAATGGTGGCTGGACCGACGACCTAAAGAAGGTGGCGGGAACGGAAGGGTGTGGCGGCATTCATTGGGGAAGACCTATGTCCACCAGCAGTGGACGCTGAACGGTTGATGTGATGATGATATGCTCACCTACCGGGCGATACGTAGACGTGCAGAACTCTATGAAGTCAAAGCTTCAAAATGGACACACCGTCTAAATCTGTGTGACGTAATACATGAACGAACCCCTTTCATGAATACTTAGTGAATCGTTTAGTAAGCCACTCGGTGGCTGGCTAAGTAGGTATTGCCGCAATGTCCTTACGTTTTGCGACGCAACATTTTATTGGCATGTACAGTCGACCGCACGTCAGTGGAAACACTGAGCTTGAGCTGGCCTAGCCTATTAGGGAGTTTCAATACTATGAGATACTGTTTTGTTTCCACTGACGTGCGGCCGACCGTACGATGCGTGCGTAACACGGGTAGCACCGCTGTTATTTCATTTGTTCATAGCCAAGACGTGTCAGGAATTATAGGCCTCCAAATTGATGCTTTCATTTGTAACGTTAAGATGGGGCAGTATGGGGAAGTTCGAAACTACAAGAGATACGAAGATCTGTTCTTAGGAACCATCGATTTTAAAGATATGAAGAACTGCATTCATAGATTTTAAAAAAAGCTCGTACACTACTCGGGAATCGAACCTGGACACTTTGAAAAAAAACTTATATTATTTTATTATGGATAAAATATTAATTAAAAATCCGCCGCAAATTTTATATCTATACTTATAATAAATCTGTAGAAACCGTGTGTCTGTACTTTGAATAAATTTATAAAAAAATGAGTGTGGACGATAAAAAAAGAGTAACAGAACACAAAAAAGCGTTTTTAAATTTTTTTGTCTTTCTGTCTTTCTGTCTGTCTGTCTTTCTGTCTGTCTGTAATCGCTAATCTCCGAAACTACTGAACGGATTTTCTTGCGGTTTTCACAGGTAGATTAAGCACAGCCTGGCGCAACTTATAGGCTTTGTTTCATTGAAATCGGATGACAGCGAAAAAAGTTATCGTCATTTACAGATAAATCATTTAACGTAACAAGACGATGTCATAGACATAGGAGATGTCAGTGTTTTTTTTAACTGGGACAGTATAGGCAAGTCCGAAACCATAGGAGATGCAGGGAAAGTGTCTTATGACATAGAAATTTTTTGGTCAAGCGTGTGTTGTCCATAAAAATGAGACAATTTGTACATATTTTTTTTAATGCGGTTCGACTCAGTTTTATGTAGGGATCACTTCATTATATCGGAAGAAAAAAATCTGAGCAGCAGAAGTTAGTCAAATTCAATAAAATGTTTTCTCATAGAACGCCAGTGAAAAATAATTTTTATTATTTTTAAAAAATGCGTATCGACTTAGTTTCATGTTAGAATCATTTTATTGTATCGGAAGAAAAAAATCCAAGCAGCAGAAGTTAGTCAAATTTAATAAAATGTTTTCTTATAAAACAGACTGTGCAATGTACTTAGGAACTTAATACTTATTCATGCATGCCACCTGAACTCCAGCTGCTCCGATTACTATGTCAAAATTGATATCACGAAAAAATACCTAAAGGTTCCTAAGACAGTTTCCCTGTATCTCCTATGGTTTTGGTTTTGCCCATACTGTATTAGTTAAAAAATACAAACGTATAATAAAAATTGATATGAGAAGTCTTATGAGCAATAGAAGTGAAAACAACAATTTTTTAAATTTTTATCTGTCTTCACCAAATTGGATACGGTGTTCATAGTTTGTTCCTGAAGGTATGGTATAACTTAAATTATGGTGAAGGTACTTAGAATGATCCATTTTACAATTGGAAAATTATAACTAGACGATGTATGTCTGTACATAGCAGAGATAGGTACCTACTTCCAAAATCCACGCGGACGAAGTCGCGGGCAACAGCTAGTAAAAAATAAATTATGTATAAAGTGCGGCGTATGTAGGTATGTACATACTAACCTGTAATATGCTCCGTGGTACTAACTACCACGTTATTGACCGAGCGAGCGAAGCGAGCGAAGCGTCTACGTTTCGAGACTGGCCAAAAATGCTCTTGTCCGGCTGTCTGTCTGTCTGTAATTCTCTACAGGTCGCATTTTTCAACCGATTTTGACGAAAATTTGGCATATGTATAAATTAATTAAACCTACAAAATGAGTAGAATAAAATTTTGAAAAACATTTTTTTTAGAGTACCTACCTCGCAAAGTGGGAGTGAACTTTTTTTTTCTTGTGAATCCCATAGTGTGGGATATCGTTGGATAGGTCTTTCAAAAATATTGCTGGTGTGTGAATACCATTTTTTCGATTTAGGGATCCGTTGGCGAAATATTAAGCTTTAAAGCGGTAATTTTTGTTAGAGTCACGTGTCCCCCCCCCCTGCCAGCTAAACGGTTGCTTCTGGAAATGTGAAAAAATTCATGGCAGTAGCATATATAACGTAGTTACAAGGAAAACTATTACGGCTAAGTAGGTTCTATTAGTTTTTGAGTAATAGTGGATCGACTTAAGAAAGTTGAAAAAATAAATTATGTTCATAGAACTGCATACGTAAAATGGAAAATTATTTTTTTCCGCGTGATATCCATGGTGTGGGGTATCGTTGGATGGGTCTTTCAAAAATATCGCGGGTGTGTGATAAACATTTTTCGATTCAGGGATCCGTTTGCGAAATATTAAGCTTTAAAGTGCTAATTTTTGTCACTTTAGTAGGTACTTTTTCTGTTTCCAAAGTTGACTTTTGTTGGTTTCTTTTAGGTTTGGTTTATAAGGGCTGGCGAGGTCTACTGTTCTCACGGAACTACTAGTATTATATCCTTTTTATACACAATTAACTGAATAAGCTTATAAGTTTTAATGTTGCCCACAAGGTTAGAGCATTTTGCCCTTCTAACACTACGATTGGATTTTACCATTTTTTGCTAATCATAATTTAGAAATCAATGGTTACTTACATAAATATTTTTTGTATGTAATTTGTACATCTGTATATTTTTATTGATTGAATTAATCATAAATCATTATATATTTTCTATGCGGCGACCGTGTTCAGTTAAGGCTATGAATGTCATTAGAACCGATGGCAAACAGCAGCGCTAGAGCCCAGCGTTGCGGGGACTAGTACTCTGATGACAAGCACGTCTAAAGGATTGTTTTCAGTAGACACATACCATTAATGCATGTCATTTCCTAGTAAGTACAAACGTATCTATACATCTCCAAGTTCCACATCAAACTACCATTAGAATAATAACAATGTTTTTGCGCCAACCCGGAACAAAATCAACGGACTAGACGTAAGTACAATACAATGTGTGTAGGTACTTATGTAAAATGTATTATACGAAATGAATAGATTCTATGGCATATAGAACAGATTAGGTACCTACCTATAATAATGTTAATCTTTGTGAGATTAATTTACTCGCACCTTAAATTCTACTGAGTCTCCTTCACTGATTAATTTTAATCGTACGTTTATTTATGGTTAAATAGGTTAATTTTAATATGTAGAAATATAATATTTTCTGGCTCCTGACACGTGGGACTTTTTATTTTAGGAGCCCAGGGCCGCATTGCTATATTTACAAATGTAGGTAATTGTGGATCAATAAAGTTTTATTATTGAAAATTTTAGGGCGACAAAAGTAATTTTCAAAGTTATTTTCAACGATTTTAGGTAATTTTAGTTTTATATAGGTTCTAGTTTAGTTTTAGGTTAATTTAGTTTTGTATTTACATTGTATGTCAGTGTCTTGTACAATAAATCACATTAAAATACATTTTCAAAGATATTAATTTAAAACGATTTTATAACAATTTTGATTTGAAATCCCGACATTGGATTGGTCTATTCTCAGTAGTTCAATTGCCAGTTCAATTGATTGTAAGTACTACCGAGACTTTTGAATCAATAGTTCAATCAAACTTGACTGTTTGTTTGTTGACTGGCCTGTTGGCGTAGTGGTAGTAACCCTGCCTACTGCGCTAAAGGTCGTGGGTTCGATTCCCACCCGTGACCAACATTTGTGTGATGAGCATAACCGTTGGTTTTCGGATTCAGGGTGTTTGTATGTATTTAAGTATTTATTTAAAAGTATTTAAGTATGTTTATCAGTTGTTGAGTACCCATTTACAAGCTTCGGCTTAGTTGGGACTAAACAGCCTTGTGTTAATTTGTACAAAACATTATTATTATTATTATAAATTATGAAATTGAATTACTGATATTCCAGTCTCAGTAGTTAAAAAAGTGCTGACTTAATCTCTCTTAAGTACTTGTATCTTGTTTATTAGCCTTAGACCCTAGATTAGGGACATCAGCTACTTATCTCAAACGTAAGCAAGTACTTAATTAAAATTTTATCTAGTACGATAATAACATATAAACTTCGTACTCTTGAGCATAATTACTTAATGTTTTTCATTTTAATTCGAATGACGTCTGTTAAACAGTCAAGGTAGCTGATACATCACATCAATAATCTTCATCATTTGAAGTCCACTGGTGGACCAAGCCTCTCCCAAAATAATGGTGGCTGCGCGTAACCACCCGCAGTTTCTACCCCAGAACTCGTCTGCAACGGCCAGACCACTTCCAGCTTGCTAATCCTTACTTGTAACCTTAGTTCTCCCTCGCTCCTCATTCCGGATGTTCCTTCAAAGAAACTCTGAGCTAAGCCCTCTCCGCGGTGGATTAAGCTCACCGCCGCACTGTCCACTGCTTTGATTGAGTGGAACATTAAGTATGTGCGCACTATTCTATGCGCTTTGCATCTAAGTAACTTTCCACACTTTCTATTTTCTTTATAGCAGCCTATCATCTGTGGTCTAATACTTCTCGATGATTGCGAGTGTCGTTAAGGTGCGGTTGCCGCAATAAACAACATATATATATACAGTTTTATCGATGTATGTGTACCAGCGCTGTGGTCAGTAATAAATATTTCGTTATGAAAATAACACAACAAAATGTACACGCCTTTAATACCTAACTGGAATTCGAATCCACGAGTCCACGACCTTTGGTATTCGAGAAGGAGAGAAAACAAACAATGCGTTTTTACCTACCTACCAACAGTATAGACTGTTTAGCCCTAAACATAGAGTTTGTCTTGTCTGTGGCCCCAAACCACAGATGTATCGGACTACCCGTAAGAAGTTACGCGTGATCATCTGATTTTTTAAAAAATACGTTCAGTACCTTCTGGTTTTTTCGTCGGTTAAAAATATAAATTAAAAAATATTTTTACTTTGAATGGTCGTCGTCGCAAGAAATAGAAAATGCAACACATACATTGCAAACCACATTTGAAAGGGAAGGCTTAGTCATTAGATGGAATCCCCGTCCATGGATGGTGCCAACGATACGTAGTGGTGCACCGGTCAAGCCAGTCAATGGTGCTGATGTCACCCCGGGCTACGTACGCGTAGGTGCCTGTGAGATAAACGATGAGTTTACGTAACATGGGTGTTGCTCAAAAATACAGGTTCATATGACATTCAAATTGCGCGAAACACGCACAAAATCACGGAATATTACCGGATGAAAGGTTCGTACAACACATACAACTTCTTACAAGCAAGTTATCAATTTGTATAAAATAATTGCATTCTACATTCTACAGCGACTATTGATGTTATAAGAGGCGGTGAGCATAACCGAATTGAATATCTCAGGAATTGAACAAATTGTTTGCAATGCGGGTAAATAATTGTATCAAATGAGTACCTATGTCATTTAATTAATTATATAAATTAAGTTAATATGATAAATATAATTACCAAACTTCTTTACAAGCTGATTAGATTTTATTGTAAGGTGCGTAGTTAAATTATGTGTGTGTGTTTTCTATTTAGTTTTGTTTTAAAATGTAAACTTTACAGAGCGGTATAGTCACAGGGTGACTAAGCTCTTTAAATAAAGATTAAAAAAAAAAAAAATAATTAAGATACTATTTTCGTACTACATTTTTACATCGATTTCGATTGCTAGAAGATTAATGAAACAAATTATTTAAATTAGATTGTTCAATTGGTGACAAAACAAGTCTAGATTCAATTAATAATAATAAATAATACTTTTAAATAAATACATAAATAAGTAATACAAACACCCAGAATCCGAAAACCAACAGATAAGCTCATCACATCACACAAATGTTGGTCACGGGTAAGCTTATTATTTGTCCATTAATTAGGTTCTAATCTCGCAACACATACATGACACAATGGCATGCACCGGTATAGTCCACCATCAAGTTCCCTGACCCAATGATGCGACTTGCTAAAAATAACACGCCTATTCAAATTATTTAGTAAACAATTCTATTATCGGAATTTATCCACACATATAACTCATATTTACAGACACTATTATCACCTCTCAATTGTAATAAAGGTTAAAATCAATGGGCCAATGGTGGTCAATGAATGACGTTTTACTTTGTAAGTACCTACATCGGTCTCCACTCGAGAATTCGTCGACTCCTAAGGTCGCTTTTAAGAGAGATGTGGCCTGCCCACTGCCACTTCAGTTTGCTAATCCTTTCGGCTATGTCGGTGACGTTAGTTGTTCGTCGGATCGGAAATAAGAATTAAATAGGTAGGTCAAAGATTAATGTCAATTAATATATTAAAAACTTCATGTCGAGACGATGGGTAAACTGCCCGATTCGAATATTCTCTACATTTTTGGTAGGTGTGATCCTGCGGATAATTGACCTTCATTTTTGACGTGACGTGGACCAGGTACGTGTATACTTATATTTAATTTCAATTTGAAAATTAAATTTTTTAAATCTATATTTTGCGATTGTTACTTAACTAAAAATATTGTAATTACATAATTAGTTTGTCAATTTATTTTGTTATATTGTTTGATATTTATGTCAACAACACTAACTTAACATTTTTCAAGTAAAGCTCGTCAAAGTTTGTTTTCTACCCTAACCAGCTGTTCGGGTCAAAGACACTGTAAAAATCTGTAACAATTAAAAAACGCCTAATAAAAATTAGACGATTATTTGTTACTAATTTTTATTATTATTCAGTTACTTAATATAAAGGTAGGTACAATGAAAAAAAAACCAACGAACATTGGACAACCTTGAACTTGGCACAACTCACACCTACCACAGAAGAAAAAGAAGTACTTACCTACGAGTACATAAATCCCTCAAAGTTTTATTATTATTTTGAAAGTCCTCATATTTATTATTACCTACTCATTATCTATGATCTATTCAGTAGCTAATTCCTAGTCGTTTCACAATATTTGAGTAGCCTAATGACTGCAACGTGTTTGCGTTCCGGACAAAACAAACACTTGTATAGATTTTGCAAAAAGAAGCAGCAAATGGTCATAAAGTTTCTCAACTGATATTACGGGCCATCTAACAGTTATTCGCGAATGTGCCAACTTGGTGCTATTAGGCGCTCCTGTGAAATATGCTGATGTTCGTCAACTCGCCATTTCCCGCTGGTTCGCGTGAGGTGCAGGCAATTTTAGGGCTCAGGCCTGAAATATCCGTTTTCCTAAAATGTATTTTTTCGCAAAATGTCTGCTATTCCAGAATGTGAGCAAGTCTTTTGTATAATATAATGTCATATTGAAAAGCTGACATTTTGCGAAAGACGTGCTCACAGTCTGGAATAGCAGTCATTTTGCGAAAAAATACATTTTAGGAAAACAGATATTTCAGGCCTGAGCCTTTTTGTAAAGGTTGTGCGAGGCTGAAGTAACATTAACACCAGGCATCTTTGTCATTTAAATAATCGACTGTTTTATAATAAGCTTTCTTACAAAGTTGTTGTATAATGTGGGGCTTAAATTTTCTATCATTCATATTTAAGATTTCTTCTGGTAGATTGTTGTAGAAGCGTATACACAATACATTGCCCCCGAGGAGTGTTATTGAAGGTAGCTTTCTTGATACGAGGTTGACCGCCGATACGCCTTCATAAAGTCGCATAAACAGACAAGCGCCACGAATCATAATTACTTAGATAGGTACCTACCTACGCAGGTAGAGACACGTGATTTCCCTGCACCGACTGATTATCATTCTAGCGCTATGTTGTTAATGTCTTTGTTGAACACGCGAACCGCTTTGTTTGGGTTTTTTATAGTCCACCGAGGAGGTCATTGGTATGCAGTGGCAGTAAATGCTTTGTGTTGGCGAAATTATCGTATACATGTATTAATTAAAACATTAGTCGTAGGTACCACATACTCTTAAATGCAAACTAGGATTTCCCTGTTCTAAAGGAAAGGTCAATGACACCCTATTCATAAATGATGTGATGACTACTCATATCACGACTAACTCGAAAAAAAATCTCAAAGGTGTCTGCTCCTAGTGGTAATCAAACCCACGACCTTCGCCGTTCGTGTCCAAACTACCAATTCTCGAGTTTTGTTTCTGGTTTCTTTTTTATCTGTTAGTACGGTGACAAAACAATGATTATCGCATATCTCATGATATCTTGTACTGTCTTGCGATTCTCGACCTGTCTCGTTTTGAATGTATCTAAAAATACAATTACATAAATAGATACGTAGTAGGTACTTACCTAACTTACCTTGTACTTAGTTATTTAGTTTCTTTTCGGGGTTCTGAATTTCAACTTCCCAAAATCCACAATGACTTAATCCGATGTCAGTCCTTTTATTTTTTTGAATGTAATGCGAATACTATATATATGCGATTTTAGCCTTATAAGTTTTATAATGGTCATCGCCAATCAATTTTTCAACAAAATAGGTATGCAGAGATAAGTACCGCTGCACGCAACCTACATCTTCGAAGTGCTGATCCAAGCTCTATATAGTGACTTACATGGAGAGTTGGCAGTTATATTAATTATGTCCACCTAGAACGAATCTGCGTTACAACAATGAACAAATTGTTACTACCTCGAGTAAACACCCAAAGTTACCTCTTTATTATTTTGGTTTAGTGTTAATTCAACTTCCTTACAATTTCATAACATTTTACGTTCATTGACGTAAGTAACGAAGCATTGTAATTAGGTATATTACCCAACAAAACAGAAATCCGGTGCTGCGCCGGCGCGGCCGCTTCTTGTCAAACTCGTAATTAATGTTATGCACTTAGAACTGGATTATTTTATTTGCCATGCCCTCTATTTATAGAGCTAGACCCCATCTTCTTAATCAAAAGCATTATGAACAAGGCTCAAGGTCACCCAGAGGGCAATGGAGAGAGCCATGCTCGGAATTTCCCTGCGAGATCGAATCAGAAATGAGGAGATCCGCAGGAGAACCAAGGTCACCGAGTGGGCTGGGCACGCTGCTCGTAGAACTGATGGGGCAGAAGTTCGCGAGTGGCGACCACGTATCGGAAGACGCAGCGTAGCCCTCCCACAAGGTGGACCGACGATCTGGTGAAGGTCGCGGGACCCGGCTGGATGAGGTTAGCGCAGGACCGGTCGTCGTGGAGATCCTTTGTCCAGCAGTGGACGTCTGACAGGCTGATATGATGATGATGATAACCCCATCTGAGAATATTCTCAGGATTACGACGCAGATGTCACATTGCTGGACTTGCGTTCGTACATCGATATGTTAAACGTTCAATGTTTCGATTTAGTTACCATATTCCGTTGTAAAGATAGGATTGTTGGTTTTGGGGTTAGTTTAGCAAAACGTAAAGCAATTCACATCATTTATGAAATAACGTCTTAAAAGTGGCCTTTACTTGTCTCAATTTTTTCCCCAACTCTCCACATTGAGACTGTTGTGGCGTCCAGCCTTCTTTGACTGAAGACATGACTGGCAGACTAGAACTTTGACTCGACAGGACTGAGGAACGGACGACAAAAGAGAGACAGACGACGATCTTGACAAGACCAGAGAAAATGAGCTAATATATTTTCGACCAAGATTTTGGCCTTTAATTCTCCGACCGTTCAAAGACATAACCGCAATGACAGTTCTAAAAGGTTTTTAGGGCGATTTTAAAACGACCAATGTGTAAATGATTAGTTTATTAACTCAAACTATTAATAGGTTAGGCACCTACCTGTACCTTTTATTGCTTTAATTTAATCTTCTCAGTGGCGAGGGCCAGTTTGCGAATATTACACAAGCACCCAGCGGAAGCCTCTTGCAGTATCGGATCTTTGGAACCGATAGTTTCAAGCAGAAACTGTACTACGCCCGCCTGGGAAAATAATAGAGAGAGTCACTTAAATGGGATCCCAGACAGTGGCGGCCTGTTGTATTCCATAAGCAATGTATGTGAGACTTCAGACACGCGCGGGCTGCGTTTGCATATTGAGGCTGCGGCCTGCGGTAGGCCGCCACCGCAGGCCGCGTGTGTCTGGGATCCCCCTGTCTTTAAAAATCATCATGACCAAATGATCAAAAAAGTCCGTAATTAAAGTGCACGAAACGTGCGGGCTTTTTTGAAACTTTTTTTGATTTCTCAAAGTATACTCGTATCTCAGGAATAAAATGTTGTATTTTTATCATAGAGTTAATTATGATCTCTTTGGTGCCTGCTCCTGATTTTTATGAACATTTCATTAGTATACAACGACGCTAACAAATAGAATAAATAGTATTGTTAGTTATGTGTCTCACTTGGCGTCTATAATTTCCTTTGCTTAAATTATTTCACTTTTGGTACGTTTTTTTACGAAACAAAATATTTTCAAGGAAATTACAAGACAATGGGATTTGTTTGACCTTCCACTCAACCTTTGTTCCTTGTACTTACAAGAAGATGTGTCTCCGTATGCCCATTCAGGCATATGTCTTATCTTATCTCAGTTATCTCCAAAACCACAACGAGGTGAATACGAAGCGAACGAAACATTTAACCTAATTAGGGTTCATCCGGGAAATCGTTGGGCTTTGTTCCCGGGAAATCAAGCTCGAGAAAAGTCGAGAACTCGAGAAATCATGTACCTATATAGAAATTAAATCGTCGTTTGTTGTGTTGCGTGGCGGCGCGGGCCAAAGCTACTTTTGTTTATAAGTTCTAAATAACCAGCCAAAAATGGTGCTGTTTGGTCCACTTTTTGAATATAATCAATAAAAGTTTTATAATTAATTTGATACTTTTATTTAAGAGGAAACCACTGAATTTGTTGACGTTATTGGAACCAAATAATATGAGAAAACGTACGTAAATGTAAATTTCTCGGCAACCCGAGAAGACCCGAGAAATTAGCCTCGAGAATTCTCGAGACCCGAGAAATTAAAAAGCTCCAGAAATCATGAACCCTAAACCTAATACAAGGTTAATGAAGGTTATGTGAACGGAAATTATATTGCACTTTAGTTGACAATCTAAAGGTAAATAATTTTTCCTTTGTAAATAGATGTCAACTAACGTTCATCCCTAATTTAAAATAGGTTTTAACATTTACGTTTTTTCTATTCAATCCTTTAAATTTTTCAGAATGTTTTTATGTTGATCATACTTATTATAATCTCGACACATATTGAGTGCTATACGATGCACTAAACTTCGAGGTCTGATTTCGAAAGTGGAAAGGTAAACGCATTGAGTACCTCCCGTATGAAACTGCCTCTATAAATTATATTAACCAATATGCGTAAATTACAAAGTAGGTACTTAGTAAGCATTTATAACGTATTTGAGCAACATACAAACAATATTATTCACATTTATAATGCATATTATATTCTCCGCGTTCATTTCCCGATTAAATGACATTTGATATGATCCGGTTCTTCTTCATTTTAGCCTGTATCCTATTTCGACATTTTCCTGTGACATTTTCACACATCGAACCACTTTACCAGTTAACATTTTATTTTTATTTACTAAAAACAATTACAGAGTCATGTTATCCATTGCTTACCGGGGGACATCCTCTATAATGGGATAAACCTTTGACGTCATGACACACTGCTTGATTTTAAATAACTTTTTGTTGTAACTTGTACCTGATGCGATTTTTGTGTAGGTATAGGTATACTATTGGTAGGTACCTACTTAATTTTAGTTGCCAAAATTGGCAACAGATGCTGGCGTTGCTCTGATCACTACAATCTCAACGGTCACACACAGAACTGTCACAGTCAATCCACTCGGAAACTCCCAATGGTAGCGTTTGTACGGTCAACCGCACGTCAGTGGAAGCAAAACCAGTATAAACTGGTATCTCATAGTACCGCTCAAGGTCAAAGTGTTTACACTGGCGTGCGGTCGACTGTATACCTACTATAGCCGATCGGGAGTTCTTTTAAACACTCAGCTTTGTTGAAGTTACAGTCCTATCATATACCTACTCGTATGATTCACAGAATTATAACTTTTTTTAAGATTGGAAAATAAGTTAAGAAACCCGATCGGGTCTGGAAATGTAGATCAAATACTAGACTTAAGTAAAGTCTAGATAGAATTCTATTTTCAAAAACCAAAATCTAACAGCCACAGTCTCATGAATATTAAACAAGTGTGGCATGACTCACGGCGTGCATGGTGACGCAATTGATGGCGTAGAAGGAGAGGTGGTAGAGCGCGAGCGCGGTGGCGCGGTGCACGGCCGGCTCGCGTGACGTCATGTAGTTCACCAGCGGCGTGATGGCGCCGCGCCGCCCGAACTCCTGCCGGTTCTGCGCCCAGTCGCAGCAGTAGGCGATGGCCACGCCCAGGTTGGCTCGCAGGTGGTCGTCCGTCGTACTCACTGGAAATAATTAATACACTAATAAGGGTCGTTCATTGTGAGGTGCTTTTGGAAAAATCCGGACCCACCCACCTGATAAATTGCCAAGTGAGAGGGCTCGTTGAAACAACTCTTCGATATTTTCATGTATTTTGCTTTATACCTCTCACTATCTACTACCTATTATATCGATCTATAGAGTAGAATAAGTATAGTAGTAGTACCTATCTATAGAATCGGACCTACTCTTATTGTAAAAATGAGCTTTGGTTTTAAAAATCCCCCTCCCCCCCCCCCCCCTCCTACCCCTCCCTCCATTTGAGCTCACGTAACTAATGGATGCCCTCAAACGAAAAAACACGCTCAATACCTATATGTTAACCAAAGACTGTTAGCCATTGACGAGTTCCTATGACCACCTCCCGCCTTCACCATTATATCAGCTCGATGATACCTTATCACGCATTGTCACCAGAATCACATAAGTCAGCGAAATTTGTACAATTACAAGTGGTTGAAAAGTTGTAAGATTTTCTTAAATGTTGCGAAGTTAACCAGTTTAGGCTAAACATATAATAATAACAGGTTTTGATAATGATAAGAAAACCAGTTATAAAAGAACGCAATAAATAACGGCAGGTGATTAACCTTTGAAGCAGCATAATTTGAATATCGCTTATAAATATTAAAATACAATTCACAATAATAAGAGCAGTGTGTGACGCCCGCCTGTCTGCCAGGTGGACTGATACTAGAAACGGTGGCCGGAGGAGATGGTAGGGATCAACAGGCTGAATTTTTCAAATTAATGGATAAACTTGAATATTTACCGAGCCTAGAGAGTTTAGCGACAACGCCGTGATCTGATATAACCGCCAAGTTCTCGTGGTCTCTGGCGATGGTCGCTATAGCGGCGCAGACGGCAGACAGCACATTGTGGTCGTCGGAATCCAACAGGTCCACAGTTAACTCCAGTGCACCAACAAACGACCTGACCATCTCTCCAGAGTCGGCTGCGTTCTGAACGCAAGGGCTCAGAGCTAAAGCGGCGTTGGTTTGGACCTTTTTGGAGTCATTCTTGAGCAAGGACCAGATGAGCCTGACTCCGTCCAATTCGTCAATTTGTGCCATGCAGTTCGGTTCTTTGGCACATTCCATTAAAACCAACGGGACGTTCTCCAAGAGGGGCTTATGGGTGTTGTTTAGATGATGAACTGGAATAATAGTAGAATATTAGGAATCTATATGTCTTATCGTAATGAGATACAATACAAAGAGTCTAAAGGACATTCAAGGCACAACTTACTCAACATCGGAATACCGCCACTGGACCTGAGTTTGTCTCTGTTGGGTGGATGCTTCGCGCACTCCGCCAGCGCTCCCGCCACATTCGTCAGCACTCCATCGTTCTCGTCATCCAACAGCCTCACAAGAATGGGCACTGTACCGAGTTGCTCCAACTTCTTCACACTGAGGTCACTGTCGGCACATTTCCATAGAGCTCCGGTCACCGCGGCCATGAGGGGCTTATTGGCTCTATTGGTGGAATCCTGAGCAGCCTCCACCAGGAGCTCCAGTCCTCCGCCGTGGCGAATCAGCTCCCTCGTCACCGGGTCATTAGCACACTTGTATATGGCGAGACTGCAATATGTCTGAAATACACAATGAATATTGTTGTTTATGTAATCCAGTCGGGTCGCTTTATTGAAATTCCATAATGTTAAAACGCGTAACGATCTATTTTAACTCTGAACGTAGCCTCTAATTAGTTTGCAATGTCTACTTGTACTGAACGGCGGCATTGGCCGGCTTTGTTCCTTCGATACCTCATACACGAAGCTGGCACGCACATTTCAATTTTAACAATCAGTAATACTCGCACCTTCAAGTCTTTGTCTTCATTCCCCAAGTGCTTGATCAGGTCACCGACCATTTTCTCGGTCTGAACTGCTAATTGAAAGGATGTTTCATTCGCACACATTTGTAGCAGGCCGATAGCCGGTACGGCAACGTCTAGGTGGATTGTTTTGAGCATTCTGGCTATGAGAGGGACCATTCCATACTTCCTCATGGCTTCTCGGTTCCTTTGCGAAGCAGACATCGACCATAGAGCCTTAGCCCCGGCTCGGGCGATGTCTAAATACTGTAATTCATCTAGATTCAGTTCTTCACGCGGTGTTACCAGATATCTGAAAAGTTTTAAACATGGTAAAAATGATCTACCTAGCTTAATTAGAGACTAACAATTTTAACAGACAATTCATTACCTTTCTTTTATGTCAAACAAATCTATTAGTTTTGGTATTCCCCCAAACTTCCTGCAAAACTTTCTACTTTTACGAATCCTCCCTAAATTGGCTATCGTCTCCGCGGCTAGGATTTGCACATCCCTGGCCGGATCAGACAACAGTCCAACTAGGAGAGGTATAGCTCCTAAATCCGTCACTTTCTTCCTAATGTCCATGTTCGGCGTTATATCCTTCAGGACCGCCAGTCCTCCCAGGATACAACAAAGGTCTCGCGTCTCCAACAAGTTCACGAGTAGCTCCAGACCACCAATTTCCTGAATAGCTCTTTGGTTGACCTCTATCGTGAGGTCGTGGTCTTTCAAACACGACAACGCGACCATCGTAGCCGTCTGATTGCCCGCTTTCATATATTTTACGAGTTTCTGTATATGCCAGTACTCGGGGGGTATTTCCGAAGACTTGATGAGATCGGCCCAGTTGTCTTCTGAGGAGGAGGTGGAGGAGGCGGACGAGGCCGACGTGTCGGAGCCCTCGGTGACCATGACGATGCGCGGCAGGCCCACGGTGTCCTGTCCCCCGTCCACGCTAAACGCGGACACATTGTCGCCCTCCATTGTTAACATACAAAAATTAAACTTGATTTATTGATGATCAACTACACTGTAAACTAGTAGTAAGTATTATTATTACACGGTTTTAATAAAAAATTGATAGTAAAGCCTTGAAAGGTTTGTGATTTGTCAATGTAGTTGCTAGGCAACAAAGGTATTATCTTCTCTTTGGCAACAAAGTTGTGTTGTCACATCAAGTTTCCTGAAAACGATTGAAAGTTGAATTTGAAACCAGAGTTATTTCGTATGCAAATATTTGGGTAACGGGCAGCAGTCCCACCAATGCGGGGCCACACCCAGGTGTGACTGTAGTCAGAATCGGATTTCCATAATACAAAGTATAAACTTTAGGAAGGGTTTTGTTTCTTGTAGATTTGGTGATTCAAATTAAACTGAAACTCATCTAGGTTGTACAATAAAACCATCCCTGCCTACCTACGGGCCTGCTAGCGGCCCAAAATGTGACTTGAATAAGCAATCGATTGTCTATTGATTTGGTAATCATAAGTCGGTTTAATAATGTGTAATTTTGTTGTTGCAGTTTCGTAGGAGTGTGCAAGATGTTTTGCGACCGGAACATAACGACCACTTTCTACTGCGGTGGCTCAGAGGTAGGTAAACAATTCAGTATAAAACATTATTTAACATTGACTGATTTCATTCAAAATACGAGTATCTATGTCCTATGATTTTGTGTGAATAAAAGGAAAATTTAATTATTGCCATGCTTAGACCATTACACCAAAGCGAAGGTGAATTGACGAACTGGCAGGATGGCTTCATTCAAGAAAGATGCCTGGAAAAAAAGATGGGAGGTCTTTGCGAATGAGTAAATGGTTCTTTCAAGATTCTTTACTTCTTGCTACAAAACTACATAAAGTTATGTAGGTATAAAAGTTCTTTAATTTACTGTAGTTCTACAATACAGTAGAATATACTAGAAAATGGCAAGGGCAAGAAAAAATTACGTACTTAGGTAATTAGGTATTATGCGACGACAAATGTATTCATTTATCTGTTCAAAATTTGATTGCGAATGAGTAAATAGTAATGAAGTTTAAATTGCAATGAACCTTGGGTCTGTAACGTCTCGCTGTAATATTAAAAACAGGTTTCCGTTTCCGAAAACAGTAGCTGAGGTCACGGTCGAGCGATATAGCCATGAAATGTAATTAGTAATTACACATCTTAATATACGTCATGCATGACTCGTTATAGATGTGATTCCGGGGTGGTGGGAGACTTATAGTAAAGGATGGTCACCACCCTCGTAACCTTTAAGAGGTTCTCTATTGGCATTTGAGCTAAAAGAAAGAAAAGGAGAAAGAAAGAGTATTCTTACCTTTAAACCTTAGTACCTCTTAACCGCCAACGGCATCGATTGACGTGATCAAAATGACATTCTAAATATAGTGTTTTAAGGTTTGATATCATACAAATTCTATGTCATATATATAAGACGGCGGCGGTTAAAAGGTTAATGACACCACTGCAAAACTTATAAATGCTTGCAACTATTAGGTACCTAAATATATGTGTGAGCCACAGTGTCAACAGGACGCTGCCTCAGCTTTTTGCCGCAAAGTAGTCTGCGGCACTGATTTTCAGGCAGAACCTTAGTTTTGTTTTGTTTATTATTATTTAGCTGCAGGTGTATTGGCTACACCGCTACAGTATTATCGCCAGGCGGACTGTCTGTCCGTTTGAATAGCAAGGTTCTATTGGCAAACCAAAGTAAAAAAACTGTTAATTAACTGTGCTGAAATCTGTGGTAAATTTTATCCTTTATATTTCAGCTAGACAATGGGATCCCGAGGCGGCCGAGAAAATGCTAAGAGATGTAAGTATTTTAGTCACATAATTTTGTCCAAGCCTGCATCTGTGGCGGCACGATCTTTGTATGATATTTTTGAGTCGCCTCGTCAGTAAATCTTGGTCAGGGTACGATGGGACTGACATGTGGAGAACACAAAAGTCCCTAAATAAAATAAAGATAAAAAAAAAGGTTATACTGAGGCTGAATGTAGGCTGAGTTGCAAATGCAGAAATGCTGTTAAAAATATATACCTATACTTATATACCTACTTTTAGGTACTACCTACTAAAGTACATCATGTTTAATTCTAGGGTTCCATCGATACGAAATAAGAGTTGCATCAAACACAATCTATACCTACCTCTGATAATCTGTTCCCGCGGGAAAAACCTACCCAGTTGATATATAGGTCACAATTCCGAATCATCATCAACAGCCTATTGTCATGTCCCCAGTGCCGGGGCTCGGACCTGCCTTCTCAACGATTGCGTTCGACTATAGTCCACCACTATAGACCAGTGCGGGTCGGTGGACTTCACATGCGCCTAAGAATTTCTTCTTCGGCGTATGCAGGTTCCGACGTTTTCCTTCACCGTTTGAGAGCGGTCAGTAAATGTACCTACTTAAGTTTCGCGAAAAAAACCATTGGTACATGGCCCGGCCGGGGATCGACCTTCGGACCTTTCGATATGATAGGCCGTGTCTTATCCACGACGCCACTGACGCTCTGAATGTGACTACCTAATAGGCACCTAAGTTTTTTCACTATTCCAGTCAATGGCATGGCGTGAGAAATGGGGCATCGACACGACGCTGCCCTCATGGCACGCGCCCGAGGTGCTGGAGACGCACTTCCCTAGCGGCAGCCCCGGCTTCGACAAGGAGGGCTCGCCAGGTAAATTTTTGTTTAAGTAGGATTTTGTGAAAAAAAATGTCGCAAACAATACGAAGTTTTGTTAATAAACAAAATATGGTAGACTAAGAAGGTACATCTAGGCGGTCTTATCGCTAAAAAGAAATTATTAAAAAACTAAAACTAAACTTACAAATAAATTATAAATAAAAAACCTCCTCAAGGCTCCCCACCGCTGGGAGCGTGCCCAGAAGGCTGGCGGCATTACCCCGCTGGATTGTGAGGCTGATCCGATACGAAGTTCATAAAGGCGATATACTTGATACGATAGAAATTGTAGTCGTTCTATCGAAAGTCATGACAATTCTGGCATTCACTGCGCATACCTATGTATAGTTTTACACAGATCTAGAATCTGCCCCGCGGCTTTGCATTCAAGTTTCCCGCTGGAACAGATTTTACTTGATTTGATTTAAGAAGATTCAAAGTAACTTGGCGATAAGTAGTATAAAGTAACTTCCTGATTTAAGTATCATGATGATAAACATGCTATGATGCAAGTCTTACCCGAAGAGGAACTATTAAATAATCTGTGGCCAAAGTACGGTCGACCGCACGTCAGTGGAAACAAAACCAACATAAACTGGTCTCTCATAGTATTAAAACTCCCTATAGGCTAGACCAGCTCAAGGTCAAGACTGTACTAAGTAAATGCAAAATCTATATATCCGTGAGTTACCTTTATCGCAATATATCAGACATATTAATTCTTACAAGAAACTGAAGATTATGGCAAGTGCTTTTAAATTTAAACCCTAGCGCATCACACTCGTACTTTCGCATTTCAGTAATAATAATTCCGTTCGTGGGTCTGGACGTGTGGGGGCTGCTGCACTCGGTGACCAAGTCGGACGTGATCCGCATGGTGCTGCGGCACCTGGAGACCTACCTGGCGGTCGGCAGGAAGCAGGCGCTGGCCCATGGACCGGCGGCTCTCAAGGTAACCAGTTAGCACGTATCGTATAAGTTACTAAATGCTGCCCGCGGCATGTAAATTTTTGTTCCCCATACAAACTTTAACATCCCTTTTCATGATGGAATTTAGATAATTCAAGTAGGTACACCAGTTTTTAAGTCAGCTCGCAAGCTTTCAAACAAACAAAAAACGGTTCAAATCGGACCAGTAGTTTGAGCGTGATGCTCAAACAGACAAGAATTTTTTTGAAATGTGTTTCGGGCTCAGATAAGCATGTAATGTAGGTATTCCAATTTTAACAATATTAGTAGTAGTTATAGTAGGATGAAACGATGACGATGGAAGTGGCAGTGGGCTGGTCGAGTGATTGTGATGGTCATTGTGCAAGGTCACCAGTAGACGTCAGGCAGGCTGATCACAATGATATACATACAGATAAAGAACAATAACTGAGTTGCAAAACAATGTACAAATAGTGATTGGCCGATTATACAGATACCATTATGATTTGTCATCATAACGTTTAATATGACTATCAGTTTATAAAATCTGTACTTCCCAGAGAGTTGTTAGTAAACATAGAGCGCGCGTTAGCAAGTTTGAACTGTAAGCACGGGTTTGAACAGTCTCGAAATTTTCGGAGCGACGCTACTAGTCACAAAACGTCAGGAGCGCTGATTATTGCTCGCGCCGGTATTTATTAAGATTTGGAGTAATCATGGTAAAATGTGCAGTGCCAAGCTGTAAACACGATTCACGGAAACAAACGATCTAGAAAAAATCGATATTGAAGCGTCCATAGAACACCTGCTTACACTTGGCACAATGGGCAATGCGCGATGCGCGCTCTCTATAGTATACTAACTCTATGTATGGTACTTCCTGTCAATTTTACTATAGAATTTTTTTATTATTAATTACACCCGTGGTTTAAACCCATCATTCTGGCGTGACTAGCGGCAATTAGGTAGAGGTGGCTTCTAGACGACTTTGGTCTGAAATTAAAAATTTCCAAAATAAATTGTAAAAATTAAATAGCGATCGCAAAATGACATGCATCGTGCACCAAGCGTGGTGCGTTGTCGGGTCAATGTTTCACGTTCCCCTGACCTCTGTTTTTGTCTGGGGTTTAATTATAAATACATAATTACTTTAAATACACATGTATAATAATCTGTGGCCATGGAATTTATTATTAATTTATTTTGAACTAGCTGTTGCCCGCGACTTCGTCCGCGTGGATTTTGGAAGTAGGTACCTATCTCTGCTATGTACAGACATACATCGTCTAGTTATAATTTTCCAATGGTAAAATGGATCATTCTAAGTACCTTCACCATAATTTAAGGTATACCATACCTTCAGGAACAAACTATGAACACCGTATCCAATTTGGTGAAGACAGATAAAAATTTTAAAAATTGTTGTTTTCACTTCTATTGCTCATAAGACTTCTCATATCAATTTTTATTATACGTGTGTATTTTTTAACTAATACAGTATGGGCAAAACCAAAACCATACGAGATACAGGGAAATTGTCTTAGGAACCTTTAGGTATTTTTTCGTGATAACAATTTTGACATAGTAATCGGAGCAGCTGGAGTTCGGGTGGCATGCATGAATAAGTAGTAAGTTCCTAAGTACATTGCACAGTCTGTTTTATAAGAAAACATTTTATTAAATTTGACTAACTTCTGCTGCTTGGATTTTTTTCTTCCGATACAATAAAATGATTCTAACATGCAACTAAGTCGATACGCATTTTTTAAAAATAATAAAAATTATATTTCACTGGCGTTCTATGAGAAAACATTTTATTGAATTTGACTAACTTCTGCTGCTCAGATTTTTTTCTTCCGATATAATGAAGTGATCCCTACATGAAACTGAGTCGAACCGCGTTAAAAAAAATATGTGCAAATTGTTTCATTTTTATGGACAACACACGCTTGACCAAAAAATTTCTATGTCATAAGACACTTTCCCTGCATCTCCTATGGTTTCGGACTTGCCTATACTGTCCCAGTTAAAAAAAACACTGGTATCTCCTATGTCTTAATTATTAACTTTTTTCGCTGTCATCCGATTTCAATGAAACAAAGCCTATAAGTTGCGCCAGGCTGTGTTTAATCTACCTGTGAAAACCGTAAGAAAATCCGTTCAGTAGTTTCGGAGATTAGCGATTACAGACAGACAGAAAGACAGAAAGACAGACAGACAGAAAGACAGAAAGACAAAAAAATTTAAAAACGCTTTTTTGTGTTCTGTTACTCTTTTTTTATCGTCCACACTCATTTTTTTATAAATTTATTCAAAGTACAGACACACGGTTTCTACAGATTTATTATAAGTATAGATTAAAATTTTGTAAAAAGTTGGGGACGGACATTGACTGTATACCGATTAACGTGAGCCGCGCGGTGTCAAAATGTTTTACCCATGTAGGCAAGTTATCTAAATTTCTAATCTGTAGGTAGTGAAAAAACCGCAACGCAAATGAGCTGAGGTGAGCTCATTCGATTTACGGGCTCAGTCGGGAGATCACTGCCGGGCTTATCCTTACGACCATTGACATAATATTACTAGCGCCTACGACACTATCAAATGACAAAGTATCCTTCTATAATGTTATGTTCCTTGGATAATGTTCATAGAGAGAGGTGCATGATGTATAGTCATACTTATACTCGCTTTATCTTTACACATCAAGCTTAACTTCGGACACTTTGGATCATTTCGTCGTTGTCTTGTCTAGTTTTGACATATCCTAAAGGATTAGCAAACTGAAGTTGCAATGGGTGGGTCACATCTGTCGCAGAACCGACGGCCGTTGGGGTAGACCAGTTCTGGCGTGGAGACCGCGGACCGATACTCGCCGCGTGGGACGCCCCTCCACCAGATGGACCGACGACCTAAAGAAGGTGGCCGGAAGCGGCTGTGTGCGGAGAGCGAAGGACCGGGTGGGGTGGCGTTCGTTGGGGAAGGCCTATGTCCAGCAGTGGACGCTAAAAGGCTAAAATGATGATGATGTCTAGTTTAAATAGTCAAATGCGTTAAAGTAACGTTGCGGAGTCACGACCAATCATGATTAGAAGTGAACTCAACTTATATCCTAGCCTCAGCTGTTGTAAAGAAGTGATGGCATTGTTTGAATGGCCAGGTGACCGTCCTGTTCGACATGGAGGGCTGGAGCATGCGGCAGTACGCGTGGAAGCCGGCCGCAGAGATGGTGTTCACACTGCTGCAGCTCTACGAGGCCAACTACCCCGAGATACTCAAGACCTGCTACATCGTTAATGGTATGAGGGTTCTATACTGGCAACAGTCATTTTATTGCATACTAGCTGTTTCGCGCGGCCTCGTCGCGTTTTACAAGTTATGCGTGATGTCAATAGCCTACTATAACCTCTATCAAATGCAGAAGAAATTTTTCAAATTCGACTGGTAGTTCTAGAGATAAGCGCGTTCAAATAGACTAACAAAAAACAAACTCTTCAGCGTTATTATATTAGATTTAGTATAGATAAGTACACTGGGTACATTTATACCGGATACACTTCCATACACTCCACCACTTCCTAGGTGTTAGCGCCAGGCGAGAAACTTAACTAAAATTAGTCTTTAACTTGTTAGCACTCGACGTTAACAATAAAGCTTACGTTAGTTAAGCTCTAAATACACACCGGCTTTTTATGGAGCCATAATCACTTCTACACAGAACCAGGTTCTAAAAGACAATGTTAAAATAACGTTAATGAATGACCATTAAGCGTATCCCAGACGCCACCGCATGCCGCAGCCTCAATATGAAAACACAGGCCGCGCGCGTCTGGAGTCTCACATACATTGCGTATGGAAGACAACAGGCCGCCACCGCCACCGCTAGCCGCGTGTGTCTGTGATACGCTTTATGTATTTAGATGTAGCCTTAATGTTCACTCTCACTGCAGCCCCGAAGGTGTTCGCCCTGGCGTTCTCCGTGGTGAAGAAGTTCATGCACGAGTACACGATATCCAAGATCAAGATCTACGGCAGCGACACCAAGAAGTGGCAGGCGCAAGTGCTGGGCCTGGTGGACGCGGAGCAGCTGCCCGAGCACTACGGCGGCACCATGCGGGACGCCAACGACGACCCGCGCTGCAGTCTCCTTGTAAGTAACTATCTATATCTATCTATACTAATAATAAGAGGTAAAAACTGGTGGAGAATTTCCACGCTTACCTTATATTGTTGCGAAGAACCAAATGATAGCGGGGTGTAAAATAAACCTACCGCCATCTATTGACAAACTTTAAAACTAAGAAACTGGCATGATTAGAACGGCTTAAAAAATGTTGAATAACATAAATAGTATACTTTATAACGCGGATGAAGTCGCGGGGTATCGGCTAGTTTGTTATACTTCCTTACATAGTATAAAACAAAATCACTGCCCGCGTCTGTACGCTTAGATCTTTTAAACTACGCAACGGATTTTGATGCGGTTTTCATTACTACATAAATTTTGAATAAGATATGGCTTAAGGGTCTAGTAACCTAGCCAAAACCTTTAAAAAGTATTGCTTTAACTTTTTTCATAATTGGTCCTTCGACCCGGATAATGAATTAGTTTTTGTTTACAGGTCAAACCCGGTGGAAAAGTTCCTAAAAGTTACTACACAAAGAATAGTAAAGACTTGTCGGATAAAGAGTATAAGCGTATCACCATCAAGACTGGAGAAAAACACACCGTGGACTTGCTGTGCGCGGAGGCGGAGAGCGTTTTGAAGTATGTACGAGTACCCTCTGAATATTATTATATTTTCCTTTAAAAATAACATCAAATCTTGTACCCTTTCTAATGTATAATTAGGCTGCGATTATTTATGCTTAGTTTATTTTTGTAGTGTTACATTATATTATTCCTATGCAAAGTTAGGATGATTAATATGATTAATTCCCATGAAATTTGGACTTTTTGCATTTCACAATTTTTGTAAATTACAAAAGTTGTGAAGATATGAACAGATCTGTCTCCTGTCCGTTACCAAAAGAGCCACACGGACAAATAAGTATAGAATTATTGAATCAGTTTTCTGTAAATAGGTATTTATACGTATTCTTCGTAAAATAAAATCGAAGCTTTCAAAGTACCGCCATAAAATAGTTAAATCATTTCACTTAAGACATCGACACACATCGATTCGGTTTTTCGTTAGGTACCGTACCTTTTTTTTGTTTTTTTCCCTATTTTAACTAGCTTTAGTGTAGAATATATTGGAAAAAAAAACTGTTTGCTTAGATTTTATTATTGTAGGGTTAAGTCTAGGTTCTAAAAGGTGAATTCCTGTACAGATGGGAGTTCGGCATCGACAGCCACGACATAAAGTTCACGATCACGCGGCGCGACCAGGAGGGGCACGAGAGCGTGGTGCACGGGCCCCGCAAGGTCACCGCCGACGACCCCGTCGACGTGGGCGTCATGCCCGTCGACGGGCCCGCCACCTGTAAGTTACTGCAGTTATAATATGGACAATGGCTTTTACTCACACCAAATACGATATCATAGGTGGACGGATAATTAGAAACAGGGCACGATTTTCATACAATCGAGGTCACTTTGAAGCCATGGTTCTCCGTGAAAGATTGACCGGTGCATGACCTGATGACGGTCATCGAGAGAGTAGATGGAGGACTTTTATATCGCTGTAGATATCCAACTGATCAGATGAGCCGTTTGGAAGCAACATCGTCATGAAGAAAAAGAGCCGCAAAATGTATGAAAATCTTAAAGTTGCTTATAATCTTAAAGTTAATCATAACGATGCTGCTTCCAGACGGTTCATCTGATCAGGTGGATCTAAGAGTCCTCCATCTACTCTCTCGATGACCGTCATCAGATCATGCCCCGATCAATCCTTCACGGAGACCCGAAGTCTTACAGAGGAGACAACTTGCAAACTCTCCCCTTTAGTGCAGGGAGTGTGACTAGGTCTTATTCTGAGACGGCAGTGGCGGTCCCTGCACAGACTCCACGAAAGTGGGAGTTTTGTGCAATTCCCCCCGGGTCGTCAGTCCAGCCATCCTCCTCGATTATAACAGTGGAGAAGGGTTTCTGACTGTCGGCAGCAGGTTGCACGTTGCCGAGACATTATGGCGACCCCCCTCCTGACCCCACTTTACTTTTTGTTCAACAGACACAGTGACATTCGACAACAAGAGCGCGTTCCTGCGCAACAAGAAGATCTACTACGACGTGCTGATCACGGTGCCCGCTAGAGACCTCAACCTCAGCGACGTGCCCGACGCCGATACCCCGGCCGCCAGCTCCACCAACCTGTAGACCTTCAGAAGGTGCTTAGGCCTAGGACACTGGCTTTAGTCTTACGCGATCGTACCATAATTTCGTCTTACGTGCGTATGGAAAAGTATCTTCGAGTGGCGTCCAGATCCAAATCTTCCAAGGCTGGTTTTACAGCTGTACGTGCCGATGCCGGAGCCGTGACACACGTCCCGTCCCGTCCGGGACTCCCGTACAGCTGTGAAACCAGCCCTAGTCTTCCTGTGAATGTCAGCGATTTAAGCACAAATTCAGCTCATGGGACAGAAATGGAACTTAATTTTAACAATAACCATTTTAGTTTGTGATAATTTGACAGAATTGGTATACACCCAACTGAAATACGCCATTATTAATTTTTAAATGTGGCTTTCCATCTCAGGCAACCTTACTAAATTAAAAGACAAAAATTAGTTTAATGTTAAGTTATAGCAAGGCAACTACAGCATTTTCTGTGATATTTCAATATTGAATATTGAACTAAATGAATTCTAAAGTGTTACAAACTTCGTGTAAGTATAAAGTTTGTTGGTTTTGGCTGTACAAAAATGTGACCCACAGAAATGTATAAAAATTGTGGATGTTAGTTTATATAATATAAACGTGACTGATGGATGTTTTAGGTTAAGAGGTAGGGTGTGTTAAACAAAACCATCTCAGGTTTTAAGTACTATAGGTACTGGAATTTTTTATAATTTATAAACAATTTCAAAACAATCTACTTTCTTTTCCTTTTCCGCTTCAGTGACTTGAATTGGACAAAGTGAAAGTTGGTCCATGGTCGGCTGTTATATTTGTAAATGTTCCTCAATGTATACCTTTTTTTTGCAAATGGACCAATTACCAGCATCGTTGGATTGTATGGAATGGACGTTTGTTTCGTAGTACTTCCACATTCAACCACTGGAATGGTCTTATTTATTCTGTGTTTATTATTTAAAATACTTAAGCTCCGAGAATATTGTTTATGGATAAAAATGTTATTAAATATATTGATTTTATACCTAGGTACTTATAAAGATTTTTATATGTATAGTTATTATTTTTTAAATGACAAATGAAACTATTAATTGTAAATAATATAGGGGGTTACAAGGTGTGGCCTAGGTTGCTCATAAGCCGTTATTATAAATTTTCCTGTGACCCATTAATTTATCAGGTTGCAGCTGCGTCACCACAGCTGTGAGTGCCAGAAAACTAACGCATTTCTTCCTCAACACACATAGTGTAGAAAGATGTAGAAAATGTATTTTTGATGACAGTACAATATTTAGCACAGGAAATGTATAATGTTACACTTAGTCTGAATAGCTAGATAATGTATTATGGTTTAATTATGTTACTTAATGTAATAATGCTCAAGGTATAATAAATAATTAAGTTGGTTTTTATAGTGTTTTAGTTCTTTACTTTCCTCATCCTACTAACGTTGTCAAAGGGGCCCATTATAGCACTGCAGCCCGCCATCAGTCTGCGGCGTTTATAACCTAAACGGTTATACCGCGATTGTTCGAACTCAAGAACCTCGTCTGTGGCCACCACCGTGACGCATTTATGTTGCATGTATTAATGTTGTTTTATCCTTAATTATATAATTATTTACGGGTCTTACACACGAAATAGTTTTATTTACCTTGCCCGACGTTTCGACCAGGTGACACTGGCCGTGGTCACGAGCTGAGGGTTCCTATAATGCACGACATTGTTTTGCACATACCAGTAATGTACGACATCAGCAATGTACGGCACGAGAATGCGCGACACGTATTTTGAATTCCAATGACGCGCATTGTTATGTCGTGCATTCTCGGCCCGGACCAAGAGCACAAATTAGATAGTATACGTCCAAGGACAGATAGGTAACAGCCCTAGTACAGCGCTGACGTTAGTTAAACTGACAGACTGGACCAACCATAGTCTTGTACCTCAGTTATCGATACTAGACCGTCGATATCGATACTAAGCAATAAAAATATCGACATAGGGATGTTCTTAATAGTTTTTTTTCTTTTATGACGAGGCGAGGATAATTAAAAATCAAAGTCCAAAGTAAAAAACTATTTATTGAATTAATTAAATAAATGATGAAATCAAATTAGTTTATTCAAAATTGGAATAAATATTCGTCAATTCTGTCTAAAACTACGCTGTTTCGGGAAGAAACAGCAACAAACGCAACAGCACTAAAGCCCTAAGTACCTTTCTTTCATACATATCTTCTTCATTACAATCATGATTTTGATGAATATAAATCTAATTTATACAATACAATGGTACATTAAACTAAACAATATTAATAATTGCTCGTCTTGGCCGATGTGGTCGGTGAGGTGCTTGCGACACAGCGGATTCTGGAAATAAGCACAAACTTAATGTTCAGAACGAACATTGAACTGTGATTTATTATCTGTGTTTATATCTAAGTTCTATCGTTCCATTCGTTCTCTCACTCTTTTTCACGTCAACCGCCTTAGAGGCAACACCTAAACTATCATCTTTTAAATAATAAAACTAGTGAATTAACTCTTATTATCATTTTTATTTATGTTGTCCTCAACATAAATTGGTGCCGAAACAAAAATAAACAGTTCGCGTAACGAAAAAGTGATCAGTTTCGCAAAAACCGCGAGTGACCAGTACCGAACACGTTTTGCCGGCGGTCATAAAATCAAGCAATCACGCGCATTTGGAGGTCATCATTGTGAAAATCGTGCGGGGGCCAACCTACAGAAGCACCTCGCACCAGGTTCAAGAAGATTCGGCGTAGAGCATTCGTTCCGTCGAAAAATCTTCCCACCTTCAAATTGCTTCAAAATTTGCAAGTAACGGACGCCATATTGCAATCTCCTTGCAATAGCTTCGGCTTTCGTCGGGGAACGAGAAGAGTTCACTCGGCAATCTTCGCTCGCAAAAATTCGACTTCACGTCGTTCGCCAGAGGTCGCGAGCAGTTCATTCACGCTCACTCACCGCTCACTCAAGCTGCAACTTCACTTCGTTCGGACTCATACAGCATCAATCAACATCGAACGAAACGCAATTCAATCGTTCCGTTCCGACAGGTGTTGAACGAAGGCTGCTGTCAAAGTAGACAAACGTCAAAAACAACGATTGTTTACAAACATGGTTCGAAGGAAATCTAAACAGAATTTGCTTGATGAGGAAGATGACACAAAAGTGGATTCCTGCAAAAGACTGAAGGCACAAATTGCGCAGTGCAAGGGGTCAATAACCCGGGCTGAAAGCTTTTTACGCGAACAACAGCAAGGACCTTTAGATAAGGATGCCGTAACTATCAGGTTACAACAACTAGAAAAGTTGATGACCAAATACAATGATTACCAGCTAGAACTGAGTATGGCCAACGAGGAACTGTCGGATGATGATTTCGCTAACGACGACGTTGAGGACCGAATCCTATTAGTGATGTCCAAACTTCGGAAGCTGTCATCTCCAAGCCAACTCCAACCTGCAAATACTACGGATTCATGCAATTATTATGTGAAACTTCCAGTGATGGACATTCCTGTGTTCGACGGAAAGGACTTCACCAAATACCAAACATTCATAGAGTTGTTCAGTGCGGTCATAGATAATAATTCTAGGTTAGAACCTGTGCAAAAACTATTTTATTTACGGAAATTTTTAAAAGCAGAGCCCCTAGCTCTTATAGAGGGGCTGCCATTAACTGGTGATTCCTACATTAAAGCCTTAGAATTATTGAAAAATAGGTATGATAATAAATTTTTAATGATTGTAAATCATGTGCAAGCGATAACTGATTTTGCTCCCATTGTGAAGGGCACTGCCAGCAACCTACGTGAGTTGATTTCACATTCACGTCAACATTTAGGAGCATTGAAATCTCTAGGGCAGCCCACCGAACATTGGGACATGATAATCTTGCCCATGTTATTAAAAAAGATAGATACATTTTCGTGCAGAGCCTATCATAGCGAACGTGACAACACTCAACTGCCAAAATTGGACGACTTCTTTCAATTCATAGAACGAAGAGCCAGCAGCTTTGAGGAGAGCCAAAGAAGTGAAGGTAAGACCTCCACCAATTTTAATAATTTTAATAAAAACAAAGTGACGAATTTTGCAAGCAAAACCACACCCTCTTGTAAATTTTGTGACACGAATTCCCATAAGCTATTCCAATGTCCTAAATTTGAAGCTTTGACTCCTCAGGAGAGGATTGACTTTGCATCAAAGAATAGCTTATGCAATATTTGTCTAAACTTTCATAAAAACAAATGTTTATTTCATTTTAAGTGCACACTATGTAATAGCAAAACTCATTGCTCGAAATTACACAGCGATCAAAGTGACACTAAAGCTTCATTACACAGCAACTTCAGTACAAGCACCATACTACTGCCTACTATCAAGGCAAAAATCCTCAGCCAAAATGGCAAATCCCATTTCATCGCTCGAGGCATAGTAGATAGCGGTAGTCAAGTTTCCTTTATTACTACTGAGCTTGCCAATTCTTTAAAATTGAAGTCTTTCAATAATAATTTAAATATTACAGCCTTAGGAAAACAAAGTAAATCAACTTCCAGAGCTGTCAAAGTAAAATTCATGTCGCTTCAAAAAGACTTTCAATGTCAAGTGACATGCGCAATAGTGGATCAAATCACTACAAAATTACCTCAGCACAAAGTTAACATGCAAAATATTTCCATCTCGGATTCTGTTGTACTAGCAGACGATGAATATGATACTCCGGGTGACATTTCATTCTTGTTATCTGCTGAGATATTTTTCAAAATATTAATGCCTAACAAAATCAAGCTCCAAAATAGTAACTTGTTCTTATTAGATACTGAGTTTGGTTCAATATTGTCAGGTGAAATACCAAACAAACAGCCTCAATCTCTCAATAGCAATCACATAACTCTGCATGCAGTTACCTGCAATAATGATAATGTTGATCACCTCCTACAAAAGTTTTGGGAGACTGAACTGGTCCCTGAAACGAATTTGGAGGTTATAGCAAAGCAGGACCCCTGTGAAGCCGAATTTAAACGTTCGGTACAGTTAAAAGATGGTAAGTTTCATGTGTCGTTGCCTCTTCAAGTGCCTGCAGATCAACTTAACTTAGGTAACACATTTCCCATTGCAGCGAAAACTTTAAATTATATTGAAAAAAGATTAGCTAGAGATGAGCAACTTAAAAAATATTATAATGAATTCTTAAATGAATATATAAAACTAGGTCATGCCAAGGTCATGCCTCTAGAGCATTGTGATACGGAAAAAATGTATTTCATGCAGCACTTGCCTGTCATTAAATATGATAGAAAAACAACAAAAGTCAGGGTAGTATTCAATGGAAATACCAAGGCCAACTCAAAACACAACAGCTTAAATGATGTCCTACTCAATGGGCCAAAAGTACAAAAAGATTTGTTTGACATATTAATTTTATTCAGGTCTTTCAATTATGTATTATTAACTGACATCCGTCATATGTATAGGGCCATTAACATACACCCCTCATACACACACCTACAGAACATTCTGTGGAAAGACGAAAATAACCGTAGAATTGTACTGCAATTACAGACCGTCACATACGGCCTGAAAAGCTCCAGCTACCTGGCCACTAGATGTCTGGAGGAGCTAGCACAACAGTACGAGGCGGGCTTTCCACGGGCAGCAGAGGTGATACGAGATTCGATGTATGTCGACGACGCACTCTTTGGTGGCATGTCCATTGAAGAGGCCACGAAGGTAAGAGATGAATTTATTTTATTGCTCGAGCGCGCCAACTTCAAGCTGCACAAATGGGCTGCAAATGATTCTCGTCTGTTGAAAGGAATCCCTTTGAGCAGCCAACACTTCGAACCTCACGAGCTCTGTCACGAAAATGTATCTGTAAAGGCACTGGGTTTAACGTATGATGTCAAAGACGATGTGTTAAAAGTAAGCTGTCCATTAAAAAATGTAGACAAATGGGACAAACGCTCCGTTTTGAGTGCAATAGGAACTTTTTTCGACCCGCTAGGTCTGGCAGGGCCCATCACAGTGAGGGCAAAGGAGTTTTTACAAAAAATTTGGAAACAAAACCTTAAATGGGACTCGCCCATACCTGACGACTTGCTCAGCTCTTGGAAAAAATTCTATGCAAACTTAATGGCCATGCCAATTATATCAATAAATAGAAATCTCAAAATATGTGACGCAGATCGCATCGAGCTGTTGGGCTACTGCGACGCATCTAATGTAGCTTACGGCTGCTGTATGTATGTGAGGGTAATTCATGGCAAACATGTAACGAATACATTATTATGTGCAAAATCCAGAATAGCTCCTATCAAGAACAAGCTGTCTACGCCAAAATTAGAACTAAATGCGGCGCTATTATTAGCTCAACTATATAAAAAAGTAATTTCCACTTTTCAAAAATAAAAATTGATTTTAAATACATGTTCTCAGACTCACAAGTTACCTTGTGTTGGTTGAACTCAAAAAAGAGCACTTTACCTGCTTTTGTGAAGAATAGAGTCAATCTCATAAACAATCTCACCTCAGATTGTCAATGGTTTCACATAGATGGAACACTCAATCCAGCAGACTGCTTGTCTCGTGGCTGTGACCCAACTGAGTTAACAAAAAAATCCCTATGGTGGCATGGTCCTCCTCAACTTAGTTCCTTTGAGTATACACCACAGTCAACAAGTGTTTGTAACCACATAACGTGCGACGAGGAGCAGCCTAGAGACGAGCCGCCGGCTTATTTAAATTTTATTCAAGAAGAGCCATCACTCTTTAAAAAATATTCTTCTTGGAACAAAATAACAAAAATAGTTGCCTTGTTAATAAGATTCGCTTTCAACTGCAAAAATAAAAACAATAAAATGTGTGGAAATTTATCAGCATCAGAATTAAGTAATGCTAAAAACAAAATCATCTCTCAAGTACAAAACGCGTACTTTAGCAAAGAAATATATTGTATCAAAAACAACAAACCAATAAAATCAAATTTAAAATCACTGTCTCCATTCATAGACGGCAACAATGTATTGAGGGTTAGTGGTCGCTTACAAAATGCTTCCATTCCATACTCTCAAAAATACCCTATGATATTACCTAAAAAATGTCACATAACAAATTTAATCATAAGTGACGAGCACTTAAACTTGTTACATGCTGGATTAAAGCTAACAGTGTGCAGCTTATCACAAAAATACTGGATTATAAATTGTAATAGAGAAGTTAAGAAAGTTTTAAATAAATGTATCAAATGTTACCGCTTTAGAGCTGAAGGAGCTTCTCAACTGATGGGATCCTTGCCCTCTGATCGGGTAACTGAGGCAAAAACTTTCAGCATAGTAGGCATAGACTATTGTGGACCTTTTCAAATCAAACAGTCTAGTATTCGAAGAAGCATCACTTCAAAAGGCTATGTGGCTGTATTTGTATGCTTCGCCACAAAGGCGGTTCATTTAGAATTAGTATCAGATATGACCACTCAATGTTTCATTGCAGCATTAAAACGATTCATTGCAAGACGTGGATTGCCTAAGACAATTCACTGCGATAATGCAAAAACATTTAAAGGTGCAGATAATGAGTTAAAAGAACTCTACAAAATTTTCAATTCTAAAGAGCACCAGAATGCTTTAGGTAATTTTACCACTGCATTAGGTATAGATTTTCGATATATACCTGCCTATTCGCCAACGTTTGGTGGCCTCTGGGAGGCAGCAGTAAAAAGTGCTAAATTTCATTTCAAAAGAATAATTGGCCTCAGCCTCTTCACTTACGAAGAATTCAATACAATAATTATCAGTGTTGAAGGCATTTTAAATTCCCGACCTATAACTGAAATGTCAAGAGATCCATCAGATTTCTCATTTCTCTCACCAGGCCACTTCCTAATAGGTAGAGCAATCAATGCAATCCCCGAGCCAGATATCTCTCAAATTCCAACAAGCAGGCTCAGGTTCTGGAGGCGTTGCATGCAAATTCAGCAACATTTCTGGAATGTTTGGCACAAGCAATATTTATCTCAACTGAATAGTCGCCCAAAATGGCACAAACAATTGCCAGATATTCAGGAAGGCAGTTTGGTTCTCCTAAAAAATGAGAATACAGCTCCTTTACAATGGCCTGTAGCCAGAGTAACTAAACTATTCCAGGGACCTGATCAGAGGGTAAGGGTAGCAGAAGTAAAGACATCCAAAGGCACCTCCAGAAGAGGCATACATAAGCTATGTGTTCTACCTATAGATTAGTTAGCATGTACTGAAACTAGAAATTATATAATAACTCATGTAAAATTAGCATAAACATATAGAAACTATGCATCCCACTCATACTCATAGACTAGTATAGCTTAATTAAGTACTTACTGTAAAATTTAAAAATAGCTTATTTAAGTAATTAAGTAAAATTAAAATAAATAAAAAATGATAACACCCGTCCCCCGGGAATATGTTCAGAACGAACATTGAACTGTGATTTATTATCTGTGTTTATATCTAAGTTCTATCGTTCCATTCGTTCTCTCACTCTTTTTCACGTCAACCGCCTTAGAGGCAACACCTAAATTATAACTATCATCTTTTAAATAATAAAACTAGTGAATTAACTCTTATTATCATTTTTATTTATGTTGTTCCAACACTTAAGATAAATATTTGGACAATATTACACAAGTGACAAGCTTGTCGTCTCTAAATTGCTGCCCCCAACAGGGTTGATTCATTTTGTTGACTTTACATTACATTATGTCTATTACAAATGTACTTACACTGGGTGGTGTTACGAGATTACATGAGTTTGTATGAGACGATTATATAAGCGGCGCCGCTGTCTATAATACCACCCTATGAATGCAATACCTATGATTATTAGGTTATAATCACAATAATATGTTCCCGACAAAGAATATGGCCATCCCACCTCTACCCGCGGGTCGTAGGCGACTAAGAGAATCAATACCAGTGATTGGCAGCAACCAGCAGCACTCTTGTGAGTGGGATCACCATTCCACCTGCCAAGCGTGGTGATTATGGCAAAGCCTTGTCCCCGCAGTGGGATGTTTAAGGGCGGTTATGACGATGTTGAACAGTTATTGCACGATACTACCGTGCGATACTATCTTGCGTCCTATTGCTGTCGCCTCGATATTATCGCAGCTGTGTGTACGATCGCAAGCGCTTATACAAAATTGACTAGAAATAGATATCGCACGATAATATCTCGTCTGTTTGGTGGAGCCTTCATAAGAAACTTATTTATTTACCTCGACCGCCGCCGCCGCCGCCTCTGCCGCCGCCGCCTCTGCCGCCGCCGCCTCTGCCGCCAACGCCGCCACCGTCGCCGCCCTCTGGCGGCGGCGGCGGCGGTGGCGGCATAACATACATAATATGATTAGTATAAGTTATAATTACAATAATATTTATGCCGTTTTCCCGACAAAAATTGGGCCATCCCACCTCTACCCGCGTGTCGTAGGCGACCAAGAGAAACAATACCAGTGAGGCAGCATCCAGCAGCACTCTTGTGAGTAATATTACTAACTTACTGCGATCACCATTCCACCTGCCAAGCGTGGTGATTATGGCAAAGCCTTGTCCCCGCAATGGTACGTTTATGGGCGGTTATGACGATGATGAGCAGTTAGCTTATTGCACGATACTACCGTGCGATACTATCTTGCGTCCTATTGCTGTCGCCTCGATATTATCGCAGCTGTGTGTACGATCGCAAGCGTCCTTTTACAAAATTGACTAGAAATAGATATCGCACGATAATATCTCGTCTGTTTAGTGTAGCCTTCATAAAAAACTTATTTATTTACATCGGCCGCCGCCGCCGCTTCCGCCGCCGCCGTCGCCTCCGCCGCCTCTGCCGCCACCACCTTCTACGCCGCCGCCGCCTCTGCTGTTAGAGTTTCAGCTACGTGCAACCGATGCGGGATCTTGCTGCTTTCCGCTACCACCTGCTACCTACGGAGTACAACAAATACAAGTTATTTTCGTACAAGTTTCCTAGTTCCTAAAAACTTTTTGCGCTTTTCAAGTGCCAATCTTTGCAAAGCGGAAGACGTATTAATGCGCTCTTCTGAATATGAGCCTTTTAAAATTTTGTTCGTTGTTGTACAAAGATTATGAATTTGAACTCGGCAAACTAAAGCAATGAAATGATTCAATGCATCAGCGTGATGTTGGGGGCATCCAAACCAATCAACATCAGCTGTTCTTAAAAATTCTGCTCTAATGTCTGTCAGTATGTGAGGTCGGTGAGGATATTTATCCATGAAGCTGTTAATGATACTAATCAGAGTTCTGAAAAGCATTACAAATACAGATTTAGGGTACATGAGATTACGGCCGCGTAAAGATTTTCGTTCCCGGTAAGTTATCCAATCGTGTAGATCTGAAGGATCTCGAGACAAGTAACGTTTGCAGGTTTGGCATTTGAATTTCGCAATAAGTTTTCTGGAAACATAGCCAGCAGTAAAAGCAGACGCGTGTGCGCTGGTCTTCTCCATTCGGGCTCGGCGGAACAGCTGCGCTCCGCCGAGTCCGGGTGGAGCCGTGGAAATTGTGGGGCGCTGTTCCGCCTCTATCGCTGCTAGCGCGTCCAGCGCTGCCGCCTCCATCGCCGCTTCCTCGGCCTCGGCCTCCGCCACCGCCGCTGCCTCCGCCACCGCCGCCGCCGCTGCCTCCGCCGCCGCCGCTTCTGCCGCCGCTGCCTCTGCCGCCGCCGCCCTGCTGGGAGACGCTGCCTGTACCGCCCGAGATGAAGACCCTGCAATGCAAACATCTTTGACAGGCTCATTATTTTTATTTAGTGTAAAAAGTAAAGCACCCATGTCATCCTCACAGTTCGCGTGAGGTGAATGAGGCCCCATGGTATTTGTAATTAAAAGTGATTTGAAAGAGCACTGAAATGAGTAAGCGTCTGGCTGGTTGGACCTGTGATTTAGGGCGCGTACGCGGCCAAAAAAATTTTCTAATGGATCCTGATTCAAGTTGCGTGTGTAGAAGAATGACACACCAATCTTCTTTAAATCAGTCCATATTTCAATAAAACTATTTAACGTTATGATCCAATTTCCAAGTGTAGGAACCCACTTTTTTTTTAAAATGCCCCCTGGAATGGATCTTTCAAAGAAAAAAGATTTCTCGAGGATACCGATAGCCTCTACCCAGAACGATACGTGTTTGCTGACACCGCCGACGTCCTTGACCGGGCCGCGCATCTTCCCTGCGTCTGAGGCGCCGTGGCGGGAGCCGTTCACGCTGTCGAACAGCCGGTCAAAGAACAGCACAGCGTCTGCAGTCGTCTTCATTGTCGGCGACACGAGAGATCCGTCAGCGTTGGTTTCTAAAACATTATTGCATAAATCAAACTAACAAATTAAATTTTATTAATTCGCTTATATATAATATTTGTAGAGAAAAAAAAAGATAAATTATTATGTTTAAATAATAATGTTTTAAGATGTCCTTTTGGTAAACAAACACAATCTGTTTTACAGGCCCAAATAAGAACATCTTAATGCACTCTATACAAAAAAAGCAATATTAAAAATTTTGAAAAAACCCGCGACTGATGTAATTAAAAAGGATTAAATAAATTTTTTGAAAAATCCCCGACTGAAAGGAAGTAACTAATGACAAAAGTAAATAGCGTTTTAAAAAGTGTTAAATTGTCGCGAGGTCTGTCATAATTATAGACAACTAATTAATTATAACTTTCCTTAGTGCTTCCTACCTTTGTACATTTGTTTGTTGTAGAAAAACACAGCAATATCAAATAATATAAAACATATTATGTTATACTACACACATTCACCTACCTATTAATATAATTACATACTCAAGAAAATCCGTCGGGGCTGCCATTGCCATCTCTACTCCCAACTTCAATTAACCAACTATTTATAATTGCGTACCTACCCAACGTAATGTCAATTAACCACAAACTTATAAAACTGCAAAATGTTAGTTCATTTCAGGGCAGGGAATGGCAGACTGAATGACGTATAAATCAGTAAAATATTACATTAGTAAAACTTACCATATCTTGCCGTATATCTGAGCATTGCACTCATTCGCTCACTCAGCACTTGAGTGCAAGTTTTCACCTGAAACAATTTCAATTCAATTTATTTATATAAAAATTATTGTAACATTACAGATTGATTATCCAAAGCGATACAATAATATAACTTTACACTAGAGACGAAATAGGCATTCCTCTTTCTAGCCTTCCCTTGCACTCATTCATCAATCTTTCAATCCCATCCGCGAACAAGTCACAGTGTGGTGCTGCGGCGAGCAGGGAGCCGAGCAGTCTTCGCGCGCGCGCGACGGACGAGCGCCGGTACAGGTTGGTGCGCGAGCGCGGCGCACGCGACGAACAGCGGGAGGCTGCGCGCGCGCCCGTAACGCACAAATAAATATGATGTCAAATAAGTTTTTCACGGAAATTATTAGACAGCACAGTGGATGTTAATAACAAGTTTCATACAAACCTTCATCCGTTGCGATGTCGTTGGGGTGATGTGCTCATCGTTGAGCTTGTGGAGCAACCGAATGTCTCCCAGCTGGCAGTCTGCCTTATACACATCAACGATGTCGTTCCAGGTGGCTGTGTTGCCACAGAAGGAAAGGTCTTTATTCAGTAAGTTATTACGAATGCCTTTGATGAGATGCGGTGGGTCATAAATTATATTTAATCTATGCCCATTGATGTTAATTTTGTGGCCTGAAACCATAAACGAGACAATGTAGATATTGATATTAACAACTCAAGTTTTAATAATCAATATAGGTCGTTTGCTGTGTCGCTGGCTCGGAGGGTTCGGAGTGCAGTGAGCTTAATATTAAACGGGCAATGCTCAGAATGCTCACCTTCTGGCCGCTCATTTAATAACAGCTGCTCCCGTCTAGCGTCCTCCCGGAAACTTTTCAGGCACGTCTGAAAAGTTGATCCTTGATCGCAAACAAGGGCCATTGGGTTCAAACCCGTTTGAGCAACCGCTTCTACGACGTCCTGCAAATAAGACAAGTAATGATTACAAAAATTGACAAATAGAACAGAAATACATATATCTTTTTCATTATATAACATAATGTTACCCTCAAAATATTCTTTAAAGTGACAGCAGAAGTCGTCCCTTCACAGAAATAGAAGGCCACCATTTGTCTCCACGACGAGCAAATACCCCGCACCATAAATACCAAACTGTGGTCACACAGTTTCTTTTCATTTCCGTTGCCTAGGTTCACAAAACCGTTAATCTCATCTTGAGACTCCACAAATGTCAAGTGAGGTGCTAGAGCCATTTCGTCAAAGACGATGGCACAGGCCTTCTTTTTTGCATCCCATGTTTTTACAGTCTCTGCCAGCTGGTTAAGGACATTTTTATTCAGTCCGGGAGCTATGAGGAATTCGTGGGTAAAGGTGCTCAATGTCCTTCTAGAAGGCAAAATAAATAGCTTTTGAAGCAATTTATATCCCTTTGTACTTTGCTTGAGCAGCGTCAGGGCCAGGAGCTTTTCATCAGTTGTGAATCGCCTTCTTTTTTTGTGCTTGTTAGCCTGGTTCACCTGCATATAGATGAAAGTCTTCGAGTGCCGCGGTAATTGCTCGACCATCGACTTGAATGATTGTTGCTCACTCAAGTCCTGCGCTTTCTTCAGTCTATCCTGAAATTGTGTCACTAGTCTCTTCTTGGAGCTTATAATTCCAAGACATTTGCGGTATATTTTTTTGCACCGTGGTGTCAATGCTTGAACAGACTTAACGATCCTGTTCCTGCGAGAGGGGATGACACGGCCCTCGATCGGCACGGAGGTGGCCGACGAGGTGGTGGGCACTGCCAATACAGCCTCTGCACCTGAAAATTATATAAACACAAACTGTGAATAGAAATATCTCAGCATGAAGCAATATACCCAATTTAAAACTAGTCAAATTTACCTTGAAGAGGGTGAGATGCCATGCTACGATCTTCGGTCGACACGGAAACGGCCGACGAAGTGGAAGGTACTGCCGATGCTGCCTCTGCACCTGAAAATTGTATAAACACAAGCAGTAAATAAAAAAAGAGCGTCAGTGGCGTCGGGGATAAGATGCGGTCTATCATATTGAAAGGTCCGGAGTTCGATCTCCGGCTGGGCCAAGTACCAATGAGTTTTTCTCAAAACTTAAGTACATTTACTGACTGCTCTCAAACGGTGAAGGAAAACATCGTGAGGAAACCTGCATACGCCGAAGAAGAAATTCTTAGGCGCATGTGAAGTCCGCCAACCCGCACTGGGCTAGCGTGGTGGACTACAGCCCGAACGCCCTCGTTGAGAGGGTAGGCCTGAGCCCCAGCAGTGGGGACGTTAATAGGCTGTTGAAGATGATGAAGCAGTAAATAAAAATATCTCAACATGAATGAATATCCAAAAAACTGGTCAAATTTACCTTGAAGAGGGTGAGATGCCATGCTACGATCTTCGGTCGGCACGGAAACGGCCGACGAAGTGGAAGGTACTGCCGATGCTGCCTCTGCACCTGAAAATTGTATAAACACAAGCAGTAAATAAAAAAAGAGCGTCAGTGGCGTCGGGGATAAGATGCGGTCATCATATTGAAAGGTCCGGAGTTCGATCTCCGGCTGGGCCAAGTACCAATGAGTATTTCTCAAAACTTAAGTACATTTACTGACTGCTCTCAAACGGTGAAGGAAAACATCGCGAGGAAACCTGCATACGTCGAAGAAAAAATTCTTAGGCGCATGTGAAGTCCGCCAACCCGCACTGGGCTAGCGTGGTGGACTACAGCCCGAACGCCCTCGTTGAGAGGGTAGGCCTGAGCCCCAGCAGTGGGGACGTTAAAAGGCTGTTGATGATGATGAAGCAGTAAATAAAAATATCTCAACATGAATGAATATCCAATTAAAAACTAGTCAAATTTACCTTGAAGAGGGTGAGATGCCATGCTACGATCTATGGTCGGCACGGAAACGGCCGACGAAGTGGAAGGTACTGCCGATGCTGCCTCTGCACCTGAAAATTATATTTACACCAACAGTGAGTTGTTCATTTCTTTAGGTAGGTACTTTAAAAATGTAAACAATCTTGATTTATCTTGATAATAAGACATTATAAAGATTGTTTACACTTTTTTAAACACCTAAGTAATGGACTATAGAAGTATCTCACATAACATTATAATTATTAAGTATATCATTTATATTGAGAGTAGTCAGATGGTTCTCTATCGCAGTTGCATTACGTGATAACTCCATAAATGATTCTGATGCTACTAAGAACAATATGTTATAATAGTAATAATTCATTATAATTCTACTATATTACCTATGTGGTTCAGTCACAACTATCTACTTGACTAACTACATACTAAGGACTACATGAGGACTATACACAATACACACACCGGCACATTCAGGAGAACAAAAAACATTACTTTACATAATACTGCCCGCAGCTTCGCCCGCATGGGATAAGTACCTATAAACCATCCGGAATAACATATCTGAATGATAGTAAAGACTGCATCAAAATTCGTTGCGTAGTTTTAAAGATCTAAGTGTACAGAGGGATAGAAATACTGTTTTATACTATGTAAGAATAAGGGTACGATTATATACTTATGCATGAGTGGTAAAGGCGACTGAGCAGCCAGCAGCACTCTTGTTGAATAAGGCAAAACCCCGTTTATGGGGAGGCCTTGTCCCTGCAGTAGGATGTTTATAGGCTCATGAAAATGACGACATTATTATTAATTTATAAGTATTTTACTAGTGAAACACTAGTCCAATGTGCTGGTGTGTACCATATTTTAAAAAACACAATAAATATGTAATCAACTAACTTAAGGTTGGGTATATAATATATTTATTGTTTTTCTTAAAACAAGAAAATCTACTAAATTGATAAGATGAAAATGAAAAAAAAAACATGCTACAAGTAGGTACTTTTCATTTACCAGCATTTTCAATCGTCAATTTATGTTTTTTGGTTTGGTGGTAACTATGGTCATGATCAACTGTAAAGATCAAATTAATAAAAAAAAGATAAAAATTTTTGAATTGATTTTGTAGCTAAGTTTCACTTTGGTGAAATTGATTTGGTGATTGGTCGGAGAGTAAAATTAACATTGACACACAGTAGTGTCCAGTAAGTCCATGGGAGAATTATTTTAACCATAGCGCTACCAGTGTAGTGCCAGACAGTAGTGTCACAAGGAACGGAGGACCAAGTTCCTCCTTCTGTGCTAGAGAAGTGAGAGTAGGAGAATTGTGGAGTCCACATCCGCTAGCAGAGCTGCTAATGTATTAAAATAATAATAAATAATAATTCTGGCCTCCAATTAGAGATCCTAGATTCAGATTAAGAAAATAAAAAAAACAGAACACTGTCACTTTAAGTTCTACAAAACACATGGATATAGATAATTTGACTGCTCCCAACCGGTGAAGGAAAACATCGTGAGGAAACCTGCATCTGCCGAAGCAGACATTCTTAGGCGCATGTGAAGTCCACCAACCCGCACTGGGCTAGTGTGGTGGACTATTAGTCCGAACGCCCTCGTTGAGAGGGTAGGCCTGAGCCCCAGCAGTGGGTACATGATAATAGGCTGTTGATGATGATATATAATTTACCTGAAAACAAAGGTCGCTTCTGTGTGGTAGTAGAGATCATTAGATGAGATAATTTTGTATGTCCAGTATCCCAATCTGCAAGTTAATATGAAAATTATTATTGGAATGTTTACACTGTAGTCTAGTCATTGAAGTTATTTTAGTTACAAGTACTTACGAACTGAAATGGGTCGTTCAGGGATTCTCGATTGAATCTCCATTTCCGAAAAAAGTGTTGGAATGGAGTTGTACTCCCTACTTCCATCCCATTTTATATATTTGGCCTCAAAATGAAGGCTGCAGACCCTTTGCTTGGATTGTCTCTCGAGGTCTTCGTTAAGCTTCAGACGATGGGAAGTTTTCATAAAGATGACGTCATTCCATATTTCTAGATGGGATTTTTCCCTTGGAACAACATACATAGTTGCAGAGATAGATGTCGATGGGCATCTTACGATGCAACATTTCAATATATTGGGCATTACCTGTAAAGTACGTACGTGATAAATTAACCTCTCCAGTCATATGACGAATTTGATATAGAAAATAGCCGCGGCTATTAACTTTTTCCATGATAAAAGTCACATCCAAAGATATTTGGTTTATAAGTTAAGACAAATCAAATCCAATAGATTTTCAACCACAACGGTTGAGGCACAAATTACAATACAATACGTACGTTTCCCGGTAAATTCTTCAAATCTTCACTGAATTGACTAACACTAAAATAATAAATAAAATACGTCCTGTCACAAATTAGACAGAATCACAAATTATAATAAGTAAAATTAAAAGAAAATAGGAATTAGAATGTAGCTAATTTTTTTCCTTCAAGGTTAGAATACGTCCAACGTAAACTTTGAATTTGAATTTCAAAAAGAAGCATAGACTATATACTATAATTTATCGAATGTCACTGTCAGTTATGATCACGAAGTTAGTTGTTGTTTCCGAAAATGACAGCTAGGCCATTCCCCGTCATTGTTCATGTCTTAGTAATAGCGAAAGCAGGTCTCATTGGTTGATTCCAACGCCTGACCAAGAGTGCCCGTCATAGTATTGTACAGCATAACAATTGGAATCAAAACAAAGAGTGACGTCACATTAAAAAAGTAAAAAGCCGCTAGGGATGGGTGATTTACTGATTTGATTGATTTTTCTTATTTGACGATGGTTGATGGTTCACGTTGCCTAACGTTCTAACTACTGTCGCTCGCTTCACTCGCTCCAAAAGGGTTTACATTGAACCTAACAGCTCGTCGCTTCGCTCCTCGCACCTAACCTTCGGGGTGGGCTGACTACATTTCTGGATCTATCTATGAAATCGACTCAATGCAATCAATCGTCTTTCGGAACAGCACTACCTAGTATCCAAGCCTCAAAATTCCGAGTCACCTGATTGGCCAACCAATCGGCCAATCACGCGATGTCGCCAAATACGGTGCTGTACACCACAAATTAGATAGTATACGTCCAAGGACAGATAGGTAACAGCCCTAGTACAGCGCTGACGTTAGTTAAACTGACAGACTGGACCAACCATAGTCTTGTACCTCAGTTATCGATACTAGACCGTCGATATCGATACTAGGCAATAAAAATATCGACATAGGGATGTTCTTAATAGTTTTTTTTCTTTTATGACGAGGCGAGGATAATTAAAAATCAAAGTCCAAAGTAAAAAACTATTTATTGAATTAATTAAATAAATGATGAAATCAAATTAGTTTATTCAAAATTGGAATAAATATTCGTCAATTCTGTCTAAAACTACGCTGTTTCGGGAAGAAACAGCAACAAACGCAACAGCACTAGAGCCCTAAGTACCTTTCTTTCATACATATCTTCTTCATTACAATCATGATTTTAATGAATATAAATCTAATTTATACAATACAATGGTACATTAAACTAAACAATATTAATAATTGCTCGTCTTGGCCGATGTGGTCGGTGAGGTGCTTGCGACACAGCGGATTCTGGAAATAAGCACAAACTTAAGATAAATATTTGGACAATATTACACAAGTGACAAGCTTGTCGTCTCTAAATTGCTGCCCTAAACAGGGTTGATTCATTTTGTTGACTTTACATTATGTCTATTACAAATGTACTTACACTGGGTGGTGTTACGAGATTACATGAGTTTGTATGAGACGATTATATAAGCGGCGCCGCTGTCTATAATACCACCCTATGAATGCAATACCTATGATTATTAGGTTATAATCACAATAATATGTTCCCGACAAAGAATATGGCCATCCCACCTCTACCCGCGGGTCGTAGGCGACTAAGAGAATCAATACCAGTGATTGGCAGCAACCAGCAGCACTCTTGTGAGTGGGATCACCATTCCACCTGCCAAGCGTGGTGATTATGGCAAAGCCTTGTCCCCGCAGTGGGATGTTTAAGGGCGGTTATGACGATGTTGAACAGTTATTGCACGATACTACCGTGCGATACTATCTTGCGTCCTATTGCTGTCGCCTCGATATTATCGCAGCTGTGTGTACGATCGCAAGCGCTTATACAAAATTGACTAGAAATAGATATCGCACGATAATATCTCGTCTGTTTGGTGGAGCCTTCATAAGAAACTTATTTATTTACCTCGACCGCCGCCGCCGCCGCCTCTGCCGCCGCCGCCTCTGCCGCCGCCGCCTCTGCCGCCGCCGCCTCTGCCGCCAACGCCGCCACCGTCGCCGCCCTCTGGCGGCGGCGGCGGCGGTGGCGGCATAACATACATAATATGATTAGTATAAGTTATAATTACAATAATATTTATGCCGTTTTCCCGACAAAAATTGGGCCATCCCACCTCTACCCGCGTGTCGTAGGCGACCAAGAGAAACAATACCAGTGAGGCAGCATCCAGCAGCACTCTTGTGAGTAATATTACTAACTTACTGCGATCACCATTCCACCTGCCAAGCGTGGTGATTATGGCAAAGCCTTGTCCCCGCAATGGTACGTTTATGGGCGGTTATGACGATGATGAGCAGTTAGCTTATTGCACGATACTACCGTGCGATACTATCTTGCGTCCTATTGCTGTCGCCTCGATATTATCGCAGCTGTGTGTACGATCGCAAGCGTCCTTTTACAAAATTGACTAGAAATAGATATCGCACGATAATAACTCGTCTGTTTAGTGTAGCCTTCATAAAAAACTTATTTATTTACATCGGCCGCCGCCGCCGCTTCCGCCGCCGCCGTCGCCTCCGCCGCCTCTGCCGCCACCACCTTCTACGCCGCCGCCGCCTCTGCTGTTAGAGTTTCAGCTACGTGCAACCGATGCGGGATCTTGCTGCTTTCCGCTACCACCTGCTACCTACGGAGTACAACAAATACAAGTTATTTTCGTACAAGTTTCCTAGTTCCTAAAAACTTTTTGCGCTTTTCAAGTGCCAATCTTTGCAAAGCGGAAGACGTATTAATGCGCTCTTCTGAATATGAGCCTTTTAAAATTTTGTTCGTTGTTGTACAAAGATTATGAATTTGAACTCGGCAAACTAAAGCAATGAAATGATTCAATGCATCAGCGTGATGTTGGGGGCATCCAAACCAATCAACATCAGCTGTTCTTAAAAATTCTGCTCTAATGTCTGTCAGTATGTGAGGTCGGTGAGGATATTTATCCATGAAGCTGTTAATGATACTAATCAGAGTGCTGAAAAGCATTACAAATACAGATTTAGGGTACATGAGATTACGGCCGCGTAAAGATTTTCGTTCCCGGTAAGTTATCCAATCGTGTAGATCTGAAGGATCTCGAGACAAGTAACAACGTTTGCAGGTTTGGCATTTGAATTTCGCAATAAGTTTTCTGGAAACATAGCCAGCAGTAAAAGCAGACGCGTGTGCGCTGGTCTTCTCCATTCGGGCTCGGCGGAACAGCTGCGCTCCGCCGAGTCCGGGTGGAGCCGTGGAAATTGTGGGGCGCTGTTCCGCCTCTATCGCTGCTAGCGCGTCCAGCGCTGCCGCCTCCATCGCCGCTTCCTCGGCCTCGGCCTCCGCCACCGCCGCTGCCTCCGCCACCGCCGCCGCCGCTGCCTCCGCCGCCGCCGCTTCTGCCGCCGCTGCCTCTGCCGCCGCCGCCCTGCTGGGAGACGCTGCCTGTACCGCCCGAGATGAAGACCCTGCAATGCAAACATCTTTGACAGGCTCATTATTTTTATTTAGTGTAAAAAGTAAAGCACCCATGTCATCCTCACAGTTCGCGTGAGGTGAATGAGGCCCCATGGTATTTGTAATTAAAAGTGATTTGAAAGAGCACTGAAATGAGTAAGCGTCTGGCTGGTTGGACCTGTGATTTAGGGCGCGTACGCGGCCAAAAAAATTTTCTAATGGATCCTGATTCAAGTTGCGTGTGTAGAAGAATGACACACCAATCTTCTTTAAATCAGTCCATATTTCAATAAAACTATTTAACGTTATGATCCAATTTCCAAGTGTAGGAACCCACTTTTTTTTTAAAATGCCCCCTGGAATGGATCTTTCAAAGAAAAAAGATTTCTCGAGGATACCGATAGCCTCTACCCAGAACGATACGTGTTTGCTGACACCGCCGACGTCCTTGACCGGGCCGCGCATCTTCCCTGCGTCTGAGGCGCCGTGGCGGGAGCCGTTCACGCTGTCGAACAGCCGGTCAAAGAACAGCACAGCGTCTGCAGTCGTCTTCATTGTCGGCGACACGAGAGATCCGTCAGCGTTGGTTTCTAAAACATTATTGCATAAATCAAACTAACAAATTAAATTTTATTAATTCGCTTATATATATATATTTGTAGAGAAAAAAAAAGATAAATTATTATGTTTAAATAATAATGTTTTAAGATGTCCTTTTGGTAAACAAACACAATCTGTTTTACAGGCCCAAATAAGAACATCTTAATGCACTCTATACAAAAAAAGCAATATTAAAAATTTTGAAAAAACCCGCGACTGATGTAATTAAAAAGGATTAAATAAATTTTTTGAAAAATCCCCGACTGAAAGGAAGTAACTAATGACAAAAGTAAATAGCGTTTTAAAAAGTGTTAAATTGTCGCGACGTCTGTCATAATTATAGACAACTAATTAATTATAACTTTCCTTAGTGCTTCCTACCTTTGTACATTTGTTTGTTGTAGAAAAACACAGCAATATCAAATAATATAAAACATATTATGTTATACTACACACATTCACCTACCTATTAATATAATTACATACTCAAGAAAATCCGTCGGGGCTGCCATTGCCATCTCTACTCCCAACTTCAATTAACCAACTATTTATAATTGCGTACCTACCCAACGTAATGTCAATTAACCACAAACTTATAAAACTGCAAAATGTTAGTTCATTTCAGGGCAGGGAATGGCAGACTGAATGACGTATAAATCAGTAAAATATTACATTAGTAAAACTTACCATATCTTGCCGTATATCTGAGCATTGCACTCATTCGCTCACTCAGCACTTGAGTGCAAGTTTTCACCTGAAACAATTTCAATTCAATTTATTTATATAAAAATTATTGTAACATTACAGATTGATTATCCAAAGCGATACAATAATATAACTTTACACTAGAGACGAAATAGGCATTCCTCTTTCTAGCCTTCCCTTGCACTCATTCATCAATCTTTCAATCCCATCCGCGAACAAGTCACAGTGTGGTGCTGCGGCGAGCAGGGAGCCGAGCAGTCTTCGCGCGCGCGCGACGGACGAGCGCCGGTACAGGTTGGTGCGCGAGCGCGGCGCACGCGACGAACAGCGGGAGGCTGCGCGCGCGCCCGTAACGCACAAATAAATATGATGTCAAATAAGTTTTTCACGGAAATTATTAGACAGCACAGTGGATGTTAATAACAAGTTTCATACAAACCTTCATCCGTTGCGATGTCGTTGGGGTGATGTGCTCATCGTTGAGCTTGTGGAGCAACCGAATGTCTCCCAGCTGGCAGTCTGCCTTATACACATCAACGATGTCGTTCCAGGTGGCTGTGTTGCCACAGAAGGAAAGGTCTTTATTCAGTAAGTTATTACGAATGCCTTTGATGAGATGCGGTGGGTCATAAATTATATTTAATTTATGCCCATTGATGTTAATTTTGTGGCCTGAAACCATAAACGAGACAATGTAGATATTGATATTAACAACTCAAGTTTTAATAATCAATATAGGTCGTTTGCTGTGTCGCTGGCTCGGAGGGTTCGGAGTGCAGTGAGCTTAATATTAAACGGGCAATGCTCAGAATGCTCACCTTCTGGCCGCTCATTTAATAACAGCTGCTCCCGTCTAGCGTCCTCCCGGAAACTTTTCAGGCACGTCTGAAAAGTTGATCCTTGATCGCAAACAAGGGCCATTGGGTTCAAACCCGTTTGAGCAACCGCTTCTACGACGTCCTGCAAATAAGACAAGTAATGATTACAAAAATTGACAAATAGAACAGAAATACATATATCTTTTTCATTATATAACATAATGTTACCCTCAAAATATTCTTTAAAGTGACAGCAGAAGTCGTCCCTTCACAGAAATAGAAGGCCACCATTTGTCTCCACGACGAGCAAATACCCCGCACCATAAATACCAAACTGTGGTCACACAGTTTCTTTTCATTTCCGTTGCCTAGGTTCACAAAACCGTTAATCTCATCTTGAGACTCCACAAATGTCAAGTGAGGTGCTAGAGCCATTTCGTCAAAGACGATGGCACAGGCCTTCTTTTTTGCATCCCATGTTTTTACAGTCTCTGCCAGCTGGTTAAGGACATTTTTATTCAGTCCGGGAGCCATGAGGAATTCGTGGGTAAAGGTGCTCAATGTCCTTCTAGAAGGCAAAATAAATAGCTTTTGAAGCAATTTATATCCCTTTGGACTTTGCTTGAGCAGCGTCAGGGCCAGGAGCTTTTCATCAGTTGTGAATCGCCTTCTTTTTTTGTGCTTGTTAGCCTGGTTCACCTGCATATAGATGAAAGTCTTCGAGTGCCGCGGTAATTGCTCGACCATCGACTTGAATGATTGTTGCTCACTCAAGTCCTGCGCTTTCTTCAGTCTATCCTGAAATTGTGTCACTAGTCTCTTCTTGGAGCTTATAATTCCAAGACATTTGCGGTATATTTTTTTGCACCGTGGTGTCAATGCTTGAACAGACTTAACGATCCTGTTCCTGCGAGAGGGGATGACACGGCCCTCGATCGGCACGGAGGTGGCCGACGAGGTGGTGGGCACTGCCAATACAGCCTCTGCACCTGAAAATTATATAAACACAAACTGTGAATAGAAATATCTCAGCATGAAGCAATATACCCAATTTAAAACTAGTCAAATTTACCTTGAAGAGGGTGAGATGCCATGCTACGATCTTCGGTCGACACGGAAACGGCCGACGAAGTGGAAGGTACTGCCGATGCTGCCTCTGCACCTGAAAATTGTATAAACACAAGCAGTAAATAAAAAAAGAGCGTCAGTGGCGTCGGGGATAAGATGCGGTCTATCATATTGAAAGGTCCGGAGTTCGATCTCCGGCTGGGCCAAGTACCAATGAGTTTTTCTCAAAACTTAAGTACATTTACTGACTGCTCTCAAACGGTGAAGGAAAACATCGTGAGGAAACCTGCATACGCCGAAGAAGAAATTCTTAGGCGCATGTGAAGTCCGCCAACCCGCACTGGGCTAGCGTGGTGGACTACAGCCCGAACGCCCTCGTTGAGAGGGTAGGCCTGAGCCCCAGCAGTGGGGACGTTAATAGGCTGTTGAAGATGATGAAGCAGTAAATAAAAATATCTCAACATGAATGAATATCCAAAAAACTGGTCAAATTTACCTTGAAGAGGGTGAGATGCCATGCTACGATCTTCGGTCGGCACGGAAACGGCCGACGAAGTGGAAGGTACTGCCGATGCTGCCTCTGCACCTGAAAATTGTATAAACACAAGCAGTAAATAAAAAAAGAGCGTCAGTGGCGTCGGGGATAAGATGCGGTCATCATATTGAAAGGTCCGGAGTTCGATCTCCGGCTGGGCCAAGTACCAATGAGTATTTCTCAAAACTTAAGTACATTTACTGACTGCTCTCAAACGGTGAAGGAAAACATCGCGAGGAAACCTGCATACGTCGAAGAAAAAATTCTTAGGCGCATGTGAAGTCCGCCAACCCGCACTGGGCTAGCGTGGTGGACTACAGCCCGAACGCCCTCGTTGAGAGGGTAGGCCTGAGCCCCAGCAGTGGGGACGTTAAAAGGCTGTTGATGATGATGAAGCAGTAAATAAAAATATCTCAACATGAATGAATATCCAATTAAAAACTAGTCAAATTTACCTTGAAGAGGGTGAGATGCCATGCTACGATCTATGGTCGGCACGGAAACGGCCGACGAAGTGGAAGGTACTGCCGATGCTGCCTCTGCACCTGAAAATTATATTTACACCAACAGTGAGTTGTTCATTTCTTTAGGTAGGTACTTTAAAAATGTAAACAATCTTGATTTATCTTGATAATAAGACATTATAAAGATTGTTTACACTTTTTTAAACACCTAAGTAATGGACTATAGAAGTATCTCACATAACATTATAATTATTAAGTATATCATTTATATTGAGAGTAGTCAGATGGTTCTCTATCGCAGTTGCATTACGTGATAACTCCATAAATGATTCTGATGCTACTAAGAACAATATGTTATAATAGTAATAATTCATTATAATTCTACTATATTACCTATGTGGTTCAGTCACAACTATCTACTTGACTAACTACATACTAAGGACTACATGAGGACTATACACAATACACACACCGGCACATTCAGGAGAACAAAAAACATTACTTTACATAATACTGCCCGCAGCTTCGCCCGCATGGGATAAGTACCTATAAACCATCCGGAATAACATATCTGAATGATAGTAAAGACTGCATCAAAATTCGTTGCGTAGTTTTAAAGATCTAAGTGTACAGAGGGATAGAAATACTGTTTTATACTATGTAAGAATAAGGGTACGATTATATACTTATGCATGAGTGGTAAAGGCGACTGAGCAGCCAGCAGCACTCTTGTTGAATAAGGCAAAACCCCGTTTATGGGGAGGCCTTGTCCCTGCAGTGGGATGTTTATAGGCTCATGAAAATGACGACATTATTATTAATTTATAAGTATTTTACTAGTGAAACACTAGTCCAATGTGCTGGTGTGTACCATATTTTAAAAAACACAATAAATATGTAATCAACTAACTTAAGGTTGGGTATATAATATATTTATTGTTTTTCTTAAAACAAGAAAATCTACTAAATTGATAAGATGAAAATGAAAAAAAAAAGCATGCTACAAGTAGGTACTTTTCATTTACCAGCATTTTCAATCGTCAATTTATGTTTTTTGGTTTGGTGGTAACTATGGTCATGATCAACTGTAAAGATCAAATTAATAAAAAAAAGATAAAAATTTTTGAATTGATTTTGTAGCTAAGTTTCACTTTGGTGAAATTGATTTGGTGATTGGTCGGAGAGTAAAATTAACATTGACACACAGTAGTGTCCAGTAAGTCCATGGGAGAATTATTTTAACCATAGCGCTACCAGTGTAGTGCCAGACAGTAGTGTCACAAGGAACGGAGGACCAAGTTCCTCCTTCTGTGCTAGAGAAGTGAGAGTAGGAGAATTGTGGAGTCCACATCCGCTAGCAGAGCTGCTAATGTATTAAAATAATAAAAAATAATAATTCTGGCCTCCAATTAGAGATCCTAGATTCAGATTAAGAAAATAAAAAAAACAGAACACTGTCACTTTAAGTTCTACAAAACACATGGATATAGATAATTTGACTGCTCCCAACCGGTGAAGGAAAACATCGTGAGGAAACCTGCATCTGCCGAAGCAGACATTCTTAGGCGCATGTGAAGTCCACCAACCCGCACTGGGCTAGTGTGGTGGACTATTAGTCCGAACGCCCTCGTTGAGAGGGTAGGCCTGAGCCCCAGCAGTGGGTACATGATAATAGGCTGTTGATGATGATATATAATTTACCTGAAAACAAAGGTCGCTTCTGTGTGGTAGTAGAGATCATTAGATGAGATAATTTTGTATGTCCAGTATCCCAATCTGCAAGTTAATATGAAAATTATTATTGGAATGTTTACACTGTAGTCTAGTCATTGAAGTTATTTTAGTTACAAGTACTTACGAACTGAAATGGGTCGTTCAGGGATTCTCGATTGAATCTCCATTTCCGAAAAAAGTGTTGGAATGGAGTTGTACTCCCTACTTCCATCCCATTTTATATATTTGGCCTCAAAATGAAGGCTGCAGACCCTTTGCTTGGATTGTCTCTCGAGGTCTTCGTTAAGCTTCAGACGATGGGAAGTTTTCATAAAGATGACGTCATTCCATATTTCTAGATGGGATTTTTCCCTTGGAACAACATACATAGTTGCAGAGATAGATGTCGATGGGCATCTTACGATGCAACATTTCAATATATTGGGCATTATTACCTGTAAAGTACGTACGTGATAAATTAACCTCTCCAGTCATATGACGAATTTGATATAGAAAATAGCCGCGGCTATTAACTTTTTCCATGATAAAAGTCACATCCAAAGATATTTGGTTTATAAGTTAAGACAAATCAAATCCAATAGATTTTCAACCACAACGGTTGAGGCACAAATTACAATACAATACGTACGTTTCCCGGTAAATTCTTCAAATCTTCACTGAATTGACTAACACTAAAATAATAAATAAAATACGTCCTGTCACAAATTAGACAGAATCACAAATTATAATAAGTAAAATTAAAAGAAAATAGGAATTAGAATGTAGCTAATTTTTTTCCTTCAAGGTTAGAATACGTCCAACGTAAACTTTGAATTTGAATTTCAAAAAGAAGCATAGACTATATACTATAATTTATCGAATGTCACTGTCAGTTATGATCACGAAGTTAGTTGTTGTTTCCGAAAATGACAGCTAGGCCATTCCCCGTCATTGTTCATGTCTTAGTAATAGCGAAAGCAGGTCTCATTGGTTGATTCCAACGCCTGCTGTACACTCTCGGCTCGGACGAGCAAGGTACAGCGGCGTATTTGGAGACATCCCGTGTTGTGCAATCCGTTGTCGCGCACTGCTGGTGTGTGCATTCTCGTGTCGTGCGCTCTCGTGCCGCGCATTGTTGATGTTGGGCATTGCTGGCTCCCCGAGCTGACTGGAGAGGCGAGCTGTCATTGTTGATCGCTGTGAGTAGTTTCGGAAACTACCCTCTGCTGATCTTGTATTATTGAAAAGTCCTGGCACACAACACTCACGGTATCCGCGGGTGTATTCGTATAAAACTTATTCGTGTGCAAGACCCGTAAATAATTATGAATACAAAGCGTGAAAGTCTAAAATGTATTGTTTTATCCTTTTTTACCCGAAGCAGTTTACAGTAGTCCTACAAAGTAAAATCAACAGCCTTTTATTATCTCCACTGTTGGGGCACAAAACTACCCCTCTCAATGAGGGCGTATGGGCTATAGTCCACCACGCTAGCCCAGTGCGGGTTGGTTCACATGCGCCTAACAATTTCTTCTTCGACGTAAGCAAGTTTACTATGTTTTCCTTCACCGTTCAAGAGCAGTCAGTCAAAAATACTTTACTAAGAAAACAATTTGTATTATTTTAAAAATCTTTCTTAGGATTACAGTATATGTACAGATATGATTAAACTTTTAAAAAATGCTTGCTGTGTTTACAGTCCCCTGGCGCGGTCGTTGGTTTACTCCTCGTCCTCGAACAGAATCTGGAGAAGATCCCTCTTGTTGCACTGACTCCCCTCGAGTCTCTGAACGCCTTTCCATTTGATTATCGTTGGTATGACCATGAGCCGCGTGCGGCTGTCTGTCCTAAACGGGCAGTTCGTGTCCTTCCAGCTGTAACAATCAAAGAAATGGTTAAAGAATAGTCCCCGCGGAATTTCTTGGCGGCTGAATGAATATAATCACAGACTGTTTGCACATCGCTGACAGAGAGTTTAGTCTGTGTGCATAAGCGAGATAGTGTGATACATGGAGATGTCCAAAAACTTGAAATTGAATGAGCGTCTCTAGTGAAATCTATGAAAATAAGAAACACATAATGAACACATGAAAATAAGAAATAACAAAAAAAATTGATCATTCCTCGATGCTAACTTGACTAATTTAACAAAATTATACTAAAAAATTCAAGGTGTACATTGTTATTCATTCTATCCATCAGTGCACTTCAGTGGACTTGTAATGACAGTGATAAGAATCATTATACTCACTAATCTCTGTCGCCAACGTCAACATACGCAAATATAACTCGTTTGTCAAGTTCAGCTAAATAGGCCATGATAACTGGTTCAGCTGAAAACAAAAAAGAACATAAGTATATGAGCAACACACAAATAATAATATTAGGAAAACTATTAAATGAATAGAAGCTGGGGTATGAAGTAGTAAGTAGTAAGAATGATGAGGCAACCAGGAAGATGGACCCATGTATTCCTGCTTCCCACTGGGAAAAAAAGATATATTCGGCCCCAATGGGGCTTTAAAATTTGATCTATTAAAGTCTGGTCATAGACCTAATGACCCTTCCTTAAAATGTATTGTGGGAAATATAAATGTTCAGTGAGTTCACAATATTACCCAGTTGACAGTAAATACACCAACTCCTTCCATTTTCTTTCTTTTTCCCAGTGAACAGAAAGTAACAGCTTGGGCCTTTCCTAGGTAATTCATCAACAAACTTTGTAAACTCCTCATAATTGTTCAGATTGCTGATATTTACTTTATTTCTAGACTTTGGCATTGTGATCAAGTCAATGAAAATAAGGAAAGAATAGGAAAACGGCAAACTGAAATTCATGCATGACACCTAACAAGTCATGTTGACATAATGATTAACCCCTTGGATGACTTTGGATATGCTTTGGATAGTCAGTCTCAGAATCATGACTCGACTTGACTCGATAGTAAAAATACTGACCAAACAAAAAGTTCTGTAGACCTCAGTAGTTTTCTAATGAATGATAAGATATTGCAATCGACTTAGAGATCGATAAGAAACTTTTTTACCGCTAATCAATGGTTGATTACATTATCAAAAATAGCAAAATTTCAGGAATAATGGAATAACTATTATCTCTAATAAACATGACCGCTTTATTCCTAAATATCATGACTCACTCACCATTAGAATAAATTAAATGAATACCTACTTGTATCCATGTTTGTAATTGATCTATAGGTTATATATAAAACTAAAACTTTATTAAGGTCAGCAGTGGTTTTAAGCAAGGGGGCGGCTGATAGTAATAGATATCAGAGAATGCAGTATATATATAGGTAAAGTATCTTTTGTTTACCTTCAACGCAATCCGGGCACCAACTAGCACCACTGGGTAATTTCTCACCGCTGAAATAGAAAAAAACTGGAGGGCCATCCGAATCAATAGTTTCTGTGTACTTGGCGAACTCTTCAAACCCTTTTATTTGAACTTGAGTAACCATTGTTATAAAAATTCCAACTAACTTTCGAATTAACACAACAAACCTAGCACCTAATTTGTGAGGACTGACTGGGATTTGATTACTATTACTAACTAATATTGCTATCTCTGTCTACGGACTACTGCTTTCACTCTAATCTTCCATCTCTCTCACTAATCGCTCTTCAATCGATTTTGGTGTTGGTGGTTGGCTAAAGATTAAATACTGGTGCGTGGTTGGTCCATTTTTTGATTGAATTTTGACTTGACAAAGAGTTGATTGATTGACATGCCTGACAATGACAAATCAAGGCATTTGATGAGGTCAAGGTATTAAACCATAAGCCTAAGCATGCAGAAGATGGGTTTTATAATCACCATATCTTCCAAATGGAAGTTATATGGATCTAAATAGATGTAATTAGAAGATGATAATATCTACTAGTAACAAGTCAAATCTTGGCAAAAATGAACCATATTAGTCCAAGTCTCAGGGTCAAATGACAAATCCTCGAAAATAGATATTTTTTTGCAAATATATCCGTACACAGTTCCGGAATTATACAGCTAAAACCTCTATGTAATTTTTATGATTTATTACTGAGTAAATTGCCTAATATAAAAATAAATAAATATGTAAATTAGTACCTACGTAAAATTTTTGTAGTAAATAAAGGCTTTATTATTATTATTATAAATTGCTTAATTTAATTAAAAATACCTACCTTTATTGATCTTTTAGGTTTTATTATGATGCAGAATTGTGAACCGGAATTAGCGGAAACACATTAACATGTTGTGCGTGAATCGGAATGGATAGGCAACGGTCGTCCGTTGTTGACAGTTGCTTGAAATTGGATTTTGAATGTTTTCTTTCATTTGGAGTCTAAAAATAAAGAACTTTGAATTGTGATATCAAAGTGGGTTTAATATTATTCGTAATGGAGGCGACGACGTCTACAAATAAAGCATTCGCACAGCCAATGCCTATATGTGACTTGTTACCAGGACTAAGCGGTGTGTTTGACTAATTCACTTCTCGCTTCTTTTCATCAAATTTCTGCCTACAGCATAGATACCTACTTACGTTTCTGATTTCCGTGTAGGATTTTATTACGATAAATCATTAGTTTCAACTTAGTTATTGATCCCATAAATAATCAACTGGTTCACCATAGGTGCTAGGAGGACGCTACAAAACGTTCGTCGTTCGCGCTTGATGTCCCGTATCTTGATGTTTCGCAGTAGTTGCTTGAGGAACCTCTATGCAAAAAATCTAGTTTCTAGACCCAGCAGTTTGACCCATATGTTGATAGTCAGGGTATCCATTTATATTGATGAATACCTACACATTTATTTCGTTTACTTTTCAGGCATACTATCAGATGATGCAATGCGAACACTCACTGCTAAAAAGAAGCCACGACCTACAATTTCACAAGCCAGAACTGCAGAGAAGGTTGTCAAACCTTTGACCATTGCTGAAATGAGAGCTGGCATTCAATGTATGTACTCAAACTCACTTCTCTTCTGACTTAAGTATGCAGTATCATAAATCACAGGTATTCTAAACTCGGCCTGGTACAAGGCCCAACGCAACGGCACACCCTGGACACTTACGACCAAGCATATGGACACCTAGTGACCAAGCTAAGTGACTGTTACTGTTACCAATGGGTCACTGATGTGTGGGAGAAGCCAAATCTTGGGGGCAGGGAGTGGCTGTACACAAATTTTAATATGAATAAATTTTCAATGGCTTCAAAGTGACCTCGATTGTATGAAAATCTTGCCCTGTTTCTAATTATCCATCCACCTATGTATGTATACATGACAATGACATTGTAAATACCTACTTAGAGCAAAAACATATTCTATATACTATACTGCACCAATGATTTTTTTGGGATCTAAGTATGGCTTATCATACCACAGACTTGCATGGAAATTAACAATAGTAAACAAAGTTCTAAGGCATATATTATCATCACATCTGTCTGTTGATGTTTATTAAGTTTGATCTGCCCATGACCTGGGATTGTCCTTTAATCCGTAATACAAATTAAATTTCAGCACTAAAGCCATATTCTCCCAGAAGATACACCCATGCACCGCCTACTGGCAAGAAGAATGGTTGGAATTCATCAGTCAAGGTGGACTATAAGAAAGTTAGTCACACAGCCAATGGTCAGCTCAAGGACAATCCTGTCAGAAAAGTGCTCAATTTTCAATCAAAACCTAAAGTGAGTTTTTTACTTTTTGTACAATGGCTGTAGGAATCAGAGGTTACTTTGTTCTGCTGCCAAACGTCAAAACATGTTTGAAGGGTAAGACAGTCAATGTAATAACAAGCACACATGAGGCATTCAATCGTGACATACAAGTGGGGTAAATGTCAGTTCTTCACACATTAAAAAAATAGGCACTGGACCTCAGAGCAATTACAAGCAGTCCTTATTCTAAGCACTGGGCCCAATTCTTACAACACACACTACAATTTGAGAGAACTAAAATATTTTTAAGCTACTGCGATGTTAACAAAGATTTACATTACTATTCTATTTCAGGCTCCTTCATATCTAAAAACAACCATGGTCAATGCAGAAACACCAAAGTTCCCTAAACCAGAATTAAGAGCGAAGAAGTCAAAACAACTTCAAGGTAAATAATAATAATAATGTTTGGACAAATTTACACACGGCTGTTTAGTCCCAAACTAAGCAGAGGCTTGTAAATGGGTACTCAACAACTGACATACATGTTACATAAATACTTTTTAAATAAATACATAAATATGTACAAACACCCAGAATCCGAAAACCAACAGTTATGCTCATCACACAAACGTTGGTCCCGGGTGGGAATCGAACCCACGACCTTTGGCGCACTAGGCAGGGTCATTATCACTACGCCAACAGGCCTGTCCAAAATAAATACTCAATACCTATTTATAATCCTAATACTTGTACTACTCAAAACAAAATAAGAACCACCTTCTTTAGACTTCTGGAAAAATTACCTACAAGTATTCATAAGAAATAATGAATTTGGTACCTGCTTAAATTAAAATAAAGTATAAACAAGTTTAAAATATTTAGATAAATTTAGGATTTATTACAAAAATTTAAACAAACTAATGTGGCCCCATAATTTGTTTTGAGTAGGTATTTATTGAATACCTAATGAAATTATTTAGTATTAAGTAAAATGAATTTGAATTCATAATTGGTGCATTATTCTTTCAGCAAGAAATCTGGTGAGGATCAGTGGAATATGTGATATACCCCAGACACCAATTGAACTGATTAAGAAACCTATGAGCAGAATGACTACTATAGGAAATAAGGAAAATTTCTCTTTCCACGCAAATATTAACAAGAAGCCAGCTATTCAAGTAAACCCACCCACTCCAAAACTTACAAACCATAGATTAGTAATTCCTAAACCCATACCAATGAACCATAGACCTACTCCAACAACTACAAACCGAAGATTAGAGGCAGTAAAAGCAGTTGCTGATACACCACTATACAATTCCTCCAATGATGCCAGTTTCTTGCAGAGAGAAAAGGAAATCCAAGATGTGGAGGAGACAGTTAAAATAACAGCAGAGGAGCAGACTCTTGAAAATATTGCTGAAATATCACCACCTGTCTCAACTCCCTTCAAAGAGTACAGAAACGTGCAGGAATACTTCAATAATTCGAGTGTAATGGAAAATTCTAATTTATACAATGACAACACTATTATGTGCTTTGATAAGCATTCTGTGTGTAGTGAGAATGACAAGAGAGAGGAGAGTGTCATAGTAACTCTGTGTGACCTATTCAACAAGGCCACAGTCACAAACCCTCAAACCAAAGAGAGCACAGAACTTGATGACCTACTTGAAGTGAAGAAACAGACAGAACATAACATTAAGATGATTGACTCTGGAATTGAAATGTTGAATAACATTAAAGAGTCACAATTGAAATCATTGAATAATGTAAATAGATTAATAGAAGAAAAGAGGAACAGTATAATGCCTGAAAGTGATCATGATAAAACTTTAGTTGAAGCCATACATTGCACTCCCAATACTGTAAAAAAAATTACACCAAGCACAGAAAAGAGCCCTATTATCAGCAGACCATGTTCCGTGATTAAATCAAGTAAATCCCCAAGTTACAAGGTGCCTAAGAGAAATTCATGCTTAAGAAAAAAAGTTATTTGTAAATCCATGCCAAATGTTTCTAGCGGGTTTCACACGCCGGTTAAGGATATTGAGGGGCCAGCCCTGAATATATACATGCAAATGAAGCAGCAGTTAAACTTTTTAAGTACTCCGATGGTTAATAGGGTGCAAGATGAGCCGGATACCCCCGCTGTCACATCACACAATCTGCGAAAGCAATTAGATAAACTCTACAATGGGAGCTGAAACTGAAAATAATAGACACATAGTCATTGATAATAATTAAAACACCAACAAAACTTAGTTTATAATGAATTTGAATGGCCTTAGGGACTACGCAATCGAAGCGGAAATTTGCCCGCGCCCTTTTTGACGTCATTGTCAAATGAACCTTATCACCTAAAGAACAAAATCGTAAAATGACTTCTGCAGCACTTCCCGAGGTCATTCATACGATTTTGGTGTTTAGGATATTAGTGATATGGTTCATTTGACAATGACGTCAAAAAGGGCGCGGGCAAATTTCCGCTTCGTCTGCCTCGACCCTTAGTAGATATTTATAAATTAAAGAAAGAGATAATTACTTTTGGTATAATAAGTATATATGTTAATTCATCCTTTAGCATTTTAATATAAATGTCTTTTTTATTAAATATTTTCAGCATTCTTATTTTAGATCGCTATGCGCTGTATGTAAAAATATAAGTTGTAAATTATTTACTTTCATAAATTGTTATAATTTAACATTTTAATTAATTTAAATAGTAAAATTTTGCGTGTATGCTGCAGGTAAGCTACCTATGTATTAAATTGTGTAATTATTCATGTCCTAGTTGTTAGAAGACTTGATACCTATGTAAATTATTAAACTATCAGTTGCTTTTACCGCGACTATTCTGTTTGTAGTAGATATTTTTTGTACAAATTTTATTAATACAACAGTAACAGTACCTTGTGTGGTTCATTCACTCATCGTCATCATTAATTATCTGTGACCATAGAATGAATGAAATGAATCAAAGTTTGATAACATTTGTTAGGGAAATAGGGACGTAGTTTATCAGTACAGTAGGTATAATTTGATAAAAAAATTACTTACTAAAATAAATAATTGTAGTGTAACGATAAATGTTAGATAATACTAACATATGCTGTGATAGATAAATAACTGGGTGAAAACGATTTACATTTTTTCGCAAGGCTGAAATCACAAAATGGCTCTGTCAAAACCAATCATGAATTTAGTGGCTTCATATTTACAAAATTTATATTTATACCCAATTAGGACTAAAGCCATAACTAGGTAAGTTCTTTTGGAATATCACTCGCTACCAATAAATAATATAGGTTATAAATTATGATGTGCCATTTTACAAATGTGCAAAGTCCAGACAAGTTTCGAACTTTCGATTGATAAAGACAAGACTGCTTGATTTTACACTAAAATCATTACTGATGAAATTAGACGATTAATTATGTCTTTTCTGTACAATTCACTTTTCTTTAGAAACCTACTTCATCATTCGCTAGGTTACAAGACTTCGCTTTATCGTTGTGTATTGGTTATCATTAATACAATTAATTGAAATAAAATATGTTTTCAGTTGCGTGGTCGGCACCACGGCTAGCGTCGCATCACAGTTGGTGGCCGGGGAGAATGTACGGCTAGATCCGGTCCTAGCTTTTGGCCTTTGGGTTTGTATTTACATTTTATATGCATTTTAAATATATGGTCTGATCTCTCTCTCTGGTTGTAAATCCATACCACAGCAAAGCAACACTGGCAGCTTTTCATAAAAAAGAATAATGCACATTGTTTTTAGTTTTGTTGTTGATCAATTTTTGAAAGTCAGGCTTTTTGGCCAGATTTTGTCAGAGATGTTTGTCGTTTTTGTGTAGTTTTCCAAAAATAATTTATATTGTGGATTTTGGTGTATAACTGTGATAGTTTTAAATGCAACAAGTGCCTTTAAAGTGTGTATTGTGCGGGATAGTTAAATAGATGCATGTAACGACTTTACGGGATCGCTTCAAATTGTCCCTTGCTAAATCTTCATTAAACCTACCATCAGTTAGTGCGGATGTGAACTCCAGTGTGGATCACCGAATGGCACTTGTGCCCTGGTGGAGGCTGTGCTGTGGTTTTATGTATTTTGCACCTTATAACCAAGAAGCTTAAAATAACTATGATTGCCCTTGGACTTACTTATTCCAACTGTCCGTAAATCCAAAAAAAAAATTTTTTTGGAGGTTGAAATAAAAAATGTAGGCTAAAGCTTTTTTTTACCTATAACACATTAACTTGTCCAATACTTACATTTACTTTACAATTTTTCGCTTGCTAATGGAAGTGTTTATTAATTTCAGATTACTATTCGGAGGAACAATTCCCCATTTCTTCTACGAGCTGACGGAGAAATTATTTCCAGAAGAGGTGGTGGCATTCCCTCTGGCAAAGAAGCTAATATTCGAAAGATTGATATTTGCTCCACTGATGCAAGCTTTCTCTCTGTACACACTTGCGAGGCTCGAGGGAAAGAAACATTCTGCTGCGCTGAAACAGTTGTTCTCACTGTACTGGACGGTGTTGCAAGCTAACTGGAAATGGCTTACGCTGTTCCAAATAATCAATATGGCATTTGTGCCGCCCATGGTAATTCTATGACGTAATCCTTTTATTTTGTTTGTTCCACGTAGTCCGAGTTTGATAACCAGTCATTTACATGGAAAGAAAACTTACATGTAGATAACCAAGTTATGAACGTGGAAGTTTTCGGTTTTGTCAAAACATATTACACTTGTTTGCGAAGTGAACTTGTTTGTCCATCTGTCCACCAAATAACTCGAGCACTACTTGACCTATTGAACTGAAATTGACATCATATTTACCTGTGTGAAATTGCCCAACAATGATGGAAAGTTTAGAGATTATCAGTAAAACCAGAATTGAGATATTATTGGCGGACGGACGGTACCTACCTACACAAACAATTGCAGATTTTTTTTTTGTATGTCAAATCAACAGCTTAATAATGTCCCCACTGATGTGGCTCAGGCCTACCCTCTCAACGAGGGCGTCCACCACGCTAGCCCAGTGCAGGTTGCTGGACTTTACTTGAATTCCTTCTTCGGCGTTTCCTCACGATGTTTTCCTTCACTGTTTGAGAGCAGTAAATCTAAAAGTAAAATTTACTTACGTTTCGAGAAAAACCCATTGGTACATGGCACAACCGGGGTCGAATTCGGACCTCTCAACTGATAGGCCGCGTGTTCCCCACTACGACGCCACTGATTACGCTCTCCACATGTTCACATGCTAATAAATTAATAAACTATAATTTATACCTATTTTTTTTTGTTTCAGCTGCGAGTACTGTTCATGAATTTCGTAGGCTTCGGCTGGGCCATGTTCTTAGCCACCAAGAGACGCCAACAGGCCCAGAGAAAAGCCAATTGAGAGCCTGTTTCAGTGTCAAAATATCCGATAATGGTGGTGGATAATCTAAACAAGTACCTATTTTTTTAATTATTGGCTTAACAGTCCAAAGTTGGCATCAATACTTGAAGCTCGGTGAAGATTCCAGTCACACAGCATAGTTGCCAAGTCTTTCAGTTATTTAAAGCAAGGAAACAAACAAAAAAACTTCAAAATCCAAGCATTCCTTGATGAGCTACAGATACGCACACTAACACAGGCGCCAAACTTAAGTACTTTAAGTTTTAACTCCCTCGTTTTGTGTTGGGGGTTGAACGTTCACGAGGAACGTTGACGCACAGATTAGATTCCGTGTATTAAATGAAACTAGGTACTATTATTGGAGGTCAATTCCAACTGGCATCGAAATTAGCTGAACCTTTTTTTCTGTGGTAATAATTGTGATAAATTATCACCAAGGATGTAGGTGTAAGCTAATCGCTCCACGTTTTATCAAAATTGGTTCAGTATTGGTTGGCGTGATTCAAATAAGAAATTCACTGCATTTATATTACTTTGGAATATGGATATTGAAAACAACTTATTACATTCCTTCAGCATGCTGGCTGAAAATAAGCTTCATTATATAATTTAATTATAAGAGTTATTGTGTAAGGATATTTTTGATATGTTTTTACACTTGCATTTAAGGTTAGCTAGAGCTTTAAAAGGGAGATAATTGTATTTTAAAAGCAATACACATGGAAAATGTAGTCAATTGTTAGTAAGAAAAGAAATGAAACTTGTTAATGGGTTAGGTAGGTGTACTTTATTGGACAACAGCAAGTTGGGGTTGTTATTATCATTAAGTAGTTAAATATATATTGCGTGAAACGTCAGAAATTTCTATTTTAATAAATAAAATCAGCAAGTCAATTCTTTCACAGTGCATTTTTAGGTATTTCGAAGTTGAGATTCTATACACTTTTTATTTTTTATTATTATAAATTCTGATGCATTAATAAAATGGGTTTTACTGTTAAAAATGACTATTATTTTAATATCAACCTTCACATTTTAATTATTGCTTTATTGACACCAAAGTTGTTTCATTGGTTTGTATTGTAGATACAATTTAGTTGTCTAAATTATTCATCACTATGTCCTACGCAAAATTCCTATGCTATCAATATAATTTAACACTTATAATTAATAAATAGAAAATAAATAGTAAATGACTAGTAATTATCGAAATAAATTATTGTAAATATTTGCTGTCAATAAATATATTGCACTTTACTCTAAACATTAACCTAATTACTTCGAGCGACTAGAGTATTTTGGTACTGACAATCTCAAAATTTCAAAAAAAAAAAAATAACAGTTAAAAATAATTATAAAAATTTAAATCATTTTAAAAATTAAAAAATGAAGAGAAAAATAATTATTTTTGTAATATTACAATATTTTTGACTAGAAAAGTTCTCATAGTAAGAGATAAAATTTCTCTTGGGAATGTTTCAATATTTTTGACTAGAAAAGAGTATACAAGCATTAAATTTTACTTCAAATATCGTTGAATTACGAAATTAAATTATCATTGTATGGTATTTGCTTTACCATTTAGATTAAAATTATTTATTTTAAAGATCTACAAATAAAGATCAACCAATATAACAATCATACATACATACTCAACAGTAAGAGTTCTAACAAATGAAGAAGACATTCTTTTGAGGACCACCTCTGCTAACTTGCCAACTAATAATCATGGTTTTTGATACAATTAGGATTAAGTAGGTATGTACCTATTGTTGGCGAGTACTGGTGCTGTTTAGGCTTGGACAATTTTTAAAGAAATTCATGTGTCATTTCATGCTCGAGACAATTGGTACAATTGAGACTTGATAGAATCGTTAATACAATTTGTACAGTTCAGGTGTCTTACGCCACAGACAGACAGGTGTCGAGGAATACCTGAATGGTACAATTCAGGCTTTAGACATCAGTTTAGGTAAGTACAATTTGAACAGTTCAGGCGTAGTATATTTGAATCACTTTTCCCAAAAGGGTACATTTAACACAAGTGCCCTAATGTCATACAATGCAATTAATAAAATTGGAAATAAAAGAATTAGGCGGATGTGCCCTTTCTGCAAAGCGATTCAATAATAGTACAGAGGACCTGTAGGTAAGTAATCATAAAGCATCTGTCAAAGATGTATATTCTAGAGCCGCTTATATACATTTTACAGCTCGGTAGGGTTCTTTGAGAATCATTGCAGTTCAGGCCTGTGAGAACAGTTGTCACCACTCAGGCCCGGAGAAACATGATGCCAGATCAATCGTTTTCAGGCATTGCCCCTTTCGGGGACCTGCTCCAGCTTCTCTGCGAAGACCTGCTGCTGTAGGTGCCGCTGGTGGGGGTGGAGGGCGTCGGCCTGCGGTACGGGATCGGCCGCTTGCGAGCGCTGTTTGTGTTGTGTTACTTGTTAGTAAGCATGTCATGAACGTTAGTAGTTTTATATGACAGTCGAGTATAATGTGCATGCAAACTAAAATGATTTTTCTTAGCAGTGTGGTGCGCGTTGCAGGGACGTTCGGCTAATTTCACAGTTTCTATAGGATGATATTTTCTAATGGTGTTTTAAGGATTTTGTAATTAAGTTAATATTCAACATCAAGTTATGTCCCCACGTAAGCCAGTCAAAAAGATTATATAGGAAGGTAGTATGTAGAGTTTAGCTAATGAAAATAAGTTCTATCAGTAAGTAAATTGATGGAGTGAAGTGATGCTGATGAGTTGAATATGAGAGATGACAGATGCAGAAATTGCCATGCGGAAATTGAGGTATGGATGAATTGAAAAACAATATTTCGTTTACTTACCTAGCATTCTTGTGGAAAAAATGTAGTAGCGAAATAATTGAAAAAGAAAATTAATATTTACAAAATGTTTGTGTAATTTAAATTCATGACAAACAGTCGAAGAAAAAATAATTTACCACTGTGTAAAGGCGTTCGTTGTAAAATTAATAGGTAAGTACTCATTCTCACTCTCGTAACATTTCTTCATGCCTATGCAGTCTTAACCTATCTCGTGAAACTCATGAATCACGATAATCGTTTACTTTTGCCGTTTGAATATGATTTTGGCTTCTAATTGGTTGAAATTAACCAATGATAATCGATAATGGCTTTATAAAGTAGGCGATCATCACAGAAATATACACAATTTAACGGTTTACGGCTTCTGTTTTAAAGAACAGACTCTGAATAAGGAGATTCCTTTGTAGAGAGAAGTACAGTGAGGAAAAAAAACTATTTTTCACGAGTTTAGATTAGTTTGTTTGAAACAGAATCTGCCTTCAATAATCTGGTCGACTATACAAATACGTACTGCAACAAAACAAACACTAAAAAGAGTAGTGGTAAACCATTTCGTTCTTCGAACATCTCCAAACAGTGTAAACTAGCAAATCTACCATGCGGCAAAACAAAAAAAACAACCAAAATTGTACAATAAACTTTTTTATTGTGATATTTCAAACTGAATACTACTGGAACATAAAACACACGAAATAAGGGGCAATATAGCACATTGTTTACATCTGCCGGCCATCACTGTGTAAATTACAGAATATTTCATCTATCTTCTCCGTCTATACTTGTATTTGTTGGGCGGGCTTAGGTCTATTATGGGTGCGCTACAAAGGAAAAAAAGAAAAATTAATGTATACTTGATTTTTAGTCATTTCATACTATACCCATAAGTTCATGTTAATAAGTACTGTAAAGGAAAATTAGGTAAGGGGCCAAGAGTTTCAATTACCTTCTTCATTACTTAAAATTTAAGTTCTGGTAATTGGTAAGCCATCGTCGTGAGCAGTAATTTCAGAATATTCTACTGGATTTGGGATTTCAGCTGATTTTAAGGCATTTTGAATGTTATCGTCTTGTATCTATTGAACGTGCATTGGGAAGAATTGTCAAAAAGTTAAGGTCTACTCTAGTAGTTTTTTTTTTCAAGTTAGATTGAAAACCATGACCCCATATTTCCAATCCTATAAATAATAATTTTAAATAAAGTTTTGAGTTTTAGTAGCACACCCTTGTTAGTAAGTACTTACTCAATTATATAAAAAATAGCAATGATTGTTAACATGTCCACACACTCATTACAAATTATCGATTAATTACATATATTAATATACTGATTAACTGATCATGATCGATGATTAGACAGAAAAGCAAATGAATATAATCTCACAGCCGAACTACGTCATCATTAAAGTTGTAGAGAGTAGGTAATTTATTTTCAATCAGTTATAAGCAGGTCATTTCAAATTTGCTCAATTAACCACTTTCAAATATATATAAAAAAGGAATCTTTATAATTATAATAAGCAATATATTTACATACTTTTGAAATCTTTATAGACAGATGGATAATCAACTTGCATAAAATAGGGTTACTTTCCGTTTTGACGGAACGCTAAACATTTGGAACATCTTCAGTCAGACTCAGACCAAGTCAAATGTGCAATCAGGGTGTGTATGATGTAGTTAAATTTATGAAACTTCCTATGGCCTATGTCCAGCAGTGGACGACGAAAGGCTGATAAGTTAAACGCTTGATAGCTAGAGAAAAATATTTAAACTCTCGTCCAAACAAACTAAGTTTGTATGTTTTTTTGATATGCTCGCCAATTGTGAACCGATTTGAAAATTGAATAGGCTGTATTTCGAGGGTGGTCCCAATCCAATTTAAAAACAATACTTCACCTGTAAGGGTGGATAATTAAAATGTAGAGGATCAACAAGTAATCGATGTACATAAATCATATTTTTTACAAAGTCGGTTTTAATTTTTGTTAAAAAGCCAGACACCGAGATTACCAGTACATTTTAGTGTAAAATTTGAGTATCATTTAAAGTTATCTATCATACACACCCTGATCATAGAAACAACCAGTGAAAGGGATAATGAACACTACATTAAAAAAAAGTATAGGTAACTTAAATAGAAAATCATAATACAATACATAGTAAGTATATAACTTATGTTAACGCTAAACTACACTGCACTAATCCGAGCTACTACTCGTGTCTCCAGAACTCGTGCTATATTTGCGTGACTTTTTTCTATAAAAGAGAAAACAAAAATATATGATACAAAAGAAAAACAACAAACACTATGCCAGTACCAAGATATTATAATAAATTACTTAACTATTATGTATCTACCTTCCTTTTGCTCTAAACTTTAGTGCTAAAGAAAGAGAGACCGATATATATGTGTTATACAGACAAAAATGAAACTTTGATATTAAAAATACGGTTATCATAATATTATATTTATTTGAAGAATATCGTGACACGGCAAAGTGGCAACCGCAAAATAAAATCGGAAGCATAACAAGCTACACACGAAAAAAGGTTAAACACCTACACACATTGCAATGATGACATCTATTTATAACTTTTCAAGTAATTGTTAATCCAGTTTACTTCCTTACAACAACGTCTGCAATAATATTGCGTAAATAAATGTCATTAGATTGCTTCGCACACTCCCTAATTTCATAAACAGTGCTTTTGGTATGAGTTTAAACAGTTCGAGTGTTTAACGGGTAACGTACAATGTTAATAGACAGCTTTTCTTACTAAATTGAAAACGAAGTATGTCATTGATTAATTTTAAAAGTGAATATTACAACGTGAGTTAGTAATAACTCTAATTAAGTACTGGTTTGTATGTACGTACATACTAAATGTAGTACATAGTAATAAATATAACTTTGATTCAAATATTTTCCTCTAAGTTGACAAGGAAAAGTAAGGGTGGATACACATTTTACAAGGGAATAAAATTAAGGGGCAAAAGAAATAATGAATGTGAATAATTCTACCTAAGTAAACCATAATAACATTTTGTTGTTGCGTTCAGTCTCCTTGACTGGCTGAAGACATGAGGACTTTTGTATGACTTGACAATGACAGGACGGAAAACAGATGATTTCAAGACAAAACTACATAGGTGGCTGGTACAGAAATGCTTTTATTCTGTAAGAGAGTTCCTTGACATGAAACATTAATTTATAACTCACCTAATTGTGAGTAGGACATCAAGGGCTAACAATAATTATAATTAATTTATTGACATTGTGACTGGTACTTACTTATTTGACATCGCAAAACATAATTTAATTTTAATGTAAATTTTGCATGCCATATAAATGGTGAAGCATGAGATCCTGTGTAAGCATAAACTCCATACATCTTATTATCATGTTTCAGCACATAAATTCATTCATTTCATTTCATATACATTTTTGTGTATATCATTCGGGTTATTCCCAGTTGTCCCCCTGACGATGATAGGTTCTCCGATCATTTAACTATTCTGAGTATCACACCCCATTTTCAATACTATCCGCACAAAATGCAACTGTTTATGGACCCTATATTTATTTAACAATTCATATGGTTTACTCCAGGAAAGTTTTTTCACATTCATACGCACATTTATTTACCCCTACATTTTATGCCTTTATCTCATCACATCACATGCTTCTAAGTCATGACAGGACACGTGACACGTCCAAAATGCGATGTTACCAAAAGCACTGCACAGTATCGAGTGCGATGTACCTCGTGATGCGCCTCCTATCCAAGAAACTGGGCGAGCCCGCGCGCCGCGGGATAGACGGCGACCGCGAGCGCGTGCGCGCGCGCGCCTCGCTCGATCTACGGTAATCGGCGTACACGCCCGTCATTGTTCTGTTCGTACGTACGTATGTGTGGCGCATGCATTCGTTTCGACATCGACATTCAATTTGTTCGGTTCATTAGCGGAAAAGAGAATTGAAAAATTTCAAGTTAATATCCACTTTTCACTTATTTAGTTAGGTGACATGAGCTGATTCGATCAAAAGTATACTGGCTAATATTTCAATAATACATACTTTAAAATATTAATATATAAATATTTAGTTAGTAGTTTAGTTATAGTACGCCCCGTTGCAGGGTGTTTCTCTTGCTCCACAGAAGGACGTATTATAGGCCGGTAATTTCGATCGATAAACTCACATGCTATTGTGAAAATTCCAACTTCAAAACTGCACTAAAACTTAAGAAATTGTTAAGTTGTTGTTGGAATCTTGGCAATACGAATATATAATACGTGTGTATTCACCTGGAGGATCGCGTCGACCTGGACGAACTGCGCGACGAGCGCGACGAACTCCTGCTGCTGTACGAACTTCTGGAGCGACTTGAACGCGAGCGTCTGGAAACACAAACAAATTCTATAAAATAAGACAAATAGAAACCTTGGCCTAGAGATCCAACTCGAATCATGGCAATGGGCAGGCCGCGTCTTCCCCGCTGCGCCACCTACGCTCTCATGATAATTATAGTGTAACTTTATGTTACGACTACGACCTTTCGTTTTGATATTTGAAAATGAAAGTCATTATCAATCGTCATTGATTCAACAAAACAGAAGCCGTTTTTAAACGTTAAAAAGTATTTATACAATCTAAACTAGCACAATATCCCTCAGAGTGTTAAAACGGGTTTTGCGACCCAAAAAACAAGTTCAAATACTAGACTTATGTGAAGTCTAGATAGAGTTCGTTTTTCAAAAACCAAAATTTGACAGCCACATTCTAATGAATATAGGGCTGATATATTCCATTCTATATTCCAAATAAAGTAAGAGAATTCCATAAGACAAGTCTTATGACTGCTGGTTACATTCAACGGCTATTTTCAAAACTGCAATTTAGTATGTGGTCTCGAACCGTGAAGGAAAACATCGTGAGTGTACTCGCTGTTACCTTAGGTGATAGATATGATAACAGTGCAGCGCCGTACTTCTAGCCCACATGCCTCGTATAATTTCATTAAAGAGTTTGGCGGCGACTCACCTTGAAGAATACGAGCGCGACCTGGAACGGGACGAGCGCGATCGCGACCGGGAGCGGGTCCGCGAGCGCGACGACTTGCCGCGCGACCGCGACTTGGACCGCGACCGCGACCGGCGCGACGACGACCGCGACCAGCTGCGTCGCGAAGCGCTGCGATCACGTTTCTTCCCCTCAGGTAAACTTCCTCCGCGCACTGGGCTGCTCTTCACCACATTTTTTGGGCTCGGCAGTTTTTCTGGACTCTTTTTACTCTCGATTTTTTGCGGAGATGGCGATCTTTGTTTATCTACATCAATAACTGCAGTTTCCTTTTTTGCTTTATCCTCTTTAGTTTTTGAGTTGGTCACGATGGCGGCGTTGGATGTCGACGGGCCATTCATTTCCTCATTTCGTTTCCTTTCCATCGATGCTTTAGCCATTTGAGTTAACTTTTCCTTCAGTCTACACATTTCTTTGGCGTCTAACTCATTTTGACGAGCCCTCTCGTCTAGTTTTAGAAAATCATCCTCAGAATCGTCTCGTTCACTAGAAGAGCTTCTCATACACACAGCTTTAGGTTTGTTTTCTACTTCTTTCTTCTTTTTCTTTGGGTGTAAATCAGAAGGAGATTTGATGTATTTGCGCTTATCCTTCTCGGGTAACTTTTCCAGGATGTCACGGTAGCGGTCCGGACTTCGTCGCGCTGGGGAATAGCTCAGGCTAGAAGTGCTTCTGCTCCTGCGGTTCGAATGAGATCTAGATCTGTCTTTGTTGGATCCTCTTGGGTCGTGATTTCGCTCCTCATGTCTGTCAGACAACTTCTTATTCTTCGGCGTTTCGATCTGCCGTTTCTCCTTTCTGCCGGTTTTGCGTGCAGGACTCCGTGATTTAGATCTGCTCGGCGAATGTCTGCGTCGCGGTCTCTCTTCAGGTGTGGGGGACTTTCTCCTTGGCCCACGTTGGCTTTCTATCGATTTCGAACGTTTCTTGTATTTGTCGGCTTTGTTCTTAATCGGCGGAGAATCTTTTCTTCTATACTCTGGTGACGGACTGCGTCTTCGTTGCTCTCTTTTTGGTGGGGATTCACTTTTCTCCCTATTGTATCGTGATTTACTCTTACTTTCCTTTTCTATTCTCTTTTTTGGCGCTGGTTCAGATTGGGATTCTGACGAAGACTGTCTTTCAGGTCTAGAGTTTTTGTAGCTCCTCTCCGGTTCCCTGCGTGTTTCTTTGTTTTTGTATAGTTTAGAAGATATTTCTACATATTCTGGGGATGTATCTCGCTTATCCCTTGAAAAGCTTCTATTTTTCCTGCGCCTCGGTTCGTCGTCTTTATCTCTACGTTTAGGTTCCTCATCATATCGATTGTGGTTATTCTTACCCTTCTTATCATATTTTTCATTTCTAACATTCCTGTCGTAAGACTCCTCTCGCCTATTCTTTCTGTAGTCGGGAGATTCGCTTCTTGCCTGTACTCTTCTATCATCTCGAGGTGAACTTGGCGGGCGAGTTCTTTTATCTTTAGGTGTTTCTTTTTTATAGTAGCTGTCGTCTCTTTTCCTGTATTCAGGGGAGGGACTCTTTCGCCGTCTCTTTTCCGGTGGTGGAGACAAGCTGGTTTCTCTTCGATATTTATCCCTCTTCTCAGTCCTCTTAGATGGTGCTTCTTCCATTTCCGATTCCGGCGATAATCGCTCACCACGTTTAGATCTTTTCATTGCTCTGGATCTTTCAGAATTTTCCCGTGATGGTTCCCTCTTTTTGGATTCTACTTTAGTGACGTGAGACTTGCGTTGGTATTCTGGCGACGTCTCGCGATCACGAGACGTGCTATGCTCGTCACGATCTCTCCTCGAATTGGAATCGTTGTGGCGGTAGTTCCTCGCTGATGGTTCGTCTCTTCTGTCATATTTCCTGTTTCTATCCTCTCGGTCGTGGTCCCTCTTTCTGAATTGGTAATCATTCTCTCTCGCTTCACTCGATTGCTCCCTTTGTCTGTCTTTAGTAACTTTCACTGGAGAACTGAAAGAAAAATGGTTTGTTATAATAATCATCAGTTTCATAATTGATAGGGATAATTTAATATAGATTTATGGATGTTCTGTAGTGCATTATGAAAACTCAAAGTAAATATCATCGACTTATATACCGACGTCATTCAACGGATCAATAGACATTTTAGGACAATAAGCTGACCCCAAGACAATAAGTTAAATTTGTACATATATTATCCACAATAAATATGTCATCGATTATTCATTGCAATTAAACATCGATAAAAAATGGCTTAGGCTTTTAAAAAATAATTTGTACAGGTGGTGATAATAATGAATGACTCATGGATCTCAGAGTAAACCGCATATTATGTTGGCAATAATAAGCTTACGTAGGACCCATTTAACACTTTGAAATTAATTTACCATCAGCGTTCGGAATAAAACACAGCGTGCGGAGTAGATCGATTAGGCGGGAAAAAAATTCAATTCTATACCAGATAGTCTTCCCAAAACTTTTACCACGATAGTACATACTTCACTTTTTACTCTTTATATTGTTTTATAAAAAGCAATAAAAAGGGATATATATAACATTACTTCTAATTGAACTGCGCCGCAGCTCTCGATTGCTTAGAGAAACTTGTTTTATTGCCATTCGTTATGCTGATGTATACGTCGATGACATTTTCATTTGACAGATAAAATCCTACTAAATATTATAAACGCTAAAGTTCGTTAGGATGTTTGTTACTCTTTCACGCTAAAACTGCGGAACAGATATTGATGAAACTTTACCGTAATATAGAATATCCATGAGAATAACAACTAGGCTATATAATTCATAAAGATATTATGTAAATTGGCCAATCCAAATTTAACGCTGGGTAAAACGCGGGATAGTTTCTATCATTTTGACTATCATCGTGTCTGAAATAGACCGTAGGTGTTGACTTGCCACAGCACATTAACCCGTGTGTGACATTAATCTTCCAAAGATAACATAGCGCCCTGACCGCACGAGCTCCGTTCGGTTCCGGCTTGATCGGCATACATTCGGAACTGGGATAGAACCAATGGAATGGATAATTGTATGGAGTTGAAATCGGAAACCAAACGAGGTCTAGACCGAACCTAACAACAAAATAACATGAAGAAATTTCTTACCTCTCCCGGCTTGAAGCTTCGGTGCTGCCGCGTCTTCTGCTAGTCTTCTTCTGTTCAAATTCAACAACACATGAATATCATTGTTCTAACAAAATAGAACATAACACCAGTGCCAATACAAGACTATAGTGGTTACGGCAACTAAACAAATATACTTTAATTAAACAATCCTTCAATCCCATAACACGTCTTTGGGACTGCAGGAAATGAAGGATTTGCTTTGAAATAAAATTAAATGATCACTTTCACGCATGCATACTAATAAATTACCATTTAATATGAACAGATAATAACCAAATTTAATTCTGAAATAAAATATAATTATAATACAAGCTATGTATGGAAGCCAGTATAAATGAAAAAGTAATCGTTTGAAAACTTATTTGAATTGTTCTCTGAATGTTATTTTACATTTTATCCATAACATTCTCATGGGACATCAAGAAAAAATGTGTATAGAAGAAAAAAATATTGGTTCTCTTGGCACCAGTGCGTGTTTTATCATAAAGAATATGCTAATATTAGTAACACATAACGATGTCAACAGTATTTTCAACATAAACATAATGTAATACATAAAATACATGTAATACACAAAAAATTCATACAACGCATTGGTAACGTACCTTATTTAACAAACGGTGCTGGCATTTGGATACCATTTAAACATGTGGAGCATCCTTAATTAGTTTTGAGTAAATGAGAAGAGGGAGAATGTTATGGATTAGTTACATTTGAATGAGTTTTGGACATAGACACAGTTGTGTCATAAAAATACGTGTTATCCGGCACGAAGGACCATTTCACTTAATCATTATAAAATTAAGTAGCACTAAAATTGCTATGAAAATACCATTAAAAGATTGTACCTATGTACCGTAGAACACGTTTTTTAGTACACGTCTAAGTTTAACGCGCTTACGGACAATAAAAAAACCACCATTTGTTGTAAGGGCTACAAACACCATGCATGTAAACAATTGTGCACACATAACCCCCACAATCGCCCATCTGTACACTGCTCTCATGTACGAAGATCTCAAAAGTTAGTCACAAAAAGTAATTACAAAATGCACGGAGTATATTTTAGTATTCACCTAACATAGTGTACTGAGTGTTATTGTTTTGTGATATACTTACAGTATACGTTATTTCTTCAGATAAAGATGGCTATCCTATGAAATGATGCACAGTTAAACAGATAATTTTTACTGGCTATTTCTTGTATTTACAGAAAAATAAAATAAAAATAAGGTAAGAAGACAGTAACGACATTCATTGAATATTTTATTGTCGCGAGAGGGAACACTAAAGGGGTGTAGGCACACGGCAGGTGGGTGGGGCAAATTTAGCTATAAACATTGAAGCTCGGGGGAGTCATAGAGTACGTTCAAACAGCTAGGTGACAACTACAGTTGCAGCTTGACAAGTTAACAGAGACTCTTGAAGTGGGGGGACTGGTAAGTAAAGGATGGGGTCGCCACGAGCGGGAAATAAGTACGCGAGAGAACACTATCATGCGTACTCTATTCCCATTCGGGTTTCCTTCTTGCCCCCACCAATCAAATTTACGAATTTGTTTAATTTGTTAGGTCATTCATTATAGAATTTATAAATTAAAAAGGCTAACAGGTATCATAATTATTACAACACAAAATAAAGGTGATCCCCGTGTTCGTATGCAGAGGAGAGTGCCAAAAAATAATGATGGAAAATCGATTTTATTTAGTGTAAAGGTTCATCTCATCATCATCATCGACATGAAAATAAAAGTAAGCAATGTGCTAATCATGTATCCAATACCGGTAATTTTCTTATATTTCAGTAAAATAGGACATTAACTGAGTAGGATTGTGAACAGTGTAGGCACGACAGAAAATATCCCCAGATGTGTCATTTTTCGTCCATAATCTTTAAAAAGTAACCCCTCCATAGTACCCGAAAAAAATATCCAAAAAAGAAGTAGTGACCATTTTGTTAGAATAAATTGAAATAATTCAAAGATTATACAATTTTAAGGTAAACTGATAGTCGATTAAAAAAGCGAGGTAACAAAAATAAAATACTAAACACATAACACTGAAAATAAATTAATTAATAACTAATACAAACGAATGGACCAAAAGTAATAAAAAAATATTTTAACAGCGAACTTGGAACTAAAATACTAGATTACTGCGATCACGATCAAGTTCTTCGTGGATATACAAGCATAATCTTTGAATTATGCCAGTCCTATCTAGTGTCGAAGTACCTAGTCAATTTTATAGCATGTCAAATGTCAACACATAGCTTGGTTCGGCAAAGTGACAATTACCTTTTTCTTTTTTTTCTGACGGTCGTCCTCCGACGAGCCGGAGTCGGAGTCATGCGCCGCGGCGGAGCTGCTCGAGCCGTCGCTGTCCGCTGACTTGGAGCGTTTCTTCTTCTTCTTATTTGCTTCTTGCCTAATAAATAATATTCACATGAATATTAATTTAAACTAGTTGTTTCTTCCGCCCCCGCCCGCGTTTTATAAGTTAAATCAGATTATTTTGCTTTTTGCTTGACTGCTAAGGGTCTTAGCGTGATATTATATAGCATATATAACCTTCATAAGGAATTGGGATATCATCAACAGCCTATTTACATGTCCCCACTGCTGGGGCTCGGGCCTACCATCTCCACGAGAGCGTTCGGGCTACAGTCCACCACGCTAGCCCAGTGAGGGTTGGTGGACTTCACATGAGCCTAAGAATTTCTGCTTCAGCGTATGCAGGTTTCCTCACGATGTTTTCCTTCACCTGATCACTACTGATTGGGATATCAAATGCAAAGAATTTATCAAATCCGACTGGTAGTTCCAGAGATTACCGCGTTCAAACAAACTCGTCAGCTTTTAATATTAGCATAGATAACGTAACGCCTTAAAAAAGTTGCTATGCAAGTTAGAAACGACATTGTCAAGAACATTAGGTATTGCATGTACTTTTGAAGTATCTTAAATATATAGAGGCAGCTGTGGAAATAAGTTTTGTTTGTAACAGGAGAGCTGCTACTTGCCGTCTATTAATGAAGAATGAATTCAACGTTTGTTACAGAAACCTAAGGGTAAGGTAAGATAGATTGAAAACATAACAAATACATCATACCGTAGAAAATTCCACAACAATTTTCTTTCACTGAAATTACCAAAAAATAATCTTAGTAAATGATTAAATAGTAAATAATGTTAAATTAACTTATTCAACTTAAACGTGAATACTTGCCTTTTCGACAACTGTAGTGTCATCTGTCTGGGTTCAAATGCAAACTATGAGTTCGTGGCCAATAAATAAATTAATAAAAATAAAACAAAAACCTAAGGAAACGTCGTACGCAATGCGCGGAATCCGTCAATTAAAGTTGCACTGAAATATATTGGGATTTTTATGTAGCCTGAAATTTCCATAATTTTCCCATCATTGTCGGAAAATGTTGAATGTACAAATATATTCAAAGTTTCAGCTCAATCTGTCCAGTAGTACTCGAGTTGACTGGGGGACAGACATACAAAATGTCTTCGCTACAATGGTTCTGACGGTTCCACAAAAATAATAAAATAATACCCACTTTTCTTTTTTATTCTTCTTTGACTTCTTCTTCTTCAATTTCTTTCCGTCTGGTGATGTACTGCAAATTATAAAACAAATAAGTATTTTTTTTATAATACTTATCGAAACATAAACAGAAATGCAAGTTACTATATTCGCTTTTATGTTATCACCACAATCCTGCGTTTGCAGATTTCCATATATTTTGATGCAATTTTTAGATCTTTTTTATTCTGACTAGTGCATGCCTGATCACCTACTGATCAGTTAGGTGTCAGATCTCACCCAAATCGTTCCCTGACGGAGATCCAAGGGCTCAAAGTGACCTTGAACGCATGCAAAACGCCCTGGCTCTTATTTTCTTTAGAGTAGTATAGGTACAAAATAAAGTGGGTATACAATAGACGTTGTTAGTAGCTCCGAATATGTAAATCGATATAGAGTGTGTGCACTACACACAATTAGCAAAAATAATATATATCATTTCATTACCTTCGCTTCTTCTTCTTCTTGGCGGCGTGCGCGTGCGCGTCGCGTCCCTCGCGCTCGCGGCTGGGCGTGCGCACGAGCGGGTAGCGCTGCGCGTGGTCGCGCGCGCGCCGCTCCGCGTCCAGGCTGGTGCCCTCCACGAAGCGCGGCGAGATGCCGAACGCGTCGCGCAGACGGGCGTTCTTCGCCTGCTGCGCCTCCGCAACCGCGTGCGTCTCGCGTACGCTGCGGGCCGGACGCAAGCGTCAACATAGCATAGAACACGGGGCACCGCATTTTATGAAATCACTGTTCCATATTAACGTGAAACCAAAAAGAGGAGGATACGTTACTTATCGAAAATGGACTGCACGAAGCGGCGTCTGAAGGTGATGCGCGCTCACCAGGCCGCGCCGGACGCGACGCACGCACGACATGCAACGGATTTAAGTTTTCTTTATGTGAATTTATATCGAACTGCGTCCACTATGCGTCTCGATGCGGGCGGTACGGATCGTGGACGCAGTGCTATACAAATTCATACAAAGCAAACCAAAATCCGTTGCGTGCCTCGCGTGCGTTGCGGCCGGTGCGGGGCACCTTTTAATTGCACGTCATTTACATTCGTTCGTTATTACTGCATTAGTCGAAAATACTGTACTTAAAATACAGGTGTCATACCTACTAACGCAACTTTTATTAAAGCTATGTGAGTCCCGAGACTAGTTTTCGTTTAAGCATTAGTATCTTCCTACTTTTGTTTCATCTAAGGTTCAATACAAACTAAATACAAAAATTTTGCATTAAAAATAACTATAATAAAATTAATATCGTACCTATTTAAGCTTCAAGTGAGACTACCAAATAATTACCTGAAGAGCACCTAAGTGCGCTAAAAATGGGGAAACATTAAAATGTTTTAGCACTTGTTGACCAATTATAATAATCAGAACCAAATATCTAATAAGTCTACCTATTTTACAAAGGCAATGTTCGCTTCGACCGAGTGTGGAATCATTTAATTTCCAATTAGCAGTATTCATGAAGGCTGTAACTTTTAATTAACTCCCGAGAGGCTATATACGTGGCGGTCGAGCTAGCGACCGTACAACTAATGAACGACGACACAAATCAATAAAACTGTGTGCACACCTTATGACGGATCGCATGGACTTCCTCTCCTCGTCATTGGAGAGACAGACCTGCAAATTGTCGTTAATGCGTTCGTTCGCGGAGCAATTACAGCGGCAGCAGCACGAGCCGCGCAGGCCGGCGAGGAGGGTCCTCAGCGCGGGCTCCAGGCTGTCGACCGCGTGGGCCGCGGGGTGGTGCTGGGGCATGACGGCGGGCACCGGCGGGACCGGCGGGTCGGGCGGGTCGGGCGTGCGGTCGCGGGACGGGGCGCGCGCCCCGCGCTGCGAGCCCGCCACCACCGCCTGGAACGTGCCCCGCCACAGGCGCTCGAACACCACCCGGTCTTGTTCGCGACGCGACGCCCTATCCCTTTGCATCTTAAACCTACTTACAGACTAATGGAAGACTTGGTTTCTTAATGCTAAGTTTTACAGACTAACGCATGGCGGCGGGGCCGCTGGAAGACCTTTGCATGAGTGATTATTGGGGCGTTGGGCTACATTTTGGAGCGGCCGGCGGCGGGCCGGCGGCGCTACTGCCGCGGCGGCGGCGCGGTGCCGGCGGCGGCGGCGGCGTGCCGTGCGCAAACATCGGAAATTCGGAACTCCGCGCCGCCTCCTCTCAAAGGGGCGACTTCACCCTCGCCCTTTGTACCATAACAAGGCGATTACAGATCCCGGCTTTAATGTACTTTGCTGCAAACTTGATACGCCTATTTTGTGATTAAACTTTTTTGATCTAAATAGGAATATTTACTCGGATTGTAAAGCGCACATGAAAAAACAATTAGGTAAACTCTTCGTTAGTAATCTCACCTTAGAGTGTTAACAAACCCGATCGGGTCTCAAAATGTAGTTCAAATACTAGACTTATGTAAAGTCTAGATAGATTTCTTTTTTCAAAAACAAAATCTGACAGCCTCTCATGAATAATACAAATATAATTTTAGAACTAGATATAGCTTACAATTGAGTTCCCATAAAAACCTGTTTCTTTTTGCAAAATTCGGTAGTTTTGCGGCCCTAAAGAATATACATATATATGTACTTACCTACAATGATTTTTAAGGACAATTTTCTTTTATACAATAATTTAATTTTACACATTTATATTAACCTAAATAAACGAATTATTCCGATAAATCGTTCATCTCCTTTGGAGCTTTGCATATTCCGAGACAACATTATCATTTCCAGACTTACTCCATCGCTGCCCCAGAAGACGCGATATTGCTCTTATATTATTCTCTTTGCGTCCGCACAACAACGAATGAGACGATTCGCTCCGCCCACATTTATATAAATTGCTTGAACGCTACTACGTATGTTGTTTGTTTTATTCATTTCAGTGTGTCAAGTTGTGCCAAAGCAATTTAGGATCCAATGAGCCGAGATCAGAAATTCTAACATTTGCAGGGTAAGTGGCGTAACCGATGATGAAAAACATACTTCGGTTTCTCCTCGGCCTGTTTCTATGAAATACTAGTAGGTACTAATGGGGCTCATACACGTAACGAGTACAGCGGCGAGACAATAAAACGATACTAGGCCGAGAGAGTCGGGTGAACGAGTAGTGTTTATATGTAGTTTTCTCGGCCGAGGCACTCGTCAAAATGTTCTTATGTACCGAGCACTCTCGGCCGACGGCACTGTCTCGCCACTTGACTGTACTCGTTACGTGTAATTACCCCAGCGACTCGAGTATTCGACTCTTTGACTCTACTTTACCAAAAATCTTAGAGTTTAGACCATCTAAGCGCCAGTAATACAAAAAAACGTCTAACAGTAGTATCTCTTAAGGTATGAATCATCTTCGGAAAAAGTAAGGCGAGTAATACAATTTCATTTTTCATATTTTTAAAAGTTAATTTTAAAAAGTTCAATAGTTTTTGAGTAATTCGCCATATAGACAAACGGATATAAAAGCTTCGTCTCAATTCCTCCGAGTGAATTATCCATTCGTTAAATAAAACCCCTCAATCGCTTGGATTTCAAAAGATCAAACCTCAAATCATGAACAAACACACTATGTATTTTCTTTGACTCTCATCATAGGCCACGATTCATCTTGGACAGATGTTTTTAGCCAGCATCCCGTCGACGACACCGGCGTTCGTGGCTGTATAGCCCTATTCGGGAGGAGACATGCCGTCCGCAACCTCGGCAAGTGAAAATGTTCCCGGGTGGTGGTGGGTCTGACGCGTGTGCGTGTCTACGGCTGCGTTTTGACTCTATAGTTTGACAAATGCCTTAAAATTGTCTTGTATTCGCCCCATGGCAATGAAGTCTCGTCTTATTTATTACACGAACAAACATAGGAAATCTATCTTTATTAATATAATTTCTCCTTAACACTTCACACGTCTACGAAAGTTGAAGAGTTAATCTGCGGTTGTTGACAGCTCATTTCTCTACGTGCAGCTGTCGTTAGGATAACACGCGCATTGCGTACACGCAGCATGACGTCACGGGAGTGCAGCAAAGTGCGTGCCAAACTAAGTACCTTTACTAGGGCACTTACATATACCGCAGCTTGCAAAAAATGTACGTGTGACATTCCGCTATCGATTTGTATGCCTTCAACAGAAACCAATCATCCTCGAAGAATTTTCACTAGTGTAGTACAGTGGGCCACACGTCCAGATGGACAGTGCCTGTTACAAATTTACAACTATTTGACAACTCATTTTCTATCGATATTTTCTGTATGGACCGACGACGATCTAAAAAATAGGCCGGAAGAGGCTGGATGCGGAGGGCGAAGGACCGGATGTGGTGGCGTTCATCGGGGAAGGCCATGTCCGGCAGTGAACGTTGAACGGGTGATATGGCGATGATTCAAAGGAGGTTGTAGCGGTAAAGAGATTGTGATTACGGATTTGAAATTGGTTTTGGTTTTTGTAAAAAGGTACAATTACGCGCGCTCTTGACTGAAGGGCTCGCTGCTTGGGCGGATAGCTGTGGACCAGAGCTGCTTAAATACAGTTTGCCAAGGCCTAACAACTTTAGGTATATTAATATAATAAGGCTGAAGAGCTTGTTTATTTTGTTAGTTTGTTTGTATGTATGTATGATCACGCTATTAACTGGAACTACCAGTCGGATTAGAAAAATTAATTTGCATTTGATAGGCCAATTCTTGAGGAAGGTTACAACCTATTTTACATCACGCTATGACCCTTAGGGTCGGGGCAGAATAAGCGGAAAAATGCCCGCGCACTTTTCGGCGTCATTGTCAAAATGATCCTATATAGTCTAAAGAACAAAATCGTATGAATGATCTCGAGCGCGAGGCGACGCTGACGTGCAGAAGTCATTAAACGATTTTGTTCTTTATGCTATATTGGTATATAATGATATGGTTCATTTGACAATTGACATCAAAAAGTGTGCGGGCAAATTTCCGCTTGGATTGCGCAAAAAGAGAAAAAGTCTGAAATAAATTATAAAAAGCGTGCGAGGCCGCGGGAAACACCTAGTCTGTTGTATGTATGTGTGGACGGCAGTAGGCTTGTGGCAGGCTTGGCACGCTCGGCGCGCCTCTTGGCACGCCGCGGCCCCTAGCGGACGTTAATTACTGCACACATTTCAACTGTCACTTTATATTAGTTGGTTGATAGCGTGATTATGATAATTTAGTGTCCGCTTTGTTATTATCAAAGATTTCGTGTCGTACTAATTGGATTTCCAGGCTATGGTCGGGTGAAATGTTATTGTTTCAAATGAACGTCAAGCCACGGCTGTCTAAAGATAATAATATTCTGTTTTCTCAATAAAATTATTTCGCGTCTGTATTTAATTCGATTTAATACCTGAGAAGAAACAACGGCTACAACAGATTATATGGCAGGACGCAAAAACACCTAAGAGTCACGTCTTAAAACTAAACTAACATCTGCTGACTATTCGAACTTGCTTGACCTAAAAACCTATTGGCATACGAATAAAATTACTTAACTTGCGACAAATCGTTATGCTAAAACAATAAATGTCAAAATCGCATAATGTTCTAGTCAAACTTCAGACCTTCCGTTTTAACATATTGTTCAACACGTGTAAAAAGACACTATATTTTTATTTACACAGCTGGATATTGAAATACAAATAAGGACAAGTTGATGTTACTCACTAAAAAATAAATTTTCATTTGCAAACTAGTTTCTTTTGTATAGCGAACAACGCACCGACCTCTGCAAGTCGTCGAAGGGGGTTTTACATCCCTCCGCCCCCTGCAAGGGGGACTGTGAAATGGGGAGTGGGGTGCGGAGTGCTAACGTCACCAACCCTCGATCGATATCCGAGGAACTCGTGCTCCTGCCTTTGCATTGTGTTATACGAACGCGAATTTTTTTTACAGCTTGAATCGCGGAAGTTTAGACTGCCTGGGCAACTGTTTTATTTGCTAAGAATGAGACCTTTTCTACTTGGGAAGTGGTAAATTTCACTCCATGTTCTTTAATTTATTTTCTTTGGAGCAAAAGACAGCGACAATAGTCTCTAGACACTCCTCGGTAGGCGTGTCTCTAGACTACTAGCACTCCTCGATAGGCGTGCTTTTCTAAAGCTCGGACAATTTTTAGCTAAGAATTTTTGACTAGGTAGTGGTAATTTTCACTCCATGTTCTTTAATTATTATTTTTTTGGAGCAAAAGACACCGACTGGTCTAGTCTGTTGCAAGGCAGTATATGACTATAGCATTCCGAGGTACCGCGGTGTTGGAGTGCTTTTCTAAAGCTATCTACAGTTTGGGAATTTAACCCAGGATAGGAGAGGACTCAGAAATCGAAATTCGTTGTACTTTGTTAGTTTAACCAGACAGAGAATTCAAATTTCAAATACAATGGATTAGATGTTCTGCGACGTAACATGGTTTTCGGATTCTGGGTGTTTGTATATATTTAAGTACTCATTAAAAAAGTATTTATGTATGTTTATCAGTTTTTGAGTATTCATTTACAAGCTTCGGCTTAGTTTGGGACTAAACAGCCAAATATTATTATTAATATCCCATTTATTCATATTCTTAAGCCAATTTTTTTATAAAAAAAATTAATTACAAAAACATTATAAAATAACCTAAGTTATTATTATAATATTCGCAGTACAATCCCTCTTGGTTTCTTTATAAATCACGCATTACAATTGATTTTTTTTTTGTTACGTACGCATACATTTTATGCTGCGCCTATATGAAACAGAAATGTATGTCAAACATGTAAATTAAATTAGCGTGTAATACAAAGTACCACTCGGTGGTCGATGCCACCGCCCGTGGTCACAATGTGACGTAATCAAAGCAACTTATACTCCTGCGATAAGCGTTACTTTAATTAAAGCTGAGAAGCATATTGAAAAATTGCCGTTATATTTAATAAAGGCTGAAAAATGACGATTTTAAAGTCATTCGGAACTAATTCATAATTTGATGCGGACTTAGACAGTGATAGATACAGTGTATCTACTAAAAATTGATTGGCTTCTGTGATAACGCAGAAAACAATTTTTTAATTTACTGGATAATTGAAAGAAATTTGAAACGCGATTTGCGCGTTGAGAATGAAATGGCAAAATAGAACGAGTTACTTGCCTCTGATTTCGATTTCGCTCGCGTGGTTCTGGGATTCCTAATACTACCATCGATTATTATTTATGTTGTCCGTGGGGACTTTGTGTTGGACCGTAGTTAAAAGTAACCTATGCGAATAATATACCTCCAATCCATGCGATTGAAACCGCAAGCAAAAGCCAGAAAACAAAAGAATTATCAATACATACATTAGGGGCAGAGCCATGTCCAGTCTATGTCGCCATTGATAGCATCTCTAAGCAGGTCTAACCATTTCAATAAACGTTCAGCCGCTTCAGAGATTACCCCCACAAACAGACAGACAATAGTAGAAAACAGCTGTTCATCTATGACACACTTTCGTTAAACGTCACACTGTAGTTTTCCGCACATACACAATGTTTACTTGTTAGTTTTAAATCTTCAAATTATTAATAAGGGTATAACAACCTACATGAAACTGTCTCACCTCTATTGAAGACGGCAATGTATAATCGCACTACAGTCGGAGTAAACTTAAGCATAGGTTTTGATCACTTAAATTAAGTGGAGAAAGTGGTGTCACTCACTTGACCCTCCCGAACTCGTCCCTGGGCGCGCCCTTGTCTCCGCCGCCGGCCTCAGACAGCTTGGCCCGGAAGGCCGCCACGCGCGCCGCGATCTCCTCACGCGGCAACCTGCGCAGCCATACCAATGACACACTCATTTAAAAAAAACACAATCAGTCTATCATAAAAATCTTCTGAAACACGCGCGCGCACGTACTGGTGCACGCGCCAATACAATCAGATAGTTTATAGATCGACGCTGTCTTGAAAGGTGGACCGTTCGGTAGGAACATATGAAATGTAATGAAATCTCAAAATAAATGGAGTGCCAGCCGTCGCAACGCGAGCGCACCTGAACCTACCAATGCATTACGCGGTTGCTGTTATAATCGCGTCGAATTACTTTTAGAGAACAATAAAAACTATGCGATAAGGCGCTCACGGCGGACCGCTGAGCGTATATGTGGGCCGAGATCGGAACAGGGAATGTTTAATATTATACGCAAAGAGGGTGGCTAGCTCCAGTCCCGCTCTGTTGCATTATTGATTTGACTCAGGCGCAACAGACAAGGGACGTCGCCCCTAAACGAGGGTGCGAAAGAAATGGCGGGGATCCGACCACTTCGGCATAACGAAATAAATAAATAAAAACAAGGGGGATTTTATTGATATCGATAAAGGCACGTGACTTTTAATAACATGTGCAATTGAATTGTGATAATAAAAATAGTGTACAGGTAACAGGTTGTTCCAGTATTAGGTGGGGAGTGACCTAGTATTTTTATTACATAACTAAAATTGTGCCAAACAACATAAAACTTTATTCTACTACTTCTACGTCATAGTAGTTTCGCTGAAGGAGTACGTAGACAGTTATTCTTTAAAATGTTGTCTGCTGCCATAAAAATTTAACTACAATTATTTTTGGGGGAAAACATGCTATTGGTATTTAGAATCCAACAGAATTTACTGTAATTAATATTCTGTGTATCTCTTAAATTTTGCAAGGAAGAAATAAAAACCAATAAACTAAAAGTGTATTTCGCCCACGTACCTATAACAATATGCAATAAAATTGAATTTATTTGTTTGGTGAACATCAATGCTGTGGTTGGCTGAGTTGGCGCCACGCCAGTGCGTAAAAACGTTTCATGACTACCACCCATTCGTTACTATTACTTACATTATTTGATACATATACTACCACAGAATACATAATGTACTACGTATAGTTAGAAGAATCTGTAAAGCTACTGCCCTAATTACATGCCCTAAGTACACGGACTAATAGGTATTTACAGATTAGTAAATATACATGGGTACTATGCATAGCCCGCGAAATCGTCCGCCTTTAATACGTTAACCTAATTATAATAATACATTACACTCCATGACAATTCGATATAGAGATACTTAATAGATTTCGGGGATAAAAGTATAGAAGTTATCACTTTACGAAAGTCCATTCAGCATGCGACAAATATGATAATATTAGTTATTTTTATATTTAAATTTAAAAAACTGATTTTAGGACAGTCCTTCAGTCTGTGAGTGAATTAGTAAACTACAGCAGCTTTGTTGGCGTAGGTAACTGCTAAGTTGTCATTCCTTCACAACTCTTTGCTCCACGCATCCAACTGAACCAACAGAGCATGCATTTTTCTCATATGCTAGAATGACAGCTAGCTAGTTATTCTGCCGGGTAATTTGTCATATTATTCAGTTCGCAGTCACTGAGACAACTGACATTGTCGTGAACAATGTAAATCAAGGTCCTGAAGATGATAATTTTTGATTTAAAAATGTCAGGGTCTCTGACTGACGCATAATCCATCCGAGTTTCAAGGGTATTGCACTCTGAATCCTGCGAGCCAATGGGTTAATGATAACTTTCATGTAATCCAGCCACTGCCTACATTTTTATCAGCGAGTAATTTATTTTTATTGTTGAAAGAAGCATTTGAGCAAAACCAAGTGTTCTAGAATGTTGTTCTAATTTGCCACTTTTTTTTTGAAATGAAGCATGAATCATAGAGAATTTCCAACAACCATTTTGCACCATTATGGTCTAAACCTACCATGGCTGTATATTTTATCATAAATAGGCGTCTTTGGCGCAATAATCACAATCAGTGGTTTTTATAGTAAGAGAGAAGGAAGATAAGCTATAAATTGTGCATAATAATAAACTCATTTCCTTTCAATAGCTACGTATATTCTGAATTTTACAATTGCAGTGTAACACATCAAGGCAAAAACACGAGAATTAATTAATTATACAGCCTTATGGTAGGTATACACCGCATTTGTAAGGGTAAGCTTTTAACTTGACGTATGTATAAGATTTAGTATAATAAACAACTTACGCCTGCTCTTCTAAACTGTCTTCGAGTTCAGCACACTTCACCTCAATCTTCCTCTTCCTCTCATGGTCGAGTATTTCCTGGTTAGGTTGTTTATTCGATGCAGAATCCAACTTGGCTATCTCCTCTTCGGTGCGATAATTCACTGTATCTTTGGTTTTGCGCACTGTAGCCCAATTCCTTTGAACGTAGCCATTAGTCCCCGAACCCCTTGGCGTCTCAAGACCGATGCCATTGTACATTTTGCAGGTTACTAGGTCTGAAAGTGAAATTTATATCAACTGCATGCAAAAGTCAAAGCAATTTGATACGCAAATAAGCTTGTATAAAACGAGTGGCGATCACATGTTACGTAGGAATTGATTACTTATATGACAAATAAGTAAATTAAACGGCTTTTAAGTTTCTTAGCGTTTACCTTAGTTCTAACTAAATTGCGCAAGTAAAACGCACGGCACGTCCATTTTGGTTAGTTTGTATTGAACGAATGATTGATTGAATTTGAATGAGTGAACAATGTTATCTGATGAATGAAAGGTAAAAAAAAAGAGAGAGGTTATATCCGGTTTTTGAAGGCTATTTTCACTCAAGATTTGTTTTTAAAATAATTTGAAGGCAAAGGAAAGGGATGTTCATACATCCTTCAAAAACATTCCGAATCAAGCAAAACGTCTTGCTCTGATTAGATTTTTTCCAGTAGTTTGTCCCAGAGGTTGTGAAACGCTACGGAATCAAATTTAATTGATGTAGTTTTTCATGTTCCGTTCCCTAATATTAATAATGATAGCATCCGTATCGTGTAATTTCTTTTTTTCATTAAACTAATTAAAAATTCCTCGAATTTAGGGAAAAATACAGGCAGGCAACACCAAAATCTTGAGTGTAAAATTTTGTTTTTTTTTTGGTAATCTTCCCATACGTTTTAGGTTATAATTTAATTTGTTATTGCTATTTACACTCTATGGTAAACTACCTGATCACTTTATTTCCATGGCAACGTGGGGAAATTGTCGGGGTGGCCCGTCATAGCCAGCAATGATACTATCTAATTTGTGGCAATGATTTCCCAATAAATATTGCATGGTTTAATGGTGACATTTTTATCACAAAAGTGGCTAGATTTTCAGTTTCCTTGTGATTTTGAGGTTTTACTTAAAGAGTATGCTTGGACTTGGACTGAGTCGACCGACCTGTGGAACTCACCTCGCTAAATCGCCATAACTTGTTCAATTCTGAGGTTATTATTTAATTTGTGGGCTCCATCAAGTTGACGATGATGCCAATGTCACGGTGATCGACGAGACCTCATCCATGTGTGGGATTAGAAGGTGTAGGTAGATACCTCCTTTGTTCAACTTTCAACCTACTGCAGAAGTGTTTCCCAGTTGTAACGGGCCCACTAGTCACTGGACCTTGGGTCTCCTTGCTGCTGATACCACACACTGGTTCTAACATTCTTGACAATTGTTCCAGGATTCACCTACCATCTTGAATCCTACGCTACCGCCTTGGATGGCTATCATACTTTTACTAAACCTGCATGTATTATGGGGAAGCTGCCTTACATTGGATGGAAGCAGAACCTTTAACCTTTGACTTTTCTTCTGCAACCTTTTTAAGCTTAAGGCCTGTGAAATATTTTAATTAGGTATTTGACTTAGGGGAGGTGCAATTTTTATAAATAAAACATAATTAGATAAAGGTAGGTACTTAATTATTTATTAGTTTTCTTTATTGAACCTAGATACTCTACCTACCTGCCGGCTAAAGGCCAACAAACAAAAGCCCAACCGCCCCACAGTGTCACAAGTTGGTGTAGAGGCTTGCATGTCCACTAGAAGGGAAATAGCATCTATGTACCACACTGCTGCTGACTATATATCAAACCTACAACATCCACCTGCATACCTATCTACCTTCGGAATTATGTTATGAGCCTAGCCCCGGAGGATGCGGTTAATGCCAGATGCTCAGAAAAGCAGATATTTGTCATGGTATTAATATTTCATTTTATTCTATGGCAATTAGTGGCCCATAAACATATAAGTAAGTACATTAGCCTACTTAATATTTGAGGATTCTTACACTTAAAAATTCATTTCAAATTAATTAGCTAATGGCCCAGCTGGGATTTCGGACCTTTTGATATGATAGGCCCTGTAATTGTATTAGTCTGTCTCACTACCCTAAGCAGCGGGACATTACTCCTACTGGCCAAAAGTCTTCAGGAACACATCATTGTGTTGGGTTGAGACTCGGGAGTATAAAGAACCTAGAGTATCCACTTTCTTCCATAGGTGTTATATCCAGGCCGGGATTTCCGCCTAGGCCCACAAGGCCCGAGCCTAGGGCCCAGCCATCCAACGGGTCCCCAGCCGTGCCCTGCGAAGGTCCCTGGGTCTCTAAGTCCGGGCCTGGTTATAGGTATCCAGTTCCTCCATAGGTGGATGTGGCTCCCGATGTTATGCCTATTGTCAGGATCAGTGGGTAATCTAATTAATTACCTATTTAACAAGTTTAAATAAGTATGTTAAGTATCTACCGGTCAGTGTGGACAAAAGAAGGCGCAATGAAAAAAACTTAGAAAAATTTTTCTTTTTTGGAATCCGACGCTGCCCTGGCGTTGTTGGCGTCAGGGTGGACCAAAGGGGACGCAAAAAAATCTTAGAAATTTTTGAATTGGACTTAAAAAGTTTTTCGAAAAATTTCGATGTTATTATGGCACTCCCTACTTTTTTGATACCATTCGACAGGGGACATCGAGACAAGCAACTTTTGTTATATACTTTTTTTTTTCCTGCGCCCCTCCTCCGGCCGCTAGAGGGGGGTCAATTGGGGCGCCCTTTTCAAGGCGAAAAGGACTTAGAAAAATTTTCAACTAATTTCGATGTCAGTAAAAGTCAAAAAGATGTCAAAAAGTGGGGTGTTAACCCCACTTTTTTGATGCCATTCGACAGGAGACATCGAGACAAGCAACTTTTGTCATATACTTTTTTTTCCTACGCCCCTTCCCCAGGGCGCTAGAGGCGGGGGGTCATCGTCGATGTCATAGTGACCCCCCCCCCTTTTTTGGGGGGCATTCGACAAGTCGCGTCATGGCCAATGACTTTTGTCTGAACCGTTTTGTTGTGCGCCCCTTATTTGGCCTTCTAAAGCGGCACAAAGTGCCTACACGGTGCATATGTAGCAAAGAGGGCGGCCTTATATCTAGGCAAAAAGGACTTAGAAAAGTATTCGAAAAATTTCGATGTCAGTATAACACGGAACACCCTACTTTTTTGATGCCATTCGACAGACATGCAACTTTTGTCATATACTTTTTTTTCCTACGCCCCTCCCCCTGGCTGCTAGAGGGGGTCCACAATGACATCGACCATGACCCCCGCCTGTAGCGCCCAGGGGTAAAAAAGTATATGACAAAAGTTGCTTGTCTCGATGTCCCCTGTCGAATGGCATCAAAAAAGTAAGGTGTTATACTGACATCGAAATTAGTTGAAAATTTTTCTAAGTCCTTTTTGCCTTGATAAGGGCGCCCCAATTGACCCCCTCTCTAGCGGCCAGGGGGAGGGGCGCAGGAAAAAAAAAAGTATATAACAAAAGTTGCTTGTCTCGATGTCACCTGTCGAATGGCATCAAAAAAGTAGGGTGTTATACTGACATCGAATTTTTTCGAAAAAATTTTTGAGATAATAAAAATTTTTTTTGTCCCCTTTTCTTTTTGTACCTCAACCAGGTCGCGTGGAAGTGTTTCTGGTGATTTCTGAATATTTTCAAAAAAAATTTCCTTGGCGCCCCCTTTTGTCCACTCCAACCGTTCCTGCGTTTCGCGCATTTGTTCGCAGGTTGGTTGGTTGATCGGTCGGTCGGTCGGTGGGATAGTCGGTTGGTTGGTTGAATGGTTGGTTTGTTGATTGGTTGGTTGGTTAGTTGGTTTTGGTTTGTTTGAAGTGTTGCATGCACAGCTCAATTAGTATGTCAAGTAGCCTTCTTTTTAAACGCGAATGAGGTCGCGGGCATAAGCTAGTGGCATATAAAACTATCACAGATATACACCATAACATACAATATACATTTTTAGGAAAACTAAATAAAAAAGACAACCGTCTCCGACAAAATCCCACCAAAAAGCCTCCATCATAGTCACAAACGTGAATTTTCATAAAGGCCAAAAAATATTTAAAAAAAAAACAGACTGGTCTATGATTAATAATTCATAGACAAAGTAGACCAACGTCGTCTTTTTTTTCCATGTCCAATGCCTAGACGTGGAAGGAACCCTTTTAAGCCAGATCTTTTATAGTCATGGAAAGCTGATTTCAAGTACCTCTAGTCAAGCATGTTCGGATACGCATCGATTAATTATAATTCATAAAACCGGTAATTGGTTCACATCACTAGTGACGCGTGACTGATGAACGCAGTCAGACCATCAATCGGACGTCAAAAGATTTATGAAATAAGTCTAAATACAAAATAATATATGGCTTAAAAGTCCCGTTACCAAGCCAAAATCTAATTTAAAAACAAATGTCATCTGTCACCACTGTGACACTGACGTGCGAGCTGTCAATGTCACTTATGACATTGACAGTTCGTACGTCTGTGTGCGTATGTGTGCGTGCGTGTGTGTGTCTTGACCTTGAGTACATATAGCCCTTTCGAAAACGCACGGCACGTCCATTTTGGTTAGTTTGTATTGAACGAATGATTGATTGAATTTGAATGAGTGAACAATGTTATCAGATGAATGAAAGGTAAAAAAAAAGAGAGAGGTTATATCCGGTTTTTGAAGAAAACAAACCAAATTTGACTTGGCTGTATGGTCTATGACTTTTGCCCATCCATCATTGGACGAGTTCAACAAAAAAAATATGTCTATTGGCGGGAGCGAAGCGTCATGATCGTCTCTACTATTTTTTAAAATACATATGTACCTATTTTGCTGGTTTTTCTATGTAATTGTGATAGTAATTTACATAATTATGTGCATGGTTGTGTATATGTAGCGGGAAAATAAAACAATAGCGTGTAACTACTCTTTCAGCCCGCATCTTCAATAAAGTTACTATCGCTTTAGTGTGGTTACCCTGCTTACGAACCTTTGAAAATCACCGACTAACTTTAGTCGTGCCCTGTTTAGTGAAGGCCTTGCTATTAGGTACCAGACGGTTTTTTCAGACTAAGAAAATGTTATACAAATATGACTCGGCTGTATAGTCTATCGACTTTTGCCTGTCGGTTATGTCACGAAATTAAGAACAACAAAAAAAAATCTATGGCCGGCTAAAAACTACTGGCAAAAAGAATTGGAAGGCCGTAAAAATCACAAATTAAAAATAAAAGAAGATTGAGGTTATGTTTATTTGAAAAATTAAAACTTAATCGTTTTGTGGTAACTCAATTTAAAAATTATAAATAGTTTATTTCAATTGATATCTACAATGCTTGATAAAATTTTGTATAATACTGTTCTGTGCCAAACATTTTCACCTTGCGGGAAATATCTTATTGCCGGTAATATTTATGGACAAGTCGCTGTATTTGAGTGAGTTTTTGTATATTTCTTTATTTGTTCAGTGTAAGTAAAGGTAACGGGGCACTCACATTATATTTCTCTATGGGGGCACAACGAGTCAACCCAAAAATCCATCGATTTTTTTTCATGACTGATCTTAAACTGAATTTAACTGTATAGTCCCCACGGAATTTCTTGACGGTTGAATGAATATAGTCACAAATTGTTAGCACATTGCTGACTCATGACTGTGTTTATAGTCTATATGTGCGTAAGCGAGATAGTGTACTACATGACTGTACTACAGAGATGTTCAAAAACTTGAAAGTTTGATTCGGTTGATCGAATCAATGAACCATTTCTTGAAATTGAATGAGCGTCTCTAGTGAACCCCCGCACAGGTCCCCCTTTGACACCTTAAATTAGTCATTGGGCAGAAATCAGCCAACTTCACATGGCCACCATTAAATTCCGCGGGGACTACACTGGGTATCCCCAACTTATAAATCCACCTACCTTACTAAAAAGTTTCTCAATTTATAACTAATTAATTTTTCATGTTTTTTTTAGTCTTGATAGAATACTGAATCCTGTTGTGGAGCTCCTTACAGCAGACTGCAATAAACCAAAGCACATCCATACATTTGAGACTGACAGCCAGATATGCAGTCTAGCTAGCACAGAAAAGTTTTTGATCATTGGGACTACCAATGAGATCTTTGGTTGGGATTGGAAGACATTTGTCACTCCAAAGTTGGGGAAACCATCATGGGTGATCAAGATCCCATCAAGATCGTCTATGGAGCAGGCGGATGTGAATTCTATTTGGTTGTCCGATGATGAGGGTAAATTGTATGCCGGATGTGGAGACAATAATGTTTATGTTTTTAATTTGGAAGATGGAAGGCTAATGTCCGCTTATAAGGGGCATACAGATTTCATTCATTCAGTGCATGGCAAGTATGTACTTTATATATTTTTATTATATGAAAAAAAATGCAGTATTATTCGGAATGTATGTGAAGCCAAAATTTGTTTCTCATTGCAGATGTCACCAAGTGATTTCTGCAGGTGAAGATGGCTCCGTGATGCTATGGGACACTAGAACAGCCAAGTCTCACAACAAACTGGAGCCCCATTCCAATAGCAAAGTCAGCCGGCCCGATATCGGCAAGTGGGTAGGCTCTGCAACGTTGGGTGATGATTGGATTGTAAGTTATCAATTAAAATTGTTATTAACCCTCTGTTTAGTTGGGGTTGTATAAAAAAAAGTTTAAAAACTAAAACTAAAAAACCAACTACAAAAAATAAAAAACTTGTGAAAGAGAAAATTCTCTTTAGACGAAAATGTATTGCAGTGGTGGTGTGTTCCTTTATCAGTTGAAAAAAACGCTGAGTAGGTATGGTGAGATTGATTTATGTTATCTATGGACAATTATATCCCTTTTCGTAGTCGGGTTTTTTAAAACTTATATTCCAAATTTCAGCGCAAACGGTCCAGTAGTTTATGAGTTATCTGGGCGTACTGACAGATTTGGTTTTTGATGGAACCCTGTAATTTTTTTTTTTCTCGGTCGGACCAGTCTTTGCGACTATAATCAGATGTGCTCCGTTTCTGTCGTGTAGAGGGACCCCTCCATCAAGGGGCCTGCCCCTATGTTACAGATAGCCTCGTCTCTCACTCAGAGTCAGGCCCACCGAGTTCCATAAAGTCGCGCCTCTAACTGTAACCCTGTAATTATTATTAACATTGTTTTAGGTGTGTGGTGGTGGACCTCGCCTATCGCTTTGGCATTTGCGCTCCATGGATGCTGCGACAGTCTTCGACATCCCTGACCATGGGATCCATGTCTCCTTCTTCCACGAGGACTGCGTGGTCGCCGGAGGTGCGGCCAAGCATCTCTACCAGCTCAGCTACTCCGGAGAGGTGAAGGTGGAGCTTCCAGTGTCCGCTACCACGGTGTACTCAGCAGGACTAAGGATGAGCCCTAATAAAGTGCTGGCAATAGCCGGATCCAGTCCAGAGATTGATCTGTGTACGACATTTAACTATAGAGATCAAGTATTGCATTTTCGGTGAGTTTTTTTGTATGTTATATATGTAACCATTTGAATTGTGAATTGACGGTTCTGCAGGTTGATCTGCGGAGTGATGGCTTAAGGATGAATGGTTGTTGTTTAGGATTACTCTAGGATAAGTGACAGTATTGAAAGAAGCAATAAAATGGTTTAACACTAAATAACTTTATTTTTGTCAACATTTTTAGCCAAGAAATGGTTTTGAGAGAATGTGATAATAAATCCTTTATTCGTCAGAAAAAATATTTTTAAAGGATGCCTCTTATGGCTGTATTATAATAGGCGGCGGCGCTGACACTCTGTACGAGATTAAATGAGTTGGTTTGTATTGGACGAATATTTAGGCAGCGGCCGTTCGTAGATCACGAACAAAATGCGGCGGCGCCGCTCTTTATAATACAGCCCTTATTTGAAGCTTGGAGTATCATTTACCCACTTGAGTCAAGCGTCCCACGCTGCGCGTACCCATCCGCGGTCTCCACTGCCACTTCAACTTGCTAATCATTTTGGCTATGTCGGTGACTACTCGTCGGTGACCTTAGTCTTAGCTGGAACTCCATATTGCGGACATCCTTCATAGAAACCTCGATCTTAGCGACTTTAAATCAATTAATCTACCATTCATTTCATTCACTTACCACGACTTCCAATTTACTAAATCATTTAATTTACATAACTAAAACCTTAATACCTAATACGATTGACAAGCTAATCTAAAGGCCTGGCTACACGCAGCGGCTTGCTTATACACTTTATGCATCATATTACCCAAACTCGACACACTGTGCAGCGTTCATACGCCATAGTATAAGCCTGTGCAGTGTACCGTTTTGCAAATTGGAACGCGTGCAGTAAGATTGAGATTCTAGCCAGTAACCAGGCCTTTTGTACACGTTCAGATGTACCCATGGCCAGCCACCGCCGCAGGTATGAACCCATGACTGCCGTCTTTCTTCCTCACATAGAACCACTCCGCGTCCACGTCACTCTCCCCTCCCCCTTGCACTAGCACCACCACCTCCCCCTGCTGCACTGACAACGTTTTGTTCAACGCACTGCCTTTAAACTCACTATCCACCACCAGCAACGTCTGCCGTTTGCTGTCCATAGTTCTCTCTGGTTTGTTCTCCTTTCCAACTCTATCTATGTCTGTCACCGATTTGGTCTTCAAGTATAAAGAGTCGAAGTCCTTTTCGGCGCAGGCGGTCGGTTTCCTCTTGTCGCGGGACTCGCGGGGTCTGTAGCGGGATTCGGAGCGCGAGCGCCCGCGCAGGTGCTCCTTCTCCGTGTCGGTGAGGTTGCCGCACGGCCGCGGGTAGATGTCGGTGCTGCTCTCCCAGCATGGCGTCTTCTTTTGGGGGGAAGTTCTGCAATTACGAGAGAAAATTTAGACGAATTTAGTCATTTAATTATTTTATTTATTTAACAATAATATTCATGTTCTTCTTCCTCCTCTACCTCTACGAATTCATCATGTACGACTGAAAAATAAAGTGCGTCTGTTTTCGACGTTTTTGAAAAAATGTCCGAAAAAGCGTCAGTGTTCACGACGGTGCCCAGCGGCAGCGTCAGCTCCAGCCCGCGGTATGCATAGAGAGTACCTGTTAGGCAGTATCCCGAGCGGCAGGCACGCGCTGTAGAGCACATAGCCCTCGTGGCCGTGCGGCGTCTGCGCGTACAGCCACTGGCGGCTCTTGAACACGGCGTTGACGACGGTGCCCAGCGGCAGCGCCAGCTCCAGCTGCGTCGCCTGCTGCGTCTGGTACAGCGTGCTGGGGTACGCCACCACCACGGGGATGTTGCCCGGACGGTCGATGGAAGCCTGCAGTAATCATAAATGTTCACAAAAAATTAAAGCGACTTGAACAAAACGACGACTTATTGATGTCCTAATTTTTTAAATTAAAGTCACTTTAAGATCACAATCATACATAAATTCCCAGGATATAGCTTTTTCCTTCAGGTCGGTAACGTCGGCTTCCTAAAATGTTGGAATTCCCAATCATCATGAAGTATCTTTTTAGTAGCCTGTGACATCACAATCATACCCATGAAAATGATAATCAGCCCCTTCAGACTTTATATTTACTCGACGTAATCAATCGTTAATTGCACAGGCGATATTTTTATCAACAGATTAACTGGTCAGTCGGGACTCGAAGACAATTTATCGCAAAACTTTCTCGTGAAATATCGCGTTACGTTCCGAATTAACTTGCGCAATTAACACCGTTAATTTTAACCCCTGATATATTGTTGTTTTAAATGAAACGCGTTGACGAATGGGCCTGTCCTCGCGTGAGATTATCTCGCACTCCTTTCTGTACATAAACGACCTTAAATACCGCGTCGTAAAGGCTATTTCTCGAGTGCGGTCAAAATAATAATGTTGCGGATAATCAGGCGGCTCGGAAACCTCAAGCGAACTCTTTATTAAACTCTCGAAAAGAATCTCGAAAATTGTAATTGACGGGCAATTTATGCCTTGTCCAATTTTAGTTGCCGGGTTGAATGGTTTTCTCCGAAAACTAGGGATTTTGAGATAGTTATTGTTACTGATTAATTTTCTGTTGGTATGTACCTAGTTACCTGTTTTTTTACGACTATCGGTGTCCAGTTTAATATCACTTGTTTAGTTTTGTGTCTATCAATCTAGTTGATATGGAAGCATTTTTAATTAATTAAATATTTTTGATTATTTACTTCTTGGTGTTTGGGACTGACTAGAAGAGACATATGGCCAATTAATATACCTAAAAAGAAAAATCCAAAGACCTTTAGAGTCCAATCGTGTAAAAAATAAAATTGCCTGGCAAGACTGTGTCCAATTTTGCGCCAATTTCGCGGCCTACATCGGTCCGATCACTTTACGCTCGACATAAGGCACAAAAAGGTATACACTGTAATGTCATAATAATATCTCAGAGATGAATAATGGTGGAGGTTTACAAGTGCATTTAAAATTCTTTTGTAAAGTGCATCTGTCAGGGAGCTTTCATAAAGCACGTAGCTCCATTTGGGCCCTTTTTTCTCTCTTAAATCTCGGTAAGTGGTCCAATTGCAACTCGTAGAAGGTATTTTCACACATTATCTGCCCAGAATATCAACGTTAACACGACTGCAATAAAATTTCAGCTAAAATATTGTCTTTTTAATGTACCTATTTGACTTAGAAATTAATGGACGGAATTGAAGAATACTTTATCACAATAAGAAGAATCAGGCCCCCTCGGCCTCGCTGTCTCACGTAGTTTATAGAAGACCCCTAATAATCGCAGTGATTGCGCGCCGAACGTTGATGAATTAGTTTTTTCGTAAATTAAAACACGAGCACAATGCTCTCATAATTATTTTTGACTTAAAAGGTTTAAGTTGTTTTGGACTTTTTGGGACTTTAACAGTAAATCTCAGGCCACACATTAAGTTTCACATTGCAGAACTTAAAGTAGGTGAGGTACTTACTTAAAAGTTCAATGGTTAAAAATAAGTCCTCTTTTGTACAATTTTTACTTGTACCTATATACTTTTGGTCACTTGCTATTTACAGGTTTTTTTTTTTCTACAGAGTTTACACATTATTTTGTCACTTTTATACAGGTAGCTAGGGCTGGCACAAGATATCTACGTGCTGGAATCGTTGTGTCCACGATTTAGATCAATATTATACTTATTTGCAAAATTTTCGCTATGTATCTCACCTCGCTCAAAAAGCTGTCCAAATCCCGGATATCGTATCCGAACCTTCCGCTGGAGCTTCTCTTCCTCCTCCTGTGTCTATGCCGGTGCCTCCTCCTCGCGTGCTCCGTCCCCGCGCTGGTGTCCGACTCCTGGCACGACTCCTGGTGCACCAACTCCTCACAGGCTCTCCTAAACTTCAGATTGTGGTAATACTCGTTACGTCCCACCACGCGGTCTTTCACTTCTCTAGACTTGCACTTTCTATAGTTCTCGGTTTCGTTACACTTCAAACTGTTGCGCTGCTGATATCTGTCTACGTCACTAGTTATCGTTACTTTATCCTGGTTTTTAAGTTTTTTAAGTTTTTCTGTCTGCAGTTTCGTGCTCTCCAAATTTTCTTTTAAGACCCAAGTCAAAGATATCTTGGACTTGTGTCTGCGAGCCAGAGGCGTGGAGTGCCAAAGACCCATGTCTCGGATCTCTGCGTACTCGACGTCGGATTCACTGTCGTCGACGTTCGAAATTTTGCAGTTCGCGAGCAGGTCTAAAGCGTCACATGGCAGCACGTTGATCTGCGAAATCAAACCTTTATCATCAATAAATACCGCTTTCGTTTTCCGGAATTAATTTACGATTGATAATTTTTATTACCGAATTGTGAAACTCTTCGCGTCTCCCTGGTTCGTTACCGACATCGTTCTCCCTGTAGGGCGGCGGCAAATCTTTAAACGTGAGTTCTGCAAGCGATATAAGAATTACGTGAAAACAATCGGTAGTAACTCAGCGGATTAATAACGCGATTTATTGTAGGCCGGGCGGGCATAATGAAGTGGGAACAATGAGTGCGAGACAATGGGCTCCCGCGGGGGTGCGCGCTCCCGGTGTACCCCGGCTGGCTGGCTGGGTGCGTGCGCGCGCGCCGATGCCGACAGCGCGCCGCCTACCGTCCGCGGCCTCGCGCCGCCACTGATACACTATCGACATCGCACACCTCTCCAAATCTCTGAGCATTCTCGCGGCGCGCTCGGGCGGACGCGATGGGCCGCGCCGAATACGCCGCGGGACACGATCCGCAGTCGGCGCAAACCTTCGGCCGCGATGCGATCGACGGATTCAATTCATCTACATTCTTACTTCCTGCTTCACATTCCTGCCAAAACTACATGAGAATAGCCAAATACGAGAGCTTGGGGACCTTATTTAATAACGCCGTAATAACATCCCCAAGCCCTCGTATTGTCAATATTCGTCATACCTATTTTGCTTCCTTGGAGGACTTCAGAAATCAAATCAAATTCTTATCATGCCGTGTTTAACAATATTTGTGGTGTGGCTCTTTCAAGTCTTATCCAGCCTTGTATCGCTGCGACCATTGCTGATCTATTGTGATCGCCGCCTTACTTTAGTTCAGTGTTAAGCTTTGCGCCCGTTAGGAACTTTAATACGCTTTTGGCATTGATTTGTTTTACTTCATCAGGTTGAAGCGAATAGTTGCTCAGATGTGTGTTTATTTTACGCATCAGTGGGCCTCATTCGCACAGAAGGTGCATGCGGTCATGCCGTAACACGATATTCTTATTAAATCTGTTGTACTATAAGCATGTTGGAAGGCAGTTGTGTATTTTCCTTGCCTAGCAATGCAATATTGAACAGTAAAACCAAGCAGACTCAATATGATCTTGGAGCAAACTATAAACATTTATGTCTATGTGTTTGTTAATTACGGTTTAACATATGGCTTGTTAGTTGCAACCTGGTCGCAACAGTGTCTGCTGGCCTTAAGGTGGGGTTGCTGTTAAAATAAATGATCTTAACGGTGATGTGGCGGAAATTCGAAGTTAACGCTGTTATGTTAAAACTTAAGTTTAAAGCCAAATAATACGCAGCTAAGAGGCGTTGTTGTTTTAACACTTCACACGCTTCTGCATGTATCCGAAGCGAACAGCGATTCGACACCTGTGTTTGTGTTTCATTACTCTACTTGTTCACGTCTTATCAGGGGACGTAACCAATTTGTTACTTTAGTTTGTGATTTGTACGGAACAATTCCCTTAGAACACATTCGTAACTATTTTCGAACCTACTGGATATGTATTATGTCTCCATTTTCGAAACTGATTAAGTTCGAATCTGGATTGCTTATCTTTATTTCAGAAACCAGTTACGAAACGGATTGCTTGGCTCAATTTTCGAAACTGATTAGTGATTACTAAGTAACAAACGAGTAAATTTTTATGAAGGTCCCTTTTTAATATTGCCGAGAATAAATTATTTTCTCAATTTCTTAGGTAAGTACGTAGATTGATTCTCTCATTGAAAAGCCAGTGGTAACTAGAGCACTACGACAGAGATTTTTAATTTTTTTTAAATTTACATAATGATTAGTACGCCTAAATCCCAGTAGCTGGGTGCCTCTGCTACTTGAGAACCTATGTATTAGGTCGCATTGTATAAATGCTGGTGTGGTTGGTGGAGCCGAAGGTTGCGCGGCCCGCACTCGGACGTTACCGGCCGGCCTACGCGCGCGCGACGCTGCTCTATTCATCAGCACGTGGCTAATGATGTGCGCGAGCGCATCGCACGCATAACAATCGCACGCACCGCGCATATCCTAACATCTCGCCAGGTTTACCTCTGTTGTGAACCGGAGTGAGTGGTGAAGGCTTTTATTATTTTATATTCTGTGGTGAAGGATGAAAGAAAGCAGTCCACGTTTTTCGGTCGGTTCACTGTCCACTGCCACTTCAGCTCGCTAATCCTTTCGGCCACCTTTCCACCGCAATGTCGTTGCTGGACTCCGTTTAGCCGTGTAGTTTCCAAACAACATTTTTATATGCAAATGAAAATGATCAGCCGATATATTAACCATGATTGAACGTCCCACCGCGTTTCAAAAACGTTGTGTTGTATCAATTTAACAATCAAATTAAAGTAAATCTGTTGCGTCATCATGCCTCGTAAAATTCGATATCAGCTTTGCTTTGCTTTGAAATAAGCCAAAATGCGTGGCAGGTTTCGTCTGTAATATAATATCCATACATTTTCTGGGATTGCAATATCTGTATTAGATATTCCAAGTTCAGCGGAATAGTGTTTATAATTTAAATATTAATAACTATATTTTGTATCATATCGAAAGGTCCGGAGTTCGATCCCCAGCTGGGCCGTGTACCAATGGGTTTTTTCTCGAAACTTAAGTACATTTCCTGACTGCTCTCAAACGGTGAAGGAAAACATCGTGAGGAAACCTGCATACGCCGAAGAAGAAATTCTTAGGCGCATGTGAAGTCCACCAACCCGCACTGGGCTAGCGTGGTGGACTATAGCGAACGCCCTCGTTAAGAGGATAGGCCTGAGCCCTAGCAGTGGGGTCATTAATAGGCTGTTGATGATGAACTATATTTTATTAATAAGTTTAAGATGACAATATGCGGCAGTGAGTGAACCTCGAATGACGATGACATTCGGGTACTTTATATCTTATTTAGCGTCAACTTGTTCTGAAAATGTAAATGTCAAAAATAAACTTTTTTTTTTGATATTTACTGACTAAATACTGGCACATAAAGAATGACCGTATTATAATTATTTGTGAATTTTGAAATAAAAATAAGGATTCCCGTTGTCCGGAACCCTAAAAGTGCCCAAAAGTGCAGTTCAATGTGCCGCATGTAGTAACCGCAGCGCGCCTCGTACCGCAGCCAGTATTGATGTGTTCAGCCACCGCAGACACATAGTTATACTTTTACAACTCTTTTATAAATGTTGCAATATAAAGCAATAAAAGATACGACGACCATTATAACTTTATTTCTTTTACGCGCTTTTTACATTCCTCAAAATTGGAAAGTGAGACTGGTCGGGTATCCGCAAAATTTGTGGCGCGAATTTTTCCAGCCAATTTAGTGATGCGCGTGCGTCGTTTACGGTTTTATTATCTCGTCTCGCCACGATTGTGTTCGATCGCCGGATTAAGGCCCGCTCGTCGTGTTGCGATGTCTGTTATTTCACACGTTAAGTCATTATTTAGGCGTACGTCTCCATTTATAATTGTCTCTACTTCACGCACTTTGGGCAGGAGAAAGTAATCCGGCTCGAAGTTACAAAAGCTTTAATGTAAATCTGCTGTGTTAATGGGAGTTAGGAGTTTCAATGAGTACCTACTCCTTTATTTCAAGAGGTGGTGTCGATAGCTTTAGCTACTCCCATTTCCTCAAAGTAGGTGCAGGGACCACACCAATAAAATAGCTGGTAGCGAACTCAAGCAGAGCCCGTTTTACCCTTTTCTGCCGCTAAACAGCAATCTATGCATTTCTGTGATCCGCTTCAAAGAATAGGTGAGCCAGAGTCGCCACGTCATACCATGTTCCATTCCAACCAAAGGCATCAGGTAGGCAACACGCTAATCGAAGCGTCGGTCGAAGCACAAAATGGGGGGGGTATACTTAGGACTGTAAAGTTAGGATTGAAAATGTACGTACCTACCTTGATTAAATCCTTATAGGTAGGTACTTACATTTTCTTTTAAATAGCTGTGTTGTAGAACTTATACAGTTGTACGCCCCCGAGGAATGGTTAATGGGTGACAGTGGCCGCGTACCATCAGCGGGAGCTGGCCGTTTGCCGCTTCTTAAAAGAAAAACGCGTCATGTCATCCTCTAAATTTGTTACGAGCGGTTAAATCGGAAGACAATGCGTTAAGAGGAGCGCACGAGCATATCGCTATGGGGGGAATGTGGCGCGGATCACGACCGGCTGCCGAAACGTGCGCGTGCGTGCCCCCGTGACGCAGCACGGCTTTTGTTATCGAAACCAATATATTTTCGAAAACGATTGAAAGGTAAAATGAAACACCTTTATTTTGTTTTCACAGGATCAGTGTTTATAAGCTTCTTGTTGTTTATTTTAGGACGGTGGCCAGTTTGAAAGCATATATGAGACCGGCCTGCTGCATTAAGTCCGTGCGTTGTTGGGCTAATCTCAAAACCACTAAACTGATTTCGATGCGAATTACACAATCATATACCTATTTTTATTAAATTGCATTTTATTGCAAAACTTCTTAAATATCTTATAAAAGAACAAGTTGAATTTTACGTTTTTTGTGGTATATAATTTAATTTTTGAAGTGAACAACAATCAACATACAAGAACTTCCCTTGAAGCCCACAAGTCTTTCATAAAAAGAGATGAAGAGTATCGCACGATTGTAACATCTATTAGTTTAAGCATGTTATTACGGAGATCATTATCTAAAACTTATTATGGCCGTCCGTCCACTATCTATTCTTTGCGACGCCCACTCGAGTTAAATATAAACATTATTAAGCGCGATAATCATCGGGACACGTCTGTGCAGAGGTGCTAACTCGAGATTGGCTTCAAAACATTCCCAGCCACATCGATAAGTTTGGATGTTTGCTAACTCAACAACGGCTTAACCGATTTGACTATTCTTAGAGAGCCAGGAATACCTGGCGATACTTCGACCATGTCCGCCAATGGTGCCCCAATCCGCTTTTTGGTAGACTTCACATACCTACGCCTTAGAATAGGAATATACTACTACGTCTTTATGCAGGCTTCCGAATCATCATCATCAACAGCCTATTAATCTCCCCACTGCTGGGGCTCAGGCCTACCCTCTCAACAAGGGCGTGCGGGCTATAGTCCACCACGCTAGCCCAGTGCGGGTTGGTGGACTTCACATGCGCCTAAGAATTTCTTCTTCGGCGTATGCAGGTTTCCTCACGATGTTTTCCTTCACCGTTTGAGAGCAGTCAGTACATGTACTTAAGTTTCGAGAAAAAACCCATTGGTACACGGCCCAGCTGGGGATCGAACTCCGGACCTTTCGATATGATACAAAATATAGTTATTAATATTTAAATTATAAACACTATTCCGCTGAACTTGGAATATCTAATACAGATATTGCAATCCCAGAAAATGTATGGATATTATATTACATACGAAACCTGCCACGCATTTTGGACCCATTATTACATGGCCCAGCCAGGGATCGAACCTCGGACCTTTCGATATGATAGGTCGCGTCTTATCCCCGAGGCCACCGACGCTCTCCGAATATCGGACCATAATTATTTATTCGGTTATTCCCACTAGAACAGTTGACCAGTTCAGGTGACTCAACTAGTGATTTATCGTATGGCATTTTACGAGCCGTGAGGTCCAGGGCAAGTACAGCTGCCAAACGGACTGCTGGTATTTTAAAGAAGCCTCACAACAAAGTGTTCATCTAGAAATCAGTGTCGGAACTGGTAGGAAGGATAAAATTAAGGGTAAGAGTGTAGGCAACGGATAATTGCACCGTGAGAACGCGCCCGGTGCGCCCGCGCCGCGCCGTCGTCGGCATAACAACCGCGCCATTTACTATAATATATGTAGCTATGTGTTTTGGTAGTTTGTCAGTGAAAGTTATTTGAAATCATGCGTATGCGTCGATTTCGTTACCATGCTATAACAGTTTCGGTAGCAGGCGAGGATATAAAATCAATTACAATTTTGATAGGCGAAGTGGAAACTGTACGTGTATATTAAGTTCAATTTCAATTTATTTAAATAAACTTATTGTAACATTACAGATTCGTTACGCTTCTATAGATCAATATGCTTCATAAGACAGATATGTACCTACGAAGAGTACATATTGATTATGATACTGTTACATAACATATCCATTTGACAACATTAACTTTCTAGGACCAATTTGCGATCGGGAATACTATTCGATACACATCAAATCTTCGATCCTCTGCAGGCTAAGATAAATAAATAATAATGGTCCGATTATTTTTGTTCGGATTTCTGACAAGCAGTTTATTACGATTCTTTGTGAAATCAAGAATACTTTCCTTGCGCTACTTATATCACATCGAAATATTGAATTCCTTGGTGATTTCTTTTTCGATTGCTCTGCCGACCGTAGCCCTAACACTTAGTACCGCGGAGCGCTGCACGCAGCAATCGGCGAAAAGGCTAAATTGCCCAGCGCATTACCTCCCGACACGCCGAGCCACGTTATGGCGTGGGGCATGAGCCATGCTGCACATACTGTACGCGGTAGGCTAGGCACTTAACAATTCTATGGCCGACACGTCTGCCCGGCGTGGCTATTATGGCCAATACTCCCGTAAAAAAAAGTTCATAGTCCACCAGTTTCTAAGGTGTACCTACATAGGTGGACGGATAATTAGAAACAGGGCAAGATTTTCATACCATCGAGGTCACTTTGAAGCCATGGTTCTCCGTGAAGGATTGATCGGGGCATGATCTGATGACGGTCATCGAGAGAGTACATGATTCTTTAACTTTAAGATTTTCTTACATTTTTATGCCATTTTGCAGGGTTTTTTCTACATGACGATGCTGCTCCCAAACGGCTGATCTGATCAGTTGGATATCTATAGCCATCTATAAGTCCTCCATCATAGGTATACACCTACAAGAGAAGGAAAAGCTCGATAAATCCCACGTGTATCTAAATAACAATGGATTTTGATAAATAAGGTTAATGATTCTTCAATTCAATGATAATGACTGGTTCGTCGACTTGTTTTTAACAACCGATTATTAAAGTTATTTCCATTCTGTGTATTCGTGATCAATCACGGTTTCTCGAAGGCATTTCACGACTACATATATCTATTTACACACATACATATGTAAGACTACATTATGTGTTGTCTTGAGGATTCAATCTTTTTTTCTTCTAAATTTAGGGAGTTTAGTCGCACAGCTACTATGCCACTCCGTCCTGTTTTACGCTCTTCTCGATTCTAGCCATGTCTTAACTAAGAACAGAGCCAGCCTCGTCCGACAGCGTATAGGCTAGAGCTTTGTTGCAACTGCCGATCTCATAGACTCCTCTGCTGGGCCTCAGTGTCTCCGTCCGGACGCATTCCATCAACACGTGATAGATATCCTTACAATTAACATTTTTCCAAAATAAACCCACACATCTTACTCGAGCTATAGCTTGGGCACCACAGTCCCCAGCTAATAATATCGTAACTGCTCGTCAATTTAGAAAACTTACGAGCACTTGCAAAACGAGTTTTACAATTTGATATTATCTAATAGAAAGTTCGACTATTATAGGTACCTGATGTTACATCGTTGATTTTATTACTGTTTGTTTGTTTTCTTGTTATTGTTCGTTAGCGATCAACAGTAGAAAGCGAAACTTAATAGTGGAGGTCAGTGGAACGGCCGGCGACGTAGCAGAATAGCTCTGCTGTGACTGTAGCTAATGGGTAATGACAACATTCACAGCATACGGGATTGGTCACAGGCTCCCGGTCTATTGACGTCTGCAATAGTGTGGAAAAATTGATAGCGTATGTACACACATTCAAGTGGATTGGAAGATGAAATAATAATAATTTATTCCCGAAGTATAACAATTAAGTATGATACATGAATTCTTATACCTACTTATAAATATCGCCAAGTGATTGAGCATCTATTGCTGAAATTCAGCTACAGAGCTCCTCCCCTTGGAACCAAAAATAGGCCCAAAAACAATTAAGCAGAAGAGTACGGATAAAAAAAGTTAAACCAAAAATCTAAACTATTAAGTATATGTGTGAGTTTGTGTATGTGTGTTTGTGTAATTGCGAGAATTTGTGTGTGTTATGTATATATACGTTGTCTGCAAAGACAATTTATATTATTAAATTAGAACCATTTCCATATATATGTACCTACCTAAATCCTTTATTTATTTATATAAATCTTTATTGCACTAATTTGAACAAAAGGCGAACTTAAGGCCAATGCCATTCTCTACCAGCTGACCTTTGGGCCATGCAGATAAATTAGTGGTAGGCGCAAAATAAGAGATTGTTTTATATAAACCAATATGATATTAAACAGTTCATTTCTGTTTCGATTTCTTTTTACAAGCTATTTATTTATTATTACAAGCTTTTATTTAATTTGCCCTATTAGTATGTATCGGTCAAATGTTGCAAGTGAATTTGACCCATCTTCCCGATATTCATTTGAGCCACAGAAAAGTTTTTTTTGCTTTGACAAAGTGACATACCAGTAGGACTTTAAATACGTATTATAATATTAAGTTTCTGTTATGTAATCCGTCGAGTCGTCAACATTTTTATTGCTATCGTCGTCAAGTTTATAATTTGACAAATTATAACAAATTATTATTATAACTTTCCATTTTATAGCCGAGAATAAAAAAAACCTGTCGCGTCGCTCGCGCCCCGTCAGTTTTGAATAAAATATGATAGGTAGTAATGTCTTTCTAATTTGTTGTTTTGAATAAATTACGGGTTGTTTGCTTTTTGTAGTTTCCTATATTGTTACTTCATAGCACTGTCATCGTACGTATCAACGACGTAACCATACAGATAATAGCCTATCTTCTAGTCCACCACTCTAATCCAGTGCGGGTTGGTGGACTTCACTTGCGCTTAAGAATTCTTCGGCGCATGCAGGTTTCCTCACAATGTTTTCTTTCACTGTTTGAGAGCATTCAGGTACATAGGTTTCGAGAAAAACCCATTGGTGCTGGCTCGACCGGGGATCGAACTCGGACCTCTCGACGTGACAAGCCGCATCTTCTCACTACGCCACCGACGCTATAGCCACTTCGGCATATCACAATGATTCAACTAAAAATTGCCCAGCGCTCACCAAAAGCACGATTATTTAAGTTTTCCAGAATCGAATAGTCAGTGAGATCGTGTCCAAGAGTTTAAGGCGATGCAATTTGGAAATGTTGTGTCGGCCGTCAGCGTGACAGGGCGCGCGGACGGGCGCGGGCGGGGACTGCGCGCGCGCAGGCCGGGTCGAGAGGTCGCGCGCGCAGACGCGCTCCGCCCCCCTAATTGCCGCGCCCCACGCAAATAAATAATTTTTATCCACCGCTCTCAGATCACGCTCCTTCTGACCCCACATTACTGGACGAGAACTCTTTTTAGTGAAATTTTAATGGGTATCCCGAATGCCTGAGCGGAATTCCGCGCGAGGAAAGCCGGCTGCGATGATCGCCCGCGATACGGCGCTACGGCGAATTGTTAATGATACGGCTCGAACTTTTCACAGATGTAATAATTATTAAGAGGTCAGGGGCTCGATCGATTACTTTTAAGAATTAACTGCTCGGAATTCATTACTTATCTTTACCATCACCCACCAATAACAATATACCTAGTATTATACTATAGGTACCTACTTATGCCATAAGTTGGAAATACCTTATATTTACAACGATAGCTATTCGACGACGTATTCACCTCTCTGAAGATCATCAGTCTGCTCTGCATGCAAGGAGACAAGCGGAATCTACTCCCGTCCTAGTAAATATTTAATATTCTGTGAAAGGTACTGCATTTGTTTGGCGTCTGTCGTTTATTCATCCCATTGCTGGGAATGAGGTCTCACCAGTCGATACAGCACCGTCACGTGGCTCTCTTTCAAAGATGCAATTACCGATACGGCGTGTATGGAGTGCGCACACGCACGCTCTGTGAGACGCCGAGCCGACGAAATGTAGGCGGTGGAAATTAACCCGACCCCACCATCTGATGCCGCGCTCTTGTCGTCCTTTTGGAGCGGTCAACCATACAGCATGTATAGAATTGCTTCTATTTCTTGTTCACGACAATATCAAGTGCAATAGACGACCAGACCCGGTGGCAGGCAGCAGCAAGCAGCACCATGGTCATCACATCACTTAGTGGCATGATGATCAGATACTTTTTATTTACAAGTGTCCCAATTTGAATCGTAAAAAAATCGGGATGGAATTTCTCGATTTTTTTTTCATTGTTTTCTCGAATATCTCGGTGAACAACGATTTTTACATTAATTCCAAATTAGTAAATTTAAAATTAATTAATTAATTTTTCGTTCGAGCAATTTCACATGGTATCTACCTGGGTATACAAATAAGATCCAAATGTTAGATCCATCACGTTCTTTCTGTTAAGCACATTCCCGTCGCAAAAATGCTAGTAATTTCGCTACACTCTGTATACGTGCGCTGTGTAAAGGCTGATTAATTTGTGTGATACATGGCCATTGGCCGGCCGGCGCTTGTTACACGACGCTAGTGATGTGATGTCTAATCATAGAGAACACGCTTGAGCTGCGCCTGGGCAGATTTCAGACTATGCGTGTTGTTTTGTAAAGAGATTCTTGCGGTCTTTTTACTATCGAACGAGAGTGAAGGAAGTTTTGCAATAATTACGCGTTCTTGATGAAAATCGATTGAATTACACTTAAAATTGTATATTGAACAGTTACGTACATAATCGTAATTCCTGTTTATACTTAAAATACGTAAGTGAAATTTCGTAAATATGTCGAGGATTTTTTCTTTGAAATTAAGATCAAAAAAGCCGGACAAAAAAGGGGTGTACCACCTTAAGGTTGACGTTCGTTACACGTAAAACAATAAGGTATTTTTTCCTGTGAAAACAATACTAATGCTGTCTTTATTGAAAAATTTCTGCCAATTGAAAACTTGTCAAAACTTTTACGTACTTCAATTTCTTGGCCGACTGTAACTCCCATACAAAAAACTGAAAACGTCGATTTTCTCAAAAACTGTGCTTACGATTTGCTTGAAAATTTGCACACTTGCGGCAAAGACCTATACCTGACTATTACAGTACAATACCTACCTACTTAGCAATTGGTCCGGGAAAAATGGTAAGTATACCATACAAAATAAACATTCAGAAATATCTAGTCGAATAGATTTAATTATCGTCATAGAAATATTTATATCATTTGACATGGAATTCGAAGTCTGTTTAAAGTTTTTATTAATAACACGATCTAAGATATACTCGTATATTGGTGGAAACATTATGTAAAAGAATAATATTTATTAATTGATGAGTTGGAGGAGTGAGGATCTCATTGTGGAAACCTAGTAAAAACACAGTTTTGTTTCGCGCATGGATTCCACTCAATGACAGTATTATTTCGAGCTTCGTCGTGGGTGTAAAGTGCAGTAAGTAACGCACGGCGACGTAAAACTGCGCTTATGCAAATTGCAAACCGACAATATTGTTAAATCTTACATTTCATTGCCCGTATACAAAAATGTTTAGTACTGTAGCATATACTCGTAGTGTAGTAGGTAGTTACACATACCATACCTTCACTAGTACTGATAGTCATAAGTGCAATGCTATTGAACCGTGTAAAACAAACTATCGAACGAAATGCGTAAGGCCAGAGACACACGCATTTTTGTTTACAAAAGTCAAAGCCGCAGGCAAAACCTTGTGCAAACAAAAACAAAATAAACTTACTGTCTTTAAATCTCCTAAGAATCCTCTTCATGTCAAGGGTCAATCAACTCGTGGGCTGTGTCGAGGGTTGAAATCTCTGCTCCAGCCAGCGGTGGCCAAGCGGACCGGCAGGTGGTCTAGCCAGGGTTGGTCAACAGGTGCAACTCGGCACGCGCCCGCAACACAAATGTAATAAGTACCCGTGCGTGCTGCCCGAGGCGTTGTCACGCTTGGCTGCAACCGTATCGTCAAAGGGTTGACAAACTCTGCATCTTCATCATACAAAAACAATGCATGGCTGACTCACTTCTAATATGAGTCAGTGGTGGTAATTAAATTAGCATTCGGGGTCCGATTAAAGTTTATTGGGTTCATTAGTGTGAAAAGACTCGACTCTTCGGGTCACATTTTACCTACTTTTAATTTAAGAGACTCGAGCATTTAACGAATCTCGACGCATCAGCAGACTCAATTTTCATTTCAAGTGCTCGAGTTCTGCCTAATCTAGTCGAGTTATAGCACCACTGTAGTGGCAAACATAAGTCTCGCTAATGTATTTATCGAAACGGCCCAACTGGTGGTAAGCTGTGGGAGGTTTTGGTACAGAGTCTGGGTGATCTGATCACAACCTTTTTAACTATTTCTGGCGCCGCATGAATACAAATATACCTACAAATGCTACAAGTGACTTGCAATTGCAACCCTGAGGACAAGGGGCACAAAATGACTTGGGTATTTATGATATCCTTTGTCGAAACCATGTTGAGATCAGACAAAATTGCAAGACACATTTTGTAAACAAGAGTATGTTTTGTGTTCAAAAAATAAATTTTGTGACTAAGAAGTAGATTTTGTAACCAAGAAGTAGGATTTGTAACCAATTTAAGTAAATTTTGTAGCGAAGGTAGATTTGTTAACCACGGATACTGCACTGTTGAAATCTACCACACAACTGCCTAGGTACTCTTTTTAATTCGTAGTGAAATCTTAACTGAAGTTAAACGCGGAGCAACAATTACTTTGTGCTAATGACGCCATAGCTTAGCTAAGTAGAGAAGCCATGCTTGCTTGCAGGAAGTGTGCTCGGCAAAGCGCGACGCGCAATGACCGGCTGTGTGCGATATGCTCTACGGAGCCCCCTGATATGTAGTACGGGTTCCTCCATGTCCATTAACAGTGCATTATACATCATATTATTACAGGACGTTGAAACGATTTTTAAATTTCTAAACTTTTTGAACCTACTTGCTAAGCGAATGAAACCTTTTTTTATTATGTAGATATTTATTTACAATCTGTAACCTGTAATTATGATGGATGAAAATTCAGTATCAATGAGAATTCAGTAATAGATATAGTAGGTATTCTGTACGATAGAGCAAATTAAATATTTAGCCTATATAATTTCACATGTAACTGAATCTAAAAAACAATAAGAAATGGCGCAGGTTCTGTCGATTGGTACGATGGACAGCAGAGGAAGTATTACAAGCGACAGCCTTCTGGAAGGCATCGAAGGGGAATCCAAGACCCACCGACCGACATTCTCGTTCATGGAAAACCGTAAAAAATTCCGCGTGATAGTTGACGACGTCGACGTCACCCCAGACGATATTGTGGACCCATTGTACGTCACCATGGAGGACACCTTCTCACACGCCGCCTACGAAACGAAGCATCTCAAAAAACACGGAAAACTCGCGCTCAGAGACAAGCACGCGTCCAAGTCCGGGGAGATGGGAATGAAAGTGTACGCTACCACTATAAACCTTGACGACATACATATCGACCACACAATCGACACGGAGGAAGGCTACCCGCCAGACGAGGTCGACCTGGATCAGGCGCCCTCCGCGTTCTATTTACCCAAAGACCTGCCCCTCATGTCGTACCCCCCGGAGTTCTTCGTCGCTCTCAAAGAAACCGAGACGGTCTACTTGTTCAGCCTGCCGTGTTACTCTTACGATAAAGGTACTAATGACGGAAACCGAGCCGAGGAGGAAAATGAGTACTACGCATACATCACCGTGGGCAAGGGCAGGAATCGGAAGATGCTCAACCAGGAGACGCAGACCAGGCAGACCGTGACGCAGACGCGGCACACGCTGGCCGTCAAGCCGAAGAAGAAGAACGTGGCGGCTTTCGCGTCCATATGGGACATGCACGACACGTACGCGGCGCTCTCCAAGCTGGAGGAAGTCGAGGAGGAGGACGAAATGGTCATGTACCAATCGGCCGCGGCCTATCTGCTGCGCAAGAAGAGACTGAAAAAACACAAGCGAGGGCCAAAAACATTCGAAGATCTGTCGACGACTCATCAATTCTTCGACGCGGCTCTGCTGGTGCAGCGCGTGCTCGCGTCAAAAGATTATGGCGAAGCGCAAAAGAGGTTTCGCGGGCTCATACGCATGGATCCACTGTCCATGGACTTGGTTTACATTTACACGATGCGGCCGCTGTGGACGTTCGAGTACGACGAGACGCTGAACCGACCGATAACGAGCATATCGTTCAACCCCCTAAACCAGGATATAATGGTCGTCGGTCACGGTAAGTTCGGGTACGCGGAAACATTTAACGGTATCGTTTGTGTTTGGTGCACGAAGAACCCATGCAAGCCGGAGAGACTGTACCGGTTCGAGACTCCGGTTACCTCGGTAGCGTTTTCCGATAAGAATCCCAACTGGCTGTCGGTGGGGTTCGCCAACGGCGACGTGTGCATACTGGACGTCACCTCGTACCCGGTGAAGATGATCGCGATGAGCAAACGCGACACCAACCCGTGCTTCGAGCCCGTCTGGGTGACCAAGTGGTGCACGCTGGAGCGCGGGGAGTACGTGATGACCGCTTGCCAGGACGGCAGGATCAACCGGTTCACGAGCACCAAGACGCACGACTTCATATGCACGCCCATGATGCGGATATCGACGGTCGAGGGGAAGATGAAGGGGCTGGAGGCGGCGAAGACGTGCCTCAAGGTGGACGTGCCGATCACGCGGCACCCGGCCGCGCTATGCATCCAGTGGCACCCGAGCGTGACGCACCAGTACCTGGTGGGCACCGACGAGGGCTGCATCCACAAGTGCTCCACGCACTACCTCAACCAGCACATGGACGTGTTCAAGGCGCACGCCGGCCCCGTCTATAGCATGGAGTACTCGCCGTTCATGAAGGGGTTGCTGGTGTCGTGCGGCGCGGACAACGCCATCCGCCTGTGGATGGACGGCATGGACGACGTCATCATGACGCTCAGCTGCGCCTCGGCCGTGTACGGGGTGTCGTTCTGCCCTATCAACGCGACCATTCTGCTGTCCGTGAGCGGGAACGTTCTGTCGGCGTGGGACCTCCGCCGGAAGACGCACGCGCCGTGCGCGGAGTACGCGTTCCCGGCGAACACGGTGCTGACGTACATCAAGTGCTCTCCGTCGGGTGACAACGTGTTCGTAGGGGACTCCACGGGGCGCGTGCACACCTTCCACCTGGAGGACACGCCCATACCCCCCTACTACCAGCTCAAGATGTTGGATGACGCGATCAAGCGAGCCCTCTGCACCAGACCCTATCTGCTGAAGCAGATGGAAAAACTGGAGAAATTTCGCGAAAAATTCAAGTAAAAGGAACCGGCACTCGCGCTCAAGCAAAAGTGGTCCTGATATAGGACTGAAGCAACGCAAGCGCAAAGATTTGTACGGCGGGGCCTCAAAAATCCGTCTCCCTTTGAGGCAATTCTAACAGGACGGATAGTCAAAATAGTATGTTTATTCGAATATTTGTTACATGAATTTTAACGAACTTAACATTCATAACTTAAAGTTCTAATTTATTGTATTTTAGTAAACACATGGCTTTTATATATTTTAAAGTTTTTTAATGTCCTTTTAAGCACGACATAGTTTCTATAAATCAAATCAGTAAAAAGCTTTGTAATATTATCGGTAAATTAACTAAATAATAGGCTGGACACATCGTTTCTATATAAACAGGATTATTATCTATTTCACACGAGTTCCACAGAATGTTAGTAAATTAAAATCTTTAATACTCATTCATTACAATCAAAATAAAATAGCATTTAATATCACATCGTTTTAATAGTTTTCTTATTGGTACACAAACAAACAGATATATTATTCATAAATTAACTATCCTAATAAATAAAATATACTTACATATAACATGTGCAAGCCAAGCACTTTAGATATACATTTGTTTGTAATAATTCTAAATACAAAATTACTTTAACGATGACTAGGATTTATTTGAGAGCTTCTGAAATTGGTATTCTTTCTTCAGTTCCTTTAGGTTTGTTTCTAGTATTCCAACCTGGGAAACAAAAAAATATTGTTTTTCAATATTGTATTGTGATAATGCAAGGTTTTAGGTTTTATTATTTTTTAAATCATGTTATTACTTAGTATACTTGCTAACTGACGTGCTAAATATCTGTCGGTGAATGGGCAACAAGTTAACTATACAAGGATTAGACCAAATCCAAAAAAAATCATACGTTTTATGTGTTATAATGAATAATATATATTTCATATACCCAATCATCAATAATAAATACATAGTAGGTTGGTTGTCTATCAAATATTATTATTAGATCTCTAGACTTAAGAGTACTGGGAACAAAATTCCCAGTGGTCGTACCAGTACGTTCATTGGGAAGGAAATTCCCTGGTAAGACTATTTGGTACCTACTGGGGCCGGCCGGAACTCACCTCCTCAAACCTGAGCTCCTTCCGCGCCTCCTTGATGTACCCCCTGATGATGTGCATCTGCTCGAGCAGGGGGTCGTCGTCGTCGTGGGCGTCCCCCGCGCGCGCGCCGCTCGGCCCGGCCGCGCCCGCCGCCGGCGCGCACTCGGCCGCCATGCGTTCGCGCTCCATCTCTATCTGCCGCTGGGCGCGCTCGTACCGCTGTCGCCTCACCTCGTCTATCTGAGCTTCTGTCGGAAGCTTCCGGAGGGATAACAGCTCCTCCTGTCAGGTTGCATATTAGGTTAGGGCTAGATACAATATTTTAAATAACCGTTCAAAAAAAATTCTACTAACATATAAAAAAAGTTAAATCAATCAACAGCCTATTAACATGTCCCTAAATAAAATAAAAATAGCCTTTATTTTGCTGTATCTTATTTGCTAAAGAAATATTTCTAATTTATTACTTAAGTTATATACTAGCGGCCCATTTCTGGGCATAGGCCTCCCCCAAAAATTCCCATTCCTTTTTTCTTTCCGTTTTCCTGGTCCATGTGGCACTTGCTTCCTTTTTAAGATCATGTCATGTTTTGATCATCATGTCCCTAAATAAATTAATAAAATAAATTTCAGCTCGTTGCGTATCACCGCTGCGGAGATACAGCCCTTTGAACATCGGACAGACAGATAGACGGCGTAGCGAAAAAAAACAAACAAATAAACAACCTTGATGTAGTGTGCGGCGGCCTTGCGGATGGCGTCGTGCAGCCTGGCGGCGCGCGAGCCGGGCGCGGCGGGCAGCCCCGCCACCTGCTTGCTCAGCAGGTCCACGCCCTCCGCCAGCTTGCCGATGCGCCCGCGCATCGCGTTCACGTCCGCCAGCGTGTACGTCGTCTCGCCGTCGAATAGGCTCTGACACATCTGGAGTCACGTAAAATAATCCTTCTATAAATTAACATTATCTTAAACTCATTGACAGGGATAAAAACAATTTTATCATATAATTTCAGTATCATAAAATTTAAGTGACTTCGGAATCAGACCCATTTGCCAATAATAAAATATTTCATTTATTTTAAAGCAACATGTACCTTATAGTAGTATAATAGTTATATACACAACTGCCTTTCTTGTAAATTATCTCTCTTGTGGGTTTACTGGAAGAAATCTCTATGAGAGATAAGTTCGCCCTTTGCACTTAAGTTTCTCTATAATGTTTTGGTTAATGTTTAGTCTGTGTGTGTGCAATAAAGTATTAAATAATATGAATAAACCCCCATCACTAGCCACTGCAGTCTGCAACTAGTTAGAACATCACTACAACATATTTCATTTATTTGAAATACCAAAAGCGATTTCAGTCTGTATGGCATATAGCTCCCTTTTCAGCTGATCTTAAGGAGGTAAATGCCATGCAGACTGAAATTATTTTAGCGGGTTTTGAAACTAGACACCTCATTTATCTTTTACCTTTTCATACATAGCGACAGCTGGCGTGGCCTGGTCCATAAGGCTCCTCATCTGCTCGTATGCAGTCATGAGTACAGACTTGGCATTCCGGCTCTCCTGCACCTGTTTGCGCAGCTCTATGAGCGAGTAGCAATGCTCACACAGCCTCAGGCCGGTCTTCTCTAGCGTCTCAGGATCCGGCTGAGAGGAAGATTGTGGCGCTGATGGGTCTACAATTGATCCTGAAAGTTAGGTTGGTTTTGTTACTTATGGTACAGAATTGAATGAATGAATTAGTGCTTAAATTGACCAAACTGTATAATGATTATTTGGGTAATTTTTACACAATTACAACCCAAGAGGTAATGTTTGTGAGAGACTATATATTCTTAACAACCAAACCAAATTATTTTACTGTTGAAATCTGCGATCATTAATACTAGTATTGACGATCGCCGGTTGAAATGCTTATTTAACTTTGTTCTACATAGGGACATATACCTATAGGGAGGGTGAAAATTTTGAGTAAATTGTAGATAACTTACTAGCTACATTAATATCTAGGAACATCGAGCAGGTGTGGCACAGTATGGCGCCGCACAGCCTGCAGTGGTGTTTCCTGCGCGTCAGCTTGAATGACTTAGCACAGTTTGGGCAGCGGTCCACTGACGTCTCGTCAAGCCAAGGCACAATCTGCAATTTTGGACATTACCTCAATCAATTAGCATTCAAAATAACCTTGTACTATAAAATCAAATATAATTAACTTCATTATTTCAGAAACTATATGTCAGGTCTTGCCTATACAGAATTTAGAGGAGTCCAAAGTCTATTAAGTTTGAAACAGGAGAGTTCAGAATAAAAAAAATGTTTCATGTGAAAATTCATCTATAAATTTTATTCAATGCTTTTCCCATAGTAATCACACAATGTGTTGAACGCCCCACAGCCGCCAGATGACCTAAAATGGTGGTGTTCATTGGCCAATCTCCAGCAGCGAATGTCCCTAAGCTGATATGAAATAAACAACAACACTCACCTCTTTTTCATGCTGCTTCCTCTGATTAGAGTCACTGGGCATGTTACAAACCAATTTATCCAGTCTTATGAGCAGCTTGTTGGTCTCCGTGGCGAACCTCTCCAGCCGCGAAGACCTCACGCCCTTGAAATAGTCGGTGGAACTCCGCGACACACCTACTAACTGTTCATGGTCGGGCAAATACTGTTCCTGGTAACTGAACTTCAACGCACGATCAAACGTTTCCTTGAGCTCAGTCTCCTCATTATTCAGTATAATCTTCTTCGCTTTGCCGAATATATCCTTCAGGGACCTCAGCACATCCTGCTCTTCCTGATGCTGGCTCTCGAAGTGGCTGGTGAGTTGTGACGCCGATTTTAAATCGGTTTTACAGATTGGACAGAGGAAACCCTCCAAAATTTCGTCAGCGTTCGCTGCCGCCATGGTTGTAATTTCTAATTGCGCATTGTATTGGTAAGTAGATTAATTGGACTTAATTAAATGTACGTGTAGAGAAATTGAAGAAAACTACACCCTTTTCTCACAACAATCATTCGTATGAAATTGTAACGTTTTGTTATTCATAGAAAGAGAAGAGAAACGTCAATTAAGCTTTTCTGGCATTTTTGCAATTAACAAAACGCCAACTGTTGACATTTTCAGTGTTGCCACAATCAATTTATATATACTACCATTATAGTATTACTTTACCAACTAATCTGTAGGTAGGTATCATCAGAAAGTTTTATTTCTATGTAGCGCATTAAATTAGTGCTCGAGTTCAAAACTTTAAATAAATACTCATTGCTCAGTGTTTTCGTTAAAATAATTAAAATGCGCTTGCTAATTTTCACTTTCTTCCTGTTTCATCTATCTTCCGTTGCTCGTGGAGGACAGCAATTTCGACTTGGGCGAAGCAAAGGCGGTAACCTAGGCGCTCCCGCCGGATATGCTGGTGAGGCCTTGCCTGCAGCAAAATGGTTCGAGCAGAAGCTGGACCATTCGAGCCCGTCCGATTTACGAACTTGGAAACAGCGGTATTTTGTTAACGACAGTTTCTATGATTTTAACAACCCCGGCCCTGTGTTCTTGATGATTGGTGGCGAGGGGCCGGCAGATGCCAGGTGGATGGTGAAAGGCGCCTGGATTGAATACGCTAAGAAGTTCAAAGCGCTCTGTATAAATTTAGAACATCGGTACTATGGTGACAGTCGCCCTACTGAGGACCTTAGCATCAAAAATTTACAATACTTGTCATCGTACCAAGCATTAGCCGATTTAGCAACCTTTATAACTGCAATGAACGACCAATTCAAGTTCAACAGAGAAGTGAAATGGGTAGCATTTGGGGGTTCCTACCCAGGCTCATTGGCTGCTTGGCTGAGACTAAAATACCCTCATCTAGTCTACGCAGCTGTGTCTTCCAGCGGGCCTTTACTTGCTAAAGTCAATTTCATGGAATATTTCCAAGTTGTTGTGAATGCTTTACAGGAGAAGACCGGAAGTGATGAATGTGTAAATCAAATGAAACTTGCACACAAGCAGATAAACATGTTTATGAAAACACATCCTGATGTTGTTGAAAAAGAATTCAAAGTATGCCAACCTTTTATCAATGCTACTGATAATGACATGAAAAACTTTTACTACTCAATAGCTAATGACTTTGCTGACTTGGTGCAGTACAACGAAGATAATCGCATAAGTGCTGATGAGAACTTCAAGAATCTCACTATAAACACTGTATGCAATATGTTGACGGGGTCAGAGAATAGACCTGCCTACAAGAAACTTGCTGACTTCAACTCTATTATATTGAACAAGTCCAATGAAACATGCTTGGACTACAGCTACAAAAATATGATTGATGAATTGAGGAATGTTACCTGGGGCTCTGAGGGCGGTCGACAGTGGATGTACCAAACATGCACCGAGTTTGGATTCTATCAAACATCTTCAAGTGAAGTTGATGTGTTTGGTGATCATTTCACACTAGAATTCTTCATACAACAATGCGAGGATATATTTGGCACGAAATATAACAATGACTTCATAAATGCAGCTGCTGATTGGACCAACAGCAATTATGGAGCTCTAGGTGTATCCGTAAGCAGGGTAGTGTTCGTGCATGGTTCAGTGGATCCCTGGCATGCTCTGGGGATCACTACCACTGAGGACAACGACGCACCCGCTATTTTCATTCACGGCACTGCCCACTGTGCAAACATGTACCCGCCAAGCGAAAATGACTCGAGTGAGCTGATGGAAGCTAGAGTGGAAATTCAGCAGTTCCTCTCAGCTTGGCTGGGACTGCCTTGATAACCCATAAGACTACACATAAAAGACAAATTATGATACTTTATGATCTTAATGAAACTGAATCTCTTTTATAAATATTGTGTTAAACTTATGAAACTTTTGAATAGGTACTATTATAAGATAAAGACAAATATTACAGGGCTAATTTTATATAACATTTGTTAAGTCTCTTAATTTATATAGGATATATTCATGCCAAGGTTAGGTATTTTTTACACTATATATTATTTTTTATCAATGTTTTAAAGATAAGTTAGATAGATTTAATATGAATTCATTTTATCTTTGATTAGAAGTGAAAACCCCAAAGACAGAATCCTAGTAGTTGGTTTTTTCTACTTGTTTAAGTACTTATTTTTATTCCATTGTTTTAAATGAAAAATTTTATAAACATCAGCAATAATTAGGCTGGCTGGACTCTTCTATACAACTCTAATAATATTCAGCTATCCTAGTCCATATAAATTGAAACAATATATAAATAAACAAGATGTTGCCCGCGACTTCGTACGCGTGGACTTTAAATAGGTACGTAGTCATCTTATATATTGCTAAATTCCATCAAATTAACCCCCGACCCAGTTTTTTCCAAAAATGTTTAATGTACAGAAACAAATTTTCTACAGTTTTATATGTATAGATATCGCAAGCAATAACAGCATTCAAGATTAAGTGAAAAGAATTATTTATCTTGGGGTCATAGGTGTAATTAAACTATGAGGTCAATAAAACATACAGACTGATAAAGGGTTAAAGTATAATGTAAAACTTCTCAGTGTAAGCATTGTTTTCATAGTGCCAAATATATGTTTTAAGTAAATAAATCTCTATACCTTTTATATACCTTATCATCAGAATATTTCAGTATTGGTAGGTACTTATATGTCCATAATTCTCATAATGGCTACTGTCAAACCCATCATCTTTGGCCTTTAACTGTAACTTTGGCCACAACCATGGCCAAAGTTACAGTTAAAGTATCATCATCATATCAGCCTGTAGACGTCCACTGCTGGACAAAGGCCTCCCCCAAGGATCTCCACGACGACCGGTCCTGCGCTAACCTCATCCAGTTAAAGTATGTATAAATGAAATACAATATTACATATCTGATTTCATATATTCAGTAACCTTATCAAAAAGCCCCTTCAAGTGTTCTAAGAGGGCCCGGGTCTCAGGCCAGTCTTGCTTCTCGGCCGCCCTCACCACGGCCTGCCCCGTCAGGCGGGCGGACGACAGCTGTTGGTCCGCTTGCAGTTTCTCCTTGTCCTCCGCCTCTTGTCTCGCCTTCAAACTGTATTCTAGAAGCGGTTGCGCGAGCTCTATCACTCTCTTACATGTCTCCGGGCTATTGGGCCAGTTGCCGTTCTGAAAAGTAAAATAATATGTGCTGTAAAAAAGACTTGAAAGAAACCAGTTTCAAACCAGCTGCGCTTTTGAACGCCAAAGACGGCCATAGCCGACAACAGAAAATCGTGCCATATACGCCTTGTCGGGATATCACGACAAGTAATGGCACTCTAATGTCATGTATGGTGGAGTGTGGATGCATCACTTCATCATCATGGACTTTCGTAACATGACGTGGCGTTCAATAGGTTAAGGCATCGGCGGGTAATGAAATAAACTTTAATTAATACGTTTTTTAAGAACAGTTCTCCACAGTTGTATGTATAAAATTACCTGAGTGTACCCTCTGTAAGCTTTCTGTAGACGTTGCGCTTTGAGCAAGGAAGTCGGACTTATATCGGCGTACAACTGCCACAGTTCAGGTTTATTCTGATGCACTGATGTGATCCTTCCAAACAATTCTAACACACGTTTCTGCAATCTGTAAACAGAAGAATATTTGAGCAAAGGCAATTATAGTTACAGGGTTAGCTAGCTGTATAGCCTTGGTTTTCTGGCTCAGAAGCGCAATACTTTAGTCCGCTGGTAACACTTAAATCCTACCATTAAGTCACTTGGCAATACCACAATAGAACTGCTTCCAGAGGCCCAGTTATAATAAAACTACTTTCTTCCCATAAAAACCTACATTTTCGCGCCTGGCAACAACAGAGTAAAGATGCGTACAGACTTAAAGGCAGCTGCTCACATGTGGACGTTCTGAACCTAGATACGCTACATAGGGCTGTATCCGATACTGTAAAATTAATAAAAAATTAATAGTTTTTGTTTTTGCTAATAGTAGCGAATAGTCGCTCACCTGGCAACACTGTTCCCCTCCGCGTCCGTGCTATCCTGTACAATGGCCCTCACGAGCAGCGACAGCACTTCCACGTCGTCGAACTTGTGCACCAGGTCGAGCATGCGGTGGCAGCCGCGAATGACGTCATCGAAATGTCCAGTGTCCATGCTCACCGTTATCACGTTCTCCCACAGCTAAACAATAAACATTCTGGCTTAGAGCTGGTTGATTAAGCGTATCCCCGACACACACGGCCTTCGGTGGCGGTGGCGGCCTGTTGTATTCCCTGTGTAATGTATGTGAGACTTCAGGCACGCGCGGCCTGCGTTTGCATATTGAGGCTACGGCCTGCGGTGGCTGGGATACGCTTTAAGGTTTGATGTCACTACCGCTACACCCCCGACGTTCAAGGCAAGCGAACATAATTTATCATTTCTATTTGAGATTTCAACTAAGTCTGCTTAAAAATCTGGTTATAAGCACAATCAGTTGCTCAACTGCCTGCTTAATGAACAATTATAATATCTCTTCTGGTCTTATTGTTCAGTAGCAATTAGGTACCATATCGTGGCTATCTACGAGTATCTATACTAATAATTTTGTTTTTGTTTCTTTGTTAGAACGCGCTAATCTCCGTAACTAGGTTCCATTTGGATTTGAAAAAACTTTTTGCATTGATAGCCCAATTCGTAATAACATCACGTTACGACCCGAGCCGAGCAAAAATATAAGTCAGAAACAACATAGAATGCGAGCGAATTTGTATATGCAAGTATAGTCCTGATAGATTTTTTGGCGGTTGAGTGAATATAGTCAAAGACTGTTTGCACATCGCTGACAGTGTATAAAGTCTATGTGTACGTAAGCGACATAGTGTTTAAAGTTTGATTCGGTAGATCGAATCAATTAACTAGTTCTTGAAATGGAATGAGCGTCTCTAGTGAACCCTCGCACACCTCCCCTTTGACAACTAAAATTAGTCGCTGCGCAGACATCAGCTAACTTCACACAACCGCCAAAAAATTCTACTGGGACTATATCGGCTTCATTTGCTCACCTTCCAGTTGTCATAGTTGTATCGCAGCGCCTCGAGCAGCGCGCGGTACGCGCGGGCCTTGTCGCCCTGCTTCGCGTACACCTTGGCGAGGTTGTTCCACGCCTCGAACGAGCTCGGCTGCAGGTACGTGTAGCGGCGGTACGCCGTCGCCGACAGCTCCCACCGCTCGGTCGTCAGCGCCGCGTACCTGCAACCAACCATTAGCGTAGGAATAGTGGACAATAATTATATACAATATGTATACAAGTACAGATCCCTTTACTATGAAGACAATAGTATTTATTTCAGTTGGATACAATACGTATTTACAAAGTTGTATGACTTTTTAATTTGTAAAACGCTGTACCCCGATTTAAATTTGAGAAATCGCTGGGGTTAAAAAAATGCCCGCGGACACCCGGACGGAAATGTGGTGACAAGAGAAAATAACAATGACGTCACACTGGCAGAAGAGAAAAAAAATAATGCGAGAAATAATTTTCACAAATCTTTGAAGTATTATTGTGAAGCTATGTATTTGAAGTGCTAGAGAAATAGTACATTACTGCCGCGGCCCGCAACAGAGGCATTGATGGATGAGCGTGTGCATGTGGGCCGAGGCGGTAGCCGAAGAGGCCATCAATGCCTGGTTGTGGCCAAGACTTGTATAGTAGTTTTCTCAAACAAATGCGCGGAAATTCAAACTATTACCTATGTACACCATTTTATTTCATACATGTACATTCCAAAATCAATGACGAACAACAATAAATTCCCACGCGCCAAAATGTTCATTTGTTTTTTACACTAAACTGCTTGCAATTTGCAAGGCAATTCGAATTTTTAAAAAAACTGTTGTTATTTTACTTCCGTGGTTGCCATAGTCACATGACATGTTAAGAATTAATATGGTCATTATTTGACCGCTAGGCACTACATATATGGATTTTCATTCAAATTATTTGCCCGTCTGCTCTCATTTATCTGACCAGTACAGCACTGACGATTTAACTCGAAGAAGGTTGTCAAAATAATGTTCACATTTCCAAGCATGTTTGAGAAAAAATTTAAATGTCATATTTTAAGTTGAAATTTGCATATTAAAAAAACATTTCTAATCGCAGTATAAAGTAACCATACCCCAGCCTGAGCCAGACGCTCTCCTGTATGGAGTTGATGTGTAGGGAGCGCTCGTAGTGCGGGATGCACTGCTCGTACTGCTTGTGCTCGAACAGGTAGTTACCCCAGTGCCGCTGCGCGCGGCTGCTCTTCTCCTCGGAGAACTGCCACGCCTTCTCATACCACGATACGTCGTCTGAAAATGATTTATATTTGGCAAGATTAAGCGAGCTGACCTTAAGGCGAAAAAACCATTCACGGTGGACTGATCCCCAAGGTTAATGTCGATCAGCGAGGGCTGTGCTCGCGGTTTCTTTGAAGAATATGATCCGGTATGATTTACCAAAGCCTTTTTATTGATAGGCGGATTATGAATATTATGATGAAACTTGGTACAGGGATAAGTACCAGCCGGATAAATCCTAGCATAACACACAGGATACTTTTTATTCTATAAACGAAGTCGCGGGACGTCCGCTAGTATTACATAAATATGATTTAACTCTCGGTGTGACGTCTTCCATACAGTTTCATACATTACAAACCTCTAAGTTTCTATTTTTTTTACATGTCTATTTATTATAATATGTATTATGAAATAAGTTTGCAAACCTGTCGCATCACCGAGTAGGCAGTACAGTTTAACGGTGGGGTTGACTTCGAGCTGTTGCCTTATGACTTCTGCTGCCTGAAAATAGAAGTACAAATATTTTTGGTTTAAGTTTTACCCTGCAGATGAGAAATATCAAGTTGTAACAAAATAAAAAACCGGACGAGTGCGAGTAGGACTCGCGCGTTGAGGGTTCCGTACAAACATAATTGAAGAAATAATTAGAAAAGAGGGTAGGCCTGAGCCACAGCAGTAGGGACATGTTAATAGGAATTGAATACCCATTTACAAGCTTCGGCTTAGTTTGGGACTAAACAGCCGTGAGTGAATTTGTCCAATTTTCATTATTTGCCACCTTGTGCCGGAGTTGGAGGCAGGTGTAGCAGACGACGACGTCCTCCCAGAGCTCTAGCGCGAGGTAGTGCTCCAGCGCGGCCTTCACCAGCCCCAGGCTGAGGTACAGCTCCGCCAACTGCTGGCGCCACGCCCACGCCGCCGGCAGCCCGCACGCCCACAGGTACGACAACCTGGACACACACATACATAAACAAAATCACCCACGCAGGTTGTACGAAACTTCGAACGCCCCAGTAAGGTACTTCGATATCCTATGATTGTGCTCCACTGTCTCGCTCTCCTGCAGACAGCCCCCACACCGCAACCCAGGAAAACAGACCCGAAACGGGGCTGACAAATCCAGCAACCTGCAACAGTGCTGCCGTCGGCCAGAAAGAAGCCCTACTCCACTACTTCGAGGAGTTGCACGGCCCGTGGGGAATCGCACAAAACTCCCGTTGTCGTGGAGTCTGCATACCCGTCTGCATGAAGGCAACATTGTGAGCAATATTTCAGCTGTGTGTCTGTTTCCAAGTATAGTCATGCCCCCAGCCTATTTTTGGTTTATGCAATGTAAGAGAGTACCGTATCTTCTTACTTTGGCTACATCGCTCACCTGCTAGTGGAAGCAACGCCAGCCTTATCGTTAACGATGGCTTCACACTGCAGCATGGCTCGCTCGACCGTGCGCTTGTGGGTCGCCTCCAGCTTACAGCGTACGAGCAGAGCGGTCACGCGCGTAGACCACGCCCCTTTCTTTTGCGAAAGCACCGCTTCGATGTACGGCTGCAGCTCCTCGGTCATCAGGTCATCTTTCGGTTGGGCTTTCTGTAGGTACTGACTGTAAGAAAACTTCATGTTACGGCATGGCGACAGGCAACATATTGTTGGGTGAATAGGTGATCAGCAAATCGTTGGTGTGCCAGTAATATCTAATTTTAATGTGTCATAGAAATCGGAAGCAAAAAGCTTCAAAAAGTTTAAAAGAAAGGTTGATACATTTGGATCTATCTTTGTTTAACTTCTTTTTCAGTCGATCTTTCTGCAATTGACAATCCTTGTATCACTTACACAATCAGTAGGCAAATAGTCTGTTCCAAACTGGGTAGTTCAGCTTGACTGATCTTCTCATTATACTGGATTTTGTTCAGCCTCACGTCGTCCTGTAGTTCTATATCCGAAGGCAGCTCGGAAGTGCCATGACTCTCCTCTGCTGATGGACGATCCACAGTGGAGTCAAGTGTACTGGATAGGGCCAGCTGTGGAAGTGACCTCTGCTGGTACTGTGTCCTTTTACCAAGAATACCTGAAACATTGGACAAAACTAAAGGTATTTTTTTATTCCACCCCTGGGGTTGAATTTTTTATCACATAATGTAGTGGAAAACAAACAAACAGCTCCACCTGAAGCAACAGAATACAGAGAAGACTATCAGAAACAATTTTTTACTTAATATTTAACACTAAAACAGACCATTCAAAACAAACCTGTCAACTCCAATTTTATGCCTGCCAAGTTCTTAGCCTTAAACAGGTACTCTTCAACTTTCTGCACTCTTCCATAGATCAAGTATGCCTGCGCTATCTCCAAGCACAGTAGTATTTGCAACCTGGGCTTGTCGTGTAGACCAGGCAGCTCATTGGACAACTTTGCTATCATGAGCTCAAGCTCAGAATACAGAGTTGCGCTGGTATCTTCCAGTGCTCTCTGGTGAGCCACTTTACTCCTAAAACACCACCAAAGGTGCAGCTACAATGTAAGAGTGAGAAAAAAATTAGACACTGTTTTGCATGAAATCTATTGAGATTCCTTGCAGTGTTGCAACTTGTAAAAATACTAGGCAGTAGATGGATATGCAGGGGACTTTTTTACAATTGAAAACTGCAAGTTCAGAATAAGAAACCTACAACAATGTTGCATTCAACTTAGTACCTTGTTATATTACAGTTTTTCTAAATTACCTATATTTTGACATTTGTTCTTTGTGTTTCGACTTTTGATGTACTATTTTATTATCTAATAATGAATAACAGTGATATTGTTATAATTCATTTAGCTCATTTAAATTGACAAGACAACATGCACAAATTGTACAAAAATAGCATAAGAATTGTATGTAACTGAAACTTGTATTTCATAGAATTTGCTAATGATAGCGATAAAGAAATACACAAAACTATCTTACCAAATTTGATTCCACAGAATACAGTGCTGTGAATATTTGGCTAGAAAAGAACATCAACTCTGGATATAAAATATTCACATAAATCGGCTCGGAGTCCCGCTGCAATTTGAGAGATGCATCTATATCTTTTGGCCAATCCATGCCAAGATATTTTTCCAATTCTAATTTCTCCGGCTGTGGATTCCAGTTTCTGTCACAATATGTTAGGAATGCACTGATGGCCAGGTGAAGTATATTTTGCAACTTGTCATCTTCCTGGCATTTATTTAGTTCTTCAGTAAGAATTTCAGCCTCAAGGCCTGTTGCCAGAAACTCCTTACATAAATCTTGATTTTCTATCGACCAGTCACCTGACCACAACTTCTTAATGATATCATTATCTGTAAATAAGTTTAGTCTATAAAATAATCCAAATTCTTCCTTGTCAATTGTGAAATTATTTCAACGAGGGTAATTATAAAAAGGGCAGGGGTTATTGGAAACGAGTAGGTATGAATAAATCCTATATTTTTCTATTGGTTTGTTTGTGGCTTAGACTAATACAAAATTATTAAAATAAATAAACAAAACTGACTTTCTGTTCTAGTTTTGGATTTACCTGTATCAACAAGCTGGTCGTCATAATTGCACAAATACCAAACTAAGTTTCCTTTAGATACCATTATAAAGTCCTATTTCGTTTCGTATAAAAGCCTGTGCTTTTACTTTTTAGTCTGTACTTAAACAAAAATCGTAAAAACACGTAAAAATAAATAAATGCGTTTTTGACATATAACCTAACCCACAAACTATATAGGGATACTAACTTAACCTTTTTCGATCAATCAAGTTGATTGATAGATTAATGGCTTGAAACACGAAGTTTCAAATCTCTTTGGTCGCGCGCGCGCCATGGCTAAATTTTTTGATTCATGTGAAGGTTTGTGAAGGCTTGAAAGTTGAAATAGAACATAGGGCTTTACACTGAATCGTTCACACGGGCGGGGAATTTTTCTGTAAGAGGCGTAAAAAAATAAAAAACGAAGTGCACAAACTCTCGGAACTTAGTTTCCAGGGCCGTAAATGCATTAAAACACTGACTGTCAAACAAGGTCATGGTGGGTGGTACTTGGTATTTTTAGGTTAGGGATGAGGGACAATTTTCCAAAATGCTATTAATTTATAAAATGGAATCAGTACTGATATCAATAATTAGCATATTGTGCACTATATTAATCTTCAAACTACTTTACCGACTGCGGTAAGTCGCCATAACGTTTATAATTAGACCGCTAGCTTTCCCGCTCGCTGGGACTGCTCGGAAGGTGTTAGTGAAAATATCAAATTAAATGTTGCAGATCAACTTTGCGCTGGCGTGTGAATTGTTGGTTTTGTAACGACAACTTTTGGGTGAAATACGTCGAGCGCAACTGCTGGACTTGCCCAAAATGCGAGCAATACAATGGATTTACAAAGGTGAGGTTATATTACTTCTTCTACGAACCCAACTTCATTGAAATTGATTCAAATTGCCGTGTGGTACACATATAATAAGACTGTGGGTAATTAGAGTGTAAATACATAAGTTTAAAAGTGAAATACGCCGCCGTTCCCCATGACAACCGCCTGGCAGTTCTAGGTCAGTGGATGACCCCTTATTTGCACATAAAGAATTAGATGACGCATAAAAATTAATTGGAAATCAAAAGAGACATATTAGAGTTCAATTATATTATATTTCTAGGATGGTGACTACAACAAGCCTATAATCACTGCTAATGATCAGGCTCTGATGGCTCCCAAGGTGTTCCATAGCAACCCGCCTAAGAATGGATTCTGCAACATGTGTAATATAAACCAGCAACTAAAGGTGGCACAGTTAGCCAACTTCTTGCCTATGTATGAGAAAAATTTTGATGATGAAATAGAACTTTACAAGTGAGTGATATATTGTTACTACAGTTTTGCCTGTGACTTATAAGATAAGCAAAGTGTACCTGAGGGCTAGTCAACTATTTATATATTTTTTGTTGTCCTTATTCTGAAATGTAAAAATTTTTTTCATTTACACATCTATGCTGGCCAATTTTATCCTTAGTTAACTCTGACTTTCGTAAAAAAATATTTATTTGAGCTTTTAAAGTGTTTAGATCTGTCTTTAATAAATTATTTCAGGCTAAAATTTCCAGTACAATTCATCAGGCATTGTAGCTGTGTATTTTATTATTGATTTGTGTTTCAGAATGCAATTGGAAAAGGCATACAAGTTATGCAGTCCTTGTAGAAAAGTCCTTCAAATGAAATTGTACAAAGAGAAGGAAACCCTTTTAGGAACAAAATTGTTAGAAACAAGGAGCCTAGATATAAAAAATCAGAAGCATGAGACAAAAAATCAAAGATTGCACAGCTTTATAAACAGTACCTCAATGTTTGTAGCTGGTATGCTTTTGATACTTGTTTCATTTGAATGTTACAGAAGTATTATTAAATACAAGGACTTCTTCAGCTCAATCACTAACATAAAAGAAATATTGTCAGGTCTATTAGAAAGAGTTGTCTCTATTGTGAAAATGAAGACATTTATGACATTCCCATCGTTAGAAAATTACCTCAATCAAGTGAATATCACTTTACATTTGGATAAGTTGCCAAAACACTTTAATTTTAAAATGAAATCTCTTGACCATATTAATGTGTTGACACAGCAAGCTTTAGGAGGCTTTGCATGTTTGATACAAATCACTGGACACTTTTGGAGTACAAACAAACTGAAGCATGCAATAATAATTGACATGCTATGGTCTATATTTGTAGTGACATCTATAGCACATCATTCAATGGATGTAGATCAAACTATCATCAGTTTAGTTAAGGTATGTAATATTTATCATTAATAAACACCACAACAACAAAAAAGTTAATTGTATATTTTATATCAAACAAAAGATTATACATTGATTATAATATCTGTTTCAGTTGTCAAGTACTTTGGCGGTTCTGCTAGTGTATAGAAGTATAAAGACAAAGATCGCCAGGCCGGCTGCAAGGATCCCCACAACCCCAAAAAGGATTAAGAATCTTCACAACCGAACAGTGAACTCAATGGTTCACAGCGAAGACACCTCAGCCTTGGAAACTGATGATGATGTGTCATTAAGTAAATTTGGTTTACACAACTTCTCTGATTCCTCAAACGAAACCGTTAGTCCATTAAATATTAGTTTATTTAGTGGTAGATCTTTTACTCCGCGTAGTAAAGATAATATGTGGACAAAACCCAAACTCAATTCAACATTTTGTGTAAATCCTGTACTTAGTAAAACGCCAAGTTCTGTTTCCGAAACTGTATTCGTTAAACCTTCCTTCAATAAATACCAGAAGCTTACGAAAAACGATTCAGATTCTGATTTAGACGAGAGCATAAGTTCCTTGTGCATAAGTAGTCCAAAAAAGTCTAAAACGAAGAATAATTCAATTTTTTCTTTGCGTCAGTTCACTGCTACCCCTAGCTTCGTGGCGCCGACCCCTCTCAACCGCTCTAGGCCCCTCATATCGCCGAGTAAACTGGGCCACAGTACGTCGTGGGTCGCGGGAGGTTACTGGGGCTCCGAAGGGGATCGCCACATGTTTAGTGTAGACGGTAGTCGCTCGTCGAGCCAGAGTTCGGGATTTGAATCCCAAGCGTCTAGTATGAACCAGCGGAATGTGTTCTCGCAGCCTTCCTCGCGCGAGGAGTCTGACTGCGGCGAGCCAGAAAGGACAACATTGCTAGATCGCTTCCAAAACAATTGCAACATGAATAATTACAACATTCAAAATCCTCAGAACTTCTCTCGCATGAGCTCCCCTGTGTTCCCCCAAATGCAATATAACGGGCATGTCCTCATCCCTCAGCCACGATTTGCTCAACAGAATTCTTCATCTCAGAATGTGTTCACTCAACAGCATCAGTTAGCCCAACACAGTATGTTCAAAACCCCTAGTGGGTCCGGACTGATCAAACTTCCTCATGTGAACGCGTCTCGCTAGAGCTATGCTCAGCTGCTAGTCAGTCATCTGGTCGTTTCTTTCGTTATTGGTTTCGTTACGTTCATTTTTCGTCATTTCGATGAATGTTAGGCGGTATTGTTGTCATTTAGTTGTAAGGTGTTAGTTGTAATGTTTGAGACTAATAAACTTAGTGTTAAGACTATTTGCTGATCTCGTGCTGGTGCCAGGTGTCGGCTATATGAAAGCATTAAGAATTATTGTATTGTTGTAATTTTTATACGGACGTCACTGTCCCGTTGAACAAAATGTGATATTTCAAAGACTTGATATTTTTGCAAAAGGCAGAAATGAAAAATGATTCTTGATGTTTTGATTTAATCATTGTTTTGATTTTGTCATCTTAAATAGGAAACTTTTCGTGAAGCTCCTGTAATAAAGTGTAAAATTAATGGCTGGTCTTATTTCAAGCTCACATTTAGTTTAATTATTAAAATCAACAGTCTATTAATATATCCCCACTGCTGGGGCTCAGGCCTACCCTCTCAACGAGCGAGGGCGTTAGAGCTATAGTTCACCACGTTAGCACAGTGCAGGTTGGTGTACTTCACATGAGCCTAAGAATTCGTTATCGTAAGGTTTCCTCGCGTTAATTTCCATCACCGTTTGAGGGCACTCAGTAAATATACTTAAGTTATTGGGCCACAACCGGGGATCGAACTCGGACCTCTCTTCATGACAGGCCGCGTCTTCTCCACTACGCCCCTAGCCTGAATTATATATTTTTTAATTCCAGAAGTTTATAAAAGAATAACGGTTCGGAAAAGGTAATATCATTTCGACCCAGACTTCATACATTCTGTGGCCTATAAACACAATGCAGCTCATGGAAACTAGCACCTTGTCTTCTAGAATATACTCACGAGTTCCTCGCCTTCCGCTCGCACCTCGGCAGGTACTGGCCGCGCAGCGGCGGCACGAATGTATCCTCATACAGAGAGGACGCGTAATCTGATACGTCCGTGCACGCCCATTCGTGTTGCTTGTATGACCGCAGGCCCCACTCGGTCACGTTGCCCTGGTCAGTTGAAATAGAACGGTCGTGTATCAGCCTGTGGACGTAGACCACACCCGGTTCTCCACCCTCCCCTTCCAGCCTTACCGGAAACTGTGCCGTAACAGCCATCGGTTCTGTGACTGGGACCTGCCCACTCGCACTTTTGGGCACTACACTACCTGTATTAGATCTTAGCTGACCGGTTTCTCAAACCATCACTTGACTGAAACCGTGACTTTACCTACCTTGAGGTTCATTTAGTAGTCGAGGAGTCTCGGGTTCGATTCCTATTAGGCGTGCAAATATTTGTTATAATTATACCCCGTTATCACGTATATATATGTATAGGTATGAGTGATTTCTCGAAAATCAAAAAATGACGTCCACATTCTGCGAAGTTTTCTAATTTTGACAGCCACATTCTAAAGGTTATCAAGCGGGCAGTTTGGTGGCTACCTAACATTAGTGTGACTCAGCCAATGAAACTGAACAATTTTCATAAATAAAATTTTGGAGTTCCCATACATAGCTATAACAACGCCGTCGATACTTGGATAGTTTGTATTGCACATCACTAATGATAGGTAGCCACCAAACTGCCCGCTTGATAACGGGGTTTGGTTATCATCAGCTGCCTAAAAAAGTCCACAGATAGACCAATAATCGCAAATAAGTACCTAGGTACTTAAATAAATCACTGGCGATGGCGGCGCGACGGGTGGGTTGGTAATGCAATAATCGGAAGTTTATTCACAGATGCTTGCCGCCCGTTACCAGGGTCTTTCCTTTTAGACGCCTCGGTCGACCGTACGTCAGTGGAAACAGTTTGACCTTGAGCTGGCTATGAGAGACCAGTTTATGCTGGTTGACGAGCTGGGGGCGAGCTTACGAAACACTGCATCAGGTCTGGCTGCGGATGGTACTGGTGCTCGCTCTGCTTGTAGTGCCGCAGGTTGGGGCCGCACAGCGGCTGCGGCAGGTGCCGGTACACCAGGTCGTTGGTGGTCGCGAAGTTGCGGCACGACTCGTGGCTGTCGTGCTTGATTATTGCTTGTATACTACCCTACAATATTTCAATATTAGTCTAGGACAAAATACAATGTACCCAGGTAGGTACTCCGCATTTAGGCCGGTATCAACCAAAGTGCGGAGAGATTTTTCTAGCTCCGCCTCCGCTTAGTATTTCGCCCAGGTGGTCTTGTGCTTTTTGGCAGAGGGAAACGCCTTAGTTTGACGACTCCCTTGCTCTAAGCACAGAGTAAGTAATAGTTGAAGACTATTACTTACTCTGTGCTCTAGGTATCTAACTTCTTAAAGGGCCAGGAACAGTTGGCGACACCTCGACCCTTTTGTGCCAAACCCGTCCACCAACAGTGCTTAAACCATTTCATGGTGGACTTCATTACGCGGTACGTACGCCCTAAGAATAGAAATTCTTATCTGATGTTTTCTTCACCGAAAAGCCAACTATTATATGCATGAAAAACTCATTGGTATGGACCAAGGTTCGAACCCACGACCTTGTGAACGTGAGGCGAGTCCACAACCAACTAGACTAGTAATTACCACGGGTTTCTTTGTTTGCTCTATGGTAATTTCCAATTTACCTACCTACCAAACTAAATATCCACTGGTTTTGTCTCACCTGTGAACTGATTAGTTTATTCTGTCGAAAATCTGGCTGTCTCGACTGTGGTTTCATTTTTTCATGGTCGATTTTCTCAGCGGGTGGAAAATAGAATGTGCCTCTTTCTGGGCAGTCGATCCTCCGTTCCACCCAGTTGCCTGCGACAGCGAAACACGTGATGATCAAACGTTTTTACTGGCGCAGCGTGGACATTACCACAAAGATAGGGGAAAGGCCTGTGTTCGGCAGCGGTCCGCGTCTCTCTGCGCCGTAAATATATAGCTTTACCTATCAATTCTATCTGAATTACTTTACTGTTTACTTGCCTATAAGTACCCTCCGCCCATAGACTGGCCCAGGCCTCAGTGCCTTGGCTATAGCCTCAGCGCGCGTGGGCGATTTCGGCCGAGTGCTAATAACCGCTGCCATTTTACTTTTTTATTCTTATTTATATTGTTTAAAAAATACTCTTTCTCAATAAAAACTAGGAATATAGCCCTTAGAATAATAAACGACACAAGGAAACACAAAACACGTGTAAGTTGACAACTTGATTGACAATGCTATAAAGAGAATACAATACTACGTAAGAAATGCAAGATAACTATGTACTGAGGGTACTACAATTATTTATTACTGCAAGGGCTGGAGCGAGGATCGGGGCAAGGTGGCTGGGTGTCCGTTCACCTAGCGTACACATAAGAGATTCTGGGCTAGTTTTAGTGCCAATAAATAGTACCCAAATAGTACCTAAATAGTACCTAGATCAAATAAATAGTACCCCTGTGGTTTAAGAAATATACGCCAGTCTTAGTGTGTACGCTGGCGGAACGTTCCGCTGGCGTACACATGGCCGATCTCGAAAACGGCTTTGATTACAGCAACGAAATTACACAAAAAAATAGTACCCTAATAGTACCCTCGGTACCGGAAATCTCATAACGATTGCTCTTATAGGAACGGAGATATTGAACATAACTTTCTGAGCAAGCGTTCAGCCAGCGTACACATTAAAGTCATGTTGTTTTCATAAAGAAAGCGGACGTATCTAAATTTAAATGATATATCAATAAATAGTGCTTCAAATAGTGCTTCAAATAGTACCTCCGCTAGTACAAACATTTCATGTGAATTCACACGGGAACCATATCAAAAATCGATGTAAAGTTCTAGGAACAAATGTATTGACGAACAGTCGCACACAAAAGTGAATAAAAATGAACAACAAGTGATCGCCGTTTTATTGCTTCCAAGCGAGTCTAGAGTTAGCTGATCAGTAAATATAGTAGGTAATAGAGTCTATATTCGTATGTATGATATGAACCCTTTCATCCAGCCTTATTTTTTACAACCTTTTGTCTTGTTTTGACTCGCACCTCGTACTTAGAGATGTCAACCGATTACCAGTTTTAGCACCGGTATTTACCGATTAGTTAAAAAAAACGGTTTTCTTAGTTTTTATTATTATATGGAAACACTCAGCTCAGAAAGTAATAAAATTATCAGAATTGTGAGTTTTGCTCTCACTTGTTTGTGTGACACTTCACCCTTTATTTATTTATTTTTGGACGCATAATAATAAAATCTTCGAAACGAACCGAAAGTTACGAAGAAAGCATGAAAATAAGTACCTACCTAGATGTTAGATGTGTGAAATGAAATTGCATAGTGCGGGGATTTCCCGTATTATAGTCAATCGTGTTCAGATACGCATCGATTAATTATAATTCAGACTATATTCGGATACAAATATCAATTTTTTTTGTAAATAAGCTAAGAAAAAGTATTTTTTTAATAAAACCGGTTTAAAGAAAAATTGTTTTTAAAATAGATTTTTTGGACCGGTTGACTGACATTACTGCTCGATTCGCTCTTCGCAGAATTGTTACGGACGGATCGGTGCGATCATTGATTCGGTCATTTCGTTCTGTGATCGTTCGTGAGTTTTGAATATGTTAAGGGCCCTTGGGCATACGCCCTTTCTAACAACCTTACTATTCAGAAATATAGTTATTTTAGTTTTTGTTGATAACTAATACCTACCATTTCCGCCTATTCCAAGACCAAAACCGCTTCATCACATTGGGCGTTTCTTAATTCCCAACCGCCTATTACAGACATGGCTCCTCATTTTATGGTGGATACCCACTTACAGTACCAAAACCGCTCCACTCCCTTAGGGGGCTGTTCTACATTACGAATACTGTCACTAGTTACCACCTATGACACACATCGCTCCTCCTTGTTACCTCCTTCCAGGTACTGTTGCTCAGTTGCTCGTTTCGCTCGCTCCAAGGGTCACCAGTAACCTAACGAACCTAACTTTCGGGGTGCTCCAACTGCTACGAGTGACCGGAGTTACCTAACCTTATAGGTTTCAACGGCTGCTTTTTTAACCAATCAGCAAAACTTAATACGATTTCCATCGGAGTGGCTCGTTTTAGATCCAATGAAACCTCACTTACATCAGATTGGTTGGTTTTCGAACCAATGAAACCTTACTTACATCGGATTGGTTGATTTTAGAACCAATCAATATCTCTTATTACGATTGGCTGCTTTACTCGCGTTGGGCGTTGCTGAATGTTCTGTAGCTGTTGTCATCATGTCCGAACCCAGCCAATCCTATTTAGGTGGTAGTCATTGGTTCGAAAACCAACCAATCTGATGTAAGTGAGGTTTCATTGGATCTAAAACGAGCCACTCCGATGGAAATCGTATTAAGTTTTGCTGATTGGTTGGAAAAGCAGCCTTTGAATTGAAACCTATAAGGTTAGGTAACTCCGGCCACTCGTAGCAGTTGGAGCACCCCGAAAGTTAGGTTCGTTAGGTTACTGGTGACCCTTGGAGCGAGCGAAACGAGCAACTGAGCAACAGTACCTGGAAGGAGGTAACAAGGAGTAGCGATGTGTGTCATAGGTGGTAACTAGTGACAGTATTCGTAATGTAGAACAGCCCCCTAAGGGGTGGAGTGGTTTTGGTACTGTAAGTGGGTATCCACCATGAAACGAGGAGCCATGTCTGTAATAGGCGGTTGGGAATTAAGAAACGCCCAATGTGATGAACCGGTTTTGGTCTTGGAATATGTAATGAATAAATAAATAAATAAATAAATATGACATTTTTTGTTTATTTAGTCATAAGCTATCGATATATAAAGGTTTCATCGTGTGCGGAAAAATCGAAAGAAAAACAAAATGGCGGCGGAAATTATGCCAGAAAGGTTCCTATTCCTTTGAAAAACTTTTTTTTTCGCGATTACAATATTATACTTAGTACAGCTTCCTCTACCCTTACATACAAGTATTGAACGCAACCTTCTGTGTGCGAGTCCGACTCCACTTGGTCGGTTTTTTACCTACCACCGCTTTCTAATTGTGATTTTTACTGAAGTCACTCTAACCACAAATACCGAATTTCTTTTTCTGCCTGTTTGACTGAATTTCTGGGTTTGTTCAGAATTAAAAAATAAACATACCTAATACTGTTAGCAAAGATAAGTCACTTTTGAACATGACTGTACCTCTAGTATGAATAGAACTTTACATCGATTTTTGATATGGTTCCCGTGTGAATTCACATGAAATGTTTGTACTAGCGGAGGTACTATTTGAAGCACTATTTATTGATATATCATTTAAATTTAGATACGTCCGCTTTCTTTATGAAAACAACATGACTTTAATGTGTACGCTGGCTGAACGCTTGCTCTGAAAGTTATGTTCAATATCTCCGTTCCTATAAGAGCAATCGTTATGAGATTTCCGGTACCGAGGGTACTATTAGGGTACTATTTTTTTGTGTAATTTCGTTGCTGTAATCAAAGCCGTTTTCGAGATCGGCCATGTGTACGCCAGCGGAACGTTCCGCCAGCGTACACACTAAGACTGGCGTATATTTCTTAAACCACAGGGGTACTATTTATTTGATCTAGGTACTATTTAGGTACTATTTGGGTACTATTTATTGGCACTAAAACTAGCCCAGAATCTCTTATGTGTACGCTAGGTGAACGGACACGGTGGCTGGTAGTGACTGGAGAGGGCGAAGACCGGGTTCGGTGAGGCGCCTAGCTACGTCCAGCAGTGGACTAGTATAGGCTGTGTGATAATGAATAAACTTTATGCAAAAAATAAATCTAATAAAAATTATATATATAAATATCAAAACTTGTAAAAGATCATAGACTAAAATTTATAAAAGATTCATAGTGAATTGTTGATTGACATTAACGAGTACCTAGGTATAACAAAAAGGTTGATTAGATAGTTATAGGTGTAATCCTATGCGTATTACGTCACGCGGCCTGCGGAGGCGACCTGTTGTCTTCCCGAATGTGGCCTTAGGGATACCAATATGTCGGTATATTACAATCATATACATATATCGGTGGTTAGCTAGCAGCGGGTGGCGTACAGTAGGACCCCATATTTCGTGGTGACCTGCTGATGCCAGTCACAGGTGCAGTGCAGTCTGCAGGTGAGGTTGGCATTTAGAGTATAACTTACAAAAAGGATGCAGGACCGATTTATCAGCGCACAACCCATAGAAATTTTGCCTAAGACGGGATTTTCGAAATACCCACGGGAACATAAAAGAACAAGATGTTTTCAATTCACTGGGGACTCACGCAGCCGCCTGGCTGTCTGTAAGTGCGTTCTACATTCTAGACATTTCTAGACTGGTTGCTGCAGAGGCCCCTGCGGTATGGTCTACGCGGTACTATTCTATCCGCATGTATTTCTGCGATAAATCTTCTGAAAAAGCATTGCTTTTCATTTAATTACTCTTTATTGCACAATAAACAACACTTAATACAGAAGCTTACGTTAGTATAGTACATATATGCGGTCTTATCGCTAAAAGCGATTTCCTCCAGACAACCTGTTGTCTTCTACAGATGAACCTTAGGTTTTCGCTAGAAGAACATGTATTACATATTTATGTAGTGTTGAATGAAAAAAAATTGCTATAGGGGGCGCGCGCGCCCACCAAAGACAACTTAAAGCTTCATGTATGTAATAATAAAAGAAAAAAAAACTTTTGTGGTCTTAATTTTTCGAAAACAATAATTTTTCGTTTTAGGCCATTGGTTTCGAATAAAGAAAAATAATTCTGTTTTCGCAACTGGTTTCGAAACTCTGGTTACTCTCTCCTGTGTGTGAGAGCCCTCAGCGATGAAGGTACACTGGTATAAGATTTTAAATATCTAGAAGAAAAAAATATTACTTAAAACTTAATTTATTATAGGTATGATAACAATTAACTTACCTACTTATGTTTCTAGTGTTACAGATCCTAATATAGTATTGCAATAAGCTTACATTCTACTTGGAATTAAGGAGTTTGGTACACTAGTGGGTCTAGAAACAAACATACTACATTATATAACTCTGGAACAAACTGTAGTATACCTATAATTATTTGGCTTTTTTCAATGATCTTATTTCGAGATTATTTTATGTTTTGTGCTAAAAACTGGTGGGTCAGTAATAATAAATGTTTTTTATTTCAGGCAATAACCCCATATTTGCACAATATACAAAATAAACAATATAAATGGTCTTAAAAGTTAACTATACAGTTAACAGATATTACTCACGCAAGAATAGGAGCACAGACCACTTGTTGTATCAAGCTCTTTAATTCGCTTCCCTGAGCATAAAAATACAACAGTAAATTTGACTAAGATTTACATGTAGAAATTGATTACACAATTTATTATGAATTTATCAATTCAAAAATGAGTTATGAATAAATTTTTTTGCTATTTTTGTTCAAAACCACAATAAATGAAGATCTTTGACAGAATATTGGTATTTGATGTAAAGTGTTCCTAAGATTACACATTTAATTTACATTACAACTTAAAAATTCAAGTACTTTTGTATTGAATTATTTTTGATAAATAGCTGCTAATGTTGATTATCATCAGGGGTCGGACAAAAAGTGATGTTTGTATTTAAACTTCCGTGTGACATGTAGTAACAAAGTAGTTTTAATGAAGTAAAAAATAATCGTAAATAAATCAATGGAATTAATAATACAGGTGGTAGGGTGATGTAGTGAATAAAATAAATTTCACGAAACTTGTTACCATAAGGTACGATTATTTGAAATTAATTAAGACAAATCTGTGGGAACCTCAGATATATAGGGTTAATACTCAAAGGTGGGAACAATAGGTAAGATTAGTAAATCATCCTATAAGTGGTTTGACCTCACCCCACTTTATGTCCGACCCCTGATTATCATTTAATGAGTTTAGACTGTTATTATGTTATTACAAGCATAGGTATATATTAATTTCCAGTACATGTTGATAAATATTTTTTGTAGTATTGATTTCTATTCTGTATCCATAGGCGAAGTTAGATTCTGTTTGGGAAGAGTTTGCAGCAATACATTTAGTTGGTTCTCCATGGGGCCAGCCTGTTTCACTATGCTCGTCATATTGTTCTCAACTTGCAACAAATCCTGGTTTATGATCTCCATGTTCTGAAATTACACATCAATAGTTGGTTGTGCACTCGCCTCACGTTCATGAGGTCGAGGGTTCGGTCCTGGCCCATACCAATGAGTTTTTGGAAACTTAAGTACGGTTTATTACAATACCACAGATTTTTCGGTGAAGGAAAACATCGTAAGGAAACCTGCATACGCCAAAGACTGTTATTTACTATTCTAAGCCGTAAGTGAAGTCCCCCAAAAATCGGATTGGGGCATCGTTTGGCGGACATGGGTTTGGCACAACAGATCCCATAGGGTCGAAGGGTCGCCAGGTATTCCTGGCCCCCTAAGAAGATAAGACAAGAGTTCTTGAACGAATGTTACATTATGTAGGGTCCATAATCTAAGCATTAAGTACCTAGGTACCTGCCTATATATTTCCATTCAGATACGACACACCGAAGGGACCAACAGTAGTCGAGACAAAGTCGCGGCAAACGATAGTGATCTACTGACTGAAGCGTGGTTAGACTTGATGAATGAATCGATCGACAATATTGTTACCTACGAACACAGCAGTTTTTATATGCTATAAGCGAACGCCCATACCTCTAACATGGATGTATATAAATGCTTGAAGTTTTTGTCACTATAGCGTATGAACCCGCTCACGTTCGATTCCGAATCTGATGGCATGGATGTCATTTTGAGATATATTTATTACTGAAAAATTGCGAGTAAACAAAGTTAATCCAGAAACGGCCAAAATGCAGGCCGAGGCTATTTTCACTAAAGATTTGTTTTTAATTTATTTGAAGGCAAAGGAAAGTGATGTTCATACATCCGTCAAAAGCATTCGTTTTTTTCCACTAGTTTGTCCCAGAGGTTATGAAACGCTACGAAATCAAATTTAATTATTATAGTTTTTCATGTTCTGTTTCAAAATAATTATAATGACGGCATTTTTATCATATAATTTCTTTGTTTCATTAATTAAATTAAAAATTCCTCGATTTTACGGGAAAATACAGCAGGCAACACCAAAATCTTTAGTGAAAATTATTTTGTTTACATTTCGCCATACAAATCTCCATTTGTTATGGCTATTTATACTATAGTAAACTACATATTTCCATGGCAACGTGGGGAAATTGCTGGGGTAGCCCGTCATAACCGGCAATGATTTCCCAAAAAATATTGCATGATTTTTTGGTGACATTTCTATCTTAAAAGTGGATTTAATTTCAGTTTCCTTGTGATTAATGAGGTTTTACATAGAGTTTGCTTGAACTGAGTCGACCTGTGGCTAAATCGTCATAAAATGTTCAATTCTGAGGTTATGGCTCCAACAAGTTGACGATGATGCCAATGTCACGGTGATCGACGAGATCCTTGGACGTATACTATCTAATTTGTGACGAGAGATCTCATTCATTCCACCGGTTGGTGTGTACACTTGGAAGCACTCCAGCTCCGCCACCGCAGAGGTTCATGCCACACTTGAACCAGTTACTTTACAAGAGAGTTGCACTTGGTGTTTGGACTCGTTGCGGAGCAACAATGCGGCACCGGCACGGGATGCAAGATGCCTAAATACCTGTGTGTGCCTACCACTGGTTGTAACATTCTTGACAATTGTTTCAGGATTCACGTACCATCTTGGATTCTCCTAGCTACCGCCTTGGATGTCTATCATATTTTTAATAAATTGCACGTAGTGTGGGGAAGCTGCCTTACAATGGATGAAAGCTGCCTTTCTGCAACCTTTTTAACCATAAGGCCAGTGAAATATTAATTAGTACCTATTTGACTTAAGGGAGGTGCAATTTTTAAAAATAAAACACAAATATATAAAAGTACTTAATTCTTTATTAGTTTTCTTTATTGAACCTAGATACCTACCAATCTGCTGGCTATAGGCCACCAACAAAAGGCCAACCGCTACAGAGTGTCACAAGTTGGTGTAGAGGCTTCCATGTCCACTAGAAGGGAAAGAGCATCTATTTACCACACTATGCAATAAACCTCAATCTATATCAAACCTACAACATCCATCTGCACATCTACCTCAGGATTCTGTTATGAGCCTATCCCGGGAGCATGCGGTTAATGTCAGATGCTGGATTGTCGTTCCATTCCGGTGTCACACCAGCCAGCAATTCTGCTGCAAGGACCCAAGGCCCAGTCTTACAGTAGGATGACAGGGGGTAGTATTAATATTTCATTTTATTATGAGGCAACTATACTATATAATACTATACGACTGACCTGTTGGCTCAGTTGGTAGTGACCCTGCCTACTGCGCCAAAGGTCGTGGGTTCGATTCCCACCCGGGGCCAACATTTGTGTGATGAGCATATCTGTTGGTTTTCGGATTCTGGGTGTTTGTATGTATTTAAGTATGTTTATCAGTTGTTGAGTACCCATCCACAAGCTTCGGCTTAATTTGGGACTAAACAACCGTGTGTGAATTTGTCCAAACATTATTATTATTATTACTATAGTGACCCATAAACATACAAGTACCTTAGCCTACTTAATATTGATAATTCTTACACTTAAAAATTAATTTGCTAATGGCCCAGCCGGGGATTCGGGACTGGACCTTTTGATATGATAGGCCCCGTAATTGTATTAGTCTGTCTCGCTACCCTACTGGCCAAAAGTCGGAACTCAGGAACACATCTTTGTGTTGGGGACTCGGAGTCTAAAAAGCTAAATATGCCGCATACATTTTAGTGTGTCCATGGGAGTAGAAAATAAAACAAAAAAACACTAATTTTAAAGAATTTGTAAAATAAAAAATATTTTTTGTTGTGAATGAAACCAAGGTTGGACTAAGGCTGATTTATTGTCACTTTACCCACACCTTGATACAATACTTTAATTAAACCATAATAAAATTTTCTAAATATAACATACCTTTTTATCCATTTTCATTTCAAATTATTTGTATTATAAACTCACATTTTACTAATTGATTATGCAACACTTAGTTCTCACTTCCCATACACAATGTAAATTACCTAGTAATTGTATAATTATAGGCTTAGCCCTAGACATAGTATATACAGATCTTGATTGATTAGAAAGCACTAATTTCTGTGATTTTATTATACAAATTATCTGCGTAATGTAAACTACGTCAGCATAGCTAGCACTGCTTAATCGATTGCAACAAATCTGCCATGGAATTTCACTGTGCCCGTCATCGACTCCGATGTCCACTATCCTCGTCCAGCGCTGTCAGCCGCACACCGACGTCATGGGGCCCAAGGGGTTGGAGTGGAGAAAAGGGGGCGCTGAAGAAAAAAAAAATCGAAAATATTCCAGCGGACCACCCCAAAGGTTAGGTTCGTTAGGTTACTGGAGCGACAGTACCTGGAAGGAGGTAACAAGGAAGAGCGATGTGTGTCATAGGGTAATTTTCATTGAGCCCCCTTGGTCCAGACTGACCGCCCACGGGTCTCACCCGGCCGCCCCCAGCAAAAGTTTCACATGCCTCCTGTAACCGCCGTCCTCGTCCAGCGCCACAGCGCGTGCCCTGGTCGCTTCTCTCGCTCTGCGCCACCGCATGTGACCTGGTCTCCTACCGCACCAGGTCATCGGGCCCGCGGGCTCGCCCGCTCCCACGACGCCTCGCTGTCATCCTCTCTGCACGTCCCGCAGTGCGGTGCGAGACCACCAGCACCTGTGACGCGCGCGGGCCGCCCGCCGCACCGCACCACGGCGCCGCCGGCTCCACGGGCCCCGCCCGCACCCGACGAACGAGTAACATCGCGTCCCACTGCGAGACAGTGCTCAATATCCTTGGACGTATACTATCTAATTTGTGCTCAATACTGTCCGTCCACCGCTTTTAAAAAGATTTTTTTTTACAATAGTGCAAAAAAAAATTTAAAAAAAAACAGACGATCGATCGATGGTAATAATTCATAGACAAAGTAGACCAACGTTGTCTTTTTTTTTCCAATGCCTAGACGTGGAAGAAACGCTTTTAAGTCATCTTTCCTATTTATGGAAAGCTGATTTCAGTCACACTATCAATCAGGCGTCAATCGCACTAAGACTGACGAAAAATATCAAAATACTCAGAAATCCATCAGTCCAATCCAACAATCCGTGGGTTAAGGCCGTCACAGAAGTAGCTATAATATATATTATATCAAGGGTCCGCACACGTAGCGTTAAATATAATTTATATTTGGATACATTTTCATATATTTTGATATATTTTGCCTTCATTTCTTTGACGGTCGGCGTAGGAGGTGCACGCACGTTTTCTTTACAATTTTATGACTTTATCTTTATCATGTGTTCCATTTTTAAGTAGGTACAGTAAATTATGGGTCCAACAAGTAAAATGCTAAAACTGATACGCTCAGTAACTATAATTCAATATAGGTATACGTATAGGTATATGTATTAATTGTTTAATGAATAAATGAATATGAATAATATAGGTAGGTATAGGTATAGTGTAGCGTAGCGTAGCACACTATGCTATGCTATGCTACGCTATGCTACGCTATACCTATACCTAAACCTATACCTAAACCTATACCTAAACCTATACCTATACCTAAACCTATACCTATACCTAAACCTATACCTAAACCTATACCTACACCTATACCTAAACCTATACCTATACCTAAACCTATACCTAAACCTAAACCTATACCTAAACCTAAACATATACCTAAACCTATAACTAGTCAGTACATCTGTGACACGACTATCGGGAAGGGCCCGTTATTTAGGTACGGCGGTTATATGAAGGCCGGTAGGAGCGTAACTCTAAGGGCACTCCCGAATAATTATCGTCAGCTGCGTGACTAAGTAATGTGTGCAGTGCATACCTGAGGTCCAAGCTGCTTGGTCTGGTTATCAATCTGCTTCGCATTTATCCTTCCATCCAACGTACTATCCTTGCTCCTCTGTCCCCCAGCCTCAGCCTACGTCCACCTCCTGTAGATGTAATTAAAGCCCAATGAGTCCGAGTGTTCAGAATCTTGGGCTGACTGATGAGGTAGTTCTCTGAAACATTTAGATTAGTATTACTGGTCGGTTAACGAATAATAGGACCCCGAGCTCTGCAGCCCCGAGGGTCTGTGCTGATGCTTATCGTGGTATCTCGTGCGACCCGGTTTGTAGTAATGGCTCGCTTAACGTGGTGTCTCGTGCGGCCAGGTTTGTAGTATAATGGCTCGCTTATCCTAAGTCTAGACTGGATTTACTAACTCGAAGACTATTGGGTCCCAAGTCAATCTCCACCCGTGAAGGTGAGACCTTGAGTTTTATACCCACACCACTTTCCCTAGGTAGATCCACCACCGCATTTATACGCGGGTATGAACCCTAGGCTGGAACGCACAGGTATATCCACCACTCTTTATTTGAGTATGAACCCCGGCCTGGAACATTTAATAACTAATAAGAACTATTAAAATCACTCAGCTTAAATTTCTCGGTGAACACCCGGACTCGCCGACGCCATATTTTACTTTGAGGATTGCGCGCGGAAATACTTTCAAAGTGGCTTACCATAAACAATCGAGAACGCAGTTGCGGTGTTGTCAGATCATATAAAGGTTTGAGGCACAGAGTTTCGCGCACCGTCGCGACAACGACATCGCGCTTAGCCCGTCGTTTTTTGAACATCATGTATGTCAAAAATATACGAAAGCATATCGAAATATATGGAAATATATAGAAATATATCGAAATATGTCCAGCTATAATTTATATTATAGCTACGTGTGCGGTCACTTGGAGATTTGTATAGAAAATATACGGAAATATACCGAAATATGTTTATATTACGTCTGTGACGGCCTTGATGGATCGGACTAATACAAAATTGACCGCGTAACCGGCGTCAATGAAAGAACGAGGAAAGAACCAGGATTATGGAACGGACTGGATTTGGCTGTATGGTCCTAAATACCTTTACCTAAAAAATGCTTTTATGATACTCAATGCAGGCAACAGACCAAAATGACATTCAATGCAGCCAACAAACCAAAATGACACACAATGCAGCCAACAAACCAAAATGACATTCAATGCAGCCAACAAACCAAAATGACACACAATGCAGCCAACAAACCAAAATGACATTCAATGCAGCCAACAAAACGAACCCAACCCAGCCAATGACCTTTGACCTTTGAATTTGACCTTAGTGAAAATAGCTCTTTCGCAAAATGCACGCACACAGATCTAATATAATTTTTTTTAAATAATAATTCGTGACAGTGACAGTCAGAGTAGGCGTTCAGGAATCATTCAATATGGTGTCACTTTTGACAGAGGGCTTTTGTGCACCACATGTAATTTTCATATACCGATTTTTTATGGTCCGACTTAGCAGGCATTTTAAATGATATCTTCTATGTACGTTTCCATACATCGTTTGTGCACTGCACTGTAATTTTTTACTTCTCGCCATTCCGGGAGAAGTCATATTCCAGATGGCAGCAACGAAAAATGTATATAAGCTTGTCTATAACGTCCGCAATCCGTAATATTCATGGAAAGAATGGATGGAACAGGAAGATGGATTTTCAGGATGAAATTCAATCTTCAAAAAATTCTACGGAGAAATTATAGATTATATAGAATAATTATACTATTAAACCAAGTTTGCAATAAACAATTGACAACGGAGACGTGATCTGAAACAACTTTATCAGACTCGGTAATTGATGGATAATAAACGTCCGAACCGGACAATGCACTTCCGATGAGGTTAATGAGCGTAGTCAACCAAATATTTTTTTGACTAGCGAGTAGTCAACACCCTGATAGGCTGTGCTCATGGAATTAATATGTACTACGTACAATAGTACTTAATAGTTCCATGGCTGTGCTAGATATAATCGAAGTTTCGAACGTTCTCTCAACTGTCACGGAACGCGACGAAAGACGACGTCCGACGTCCCAAGACGTCTCCGTCACATTTTTTTGTGTATGTGTGTGTGATTTTGCCTGCATTGCATTGGAAAAGTGTTAATTCGAATTATCTGCCAAAAATCCTAAGCAAATAGCTATTTTTGAGTGAAAAACTATAATCAATTTGTGAAAAAGTGTATTTGGTGTTTATATTTAAATTATTATTTATATTAGGAAATGTGAAATTGCATTGTTTTGTTTTCTGTAGATTTATTGATTATATGTAAAGCATTAGATAATTCTGTATTATAACGAGTATACTAAGAGAAACTACATATGGACGAGTTCCTCTTCGTTATACTTCGCATGTTTGACATCTTTTGCCTAATTTAATTGTTCAACTCTCTCTCAAATCGGTCAGTGTGGACAAAAGGGAGGCGCAATGAAAAAAACTTAGAAAAATGACACTTTTTTGGAATCGGACGCTGTCCTATGTTAAATTTAATTGATATCACAAAAGTAGGGTGCGAAGAGCGGAACACAAGGATATTAGGTTGCTGTAGACCACAGCTCGCCAGAATGAACAGTACTAAATTGTATGAAATTTACTTAAATATACTGAAATATAATATATCTTCACGCTTTGTCCCTGACGGGGTAGGCGGATATCGCGATCCTGACACATCTCTATCACTTTGGTTAACATTCTCTTCAAACACACTCGCCGCGGGACAAGAGTGCTCTTTATGTGCTGTCTTTTAAATATTCATATATTTTAATAAATGCTAAAAAATAGTTATTAATATCATCTCGTAACAGAAAAAAAATTCTGTTCTGACTTCCTGCCAAATCTCTAAACTATACCTGGATCAAGACTGGATGTGGCTTGATCTGCATACAACTATCCATTTTGTTTGTTCTATATTGGTTACTAATGTATGTAGATGGAATCTGTTACCTGAACCAAGCTTGTGTAGTCCCGGCCTGACTGTACCGTTTCAAGAGTCGGGGAGTGTAATTATCTGTTTATTTTTTTTACTTTGCCCTATCTTCATAAATCACTGGTAAGATAATACTATAAACAGGTACTACTGGTCGAAGCTCAGACATTTTGATAACATTTTACCCATTTACCAACATAACTGACATAATTAGTTGGCCTTGGTATAATTAGTTAACCAATTTTGTGAGAAAATAGAAGTATAATGAAACATTCTATATACAATGTGTTACAAAATACCCCGTAAAAATTTATTTAATTATCAAAGCCAACCCTAGTAAGTAAGCTGTCATGTCAGATTATTTAAAAGAAAGGCCCTACGTACCTGTTTTATCTAATAATTATCTGCTTTAATAGTTTTTATAAATAGGGTTTGAAATATTTAATAAAGGGTTTGCACATCAGTGAAAATATTTTTTAATTTTTTTAAAATTTATTTTTATTTTTTGGGGTATGTGAATGGACTCGTTGTAAGGCCCCATTTAACCTCTATTCGGCTTAAGTTTTGTAACACCCTGTATATACTACCTACATATATATATCTTCACTCTATGTCTCTGACAGGGTAGGCAGGAAAAACAGAGTGCTAAGTATCTTGATCCTGATACACCTTTTTCGCTTAACTCAGTCTCTCTTCATACATACTCGCTGCAATCCTACCTGTTAATAAAACCCTTATGCTTTGAGTTTAATTGTTTAATCTACTGTTTTGAATATAGGTAGGTATTCATTTTTTTTGGTCTTTATTGACCTACAGCTTGAAGATACTTTAAAATGAATTAACTTTGAAAATGAAAATACCCAAAAATAAAGATTTATAACTATTACCTATTTGTACAAGGAAGTAAATTTGATCTAAATTCCTTGAGTCTTTCCATCCAGTGATTACCTATTGTAGAACTACATAAAAATTTAACTACACAAACAGCAATAAAAGTGGATAAAACTATCTTTTTGTCCTAATATTTTTAAAATATCGTTTTTGAAATATCTAGCGCGAAGCTGTATTATTAAATATATATTCAAATGATTTGATAGAAGTCATCAAACTTATTGTTGTCTCTAACTAGTGCATTCTCCTTGTGATTTGCGCTCGCAATCTGCAGAGTGAAGTGAATACAGCGCATTAAGCGGAGTAGGTCGGCCGCGGCGCCGGCCGGGCTGGCGTCGCGACGTCGCCGTCTGCACCCGCCCGCGCCCATCCCATCCCACCCCTCACTCTGACTGAACCCAGACTGCCTCCCCACATCACCCCTATACTAAGCTCTTGATAAAAGTACCATAACCACCATATCGTCCATGTAGCATAGTCTTTTATAGAATCACTGCGACATTTCGCAGCAGCAGCAGTATCTAGCGCCTCATCAAATTAGTGCCTAGTAATAATCGAAATAAACTTAACTTTTTTTACTTCCTTGTGTTTTGTAAATAGGATGCAGATTTCTGAACTTGTTTTTAAAATTATTTCTTTTTGAAAATAAGATGCAGTTAAAAGAGTAGAAGATGTTGTAATCTGGGGTGATTGAAGAGTCATGTCAGAAGATCATGACTTGGATTGTGCTGATGATAAAAAGTGTGATGACAGTGACAATGAGAAAGTGAGTGGTGAAAATAAAGATGTGGGATGTAGTGCCAATTCTAAAGAAGATATTTCCATAGATGACAAAGAAACTTTTGGAAGTGAAGGTCACAATGATGAATTGTATGCAAATACCGCTGATAGCAGTAAAATTAGGCTCTCTTGGACACTTGAAGGACGTGAGTTTAAAGTGTCATGGAAATTGCCAGAAGGGTTTTCAACGGCGAAGGATTACGTCGCGCTGTGTTACACAGGTAAGTGAACATTTTGATTAATCTAAAACTGTATTATTATAATGTTTATGTTTAAGATATCTGCATATAGTCCACCTGGGCACAATAAATAATAGTACAGCTGATTCGTATAAACATCTGCAATTGGCCTGAGAACCTACTTTAAAAACGGTTTAGGCTGTACTCGGTACAGCCGCCGTTTTTTTTACGTGAAATGTCCTTCGATTCACTCGGCGTCGATCGGTCTTAAACTCCTTGGTGTCAGTATCATTAAAACATTAGTTTAAGACCTTAGTACATTTTATACTTTCGCGCTTTCTTTTTATAATTATTTACGGCAAAGGTAAATAAAACTTGTTCGTGTGTAAGACCCGTAAATAATTATATAATTAAGTTTAAGACCTTGCTACCCACCCATAATGGTCCAAAGTTAAAGAAGTTTCTCGTCAAAAGACTTACCTACTCTGAGCTTACTGCCATATACCAGTAGGTAGTGTTGTTCCATCAAACTTTTAACCACAGATTATAACATAATAGTTACTACGCTTTAACCCTATAGTATCAAAATAGTAATTTCTTCTCTTAGCGAAATTGAAATCTACGGCCTTCCATAGCTTCGGCTTTCCCATGTTATTTTCCCGCTGCCAACAATATGTCCATTTAGAACAATCAGTATTCAAATAGAGAAATACGTTCAAGTTCTGCCGCCAAACAACAGTGACAGCTGGTTCCAGTTTGGAGGGTAGGGTAATCTGACGAAAGTTGTCACAAATTGCAAAAGTAAATAACCAATACGAATTATGGGGTCAGTTTGTTTGTTGACATTTCGAATTGTGCAACGGAATGCGAGGCAAAACCAACAAAGGTTACTGCTGCAAATTTTCATTTTAAGTACCTGTATTAAGTATAAATTATTTCTTTGCCGGTAGCATCTACACCTACTTACATAATGCGTGTCATATCTAAGCACGGTTAAGCTGCAACACCTTACATAATATCCAGTCCAGTGACTACTATTATGTATTCTGTGCCAGTGACAAAAAGCTTAAACAAAAGACGTTAATTGGGTTCACAATCACACACAATTTTTCTTGCTGGTTAACCGTCGATAGCATAATATTTATTATACCTACAAACTACCTATTAAATTGAAAAAATACTTTACAATTTTGCTATAAAGGGGGTGAAGCGTGGAGTGAAGTGGAGAGTGTTGTGAACTTTGAACACCCCACCGAAAGGTATCATGTTCCACTAGTTCCAAACCTTCAATTTGCCACATTTATTTCCAGAATGACTGTGCTTACTATTATTTATTTTGCACATACAAAAATATAGGATTTCAATTTGGAGTTAAATTGAAGCACCATACAGACGGTAAGACCGTCTGTATTATTTATCTTCGCAAATTGATCGCTGATGTCTTTGCGTAAGACGCTCCGTTTTGCATATTGTTACATTTACATCTCGAAAGCAATAATTATCTGCTTAAGGGTGTAGTATCGCTGCGAAAGTGCAAGCCTCGCCCACGCGCACCTAATTGTATATATCTGCGCCTGCGCAACCTGTTACGCCGCCAGCAGAGTTACACTGCAAATTGATGTCTACTTGTACTTGAGACTACTTTAATATAATTAAAATCTTGTTAGATTGGAGAGTTTGGTTTGATTGAGGCTCTTACGATAAATGCGTATGCTATCGTATATAATTATCGTAAGAACTTTCGCAGTCATCATCTGCCTGTGACTACGCCCATGCTGGACGAAAGGTTTTCCTTAGACAACAGTTTGCCTAGCGTGGTCATCAAGTGGGTAGATAGAGTAGGACTCGTTAGTTGGCCTTCGAAGCAGCCGTTATATTTTCAGCCATACACTGCCGGTAAAATGTTTCGAACATTTTCATGTGGTAACTTGGTCCTCCGCCAAGGATTGATCGGGGTGTGATATCTGATGATTGCCATCCAGAGAGTGAACGGAGGAGGTCCAGATCTTTATTCCACTTATCAAGCAAGCCTCTTAAACCACGGTTGTTCATAAAAACAGCGAAAAAGGCGTCGAAACTTTATACTGTGAATCTAAACTTTTTACTGGCAGGTATGTTCGCTGCCTTTTTCACAATGGTGCATGAAAAACCAATGACCTTGCGTTTGTTGGCATATTATGTCGTAATACAACTGTGACTGGTATGTGTTCGACCACCAGTGATATAGGGCGTTGTTCTGTGTGAATACTAAAACAAAGCCATGGAATAGAAGCGTGCAACACGACAACGTGAAGCAACGGCACGTGCTGTGCAAGCGGCTTACATAAACCGCTACTGCAGAGAGCCTTTCACCTGACACCGGTGCTTGTAATTTTCTTGCTTGCGCTGCCATTATCGTGCAACCGCCAACCCAACGGGATTGCACCGGATCCCGTCATCGATTATGTTACTTACTAGCTCTGGCATGCCTACTTCTCTCGGGAGACCGTAAAAGAGCACCGTTCCCTCCTATGTACATGTAGGCAGAGATACAAGTTAATACATTATTTTTCTCCAAACAAAAGTTCACCGCCAATCAATGACAACTTGATTGTAATCTGATTTAGGTATGCGAGGAGAACCTCCACTTATGTACATAACACAATGCACAAGGTTTCGCTGATTTCTCCTTACCTTTGCTGCTTAAGTATTCTCGTAATGATTGTGTCAGATCGATGGTCGCCGGTTTTAATGAGCGGTTGCAAAATCTTATTCTCGGTCTTATTAAACTGCTTGCGTTATTCAGTGTTATTAACTCGTTAGTGTGTAGACAGGAAGCTGACTTGCTTTCCTTTGCATTACAATTAGTGTGATTGTCGCGAGCGATTGCAATCGTGCAGTTTACCAAAAGCACTCTCCGATGGCGGTACGCTAAAGTGAAGTCTGCAGGTCACCGTTCACCAGCCCAGTGAGTCGATGGTCGCATGAATGAGCCATTCGGGTAGCCCCTGCACCCGCGCGCCGCGCTCCGCCCCGCCACTCGATTTGTGAATGAAGCCCCCACCGCGGCGCGTGCCGCCTCCGCGAGTCAGTCGCGCCGACGAGCAACGCGCCAGCACGCGAGCGCATGGTCCAATTTTGAATTTTGACGTTTCGAAATTCGAAAATCGTGCGCGTTCGGCTGTTTGTGTTATCGTTCCCGACAATTGACACTTGAGTGTGAATAGATCGGCTCGCTGCCACTACTGTTGCAATTTCCGCGAATCGCAGGTCAGTGCACTGAGGAAACCTGCCGTTCGGTTGGGAAAGCCGCCGCCGTCGGCAGACACAGGTTGTCTTGTAAGGTACGTGATTAATTGCATTTTTTCTCTTTCGTTCATATTGACTACTGGGCCTAGGTCGTCTAGGTGAGGTGACACGTAGGCTAAGCATACACATATTGAACGAAAAATACGACAGTGGGTTGGGTTGTAGGTGTGGGAGCCCACGTAATTTTAGCGTGGTAGGTGTAGCACGCAACTGGGTACCTAAGTCTCCTCTAACGGACACTCTTAAAGCAATAGGTAATTTAATTATTGTACCTACTTATATTTGTATACTTTCACCAAGTAATAGTTCATTTATTCATATACCGGTTGTTACGGGGTTTCTAATAGCTAAATCATTTTGAAAGACAATTTTACACCGTATTTAACATTAAATAGGTAGGAGGTAACATTTATCATATCAAATAAAATACAGAATACAAATAGTATATTTCCTAATTTTCGTTCTACGATTCCTAGGGATTGTATCGTCTAGTTACCTGTCATTTTATCGCGCGCTGAATATTCTGCCATAATTCATAAAACATTGTCTGAAACCATCTAGAAATCCATCGTAGTTTCTCTATTTGGGTATTTATTTAAATCTTATATGCCTCCTCTCTACGAAACGACGGTGGGCGTCGATCGTGGCAATTTGCACTCTGAACTCTTTATTTAAATACAGTGACGACGACGGTCACAAATCTCTCAGAAAGACTGCAACAGTGGAGCCAGAGATCATATTACTTTTTTTAAGGAACTGGGGTGACTGTGATGATAGCTTGGGGGGAAAAACTTCCTGCAGTAGGGGGATGAACTGCAATAATAAGAATAAAGGTGAATATTTGGCATTAGCTTCAATCAATCAATAGCCTGCCCAACAATATGTCCCCTCTGTTGGGGCTCAGGCCTACCCTCAACGATGGCGTTAGGCATTCATCATCATCAACAGCCTATTAAACTCCCCACTGCTGGGGCTCAGGCCTACCCTCTCAACGAGGGCGTGCGGGCTATAGTCCACCACGCTAGCCCAGTGCGGGTTGGTGGACTTCACATGCGCCTAAGAATTTCTTCTTCGGCGTATGCAGGTTTCCTCACGATGTTTTCCTTCACCGTTTGAGAGCAGTCAGTACATGTACTTAAGTTTCGAGAAAAAACCCATTGGTACATGGCCCAACCGGGGATCGAAACTCGGACCTTTCGATATGATAGGTCGCGTCTTATCCCCGAGGCCACCGACGCTCTCGTTAGGCATTAGCTTGGTGCATTTCACATTCTGATGAACTTGTATTAGTAACTGTCTCTTGTACTGGACAGCTGCTCAAAATGTTTACAAAAACGGTTGGATTTTAGGCGCCGTCGTCGCGGTCGCACAATAGGCCGTTTGGCCGAGGCGCTTACCGGCTCTACCTGGGTCTGATACTCGCCGATTTTTTTACAATGAACAGTGTCGCGTTGAAATTGATGAGCCCCCATTGTTTGCGTTGCGATATCGATCTTTTAAAAGCGCTTCATTTGGCACCTTTTAATGCCCCTGGTATTCATTCGTTTGATTGTCGAGTTAGATTTTCTAAATCTATAAACCGATAAAATCTGAAAAAACGCGTTCGTACTGAATTTGAATTTTCATATGTTAACAGAAATTATCAGTCAATTGGTCTAACTACGAGTTATTGAATCACTACTAGGAAGTAAGTATGGACAGAAGATCCTTAAGATTTTGTTTGGCGGAAAGTTGAAATCTTTGTAATCAAAATCGAATCTGAGAAATAGACATCCAAAACAATATCGTCAACACAATAATAAAACTGACCAATTTAATCTAACTAACAGGTATTGAAAATCGCTGTTCAAAATTAAGATATGACAAACTTCAGAAGAGATATCGTCAGTGGGGAAAGTTGCGTAAGAAACCCGCCGTTAAAATGAACCAAAGATATTGGTATCTAGTCTACATCTTGTTAGATCATAAACCCTATCAACTGCCGACTAGGGGCCAATAAAAAGCTCATCCATCATCATGCCACCAGCGGATATTAAATTGACACGCCTCAAACACTCCTCGGTTCTATCCCATTACGGTGATATTACTTTAGGCATCTTAAGTGTGCTTATAACTTTTTCTCAGATGTCGTTATGATGAATAGATGCAAAGAGGCAATTGCATACATATCGTAGCCCACAGATACATATCGTAGTTACGACTTCATATTGAAGCTACTTCACTTCTGCTTGCATTAATATGACTTTATGTGAGTATCTAAGTATCTTATCTTTGAATTTATTAGTATTGAAAGAAGAAGATAAAATTGCACACAGTAAAATGCTATTAAAATGTTTCTTAGAAAAGAAACTAACAATAAGTGTGATTTACAAAACAAATTTCTTGCTTCTTTTTTAACATTATATCTATCTGTCTGTATCAGATTCTTCTGTGCGTTGTATTATCAATATTAGAACTTTTTACTGAATTTTACATAAGTGTCCCAGGCTTTTTCTTCTCTGTATTTCTCTTAGTGCTGTTTTTATATGCACACTTGCTTCACTTGTGTTATGTGAAACAGTATCGCCAGCGGCCCTCGGCAAACTGGTCGGAGGAAATTAAATCGACACGCCCCCGTTTCTCGCCGCCGCTTCTGCTTTACTCATTTAACGTATATTAAATCCTGGCAATTCTCACGGGTTAACTCGTGCGGAGTTTAACGGTAATTTGAAACGACTTTTTTGAGACTCCGGCTCAAAAAGTTTCAAAAAGTCTGTTTCAACAGCAAAATTTATTCATTTTTGATTTTTTTTAATGATTATGGAGCTGTAAACGAGTAGTGAGCAGGATCTGCCCCTCAGGAGTGTTGTTGCGAAAATGTAAATAAAAAAAATACATACAGCCGAACATAGTACCTCCTCCTTTTTTGGAAGTCGGTAAATAATAATAAAATAGATTTATTTCATTCCGTACTCTACAATATTATCAAAATTACAGTTTTATTAGTATAAGCGTTACAAAGACTAGTATAATTTGATGTTTTCTTAAATTCTAAATTAATTATTATTACCTACATTTATTAATTCTAAGGTCCGCCGTAAAAGCCTCCTCCAGTTCGCTCAATCTTCCTCCGTCTCTATCTGCTCCATATTATGTTCCCAACTAATCCTGCCATGTAGTGACCAGGGAGCCCAATCGCGTTAATTCTGAACGATATTACCAAATCCAAACCATAGCCAAAAACGTTATGCTTCATGTACACGTTTGGCAAACCTTTACAAACGCAAATGTGTGGAGGAGGAGGGTTTGGCTTGCATTATGTAAAACATTTTCTCGTTCTCAAAGATTCCGTTGATCATGCATTGGTACCATAACATGTATGCGATCGTCGTCGTTCGATTCTCACGTTTCGTTTGGGATTCAAACGGCCATTAGTCAAGTACAGTGTTGCGACAAGAGAAATGCATTGTGGGAGCGCTTCACACGGGCGGAGATTAAAGGCGTCCCGTTGCTTCGCCAACTCTGCGCTCTTTGATAATTAATTGAGGTTTTAGTTCGTACCGTTAAGTCTTAGTTGATGGAATGGAAACAACTCGGATCTATAATCCGTTTGTCCTTAAGAAATCAAACGCATTTGCGGCTGAAAGCAAAAAAAGATGTTCCTAAGTAGACCGCAAAGTTTATATAGTTTATACAAACTTGTTTTGCTGCTAGGGTACCTTGCTTGACTATGTAGCCGAGACGAAAAAGCCTTTGTTTTAATAAGACAGCTAAGGAAAAACTGAATATACATTTACGGGGGATTTTCAAAAGTCCGCGAAGTGTCGGATATAAACAATATATGGGTAAGTAGCTATGTCTATCTGTTACCTTTTCACGCCTTAACCGCCGCTGAACGGATTGAACCCTGAACCCTGTCTGGGGCTGGACATACGCTACGTTTTTTTTTCCGCACAAAAATGTTCTCGCGAAAAAGAAACTAGTAAGCAACAGCTAGTAAGATCTAAAATCTCTTAAGTTTTAAGCTCAATACATCTTATAATATTAAGTTGCTTCTGTATGGCAAAAAAATCCTCATTCACGAGCCAAACAAAACCGCCTCCCTCACTTGTTCGTTGTTGGTAATAATGTGTAGGTATTCTGTTGAATTGTCAAACCCGTTAAATTACACCTGAACACATCGTAAAGGCATTATCTTCAAGGTATTTATTGTTGCCATGTTAAAAACACTCGGAGGAAACCATAAATTATGTTCGAAGTTTATACGATCGAACGGTAATGGGGTGGGTTCGCGACGCGACGCCGCAACCTGCGCCTGCGCCAGTGTTGGCAAATTCGCTAAAGAATTTAAATCTTTTGGTTCATTCGTCGCTAGTTGCATGGTAGGTTAGCATGTCTCCCAAAAGTAGAATGAAGGTTGTTTCCGAAATTTCATGATCATGTAAGGATTCTGTAGAATCCAAATTGATCTTACTAGTTTAGGTTGTTTCGTTATTTCAGTCACACTGCTATTTTAACGTATAGTTTCTCCTTCAAACGGTGTTGCAACGTAAAACCACCACGGTTACAGCAAACAAAAAAGCGGAAGTCCTTTGCAACCGGAACAAAGGTACGGTTGACTTTTGAGCGTTTATTCCCGTGGTTTATTCATATTTGTCCTTTCCGGAACAGCCCTCGGCAGAGGGTGAAACCCGCTCAGGCGAAAACGGAAGTAGCATACGTCCGCCATACCTTGGCTCCGTAATTGGTGGCACGGGCGGCATTTCCGGTTTATTTAAGACGTTCTAATGACACTAGGGAATGTTTTATTTCAAACAATAGTTAAATTATGCTTCCACTAAGAAAGATACAGAAATGCCTAGCAAGTTGATTCGCTAAGCACTTTTGTGTGAAAAATGTATTCTCTGTTCGCTGCAAAGTGCAATTAACGCTGCAAGTTTTAAAATAGTCGGACCATTAAAAATTCTATCCTTTTCAACCGACTTCCAACAAAAAGGTTCATTTTACGTGCAAAAGTATTCCACTGTGGAAATCGCATAATGAATGATCTTGGTAATCTATGTATTTATTTATAGATACATTTCACGTGCATTTCACATTTGATACTCTGAAAATAGCTCAGTAAATATCATTTACTTCATTTCTTTGGTATTTGTGAAATTCACACATGTTCTTAACCTATTTTAGTTCACAACAATGTCAGATTTTCAACACGTGGATACATCTGTAAATAGAATGCATTTGGCATCACAAGGATATGGGGATCGAGGCTGATTTTAAATGTATAGCTTCCATTAAGAAATGTCGCCGGCTTGAGTCACAGTCACAGGCGTGAACGTGCATTGAATAGAGTGCACTTATGAAGTCCTCTGCGAAAGAATATGTATGCGCTCGGCGAGTTTTATTGCTCTGCAGTCCATAGATGACGCTGGACCAACTAAGGACGATTGCTTAACCAATCCCATCAATGGAGTCACGTCAGAAAAGAATTAACTCTATATTAGTTCTCGGGGCCTTGGGACGTGACAAAAGATATTTGCTGCGTAAATTTTCCCAAGATTTTTTTCTCGTGTCCATAAAAAGATTAGTGAGGGTGGAGGTGCTAATGCATGTGTGTACGCACATCCGGTCCGGCGGGGTCCCTTAATTGGTCTGCGTAAAAGGGATATCGTGTAGCGTGCCCCCACGCCTCATGCCCCAGCTTCCTGTGACACCAGGCGACAGGTCGGATTCGTGACGCTCGGTCACTTAAAAGAAAGTGCGCCTTAAAAGGCCAGTTGTCCAATTAAACGTCGAGACATCACATTACCTCATGCTGCGTTTTGTCTTCGATAGACGGTCACGTTTCTTAAGTTTGGCCGCGTGATGACCAGAGGATTTTGCCCACTCCCATTCACCTCGTGCGACTATTTACACTGCGTGAGAAATAATTTTTATTGTCGCTGAATGTCGCACATTTTCCTGACAGGGACGTGATATGATTTGCATTAATAGCAAATAACCTGTTCTTAGAATGTTTTTGTGTCGGTCGTGGACGTTGGAGTTTTTTTACGGCTTTTTTCTCTGTGTTAATGAACAGGTCCGCTTCAATTATCTTCACATTGATTATCCTTGTTTTTGTTCTCTTTTAAATGCGATTGATATCTTCCGCGCGGTGCGGCGTGGGCGCACTGGGCAATTTGTTAGACAGCTTTGTCGTTAGCAAAAAGCAACATAATTCTTTCAACATGGTTTTTACTCCAGTTAGATGTTTAGTCAAATTATCGGTAAGTACTTATTTGCCAAGAACCTAATTACTTACTCTGTAATTAACAAATGTATTTCGATGCATTTTTAGTTGCTTGAGTCATACAAGATAAAATAAGGCTTCCCACGGGTCTGCCGTTCATTATTCAACCTACGGAATCATAAAGCGTGGCTTCAGTGAACATACTCGTTACGATTTGTAATCTCAACAAAGGTTATGTTCCTTTGACGAGCTTCTGGACTGTGACTACACTATCATTCATGTTCACGCGCAGCCTACCATGTAGACTTCATTTTCTTATTGCATCGCTGGAAAGTTCCATGAATGAAATCACAGACTTAGAACACAATATTATGCGCACACATAAAAGTAACACCAGTGATGTCTAACAATGGTATCCCTTAGCAATTTTCCTCAATTTAAGGGATATAAACTACGCTCTCAGCATTGCTTCGTGAAACTGTTGCCCAGATATTCCAGGATTCAGTAGTGGGCAAAGGTGCCGTCCTAAGAACCGAACAATCGAAGTGGTGCGTTGGTTCTTAGAAGCTTTCAATGGGCACGTCAGGTGTTTGAATGAAGAGGCCGTACCGTACGTATCGACGGAAACAATAGGTGTTAAACACGCATTTAGTGGCGAGGATGTGAACTGATTATAGACTACAGTCACGTTTCAGAATCTTCTAGTTGCTTGTTAACCAAACTACCGGTCAGTAGCAGCGAGTTAAACTTTGTCGTGTATAGCAACACGAAGTCCTTCGTGTTCTAGGTATTTCATCTAGGCACCATTTTCTTTCTCCCTATTAAAATAATAGTTTTGGTCGTTTGAGCACAGAAACCTCTGGCGTGTTTCTGATTCAAAATTTTCTGCAGTGAGAAAGTGACAAGTCTGGATTTTGGAATCTCATTCCTTTTATGCGAAATTCAATGTTTGTTACACCCCGTACTTTACAAAATCTACATTATGTTAATTTCTATTGATAGACAGATATACTCTGTCTGTTATTATTTACATGTAGGTATAAATGAAATACGATTACCTTTGTTTGCCCCAGCAATTTGCAATGAATGCATTCGATGACAAGTCTCCTGTCTGGGTTTACGCACGCTGTCTTCTGCAGCGCATGTAAACACGGCCTGTTGTATGAGCACAGTCTGATGTAAAGCAGTGTTATTGTTAGTGAGTAGACTGTATTGTTATTATTTTCAACTAGCAGAGTTAGATATCTTGTTTATTCTGTCTTGATACGTGCGTAGTTGAATGTCGCTCCTCCGTGCTGACGCATATTTTTTTCTCTATAGTTTATTTCTTCGTCTACACAGTCTTCTTCAATCAAACTCTAAACTTATGGTTTCTTAGCGTAAAGTTACTGGTGTGTACTTTTTTAATATTTTACATCAAGTGTCATTATTTGGAACTCTATGGAATAGTGTTTTGCTTTTACCACACAAAGTACCTATCTTGTTAGTCGGGTATGCTTTCTATACCTATATATGTATACTGGTGGTTGGTATATGTTTGGAATCCATGAATGGATAAAATATATCACCATCTCATTGTTTGTCAGAACTGGTATTTTTATTTTACATCAAACGACTAGAATATGACGTGACCGATGTTTTACTTCGTTTGAATATAATTATGATGTCTATGGCTGTAATAGCATGTAATTTGCTATTTGACTCATCGATGAAGTATTTTATTTAACCAATCATAAAGTGGTTTCTTTCAATTTCCAGTAGAGTGTACTATTATGAATGGAAGCTCGAGTGATTTATAATTAATTTATTACGGGTGGAGAGTGGCCCCAGTTCCGGTCGGCGTGTGCGCAGCGCAGGAAACCCGCAGGATATATCAGATTAGAATCGCGAGCTGATAGACGGTGGACTACTTGCGCTATGTCACCCGCACTTCCCATTTCCGCTTGTCAAAGTCACTGGAAATGGACCACGATTAAAATGAGAAAATTGCGCAGATTTCTAAGTTGTATAAAGTAAATTGGTAATCACTTAGAGTTCTTGTTGCATAAAGTCAGTTTAATTGCGTTCAAGAGACTGCAATTTTTTAGGAGACAATTTGACTTGCACCGCAAAACAAAACACTCAGATATTATTGGGTTTGCAGACCGAACGCACTCTCAATTCCGTCTGAATCTCCTTGTCGATTTATTTTCGATGTTTTTCGTCGTCCGACGGACGGAACGGAAGTCATTATGCGTTTTCCGCCGCGCGGCGTACTGCTGCCCTGTAAAAATGTATTCATTAAATCACCAATCATCAGTTCACTCGTCCAGTTCTTTCTCAGTTTTGTTTACATTAATTTTACATTATGTTCCTTTGACTCTTTGGCATTCTTTACATATCATTTGGTTCTTTGATGTTTTCAAATGTTCGTGTCAATGGTTCGTGTCGTGCGGTGACGTCTGCTCGTCTGGGCGGCCGCGGCCCCTTGCAACACTCGCGGGGGCATGCGACAAATATTGACATACGACAAATGTTTGAGAGCAGCACAAGCTCTCTCGTGGATTGGATCCCCTGTTCCGAGCGTACGTGCGCGCAGGCCTACGCCATGTAGGTGGTGCGGTGGCGTGCCCAGATAAAGCGAGCCTGTAAGCCTGTAGATAACTACAATGTTTGCTCTAAACAAATCGTGTTTGCTTACTTTATGTCCTATGGATTGCTGGCACGGATCGGTGGTGCGCGGATGGATGCGTCCTCACGTTCTATTTGCATTGCTTTATGGTTATGTATTTGATGTCACAATGGCTCCGCACTGCTGTTACTTTGCCAACTGTCCATTACTATATTTATTTAGATAGGTTGGTAATTGTATATACGGTTGGTTACAAAGTTTAATCGTGACACTTAAATGACTACAAATCTATGTAATAATTTTTTTTTGAGGCAATAATATAACTTCTATTCGAAAATCAAAAGTTGGTTATAACATTGCGCAAAACAACAATGGTCACTTTATTACATTACTATACTCGTATTTGAATTTATCTACCAAAACATCAGGTATCCGTAAACAAACCCACACCGAGGCCGCTATTTACGCATTTAGCGCTTAATACCAAAACAAATCCATCCATCTTTATGTTTGAACACTGGCTTGCTTAGGTTGTTGGTCGGCTTGAGATAGTTTTATAAAGCATCAGCTAGTCGGCCGTTGCAAATCGCCAGCGGAAACGAGTGCCAATAATGAGGTTCGGATGTCGCTCACCTATTGTCCCGAGCTAATAGATATCGACTTCCTTAGTTCAGTTATCGGTGGTAACAACACCGCTGTAATGAGACATTGTTTCTGTACCTCAGCAGGAAGTCTCCGCATCTTATTCTGGTTTCAGAGCGCAGATTCGCGTTGATTGTGCGATTGCTTAACCTGTAGCCTGTGGGACGACGGCAATAAATGGCTAGACAGTCGGGGCAGTTAGAATCTACCTACTGAATTGAATTCTATTCAAATCAACTGCATATTTACGATCCACAGATGGGCAGAGAGGCCTTCTTTTCTACCTTCATAAGAGGGCGTACCTACGGGCCATAATCCGCCACAAGCGCATTGGGGGTCAGTTGCCTTTTTGTTAAGATATAAATACAAGGGGCAGGTGAGCACGAAAACATTTTTACGAACGTTTGTACGTCAGCGCCAATATATGCGATCATGCTCGGTGCAAGTCATATTTAAGAAACCAGGTCAACGCACGTTCACGGATCTGCAGCCGCAATTCAACCGACACGAAATGATAATGGCTCTGACATTTACTGCACAGTGTACCGAGAATCAGAATTCGTGCTCGTCGGTCGCAGAGCCGTAGTCAATCATAGATCACGGAGTGACCCGCCGCGTTTGGTCATTCACCATTTCCGTTTGGTAGTTTCTGAGAAATCATTAAAATAATTTGATGGTTATTCCGCTCGACAAGGAACTGTTGCGGTGTTATTTACAAGCCTCAGTGTTTTTGTTTAATAAACCCGTTTGTCAGCTGATAGTAATAAAGGTTTTTTTACTGGGAAATGGTTGAACGGATTTATCGGAGGTTTCTGGAGCGTTTCTGTAGCGTTTCCGCGCGTTCCGCACTATGGCTGAGAACCGCTGCGATGTTGGCTTCACCAAGTCATTCATCCAACCCGCTGATTCAGACTCAGTTTCCTCGGCAGATTTTGTTTTCTTCTCACGGGACCTCTTCAGCGTCTATCTTGTAGCATATCCCCAAGTTTCACTTATCCCAGATTTCAATAACACCAGTTATAGGTATACATTTTATGCAAGAATCAAAACCACAGCTGACGAATAGTATACGTAAACATTAATTATTGTCAGTGTAAGTAAAATAATACTCCTCTCAATATAGCCATTATCTAGACCGATAACTTCACAGATGCTAGTGCATTGCAGGACTAAACAAACACAAGCGAAACAACGCCAGATGTTGTGTTTGAGCGCTACTATTAACCCTCGAACGTAATCTGTGGCCGGCACGCGAAGGCACGCAGCGCTAAGTGGGTTACTGGGCCGATGTTGGTGCTAGACCCCACCCAAGGTCGAAAGTTAACACAGGTTGGTGCAGACCAAGAACAAAAGAACCTCATAAATTGTATCAGACAAAAAAACCTTTTAGGTTGTGATTTGTGGCCCCTCATGGACCGCTCAATATGAGAAACTATCTATGTACCTATTATTGTTTTTTAATGTTAACTTACAGTTTGAAGAGAAGCCTAGACACTCCCACGCCTCAATAAGATAAACTATCTATGTACTTACCTATTATTGTTTATCAATGTTAACTTACAGTTCGAAGAGAAGCCTAGACACTCCCACGTCTCGATTACCCAAAAAACGTATAAAATTTAAAAAGAAGAAATGGGAGAAAACTTGTTTTGTAAGGGTTTATTTCAGTATCTATACCAATATACAGAGTTAACACTAGGTATTATGGTATGGTACATAATATACATACAAAGGAGCGTTTCTATGAAATACCCGGAAGATGAGTGTACCTTTCGTTGAGCAATGTTCATTGCCCAAGCGAGCCTAGAAGCATTTCTGGGGCGTGTAAATTTCTACATCTATAACTGCAATCAGTACGTAGTAACTAATAACTAATCTGTGATTTAGTTTAACAACTCTATAGTAATGGGTGCCCATAACTGAGCGTAGCCAGACAGTCCTTAGCGAAAAGGCGTGCGGAAGTCTTCATATCTCTCCCAACGTCTGCATTTCCGGACTCAGTTGCCGTATCGCAAAAAAACTGCGAAGTGGGATACGGCACAGCGAGTGTTCGTGATTGCGCGTTATCGCTCTACTGAGCTGCGGTCTCATTATGCGGGCCGTTTTTATGATAAGGTCCATTGGGTCAAATTGCATAACTTCAAGGCCCAACAATTAAATTATTGAAAATTTTATTTCCGAGCAGGATTTGAACCCGCGCACTGGACATTTCTGGCCGACAAGTACTGCAGCAAACGAATTTCATTACTACTACCAGAGTGAACTCTGCTACTACCGTCAGAAGGGACGTAACTTCTGCGAAGTTACCAATCTAGATGATGGTGCTTTTGATAGTGATGATAGTGCCCTGGTGAAAGGCGGAGGATTTTGTTTGGGGCACCCCCGGGTGGCACGCAGTAGAGAAGGCCTATGGTTAGGTCCTACAGACTGATTATCACAATGGCACCGAGAAATACGGTTACATTAAATGTTATTTATTGGGATAGTAAGCAACGAGAGAATCTATTGTTAGATTGTGTTTACTGAACCCATAAATTGTGTTATATCGTCCTTGATAAAATTGGACCCGTTTCACTTCCTGCTACGAGGCGAGTTGTATACACCGGGCACGTCACTCATTCACAATCAATCAAAGCATAGTGAATGAGATGTTTACCGCGCACGCGAGTACTAACTCCGCTGTAATAATAATCATATTTATATTCTACTAGACGCTTCCTGCGTATACGTATACATACATACGTGTATACTGGCGACGTGTTGTGATCATTAAGGAACCTCTACCTTGTGATTATAAGTCCTCTCAAACACACTTTCAATTTCTTGTAAAGCAAAATCGAAAAATCAAATTTTCGCTCCTAGTTTCTCATTGGTCATAGTCTATCTGGTGAAGGTCGCGGGACCCAGCTGGATGAGGTTCCGCAGGACCGGTCGTCGTGGAGATCCTTGGGGAGGCCTTTGTCCAGCTGTGGACAAACACAGGCTGATATGATGATGATAGTTTATTCCACGTCTGAATAACAAGAAACAGAGCAACTTTTACGATAAATATGAATCATCAACAGCCTATTAATGTCCCCACTGCTGGGGCTCAGGCCTACCCTCTCAACGAGGGCGTTCGGGCTATAGTCCACCACGCTAGCCCAGTGCGGGTTGGTGGACTTCACATGCGCCTAAGAATTTCTTCTTCGGCGTATGCAGGTTTCCTCACGATGTTTTCCTTCACCGTTTGAGAGCAGTCAGTAAATGTACTTAAATTTCGAGAAAAAACCCATTGGTACATGGCCCAGCCGGGGATCGAACTCCGGACCTTTCGATATGATAGGCCGCATCTTATCCCCTACGCCACTGACGCTCTCATATATGAATATGAATGGACATCGATAAATTGGTAACTATATGGCGAGTCGCACTCGGCGGGGAGGGCCGTCCTGCCAAGGCCAGCGGGTTCGTTAGGGCCATTCATGGATGCCTGTGCGCAACCCCCTCCCGCGTCCCCCGACCGTCCCCCCGTCCCCCCGTCACCCCTGCCGCGACAGGACACTCAGTGCGGTACTGTCCGATTGATCGGACGATCGGACTCCTTTTAGAATCGTATAGGTACTGCAAGCAAAAAGAGTCCACGCGCAATCGTAATTCACCGGATGCGCTAACGAGTGTAAATTTTTTAAGACTCGCCCTGCAGCATTAGTTTGTTTTTGTTGAAGGCCGCGTTTCCGCTTTGACTTCAACACACACTTGCGCGGCACAAGTGCGTTTATTGAACTGTAAATTAAAATGTTTTATTCCCATTCGTGTAACAAGGTAATAAATGTTAAGTCGCCGTGTAGATAGACATCTGCTTGGCAATTTCCTACTGTGTGTAGCTAGCCGTATGAATAGACTTTAATGAAAAGAAGCCGTGGGCTTTGATGTAAATTGAAAATGCTCCCTCACTCCCTCGGTTTCAGTACGGTCCATGTAGCATTGAGTTGGATAAGTATATGGCAATCTCTTGTAAGAGCGACGACGTGCGTCGCCCTAGCTCGCCGAAAGATTTTTACGACCAATGCATTCCACAGGCAGCCTACTGCAGTGGAATATTAATGAGCCCCCAGCAATCGTCGAATGCGCAAGCGCGCTAATTTCTGCAATGCTCGAAGGATTATGTCTTTATTCATTCGAGTATGGGTTTTATGTGGGAGATTGATATTAGGCCTTTTAAAATTTTTAAACCAAGGTTTGAAATATACGAAAAAGTTCTACACTTTAAGAAGAAGTGGGTTTGTAAGTACCCAGTAGTGGGTGAATAAGACCTGACATGAACTCTTTCAATGCTGACGGCATGTTACCCCCTAACATGGCCGTATTGGCGCCCCAAAAGAAGTATATTACTAGGGGGGGACGTCCTATGTCTAGGATCTGGAATCTAGATATTGTTCGCACGGCCCTCGCCGCGCCCCTGAGTATTTCGGACGTGCATTGTGACGTCGTAATGATTGGCCTATGTAAATCAATGGAGTTTGCTTGCGGGGGCGTAACGGTATTTTCGTCGTTCTACACAGGCAGGAAAGCGGATGCTATAAACACACTTTCAGTCTGTAACCAACGTGGCGATGGCGTACCCGCTTAATAAACTGTTGGGTTTGTTGTATGATTGATTGGGGATTTTATGTGGAGGGGAAACATAAGAAACCGCCTGTGGAATGTTCCTGCAGCACGTGCTCATCCATTCCGTGGCAGGATTACGGCCCCGCGGCCGGCCCCCCACGGTCGCTGTTAACGACTACGACGACCACGTCACCAACTTTATTATGGCCATATTTTACCAAGTCATTTTATTTCTGCCTCAATCGCTTTTGTCTCTATGTAAATTTTTTATCGAGTAGTGTATCCGCGAATGGGATACTGATTATTATACTTAACAAAATTCAAAATTCAATGTATTTTATTGCATGTAAGTACACTGGGTACATTTATACAACGTCAATTTTTTATCTACCACCGCCTCCAAGGTGTTATATAGAGCTGGGAAGAAGAAGCGGCGCAACAAACTTCCGCAACACATCTTTTAAAATCAAGTTTGTACATAACATTATTTTGTAAAGATTGTGCGAGGCTGAAGTAACATTAACACCAGGCATCTTTCTCATTTAGATAATCGACTGTCCTATAATAAGCTTTCTTACAAAGTTGTTGTTTAATGTAGGTCTTAAATTTTCTGTCATTCATATTTAAGATTTCTTCTGGTAGTTTGTTGTAGAAGCGTATACATTGCCCCGTGAATGATTTACTGACCTTACTAAGCCTTAACTGTGGTGGTACAAGTTTGTTTTTGTTTCTTGTAACCTATGCTGTGTTCATGTCACAGTGCCTCAAAAAGAGAGATATATTTTTGCGGGCATACAAAATATTCTCAAAAATGTATTGACTGGCAACGGTTAATATATTAATTTCTTTAAACTTTTCTCTTAATGATTCTCTACAACGTAGATTATAGATCGCCCTAATAGCTCTCTTTTGCAAAATAAAGATGGTTTCTATATCTGCCGCTTGACCCCACAGTAGTAACAATTTTGTTGTTTGATACTTGACTTGATAGATGATCTAAAACATGTCTGAAATTCAATATTCGAACAAGTTACATAAAACTTACAATCAAACTCAATAAAACGTACATGTTGGAATATCTTGTTATTTCTTACAAGGGATATGTATTTGAAGCTCATTATTCAAGAGTAGGTGGTTAAGTGTAGTTTTATTGACCATTCTTTGAGCTTATCTCCATATTCGAAACATCTGACGAGGATGTGCGTTCTAAAATACCTATTCGGTACGTTTAAATTCAATATTCGAGCATCAATAACAAGAGATTATAATATAAAAGTCAGCCTCATAAGGTGTCACTTCCGCTGGCCGTTTGGGTCGATCTTCCAATGAAAATTTCGAACGAAAATCCGAAGTTCGATCCCCGGCTGGGCCAGGTACCAACGGGTTTTTTCTCGAAACTTAAGCTGACTGCTCTCAAACGGTGAAGGAAAACACCGTGAGGAAACCTGCATACGCCGAAGAAGAAATTCTTAGGCGCATGTGAAGTTCACCAACCCGCACTGGGCTAGCGTGGTGGACTATAGCCCGAACGCCCTTGTTGAGGGGGTAGGTCAGAGCCCCAGCAGTGAGGGCATGTTAATAGGCTGTTGATTTGATTTCCAATGACGTCCTCATTGGAAGTTTTTAAATCATGACACGGACTGCACTGAAAGAAAGTAGGAATATGTGTGATGTCATCGAAAGCCAAGTTAGAAGATGCAAATGACACATGCTGTAACTAATATGGTGCGGCGTGGTGAAAGTAACAGTTCCGTGCGGTCGATGGCCTATTTTCCAGCGTCATACCTACTGCATAGGTAAAAGTCACGTGACTTACCCGGTAGGCATATCGTACGTGTAAAGAGAAACAACCGTATTACCACAGAGGAAATAATATGGTATTACCTTCAACTACACTAAATACATCATTCATCATACTTTTATATCACTCCTCTCCTCGTGAGGAGTAGCCTTAATGACACTTTCGAATCCATTTTACGCGAAAGCTGTAAGCGGCTTAAAGATCCCAACCCATGCACCGAGAGCTGCTTAGGAATTCTTAATCCAACTTAATAATGATGGATCCGTATGATAGACGACGCACGGAGGCGGTTGTGTCGGTGTTGCCACTTCCGTCCTTACACGACTCAACACTCGGTAAGGGTTTCTCCACACTTATTGACGCGGAATCGGCTTAAGCCGGTCAAAACAGCTTTATCGTAACGGTTTCGACCCGTCCATAAAAGCGGAGCGCAGAAAAGATGTGTACAGTGCAATTAATCGACCGAGGGGCTTTAATAACCAAATCGTCGAAATAAGAAGAATAATAAATTAGAATAGAACGAATTTAGAGAGTACACACATCTCCTCACTTCGCTTTAATGGATGCTGTGGATAAATCCGTATTCCATTGAGATAAAGCTGTTTCAGACCTACTTAAGCCGATTTTGAGTCGATAAGTGTGGGGAAACCCTTATAGTTAATGTTATATTATTAAATACAATAAAATCAATTATAAATGTACACAGGTGTCGACACAAGTAGGTATCTACCAGGTAATCCTTTCCCTACATAAATGCAAATTTAAATCCGAGTTGTACACTTCCCGTCTAGATTCGTTATGCAAGGCTTTACTCGGTGACAGGTTGTGGCTCGGATTGTAAGGAAATTGTCGCCAAAGGGAGCTTCATCGCCGCCCCCAGATGTACTACCCACACCCGTTTCTATGCAATGGGGTCTCCCTACGCAACTTCATTCTCTCTAAGCATTGCAATCGACGATGGTGCTCTAAAAGATTTTCTCAGATATATGATGTTGAGACCTGTTGCTCGGAACGTTGTCACTCCCACAACGAGACTTATCAATCAACAAGGATCGATTGAATAGTATCAATGAGTGAACGTGGTGGGCGACCGGTCGTCGAACTGCGCGGGCGCAAGCTGCCGGTGGTGCTCTCTAATTTAATTTAACGACAATCCATTGCACACTGCCAACAATCTACTCTGCTGTCCGTCACCCATGCTACTCAACTGTTATTATATTATTTATTACTCACATGCGGCTGAATAAGGTATATGATAAGCTTACGAGAGCCTTTAATTTCAAATCTTATATTGATGGTCCGTATTATTACAGCAGTTTGATTTAGCGCTCAATGCTGAATAGCACATAATATTAGTTTGACATAAAGCTTGAAATGAGTAGCGATTTACGTCAAAGGTTTCGTATTTCTTGAAATTAATGTTCCGTTGGATGGTGCATGAATACTTATTTAAAATGAATACCGGCGAAGTAACACAACAATAAAGAAATAATGTTTTATTGACATTGATCGTTATGTAAATTCCTTCTTACATGGCGACGCATCCATTGTGTGTACTGGTGGTTTCGCCTTCTATTATGACCGGATCTGCAAGGATGCCTGTGTCACCTTGAATGCCGGATGCCGACATTCTGAGGAGCTATCGGCCATCAATCGTGTCGTCTTTTACGATTACTGTAGTCATATATTATATGCGTCTGTTTGTCTTTGCGGCTGCGAGAGCCGTTTTTATTTTACGACCATCCGCGTCCGCCGAGTCCTCGTCCAAGGTCGACGTTTCTTGTAACCAATCAACCTCTGCATCGATTGGAATTATAAATCGGCTGCCCGCTGCGATCTGTATCGAGGATAAAAAGCTTATCTGTTCTTATGTGAAGCATTATGTGGAGATGCAATCAAACACACAATGTTTACCAGTATTTCGTACGAGGGAAGAGCACTCTCGTCTTCAGAGTCCGCGGCGGAAATGGATAGGACGTGGGCGACGCCTACGGTGCGCGCGAGTGACCGCTCCCAGCGCCGAGTGACAAATTTAATATCATTGTCTATTTCTGTAACATCTCATCTCTACTTGTTTAAATTTATTTTCCGCTTGTTTGTTCCAGGTAATGCTGTTTGTTGCAGTGGTCGCAATCTACACAAGGTCATGCAACTTCATTAATTAATTTGTAAGAATCTAATAGCTGTTATTGAAATCTAATATCGGCGCTTGCAAGTTTCCTAATTTAGTTGTTGTATTACAACATGCCACTTCTGAACTATTGAAGGTTGATTCAATAGTGTCAATGATTGTATGTCCTGATAACTCAATAGCTATTGTAGCCATTCTCCGCTTAGTACGCGTAACAGCACAATTTGTAACACTACGACATATTTCCGCATCCGCTATTGTAGTGTCCACTGCAATTTAATCATCTTGTCGAGTGACAAGATGTATTAGGGCAGTTTTACGATTACCATAGACAATAATATAATTATGGTCTCTCTGTCCAGGATTTATGGTCGAAAATTCTTTGGAGGGTTAAGTGAGTAGTTCCCTTTGATGTAGAACGGGAATATTGACAAAGACGGACGTCCGGTGCCGGTCAGGATTTGTTTCACACGAGCGAGCGTTGCGACTCCTTGGGATCGAATTTAATGCGCACAGCTACCTTTACGTTGCTGATAATTTTACTTTTCAATCTATTCCGTTTCTTCATTCAATAATTTGAAAACTACTGTCAAAATTCATAAAGATCCGTGTATTTTGCAGGATTAGCCCAACATAGCTGGAAACCATTTACACCAAATAATGCAGTGTTTACTCAAAAAATTAAGTCTTCCGTCCCTCGTAGTAGGAGGGAGACGAACAGAATTCCTTCCGGTTCTTTTGATATAGCGGATCAGAGCGGCGCACACGCAACTCAAAGGGCTGGTGTGTTTGCGCCGGAGCTTGTGTAAATATCATCCGTTGCCCGGGTCTGTGATTTCGGCCTTTTTGTGTAGTTTTTGCTTCATTTGTTATGTCCGTTTTAATCGTATTATGGACATAATGTACCAATATAACCGGAAGCTATCTTAAATCTACAGAAGTAGATTTAGACCATTTACAATACGTATATTTTAACGATATACATACTTAAACTTACTGTATGGTATCCACGGGTTTCTTCCACGATAAATTGCGAGATTTTAGTTCATCGATCACTGGATTTCATGCCATTTCCTAAATTTGATCCATTTAGAAAATGAGGTCTATGTCAATTTAGTTTGTCTGTCACTTTCTAAATAAAAATATTGATGGTTCATACTTTTCCAACAATAGCATTCTGGTTCTCATGACCCAGGATAGCATTGGTACCGTTACCTACCGTAGCACCGTTTGGTCGGTATTCGGTGGCCGGTGCGCAGGCGCACGTTTTGCATACAATGCCCATACTGAGTGGTCGCTTGCGCAACTCGCGGTCATCGGGCCGGATGTGACGACGCCGCCGCCGCCGTGGCTGTCGCCGTGCCAAATTGTGTGCCTAGATGTCTGGAATAGATAAAACTGTGTAAAGGCTTAGATCCCTTAACAAAGGCAGCAATATTGAACACTTGAAAGAGTTCGAAAGTCATTTTTAAGTTATTCTTTAATATTGTTTACGTGTCTTAACAGATTTAAGTTAAGGTTTTAAATGTCAACTTACTGACGCAGCATAGTCTCTAAGAAATATCAATTCATCAGTGCCTGAAAAATTTTTCGAAGTCGATTATTGCCCTGGTAACCGTGTCGTCAACCCCCATGTCGTCTAGCCCCAACAGTTGTCAATCTATCTCATCATCAGACCAGTCAAGGTCAAGCTACTCTCCGGTATCAATAATTTAGAGTATGAAAGTAGCCTTTGTTTATATACAGTCAAACGTCACATTTCAAACTAAAGCCTTGTACATAGTTGCCCTGGGTGGTCCTACAAGGCCAGCCTTGAGACGTCTCCGTGCCCCTACATAGCTTCAATGCTGTCGAATAGCAAAAAGCTGTATGGCCCTTTTTCTTATAAATATAAATAATATGGATTTGTAAATATATTCTGTCTCGCCAAGCAGAGTTGACAACTGCAACCCTGCCGACCTAATATCAATTATATATTCTGATTTCTGTGCTAATATAGTCAATATGCCGATAAACAGGGTCGTATTTGTTGTTCACTAAATAAATAATATTATGTTGAATTTATTATGATTAGTAATTTCTTTCAATTTTCGCATACTTTGAATGATTTATGGCAGGGTGACGAGTTGGAAATTTTTCATGAGTTGGGCGGGGCGGTGACAAGTTGGGATCAAAATAAAACCCCGGGGGCCAATCGCGCTAATTCTGAACGATATTACCAAATCCAAACCATAACCAAAAACGTTATGCTCCATCCACACGTTTGGCAAATCTTTACAAACGCAAACGTGTGGAGCAGGGGTTTGGGTTGCGTTTGAAAAGGTTTGCTAAACGTGTGGATGCAGCATAACGTTTTTGGTTATAGTTTGGGTTTGGTAATGTTAAAAAGTTACTTCCGTTGTTAAAATTTTAAACTGTATGAACTTAATAAGGTGTTTTCAATACATCGTTTTGCAAACTGTGGTGGGCAGTGCGGTGCGGCGCCCGTGGCCTATGCGCTCGTGAATGTAGTTGGGATGCACGTTGCGCTGCGTGTGCGCACCCGATGGACATCCGGTCGCAGGCTATGTAAATTAGAACTCCAATCGGAGTGCGATCGTACAACCGTCCTTGGTACACTTCCATGTATTTCGATGATGCAGCAAACGCACAAAAAGTTTGCGTGTACGGTCTAACGCATGTTAGTGGAAACTGGAAACCAAACCAGTATGAACTGGTCTCTAGCCAGCTCAAGGACAAAGTCCACTGACGTGCGGCCGACTGTACCTACACGTAAATTAAGGCAAAGGAAGCAATTTTTAAGTCTTGGTTTGGCTTTATTTTACCCTCCTTTACACAGAAGGAGATGGATTTATAAGTAAGTAGAGTTTGTATGGTTTGTGCAATATGAGTAATGAATTTACATCTTGAAATAAGCAGTATAGTATACTGACTGCATTGCAAAGAATCCGCATGGCTTATCTGAGATCGATTATTCAGTCCCGCATAACGGCGGCATTCAGCGCATTGCTATCTTCAGTTCGTTGGCCCATATCACAGAGTATAAAATAGTTTACAAATCCTTATCGCATGTTTTACAACATTTATTACAACAGAATAATAAAGTCTTTCAAATTTAACCCTACATAATTTGAGTGATTTATGTATATGTTGCTAACCTATTACTTTAAACGCAACAAATACATAAAAACTGAATTTTGTAGCATCATTTTCATTTGATTGTTTGTTACATCCTGCATATGTTACTGCCAAAGTTTGTATAGTTAAAGACCTTGTATATACACGATTTTTACGACTGCGGTGGGAATACAGGGTTCTTCTGGGTGTACACCAACCACCTGGCCATCAAACATATTATATTATGTATTCCAACCTTATCCTCATGGTTGTAGCGGACTGCTCCATTCACCAGTCTAAATGCTATGCTATGTGTCTAATGATGGGTGATGGGTCATTGCCAACAGGAGGCCAGCATGCCGGTTTGCCACTTCATTTAAAAAACATACTTTATCAAATTATCTTCCCAGAATACCCGCAAAAACTATTGGTGTATCTTGCAATATTTTCGTAAGTTCCATTGTTCGTATTGTCAGTAATAAATCAATGTTTTTGTTGATGTTATTTAAGTATAACTCATTCGGGTTTTGTTGTCTTGGCACATAATTATTTTTTTGTGTCGATTTTCTCCAACTGATCATCACATTAGGTCGTAAAGTTTAGTGGTACTAGAGTACTTGTATTGCGAACGTGTCAGGGTATGTCGTACCTAGTCTATGTTTCACAATATTATCCTCACATTTTGCTCAAAACGTTATTACTTACAAAAATTCACAGTGGTAATTTTCATGTATTATTTCATGAGACGGAGAGCCGTGGTAGCCAGCCTAGTTGGTTGTGCACTCGCTTCACGTTCAATAAGTCGTGGTTTCGAATCTTGGCCCATACCAACGAGTTTTTTGGACTTGAGTGATGAAGGTGAAAGAAAACATCGTGAAAAACCTGCATACGTATATGTCCACAAAAAATCGGATTGGGCGTTCCGCTGTTTAGACATGAAAAGGTAAAAAACATACAGAGTTATTAATTTCCTATAATATTAGTACGGATTATTTGCGAAAACATTAAACAGTCCTTAATTGCCCCATTGCTATTCCAAAGAAAACCTTCCTTAATAACTACGTTTATTTATAACATCGACGAAGGCAAACCACTATGTGAACGTAGCTAACATAAAATTAATCAGTTGCCACTTATGGAGTCGGATCGGCCAGGCAGTCAGTAAAGAATGATCGGCTTTAATTTAGTTTATTATCTCGCATCGAAGAACTTACGGTCACGATGTGGTGTCTCCACATGGAACTTAAGCTGGCCAGATAAGGTATGATGAGGAGTGTTAGGTGTCGGTAACGTGACTCTACACCCAGGGTCAGGAGCGACAGGTTTATGAAGACTTTGATTAGGTTTAATTGACTTTACGTCCGTTTCAATTGCTTTTGAGCTTCTTATTGTCAAATAAAATTACCGCTGAATGCGGTCTTCAGATTTTCTGTGTTGAAATAAGCGTTTTATTTAACTGCAAGTTACAAAAGGAGTTGAGAAATTGTGATTGTTGCCGTTTAAACATCAATCGCAAGGCTATTTTTTGTCCCACGTTAATTTGCAATGTTTTCTGTTTTTTTTTCTAATTAATTTCCCCTCTATAATAATAGAGCTTTGGTCAGTGGGATAAAGAGCTATTGTGAATCGTGTGAAATCAACACACATTTTTTCACATCTTACATTCAAAGACTAACGTTGCCCCACGCCTCCGGCTGTGTAATCTAAAGAGCTGAGCAGATGACTGTTAACTACGACTATATAGTGCAATCAGTATGGCTTTAAGGGCCTTATTCACGACACTTCTTGGGCGTACGCCCGATCAAGGTCATGTTAGGGCTAGATGCAAAACTGTCGTGAATAGGCTTGCTATATAGCCATAATTATTATTACTTGTTTGCTTGCTATGCGTGCAGGATTTTGCTGGATCTTACTCCCTTTTGTCATAGCTTGTCGTTCTATGTATTCACCCCTCTTTGAGAAAGTCTTTAAGTAGTAGTGAGCTCTCCTGAGCGGTTCGAGCAAGCGAACACATAGTCGTTGCATTTTATAAATATAGTGATGTCCCCATACATGCGCGAGTAAAGTGTGTATTTCATTTTGATTTTGACACGCGTATAATTGCAAACCCGATCCGGACGGTTCAGGTTTTCACCGCGTGGGAACGCGTCGATGCAACCGATGCAAGTCGGCGCGGGCGCAGTCTGTAGGCCCTTTGCTGACAGATAGATAATATGAACTTCCGCGGCGCATGCGTGGGAACAGCAGGATATTGATTATCGAAACAAATGCAGAATTCACTATTTGCATGGCAACATTTTGTGCAAAGCAGGAGGAAGATAACGCAGCCGCCGCGCCGCCGCAAGAACATAGGTACTTTGTCTAATCCTAAACTAGATTTACCTGTACTTACTATCGGAGGAGTCAACATTAACCTCTGACGTCCACTGCTAGACGCAGGGCTTCCTTAACGAGCGCCATCACAATCACATCTGCAGCCCTATTTTTGAATTGCTCGCCTCGCTTCGAGCGGTCGATTCTACTAATTTTCCTTTGACATCCGATACAAAAATCAGTAAAATCGACCGCTCGAAGCGAGGCGAGCGATGAAAAAATAGAGTTAGTCCTTCGCCCGCCGCTTCCAGAATGTAGCTTGACTAAAAATAATCACTATATAATAACCAATTATTTACTCTCGCAATTAACTCTAACAACTAATTATCCGCACAAGAGGCGAATGGCAGTTGCAGTTCGCACGCCCCATTGTCACATGACAACCCGAACGGAAGTGAATTGCAGAAAGATAAATCCGTTGTGATTGTGCGTAGAGAGCGCAAAACAGCGGTACTTATCATGTGGGAATGCAACGCTCTACTTACGGCTGCAGTCTAGCCCGTTACATGATCCGATGTTAATACGATACTAAAAATATACCTACGCCGAGTTTTAATAGCGCTGAGCAAGAAATGATCTGCCAAATGATTTCGTTCAAACATTCATGATTTCTGATCCGAGAATTTCGTGATACGAAGCAAAGATACGAAGCAACGCGTGCTTAATTGTACGGTTCGCATATTTTAGACGTCAAAGTCGTAATCATTTAAAGCAACAATCTATGAAGAGGTATGCGGGCCTGCGCCTGCGGCGGTTAGATAAAGATTTATCCAGGAATGTGGACGGCCAGCGGCTGGGCCAGAGCCGTGATGAGGGCGGTGGGAGTAAAGCATCAGTACAGGCCGCACAATGGCCAATGAGTCGCAAAAATAGCCAAAAATTGTTTTGAATATAGTATGAACTGTCTTGAAACTTCAGCGCCTCTACACTTCTACGTGTCGCGTTTGTTACTACCGTCAGATTGCTATGAAACTAGACATTATTTTATTTGTGAATTAGGTCACTATTGGTTGTAGGTTCTTTCGTTTCTTCTTACTTAGTACTTACTTACCTACTTACTTTTCTTAGTACTTGTTCTAAACTATATACTTGTGCGTTGTTTCTGCGACATTAAATTAAGTAATCAATCTCTTCTTTCTTTCATTAAATGTTATTGCTTTCTATAGTTAAAAATGTAGAGGCGCTATATTTGAAAGTCACACTAGCGCCGTCGCCAAGATCTAGCTAGATACGGCCCTGCCGATGCCGGGGGAAGCGGCGAGTTCCAGTTGTCGTTCAACAATTAATGGCTCACCTGTTTACTGGCTTCCTTTGATTTAGAAAATATGGGGACACTTTTATAACGCGCTCGCTCTCTGCACTCTCGCCCATGGGCGGACTACATCTGACTTTCGAAGTTTTTTAAAATACTTTTAGATAGGTAGGTACTTGTTTCTTTTAACAAAAAATTTCGATTGTGTTCATAATTATGTTAATTATTTTATTCTTTGATTGTTGTGCTTAATCTGTACTGTAATTATCTGAATTTGAGAAAGATTTCAACACGACTTTGCTTTTGTGTTTCCACTTAAAGATAAAAAGCTGCTATACATTATGCCACACAATACTTACATTAAAATTTATTTGAAATAGGTACCTTAACCTCTGCGAAATCAGTTTTTGCGCAACCATTGTTGTACAAACAATAGCATCTTTCTCACGTGCTGCTACATTAGAAATTCCGAAACCATAGACATTACCACAATCAACCATATACGTTAGAAAGAAAAATGGTTAAATTATGTTAATAGCATCACGATTGCTGTTTAACATCGAGGCGGAAATCCTTAGCGACGACCTTTGACATTTCGAGGCGGATCCATGGTCAATGGCGAACGTTATCACAGGCAATTTGATACATACACCTAGCTATTATCGTGTCTATGCTGAGTAGCCTCATCGATAATCATTTGACGTCCAGTTGTTTTTCGCCAGTTCTACTTATGCAGGAAGTGCGTGCGAGCATTCGATCCATTGACAGGCCGCCAAAGGCGGCAAACAATTCGGTGGGAGACGCTTTCGACCATTGAATACAACACAGTAAAGTACATTGCTAACTTTATAGCATTTAAATTATGGAGCATCTACTCTACTGTAGCCGGAAATGTTTGTATAAGTTGTTCCTGGCCCCTGTATTTGTGAATTGTGATGTTTTTAAGTTCTATTTGAAAAGGAAATGCTTGCTAGCTAGAAAATTGTACCTTTTATTTGTGTCGTCAACTCGAGATTCGATTGAATAGATTGTTTTTAGTTCTCCTATAGGTACATGCGCTGGAAACCTATCACCCTTCGTGTTAATTAGTGAGACCTTGGAAAGCTGCACTTAGAATGTACCATTACATTAATTGAATTTTTATATGGGTTCCATCTAGTTGATTACTTTAGTTAGATACGTATCTGTACGTGCCTGTGGGACATGCTTCTGCTGTGCGGTATTTTAGATGGTATTCGAATAAACAACGCTAATAGTATAAGTATTTTCGCCTAGCTTTGATTAAATAAACGCAGTATTGTATGTAGCTTGAAAAGAAATATAATTTCTTTCACTAGTGATTTATTACTTGTGTGGTGGGATCACACAGCTAGTTTGGGCAATTTGTATTCGGCTAGCAAACGTGGAGGTCGTTCGACCCGGCTCTGTGTTGGTTATGCTTGTGCCTGCCGCTGTTAAGGGGATTCCTTGTGCGTACCAGTATTAGCACATTGAAATCACCACGTTGTGGGAATATTTTATTAGACAAGTTGCTTATGAGGAATAGTTCTGTTTACACATTTGCCTTTTTCTTCCTATACACAACATTGTCTAAATGGGTTTCTAATGTAAATAATGTGTGGCACAAGGACAGTTGAGAATTTCTTGTTTTCTCTTTCTTTTTGAATATCTTGGTACAACAATCTCTTATAAGACTATGATACATATTATAATGACAACTGATCTCGCTCCTAATACCGCTAACCACTTAGCTACCTATGTGAATCGCAATTCACTCAGAAATCCAATTATCAAAGTGGAACATGTCGCCGCCTTTCGAGACATATAAAATGTCAATCGATATCGGTGGAGGATGTAGCTGGCAACGTTCCCATAAATTCCGCGAAAGCAGCAAGATTTACAATGGCGGCGTAACGGTGGGCGCGGCGCGCATGCCGAGCGCACGCGCCTACGTGACGGTGTGCGCGCGAGCCGCCAGCGAGAACGTAGCTGATGATCTATAGATCGGATGATAATTTAATAACTTGCTATTTTAGATTTGTGTAAGCTGCATTTAGCTTCATTTATATGCTCTGTGGAATCTGTGCCAGCGCATTTGCGACCTCATGAAGTCAGTTTTGTGACCTTCAAATCTATACTATCTATACTAATGTAATGAAGCTGAAGAGTTTGTTTTTTTGTATGTTTGAACGCGCTAATCTCTGAAACTACCAGTTGGATTTGAAAAATTCTTTTGCATTTGATAGCCCAATTTTTGAGGAAGGTTATAGGCTGTTTAACATCACGCTTAGCCTTAACACGAACCTTAGGAGTTTAGGAGTCGAACAAAAAAAAGTAAAAAATAACTTATAAAACGCGGGCGAAGCCGCGGGAAACAGCTAGTATGGAAATAAAAGTATTGGGCAATCTGGGAGTCTCGAAGTTAATTAAAGTGTTGAATGGAAGATTGGCCAGTAATTGTTAAACAAGCCCAATTTGATGTATATAGTTGTGTTTGTATCATTTAGGCGGACAATGTCCCGTTCGCAAAACATCCCTCCGATAAAAATTGACCCTTTCTCAAAACGTCTCTTTCTAAAAAAGTCCCTTTTGTCTACCTATTTATATGATTGTATATTATGTGTATACATACTTGTCTCCTGTACTAACGACATTCTAAACGTTTCCGCATTTTACCGACACACAAGGAGAATGCCCTTGAACTTTGGATTGTTCCTAACATTTGTTTTCCATTAGCAGTTGCACGCTGTGTACGCGAATTTGCATGTATTGCATAATACATATTAAATAAACATTGCTTCCAATAATATTTACAACGCAGTGCTTTCCGACATTTGATCTTTACTAAACAAGAGATTACAACTACGTTTAAAGCTGCCGCTGTTTCTGACACTTTGGAAGAACAAGCTTTAGGCCACAAATTCTATTCCATTATCAGTCAATAAACTACGCCACACCCATAATCAGTTCCATTCTATTGATTCCATTCCATGTCAAAGATAATTTTATTATGACAAGTTGTATAGTATCTTTTCCTCCCACCCAATAGAATCGAGAGCAGGTTGTATTCAAATCGTCGACCGAATACCCATTAAATCCATGCAATAATGGCCATAGCTATAGTATAGAAAGTTACCTACTCTGTTTTGTGGTGTTGGCTTGTGACGTTCGTGGGAGTTTATTGACTTGTTGATCTTCGGATTCGGTTTGACCGGGCGGCATGCGGCGTGCGGCGGGCAGGTTGGCGGATGTAGGTGTCCGCAAATATTAGCGCTTGCCTAATTCAACGCCGGGCACCGAGTTTACTTTATTACCTAACACCTGGCACCTTTATTTTTATATTTGAGTCGCCACCTAGACTTCATGCCAATTGCCATATTACTTAATTGCTCTGTAGGCGTCGAACGATGTGACGTTCGATTGACAACGAATAGCTTTGAATTTGGTATTGATATTGAATGAAACGGCTGTCAACAGAGTTGCGATCAAGGGATTAGAGTCTGAAGCCGAGGTCTCGTCTCGTGTGTCGTCACACAATACTTGGTCTTTCACAACAATGCGTAGAGTGCAATGACATTATTTTAGTTGAGAATGACGGGACGTCAGAATAAATTTATTATGATGACAGCGGTAATGTGAAACATGCGTTTTGCGGTCGCGGGCGGCGGCGGCGTGAGCTGGCTGGCGCGGTCGCGGCGAGGTCGCGCGGCCGGTGCGCGTGCGCAATATGAATGAACGAGCCCCCACCGCGCCCCCGCCCCGCCCCCGCTCCGCCGTCTTCGCGATCAATGGACCGCACGTGGCGATAAATGCTATTTAAATTGCGTTGCAGAATTTCATATTAGTGAACCTGTCACTTTTATGATGAACCATGACACTACACTGGCTTTACGTTTTGTTTTATCTGGACCCTTTCCTCGCATGGTTTCAGTTTCAGGGGTGGGAGGGAGGATTCCTGTTGAGTGGTAAACAGTAAGCTATTAAACATATAAAGACATTGCGTTGTGTGTAATGTAGGGACATTGCAAGTTTTTATATATTCGTATAAAGTCCAGTGATGCGAGTAGATAGAGACAAGCGTGCATTTTGTAATGTGTTTTGATTTTAGGCATCGTCGTTTGCAGTAACTGATTGCAAACTGGCTCAATTACCCTAATCATTGTTCTAGACACAAACTGGGACGTAAACTCCACCAACCCGAATCGAATATACCAAACCAATGCACGATCTTTAATTGATAAATCTGGTTTCAATCAGGCATCCGTGCTCCATTGTCAACTGTATCGATGTAGCGTTTATCGGCGCATGCGCCGGGCCGGGACCCGGATAATTGACAGCTAAATGCCCTATTAGCTGTGAGCAACATAATTGAGTGGCTGGAGATAGGAATGATATGGTTGATGCTGCGCCCGCGCCGCCGCCGCCGCCGCCCACGCTACGCAGGCGTCTTGTTGTAGTCCTATACACTAAAGACAAGTCGTTGCTTTAATATTGGTGTGTACAGTCGACCGTACGTCAGTGGATCACCTTGAGCTGGCCTAGTGACCGTCAGGCACAATGACGATATTATCCCTGTTTCAGTTTTCCGTGTTAAAAAAGATATAGACTTATAATTGGTGTTAATTTGGATTTACGTTATTATTATTATTTGAGGTGGGGCTCTTTCAAGGCTTATCTAGCCTTGTATCACTGCGACCATTGCTGATCTATTGTGATCGCCGCCTTTACTATAGTTCAGTGTTAAGCTTTGCATCCGTTAGGAACTTCAGCAAGCTTTTGGCACTAATTAGTTTTACTTCATCGGGTTGAAGTATGTAGTTGCCCAGATGGACGCTTCTTTTACGCATCAGTGGGCCACATTCACACAGTAGGTGCAATGGTGTTTCCTCTGCCTCTTGGCAGAATCTGCAAACTATAGTGTCTCGGAGATTGAGGTTGAACATGTGTTTGTTCAGGCCGCAATGTCCGGTGAGTGCTCTCACTAGTATGCGTAAATTCTTCCTGCTTAGCGCTAATGCCTCATTCGCAGTTTTGCGGTTGAAGGCTTTGATTAGCGCTTTGGAATGATTTAAGCCTGGCCCGTTGGTCCAGTTTTGTAAGCATTGTGCTTGACATAGATTCCTGAGTTTAAGGCGCGCCAGGCTTTTTGGTATGCCGCAGCACGGTTCAGGGCCACATAGTGATCCCTGTGCCCCTGCTTTTGCAAGTTCGTCGGCCCTCTCGTTGCCTTCGATCCCTGCATGCCCAGGAACCCACCGAAGAACTACCCTGTTCTTTTCGCCCAGAGAGTTCAATAGTGTCACGCAGTTTTCCACTAGTTTTGAACTTATTATGTCCGAAGCTAGCGCCATTAGAGCTGCCTGACTATCCGAGTGAATGTAAATGCGATGATTGACGTAGTGCTTCCGGAGGTTAATGTCCGCACATTCGATGATGGCGTAGACCTCCGCCTGGAAGATGGAGGCGTGTTGTCCCAGATTTAACCCTCTTTCGAAGTTTGGGCTTTCTCCATATACTCCGCATCCTACGTCAAGTCCCGATTTCGAGCCGTCAGTAAACCATTTTAGGCTACCGGCCTCCCAGTGTATTTGACTGTTTAGCCAATCATCTCTGGGCGGCAGTTCCACTGTAAAGAGTTTTTCGACCTTGAACAGTGGAAGCATGGTATCCGATACCATGTTGAGGATTGGTATTTCTAGTACTGAGTCTAACAGAGATCTCAGAGACTGCGAAATCCAGTTTACCTTCTCTAGGGCAGATATTCTGTACATGCTTGATTTCGCCACCTGTTGTATATATAGGTGGAGGGGCGGTATGTTCAATAATGCATCCAGAGCTGCGCCCGGCGAGGAGGACATTGCCCCAGTTGTAATGAGGCACGCAGTCCTTTGTAGGCTGCTTAGTTTGCTAATTGCGGTCTTCTGGTTGGCTTTGTTACTCCAGACCACTGAGGCGTATGTGACTGTCGGCCTCACGATGGCTGTGTATAGCCAGAGGGATATCTTAGGGTTAAGACCCCAATTTTTCCCTGCCAGTCGACAGCTTATACCTAAGGCAATTTTTGCCTTTTGTATGATGTTATCTAAATGGCTATTCCAAGTAAGTTTCTGGTCGAGTATTACTCCCAGATATTTCAGTGAAATATCTGGATTTACGTTACCCAACTATTTATAGTTCCCATTCCCACATTACCATACCTACGGTTATGAACCGTTGGAGTAGTAAACATCAATTTCTTTTGGACGTAATAGTCAGGGTTGAGTTATGCGCACACGCAAGCCACCGTAGATGGCGGTGGTCTCCGTTGATGTCCGTATTTAGAAACTTGCAGGGTTGGCTGTTAATAAATAAAGTTGATAAGGCCACTGATGATTCTAGCAGATAGCTAGATGGCAATATTTTGACGCCTTTTGATGAATGGAATTTAATGGTTTTGAAGCCACTGCACGCCAAATGAATTGTTGAATGCGAAGTTCACCGTCGCAGAATCGTGGGATGAATCCTTCGCTATACCTATTCCAAAGAATTCAATGCGTATAAAAATTTGTAATCAATATTATTATAATCTAATGAATCACGCCGTGGTCCAAGTGTCGTAAACGTGTCCCAGGGCTGCTTGACATCTCGGTGCGCGCGCGCAGGTTCTAGAGCCGCGATTAGCCGCTAATGAGTCACGCCGGATTTACATACTCGGGCGAGTGAGGAAAAAACGAAGGTCGAGGCGAGGAGGGGTCTGCCTTTCCGAGAAATCACGCGAGCAATTACTAGGAACATGTTAATAATGCAAGCAATCGCAATTAACTGCTGTTGCATTACGGATTGCAAACGTATTTAAATCAATGCTGATGATTATATGATGCTCCATGATAATAGTAACTCAGTCTTTCTGTTTGTTACATTTCATCTATTTTGATGTGATATGGAGATACATAGATTCGAACCCTGTACTTCTTACCGCGCTAAACAATTCCAACGGGAAAAAGGGGGGAACCCGGGGGAAACATCTAGCCATCTATATGTATTTACAAATTTCTACTGCAATACTTGAACGGATACTGAAGTATCTAACGACTAAGTACGGTTGACCGCACGTCAGTGGAAACGAAACTAGTATGAACTGGTCCCTCATAGTATTGAAACTCACTGATAGGCTAGGCCAGCTCAAGGTCAAGTCAAAGTGTTTCCACTGACGTGCAGTCGACTGTACATTAGCATGATAATTATCTAAAAGAACAGAAGTTATTATTAATATGTATAGAGTCAACAACATTAGAATGTGTTAACTGATAACTTCCTATCATAGAAGCGGACAAGCTGGGTCATTGCCTTGCTCTAATATTGTTACAAGCAAAACCAATACTAGACACAATAGTGACACAAGTCATTTCCTCGTCCTTCGTAAAGCGCATTCATCATCAACTATTGACAGTCCTACGATAAGTGTCAACCTTGTTATCTCGGTAGGTGCTAATGGGCCTGTGACAGCATTGTATTTAACTTACAATATCCGGTGCGATTCCTATACCACCAGAATCAGTTGAACCGCGACATGTATCTAGTTCCCCCTCTGGTCTTTTCTTATACCTTTGGTCGCGGGAGAGTGGGAGGTCTCGAAGTGTGTATTCAAGGAGGGAATTTGAAGTGGTCTATACTCGTAAAATTAACTCCAAAACGGAGTTACGAAACGGAGAGGTATTTTTAGAACAATGTTAGAGCATTTTTATGACAAATACGCGTCAACTTGGTAAAATGCTTGATTGCTGTGTTTAAACATTCACTCCAAGACTTATAAAAGCGTCTAATAAATAAACGGTGGTTTGAGACTAACAAAGGCGGCAATCTGATTTCAATTTTCTTTCTGATTTCATCTCATTTTTGGCAAAAATACATATTGCCTGCTGCCTTTGATATATCATAATTCTAATTGCCTATATCACACTCCTTGACGACACGTTTAGGTTTCACACGGCTGTCGAAAATATAATTTCCTTTGGCGTTAACAATTGCATAAAAACCTTTGAAGCTTGTAGCTAATCCGTCGTCAGAATCCTGAAGGGTTGTTAATACTGTTGAAAGTCGGTGTGAAAACTGGCAACAAGGTAAGCTCTCACGTCATCGCGTCCTAACAACCAACATGGAGCTGTCAAATCGTCACTTTGCTAATGGGGGTCGGACGTCTCGCGTATCGATCCCCTTTAACGCCTGTTTCCTGGCTTCGAAGTGTCATTTAGGGTATTTTTAGAGATGGTTACAGGTTCAGTTTTTTGATGTAGGTACTTACTCGTATTAACCTAGTTCTGTTTAAGGTCACAAATAACGGGCAGTTAGGTTTTTACGATGATTGTCCTCAGTTACTGAAAATGTATACGTTGACCTCGATGTGGTGTGCTTTTTACTTCTGGTAATCAGTGCTAATTGACCGAGCGAGCGAAGCGAGCGAAGCGTCTACGTTTCGAGACTGGCCAAAAATGCTCTTGTCCGGCTGTCTGTCTGTCTGTCTGTCTGTCTGTCTGTCTGTAATTCTCTACAGGTCGCATTTTTCAACCGATTTTGACGAAAATTTGGCATATGTATAAATTAATTAAACCTACAAAATGAGTAGAATAAAATTTTGAAAAACATTTTTTTTAGAGTACCTACCATACTCGCAAAGTGGGAGTGAACTTTTTTTTTCTTGTGAATCCCATAGTGTGGGATATCGTTGGATAGGTCTTTCAAAAATATTGCTGGTGTGTGAATACCATTTTTTCGATTTAGGGATCCGTTGGCGAAATATTAAGCTTTAAAGCGGTAATTTTTGTTAGAGTCACGTGTCCCCCCCCCCCTGCCAGCTAAACGGTTGCTTCTGGAAATGTGAAAAAATTCATGGCAGTAGCATATATAACGTAGTTACAAGGAAAACTATTACGGCTAAGTAGGTTCTATTAGTTTTTGAGTAATAGTGGATCGACTTAAGAAAGTTGAAAAAATAAATTATGTTCATAGAACTGCATACGTAAAATGGAAAATTATTTTTTTCCGCGTAATATCCATGGTGTGGGGTATCGTTGGATGGGTCTTTCAAAAATGTGTGTGATAAACATTTTTCGATTCAGGGATCCGTTTGCGAAATATTAAGCTTTAAAGTGCTAATTTTTGTCACTTTAGTAGGTACTTTTTCTGTTTCCAAAGTTGACTTTTGTTGGTTTCTTTTAGGTTTGGTTTATAAGGGCTGGCGAGGTCTACTGTTCTCACGGAACTACTAGTTATTATTGATACATGAATCTGAAAAAAGGTTCTCTTATTCCAAATAAGAGAATCATCAGTATTTTTGGCACTCAATCTGTGTCCGATCCGATGTAAATGGACTTTATTACCTAGTCTGTAGAGTTCGGACTTCTACAGACTAGATTAGGCTTAACATCTCAAGCATTAGCTTAAGCCCAAAGTTTTAAAAGGCGCTGTAGCCTGTAAACTGTAATTAATTACCTTATGTTATTTACAATTAGGACTATAAATGTACACTATTTGTAAGTTATATTATAATTATTTTACAAATAAAGCTATTTAAAAACAAACAAAACATTAGCTTAAGATACTTTGCGTTTGCCTGTCACAGTGCTTCTGCGTAACTCATTAAATTTCAAATCGACTTACTTGCATTTATTTATTTCATTGTTTGTTACAACTTTTCAGATCTTCATAGGAGTTTTCGTGCGGTTAGCCAAAGAGTAACAAAGACTGCTTCTTTAAATGGAAAATAATGAAGTACTGTGAAATGTATAGTTTTTCAGTTGTTAGTAAAATTACTACTTGTAAAGTTACTCATCTCTCGTAATATGTACATGTGTCAATGTAACATCCCTTGGCCTGCCCAACTCGTCACGTGGTATTGACAGCTGACATTGTTTACTCTAGTCGAGGATACGAGGTGTCGGTAACGGCGGAGATCACGTCTCGTGTGAAATGAGGACTCCACTTAAAAAGATATCAAGCCGTAAAAAACGGTAGTTTAAAAGTTTAAACTAGGGCGTGGGCGTCAGACAGATGCGTCGTATAGGGGTCGGGATGACCGTAGTTTAGTTTAACTACTGGCTTCCGCCAAACGTTGGTTCAGTTAATAATGACACATCACCCGTGCCGCGGCATGACCGTATGCTTCTCATAAGGGTAATTAATAATAGTCGTAAATGCGACTATTACCTATCTATATATGTATGTAAATTCCGATCATTCTCAATAGATCCATTGGCTAGATGGATCTAGTGAGAATATTTTTTCTCACTGGACACTATGTGTAATGCGACAATGGTGATTGAAAGATTATCTTCAAAGTCTGAAACGGCAAACAGGTTTAGGTTCTGTGAATTCGTAGGCTACATTTGCGGTGGTTACCGGGGGCTCTGATACCCCAAATTAGTAATTATATAATTATTTACGGGTCTTACACACGGGACAAGGGCAAGGTAAATAAAACTTATTCGTGTGTAAGACCCGTAAATAATTATATAATTATGAATACAAAGCGCGAAAGTCTAAAATATACTACCCCAAATTAGTGCTTTTATTTTATACTCTTTACAAACTTATTCATCCCCTAATTTTTATTATTCACCCTTGGAATAATAATATTATAAATTAACTTAAATAACAATCTAAGTATACTGTTTGTATGCTTAGAACCACAAGGTCCTCGGCTCGATCTGGACGGGAGAGTAATATAGGGTTAGGCTACATTACATATTACCGGAAATTTCGTAAACCGCGGAACCGAAGCTATAGCTTCATACGAGTGAGTATAAGCTCTCTGTCAGATGATTTGTTGTTGTAATATAATATTTGCTGCCCACTCCATTCGGAGAACAAAAATAGGTACATACATCGTTTCATAATCCACGTGGAGGAAGCTTTCCAATGAATAACATATGTTTCCTTTAAACTTTTAAGAGCATTTTATATTTTTTATTAAGTGGACCGCACATTTGTCTAAGAAATGAAGCGGAACTCGGCTGCTGCGCAGAAATTTTTGTCGTCCTCGTCACTGTAACTCTTGGAAAATTAATGGTGCTCTGTTTATAGAGTTTAATAATGACCTTAAATTCCATGTAGTTTGAAAAATACTTGCGTATTCGTCTTCATTCATCCTGTCGCACCCCTCGCTGCAATTTGGCAGAATTTCGCGTCTCAACGGGATATTTATTTGTGTGCGGTGTGTAATCTGTTTTTATTTTATAGGATTCGTGCTCGGAAGCTGTAAAATATTCACAATCGCGTTGACTTTGTGTTAAATAAAGTAAAATTATTGCTGTCAACAACCCCTCTTTGCCGCGTGTTTTTGTCAATGAATTATCATGTTTTCTCGGTGCTTTCGATCGTCTGAGCTATAAAATTTCACCTTCACCAACTATTATAGTCCTCTGTGCCTTCACTTTACTAGCTTTTTGCACAGAGGACTAAACAGTTACTACTTTATGTCCAGTCCGTGTCTTTGTTCACGTTTAGTTAGCTAGTTATATCATCATCCCAAATGTTATCCCAATCAGTTTAGTCGTTACAGATTCATCATATCAGTACTTTGACGTCCGCTGCTGGACATCCCGATCCCGTTACGGATTGATTTAATAATAAAAATATTCTCATTTTGCAGTTCGAGCACGGTTGTTGGACATTCTTCAGATTGGACATTATTATAGTGAGAATCTTTAAATCGTATTAGTTAGAATTAACCGCGACTTTAAATTTTTGTTCCCCAGGACTTAGTTCTAGCTATTCGTCCTGCGAACTGAGTAGTTTTACTTCTTCACCATATTTATTCCTCGTTGTATTATTTTAATCACACTGATATATCTAACTTTAATTTTCATAGGTTACGTGTTTGTACTACATACTCACATATCTTCACGCTATGTCCCTGACAGGGTAGGCAGAAAGAAGATATTATAGCGCCAAGTATCGCGATCCTGACACACCTCTTTCGCTAGCTTAGTCTCATCATTCTGTCTCGTCCTGGTATGTCAGTCTAGCAGTTAGAGTAGGCTAGTCTAGTGGTAGACTCTTGCTCGTCCCCGGCTCTTGGTACCAATCACATTCGCTCGATATATTTGTGTCGTCATTCGTTCATGCCGTGTCTGTACAGTCGACCGCACGTCAGTCGATACACTTTGACCTTGAGCTGGCCTAGCCTATTAGGGAGTTTCAATACTATGAGGGACCAGTTTATACTGGTTTTGTTTCCATTGACGTGCGGTCGACCGTACTAATTCGTGTTAAGCCCCGCGGAAGCGCCGGCTGATCGCCGCATCGCTGCTCTATCTGCTCGCGTATCCTGCGGAAGCGCGGATGTTACGTCACCGCCGGAAATAGACGCCCTCTGTGTCATCGCTTTCGTCACCGGCGTTGTCGACGCCGCTGTAAAACAATTTACTTGCTCAAGCGTAATCATAAGCATTTACGCTTCATAACTTAAACTACACGCAGGAAATTACTGCCCTTTTGTAATTTACTGCATCTTCATGCATTACGTGCTCAAAACCCATTAGTTATTAATATCCTTGAACGCGGATCCAAGTCGCAAAATAGTTTATTTTTTACATTTGCCTGACGTTTCGGTTACAGTGGCTGGAGTAACGTCACAAGATGACTACGTACGTGGACACGATTTTATATTATATCTGACATACTTAGGCACGTCTTAAATTGTGCCCTTGGCATATACTTTGTATCAGTTGCATAAAAAATCATTAGAAAGAAATATAAAAGAGCTCCGTTGGACGTTTTGGTTGTGAAACCCTAAAAATCAATCCATCAATCTCGCGCCGTTTGTCTTCGGAAAGTTAATTAGTTCCGAGCGGAAACCGCTTGGAGAAACGGCGATTTATCCCGCGCTACGTGTATCCGCCCGTTGCGTTGCACAGGCCGCCCTTTCTTTCCGCGAGATATCGTAAATATTTTTATTGTCTGCGCCACCGGCGAGATCGAAAATAAAGTCAAGTTTTCGACATAAACATCCACTCCGCTGCAGCATATTTACGACCGAATCGAACACTTAATCAACGGCAGGAAGATGTTAACCGGGCGGCCATATTTTAATCCAATCAAAATATGTTAATGCCGGGGCGGATCCAGCTGAATTTAGTCGCTGAATCAATTTGCCTCCGCGCAATTTATGGCCGTGTTCCCCCAATTAACTGGCAATTCGGTGGCTTCGATTATTTCGCGTAAAATGTGCGGGCGACTCCCGCATCCGGTGATTACGCTGGCATAATTTGTGATGCGCCTGCGCCTGCGAGCCCACGCTTGATTTTTGTTAGATAAAAAACCGTTGGCCGCGGTCCGCAGCGCGCCCGCTGCACCGCGCCGTCGTTTGTTTTTGTCGTTGAAACTTTTGCACCTGCTCGCGTCTTGTTGCTCATGCCCGGTGCCCGCCGGTGCATCTAAATGGGATTTTGCGGGTCCTAATTCTTTTTTTTCTTGCACGAGTCTGATGATTTCCTCTTCGTTTAAATGCACCCGTAATCCGTATGTAGATTTTGCTCATTGGATATGCCCGGTCCGGGGAATATAAAGATGCATCGTTATACATACATATTGTCAATTATCAGGTTTAATTTTATGACTATGTGGTTATAAACGGTGTTGTACGTTTGTTGCAGGGTCGGCGGGCATCGCTGGCGTCGCCGGGCGCGTGCCGGCGACCGGATGCGCCAGTGGCGACATAATGTGGCTGCTTGATGAGCCCAATCAACCTTATGAAGGTGACTCCATTGTTTACAGCTTAGTACACTACCTACAAGTATTAGTAAAACTCTCTGTAGTACCCTCCACAACTGTTGTTTTTTTGGAAAACAGCCAAATTATTTTATTTTTATTATTTTATCGCATTACAGATTGCGAGCAGCTACTCTGCTTTCGCTACTACAATGGTGATGGGGAGGAGTGCGTTGCGGAGTCCTCTGCTCTACCACCGCGCTTCAAGGTCGACCTCAAGAAGCTCCCGCTCAAACTCAAAGAGGGCATGTCGAGGAAGCGAAGCGGCGACCAAGTGTCACCCTTCTCCTACAACAACGAGAGCTTCGAAATGAACTCGGAGAACCCTCCCCGGATCGAGTTCGTCCCTGGCACCAGCCATGACATCAAACACCTCAGCGAAAACGTCAACAAATGCTCAATTAGTGCTTTAGAAAATAACGGGAACAATCTGAATCTCGAACAAACTAAATGTGATCCTAGCAAATCTCTAGTTAGTAATTTTAGTAAAGAATCTTGTGTAAATAGTGAATCTCAGAGTGCTATAGACTGTAAGCCGACGTCGTCGGGAGTCAAGAAAAAATGTCCGCCGCCCGTAGACACCGGCGGCGGACATTCGATGAACGGTGTCAAAAAGAAATCAAAAGTGAACAGCGGTTTTGATTCTCCGACCTCGCCGGGCACGGAGTACTATAAAATATGGTCGCCAAAGAATCCGTGCAAGATAATGAAGTTTGTTTACGACGTGGAAGGTGCCAATGTGCCCAGCGATGCGGAAAAGTCGCCCGTGCCGCCGCTTCCACCGCGGCAGTCGCACAAACCGCTCGAGAGAATGCACGCGTTATCCCCGCCGCAGGTACCGAGACATCGAAAGCCAAAAAAACTGACCAAACCCGAAGACGCCTTTACTTTTGAACTAATAGACACCGACGAACAGTTCTTTACCGACAACAACATTTCAAACTCAGCCGCGTTACAAGGGGAAATTAATGATTTCAAGCCCGGGGAATTTTATTCCGGGAAGCAGATAGCTATGTCCTCGACAGCCAGTTTTTGGAGGGGAGGTCAAAACGTCGCACCTCTAGCGACGCCTGAAACCGACGGCAGCTTATGTGAATCTACGATTTCTTCCATGAAAGTAGCTAGGTTAACTGATGAGAAGAAAAAAGATGTACCTGAAGGCTCTCCTAGTATTAGTAGGAATAAGATAATGTTTATAAAAGATATAGGACCTGATAATTATATTACGACGACATTCGCTAGAAAGGATAAAGTAGCACCTCCAAGTGACACTGTAGACGGTGTCAATCTCACGCCAAATCACGCAAAGTCTAAGGAGAAGGCTCAAAAAACTTTTTTAAATGATATTAGTAACCATTCGGAGTTCGAGGATGATAATAGAAATCAAATTGAAGAGAAGGAAATTTCGACGTTGAAAGGTCACAAACCCTTGACAAGGCAAAATTCGGGGCGAGCTAACACTCCAACGATGATGACTGCATTTTTAAATTCGTCACATATTGACGAACCAAATAGAGAAACTGACAACAGTGATGCACCAAGCTCTTGTAACTCGTCCCATTCTACATCACCTGTAGACGAAGCAAACACAAGTTTACCTAGTGTGGGCACAATGATCATGAATCGAAAGTATTCGTGCGATAGCTCGACACCCAAACATTCCAGCTTGCCTCGACATTTACTAAAAAATCTTGGGTGTGAAAATACTCCAAAGCACTCGCCCCATAAGACGAACAACCTCGACAGTCCTGTGCGGCCACATCCGAGAGTCTTGACCAGGGTGGCGGCTTTAACAGGAACGGCAGTACCGCAATGCCCTCCCACGCCTACGCACCATGCAAGAAGACCGCGTCCAATTCCACCACCAGACCTACATCCACCACCAATACAAAACGCCGAAAGCAGACTACACGACAACTTCGAAATGGTCGAGTTCACGAATGAACTGAGAACTTCGGAGATCAGATCTCCTAACTTGGAGTTTGTGAACAGCAATCATTTCACGATAGTCCACGCTGGTCCTCCTGATGACGTGGTACTGAGGAGGCAAAGGCTCGAAGATAACGATGATAATGATAACGCTGTGGCGTCTCCAACTCCTCTGAGGCATATGGCGGGAATCAGATTGCCGTCCATACCTGAGAGGGCATCAAGGCAGATGGCGCTGACTGGAGATTTCCCTGCTAATATGATTGGCGGGATTATCGAATGTGAGGAGCCTTTACCTGCAGGTATGTAAATTTAAAAATTATTAATGTATTAATTAATGGTCAGTGGGCAACATTGTCTGAACGAATCTTGGTGAGGTGTTATCGAGGCCCGTATATGAGATTTTCTGACATCACGAATTCCACCAAGAAAACGTAGGGTTCCCTGACGACATTAACCATCCTAAAGTGACATCTTTACATTTCCTTCTACAACAACCTGTCAATGGTTTGTAGAGGATGAGATTTCGATTATTTTAAATAGTTCTAATGCCAATACGCTAGATGGCGCTGTGCGGTATATTTTGTAATAATTATACAAACAGTGCAAATGTTTTATATTGTTGTCGTAACTTCCAGGATGGGAGGCGCGCATGGACAGCCACGGCCGGGTGTTCTACATCGACCACATCAACAGGACGACGACGTGGCAGCGGCCGGGAGCCAACGGTACCAGTCCAAGGTCACCAGCGCCAGAAGTACAGAGGCGGCAGCTCGACCGGAGGTACGTGGAGTAAAGTTACTACCTAACGCTTTAGTGAGGATGTGAAAGGTGCAAATCGCCAAATAGTACTAGTTGTGCGGTATTTTTGTGGATTGCCGGTTTAATAAATAAGAAATGTGACTATATTTAAAATAAGTATGGCTTAAAGGTCTAGTAACCAAGCCAGTGGCAGTGGGCACATCGCTCGTAGAACTGACGGCCGTTGGGGCAGAAATGTTCTCGAGTGGCGACCACGTATCGGAAGACGCAGCGTAGGCAGGCCTCCCACAAGGTGGACCGACGATCTGGTGAAGGTCGCGGTACCCAGCTGGATGAGGTTATCGCAGGACCGGTCGTCGTGGAGATCCTTGGGGGAGGCCTTTGTACAGCAGTGGATGTCTACAGGCTGATATGATGACGATGAACCAAGCCAGAACCTTCTTAAAAATGCCTGGCCTCATGGAGTGAATTGTTATTGCAGATACCAGTCAATCCGGCGCACGATGACGCGCACGCAGCTCGCGGAGGAGGAGGCTCCCCCCGCGCACGCGCCGCCCCCCGCGCACCACCCCCCCGCGCCGGGCGCGTCCACGTCACGCGCGACGGAGACCCCGCACGCGCCGCACCCCGCCGCGGAGTTCCTCGCGAGGCCCGACTTCTATTCCATACTGCATATGAACCAGGCAAGTATTTACACGTGAATTTCGATGGACATACGTGTTAATTCATAATTCATTTATTTCCTTGTCACATGGTGACCATGGTGTATGTAATGGTTTTAACTTATCTTATGTTCTAAAAACATGTGATACCAGAGTGCATCGCAAAAAAGACCCCGATTATATTTTTTATTAAAGAGTTCATTCAGTTTATAGAATGCTTTAGCGATAAAAAATCCTTTCCAAGGTGTTCCGGCTTCCTAGCATAGCCGCTTTAGTCTTATCTGGATGCGCTACCGGTGATCGTTATCTACTCCATAACTTGCATGGAAAAACTTGGAAATACCAGTTTGCGATGCAACTCTAGCCCAGACACCGCCAATGTCGGGTTTTTACTGTCTACAGCCTAGATATTTAATATGCCCCTACTGTTGGGGCTCAGGCCTACCCTCTCAACGAGGGCGTTAGGACTATAGTCCACCACGCTAGCCCAGGGTTCATGGACTTCACATGCGCTCTAGAATTCTTTCCTCGGCGTATGCAGGTTTCCTCGCGATGTTTTCCTTCACAATTTGAGAGCAGTCAGTAAATGTACTTACGTTTCGAGAAAAATGCATAATGCCTATTTGCCGTGTGTGTATATTTGTTAACAGATCACTTATAACCAAATCAATGTCTTGCCTCTTTTCCAGGAGGCGTCGTCGCTGTACAACTGCAACTCGACCCTGAAGCACATGATCTCGAAGGTCCGCCGCGACACGGCCTCGTTCGACCGCTACCAGCACAACCGCGACCTGGTCGCTCTCGTCAACATGTTCAGCGAGACCGACCGGGACCTGCCCCTCGGCTGGGACACCAAGCTCGACCGGAACGGAAAGGTAACGAAGATCTATTACAAGCTCTTTCAACAGTTACAACTTACAACTCTATCTTTGTTCGTCATTGATCTTGGAATTTAATAGTTGTTGATTTAATTTGACAAAATGAGTGCAAGCGAAGAATGTGAGCGTGTGTGATGAACATACTTCGACGCCACCTGAAATTCGGCGGCAAGAGCCGTACTAATAGAAAATTTGTTGCCGCCAAAATCTATGTATAATGTATCAAATAAAATGTTCTACATAGGTATGTACTACTTAGTTTGAATATCCGAGCATTTATTTGAGAAAAGTACTATACAAGCCTAGGCCACAACCAGGCATTGAAGCACTTACACGTTCGTCCATCAATGCCTCTGTTTTCGGCCGCAGCCAGTAATACTATATTATTATAAGTACACCAGTCTTCGGCCTGAGTATGGTGACTCCCCTCGGTGTTTGCAATAAACATCTAGGTAGTATGAGGCGGTTATTGTTATCATGAATGTTATTTAAACGTGACGCTTTGCGCGGGTGGCGGGTGCAGCGCTTCTTCGTGGACCACGTGATGCGGCGCACGACGTTCATGGACCCGCGGCTACCGCGCGCGCCGCAGGCCGGCCCCTTCTCGCCGCTGTTGCCGCAGCGCCGGCGGCCCCTGCTCGTCGAACAGGTGGATCCGACACGAGTATTCATGGTTCCATCTTGTATTCTGTGCTCTACCTATTGTATAACCAAGCTTAACAGAATTAGAATGCAGACTTCTGTATGACATATTGGTATTTTGGAGATTATGCATCTGTCTTCGATCACCAATACTACTTGATCGAAGGCCTCTGTAAACCATTTAAAGGATTGACAATAAATAATAATAAACAGAGGCCATAACTATCCGATACTAAAAATGATTTTCTTTATTTCACAAATCACACTGCAACTTTTCTAGTGCAGGCTGATGACGCATGACGAAAAGATACTGCGCGCACTAGAGACTTAATCGGCCGACAGTTTGGTCGTTTGTTTAAGATGTGCGCGCATGCACATGCCGATTGTAGCTTCGTACTGACTGCATGACCGACCAAAAGCCTAGAGACTTTTGACTCAAGTACGGCCTGGCTCTAGGGTCATTTCCTTGCATTTTCACAAAATGATTGTAGAGTTTTTAAAAGTCTTGAAACAACAGATCAGTTCTGTCTTAATCCACTGTTAAGTCTGGTTTTATACAATTTCATAATTAGATGATTACTTCGTTCTGCGTTACATTTGTGTTGCGGGTTGTTTGTTCTGCGCGGCCACAGTATATAATTACCAAAAGCATTACTTCAGTTTTTACAACCGCAAGGAGTATGTCTTGATCGTTTTTTATGTCGAAAACGTCGTAGTCGTAGATAGATTCGAACTGACAGCCTGCGCCCCAGTATTTCGCTGGCTTGATTTAAACACCCCCAGTGTTTAGGCGTATCCCAGACACGCGGCCTGCGGTGGCGGCCTACCGCAGGCCGCAGCTTCTATATGAAAACGTATGCGGCGCGTGTCTGAAGTCTCACACACATTGCGTATGGAACACAACAGGCCGCCACCGCAAGCCGCGTGTGTCTGTGATACGCCTTAAATACTCCGGCGGTTCAAACCTGTAATGCTCTTGTGAGAAATATACTGTGATCCATTTAATATTTTTGCATGTTGTTATTTTTTTGTGCAATGGTGTTTTCTTTTCGTGTTATGATTCGTGGATTTGGTTTTGTTTTTGGTTTAGCACTATCCTTGTGTTTTCTGTCATTCATTACCTAGATTATAGTACCTGCCTAATAAATGTTTTGTCACTTCTATTATGTCTCTATTGCCTTTTTCAGTTGATGCTTTTGTGTTGTCTGTGTGATTGGTTGATTAATTGGTATTTTTTTACGGTTTATTTGTCGTGTGAGTTGATTTAAGAATACAAAATATTGTGAACAATGTACATGACGTACACTGACGTATTTGTAGATGGTTTTATTAGAATGTTGCCACAAATCTTGGTGTTGTATTCGCCGAATCGAAAATATAAAAAAACCGAGCTGTTTTGTATAATGTTTAATGAGCAGTATGTATTACTGCTTATATCTTGTCTCCGAAGCCTGATATCCTTTGTCTGAACAAAAAAATTAACTTGTTTAATGTAAAATTCAAACTACCGTTACAGTTCCCCCGCTGCTCAATAGATGGCGCTAGCTGTCGTAAAATAGCCCTTTAAATGCGACCAAATTCAAAAGTCAAAGTAAATAAACTAGTAGTTCCGTGAGAACAGTAGACCTCGCCAGCCCTTATAAACCAAACCTAAAAGAAACCAACAAAAGTCAACTTTGTAGTTGGAGACAGAAAAAGTACCTTCTAAAGTGACAAAAATTAGCACTTTAAAGCTTAATATTTCGCAAACGGATCCCTGAATCGAAAAATGTTTTTCACACACCCGCGATATTTTTGAAAGACCCATCCAACGATACCCCACACCATGGATATCACGCGGAAAAAAATAATTTTCCATTTCACGTATGCAGTTCTATGAACATATTTTATTTTTTCAACTTTCATAAGTCGATCCACTATTACTCAAAAACTAATAGAACCTACTTAGCCGTAATAGTTTTCCTTGTAACTACGTTATATATGCTACTGCCATGAATTTTTTCACATTTCCAGAAGCAACCGTTTAGCTGGCAGGGGGGGGGGGGGGACACGTGACTCTAACAAAAATTACCGCTTTAAAGCTTAATATTTCGCCAACGGATCCCTAAATCGAAAAAATGGTATTCACACACCAGCAATATTTTTGAAAGACCTATCCAACGATATCCCACAATATGGGATTCACAAGAAAAAAAAAGTTCACTCCCACTTTGCGAGTATGGTAGGTACTCTAAAAAAAATGTTTTTCAAAATTTTATTCTACTCATTTTGTAGGTTTAATTAATTTATACCTATGCCAAATTTTCGTCAAAATCGGTTGAAAAATGCGACCTGTAGAGAATTACAGACAGAAAGACAGAAGGACAGAAAGACAGAAGGACAGACGGACATTAGCATTTTTGGACAATCTCGAAACTTAGACGCTTCGCTCGCTTCGCTCGCTCGGTCAACTATATTTGTTGCGTTAATGACATAATAATCATTAACAACCTATTAAGATGTCCCCACTGCTGGGGCTCAGGCCTACCCTCTCAACGAGGGCGTGCGGGCTATAGTCCACCACGCTAGCCCAGTGCGGGTTGGTGTACTTCACATGCGCCTAAGAATTTCTTCTTCGCCGTAGCAGGTTTCCTCACGATTTTTTCCTTCACCGTTTGAGAGCAGTCAGTAAATGTACTTCAGTTTCGAGAAAAACCCATTGGTACATAAAAAACCAAAAAAAAAGTTAAAGTAAATAAACTATATTTGTTGCGTTACTGACATAATAATAATTATTAATATTTATTTATAAAATAATTTATTATAACATAGTGTTGTGTGTGCGCAGGCGCCGACGCCCCCGCCGCGGCCGCCGGCCACTGCGGGCGACGCGCACGCGCACAACCCGCATCCGGACATACCCGTCGCATACAACGATAAGGTGAGACACTGACCTCTAATATATTACCACACCTCAGAATCGTACTAATATTATAAAGGCGAAAGTTTGAAAGAATGATGTTTGTTACTCTTTCACGCTGTAACGGCTGAACGGATTCTGATGAAACTTGAGCACCAACTAAGCCTATACTAGCCTCATAGAAACGATAAACAAAAGTACATCGTATATTCGAAATCATTTCCATGAAGCATGCATACCCCCGTTCCGAACCACCTGTGAGATGAAGAATTTTGAATTTAAAATAATATTAATAAATGGCTAACTGCCAGTACTAATGGATCAAAACAAAGAGGATTTACAGGCGCAATGGCGTTCTTATTATTAAGGTCCCACTGATCTACCACTAGGATTTTGAAGTCCTAGTGATTCGACTAAAAAACTAACATCAATTCAAAACTACAGGACAACTAAATCCTTGTAGTCCGATCGATCGGACAAACCGATCGGACCACATGGCCAGAGGGAGTTAAAAAAAACTTTTTCTTTTCACCTGAAAAAAAAATCTTACCATAGTTTTTTATATTTTTTAAACGCTAGTCTCGTTACTAGTTGTAAAAGATGGTATGTCCGTCAGGTGGTGGCGTTCCTGCGGCAACCGAACATAATGTCTATACTGCGCGAGCGGTGCGGCGCGGCGGCGGGCGCGGGGAGTGCGGCGGGGGGCATGGGCGCGGGGGGCGCTCTGCGCGACAAGGTGAGCGCCGTGCGCGTGGAGGGCGCGCCCGCGCTCGCGCGCTACCAGAACGACGTGCAGCTCACGTGCATGCTCAGGTCAGTATTTCTTGTAACCAAGTGGACAGTCTACAGTAAATTGTTAACCAAAGTGGCAAAAATGGAACGTTTAGCCGCCCGAACTATTCCTTCCGACATAAAACATCGGCTTTTCACTTTGACTAATCGAGGAGACTTTCAAGAAATTATAGTAAAACTAGCCGATGCCCCGCGACTCTATCCGCGTCATAAAGTATACTATTTATATGTTATTCAAAATCTTTTAAGCCGTTCTAACCAGTTTCTTAGTTTTAAAGTTTGTCAATAGATGGCGTTAGGTGTATTTTACACCCCGCTATCATTTGGTTCTTCGCAACATATATAAGATAAGCGTGCAAATTATCCACCAGTTTTTACCTCTTTATTGTTAGTATAGATATCCTACCATGTTTCGTCAATTTCGGAAACTTCAAGTTCGGAAGTTCCCGAGCTGGTGTAATCGAGACAGACAAACAGATATAAAATATGTGAGAATCACCAGCTCTATATTTCTATGAAGTTACTTTAATTGTGAATATCCTAAACATAATAGAGTGTCAGTGGCGTGAATAAGACGCGGCCTATCATATCTAAAGGTCCGAAGTTCGATCCCCGGCTGGACCATGTACCAATGGGTTTTTCTCGAAACTTAAGTACGTTTACTGACTGCTCTCAAACAGTGAAGAAAAACATCGCGAGGAAACCTGCATACGCCGAAGAAGAAATTCTTAGGCGCATGTGAAGTCCACCAACCCGCACTGGGCTAGCATGGTGGACTACAGCCCGAACGTCCTCGTTGAAAAGGTAGGCCTGAGCCCCAGCAGTGGGGACATGTTAATAAGCCGTTGATTTGATTGTTTGAAACATAATATAATTAAGAAATGCGCTTTAAACGTAACTTTTTTTCTTCAAAAATCCAAAATTGTATTGTTATTTAAAATACAAAGGCAAAGATAATAAGTTGTCATGCAAAATATCTAAATTTTGTAGCACACGACCAACATAGCCACACCAATGCAGCTATGTAATTTAAATTGTCACAGGTCGCGAAATAAATACACCAATCTGTAACCCACATCTGCAGCCTGTAATCAATGGTGGACAGACCATTTGGTGCACTAAGTACAAACAACCGTCAATTACTTACATGACATGACGGTCTGTATCATTTGGCAGTGCATTATGTGAACAGTTACAGTACAGGTCGCAATGTGCTGATTCGTGATATGATTGCTGGTTGCTTAGTCGAAATGGTCTATCTATAGTAACATCACAATCATAACATAATATGTTAATGGGTCGCAAAATTGTGCCAGTGTTGCCAGATGCCTAAGCTATAAATCTGTAGTAGGTTTCGTTAAAATCTGTATTAGGTACTTTGACTTACTACAGTAGGTACAGACTTATACTACTACAGATTTATAAGCTCAGGCATCTGGCAACACTGGTCACAACCGTGCTGCGGTTTTAAGTATTCGTGATTATAAACTACGATTCTACCGACGATCTGGTGAAGGTCGCGGGACCCAGGTGGATGAGGTTAGCGCAGGACCGGTCGTCGTGGAGATCCTCGGGGGAGGCCTTTGTCCAGCAGTGGACGTCTACAGGCTGATATGATGATGATGATGAAACTACGATTTGGCCTTTATGGACTTGTTTCCAATTGGCCGTAAAACTATATTTAAAAAAACCATTGTGACCCATTGACATACTAGTTCGCTCTACATGGATAAAATTTGGTTAAAATGTGATAACTGAGGACCGGGTGTGGTGTCGTTCATTGAGGAAGACCTATGTCCAGCAGTAGACGTTGAATGGCTGTCATGATAACGATGAACTGAGAAAACCTTTTTCTCTGACCGGAATTGTTTCTGCTTCATGGACCGGAAGCTGAATTAGAGTCGATAAGTTTAGGGCTGGTCAATCCTAAGCGTTTTATTGATCACTATCAAAACTTTTGTACGTTGAAGAGTGAATGGCCAACGTTATAATGTAAAATTTATATTATTAAGGGCATCTTTCACCACTTCCTGATATTGTTACAGATAGTAATCTTAGTGATAAACTAATCTATCAGATAAATCTGTGTGATAGACTATATAAAATATATAAGATATAGGCAATCAGATACCTATGAAACCAAAAAAATAGGCTATCTGTCAGATAACCTGCAGATAGGGTATCTGGGACTTTATCAGCAAGCGGTGTAAGAGGCCCTAAGTTTGCAAAACACAGATTAACAATATGCAGTTATTTCTGCGTAGGGCCGGCCGCGGGTGCGGTTATAGGACGTGCGCACACGCAAGCCTCGTTTCAATCCGACTTACAGTAATTTTGCGCGTTAATTTTTTACTTTCGTGCCATAATTAGACGTCATTACAATAATGTCACTGGCACCAAATTATACGTTTTCACTTACAAGTGATTTTCTTTATCTGTGGTTATAGTTAGCTTGTTTGTTAACACAATTTGTTTTGAAATTATGTTTTATTTTGAGTTTTTAAATTATATGCCTATAATCCACCATTTAGTATTCAGTATCTTCACCTCAGTCCTCATAGATATCTCATTTAGTAAGTACTTACCTACAAATTTCCAACTGAAATAGAAGCTGACGGTTTGATCTAATTGTGAATTAATTGGTACTCCACAATCCTTAACTGGTTCTTTCCATCTTTTTTCTACCTTTTTACATGCCACAATTATTCACTATTGCATTTTGCCCTTGGGGTGTTAAAAGTGTACCTGTAAGTCAAGGTATTAAGGTGTAAAATAGTAAAGAATCCAGTTAATCAGTATGCATTACATGGATCCATGGAACACTGACTCTGTGAAGATTAATCACTGATTGTATGTCTACATTTATAATTAGATGCTACTATCGGAACTCGGAAATATCTCACTTTCGAGTGCTTTATTTTCTATTGACTAAATAAATTAGGTATTTTTTAAAAATATCAGATTTAGATCCAGTTTTATGAACAGCTTTCGACTTGTGTATTGTGTTTTATAGGGCAGACAAGTTCATTTCTTATTAAAATTCAGTTTGTCGAAGTGTTTTCGGTATACCAATTTTTTTTTCCGCGAAAGTATACACAAACTTACTGGGTTTAGGCATTAGGGACATGGATGGAATAAACTAGATTTGGCGTATTAAAGTGCGTAACGTAAATCATTACTAATTAATTAAAATTACCTAAAGCCAAGTTCCACTTACATGTCGATGCTAATATTAGAAAGCTTTTGAGTTAACAATAAAATAAATTAGTACTATTTAGTAGGTTCGTACACATTTTTGCGAGTATTATGTGAGTTAACGCACCCTGGTAGTGTATTTATCTGTTTACTTTTATTTTTGCGGTGACTGTACCGTAAAGCGGGGCTGGTTTTTATAAAAATGCAAGTGTAATGCTGGCTTATAAGCCTACTGGCTGACGAATGCTTCATGTTAAAGGCAGTGTGGTATGCTTTCTTTGGGACCTAGTTACATTGAGTTTAAAATAATATTCTTAAGTCGATTTCGTTCACAGCCTCTGTCGGATTGTCGATAGGACTTAATGGTTCGACACCAGAGTTTCCCATTAGAAAATATCTCAATTATTTGCATTAACCAATTAATTTACAAAGTAAATGTTTTATATTGCTTTTGAAAATTGCGCTACTTGGTGCTTTATTGAAAATATTTACGTTTCTAAGCGTGCTTTGTCTATTTTCTGGTCCTCAATATGAGTCGAACATACGGTCACTGTCATTCGAAGCAACCGCCCGAACTTTAAGGCAAACGATGCTGTATAGAATCTCAAAGGATTTTTTATTACCTGCCTATTCGGAAATCGATCATATCTATTTATATATGTATATTTATACCACAGATGTGATCTGATTCCAGGTATTGTCTATCCTCTTTATATTCGCGGTGGTGTGTCGCGTCGCTACATCCATATTAATGTCGGCCGTCCGTTCGTTTGTCTCCGTTATTGTGTTTGTTTAACGGCGCGTGCGCAGCAGGGTAATAGCGAATTCTACCTACATGCCCTTATAAAGTAATCATAATATTGTATAATATGTGTAAGGTACTTGTAACGGAATATAGAGCTGATATGATAGTGAGATGAGCTGATATGGTAGAACCAAATCAGTTTGTATATTCGATTAGAAGTCGACTGTCGGTCAAACATACAAAAAAACTAAAGGCTAAATATATAAAGGCGAAAGTTTGTAAGAATGTTTATTACTTACACTTTCACGCTGTAACGGCTGAACGGATTTTGATGAAACTTGGTACAGTTTTAGCTTATATCCTGGAATAACATATAGGCTACTTTTCACCGCGGTAAACTGTTTCCGAGGGAAAACCTTATTTACCTTACCTCTCTTTACACGCGGCCAACAGTAATAAATAGCACCGAACTGGTAGACAAACATACGAACTAGAAATAAATGTATGAGAAGAAGCTAGCTTGGTCGCGTATCACGCTATATTTATGTCGTCAAACATATTGTGACCTACATTGGTGATATTTGTGGAAGCATGGAAGCGATAATGACGGGTCTGAGCATCCCGGAATGGTCGTTTAGATAAAGTTCAATGTCAACTTTCTGCTTATCATTACACGATACGGGAAATAGGTTTTAAAGGATTTAGTAGCGTGGTCCTTAAAGAAAATAACACATATTATTTAAAGACATTTATTTTAAGCTATCGCTCAAAATGTAATATGATGCCAAGTCGCCGCTGGTTCATAAGGAACGCGATAGATGGCACTGTACGTACGCAAGATTCAATAATACTTATGCCATCCACACACTGGGGTGGTAGCGGTGGCGGGAAATACTAATTTTGCTAGCGAACTGATACTAAAAACCTAACTAAAACGCTATATAATAACTCAATTTTGAGACAGCTGCGTGTGCGTCGCTCAATATTTTTGATTGAACATTTTGTATAGTCCTCGTATCGTTTAATGGCGGTCTTGTGAAGTTGGCAGATTTCTGCGCAATGACTAAGTTTAGGTGTCAAAGGAGAGCTGTGCGGGGGGTCACTAGAGACGCTCATTCAATTTCAAGAATTAGTTCATTGATTCGATCAACCGAATCAAACTTTCAAGTTTTTGGACTTCTCTATTTATCACATTATCTCGCTTACGCACGCATAGACTATAAACACAGTCAGTGATGTGCAAACAATCTGTGACTATATTCATTCAGCCGCCAAAAAATTCTACGGGGACTGTATGACGCTGTCGCCTTAGAATCTTTGCACCATAATACATACACATAAATTGTACGTTTTTTATTCTTTTGTTGTTCGTGTAACAATGAATTTATACGTACAGTAACGGCGCGTTGTGTCAAAGTTCACCGCTTTGTCATTCAAATAATGCACCGAAATGCTATTGATGAACTAAAAAGTGTTGTTAAGTTACTGAAATTGCCCTGGTGACGAACGAACACACGTGCCTGAATTATTTGTGTACACAAAGAGAGATTTGTATACCGTGATAGTGAAGACGAACGTAAGTGCGAATACTTACGTCGTCGAATACTAAGATGAGACCAATATGGCGTCCCAGTTCAAAAGAGCCTTACGGTGGCATTTAGTTTCCGAGCTAATTGAAGTTTTGTAAAATGCCTCAAACGACGACACGGCACGATTGGGTTGGTCACTACAAAAAAATATTTTAAAAACACCTGACGGCTAGGAGGTTCATCATCATTGTCCTTCCCTTTTCCCGTTATTTGGGGTCGGGTCTCCTCACATTTCTGCGCCAAATCTTGGGTTGTCGGTTCTGGCAATTGGGCTTTCTTGAGGTCTCTCACTATGTTTGACCACCAGGCCTCTTCCTTCTGTTCTGGGACATTCTGGGCAATTTTTACCACATGATCTTCGCTGCGCCTTTGTACATCCTGACGGCTAGGAGGTTGGCTCTGTATGACCGTGTATTATTTATCTATAGGATGCCACAGATCCCTAAGGGTCGAAGTGTCGTCAGGTTTTCCATATTGGCCCCCTAAGAAGATAAGTAGGGCAAACAATAAACTTAATGTCAGCGCTAATATCACCTTCATAAGTCAACCCGAGCGCCCGCCAATGCTGCGAGAGTATCAATCCGCGCTACTGTTTGCGTATCCTTGTGGCGGTTGATTCAGCTTTGATTTAACGTTTTACGCAACGACCCAACTTGCCAATATTGGTCGCAGTAGGACTTAAGGTTGCCTGCGTGAGGTTTACAGGACTATTGAATAATAATAAATATTTATTTTTACGAAATAAACCTTTTTTCATTACTAATTTGCTTCGAGTTCCTTTTACGTAGTTAGGTACTCAGTTTAATTGAAAACAATGCGAAATAGTCGACGTAGACATAGGTACGTCTATTATAATACAACATTGAAAAATCGTAGATACCTGGATCCTACGTCAAATGAATCCGCGTTCTCCTTCATTTATAAGGTTAGGTGTTCAAAGCACCTCGTATTCTTGTTCTATATATTGTAAGCTTTCAAGGTATAAGAGCAGAAGGTCAAAAGCGCGAAATGACATTTGAATGTTAAAAGCTTACAATATTAAAAGCGCTGTCTTAAGTAGTTTTTCCTTTTGTTAGTTAAACAAGTAACCATGTTTTAAACGTGGCAACCCTAGAGCGAGCGTGGCGGTAAATATTAGACAAGTTTTAGATAAGGGAAATATTTGTGTACGACATTATCGCCGCCGCGCGCCGGGATGGTTTGCTTTGCAGTTACTTAATGTACTTGATAAAGCTAAGCTACCGAGTTACGACCGGTTCAGGGTTGGCTGCCAAATATCTGAGTACTCCTCTGTACGTATCTCACCCATTGACACATTGTGTCAATTCAATGATGAAATTCATATTCATTCATTTGAAGTTAGTACATATGAACATTGTTTCAATTCAATGATGACATTCATATTCATTCATTTGAAGTTAGTACTGTACTACTTCGTTTGCGCTAGATTATTTCTGAGGTACATCAAATCTGCTATCTAAACGATACTTGTGTCTAAAGAATAAAACAATCTTTGTTAGTCGACTTTTGGAAAATCTGCCTTATGAATGCCTCAACGCAGTGACTTGTATGACGTATTTTTCTTATAAATCTTATGTAGGTACTACTACTACTACTACTTATACTTTGTTATGAAACTCCCTTAAGCGTAACACAGACAGCGCGGCGGCGTTGCGAAAGCGTTGCGGCGGCGAATCTGCGGAAAGCGAATAAAAAGCGGAGCCCTTCAGACAGGAATACCGCTAGCGGCGGCGGCGCGGCGGCGGTTTGTATGAAGAACGCTCCGCAACGCGCCGCGCCCGCGCCTCTCTGTGTAGGGGTTCTCATACACTACAAAGGAATACAACGCGCCGCCGCCGCTTCGCAACGCCTGTCTGCGCTAATCTGTCAAATCTGTGCGCGCGGTTTTGTCGCTTTCGCCGTCGCACAGCCGCCGCGCCGCACCGCCGCCGCGCCGCTTGTATGATGTAAAGGGGTTCATACTATTTCGAACATTACAAACATTACCGCGACGCTTTCGCACCGCCACCGCCCTGTCTGTGTTTCGCTTTAGAGTATACATAAGCTAGCTAGCTTGCTAATGTATACTCTAAGGAAACTCCCAATAAAAAAATATCATAATTACTTATTTGATTTAAAAACTGTACGAAAATTGTGTTACGGATGACATGTTACACCAGGATGAGGTCAACCTTTTTCCTAAGTTTAAAATGACTAATCTGGCTCATCTATTTATTCAAATATTTATATTTTTCCAAGATGTGACGGAATCGTTGACGAACATAAAGCTGTTAGTATTTCTATGAGGTCAGACTAACGCTCGGTTTGTGTCTAAAACAAGTATCTGACATGATAATAATTATGACATGACATCATTCATTTATCTTATCAAGTTATAATCAAATTTTTGATTTGTCAAGGAACATCGTCGTTCAGAAATGAATCATTTACTAAACATAAGAAACCTTGTAAAAATTAAATAGAATAAAATAAAAATAATTTTTTTATTAAATATCTGCTAGAAAACGTCCACTGCTGGACAAAGGTTCCTCCACAGATCTCCATAATGCCCAGTTCTACACTGTCCGCATTAGTTCTACTTACATACGAATAGTCAAAACGCTTTTCACTGGAAATGCCCTTCTTATTTTGCGATATAACGTTCAAGTCGTCATGTCGTCAAATGGGTGTCGGTTACGGTTAACTTAATTAAGTATAACTTTTACTTCAAGCTGTGATGGAAGCGAACCGATTACGATTTTACTGAAACAAGTTGAAAGAAATCGAATGGCTGCACATTTTCTTTAAATACACCCGCGGTAGTGGGCAAAAGTATGAATATAAAACTCACTTACAGACTAACACCGATTACTTTCTCTTGACTTTCCAATTATTTCCATTAGATTTACGATATTAACTTTCTGTAAGTGTCCCAAATTGATAGACAATATTTTTTTTTTGCAAATATGAGTACACACACATAGGTTAGTTGTAATAATGTATAAGGATCTTCATATTATACCATGAAAGGCTTGCAAATATTACAGTTAGGTCCTTACTTACTTGATTATTTAAATTTTTTGGATTTTCAAACCTGACTACGATTTACATTCTACAATTTAGACATTAATTTTAGGCATTTTGCATTTTAGGCAAATTGCTTTTCAGGCGAAATGATCATAACCGATCTCATCAACAATTGCGAGGAATGTCCACTTTTTCTTTAATGGTACTAAGGATACAAAGTTGTGTCACTAGTACCATTAATGGTACTACTCAATGGTACAACTGACACTTCGCGGATTTATTTTATTTTGTTCTGTTTTTCGTTCCGACACTGGATTAACGTTAACGCTAATTTTAGACTTTTAATTAACAGTGTCAGATGGGCCTCAGACATTGTTAGATGACATTTGGTTGATTAGCAGTTTTTACGAGCTGGTTTGCGCGGAGGAATCCATAGAGTTCTCGGAACGGCTCCGTGGGAAGCGTCCAAATGTATTTATTGGAATCTCGGCTGTTATGAGCTTTGCCTCGATTTCTGTCAACCAGATTATATAGTCGTAATAAATCCGAGGATGGAATTTGTATATGTTGTAAAGGATATTGTAATATGACAGAAGTTTCGTAGCTGATATTTTATTCCTGGAAATGTACCGCTATATATCTAATTGTGATTTGTATATTGGTCTTGCTCGTGATCCAAATCGCTTCCCGCGTGTCTGTCCCTCTGTACGCTTAGATCTTTTTAACTACGCAACGGATTTTGATGCGGTTTTCACCATCGTTCAGATAGTTTCTTCCGGATGGTTTATAGGTACTTATTCCATGCGAAGCCACGCACAAAAGCTAGTTTTGTATAAGCTTAAGTGGCAGTGGGCAGGGCACATCGCTCGTAGAACTGACGGCCGTTGGGGCAGAAAAGTTCTCGAGTGACGACCACGTATCGGAAGACGAGGCAGAGGGAGGCTCAAGGTGGACCGACGATCTGGTGAAGGTCGCGGGACCCGGCTGGATGAGGTTAGCGCGGTACCGGTCGTTGTGGAGATCATTGGGGGAGGCCTTGGTCCAGCAGTGGGTGTCTTTCGGCTGATATCATGACAAATAATAAAAAGAAGTGTTTCCTTGTAGATTTTTACAAAACGTCCTTGTAGGTACACACTACATAACAATTAAATTTAATTGAATTGTACTGTGGATACATACCTACAACCATATTAAATGCATAGTGACTCATTAGAAGGATATGCGTGACTGGTAGCGACTGCATTAGTTCGTATTTGCATCGCTTGCAAATAGGTGCAAAGCCTTATTGGTGCGAAAATCCCTTACGGAAAGCTACTTGGTAAACTTTACTATTCATCGTTGATCATCGTCAGGCTAGTGATTGCTGAACGTACGTGATGGGGCCAACGCCTTGTAAAACGAAACTAGAATATGAAATCTAATTGGTTCTTGTTTTGCTACCTATGTAAATTATACCACACAAGCGCAAATCGCGCTTTCGTCATCCTGAGGAATACAGTCAAAGATTATTGAAAATTTGGCCAATATTCTTAGCACATTTAATGGTAGGTTATATCGGCCTTTTTGGATCAACACTTCGTCATCGTCTAGGTTCATAATGTCCTTTTCACGAAAACATGTCTTTGACAATATGCCATGTGGAGTGACCAAATCTATATATATATTTTTTTGCCCTAAACCGGGATCAATTGACCTTTATAATCGTATGTGTGTCTTCTTATTGTTATGACATGATTAAGATCGATTTCAAATACTGGTATATAAAATAATGATGACGGATCTCGTATCTAGGGAATGGAAAATTATACTCCGTAAGTGTAATTACTTGATTTGATTACCTATCGATTACTCACAGCTCAAAGCCTTTTTCTATTCAATTAACTTGTTGAACGTTCTGAATATTTAAATTGATTTCTGCCTCCTTGGTACAGTGGTTTGATTGAATTGTTGAATGTGCTTCACGCGCTCGATGTCTAGATGAGCCTTGTATTGTACTACTGAGACTTTTGAGACACAATAGTCTCAGCTCAGCAGTACAATCAATTGAACTCACAATTAAACTACTAAGAATAAACCTTTCTTTGGTATTTTTGCGAATTATAATTTTATACACAGAAAAAATGTGTTTATTTACCTACTTATATTCCATCATATCAGCCTGTAGACGTCCACTGCTGGACAAAGGCCTCCTCCAAGGATCTCCACGACGACCGGCCCTGCGTTAACCTCATCCAGATGGGTCCCGCGACCTTCACCTTGTTGTAGGACCTTGTGGAAGGCCTACCTACGCTGCGTCTCGGAAGACGCCGTTGGGGCAGAATGGTTCTCGAGTGGCGACCATGTATCGGAATACATGGCCGTCAGTTCTACGAGCGATGAGCCCAGTGCTCTGCCACTTCAGCTTCGCAATTCTTTGCGCTATGTCGGTGACTTTGATTCTCCTGCGGATCTCCTCATTTCTGATTACTCTTTGATTATTAATATTGCATAATGGTTGAACATACAAGGAAACTACCCAAGCTGATGTCTACGATTTGCTTGACAATATGCTTGTTTTATAGGCCTACACATGTTTATTATAATACAGTAGGTAATACCAATTTGTTCGGGAAAAACCGATAAACCATACAACGTACGTTTTATTTGTTTTTGGATGTATTTTGTATACTTAGTGAATGTACTAAGTAACTATGTATTTACTTTAAAGTTTTTTTAACAGATTGTTGTGTTACACCTACCTTGCTGGCAACCACTCGCCAACATTATCCCGTGTCAAGGTTCAGTTAGACTAAGATTTAAATTGAATTATTATTCTGAGGTGTAATAATAGTTATTACCTACACTACAGTGTTACTAGCAATGAACTTACATTAGTTAATAGTTACATCCTCTCTGACTTACAGAGTGTAAAATTGTGTCAAGTTTTACTTTATATTATGAGGATTTTTAATTATAATATCACTGTATGTATCGTCAGTACTGCGTCAACACTTTCTAGCTTACTACTTACATCAACTGTCATCTTTTTTTTCTACTTTTAGGGGTTAGATTAATTACAACTTAAATGACAATATGGATAGAAATATGCTGATAACAAGTACTCAGTACTTTGGTATGGATTATCGGCAAATTCCCCGCCGCCTTGTTAGAGAGCCGTTCAAACACCCTGTATGTTTAGTTCGCGTGCCTACTGAACCGGGTTCATCGCGAGAGTCATCGTTTAATTACAAGCGAAACAGAGAGATTACACTAATTTTAGACGATGTAGAAGTCGGACTTTGTTTACTCAATTACGTACGGTCGGCGACACAAGTATGTATAATCCATGTTCAACCTTATTACCTTGTGATGGGTATTATAAAATGTTTAACTTCCGTTGCAGGCTTTACTATCTCGTCAGTCCTATAAACTGATCTACTCATCCGCAAAATTACGCTTAAATTAGTCTATTTAATTAGATTCTTCCTATTAAAATGAAATGCTGAATTGATTATTTCCGAGTAGTGAATTCATAAATACACAAATAAGGTTCAGTTCTAGTTGTAATTATTAAAGTATCTTTACTTAGTATTGGTTCGATGAACATCTTTGTTTCATTTAGTTCAGTTTTTCCTGTATTCCTTTTGATTGACTTTATTTTACAAAAGCGACAAATCGTCGCTTCTTTGAAAAAAGACCATATCTCCGATGATACTCCAGCGCCTTTGAAAGGGAAATATATTATTAATTATGTCTCGTAGTAACTTAAAATGGTATCCAAGGCCCCTAGGAACCCAAAAAGAACACGTTTCAACCAAAACGAAAAATTGCACACCGTTTGGGATTTCCATTCTTCTGACATACGTTAGCGACAGTACTCGCTTACCATTATAGTTGGCCACTTCAGATAGGGGTAAACAGAAACGAAGAGCTAAGCTGTTGAAACAATCAAATTAATCAGGATTTGTCAGTGTTTCGCAAGCCGAGTTCAAACTAATCAATCGCCGGCGGGCGCTGAGGGCTGCGCGCGCGCACGCCATGCGGGCATTTGCATACAATCGCCCCTCCAATGAGAATTATTTGTCTCGTAACCCAATTAACAATGATCATTGCATATTGTGAAGTGTACAGTACACCGTATTAAATATGCGGGTTTCAATTTTAAATTTTCTCAAAAAGGAAGGGGGGGGGGGGGGGGGGGCTTTAGACATAGGTATGGTCTCCTACAATCTGAAGCTTAGCAATTTATGAAGAGGGCTATGCTCGGCGTTTTTTGAAGGATATCCGCAATGAGGAGATCCGACGAAGAACTAATGTCGCCCACATAGCCGATACGATCAGCAAGCTGAAGTGGCAGGCAGGTCACATCTGTCGCAGAATCGATGGCCAGTGTTGAGACCGCGGATGCGTACGCGCAGCGTGGAACGCCCCATCGCGGCCAGGTGTACCGCTGACCTAATAGCCGAAAGCGGCTGGATGTGGAGGGCGGAGGACCGTGTGAAAAGGCCTATGTCCTGTATTGGACGTCGATGGGATAAAATAATGATGATGAGAATAGTTATTCCTGGGATTAGGTACTGCTTACTGAATTTGACACCGGACAGTGAGTGTCACTGCTGCCCTCTCCGGTTCGTGGCCTTTATACCAATATAATCGCGTCTTTGTTATTGGCGTTTCGTTTATGTTCGTTCGATTTAGCAACATGTTTGCAGTAACAAATCGGTACAAAGCGAACGGAGCGGCGATAAATTGTCCATCAGTCACACAATGCGTTTAACATTAACCACGGGCTTAAATAACAAACGTTTACGAGCACTCGATGACGTTTGAAGAGGGTGTTATCGGCTAAGGACTGTGCCAAACGGTTTTGGATTAAGTTCTTTATTTATTTTTATCACGTATTAAATTAGTCAAGTGTTAAAATATGACAGCCTCTTACAATAAATTAGAGTGCCTCTTATAATTGGATAGAAGGAGGAAGATTGTTTTGTACCTCTTTAGGGGATATTTACTGGGTTGTTTGAGAAAGAATTTATATTTTAAGTCAAGTTAAGTCCAAAAAAAAGGAACAAGAGAGTTCTCCATCTCTCGAGTGACAGACACGGAGACGATGTATTATATCTTCTAAAATGAAACAATATATGTAGTTTAAAACATATAATTGCATATTGTTATTCACTACGCCTACTTATTAGATCCTTACAGTAGGTACCTAATAATCAAGTATAAAAGCCAAGGTTGGAAGGGTTGATTGTACTTGGGATTTATAGCCAATCCCAACATAATCCCAAATAGTATGGGAGAGATAGCCTTTCTACGTAAAATAACTAAAAATGGATGAAATAACAAGTCGCAAATATGAAGTTTCACAAAAGCAAGCGCGTGCGTCCCGTTGGGCGCTATTTTCGCTCGTGCGCCCGCGTCGACTATTTACAGATTATATATTAACCAGTTCGTCGCTCCTTGCAGCGCACTCGCGCATTAACAAACAAATATTATTATCCTTCTGCTTTATGTATATGTTATCGGCAAAGTGATTGTTTAGGGCAGTATTCACAATGTCACGGATACTTATTAAAGATAATTACAACAAATAAGTAGGTAGGTACTGTTAATTTGACGACTTCAGGTTCCCAGAGAAAGAGCAAAAAGTTATTTTTCCTGAGACTTTTCTGTTTTTTAGGGTTCCGTACCACAAAAGAGGTAATAAGGAACCCTTATAGAATCACTCTGTTGTCCGTCTGTCTGTTTTTATAGATAGTTTAGATACATTCGTTAAGAAAATTAAAAATTTACTGATAATCTTATCTACCCGGTACTATATTTTTGGGATCCGAAGAGAGTTACCTAATCATGATAGGATATGTAGGACAAATCTCTGGACAATGCAATATGTTACATAGTTTTATCATAATCATTTATTATTTAATTTTTTAAGGCATTTTAGTTGAGTTTGGGTAGCAGAGATGAATTAGTTCACTTCTTTTATTTATGTAATTATAATAGAGAGAAAGAGGAAAAGGGTTGGCAAACTTTCTTCTGTACACTGGGGTAAAGGTACTCATTTTATACAGGCCAGTTAAAAGTCCTAACAATTTTTATGTTGCCGCGGCTTACCAGAATTATCACTTGCTCTGTAACATAAATATATTTCAGAAAACATCGGGGAGTTCGCCAAATGCCTCGCTAAATTCGCTAAAGTAAATATTTGTTTTTGTTTCAGGTAAGGATCATTCTGAAGTATTCAAGGTACTACAACGTCACTCCACAACTTTCACTTGGTATGATCTTTACGTTATTGAACAAAGAGCTTATTTTTAGGAAATGTCTGAAACATTGTCTTCACCACTTCACTGGTATCTCGGGGAGTCACCTGATGCGGGAACTTACACAGGTGTAACAAATTATTTATTCTGGGTCTTTCTTACTGGCGAATATTTTGTTTTCTTTTGCCCCACGATTCGACCAGGTTATACTGATTGTGGTCACTAGAATACAGTGTATTTGAATTGAATTGAAAGTCTAAAATGTTTTAGCTATAGACAACAAACTAACAAAATGCCAGCTGAAAATTGTTCAACCTTGATCTACAAAAATATACTCGTATTGCCTATCTAATTCCATTGTTACAAATAGGTATTCCGTAATTATGATTCAATACAAGGTAGGTACTACCAGTGGTACTACCCAAGTCCTAGTACCTACCTATGTAAGGTACAGGTCCAGACAAGGTTAAAAGCCTGAATAGTAAAATCCCTACTAATTACGCTGGAAGAATTTGTCATACAAATAACCCTCCCACACTGAAGCTGAAATAGATCGTCTTAATAAAGGTCACGACAAACTTGCGAATTGAATGTGGGAGGCAGCCTCGGGAGGCAGCACGTGTAACCCCCCTATCCCTGCCTCTTGGTTGAAGACTGTAATGTGTGAAACATTGTTTCAGCTGTAAGTAGTAGTTTACTTTTTTTTTCTCTAGGGTCACGTGATAGTGATAAGGTTAATTTAATTAATTATTATATCAAAACTGCACTAAGGTATGATGGTATGAAGTTTTCTAGACCTCTAGCTATACTATATAGACGCTTAGATTGCTATTTTCTTCCTAGGTGGTAATTATGTAGCCCAAAGCTGCGAGAAAGTTTTGCATCCACTTAGAACAAATCTCTATTATATGCAGTTTAGAAATGTCAAACTTAATCCATAGAATAATTTGTATGATCTCGTGATGATTTTTTTCAATAAATATGTTTATTATTAACTGTGGGATAGTTCAATAAAAGTTGCATACTTATTTTACGGAGCCAGGTCCACCCGATAATGTTGCGACACTATTGATTGTGTGTCAGCCTCTGTGTTTAACCGTTGGTCTCATCCACAAGTATTTGCTGCATAAAGCTGCAGCAAATACTTTTACTGCAGGAGCCTGTAGTCCTCGACACTCCAGAACACTCTTTCGCCTTGCAGCTAGTGTATTGCGTTACAACTTACATTGCCTACTTACTTTAGTTAGATACTATAACTGTGTACATACTATTTAATCAAAGATACATTAACTGACGTCGTATTGCTACAATGTGGCCGTTTCACGCCGGATACGGCCAACTAAATTAAGCTCGATTCCACTCGCGGCGACATTTCACAAACGCCATAGTCGTTTTGTCATAATATACACCACGTGCGCGTGCGCCGGTGCGGCGCGGCGACGACACGCGGCATCCTCTTGAAACTTAGTTGACTGACTCCGTTTGGGGCTATGAATAAACTGTAACTCTTTAGAGTTTAGGCGTCTCTAGTGAAAAGTCTAAAACACTGATATAAAAACATTTTAAACTAGTATCAATGAGTGATTTTTACACTGAACATCTACACTAGAATTGGACTATTACTCGTATTTATGAGTACATAATATAGATAAATACTATACTTTCTATTACTTTCTTACAATTCTTTCTCTTTTTCGTATCTCGAGTAGAATACAGAATATAAATTGTAAATTTTATAAGGATACTCACAGATATAGATATCTGTGAGTGTCAAGAGGTTCGTCAAGAGCAGTATCCTCACAGATATAGATATCTGTGAGGATACTGCTCTTGACAAACCCTTATATACGAAGCTACTCGCGCCGGATCCCATAATGAGTAATAACACTGATGCGCTTCTGAATACGTTTCTAACATTTTGTGTTCGTATCTCATCTAGTAGTAACACTCTAAGTCCATGGATGTCCTTATGGCTGTGTAGTCTGTCACAACTTGTAGCCAAGTTATTTTCGCATTCAAAGCAAAGCTGTATAATAAACACCTTATAGCACAGCCCAATAAAAGCAAAGACCTTACAAGAATAACGCTGGTATATGGTGCGTTGGCTATGAAAGTAGAGAATCTCATGTTAGCAATAGTAATCTCCGATGGGAGGATTATATAGCTATACTTCTTACCATGAACCTTAAAGTTTAACTTACCTTGCTCCAGATTTTACCTTAATCCTATCCTGTCATCACCTGCCGTCTTCCAAGCCTTAAACCTAATTAGTGAAGGCAAACAATGGTGACGTGATAGCATCTTGTAATGACGACTGACTAATGACTGGACGCGATGCAGACGGCCCATGATAGATAACTGGTACAAGAACGAATGAAGCTACTTTGCTGTAATCACTTCAATATTACGCGAAGAATTAACATTGTCATTCGCATTCGCGTTTAGTTTCAGTACTTCGGATGTTTTGTCCGGTACTGAACTATTGAGCCTTCTTTAGTCTCAGGAGTTTGGTAAGAGATCAATGTCTGTGTGACCCCGATCATCATCATCATCAGCAGCCTATTAACATGTCCCCACTGCTGGGGCTCAGGCCTACCCTCTCAACGAGGGCGTTCGGGCTATAGTCCACCAAGCTAGCCCAATGCGGGTTGGTGGGCTTCACATGCGCCTAAGAATTTCTTCTTCGGCGTATGCAGGTTTCCTCACGATGTTTTTCATTCACCGTTTGAGAGCAGTCAGTAAAATGTACTTAAGTTTCGAGAAAAAACCCATTGGTACATGGCCCAGCCGGGGAACGAACTTCGGACCTTTCGATATGATAGGCTGTCTCTTATCCCCGACGCCACTGACGCTCTCTTGTAAAATTAATAAAGATTAAATAATAAATAATAATATATATAAAATAAATAAAAAACAGAACCAAAGAAAAGAACAAAATCTTCTTCCCAGTTCTAACACTTTGGAAGCGGTGATGGTAGATAAAAAATTTACGTTGTAGTGACCCAGTGTTATTACATGCAATAAAATAGTTTTGACTTTGACATTTTTAAGTACCTATGCAATACAAATACACCTTACCTAGATACCTACGATAAATACCTAAATCATTCATGTGCATAAATTTTTCCGTTAAAATTTATTTCTAAATCTGAAAAAAAAATTGTCACTCAACATTTCCCACGATACAAATAAAAGATTTGCCAAAATGGCATCTCACCGTAATAATAAACCGATCGCGATGCGCGGACGCAGGTGCGTTTAATACAAAAACGACAATAGGCGCGTACGGAGCATGCGCTGTGAAGGCTGCGGCAATTGTACAGGAATCCGCATTTAACGTGTTTCGTACGTGTAACGGGACGGCGTTTTTTTTGTAGATACGCTAAGATGTGATTGTTTTTTTTGTGCCTTTTATCATCACATCATATTACAGCGTGTACAGTCCGCCATTTATAGACAGACAACGTAACTTAACTTCTAAAGTTAACTGTTTTGGTTGTGTATTCCATGTATGGCATGCATTCCATTTTTCGAAAGCATTTTAGGTTGTAGTTGAAACACAAACTGAATCATTCACTCTCCAAAAATGTAATAATGAGTGCATTTTTTAAACACCCCTTTTTCTGTCTAAAAGACCCTCTACAATGTTGCTGCTCTATTAACCCATTCAAGCCACTTCTTATTTCGTGAAATTATCTACTTTCCAAAAAATGCTTTGTTACTCAAAAGGAACACGCTTTCACATGTCAAATGTAAATCGCACAGCTGTCGTAATTTCACGCATTATATTATATTTGTGTACAGTCGACCACAGCGACTGTCTTGGTGAGCCGTTTACTACCTCCATCCTATATATAATCCTATAATAATAATAATAGTATAATAGTATATTATTATAATATCAATATGCATGAGGAAACGATTGTCATTTGCATAGGAATAAGGGTTTTCGGCAGCGATAACTATTCAGTGCTTTCTCTCTGTTTTTGCCTGTCACTTCTTTAATTTTAATCATTTTTACTGTCAGCAGAGCATTTTCTCTAGGCTGAATTTTTTGTCCTATCCTAACACATCAACACTTATACAGACTTGTTGTGATCTCATCCAACTTATTGATTTTTGTAACGATGCATAGGTAAAATTGTCTTGCCTAAGGGCTTCTTTCACCACTTGCTGATAAAGTCCCAGATACCCTATCTGCAGGTTATCTGACAGATTTTTTTGTTTCACAGGTATCTGATTGCCTATATCTTATATTTTATTTAATCTATCAGACAGATTTATCTGATAGATTAGTTTATTTCTAAGATTTACTATCTGTAACAATATCAGGAAGTGGTGAAAGAAGCCCTTAGTCTCGTTACAGTGAGTGCATGAGTCGTCAAGTGTATATAGCTATGTAGCTGACTGTACTGTCGAGTACAGGTCAGCCGCCTACTATAATCGCCTCAGCCCTCGCATAGTAACAGTGGAGTATAAAACCTTTTTTCTCATAACGGTACACCAGTAATTCGGTCGGGTTGACGCAGGTAGGCGCCTGCGCATCTACCCGGAGACTAGGGACCGTCATTTCTCTGATTTTACCCTTCTTATAGTGAACTTTCTACGTGGGCTTTTTAAAAATTAGATAGACGTCTCCTTGGACATGTTTGACGTAGGTTATGGATGTATATAAAGAAAGTTTGAAATAATAAAAATGTTTCGTTTTGTATCTTCTCTACCTCTCCCTATTCAATAGAGATAATAACTTGAACCCGAATTTTATACCTCCATCTATACAGATTTTTGGCATAATATATAATTACTTAAGTTTTGATTTTGACAGCCGCACTCTAAGGACATCCTAATTCTTGTAATATAGGATTTATCATCAAAACATTTTGCACTAAAATGCAACCAGTACAGCGAGTACAGACGCATTTTCAAGGAAGTAAAGTAAAATCGTAGGTATATCCAAAAATATAGTTTTAGTTTAATTTTAGTACATTTAACATGTTTTTATTCAAAACAATGATTAGGTGGGACATTTAGATGACAGCCTTGACCTAAACACTTTGCGATAAACGCAAAAGGAAGTAGGTAGGTACCTCGCTAAGGCCGGAAAGAATTACCACTGGCTACACAAACATAATGTGTTGCTAAACTGAATATAATTTAAATTAAACTTTTTGTGTCGCTGTGCGCGTGGCCTAAACAATGAGGCCCGTCCCGACAATTGGGTCCCTCGTCGTAAAAAGTCCCTTCTAATGGCACTGTCATTAGAAGACAAAATATAACAGTTACATGGTCTCCTTGAGGACAACGAATCGTCCTTGCTCTTTTGTTTATGTTATAGTTGTAGCCATCAGTGAAAGTAAAAGTTTGTGTAGAGTTATCACGGCGCCCATTTTTGTGACTCAAAATTTTTTACAAATAATAGAATTATGACTTAAATGTACTCGAAAAATGGAATGCGTATAGCGTTTTTATCGGTTTTTGAAATCCTTAGCGGATGAAGTACCTAGTAATTTCGTTCTAGTATGTAATGTTTCTAATAATTCTACGTAAAAAAACGTTGCGGTGATATAATACCAGCCTCTGAGTGGACTATCTCACAATAAACTTCGGTTTATCGCTGCGTGTTAATAATTTTGTATCGTTTCAATTCCACCGCAGACTATAAAACCACAAGCGTCTAACAAGATCAATACAAGTACACAATCCAGTCCGGCATCCGCACAGAAGCAAGACCGGTCGCTCCCGGTCCTACTCCCGCGTCGGGATTCTGATTCTTGTTCTGTAATATAATTACTGTCGTTATGCTAACGAACGCTGCGAAATTAAAAAAAAAAGACTATTTAGTGGGAATTATAAAGTTATTCTTGACTAATAAACAGCTGTGAAAACATCATGCAAAGCACTGTACTTTGACAGTACCTTAACGTCTGCTTCTCCTGATCGAAGTCGCATTGCATGACACTGTCTTTTTTCTCAGACTTTCTTTATTGCTTTAACTACATATGATTATCGTTTCGAATATTCTGCCCTATAAACGGAATAGGGCAGCCGTTCCCATTCCTCTCGCCCGATGACCCATTTGCTGCGCCGGAGCGACAGCGACATATGAGATGCGCACGCGCGTGCGCCGCCCGTGGCTTCTGATCGCTCCCACTGATTACACGATCGAAACGACTATTCATATTTGTTACAATAATATACTTCAAGTCATTTGTACAAGCCCCTGTTTCTCCTCTCACCTCACGGTGACCCTACCACCACACTTATTGCCATGTCTCAGTTTTCCCTTTCATTTTCTCTGTTTACCTCCACATGTTCTTTTTTTTCTGTTAGAGCATGACTTGAGAAACTCAGTCCGGAAAACAATATGATACTTTACCTGCTCGTAAAATTAATGATGGTTTCCAACAATTGTGAATTGCATGATATTTAAACATTAGTAGTTACAGTGCTCAAGACCACGATCTACATTATTGCTTTACATCGGTACAAGGTGAAGATAATTAACTTTATATTTCATTCAGTCTAAGATTCAATAGACTTGAAACCTAATTGCATAGTTCTATCCTTGAATACAATTGTAATGGTATTTCAGTAGCTCATTTGAATATGTAAGAACATATCTAGTCGTATTTAACATTTTGGCGTTTTCCTGAAACATTTTGTCGTTGACCATCGAATCTAAATATATAGGTATGTTACTATGATCAATTTATAATAGTCGAGTCATAATATTAAAAACTTCGCTTTCAAATTCAGTTCATATAGTTAGCTCGTCATTGTATGGTACACAACCGAATCTATGTACAAAATGATACACTGACTGACTAGCCCAAACCGCTATGTGTAGAAAGTCTAGGTTCCTCAAACGGCGATAACAAAAACAAAGCACTTGTTAAAATTCCACCCCCAAAGGCTTGAACTACACTTATACACGAAGACGAAGTCGCAGGCAACCTCTAGTAGTCCATAACATCCAAGAGGTTATCTACAAATAATTACTAAATTAATAATTTTCACATCAGTCCAGCTATACCGTATGCTTATATACCGCTCATGCGTGACGGGCGCGGTTGCATGATTCATTCTATATCGAACGGTCGCAAAGTAATAAACACTGCCCAAACAGTGCGCTGACCAAGGTGACAGCTGTTATTATCACGTACCTACTTGCGTACGCCTTACATGGTCATGTATGGAATGGCCTCAGCTTACTTGTTTTCCACTTTCTTTCAGTTTATTTTTCATAGAAGGAGCCCTTCTATTCAGGGTGATATATGCTCTCACTCTCATGTTTAATAAGCATTCTCTCTGTACTAGTCTACTGTAACAGTGTATAGAAGAATTGTACCTAATCATTATTGTCATTTTCTTAAGCTCTTTTAAAATGAAAGACCTGGTTTGGTTACTTGATTATGAAGACCCTAAAACTATCCCCTTCCAGGCTACTTCTGATACTTTTTTATGTCTTGCGAGTCGGAACTGTGTTGTGTCTTCTATGATGATACTGCTCAACTGAATTACGCATTGGTGTAATTGGCATCTAATATTTATTATCATCACATTATTATTATGCAAATGATTTAACCGTTGTTATGCGTTGTGTGCGAACCTCATTTTGACAACGCTTTGTGTTTCAGCATAATTAGTCACACTTCTCTAAATTCTACATATCGAGTGACTTCTACAATGTGACAAGCGTTTCGTCATTAGTTGTGTAATCTATGGGTATTTAGTTTCATGTAAATGAACAAAATTGGCGATGTAAGATACGGTATTGTATAGCAGTATCTACGTATGTTATTGATGTTTATATTGTTTCCACTCCTATTTCTTTCCTGGATTGTAGAGATGTCGTTCGTAATCGTTTGATACTAGACTTTTCACTAAAGTTTTCGTCAATATCATCTTCCATTTCCTTATTTTCTGTCTTTCCTTCTATCGTTTTAATCACAGAATCTGTAATTTTTCTCTTCTTTCACTTTTTACGGCTTGCTGCAAGCCAATTCACCCAATCTCATGCGTCGAATTTTGTATTTGTATGAGGTCAGGGTGCTTGATTACATCGTAACTTTATGGCATTACATTTTCTGACTCACGTATCTCGTCTCCGACATTCGATATTACAATACTTGTTCAAAGAACTCCATGTTTATGCATAACCTAGCTAACACACAGTTCCCCCAGTGGTGTATGGAATGGGATAAAGATCCACCGAGATATAGGTCACGATTCTATTGGCAGCCACGTGTGCGGGAGTGCATAACATTATACAGTGACTACGGTGGGTGAGTTATAATGCGCAGGCTTTGTTTGTTTTCACGAAACGTTAGATGTATTTATGTGATTCTGTTACTGTTGAATAAGAATACATATTATACATCACCTCTAAATCTTCATAAGGCGTATCACAGACACACGCGGCCTGCGGTGGCGGTGGCGGCCTATTGTATTCCATAAGCAATGTATGTTGGACTTCAGACATGCGCGGCCTGCGTTTTCATATTGAAGCGGAGGCCTGCGGTAGGCCGCCACTGCTGGCCGCGTGTGTCTGGGAATGTGATTGTATTATACATTTTATAATGTAATGTAATAATGTTTTTGAACAAATCCACACACGGCTGTTTAGTCCCAACTAAGCCGAAGCTTGTAAATGGGTACTCCAATAACTGATAAACATACATAAATACTTTTAAATAAATACTTAAATACATACAAACACCCAGAATCCGAAAACCAACAGTTATGCTCATCACAGCATACAATACATCAGGTTCCTACTGTCAAATTAATATTTGTATGTAAGTATGTGAATAAATTATCCTTCATGTTATCTATAGTTTCCATAATCGCTCTGATAGGGTCAAAAGTTATATAATACTTACTCTTAGTTTCCTACTTTTTTAATGATTTTAAGAGTATTCACTGACTGGTAGCAGTATTTTATTTGAATGCGCACTTTGTTATCCGAATCAATACACTTGGTTTGCGTGTCGGACATCTGCTTTACTCGCCCTCGGCTCGGCGAGGTGTCAAGGTTTTTTTTATAATAATTATTTTTGCTTAGTGTTTAAACTTGGTTCAAACTACTGTTCGTGCATTTCTCGATACCTTCTGGATTTAAACGGAGGGAATTGTCTATTTATGCCGCAGATACTGTCTCTCACCACACCGCGGAGCTCTGGTGACAGTTTCAGGTGTTAAGCGTTGCTTGTAGAGTATAAACACTCATACATCTTCACGCCTCACGCTATGTCCCTGGCGGGGTAGGCAGAAAGATCGGAGGGCCAAGGGTCGCTATCCTAACACACTTTTTAATTATAAATTAAGTAAATATATATAAAAAATTTGTCGCTCCTTGCCTTTTCCGCCTACCTTGTAACACATCCCACTACTATAAATGGAAGAGTTTGGATGTTTCTTGCTTAGTCACGCTATAACGGCTGAACGGATTTTGATGAAACTTGGCGCAATATATAAGAGCCTATTTTCGGCAAAAACTTACAATATGATACTTTTTAACGCGGACGAAGTCGCGGGGCGTCCACTAGTAGTGCATATATCTATGTATGAATTGCATGCAATTTCTGTGCATCATTAAATATGTCATACAACTTATGTGCTACTAGTGCAGTAGTAAGGGCCTGTGATTCACCTAGTGATATCACTCTGACATCAACCTGTAAACGTCACTGCGCGGATTTCTCTTGTGCATTCGGTTTTAGACGTTGCGTAGGCGATTGCCGCCGCTCTACAATTTAACTCTACGGAGACTACGTCATTATCGCATTTGCATCTCGATCAAGGTGAAAACGGTAAAAGTAATAAGGAAAGAGTAGTGAAGTGACAGCTGTTTGCCAGACAGTTGTTTGCACGGCTGTCTCTGTTCATACGTCTCCATTATCCCGCAGAGGTACCTACCAGATCCTGGCGTTGGGGGTACAACAACACCAACTGCGTCCAGGCGCAACAGCCTCATCTACACACGAGCAGTGTTCCTATGTAAAATAGCTGGGTCGAATCGGCCACAGGCGAGGCCTAGCTCTGCCAATGTGGACATTACTTATCAGAAACAGTGGAAAGTCCATATACAAATAGTCCTATATAGATCAGGCTGAAGATGATCAGACCGCAGAATTCCCTAAATATCGGTTATTTCTCTACCGTCCCTGGCAGAAGGCATTGTTAAAGATTTAATGAAAAATTCTTGGAATTCCAAACACATTCAAAATTTAAACTATAGGACGCTTGCGGCTGATGCCGCGTATTGTACCGCAAAGATTTTTTTTGTCGGGGTCGATACACCTATATATTAAACTAATAAAAATACGAAAGCGTGCTGTATGTTTGTTTGTCGCTTACGCCTTAACGGCTGAACGGATTTCAAGCTTATAACCTGGAATAATACAGAGCACACTTTCATCTCGGTAACTCAAATGGTTTTCGAAGTGTAAATGAGTCGAAATTGACACAAGATGGCGCTGCTTAATAATCAAGCTTCAATACTAACGCATCGAAATAAAAGGCTCAGTAGTCCGGTTTTCTGCATCACCGAACTACTGATACGGAACAGTCTCATCAGTCCGATCATCGGACTACTGATACTAGGCCGTTGCGTAACATGTGATTCACTTTTTGCAAAAAGTGCACATCCGTCAAATTTTTTACAATTAAATTTTGACATGTGCAGGTGCCTAGAAAATAGTGATTCGTGTATAGTAGCGACGATGCACGCCGCCTTCCGACTATTCGAATTAAACGCAAACTAAGTCGCGGGTGTAAACTAGCTGCGTACGAATAAATCAGCCGCATTGTGTGGACGTTCATCGGACAACTGGAGCGTTCACGCGACGCGCGCCCGCGGGCGACCAACGAGCGACCAGAAAGCGAGCGCCGGTCGCGAATTGCACTTAATGGTCGCGTGTAGACTTTAGTCGCGGCGGAGACGGAGCCGCCACGGGCCACTTCCGCATCAACAGTCTCCACTCGATGCCAACTGACGTGTGGTGCGGCCAGATAGGCGGAAAAATTGGCTAGATGCGCGGTGCGTACAAAAGTTGATGCATATTGTGGGCATGGTTATAGAAGACTATATATATAGCGACTTCATGCACGCTATGCTCTATGTTAATGCAGGTTATAATCTATTACTGTCTACAAAGTTTCATCAAAATGCGTGATTGAGCAACAAACATACAAAGTTACAAACATCCAAACTTTTATGTAGTAGTGAAAATTTATAATAATAGAACGAAAATTCCCAATGAAAATAAATACGGCCCCTATGGGAAACACTAGGTAGAGTTCAGGGCACAATAAGTATTTTACACAGCTCAATTCTGGTGTTACACATTAAATTAAGCAAATAATTAAAATCAGAGCTCATTAAACAGTTTATGTTTAATTTTTAACACAAAACAAAATATCAAAAATAGAGTTCAAGTGAGACAAATTTTTGTTTTGCTTAAGACGTCAGGTTTGCCTAATTTGTGTCAATATAGTCCAATAACATTAAATTAAATACATATCTGTTTAAAAACTCTTCATGACGTACCCCATGACGTACAATAAGTTGAATGATTCACGTGAGCTTATCGTCGCACCCCCGCCCGTAGCGGCCGTAGCTTTCGGCCCTTCTACGAGGCTCGATCTCGCACGACTCGACCAGTGTCGCCCGCGCCTCGCCGCCGCGCGCACGCACCGACCGCCCGCCGCACCGCGCGACAAACATCGAGCCTTCCGTGACGCTGCAACCGATTTGATATTCAAATTGGACAATTGAATAAGTCGTTTGGGAGTGCACCGATTGTATTGTAATGAGGCGGACGTCACCCCGGGGCGGGTGCATCCGAGCCCGTGGACTTCATAATGTGTCCCCAGTGAAGTGACTGTGATGAGAGGTTTCACCGCAGGCTCCAGAAGCCGGCAAAATTAGTTCGTACGCGGAGTTGGATGCGCGTGCGGCGCCGCCCCGAGGGGCGCGCCGCCGCCAGTTCATCAGGGGCTGGAAGAAGACCATGGGCGTCATATCCAAGACGTTCGGGGTAGTATTCAGTCTGTAAGTTTCAACTTTCGTTTGTCGAAGTCGTGATCATGATAGCTTGCTAACGTAAGCCTGGGTTTCGTGGGGTCGAACCAAAACTCGTAGCAATAAGGTTTTTAATTGGGTACCATACTACAGGATTTTTGATAATAGATACCATAATGTCATGAGATGAATTTTAAGGCATATGTCAGATCCACCAAGGTGGACTATAAGCTTCGTTAGATTTTCCGGTGTTCTTGTTACTCACCTAATGTGTTCTATTTCTAGTTCATTTTGAACATCGATTTGTTTGCCGTCAGCCATTGTAGTTGAAGTGATTTATAACATAGACAAGGACACGTTTCGAAGCTGTATAATTATTTGGTCAATATCCATTACTTTGTTTGTTCAGTGACCCATTGTGTACGACAATTGTGTCAACGCAGTCACGTCACATTTTTTTCGATTTAGACAATTACCTCTATCGCGACAATTTATCAGTCTCCAGGTAACAGTAGAAATAATGCGGTGGTAATAAAAGACTATTATATTATCCCACTGCTGCTGTAACCAGGCTATCGTGTACTCAACGTGCAATTTCCTTAGAAATATTGGCCTTAAACAAAATATGTATATCTATCAAATATAAATTTTGTCGAATACACTTCTTTTTAGGGATACACAAACATATTGCTGTTTTATTTAACTACTGGTTCGATTGATCTGAAATTCATGTAAAATTGTCCGGAAATGATGAAAAAATTAATGGAAATTTCAGAAGAATTCTCCTCTGGCACGTTGGGTTGATGTCCCGGTGAACCCCGCTCGTAGCAGCCGCGATGGTTACACTACACGTCCCGCTCTGCGCTTGCGCAAGTGCTCCTATTCGCACGTTCGTCCGCTGCGTGCGCTTTCCGCCGCATTCGTACGCACTCGTACGTAACGCTAACCTAATGGTCCCGAGTTTATGTCTCCATTCATCTCTCGACTAATCTGTGCCGGTTTCCGGCTCTCACACGCATGCGTCTATTCCTATTCGGTTATGCAAAAAAATTGCGTCACTGTTTATTATTGTCGGAGATATAATTAATTGTCTCCATGTGTCCTATTGTCTAATTGCTGTGTTCTCACAGCTTGAATGTGAGCACAACTTTCGTTGGTATGATGATTAATTTTACTTGTGTCATCGTCTTCGGCGCTTTCTGTACCAAACGCTATAAGGCTACCTTTAATGTTTGTATTGTATTAAACGCTAGTTTTTTCACGCAAATCTGCTCGCATAACTGACAACAAAACGTGTTGAGCTGAGATCGATTGTTATTTTTGACTTCTGTCACCAAAATTCTCACTGCTAGTGCTATGTTCTGCCGTAACATGACGGTTTAGATAAAGACTAAAACCTTTCTTTTCACAGAAAGGTAGTCTGGGCCGTTGTCAGTAATGTTATAATTATCATTCCCCGACATTCTGTACGCTATTAGCCCCGGCCACAAATCCCTCGTCTAAATAAGTCGTTCCGGCGTCACGATTCCGATCGAAACTCTCAAATAACTGGCGCTGTGTATAATTTGGAGCGGGATATGCTATTAGGGTGACGTCACCAGGTGTTGGCCAACGGCCCACAGCTGTACTGTAGCCATCGACGGCCCAAATCTAAAGTTATTAGACTGCAGTTCCGTGAATGTGGAAAGCTTTGCGTTCACTTAATCTTGAAGCAAATATTATATTTTGAAGTAAGTAATTCAAATTATGGTTACTTAACAATTGTTGCGATTTTAATAGCGAATCAGACTAATTAACACAATATAATGTGTATATGGTATGTACTGTGAAAACCCGAACCATGGCTCAGAGGAAATAAAAGTTACTATGGTAAATCCTAGGATTTACTGATAAAACCTACGATTATCAAGTGATGATGGTAAAAGTCGGAATTGTTCTTTAATAATCGGCTAGCTTAGGTTTATCATGACTGTTGTTAGGTTAGGTTTTGAAATTGTGGTAGTTGGGGCATTTACAGTAAAAATACAATTCCATACATACAAACATACATGGTTCTAGCTTCCAGCTTGTAAATCTTTCTGCTGTTTACCTTCAGATGCAAGTGGTCTACTCTCCCAAAATGTGGTTCTATTGTTGTTTCAGGTCTGGGTGTTCTATATTTGTATTTGTGTTTTTATGAATGGAAACACAGTATCATCCTAGCTTAGGTCTGTTGACGTTGATCTTTTTCTATTATAATACCTTTTCTTTTTAATACGTCATTCTCTCTTTCACAATTTATCCTTCTACAAACATTCTGGTCCAGGCTAAAAATCTTGAACGTTCTCTGAGCGACAAAATGCTTCATCTATAGTTTAGACTGGCTGTTTCCCGTGGCTTCGCTGCGTAGATTTTTTTTTCCGCGGTAACAGCTTTTCCCGTGGTATCTATAGCCTATGTGCTATTTTGATGTAAATATGATCTATATTAGATATTGTAAAGTTTCATCAAAACCTGTTCCATAGTTGCGTGAAAGAGTATCAAACATCCATCCAAACTCACAAACATCCAAACATCGTTACAAACGTTCACGTTAATAATATTAGTAGAAAGTAGCATAGAACAGAAACTCTATTTTTGAATCGCTCTCCTCGCTTCGAGCGTTCGATTCTACAGATTTTTGTATCGGATGTCGAAGGAAAATCAGTAGAATCCAGCGCTCGAAGCGAGGAGAGCGATTCAAAAATAGAGCTCCAGTTCGACAGAAAACTTATAGTAACTATTGTAAAGGGAACGAAATAAAGTTAATGTAACTTCAAATACTTAGTTGGTCCAAAGTGCTTCAGTGAACTAAATAACGTGTTACCATAGCGCATAAAGGTCACATCCTTATACAAGCTTAATCTATTTTGGGGGAACATCAAAGGGAGCCTTGTTATATAAATAGACTGGCGATATAATCATTAGCTCGCGCCTCGGACGCAAATGGACTGTGGACAGATAATCAAATAAATAGCTCGTGTCCTTTCGGCAGACGGAAATAGGGCAAGTAAAGTCAGCTGCACAGTGATGCATTTCAAAATTTTCAAACAAATATCGTTTTCCGCAGTAAAATGGTACAATTTTTTTTATTCCTATGGTACAAACTAGCCGATGTGAACTCACGGCTTATGAACACGCAAATTCCATCCTGCATATACAAATTTCGTGATATGTTTGTTTTGTTATTTTTTTAAAATCTCCTCGTGGATTTTAGTCTGCATATTTGCAATATGAAAACAAATTATTCTGCTAAGAAAATAATAATAAAGCCATAACTTAAATACACTTATCTGACCCCCAAATATAACCGCCTTATTACAGTTATCCAAACCTTCCTGTAATAAGGCGGTTAAGAGGAACCAACTTGAACAAACCGTACAAAATAGTACGTCCCAATAATTAAAGCTTGCGGCCTCCGACGTTCCAAGCAAACGCTACCATCGAATCTAATTTCAGTTACAAGTAAATGCTCTCCTATTACCTACGTTCTTTAAAGGTAAAGGTACCCTTTGTAGTATTATTTAGACCGATTTCTGGAAGGGCGGCGGCCCTCAAAGGGACGCTATTATGTGACGTAAAGGACAGTCGCCGTGCCGGACAGTTAAAAGATACCAGTAACAGTGCTTTAATTCACTCTTCCGTGCTCAGAGATTTTGTAGAAAGTAAATTTTCGAATACTGGGTTGCATTCAATTTGGTGCAAACCTTTTTTTTGGGGGAAAGACGACACATAAATAAATATTACGTATAAACTGGTTTCGGTCAAAAGATTTAAAGTATACCATGCAAATGCAGGAAATTAAAAAAGTAAGTATATATATATATATTTTTTATATAGATTTTAGAACTTTAATTTTGGTAATCTAATCGAAAAAGTGTGGATTTTCTTTTACTTTTTCGCTCGGGAACTCAAAATGACGAATATTCATTCTATTGGACACGTTGGTCAAATTTTAATTGATATCCGTGACAAAAATCTCGTCTTAATAGATTCTCCGTTACCGCTGAATACTAAAAAAACACATAAATACTTACATAATTACACATTTAAACACCAAATCCATTACATTAATGTTCAAAGCCAACTGTACTTTTACAAACCCGTGATTTATACCTGTGTATTGGTTTTAAATTATCAACAATGGGATGCGACTTTAAATTTTTATAACGATCGTAAATCGTTTGCTTTTTATGCGTAGGCACATGTATCGTTTCGTGCTCCTATATCGTTAGTTGCGGTCCAATCAAATCGTCGTAAAGCGTAATAGTTTCGGTCGTAATCGTAATCCACTCGTTCGATATGGGAACGACCGTTCCGAGATCGAGTCGATACGATATCTTTGTACAACACTATTATTTACGTGCCAACTTTAAGGATATCATCCTTTTGTCTTCGGAATAAGGTGGATAGATAGTGAGTAGGCGTATTGGATAGTTGAGTAGGTATATTGTGAGTTAGGATGCGGACGTTTGGACAAACAGCGTGATATGAATTGGACTTGGTGTGGAAAATGGTTTTTTCCATGCTCATTGTTTTTGTAACGTTACGGTTTTATTCATAAATTAACATCAGGATTTACTTTTATACCCATAACCGCATTATTTAGTAAATAATTTTATTATTTATTAAGAACTGGTCGCCTGGAGGTATTTGTCCAGCAGTGGGATAGCCTAGTAGCTGTTTAAAAAAATCTTGTTTTAAAAGCAGATCAAATATTTAGTTACCTATTGTTACCTATATGGCACACATTTATATTTAGTTCGACATTTTAGAGTAGTTAATAAATGAATTCTAAAGGAATTCTCTAAATATATTTCCGAACAAAATACGTTATTTATTATGTATTTAACCTAACAAAGAGATCACATTTATATTCATTAATAATGTTATCAAAATCCCTAGTCATTTCAACTTTTAATGATTATTAATGGAACATGTTTGATTTTTATAATTGTTGTTTTTCTAATATGTTATATTTTATTATTTCTGAGTTTAAGGCTAAAATTCTTTAATTTCTGGACACCAGTTAGCCCAGTATAGCTTTGGTATAGCTGCGGATGGCTGCAGTATAGGTTTGATTCCCGACCATACCTTTTTTAACATGTTTTGGTCATGAATGTTTATACGGGTTTTGAAACTAAATACAACAATAACAAAATTTGTGTTAAAGAACCAGTCGGTCGGAATAGCATTGTTGAAGCCAGACTGGCTCCTGATCCAGCCTCCCAAGGTGGACTGCAGTGGCCAAGGACTGTACAAAAACTAGAATATCTGATATACTATTGTTGTCTAGAAATACCTAGTAGTAGTTGTTACTAATACTAATGATACCGTTACTAATACTAATATGAATATTTGAAACAATCTGGATATGACCATGTGCCTATAACTTCCGGACAACTAGTGAGTGGTATAATTTATATTGATAATCTAAGAATTTCTTTGAAGTAAGTAGTAAAGACAAGTCATTTCTCAAGATCTCTAGATCTTGTATGATATTAATTATTGTATTATTTAATGAATTTCACGCTTGGCTCGGCTGTAAGTGTTAAATCTGGTATAAAGTTAGGGTTCCTTGCCGCATGTTTCACAGTTAAGCTCTTCCAAATCGGTGTACAATAAAAAAAACATAAATACAAAATTGTTGTTTTTTCTGGGCGGTCTTATCGCTAAAAGTTAACTACACTTGCTGGGGTAGACAAGTTCTCGATTGGAGACAACGATTGGGCAAGCGTAGTGTGGGACCCCCCCCCCCCTTGGCTAGATGGAGCGACGACCTGCGTAAGGCAGTGACTGGATGCGGAGAACAGAAGATCGGGTTTAGCGGCGCACCTTGGGGCAGGCCTATGTCCAGCAGTGGACTTGTGCACGCTGATGATGATGACTAAACTATCAATATTAGGACATTTACATGTTCAAACCGTAGCTTGAAAGTATACTATTACACCAGGGCAATACTTTATCTAGTTGTAGTTATATGAGTTGATGCGCTGGAGTGTCTCTCCAAATCGGTCATTGTCCTGTTCGTTTCCTGTCAATGACTGTTACTAGGTTCATCGATAGGTGATTAGATAATTTGCCTTCCTATCAGGCATTGTTTATGTTTGGATTGTCAATCATAACGTTTGCTGTGATTAGCTGATGGTGATCAGTTGATGACCGATTGTGACAGAATATTTTATTGTTTGTTTGAGACACTGCAAGACAGGATATATAAATAAATGGTAAATATTTGTTCTAGTTGGGAACATGTACAAAACTAGTGTAGTGAAGAACTGTGTTAATTCGGGCTTCTAACTTAATCGCAAGTTATTCCAACAGCACTAGCTAGAAAATGAGATTGCTTCCGTACTGTATGAAGCCGAAATAAGTTAGTGTTGAAGAATATGAAATAAATCCTTCTGCATTCTATTAAATCGATTACTTTATATATAAACTTTATCTGGTTAAAACGAAAACTTAATTTGGGTAAAAAAACACTTACCTACTCGTACAATAAATACGATAAATCGCAACACTAGCTCCCAATGTAGAAAGATTACTAGACGATGCTAATTTTTTTTGCATGTAGTTTCCAACTTTCCATCCACTCTCTAGCTACGAACACATACAAAGGTGGACGGATAATTAGAAACAAGGCAAGATTTTCATACAATCGAGGTCACTTTAAAGCCATGGGTCTCCGTGAAGGATTGACCGGGGCATGATCTGATGGCGGTCATCGAGAGAGTACATGGAGGAGTTTTAGATCGCTAGATATCCAACTGATCAGATGAGCCGTTTGGAAGCAGGATCGCCATGAAGATAAAAACCCGCAAAATTGCATCAAAATGTATGAAAATCTTAAAGTTAAGGAATCATGACGATGCGGCTTCCAAACGGTTCATCTGATCAGTTGGATACCTACAGCGATATAAGAGTCCTCCATGTACTCTCTCGATGACCGTCATCAGATCATGCTCCGATCAATCCTTCACGGAGACCCATGGCTTCAAAGTGACCTCGATTGTATGAAAATCTTGCCCTGTTTCTAATTATCCGTCCACCTATGTAGTTATGTGCTATTTACCATTGTGCTCACATACACACGTTTCTGTCTACATTAAATAAAATTCAACTAACCGTTCACTCGAGCCCTAATTAAGTGGTCTGCAAGTCAATGGGAGGGTCAGGGGTTGAGCCCCCCCTTCCACCAGTATGGCATTGTGGGGACTTCCGGTCCCGAGTCAATTTAAAAAATACATTGATTATTAAAATATTAAGGATATGCGCTTCGATGGTTAAGGTAACAATTCACTCCTTGCCTATATCTATATGTGAGGCGTATAGAATCAAAGGCAGCTTGTTTGTTCTCATTTTTCTCTGGATTCCGCCTTATGATATTCTAATATTATTTAATTTTAAGATGTCCCCACTGCTAGGGATCAGGCCTACCCTCTCGACGTGCCCATGTGTTGATGATGATTTAACTTTTACTCTGATAATTTTTTCAGGGCAGTTTTAAAATTACGTAGGGATTTTATATAACTTGCCTGCCTAATATAGCCGTTCGTCGGCCCTTTAGTCCAAACGGAAGTCCTTCGTGTAGCATCCTAATTGGCGTGACGTATGGTGCCTGTTCGCACTGGGCTACTAATGTAATGCACTTAATATTTGCATGTTAATAAAAAGCGGCCTTGGCTCTCGCAAAACAATTGTTTGTTGATATGAAAAGCAACCTCAATGGTCCCAGTTCACCGCGGCACGGGGCAGGGTCACAAATCTGAATAACTGAATTAGCACTGGTTATGGACACGAACGCTTTGAGGTCGAGGGTTATTTCATTGAAACCCCATGGTTATTCAACCGTTGATGTGTTTAGGTATTTTCATGCCCGTGCTGCTACCATAGACTTAGAGCATTTTTCGCTACGCTGAAGTATGTACTACCATTACATACCTACCTACGACGTGAAAAGATTGTTTTACGATAAACTGTCCCAAATGAACCGACAACCCACCTACATGATAAATATGATGATAGAATTATGATAGTAAGCAAGCATTTCTATATCGACGGGGATGTGCTAACAACTCCTAACTTACATTTTTTTAAAGAAAACGACTTATGAATGCAGTTCGAAAAACGCGTCTACTAGTATATGAATTAAGTTGAATTTCGCAAAATTTGGTTTTTGTAAGTTAGGAGTTGTTAGCACTTCCCCGTCGATATGTAACAATTCAAAGGCTACTTAGTTGGTTACTTCACTACCCTGAAGACTTGGACGTGCTTTGTAAGCCCATAATTAAACTGCCTCTTCTACATTACGTACATTCTAGGTCAGAAAGCTCTTAAGTTCTTTCGCCAGTAGAAAAGATGATATGCTGTCTCCGTATCTGGTCATTCCCCTGAGTGACATTCTAAATTTGTTTATAGTTCGTCCTTGCTTGAAGGTTAAGGACATCTGAGGTAATTCCTAAAATTATGATTCTTAGGATTTCATTAAAATTACAACTCCCTATGTTGTGTATAATAAAGTAATATTCTTAGTCTTAATATACCTCGAGTTTAATTCTCGTAGCGGAACCCTATTATTATCGCGCATTAACTGTGAGAATATTTTTCAATTTATAAAACTTCCAGACCTTTAATTTGTAGATGAGGTTGGAAAAGGATCGTCGCGGATCGCGAACAAAAAAGCTTTGATGTATGAAATTGAAACGTATAAATCCCACCTGGATTCTGTCTGAAAGCATGGCAGCAAATCAAGTAAGCTAAATATCTATTCGCGAAATATAATATGTCTTATTCACAAAATTACCAATTTATGATATGTCCTTACGCAAAGGGATCAATTTGTCAAAAGTTTTTTTTAAATGAATTTTAAGTTTTATCCCTAAACCAGAGTACGTCTGGAGTACCAGTTTCGTACCTATTTCTACCGCCGAGCATCTTACGCAGCAATCCGAAACTTGTAGTATACAAAAATAATGGTCAGGTTATAGGGAAATTTGAGGTTTGTAATTGTAAAGAGCCAACATACCTATAGGTAAAGGTCATAATTGTGTCTAAACAAACAGTATAAATTCTAAACCATTTTTGGTCTTTTAACGACCCAAAACAGATAATTTCTCATACATTTTCTCGCTTATATTCGCTATGTAAATCTTACAAACTTCTTGAAGCGCTTTAAAGACACTAAATACAGCTTTTAACTTCGAAGTGTTGGCGCGAAATTAACAACACTTTCTCATCCAGAAAAATCAAATATTCCAAGGACCACGCATTTACTTACCATCAGTTTGTATATGATTCAAAATTTTAAGTTAGTATTTATTGACAAATAAATTCATGTTAACTAACAATAAATAGATTGTTTCAATTGTTTGGTCTCAATGCTATGTTTATTACACCTCTATGTTTTTTCCTACAATAAACACCAATCTTTTGTTTCTGGCCCGTAATGGCCGCACATTCATCATAGGAAGTAATTTGCTGGAATATTGGCCACGTAGCGGCTTCGATTTCCGCTGAGGTCGCGCCAATGTCGACCGTTAGCGTTACAAATAAATCATTTGAGTCTAATAGGTTATATTTTAAAACACCCTTTTTCCTATGACTTCGGTCCAGCGGATTGCCGCGGACGGTGTATTATTGATTTGTTTATTTAAACTTTATTAGATTTTTTTATTTGTATGCCAATAAAGAGTCTATTTTTCGACAATAATATCTTCATTGTATACTTTATGGATCTTTATTGTTTTATTATATGTAATACAATATAGATTAGAATGGAACCCATTGTGGCCTAACATTTGGATTCGGGCGCACGTGTCAATATTTGAATTATTCTCGGAAGTAATTTGATACTTTTTGGAGTCCACGTAGCCTACCTACGACCATAGATTAAACAATAATTACTGCTCGGGCGATAGACCCGCTTGGGCCCGCTCTATAGTCGCTGGAGGCTTGGGTTTGGACCAGGTGATTTATTGATGGATTCTTTCTTACTTATACGTTCTAAAACATCCTACTAATATTATAAAGGCGAAAGTTTGTAAGGACGTGAGGATGTTTATTACTCTTTCACGCAAAAACTACCGAACAGATTTTCATGAAACTTGGTACAGTGATAGCTTATATCCTGGAATAACATATAGGATACTTTTTAACGCGGACAAAGTCGCGGGGCGTCCGCTAATACCCCCTAAGTAATAAAACGCCTACATAGAGGGCGCTATTTCACAATGTACACGGAAAAACCATTGTACGCGGGCGAAGCCGCGGGAAAAAGCTAGTATTGTAAAGCAGAATATGTCGTTTCTGCACATTGATATAAAAATACCCAGATCGCAGACATAAATACTTGCTAACGAAATACGAACCAGAAAAATATTTTTTGGAAATTTTATTTGTCTGAAAAGTTTGGGCATGTTTGGACCTAAAGGAAGGAGGTACGTAGTACGGGCTAATCGTGAAAATGGTACAGAATTTGACGAGCTCTTCACTATTTAATAGCTTTGAGTTCTTGTTACAATCTGATATAGCTTAATCTGATGCCTAACATTCTAGAGATTCCATTGTAATTGATATGATATCCGTTGAATCAAAGACGAATTGCCAAGGGCATTTATTTTTTTACAACCAGTGTTGCCTTATAATTATGATTCGTGGACCGGGGCTAGTATGATGTTACAGATATACTTAACTAATGCCCGCGGCTCCTCTTGTGTGGCTTTGGAATTTAGTCCCAACAGCGCTATCAATTATCTAACTAATAAAAATGTGGTATTTCATTCGCATATAAATTCAGTTGTTCTGCACGTAATACCTAACAGACGGACAGACAGTGATTTGCTATCTATTTATGTAGCAATTGTAAAAAACTAGTGAAGTAAATTCCTTTAAGTACTTTCGTTTCTTACTGTTTCTTTAATATTAACAGCAAGTGATTTCTTAAGGTAATAACTCGCCAATCAATTATCTGTTGTTTTATTAATTTTTATTGCATTATATAGATCGCGCACCCGTTGATGTCTTTTATATCCACACTGTCTTTCGACTTGAGCAATGTCATGATGTGAGTTTTATACGATGCTTACATTGATTTAATTGGAAAACTTATTGACACAGATCCGTGTTTGAATCCTAGAAATCATCTTCTTTGGATGGCAGATACGTGGGACTATAATATACCCCACTACTCCTTTACTTAGGGCCTCTACTTTCTAATGTATACGGAGTCCTCCAAACAAAGACGGACTTATACGTATGTACTATTTTCTTGGGACGAATCTATACATTCGAACCTTCTCTACGCCTGCTGGTTCCATCTTGATGGGTTGATCTCCACAGGCTCCCGGTAAACAGAGCTCGAGAGCTATGGCCGGCGGCGGTCGGCGGCCGCGCACACCTGTCCGCTGCGAGGCGGGTCCGTGACCGGCGCGCGCGCAGCCCCGGGCGGCGGCGCGTGCGCCCTCTGCGGGGGAATGCCTCCGATACTCATTAACTTTCGGGGCTCCAATGATATATGTGTAGGACGTGCCGGATGCTTATGTAATGACTGTCTATACTCTACAGTCTCGGTGGACCATTGTGCGTGTACATCTTGAAATGTTTTTTGAGTTGCATGTGTTATGTTTTAGGTCTAATTTTGGTGCCTTTTCTTCCACTTACGTTCGCCCTGTCGACGAAATCTCTTCTTCATTAGATCCAGTGTTTATATCCTGCTTGTTTGTTAATTATAAACATTGAGTCTTCTTATACTTTTAGATATGTTTAACTGTTAACATTCTTTAGTTTTATAAAATGCGTAAGTTAGATATATGTTTTGTATACTTTCGACGCCGTCGTTTAACCCATTAAGTTAAGAAGCTCTAAGGCTATAATCAGGTAATTTAAGGTTTACTTCAACTATCGTATATTCTTTGCTATGTAGATTATCTTCACTTATTATACTTAATATTCGTTTACGCTCCAAAATAAAAACAAGCCGCCATCCCGCCGCCCCGCGCGCGGTGTTGCGTGCCGCCACCTATTTTCTCACCGAATGTATAACAAACCGTACAACACGTACGTGAAGTAATATAATGTTTCGTTGCAGCGTAATTTTAGGTCGTTCCCTTCCCACGGACGCGACGTCCAGACGGCCTTGCTGCACGTAGCTAGCTATATACGCAGCCAAACCGGCCAATTTAGCGTTTGTTTCCTCAATTATCTAAGCTATTGTCATTCAAATCGTTAACAATCAGTCAAACAATGCTGCGGGCAATCGAACTTATAAGATTGGACACGTGTCTCACATAATGTGGAACAGTTCGCGAAGGTTTCACCGTAAAAGGGCTGGCAGTAAGACTACATGTCCAGTAACATTTCGCGTCTTATAATAGAGACTACATTGCATTGGTTTGATAACACTCGAGCTGTGGTGGACCGTACACGCGGGTGGCGCGGACGTGCTCGCCTCGATCCCGCATCTAATTCGCCGAATCCATTGCTCAACTGCCTAATACGCCGAAAATCACTCCATGTTATGTCTACGATGGTTGCCATGTGACGTAACGGTCACACCTGGGAGGGAATCAGTGCTCGAATTGAAATGCTACTAAAAACATTAAGGGCGCTTGTGCTCTACTCGGAATTGTACGAAACCTTAGAGCATACATAAACTCTTATGAAACTTGTGTATACTCTATATTACATGAAATCATTCGATTCGGGATCGCAACACTACTTCAACATGGTTATAGCTATATAGGCAAGAAGTTTCAAATCTCTTTGGTCGCGCGCGCGCTCCCTGTGGAGATCGCATCTTGCATATTTAATATCGGAACCAATGATGCCATTTACCGGGGGGGTGCGGACAAAGGAAGCGGAGTAGCGGGAGGAGGTTGCTAATACTAATTTATATGGAGTTTGAAAATGAGAATGTGTGAGTGAGTCATAATTTTGTGATTAGTTTGACACGATTTTGACAACCATAGAATGTTTTTATTACTCATCCATATGGGAGTGGCTAAATTTTTTGTTTCATGTATATAGGTATCACAGGGCAACGCTTTTGCGAAGCTTTTCTTTTTTTGTCTCCATGGTAAACACGAAGTATTTCCAGGACTATTTTAAAATGGCATAATCATAATTTCCTCGGAAAGCATACCCACAGGTTTTGTTTTAATTTCTAGACGGGGACGGACGAAGGGTTCCCCGTGAATTGTGGTAAACGTACACTTTTGATTGCGACTGCTTCATACATGTTCCTACTTTGCTTCCCCTAAGTTTATCGGCCAGAGATCGGTGCGGGCGTGCGTGCGGCGCGGGCGCGGCGTATCCTCACTCACTCCTCACGTATAATTCACCTCGCCCAAATGAAATTATTATACTAATTACCGAATCTCGATCACGCCGAGCGGGAGGCGGTTCGGCTCTAAATCTCGGCCGGCTCTCCTAAATCGATTACGGGTATTACTAGCCTAGAGCGTCCACGTTTTGTCTCTGTCTAATGTGGGCCGGCCTTGCGCTCCTCTTTTTGGATATAATCTCCACGGTTCATTGCACCTCATGGGCATTTTAGCCGAGACCATTTCATTGGAAACAGGAAAGCTTCGTGTTATTATATAAGCTTGACCACTAGATTTGTGATATCCAACCGCTCGTTCCTGGCACTATCCAATGTTTTTTTATGAGTTTTTGTACTGGAGTCATAGCCTCAGCCTTTTTAAAGGAATGAAATGGCAAATGGGTAGACCACCTGATGGTAGGTGGCCACTGCCGCCTGTTAACTTGCAGCTTTCGGATTCCTGCGTGCGACTGTTCAAAAGCCTTTGAATGCCTCGTGTGCAACTCTACTTCAAACCAAGAGAACACAATTGCATTCAACGATTTGGCTTAGCCATTAATGGCTAGGCATTCAATTGGATGGCTAATTCAATAAAACGGCTGCGACATATACATTGCTATCTGGCGGCGAGATAAGAAGAGTGTAAACCTATAGATGAGCCATACCCCAGCAATACTCGTCTCATAAAAGATCGTGGCTGAAATTGATGAGAGTTTTATTCAATTAGTCTGTTTCACACCGGCCCCGCTCGCTGTGAAATTATTATAATTTAATAGTTCACGTTCTAGTAAATACCGAAGGAGTTCACCGACTTTCGTAATGACTACGTTTATTATTTATTTAATGATATATCAATGCTAACACGTGGCAATTCTATTTCCTTTAATATGCATATAGGTAACTATGAGTAGACACTGGAAGCTGAAGTTTATTCAAATTTTCTTTGCAGTAAACTTACTGTAGTTTTTGGTGTGCATCCTGCGCACACACACAGTGTGGAGCGAGCGAGATGTTTGTAGTGACAGTTCAGTTAGACAAGGAACGTCATCCACAATAATACTTAGACCAGAACTCACACCTCGTACAAAGTTATTTGTCCCTAGTGGAAAGGACATTTAGATAAAAAATGACATTATGGGATAAGTACATTTTGGGAAAGTATTTTTTTGGGAAAAGGTAATTTCAGCGTAAAGGATATTTAAAGAAAATTTTTGTAAATTGACATATTGAACCGAGACGCTGGGTGGTAATACAACTGGCATTCGCCATAGCTACCAAACCCAGGGGGAGCCGAGGTGGTTCATTACACAAAAAGAGTTGCATCAGTTAAACAAGAAACGCGATCAATTTCGAAGAACAATTACAGTCGGTAACAATTAACTAAACTAATCAGGATTCGAGCTAAATAAAGCTGACTTAGTTGCAACAATGGGCACGCACGGCCTTCGGAAAGCAATAAGGCTACTGGTAGCAGTAGGTACCTACTTACATATTACGGATACCATATCACTGTGTTTAATGACCGCTTCAAACTAAATCTTTGTAGTTCAGCCTTAACGGTGTTGATAAGAAGGCACGCTTTCTTTATTGTCATATGTAATGGGTAAATGGATAGTAAATCAATACAAGACAGGTAATACTCTCGCTAGATAAGTTACTGCCAGAGAGAGAAGCGTTTGCTGGGTGTTAATGCCGACCAATCGAATTTTGTTATTTTTCTCTCTCCGTCAGATAATGTTACATAGAAATGACGTTAGTTAATGATTATGGTGTTGTCAGAATCGGGATCTATTTAGGTCCTACCTACATTAAGTATTTATGTTCACTTTCTCAACATATCGGGCTTATTGAGAAACGACTCCTCCGACCATGATGGTTCTGCTCTACCTGCCTGACCGAGCATCTTGACCACTTTCATTTTCACATCGGCTCACTTGCCTCTTCTGTTGCCCGCAGCCTGTTCGAGCAGGAGATCATGAGCTACGTGCCGGCGGGGGGGTGCGGCGCGGCGGGCGCGGGCGGCGTCGCGGCGGCGGGCGGGGCCGCGGCGGCGGGCGCGGGGGGCGCCGCGTCGCCCGCCGCCTCGCCGGCCGCCGCGCGCAGCACGCGTGCGCCCGCGCCGCAGCGCCGGGACTTCGAGGCCAAGCTGCGCGCCTTCTACCGCAAGCTCGAGAGCAAGGGCTACGGACAGGGGCCGGGGAAGTTAAAGTAAGTCAACTGTGACCACGTGGCTTATGGAACCTGCCTCATGGGTGACTGAGACTTTCTTCGCAAGGAACTGCTTGTTAGCAAAATTGTGTTATTGTATGCACCGTAGCATTTAACCCAGCAATATCATCATCAGCCTGGACATAGGCCTTTTCCAATAAACGCCACCACACCGGGTTTTATTTTGTACATTGTGTGTGGCCACACCCGGTCCTCCGCTCGCCGCATCCAGCCACTTCCGGCCACCTTTAGGTCGTCGGTCCATCTGGCAATATACCTTGTAGAGAATTAATATCAGTTCCTGTATCTGTAAGAGCTATAGTAAATCGTAAGATCTAATTAAAATTAACCTACCCCTAATGGGGAAACTAACAATATTATTTGAGAGTTTGCATGTAACGGGAGCCCGTACGTTTCCAGGCTGCACATCCGTCGCGAGCACCTCCTGGAGGACGCGTTCCGGCGCATCATGTCGTGCAGCAAGAAGGAGCTGCAGAAGGGCAAGCTGTGCGTGCTGTGGGACGGCGAAGAGGGGCTCGACTACGGCGGGCCCAGCCGGGAGTTCTTCTTCCTGCTGTCGCGCGAGCTGTTCAACCCTTACTACGGCCTGTTCGAGTACTCTGCCAACGACACGTACACCGTGCACGTGTCGCCCATGTCCGCCTTCGTCGACAACCACCACGAGTGGTAAGTGCGAGGTCCGTTGCTCTGTGCAGCGGGCGATACGTTTATAGAATATAATAGAATTTATTTAACGTACACAATGACAACACACAGCGAGAGAATTTAACAAATAAAATAAAAACAAGAAAGGCACAGAGGAATAAAACATAACAACAAGAAACATTAAGATTATGTAATACTGGATGAGGTCGCCAAGTGAAGTGATATATGACCAGTCTCCACATAGGGCTGACCTGCACTGGCCGGCACTGACCCCCCGACGACCGCATCCATTTGTGTAAGGATAAGAAGGATTTCGCGTCATCGTAGCAAGTAGAAATGCTCATAAAGCGCCATGTCTGGGCGAACAATGTCGCGCGTCTGCGACGTTGCCACGCTGCCGCAGAAATTAGGCAACAATGTACCACACTGACGGAATTGTAGTTCGTACAGAACTGAATCAGAATTTCCGCGTCTTCCCCTCAGATTTGTTGAGTGGTGCTACAAGCGGAATTCCGCGCGCCGAATTCCGCTGCGGTTTTTCCGCCTAGATTTGTCCCTACCCTTAAGTCGAAACGGGTCATCGTCGCGGCAAAGTCTTGATAAGGAGATTCTTATTTTTTACATTGACGGAACCTGTACATTGTGTACGCCACAGACACTTTGTTTAATTTTATTGTAAGTACATTTAACTAACAAACAAGGAAACATTCAAAATGACAATTATCCTCCGCTTCCTGGTCATCTAACGACGGTTGACAATTGCACAATCAATACAAGTAACAAGCGGAGTTACAATGTTAAATGCCGGTGGCGCGTTGATTGGCCGCCATTACGGCAAACACACGTACGTAATTACAGCTATTGCCGACTTATTACACGTATTATACTTATTATGACAATTGTATCATCATTGGACACTGGCTTTAAACAAATCCGGTTAGTGCAATAACAAAGGAGTGAGTCGAAATGTTGGGCAGCTGGCAATACACATCGCAAATTACAACAAAATTTGCCAGCACTACAATTAGTGTCGTCCTTAACTTCATAATACTACATGACAGGGATAGAAACTATTTTAGTTCTGTCAAATTTTTACTTTGTGCCTTCGGAATTGGGCCTAATATGTATTAACTCAATATTATAATCCTCTCAGTTGCTGATAGAAGAGATTCCTAAGTGGATAAGTCCGCCTTTGTTCAAAATCTCATTCCATAATGTAATTTTTTTATAATGCAGAAGCCTGTGTTTCTTGTTACGATTCTTATAACACAGGTTTTAATTAACTCTAAAGCGGGACTAACACATCCTAAGGATGTTATGATTTCATACATACACATCTTCGCGCTATGATTTCGAACAGTCGTAATTCATTTTGCAGTCTATATTCTATTTATGGCCCTCGCCACAGATTATATAATAGTTCCTAACAGCCCTCGCTTGGTTCGGATCCAAATGTCTAATGTGTTGTCATTTTCACCCAAGTAGGTATTTTCCTAAAAAAAATCTATAAGTACGTTTTTTTATCTTTACGGAAAATGTAAAAGGTCAAGCAACCAACTCTATCAATTATTAATTGTTGTCAATTGATGGCTAATGCATTGGTTCAAGCCTAAAACAGAGGTCATTGTTTTTGTTTGAACAATGCAAGGAATAAGTTAGATTATGGGCCTGAGTAACGGTACAAATGAAATAATGATATCTTTAAATGGGGCTGTTGGAATGTGCTTTTGTCCTTGGGTTTCTATTCTATTAGTACTTTTGGATAATATGAGTAACTAAACAAATATTCATGAAATTACATTGTTTAAATAACTAAAAACGTCATTCGTTAAACAGTATACCAGCCCAGGTATGGGCATACCAGCAAATTGCTGCTCGCCTATAAAAATGAACTCAGGACTGAACTGCTCAAAATTGATTGGTGTTAGTCGAAACATTAGGCCGACAATTTGGTCTTGATGTTAAGTATGGGAAGTTTTTTTATTACATTTTCTTGATACTGGGCAAGGACACACAATAGTCTGCTATCGGATTACAATAAAATTACCACAGAAGAAACGAAAATATCAAATTACGAACAAACAGCGATCGTCCGCACTGCGCAGTTTGTGTCTGAGTTTGAAATCTAAACTTTAGATGTGCGAACATATTTTGTAAATTGACCTCAGATGTGTGACAGAAATTACTTGCGAATATGTTAGCTTGTATTGACAATGATTTACAAAACATTGATCTGCTTGACTGTACTTTGTAAAGAATTCAGATAAATGTATTCAGATAAATGTGTTCAAAAAATGATTCATGTTTCACTATCAGGACACAATTAATTAAGATATTTTGAAAGGCGGACGACGTCGCGGGGTGTCCGCTAGTGTGTAACCGAGATGTTGTTGCGTTAGGTTCCGGTTCTCCGGGCGCGTGCTGGGCCTGGCGCTGGTGCACGGCTACCTGCTGGAGGCGTGGTTCACGCGCGCGCTGTACCGCGCGCTGCTGCGCCTGCCGCCCGCGCTCGAGGACGTCGACGCGCTCGACGCGCAGTTCGCCGCCTCGCTGCGCTGGCTACAGGTCAGTTCACTCTTGTTTGTCAGTTTGTCGGTCAGTTCACTCATATTTTTCAGTTTGTCGGTCAATTCACTCTTAATTCGTCAATTTTCCGGTCGTTTCATTTTATTTGTCAGTGTGCCTGTCAGGTCACTCCTATTTGTCAATTTCCCGGCCAGTTGACTCTTGTTTCAATTCAATTGAGTATACTTTATTGCACATTTAAAAAATTACAGACAAAAAAACAGATACAATAATGTACATCTAGGCGGTCTTATCGCTAAGAGCGATTTCTTCCAGACAACCTGTTTGTCAATTTTCCGGTCAGTTCACTTTTAATTATCAATTTCCCGGCCATTTCACTCTTATTTGTCAATTTCTCGGTAAGTTCCTGTAATTGGTCGATTTGCCAGCCAGTTCACTTTTATTAGTCAATGTGCCGGTCAGTTCACTCTTATTTGACATACCGACGATTTGACTGGGCGTTGTTTCCTGAGTAGTGACCCACAATAATTGTGAGTTGTGTTTGTTTTCTTGTTTGCAGTCGGCGCGGTGCGTGTCGTCGCTGGAGCTGACGTTCGCCGTGTGCGAGCGCGTGGCGGACGGGCGCGTGCTGGAGCGCGAGCTGAAGGCGGGCGGGCGCGACGTGCCCGTCACCGAGCGCAACAAGAAGGAGTACCTGGAGCGCGTAGTGCGCTGGCGCGTCGAGCGCGGCGTCGCCGAGCAGACAGAGTGGCTCGTGCGCGGCTTCCACGAGGTGACACACACGCGCTCACACACACACACACACGCACCACCAGCTTGTTACAGACTATCTATAACTCTTTGAGTAAAGTACAGCTGTACAAATGTCAAATAAGACTTAAATGACAGTTTAGTTTATTCAAAATAAACGAACTAACCGAATGACTATTGGCTATGCCCAATGATATCTACCGATTCCAATCTACCAATGAGAGTAACGTCATCTGTTTGTTAGGAAGCCGTTATTTATTTTACTTTTTAATGGGTACATTTTTTTGCTGGGTTTTACGGCCCTAGTACAACAACAAATTCCTTATAGGCCCATTATAGTTTTAAAATTAGCATAATATACAGAAAACCGTCGGTTACATTACGGCCTGCACAAAATCAAGGCACGACTAGAGTTAGTCGGCGATTTTCACTGAGGTTCCCATCCTCAATGACACTTCGACTCCCGCCAAGAGTTTTTATTTTATTTTTAAAGTTCATTAATAAAGACACCGATACAATAATACACAGGATGAAGTTATAAATATGCTGTGTTGTGTATGTTGGCAGGTGGTGGACCCCCGCCTGGTGGGCGCGTTCGACGCTCGCGAGCTGGAGCTGGTGATCGCGGGCGCGCCCGAGCTGGACGTGGCGGACTGGCGCGCCAACACCGAGTACCGCGGCGGGTACCACGACGCGCACCCGGTCATCGTGTGGTACTGGCAGGCCATAGACAGGTCAGAACATGCAATGGTCCTACTGCCCATGGTATGGGGCGCTCGAGCAAAAGCAAATGAGCGAACTGCTCTAGCTAAAGCCGCTGTCTCCCCCCCCCCCCCCCCTCTCTTCAATGCCTTGTTTGTGTTGAGAGTTGATTTCAATGAAACTAGATGAATGCTTGAATTTCTGTTTATTTTTATAATTTTGTAATGTAATAGCCAACAATGGCGGACGTAGGAGAGTGAAGAGTGAACCGGAATGAAAACCGGGTGGAAAAAGCATAGAACTAATAAATACCCGTAGTACATATTAGTTCCATGGGAAAAAGCAATGGTGGCGCCCTCTTTCAGCCTACTTAATTTAGTGGCATTTTACTTATGTGTTGCCAACAATGCCAATTAAGATGTGTAAGTGCCCCCCCCCCACGAGTGTCTACAAGTGCGTCAACATGCCCCCCATGCGTGTCGTCGACTTTGTGCCTTCGACCTTCGAATTTCAACCTTTGACTTTCGGCCTTTGATTTTGGATCTTACACTTTCGAGTTCAGTTTAGGAAGCAGTCAACTGTCCATTCTAAAAATGTCGAACCCTTGAATCTAAGATGTCCAGTCCCAAAAACGTCCAATCTGAAACCTTGTTTAATATAATTTGTTTCCATGTCCGCAGATTCACAAACGAGCAGCGTCTGCGGCTGGTGCAGTTCGTGACGGGCACGTCGTCCATCCCGTACGAGGGGTTCTCCGCGCTGCGGGGCTCCACCGGCCCGCGACGGTTCTGCATCGAGCGCTGGGGCCGCGTGGACTCCCTGCCCCGCGCGCACACCTGCTTCAACCGTCTCGACCTGCCCCCCTACCCCACGCCGCAGCTGCTGCACGAGAAACTACTCCTGGCTGTGGAGGAGACCAACACCTTCGGCATCGAGTGAACGCCGCGAAACGCGCTTTTGGAATTCACTGAAATGGACAGAATTTGATCAGTCAACCCGCGAAATGGGTTTTTGGAATTCACTGATTGGACAGAATTTGATGATTGATCAGTCAACTCAACATCAAATCAACTGCCTATTCTTATTATTTCTTATACTTAGATCCCTGTCCCTGCACTGACTCCACGGTAGCGGGAGCTTTGTGCAATCCAGCCATGCCAACTGCTTGAAGTAACGGAGTAGGGCTTCGGCAGCACTGTTGCTCGTTGCCGAGAAGTCGGGATCTATTGTCAGCGCCGTTTCGGGTCTCAATTCACGGGTTGCGGAACAGTGTAGCATCGACAACCTATATGTCCCCACTGTTCTACCCCCAACCAAGGCGTACGCGCTTTAGTCCACCACGCTAACCCAGAACGGGTTGATGCGCTCCTTCGGCGGATCTCCTGACAGATCTCTGTAAATGACATTATGAGCGAGCGGGCCTGCAACGTTCTGCATCGAGCCCCGGAACCTCATGGGCCCATAACCTAATATTTTTAAATCTCGAGGTCCCTCCTTACATGGTAAAGGATTGGTTGACCTCATCCTCCGGTGTATGCTTAGCTGAAGCACAGGATTATACCCTTACTATGAAGACGATCCAAAACATCTTAAAGCTAAAAAAGTGACCGTGGCCGAATTCGAAAAATTTGGCAAATATAGAGATGACCCCTGTGCCGGAGCTCTTTGAGCTCAATTCCGTTTTAATCAGGGTAAAGTATACTTCGAAGCTGGTATCCCGTACACTTTTCAAAAATTTTAAACAATTTCGGAATTCCGCCCATTTTTACGTAGTGGAAAATGAAAATACACAGCGATATAATATAATCAGTTGAGATATGCGTTGAGATAACGCATTTTCACCATATCTACGACAAGCAAAACAACACACGACACTAGCCATTCATCGGGACAGTATCGAAGTATACATTGACCTTACTTCCTTGACCTCTAACATAATATTACTGGACTGGCCGCTGTCATACTATTTATGTGCCTACTTGGTTTACGCCATTTTGGCGCTGAAGGCTACGGCGCCTAGTGACGGGAGTCCGTGGAACTAAACATTTACAACTATTTTGGCGCTGGCTTCCATAATCAACGTCAAAATGACACTCGATGGAGTGGCATACAAAATTAGCCGTCATTTGTATGGGACAGCCAGTCCAGTTTAATATTAGAGAGGTCAGTGCCTTACTTACTGCCTGGCGGGGTGTACGGCCGACGGCACATAAATAGAAACAAAACAAGTATAAACTGATCTGTCATAGTATCGGAACTCCCTAATAGGCTAGGCCAGCTGAAGGTGTTTCCACTGATGTGCGGTCGACTGTACGTGAACCGATAAGAACACGTCACGGTCAATAATCTACCACATTGCAAGCAGTCTGAATGTAATTACATTTGTTGTCATTGTAAATAATAGTCAATTGATAGTAGTCTGCGAAGAAACAAAGATAATGTTATGTTAGGTATTAATATAGTAATTGTAGATGTGTCTAAGTTTGTTACTAGCCACGATGTCCTATGTAGGTACCGAAGTTTGTACTTTATTAACGCTTTTATCGTAAGTGAAGAGTGCAGGGCACGAAGTTGAGATGTGGCATCCGTCGGGACGCTCGTAAACGTACAAGCTTTGCAATGACTGTTGGAAATTCCAAATTATCAGTTCTTTATATATTCTTTATTGCACAAATAAATTTACATGGAAAACAAACAAGAAATATGTGTGCAAAGGAGGACTTATCTCTACAAGAGATCTCTTTCAGCCTCGCTGTTAGAAAGAGTAAGCATTATGAGAGATCAAAAGTTGTGCATGTAAAAATTAATAAAATATTTATGTACCTAATAATAAATATCTGAAATATACTTTCTTTGAGAACTGGAGTAAACTGTACAAGTCAGAACCCGTGTGTTAAGGTAAAAGGTATTTTTGAGTGTAAATCGTCGGGTCACAAGTTAAAACTCTGTAAGTGCTATCGTCTGTTGAGAAGTAAAACTCACTAAGTGAATTTTTGTCGACGAAATGAAATGACAGTTTTCATTGGTGAGTTTTACCTCATAACAGACTATTTTACTTAGTTTTATTTACTAGTCACCCGACGAAATAAGTGTTAACTTCCTAAATTGGACTTTTGGTACAGCAAACAGGAACTTAACACACTTGCGGATCTCCTTGACTGTCAACCTTTATCTGAAAGCCTCAGGTTGGCCGCACCAAACAAAAAAAAGTCATAGCAAGTTATGTAAATACACGCCGAAGATGCCGCGTTTCAAGAACACCCTGTATTGTGGCTGTGAGCGGGGCCCGAGTCCCGTGTTAGTTGTAATAATGCTTTTCGTCACTAATTTAAAGAAAAAGGTATCGTAACCTTTGGATGACCTTTGATTGACTAACTATTCGGTGTATTAATGCAAAAACAGCATTTTCACTAATCTCTTAAACCTAAATTATTTATGCTTTAAAAAGATTTGAATTAAAAAAATTGTGTTGATCAGAACTAATGTCCTTGGCTATTGTGGGTCCAACATTCAATTCAATTCCGAAGTAAAATAACTTAATTGCGAGTATATGTAAATGAAATCAGTGACAAATTAAGTTTGTATAATATTTATTAACAGCACTAGTCAGCTATTTTAAATGAATATTGCCCGAACACCTGCTATGGTGTACTCTCTCTCTAACAATTAGGGATGGCGAACCTACAAATTTTGAGACGCGTTACTTTAATAAAAACATCTACTTAAATATTTTCACTACTTTCTGCCAATCTACCAATGGATTTAGCGTTAAACTACGTAGGCTTTGAAACGCTTAAATATATGTAACTCGCGCTTTCCTTATCACTTTAGTATGAAGGTGACTAATTTTCAACTAATTTGCGTTAAGAATAAAGCGGCTTGGTATTAGCCTGCACGCGATGCGATGCCCCTTAAGATGGTCAACCACTTTCTGCGCTGTCTGTTACTGTAATAAAAAATATTACTAGGTTCTTCGGTATAAGGTTCGCCAACTCTGCTCTCTACATTGTCTACTAATCACATGATTTCAGTTAATTTTATAATATTATCGAGACGTGAATGTGATTTTTACTAATAAATTATGTTCCTTTGTTGTTTAATCATCTTTTCGAAAGGGAAAGGTCTGTAATTTAAATATAGTTTTGGCGCTGGTAAATGTGCCACATAAATGTAGAAAATGTTGCAGCATAAAATAGAATCTAAAAATACCTACCTATAGCTTTTTGTTGCCTCGAGCAGTTCTTAGAACAAAACGGTCTTCAAGCTTCAAGTGTATGTAAATAAAGCTATACATTATTTATTGCATTCATGTACTAACTACACATATGTGTAGTTCATGTTTATTTTTGTAATTGTAAATCTCTATTATGTTGAATATTTAACATTGTGTATTGTTTTATTGTATAAATTTTAAGTAAATTGTTTTGTGTGAAAGTGATATGATGTGTCAATATACAATATTACTACAAGTAGGAATTTGTTTTATTTTATCGTAACCAGTCGGCGGTTAACCACTAATTATGATGACCATTTAACTGAATTGATAAGCAAAGCAAGCGAACTAAATGGCATTTAAATAAATATCTACCCAGCCCATCCAATATTCAGTTTGTTATAAAAGGGAACACAGTTGTTTTCTTTTAAAAAATATGGTCAGCAGTGGACGTCGACAGGCTTGAGAAAATGGGGATTAAGACGCAGAATACATAATATTATTAAGATGAAATTATGGGGTTCTAAATATGTATAGCATGTCCCCAAAGTTTCCTCCTTTTCCATGGTATAAAGTTTGCGTTACCCTTCGGCTTAACGTGCAGCTATAGGTGGACCGGGCGACAGTGGGCCGCTCACTCCCCTCTATAGAGTCCCGTTGTCACCCTGCCCCGCGCCCCTGTACCGCGCGGGCGCGGTCAGAGTTAAGTGGTCGCATAGATTTAGCTACCTTTCAGAAAGCGGTCCACATAAAGCTTCCTACATTTCATTGTATTCATTCAATTGATGAGAATCAGATTTTGTATCTAAAATCTCTGATGAGAATAGTTCAGTTTGATTCAAGTCGTGAAGTACAGATTCTCTTTCCACAATAACGTATCAATTTCATCTTAGAATATAAGTCATGTATAATAATTCGATAGAGAACCACAAAGGTGTACTTACTATGCCATTCCCGTAGACTTTTGCACTACAACTTTTGGAAAGTCCTCAACAGCTCAACTATTCACATTTCTCGATCCAATATTCGAACTAATTCAATTCAAATATAGGGACTTTATTGTGCACCAATATTTAATCTAAAAATTTACACTACGGTTATAGAATAAAATAAACTGTGTACAATGGGTTTGGGAGTTTTTCGAGGAGTGTAGAAGCCTTATTATCATGCCTCAGTTCCTTGGACGTATTCTAATTTGTGGCCTCTGTAACCTATCTCTACAGGCAATTTATTAACCAATTCGGTATTTCATCATGAAAAAAAAATACAGATAGCGGTATGTTTTTTTTTATTAGAACCTAATTTTGTTTGTCCTACCTACAAAAAGTTTGTTTATTGCTCATACTAAACGACCTTGTATTTTTGTACTAATTTACTATAACAATTAGTACATACCTACTTTAGCCATAACACCAAACACTATACGACTTAGAACTCTGTGTAAACATTAGAGATAGGTATTCACGGCCCTTTCTATTATAGAGTATTATTGCCTGTTTATTGTGTTACTAGATAGTAATTCATTCTCTCTACTAGATCCTAGTTTCAAAACTGACATGAGTTGGATAATTTTTTCAATGAGTATATTGCTAACTAGCATCAAGAAGACAGCCTAGGTACATTTTACATAATCACAGATTCAGTCCACACTGAATTTTACATTGATATTAGAGGAAAATAATATGAATAAAAGTATGTTTTAATTACAAAGCTTGATTTCAATGTATCGAAGGGGGAGGAGTACTGAGTGCTGGAAGAGGATTCAAGAGGATCAATAACTAGCAGGAGTTCCCACAGCAGTGTGATTTGATTGAGATGAGAGAGCAATGAACAACAAAAATCACACATACAAAATGTTTATTTTTCAAGAAGTTTGTGTAACAACAAAAATCAACCTTTGTTAAGACCTTATCTTTTAAAACATATATAACTATTTACAGTTCCCAAAGTCTGCATTCGTCAACACAAACTCATGATATAAAATGCAACAAGGGTTATTTTCTTCACAAATGCTACACTAAGTTGTGACGGAGTTAATTCATATTATAGTATGTATGTCACAGTCAGTAAGTTTAAAAACCTTATTCCATATAACTCTTCAAAGTTAAATCATAAGCTGATGTGATTACAATATGATATAAGCTACTGTTAAGTTACGAATGATAGATCAGTATGCGTTTACTGTAGCTATGTGTATTCAAAAGAAAACTCTTACATATATCCTCCCCCTCCGTTACATCCTGCGTAACACACGAGCACAATATAATTGATCCCCATATCAAGAGAATCTAAAGCGAGCCCCATAATGTTGATTCGTAGTTTCCGAGACGGTCAACGTCTAGTGGACCGAAATTCTATGTAATATAATACACACTTGTGTAAATATTTTGTATATTTACTTCAAAAATAATGGTAAATACAATATTTAATTTGTATCTCTATCATACTTTCGAAAGGGGAGAAGAGCGAATGCTCACTGTGAGTCTAGCCGAGAGAGGGGAAATCCTTGCTGTCGTCCACCTTGGGCGGCACGGCCTGCGGGCGGGGCTGCGGGCGCTCCTCGGGCGGAGCCTCCTCACGCGGCGGCCCGCGCCCGCCGCGCCCGCGACCGCCGCGGCCGCGCCCGCGCGGACCCACTCCCCCGCGCCGCGCCGCGTCGCTGAACGTGAACTCGATGCCCAGCACGCGCTTCTGGCGGCCCACGCGCTGCGGATAGTCGGCGATATCGTACTCGTCATCGCTATCGTCATCATCACCGCCCTCCTTCTTCTTCTCCAGCATCACGAGGTTCTTCCACTGGCTCAGGTCCTCGCCCTCGCCCGCCTTGCGCAGATTGTACTGCGGCGCCGTTCGCTGAGCGTTACGCAGCGCCTTATACTCGTCCAGCGTGAGCTCGCGCGGCTCCTCCTCGGTGGGCGCGCCCGTGGCCTCGGCCGGCTGCGCGTCCCCGGCGCCCGCGGAGGCGCCGGCCGCGCCGCCCGCGACCACCTCCGCCGGCTTCTCCTCGCCCACCTCACCCTCGGATCCCGTCTTGTTGAGCTCGTCGATGTCGTCCTTGAGGGTGCCCCAGTTGTGCGGACCGCCGCCGTCGCGCTTGTCCACTGGCTTGACGCCCGTCTTGTCGGAGCCGGACCGGCGGTCGAACTCGCGCTTGCCGCGGCTATCGTACGCAGGCCTGGGCCCGCGCGGTCCATCGCGCGGCCCGTCGCGGTCGCGATTCTCCCGCGGTTCGCGGGGCTCGCGAGTTTCGCGCGGCGGGCGAGGCCCGCGCCTCTCGCCTCCCTCGGGGTTGTCGCTGAAGTTGCGCCGCTCGTAGTTAGGCCTGCGGTCGCTAAACTCGCGCCGGGGCGGCCGCGGTGCCCCGTCCTTGTTGTCGATGGCGCCGTTTTGCGGCCGTTCGCTGCGCTCGGCTCGCTCGCCGCGCTCGATCCGCTCGCCGCGCTCGGGCCGCTCGCCGCGCTCGACCCGCTCGCCGCGATCCTCGCGACGGCGCGGCGGTGGGCGCTCCGCATTGACGTTGCGATCGTTGGGTCGGGCAGGCCCCTTGCTCTTTTGTTGTTCGCCGCTCTTGCTCTCTTGGGTCTTCACATTTTGAGTCTCCTTGATTCCCTTTCTAATTACTGCACTGGCTCCCTTGGGTTTGGTTTCAGGCTTGCCCTTGTTTTCCTTTTCGGCTTCTTTGGTCTTTTTTTTGAGCTCCTTCGCCTGCTCTCGCGCTTTTAACGCATCAAGAGGATCGGACTCATCGTCCAAGAAAAGAGCGTATCTATTATCGACCCCCACACCGTAGGAATTCTCCATTGTGATCCTCTTGATGATTTAATCACACAAAATCTTGATGTTAATGGATGCACTTAGTAGGGCGACATTTTGCCTTATTTTATTGATTTCATTTAATATGGCGGACAAACGCGATCGCACTTACGCCATATGACGACAGGAATAGAGAAAAAGAATAGAAAGAAAATGGCCGACGAACTTTTTCTTTTTTAATTTGATTGATAATGTTTAGTAGTCTGTGATAATGTTGATATTGTCTATGGAAACTAGTGCTGCCACTACACAAAAATGAACCTAGAACGAAGATTTAAAAACATTTCATCTGTCGATGTCGGTCTGTCTGTCCGTCCGCCGCCGGATAACTTGAAACTACTAGAATTTCAATTTGAACCTACATCCACAAGTTGTAAATTCATTTTGTGGGTTTCCGTTCCCGAGCGAGCGCAAGCTCGGCAACGCAAAATTATTTATTGCTTTCGCTACACCGTCCGTCCGTCTGTCCGATGTTCAAAGGGCTGTATCTCTGCCCGTTGCAGAGATACAGCCCACGTAGCGAGCTGAAATTTTCACAACAGACGCGTACCCGCGGCGCATCCAACGACAAATACTCAAAATTAATAAAAGTTAAAATCTAAGGGGGGGTTAAAAAGTTTAATTTTGATGAAAGTTGGTATAGTGATAGCATATATCCTGGGATAACATATAGGCTACTTTTCACCGCGGCAAACTTTTCCCGCGGGAAAAATATTTAATTTTGATGCAACAGTGATAGCATATTTTTGGTGTGGCTGACGGAACGGAAACCTCCGTGGGCGAGTCCGACTCGCACTTGCCGGATTTTTCAAACAGTTGCACGTTGTAACTACTGCGTCGCCGTCGTTTCGTCCGTGTGAAATGTAATAAAATTATTTACAATGAAAACACGACATTGCAGACAATGAATTCCAAACCTTTATTGTGTACCAACGTCATTATTTGTAAAGAACTAGTATTGCACTTCGAAGCCTGGATGGTACACATCAGACAAGTTGACCTTTCTGTATGATTGATTGCTTGGTACATCTTATTTTATAAAGAATTTGGAACGTATACCTCCACATGAGAAGTTTTGGCGCCTACGAAAAAGTTACGTATATGTACATAGGTACAGTTCACAAATGTTACATCTAAACAATATACAAGACGGCTATGAATAGAAGTTTGATTTCTTCGACTAGATTAGCATTTCTTCTTACAAGGATCAGGAGGGGGTTTGCAGGGCCCACCGCCGCCGCCACCCCCGGTCCCGCCGAGACACGTCTCCAACAACAAGCCACAAACCATGTAAGGGTCGCAGTCTCCGGCCGGTCGCCTATCTTCAATAAATCCTTTACCCTTCTCCTTAATGCCTCTTTGGAGGCGAATAGAGGCTTTTCTATTCGCAATACCCCATGAAAATTTGTCAAACGGCGAAGTCTCAAATTTTCCAGAGAGTCTCATCCTATTTGTTGCCTCCTCCATGCCGTAATTTTTCATGTGCTTCATATGGTTTTTCTCCAACTTTTTAAGACATTCTTCTATAAACTGATATCCACCTTCACTACGCATTTTTTTCGTACTGAAGTTGTGATGCATTCCAACACCTGGATGTTTGGGTCCCATAGGTTTCGGGTGGTAGGTAATTTGCACTCCGTAATCTTCTGCTACTCGAGCCATAATATATCGAGAAGTCCACAAGTCATCGGCAGCTTTTATTCCTAACGTAGTTCCGACTTGCCACTCCCAACAAGCAAACATTACTTCTGCATTGGTGCCCTCAAAATCAAGACCAGCGTAAAGACAGGCCTTTGCATGGGCTTCGGACACGTCTCTTCCAGCTATGTATTTCGCTCCAACTCCACAATAAGAGAACTCATAATGAACTGCAGGGAAACCACCGCCCTTAGGCCATCCGAGACCCCACCCATCGACATCCAGCATAGTATATTCCTGTTCCAATCCAAACCAAGGTTCTTCATCCTTATGTATTTGGCACAAATCATTGCAAAATTTTCTGTGGTTCGTAGGTGCAGGTTCTCCTGTGCCTCCTAGATATACTTCACACATAATTAGAACATGTGGTTCACATCTGAAGGGATCTTTGTATACTGCAGCTGGCTTCAAGACCGTGTCGGAGTTATCGGTTGAAGCCAGCCCACAGGAGCTCCCGTCAAATGCCCAGGGCGGTGCCACTTCTGGGCAGTAAGGCGTACAGTTCAATATTCTATCTTTGCATCTCATGTTGATGCCCGAACCATCGATCCAAACATAGGTAGCTAACACTTTGTTGCAAGGTGTTGGCAGTCGCATATATCTGTCCATGACTTTCTTGTTCATTATATGATTGATAGAGTGCTTGAGCATGGTCCTCTTCGGTATGAGTAGGACAGTATGTAGTGCATTAACTGACCTGAAGATTTGCAAAAATGGTTCCATTTTCTTTTTGGGGTTTACTGTATTTTCTTGTTAAGTACTTAACAAAAATTTAAATTGTCTACGCAGACATTTTTGTCGAATTATTCGAAAAAGCGTACGTCACCAAAATTTAAACTATTTTTTAAATCTAATGCTGTAGCGTTTTGACTAAAACCTTCGAACTATATGCCAGTTCTACGACAAATTATTTAAAAAGTACCTATCTCACATGATGATTTTGTCATCATGGTAATAGTAAATTCTTTATAGGCAAGTTTCCGCTAAGAGAGCGCATACTCTATACGGATCACAATCTCCGGCTGGTCTGCGATCTTCTAGGAAACCTTTCCGCTTGGCGACCACACTTCTTTGGAGTCTCACGGAAGCCCCGCGGTCTGCCACTCCCCATCTACAGCTATCAAACGAAGCCGTTTCAAATGTACCCGTTAACCTTTTTCTATTCTCATCGCCGTCTCCGAGTCCATAATTCTTCATAAACGTTTCATGTTTCTCACACAAAACCCTACATACTTTCTCTATTTCCTTTATTCCTTCTTCAGATCTCATTTTACTCACACTAAAGTTGTGGTGACATCCTATTCCTGGTTCATCCTTACCCATTGGCTTGGGATGGTAGCTGATGATTACTCCGAACTGTTCTGCTATTCTACCAAGTAAATATCGGCCCATCCACAAATCATCAGCGGCTTTTATACCCATGGTGGTTCCAACTTGATACTCCCAAGAACCTTTCATAACTTCGGCGTTTGAACCTTCGTAGTCCATGCCGGAATAAACACAAGCCCTAGCGTGAGTTTCAACTACTTCTCTGCCGGCCACGTATTCACCTATTCCGCAATAGGAAAACTGCGATTTCAGTGCTGGAAAACCTCTTGACTTTGGCCAGCCGAGAGGCCAAAGGTCTGTGTCGAATATTGTGTATTCTTGTTCTATTCCGAACCAGGGTTCTTTGTGGGAAATCTTACTCAGCACCTTTGCACAGTGTGCTCTATAGTTGGTGGGTGTGGGTGTTCCATCCTCGTACATGGTCTCACAGAGGACTATTACATGAGGACATTTGCGGAATGGATCCTTGTATAACGCCGAGGGAATAAGCAGCGTGTCAGAGTCATTAGTTTTAGCTTGTCCTGTGGAACTCCCGTCAAAGGTCCATTGAGGCACCATAGATATGTCGCAAGGTATTTTACCTAGAATACGATCTTTAGAACGCATTTGAATCCCACTGCCATCGATCCAAACGTAAGTTGCAAATATTTTGTCTTTCGGTAGTTCTAGATTTATGTAATGATTGTAATGTACATTAATAGGGCTGTCTACTTTCGATAGACCAGACGTGAAATGTTCTTGGCATACATTTCTAACGCAACTCTTTTTAATCGCAGTTAAAGATTTAATTAACACATTACTATAAAAAAATCTTTTTGATATAAACATTTTGGATGTACTCGTACGTACCTATAAAAACTATTAATTATTTACAGATTTACAGTAAAATGATTTGTTAAGTTTTATATCTAGAGGGTTTCGATACTATTACATCTACTTGAAAACTAGTGGGCATCGACTGAAAAAATATATTTCAGAGAACAAAATGGAGTGGAAAGTACCTAGAACAGGCATTCCCAGTAGTGGATTACCTACCTATTCATAGACGAGGTTGGCACTTCCTGTATGTACAGCCCAGTACAGCTCAGACCCTACTGTGGTCGACAACTCGAAAAACTGATGGTATGATGTAAAAAAATTATAACATTTGTTTAAAAAAAAACTGTAACTTTTTGTTTGAAGAACAAACACCTTTTTCTTTTAGTTATTTAATAAAGATGTAACTTGGCCTCCATTAGGACTTTATAAAGGCCTTTGAAAAAGTGCTATGTATGATACCTTTGTCTAATTAGATTTTTTTCTGAATAAACATTAATTTGTCTATGGTTTAGCCGGTCAATCCTCAGACCAAATATGGGTCAATCATATTTGTCAGGTGCTTTTGGGGGGTGGGTGGGACACGTTCCAGGAAACAGAAATTTCTGTCAAGAACACATAGTGTCTTAACTTTTACTACCGACGACGTCCATTATCTATAATGGAAGTAGGTAGTATAGTCGCCGTAGAGTTTAATGACGGCTGTGCGAAGTTGCCCCGTTGGCTGATTTCTGCGCAATGATAATTGTCGGTGTCAAACGGGAGCAGTGCGGGCTCAGATTAGAATGTGCGGGGGTTCACTAGAGACGCACATTCAATTTCAAGAAATAGCTCATTGACTCCATCAACCGAATCAAACTTTCAAGTTTTTTGTAGCACACTATCGCGCTTTCGCACAAGGCACACGTAGACTATAAACACTGTCACTGTCAGCGACTCAGTGATGCGCAAACGTTCTTTAGTCTGTGGTGCAAACAATTTATGACTTTAGTTATTCTGCCAGTCGTCAAGAAATCTATTTTTACGGGATTTATCCAAGTACTATTGTACTTAATACTTACAATTTCATGCTGACTACCTACAGAGTGAACAACTGCGGCCTAATCTACTACTACCTACCCACTGTGTGTGCCAAAGAGAAGTGTGAGGGTGGCTGAAGGCTGACAGGGCTGAGCGGTGCGGTGCCAGTCAGCCAGTCTTGGCCAGTGCCCTTTACTATTTTTGGAAATTGCACAAATAGAATACCACATCGGTTCAACGCAAATGGAAACGTAAGATTGCTTGCTAGCATTTTGAAGTAGGACAAGAGTGAAGAGGACTGCATTAGAACTTCATTGAGTATAGTTTATTGTAAGCTTGTTTGCTGGTATTAGTATATCTGCTACTACTTTCAGGATAAATGCAAACTCCGCGTTCCTGTGCAACTACGAGGTGATGCAAATCCTGCAGGAGTTGAAGGATAACACACAGAAGAAGCATAAGAGGGAGGGCTCGCTCGCCACTGTCACTTATGAGGTAATAAATATTATCTATTCTATACTATTATAAAACTGTAAAGGTAGCATTCGGATCTGAGCAGTCGCTGTCCGGCAATCGCAGCGACGGCCGTACCTGTCTATATGGATTTGGTTCTCCATACAAATCCATATAGACAGGTACGGCCGACGTTGCCCAGCAGCGACTGCTCAGATCCGAATGCTACCTTAACAGAAGCATTTCTGTACATTGAAGGGGTTTTTGAAAAAGACTTGGAATACATTATTTAGGCTTATCTGACCTAAAAACACTTAAAAATTCTTGTCTGTCTGTTTGATCACACTAAAACTACTGGTCCGGTGTGAACCAGTTTTTATTTATTTTTTATTTATTTATTTGGTGTACTTGGAATTTATAAATTCCAACCCTCTAAAGGGGTGAAAAGGTAAGATCTTTATGGGAACAAAAATTTAAAGATCAAATTTACATGTTGTGGGCAACAGTAACATATACAAATACTTTTTATTGCGCGAACAATTTTAACATTGTGTCCAAATCCAATTAGGTATATAAAAAACAACAATACATTCAATAAACTTAAATTAAAATGTCACATAAAACTATAAACAAAATACATTCAATTATAATAAATCATACACAAACAACAAAATCCCCACATTAAAATTAGCAACACATTTCCAATAGCAATGCTTTAAAGTTTGTGTTTCTTTTAACGCAAACTGTTTGTAAGTGTCTTTACACATAAGCTTATTAATTCCACAGGCATTTTGTTGTATGAGGTCATAGCTTAGTGTAGGTAGAGGGTTATGGTTTACTGGTATGGTAGGTAAGAAGTAACAAATTAAAAGCCAACAAAGTGTACCTACATCATACAAATTCTTATGGGTTGTTGTGGCGTCCAGCCTCCTTTGACTGATGACATGGCTGGCAGACTAGAACTTTGACTTGACAGGACTGAGGAACGGACGACAAAAAAAAACAGACGACGATCTTGACAAGACCAGAGAAAACGGGCTAATATATCTTCGACAAAGATTTTGGCTTTTAATTCTCCGACCGTTCATGGGTTTAATTAAAATATGATTCACACAAAACTAGCTCTGGTCACTAATAAACCAGATTTTGTTTGCCTCCGTTCCAGACAGTCCACTACCTGCAAAACACAGAATGCAAGAACCAGAGCGCCCAGTCAATCCAGAAGTTCCTTGAAGCAATGAAGCGCTTCAAATTGACAAAGACGGAGAAACTAATGATGGTGAACACACCTCCGCGAACAGAGCTGGAGATTCAGTTGGTGAGATTTTATTATGATCCATATGTGCTGTGCACTTGTAATTTACATCTGAGATATTCATCTTCTGCCGAAAAGTTAAAAAAATCATCATCATCATCAAAAATCAATTGTACTATAATTTGCACTTATAGTCCCTTTAGAATTTTTGGGCAGTTGTGTAGTCACAGATTGCACGTTGCTGACTGTGTTTACAGTGCCGTATGCTTATGCGACATAGTGTGATAGGTACATAGAGATGTCCAAAAACTTGAAAAGTTTGATTCTGTAGATCGAATCACTGAACTATTACTTGAAATGAATGAGCGTCTCTAGCGAAGCTACCTCCAGCTACCCCCCTTTGACACCTAAATTTAGTCATTGCTTAGAAATCAGCCAACTTGACACAAATTCTATGGAGACTATACCTTCCATCTTTGATTGATACAAATTAAAAATACTGCTCAAGGGAAAATAGATTCGCGTTGTTATAGAATATGCTATGTTCTAGATCTAGAGACTTGCTCAATGCTAATCAAATAGCTGAAACTATACAAAATTAACGTATGTGAAAAATTCAATCGACCGAAATAATCTGACAGGCAACCATAGTTGCCTTGGCGCTTGACTCTTTAAAGTTTTACGCGAAAATAGTAGCCCGGACATTTGAGTGACAATTTTGTTATAATTTCAGGTGATCCAAGAGAGTGAAGAAAGACTATCGGAGGAGGACGTCTGCTCCATAATCGATATAGTTAATCAATTTCTGCCTGCCAATGACAACAGTTGAAGAATGACATGTCTGACCAACCAGCCGCTATACTTATGATTAGTTATTTTGATAACGTCAGCCTGCTGACGCCCTCTGCTGGTCAGCTACCAACCAGCCTGCTGGTCACATGACATTCAGGAGTTTGAAGGCTGGAGCGGAACCAGAATGACCATGGGAAATGTTATTATACTGATGGTAAAAATAATAATTCCTTTGATACTTGATTAAAATTAATCAAAATATTTAATACTTATACATTTTCTATTAATAATGCAACAAATGTCTAGGAGTCTTTCTTGATCTAAAAAAGGCATTTGACACCGTCTCTGTCCCCATACTTGTACAAAAATTGGAAAAAATAGGAATTAGAGGTACATCCCTGGAACTCATCAAGAATTACTTAAGCGAACGGCAACAAAGGGTAAAAATTGGAAATTACACTAGTGGAGACGCTGGAATAAGTTATGGCGTCCCTCAGGGTAGTGTCCTGGGCCCGACCCTGTTCCTCATTTACATAAATGAGCTATGTAACCTCAAAGTGTGTGGATCCCAGGTCTTCTCATATGCTGATGATACGGCAGTGATTTTCTCTGGCGCAACTTGGAGTTCTGTGCGCGAGAAAACTGAAAAAGGAATTGCAACAATCGCCCGGTGGCTTGGGACCAACTTACTCACACTAAATTATCAAAAAACTAATTATATGTGCTTTACACTCTATAACCGAACACAACCTAATGCGGAATATGATATAAAAATACATAACTGTGATCTGTCCCAGCCCCGAGATGATACCTGTACCTGCCCAAGCATTTGTAAAGTGAACACTACCAAATACCTAGGAATTATGATCGATCAAAGGCTATCATGGCATGCACAAATTGAACTAGTTAGTAGCCGAGTTAGAAAGTTGATTTGGATTTTTAAAACCTTAAGGCACGTAGCTTCAAAACCCCTGCTAAACAAAGTGTATGTGGCACTGGTTGAATCTATTATAGGGTACTGCATTCCCATTTGGGGAGGGGCATTAAAATCCAAATTCCTAGAAGTGGAAAGAGCACAGCGGGTGCTACTAAAGATTATGCACTTTAGACCATACACTTTTCCAACTGAAACGCTCTATGCTACATGTGATTTATTATCGGTAAGAAAACTATATATCGTACGTACAATAATAAAAAAGCACAAGTCACTTGTTGTCGATCCCAAAATTCTGGATAAAAGACGTAAAGACATTGTAGCTACAGTACACAACATCAAAACTTCTTTCGCTGGTTATCAATACCAAAAACTGTCAACCCATTTATACAATCAAATTAATAAAAAAACTGATATATATACAAAGAAACACGCAGAATGCAGAAAAATTGTAACAGATTGGCTAAAAACTATTGACTATGACGAGGTAGAATCGCTTTTGCACTACATCACCTAAAGGATACATGCTTTCACACCAACACCAATACACACACACACACACACACACACATCCATCACTATAAATTTAATATTGCATGAACACAATAACTATTCTTAAGTAAATACTAAAATAGAATAAATACATGTTATAATAATATTATTGTTACCTGCTGTCATTAGTTGGATTACTTTATTCCTAGTTTGTTTTAATATGTATAAGTTATTAAGTATATATAATATGATATAATATAATATAATTAATAATAAGTTAATACTTTAAAACCATACCATGGCTATGGAAGAGCGGGGCCTTCTGGTACAGGTGTTTTACCACCTAATAGAAGACCTCAACCTAGTTAAGGAAACACTTTATTGGTTGCCTAATAAACAATTTATTTAATGAAGTTTTATTATTATTGTGCAATAAGCAGGCACAGCAAATGATTGTGGTCCGGATAGTAAATAACTGTGGAAAATAAAAATAAAATTTACTTTGTAACAAAAATGACACACGTAGATTTGAATAAATAAAAGTTAAAAATATTTTTTACCTAAAGTTGTGTATGTTATTGAATTAATACAAATATAAATCAACCTGCTGATATGAGAACAAGCAGTCATGCTGCCTCACAGATATTACATTTTACGTAAATCTTGAGAGAATTTTTAAATCGTAGGTTCTATCGATGTCGACTGTGGTTCGAAGACTAGGCTTCGTGCCGGTAGTGCTGCTGTGTTTCACCGGGCAACTTTCAACGTGGCAGCAGATTACTAGGAGCTGCTATGATCTTACTTTGACGAAACGCGTATTTGACAAACAAGCCCCAATTCTCCTTCATGGATTTTCTGTTCCTGTTTCGCTGGAGGCATGCAAACATAATCACAAACATCCAACACCCGAGAACAAGCATTTATCGATCAGATAAACGCTTGCTCCGGCAGTGATTCGAACCCGGGTCTCCAAGTACAGCAGGCAGAGTCACTATACCAACTGGGCTACGGAGGCGACATCATTGTCACGTGTATTATAGAGAATGTCTACGAAACTATAGGTACCTAGTTACATATTTTCAGTTTTAGAACAAAATAATTTCAATTTGAGGTCGAATGGAGAGATATAAAGATGCTCTTTCAAGTAAATTGCCGATTCCTGTTACTGATCAGGTGGAAATCAATGATTTCTATGTCGATTTCTTCACGACACTGTCTCAGGAATTCGGTAATATTTTTAAAACTAGGAAAATTAATATTAAAAACAAGTTTAAATTTAGTGACTGGGCAACCACTGGTATTCGGAAAAGCAGGACCAAGTTATTTGATTTGTACAACGAAAAGTCTTACAGAGTTGACGACAGATTCCATGAATATGTCAAAAATTACTCTAAAATTTTTAGGAAAGTTTGTAAAATAGCCAAGTCATATTATTTAAGTAATAAAATTAAAAATTCGGATAATAAAGTTAAAGCAGTATGGAAAATCATAAATAATGAAACTGCCAAAACTAAACCACGTGAAAATGAATATGCAATCAGAAATAATGGTAAAATAATTAATTCTAAAACAGAAGTAGCAGAGTCCTTTGAAACTTTTTTCACTAACATCCCTATTAAAACCACCGAAGCTCTGCATTCATCGCCTATTCTTGCCGAAAATTTGCTTGTAAATAACGTTACAATATGTGAAACAGTTTTTAATTTTAGACACATAAACTCTCTAGATATTATTAAGGCTTTTAAATCATTAAAACTAAAATCTTCTGAAGATCTATGGGGAATGTCTGTTAAAGTAGTTAACTCAGTCATAACGATTATTGCGCCTTACTTAGCTTTTATATTTAACATGAGTATTAATCAAGGTATTTTCCCTGACCTAATGAAGCAAAGTAAAATCATACCACTGTTTAAATCTGGTGACAAACTAGATCCCAGTAATTTTAGACCAGTGTCAGTTCTCCCCGTGCTTAGCAAGATTTTCGAAAAGATCATACTGAATCAACTGCTTTGTCATTTCAATCTCAAACAACTTCTTCACGATTGTCAGTTCGGATTTACTAAGGGACGATCAACCACCGACGCAGGAGTCATGCTTGTTAAGCATATTTTTGATGCTTGGGAAGCTTCACATGATGCAATAGGCATCTTCTGCGATCTCTCCAAAGCATTTGATTGCGTTAATCACGAAACCTTGCTACTCAAATTAAAACATTATGGCGTGAAAGACAGAGCATTCGAATTACTTAAATCTTACCTTGAAAATAGAGTACAAAAAGTTGATATAAATGGAGTTAAATCATCTGGTTCAGTTGTGAAAATGGGGGTGCCCCAGGGCTCAGTTCTGGGTCCTTTTCTTTTTCTTGTATATATAAATGACTTGCCATTTTTAATACAAAACATGTCCAACATAGTATTATTTGCCGATGACACTTCTCTGATTTTTAAAATTAGCAGAAGAGCTTGTGATCTTCCTGAGGTAAACAATACTCTCACACAAGTACTTAACTGGTTCAGCATTAATAATCTAGCATTAAATACAACAATAACTAAATGTATTAAATTTTGCCTACCAAATGTAAGACATGTAGTTAATAATGTAACTTTAGGTACAGAAAGATTAGAATTTATCAAAAGCACGGTGTTCCTAGGTATAACTATAGACTCATCTCTTCAATGGGGGCCCCACATAGCTTCACTAGCTGGCAGACTAAGCTCGGCCGCCTACGCCGTTAGGAAAATTAGACAATTAACAGATATTGCTACTGCGAGATTAGTCTATTTCAGCTACTTCCACAGCATCATGTCATACGGCATCCTACTGTGGGGTCAAGCGGCAGATATAGAAACCATCTTTATTTTGCAAAAGAGAGCTGTTAGGGCGATCTATAATCTACGTTGTAGAGAATCATTAAGAGAAAAGTTTAAAGAAATTAATATATTAACCGTTGCCAGTCAATACATTTTTGAGAATATTTTGTATGTCCGCAAAAATATATCTCTCTTTTTGAGGCACTGTGATATGAACACAGCTTATGTTACAAGAAACAAAAACAAACTTGTACCACCACAGTTAAGGCTTAGTAAGGTCAGTAAATCATTCACGGGGCAATGTATACGCTTCTACAATAAACTACCAGAAGAAATCTTAAATATGAATGACAGAAAATTTAAGACTCACATTAAACAACAACTTTGTAAGAAAGCTTATTATAAAACAGTCGATTATCTAAATGACAAAGATGCCTGGTGTTAATGTTACTTCAGCCTCGCACAATCTTTACAAAATAATGTTATGTACAAACTTGATTTTAAAAGATGTGTTGCGGAAGTTTGTTGCGCCGCTTCTTCTTCCCAGCTCTATATAACACCTTGGAGGCGGTGGTAGATAAAAAATTGACGTTGTATAAATGTACCTAGTGTACTTACATGCAATAAAATACTTTTGAATTTTGAATTTTGAGGAATAGAAGCGATACCTGCGGGCCAATCGCGCAAATTTTGAACGATATTACCAAATCCAAACCAACCGAAAACGTTCAATTCAATTCAATACTCTTTATTGCACATAATAACAAAAAACAGAACAAAATAATACAGTAGACTAAGAAGGTACATCCAGGCGGTCTTATCGCTAAAACCGATTTCTTCCAGACAACCTTTGGTTACAGGATATTAAAGAAGAGAAAGGTAGGTTGTGCAGCTAGATAAAATATATATATAATTATGTATTTTAAAAACTCTATACACTATAATATATACATAAATACATACATACATAATAGCAATAACGATGACAACTGAACAAAGGTTCTAAATAATATGTAATGGAAAAAGGGAGTGGAATGATCAGGTAGCGAGAAACAGTTGCTTAACTTGTCTCTTGAACGCATTTAGACATTTCGCGTGTCTGATCGGGACAGGTAAGGAGTTCCAAAGACGGATAGCGTGAAGTGTGAAGGAGTGATCATAGAATTTAGAGGCGTGAGCAGGGACATGAAGGCGAAGGTTTTCTGCGGAACGAAGAGGACGGTCGTGAGTAGAAGAAAGGAATTGAAAACGTTCTTTAAGATAGCTAGGAGTTGTTGGATTGAAAAGGACAGAATAGAGAAGAGAAAGAATATGAGCATCCCTGCGACGACGAATTGGTAGCCACATCAGCTGGTTACGAAAGTCGGAAACGTGATCATACTTGCGCAGACCGAAAATAAATCTAATGGCAAAGTTTTGGAGACGCTCAAGTTTGTTGAGCTGATCCACCGTGAGATCCGGGTAGCAAGCGTCGGCGTAGTCTAGGATGGGTAAAAGTAACGTTATGCAGCATCCACACGTTTGGCAGACCTTTAAGCGTATCCCAGACACGCGGCCTGCGGTGGCGGCCTACCGCAGGCCGCAACCTCAATATGCAAACGCAGGCCGCGCGTGTCTGAAGCCACACATACATTGCTTAAGGTATACAACAGGCCGCCACCGCAGGCCCCGTGTCTGGGATCCCCTTTACAAACGCAAGCCAAACAGCTCCACACGTTTGCATTTGCACATCCTGTATACGTCAGGGTTATCAACATGGAACACCAGACTACTCTATTAGGTATACTTTAGTTTGGACAGATTATAAAAATAATGAGCTGTGTGTTTTCATTATCAGCTATATCGCCAGTTATGTAAGGTGTTATCGACATACGGCTAGTGATGTATCCGAGTAGATATCCAATTCGATGTTGTTAATAAATCACGGATATTCCGGCCATACCACTGACCTGTAATAAAGGTCCTAAGTATTATAAGCTGTGTAAGATTAAATGAATAATAATAATTACCATCCCTGAAATCCGTCAACCAGCCTGATCTTCTTGAGGCCGTCAATAAATACTATCTAAGAACATGCGCTGAAGACATAGGTACCTACCAAACGTTTGCAAGAAACCGCATTCAAAGTTAAGCCGTTTTTGAGATGTATGGTAAAACACAAACACCTTTTACCCCAAATGCGTTACGCACGTGTATAAGTGTATACCTCCTCGTGGGTAAAAAATTCGCTTAAACGCGGATAATCGGATATTTGCGATCCCATAACTGTAATGTTTATTGAGGTATGTACATATTTTAGCTCTCGATTGTCATTTAGATTTGATACGACGCAGAAGTCGAACGGTAAGCGTTATTTTAACTATTTTCCATAATAATCCTATCGACTCCCACTGTTGGACATGGGTCTTCCATAATTCTCAGACAGCCTGATAGAAAAACGGTCACTGTCGACCTTATATTCTAAGGGCCAAAAGCAACATTGTTCTGTGTTAAAAAAACCTAATTTCTCTTGAGTTTGTGAAACGCTCCAAATCGTCCAATGGCTATTTACAGTGGCGTTCGTTGGGTATCTGCAATGCCTTTCAATACGAACATTTTTTTTAAAGTTGGTAGTTATGCCGCGAAAACTAGAATTTTATTGTACAATTTGAGGCCGATTGTACATGGTTTAAGTTTTCTCGCAATCGAAGTGAAAAGCAGAGTGTTTCACTCGAGACTAAAACCCAAGCTCAAGGTCCAAGTGTTTCCACTGACGTGCTGCGGTCGACTGCAGTTTACGACATTTTGCAGATTTCTCCTAGAGTCCAGAATGCCTAAACTAACTCTATGGGTAATGGAAGCCAGCCCCCCGTCGTGGGCCGTGAGGATGCTCGCAGATATCCTCGGCTTGGAGCTGGAGCTGAAGGATGTGGACTTCGTGGCCAAGGAACATAAGAGCCCTGAATTTGTGAAGGTAAGGAGGTCACACATATAACACGCGACTAGACTCTTTTAATCATCGACCTCCACCGCGGGTTAGGTGAAAGAGATTTATTTGAAATAAGCTTAACCCTTTTGTAACCGTATCATTTATTTTATGAGTTTATGGGGTTGTGTGTGACGTGTGAGTTGGAAACTTGGCATTGGAATTTGTCCTAATAAATTCTTTTGCTTATTTTTTTTTAATTTAGAGCGTCCTCGGTGGCGTAGTGTGGAAGACGCGGCCTGTCTCATCGGTCGAGAGGTCCGAGTTCGATTCCCGGTCATAGCCCGACCGCGGATCGGGCTATAGATTGAACTCGATGCCACATGGATCCCCAAGGGATCCAAAAGAGGGGAGCCAATTGGACGGAGGGGATTTTTCTCCTATATTTACTGACTGCTCTCTAACTGTGAAGGAAACCTACATACGCCGTAGAAGGAATTTTAGGCGCATGTTGAAGTCCACCAACCCGCACTCGGCTAGTGTGGTGGCCTATAGCCCGTACGCCCTCGTTGAGAGGGTAGGCCTGGGACCCAACTTACTTAATAGGCTGTTGATTTTTGAGCAAATAATAAAAAATAAAATAAATCCTTTACATTGATTTTAAAACACTCACAGCATATAAATGTTTTTTTGCAGCGCAACCCAATGGGTACTGTTCCAGTGTTACAAGACGGCGACTTCATCATTTCCGAAAGGTATTTGTTGACATATTATTAAGGTAGGTTAGTTACTGACCACTATGAACTCGATGAGGTAGGTAACTTAACTACCTACTTACATTTCTTGAACTAAAACCGTTAGCAACTTTTCGGCTCATTTCTACCGTTTGATTTGAACACAAACCTTGCGCGAATCATCGCTAAATTATAATTAAAAACTTGTTAAATAAAAAAAAACAAAATATCATCACCCGGCAAATAGATAATAGTAGATATAACCACAGAATAGATAATATATAACTCGTTACTGTTACGTTTTTAGATTAGTGTCTGAGGCATTAGATAGTATATTATTATCTCTAAATTTCGATCAGGATTCTTCCAATTTGGCACAATCTTTGAACCTCAGCACAGGACATGAAGACATACAGTAATTAATATAGTGCTTCCCCACAGCCACACAATTAACAAGTACCTACTGGAAAAGTACGGTGGGCCGCACAAGGAGAGACTATACCCGAGCGACATCAAGGCGAGGGCGCTCGTCGACCAGGCCAACTACTTCGACACCGGCATCGCCTTCATCCGGGTCAAGATTGTTGCTGTGAGTTGTACGCTGGTTGTGGGAGCTTCGCCCCCATATTTTGGATTCGATTTTCACTAGGGACAGATAACTGTCTACAATTTGGACCTGGATGTGAATTGTCCTGTCCTTGAGTTCTGGCAGGAGAAAATCCTAATTTGGATTAGACATGGTGTATAAATAGCTAGTACCTATATTTATTTATTTTAGTCCATCTGGAGCAAGGACGATCCAAGGTAGCCTAACTGGTACGCGGTCTTCCTAGTTCACTCATTTGCATCAATCAATGGCCATTCGACTCTGCGACTACTGCCACTTGGCTTGCCTAACATTTCGCCTGTCGATGACTCTAGTTCTTCGTAGGATTTCTTTCTTCAAAGAAACTTCGAGCGTGACTCTATAGCTCGCAGCGACTTGTGGATCTGGCCCACCGAATAACTTCTCTCCAATTGCAGCTGCCAGCAATATTCAACGGCGAGAAAGGCCTCACTCCAGCTGCCAAGGAGCAGGTGGAGGAAGCTTACAGCATCATGGACTTGTACTTGGAGCGGGCCCGGTACGCCGCCGGCGACCACCTGACTCTCGCCGACCTCAGCCTGGGCACGAGCATCCTCGCCTTACACAACGTGCTTAAAGTTGACCCTACCAGGTACTTCCAACTTAAGTATATTATATAGCCACCTAACTTCTTGAATAATAATAATAAATAGTTTGGACAAATTTACACACGGCTGTTTAGTCCCAAACTAAGCCGAAGCTTGTAAATGGGCGCTCAACAACTGATAAATATACATAAATACTTCTAAATAAATACTTAAATACATATACACACCCAGAATCCGAAAACCAACAGTAATGCTCATCACACAAATGTTGGTCCCGGGTGGGAATCGAACCCACGACCTTTGGCGCAGTAGGCAGGTTCACTACCACTACGCCAACAAGCCATTCAATAAAGACTGACTGCGCAGAACTGAATTATAGGTCTCATCAGCGGGGTGCGGTGCGCTTGATCGAATCGAGCGCCCTATTGGTAGATCAGACCGAATCGAGCGCGGTATTGGTAGATCAGCAAGATTCAAAATATTGCTGCAAAATCAACAAACAAAACGTTACTAATGAGTTCTGTTTGCTGTTGTAGATTCCCCCGTGTTGTTGTATGGCTCGCCCGTCTGGAAGAGGAGCCCTATTTCAAGAACATCGCGGTCCCCGGCGCCGCTGTGCTAGCGAAAACTATCAACTTTTACTGGGAGAAAAACAGGCAATAATGAAGAAATCAAGGACGTTTCTGAAATAATAAAAACATTATAATAAATAAATTCTTTATTTCCAGACCAGGGAGTATTTATGATGTATGGACATGGTCAAAAGTCACTCATCGTCAAATACTCTTCTATACTAAAAATAATAATACCTTAATATTTACAATTGAATAGTTATTTATCATACCGAAAAACTTAGCCCTAGCAAGTAGCATTAACAAGATTAGATAAATATAATATGTAAAGGATAACCATGTCTACCCATGATAATAGTAGGCTGCATCCAAATTACAAAATATGATGTAAAATTATACCAAAGTGCTGGTCCCATCCAGCACTTTACATAGTCACTGTGGTGGAGGCATGAGGTCAATACTATTGAATAGCATTTTTTGGGGCTTGTGGAAGCCTACATCATCAGAGATTAACTTCCGAGCCTCATTAAATTCTTAGCAAATGCAATACATGGAAATGAGTACATGTCAAATTATCGCTTTGGTAACACCATCTCTCCCTCATAGCTGCCTCCGTGCTGCCCATCTCTATCAATATCTGACAAGTCGTCCCTGACTGCCATATCATTATATTTATGTACTCTTCGAACCAGAGCAGCATGACGACTGCACTGGAGGTTCATCATCAACAACCAGGACTCGTGTTGATCTTCTGGCATCGGTCTGGGCGCTCTGGTCAAACCTGTCGACCATCTCCCTGGTTAGATCTAAAAACAACTCCTCGACACCTTGATTTAGTTTCGCTGATGTGTAGAAATGTTTTGCATTGACCGCATTCGCGTAACTCTCGGCTTCCTCTAGAGGTACAGTTCTTTCATGTTCCAAATCGATCTTGTTTCCAGCTATCATGAGCACAATTTCTGGTCCTAGCATCTTTTTAAGCTCCTTTACCCAATTTTTAACCTTCCCAAATGAATCTTCGTCAGTAATATCGTATACGAGGATGGCGCCATTCGAGTTGCGGTAATATATTGGCCCTAATGCGTGAAATTTCTCTTGACCAGCTGTGTCCCAAATGGAGAGATTGATACGTTGTCCGTTAAAATTTATTTTTTTGTTAAGGAATGTTGCCTGCAGCGTAGTAAGGTGTTTATCATTGAACTTATCTTCGATGTAGCGTAGTAACAGAGAGGTTTTCCCCACACATCCCTCTCCTAACAATACAACTTTAAAATTGTACGCACCGCTGGCAGCAGTAGTAGCAGTCATGGTTGTAGTAAACAATTAGCGAATATTTGCTTCAAAATCAATACCTATTCACGCAACAACACTCATGTAATCACAGTGATCAACAATGAAGTCACTTCAATTCAAAATGTCTGTCAGTCACAACACAAAACCGAAAGAAAATGAATGAATGAAACAGCTGGAAATTGAGTAGAGTACGATGCGTTCTGAGGCTACGATCCGAAAAAATGTTTTGGTTGGTAGATTTCGCATAACGTTTCAAGATTTTCCTTTACTCCGTAATAACTACAAAGGGCAGGTCCTAAAGATGTCTCAAGAGAATTTTCATATGGTGATAGGTCTCCAGAACGTTGGAGTTGAGTCCACGATAGAAAAAATGTTTAAGAGACATCACACAAGACTGTATGGTTTTGGATACCTTTACTTGAAGACATTCAGAAACTAGAAATGAAATACAAATTCGTGCCATCTATGTTGCTTGATTGCAATGCAACATTCATACCTAATTAAAATCACGACACGCGCTACGGTAGATGTCGCTATCTGTAATCGTAAATAAGGTGTCAGGAAAATAATGGAGAAATTTGTGGTTAAAAAATAAATTCAATTTTTTTTATCAACCAGCCTGATTACAATGTTACCTTTTTTCATGTTCTTAAGTCTTGATTTTCTTGTACATGTAGGAGTATAATGGGAAATAAACTTGCAACTAAGCACGGAGGCGACATCTAGAGTCATTAACATGAAGTTTTTTCAAGTTACGTCCAAGTCAACTTCGTCACTGACAACGTCCTTGCTTTGCAACTTTCAAACTTATTGCAACGGAAAACGGCAGTCACCGAATTCGGAATTGGTATTGTCGCTACTTCGGGCGGGTTCGTTCGGTCGCCGCTGCCTGCCTGCCAGTGCTTGCTTCAAACGGCAGAAACGTGTACGGCGAAGTGCGATCGACTCGTCGATGCGCTGCTGTCTCGCCGCGCTTGTCAATTTAACAGTTTTATCGAAACGCGTGTGTAAATAAACAAATTATTACTTTTCATTTCAAATTAATGATGAAGTGATACAAATGTTTGTTATAATCGTGTCTATTTACAGTGAAGCGTTTGAAAGAAAATCGTAACCGCTTCTCGCAATGACAAGGGAGAGCACTCTGTTGCCTTTTGAGAAACCGGAGGCATTGAAATGTTTCATGTGGTCTAATTGATGCCTCTTTTACGTAAATAAGTGTATTATTTGCATGTAAGGACTACTGTGAATCGTTTTAGTGACACTTTGAAGTATAAATAATCGTCTTTTCGACTTGGTCGTTAGTCGTCTACACGTTGAAAATGAGTGTTTTAAGTGGTTTGAGCAAGGCCGACTTCAAAATGGCAAGCGATGGTTTGCTCGAGCTGCCGGAGGAACGCCTCCGCAGCATCATGCGCACGGAGCCCATCACCGACGTCTACCACGTCGAGCAGACACCCTTTGCAAGGTTACATCTTCATTTCAAACTTAAATTTAGAACTAGGTTTATTCCCTCAAAAATGCCTCTGACTTTTTTCGAGGTCCTTTATAGTGCCAAGAAAGCAACCCATATTACATTTTTCAAACAGCCTGTATAATTTTTATTCAAAATAGTCATTCATGCATTGCCATTCATTTCCAAATATTATGTTGTCTGTACATTTTTCTAAATATACATTCAAAAATTCAAGAGTAGTCAATAGACCATTGGATGCAGATTAAAAATCTTAGTTAATTTATTATTATTATTTCTTTTTTGGCGGTCCAGGGCAATTTTATTTTTAGGAAAAATTCAAGGCCAGTAAAGTTAATGTTAGTAGGTATTACAATCAAATGTTTTTATTATTATCTTCAAGGTAGGTATACCTCTACTTTAGTACCTAGTAGGTTATTTATAATACCTTCAAATTAAAGCAAAGGCCTTGTATGTTAAACTTATGTAATATGTTTGAACACAATATTCTCAAAGTATTTAAACATTTTCCACTCAACTTTTGAAATTTCCAGGTTGTATTGCCTATCACCTTCAAGATAAAGAATGACTGATGAAGTGTGAACAGTGTGATAAAGATAGTAATAGATAAAAATGTTGTTTGCACCGACATGACTTGAATAGTTTTACAAGTTACATGTAGATCATCAGAACAAATGTAGAATTAGAATTTTATCGTCCTAGCTGGTTTGTTTTTTTAAATGCCGACTAAAATTCATCACTTTGTACTAAACTAGCAGATAAAGAGATATACGTAGGAAAACTAAATTTACAAGCATCTAAAAAGCAGATAAAAAAAAAACTTGTATATTACTTACTCTGTGTTATTACTAAAATCTCAAGTTTGTATGTTGGGAATATGGCAGCGGAGGTCATTAAGTTTATTTACCTGGACTTAAAATTGAATTGAGGTGATTCAATTTCAAATTTGATAATTTCTAATGCGATGTAAATACATAAAATGTACTGTTATAGGAGTTTTTTTATGAAAATTACATGCAATGCATGGCTAGGACCTCCTATTAAGTATAGGTACATACATAAAAAACTGTAGCAAGAGATCCCAACTCTTCCACAAACAGAATTTTATGAAGTTATTAAATGAACTTAGATTGATTTACTCCGATTGTTTATATTATGAATCTGTCCACATGACAATTATTTATTATGATGTACAAGTCGGTTCTTTCCATGCGCGCGCGGTCTGTGACGCGCCAAGGTCGCTCGTTGGAACGACGTCGCCATATTAAGGCCGGAGCACACCGGATACGTGCGTGTGGAGGCTCCTAGTAAATCTGCTGTGACGTCCTCCAGACGGTTGGTACGGTGTGCTCCTGCCTTTACCAGTCGACGTCGACGACTCCTGACTAATTGCGCTTTTTGTGTGAACGCAGCTATTTCCCCTCCCCTCCCCGGCGAGGCCGTCCGATCGGAACAGGTTTGGAGCGAGTTTTGCTCGATATCCAATCAATTTCCCCTTAGAATGCCTTAAGTTGTTCTGTGACAGTTTTTAAATCGAGGTTTCCGCAAACATGTTATGATAAAATAAACAAAGACACAGTGTACTACATTAATTGTTTTTAATGTACATTAATGTGTTACATTTTTGTTTATTGTGTTCTGTTGACATAATTATCTTCTATGTAAGGGATGTTACTGTAAAATGCAGTAAAATACAATACCTACAATATAAGACTGCATAATGTCGCAGGAGTATTATCAAATCCGGAATACTATATTCTTTTTTGGGACATTAGGCCAATGGATTATTTTCAGTCTTCACAATAGTAAAATTACAAAATAAATAACATGCCTTTTGATGAAATAACATAAGTAGCGGGTTGGCCGGATGAAAACACCTATAGAGATGCCTACTTATTTTTCTTGCAATAAAGTACCTACGTACAAAACATTCAAAATTAAAAACAGGTGCAATTTAGAAGTAAAGTACAGTACACATACTCGTATATTAATATACCTACCATTTATAAATGACAGCAATTTGTCACTGTTTATTAAATTATATGTTAATATAGGAAAATAAGGAAAATGAATTTTAATAAATAAAATAGATTTTATATAATGTTTTAAGGAAAAATACTTAAAAATAGTTGTCATGCATGGCATGACGGTCAACTTCTAGGTATCAAATTAGGTTACCGACCAGTCTTTCCACGTCATGGAATTTGCAGAAGTGAAGGAAGTTTTGTATATTTATGAAAAAAAACGCGTTTTAGATGACTATCGATTATTTTTTACACTATTGAATAAAGTCGATACCTACTAAAAATGGTTGTGTGTAATTTTTGTATGTGGCCGTGTCACGTCGTCTAGCGCCTAAACTAGTGAAGCGATTTGAATGAAATTTTTATTTGTGAGTATTTCGTAAATATATCCAGATGGTTTTTGTAACTTTGAAATATAATAATAAAACCTCCGTTATTAAGTACAAACAAAATCGATTTTGTCAAAAACTATGCCTACGATTTGCTTGAACATTATTTATTTTTAATTACCCACCTATTATATATTTTGCCTGTCTATAACACAGTAGGTAATACTCATTTGTCCGGGAAAAATCGGTAAACCATACAAATCCATACAAAATAAACATTTTTCAAAAACAATTAGACACGATTCAAAAACGGTTGAAGCGATATTATCGTCATAGAGTTTTATTATGACATTTGACGCAGAATTATATGACATCATTATGTAAAAAAAACTAGTTAAAAATACAGTTAAAAAATACAAAGTTCAATTTGCGGTTCATTAAATACCCTGTGCCTACAAAAGTACAAACCGTACATGTTACCAATTTAGTTAGCTCTGCACCTTTATTTTTGTGAATATTTTCATTCAACGATTAATTTGTTTGTTATTAGATGATGTACCTCGTCTTTTCCGTTGATTTTTTTAAAGTCGATTAACGAGTGAGTAAGTTGGGCGGCGACATTCCCCAAGCCGACTGGTCCTCGTGGGGAATCAGACCACTACCCTCCACCAAAAATAAAAAATACCAAAAATTCAACGAAACAACTCAAAATCTGTACCTACAATGTCAGATCACTATCTTCAACAGAAAGACTAATAGAACTAACCGAAGCACTGAAGAAAATAGAATATGATATAGTCGGCCTAGCTGAAGTTAGAAGACTTGGCTGCAGTATAGAAGAACATGACTCATTCATCCTATGCTACAAAGGAGAAACACCGGGATTACACGGAGTAGGATTCATAATAAGAAAAATATACAAAAATAACATAATAAACTTTACTGGCTTATCAGAAAGAGTGGCTATTCTACACCTTAAATTCGATGACTTTCCACTAACACTGATTCAAGTATATGCTCCAACCGAACAATCTAGCTCAGAGGAAATAGAAAAATTCTATAGAACTTTAGAGGAAGCTCAAAAACTTTCTTATAGTAATGTTATTGTAATGGGCGACTTCAATGCCCGAATTGGAATACCAAAAGAAGATGAGAACTTGATAATGGGTACGTCTGGCTATGGAACCAGGAACGAAAGGGGCGAAATTCTTATACAATATGCATACGAATCAAAACTATACATATTGAACACTTACTTCAAGAAAAAGAAAAGTCGCAAGTGGACATGGATTTCCCCGGACGGAAAAACGAAAACAGAAATTGACTATGTACTGTCAAACCTCCGACACAAGTTCACAAACACAGAAATACTCAATAATATAGAATTTCCATCGGACCATAGATTAATTAGAGCCACCCTAACTTTAGGAAAATCGGAAAAAAGTCGAAAGCGCTACACAAACACCCCAAAAATACCGAAAACGGACGAAGAAATATCCGTATACCTAGCCAACCTAAAAACTAATTTAGAAGAACTCAAGAACACAGTACAAACAGAAGTACAACAATATTACAATGAACTTGAATCCATAATAATCAACAGCTCAAACACAAAAGCTAACCAAAATAAAGAAAGTAACACACATAAAATTTTCAGCAATCACACCATAAAACTAATAGAAAAACGAACCGAGCTCATAAATACAAAAAACAAAACCAAAGAAATGAAGAAACAACTAACAGAACTATTTAAAGAAACAAGCAAATCAATCAAGAACGACTACAAAAAATACAGAATGCAAACTATAGAGCAGAACCTAAAACATTACAGAAGCTCCAAAAGAGGATTCAAGCAGTTAAACACACATAGAGAGTGGATACAGAGTTTGAAGGAAAGAGCCCACAAAACAAAATCAAGGAAAGAAGTCTTAAACTGCGCAACAAAGTTCTACAGAGAACTATACACAAAGCGACAAGAAAGTAATAATGACACAAATGCTAACTCTGGTACAGACAGTACATCCGAAACCACGCCCATCGACGAAATAGAAATCCTGAAGCACATAAAGAAGCTGAAATTAGAGAAAAGCCCCGGACCAGAAGGGATACAAAACGATATCTTAAAAATAGGAGCTAAGGCGCTAGTAACCCCACTGGCATGTCTATTTAACATGATCTTAAGCACTGGATCGATACCAAAACAGTGGAACAACTCCGACATCATACTGCTGTACAAGAAAGGGGACCCACTAGATGTCTCGAACTATCGCCCAATCAGCCTGTTATCTAGTATATACAAACTTTTCTCATCTATAATACTCAGTAGAATAGGGCCCCAGATAGACAAACTACAACCAATAGAACAAGCAGGCTTTCGCTCAGGATTTAGCACAATAGATCATATACACACAATGGAACAAATCATTGAGAAATATAAAGAATACAATAGACCTTTATATATAGCCTTCATTGACTATACGAAGGCATTTGATAGCATCTCTCATAATGCCATCTGGAAGGCTCTGGACAACTGCAATGTCAATCAAATATATGTAAATACAATCAGAAACATCTACAAAAAAAATACAAGCAGAGTAAAACTCGAAACTAGAGGCGAGGAGATAGAAATAAACAGAGGCGTTCGACAGGGAGACCCACTGTCGCCTAAACTCTTCATCGCAGTTTTAGAACACATATTCCAGAATATGGAATGGGAAAAGGAAGGCATATATATCGGTGATAAACAACTCAGCCACCTAAGGTTCGCTGACGACATAGCACTTTTCGCAGAAAGCAGTACAAAAATTAAAAAAATGATCAACACTCTAAACATAGAAAGTAAAAAAACAGGCCTGGAAATGAACCTAAGTAAAACAAAAGTAATGACTAACTCCCTAAAAAACAAAATACATCTCAACGACCAGGAACTAGAATACGCGGATCAATATATCTATCTGGGGAAACAAATATCATTTAAGGACTCCAATACTGAAGAAGAAGTAGACAGAAGAGTAAACATAAGCTGGAAAAAATTTTGGTCTCAAAAAGAGATTTTGAAAGGCAGCTTTTCAGTAGAAATGAAAAAAATTATAATGGATTCCTGTATCCTACCCTCGATCACGTACGGTTGTCAAACTTGGGTATACAATGACAAGATAAGAAATAAAATAACCACCTGCCAAAGGGCCATGGAGAGGAGCATGCTGAAATTAAGAAAAATCCAGAAGATTAGAAGTGAGGATATAAGAAGAAGAACCAAACTAACAGATGCACTCCAATTCGCCCTAAAAATGAAATGGCATTGGGCAGGACATATCGCCCGGCTACCAGAGCCGCGTTGGACAAATAGAGTCACAGAGTGGGTGGGCCCTATTGGAAAAAGAAGACCAGGAAGACCAAGGAAACGATGGGTCGACGACATAAATGCAATCGCAGGACCTACCTGGTCTACAAAGGCAAAGGATAGGGACAGATGGAAGGGGTTGGAGGAGGCCTATACCCAAAAGGGGTCCTTATGAAAATGAAACAAAAATGTGTAAAAACCAAATTATTTTATAATTATGTACATGAAACACTGTAACAAATTTTATTTATGTAAGGAATAAATGGCTTTTTTATTTATTTTATTTATTAAGTTGGGCGGCGTGGCCGCACGTTTTATTTGTATATTTATTTATAGCAGTGTCAGGCACGAACCATTAGTGCAACGAGCCGATCCAATGAGGTAGTTATATGAGAAACTGATGACCAGGTAGGATGGTAATGTTAATTTTTAATGGGCAATCTGCAGCCGGATATGCCGTTATTTCTTACATCGCCGCACGTAAGCAGTACGATAATAAACGTTAGATAATATCGACCATTAGACGAGCGAGTGATTTATTTCGTACGAGCCTGGGTCAGCGGCGCGCGGCTGGTTTAAGTGAAATTCAACGTTTCAACGAGCCATACAGCGTTCGAGTAAATGAAAGGAACCATTTATCGGCGAGCTGGTATTGGCAATTTCTCCGCATCGCTCCGGGCAGCTCGTGTCGGGTCCCGGTGCCGTGTGGCGATAGCAGTTTTTGCTGGTCCGGCGTCGCCGGCGCTGGCGAGATGTAATCGTGGACTTTCTACAGCTGAGCGGCCGCGGCCGTCGCCGGGCGGTTTCACTTTCATGCGGCGGCGGAATGCGGCCGGACCTCCGACCCACGTGTCACCTCCTCCCCGCCTCCCCACCTCCCCTCCGCGCAACCCTTCGCCACCACAAACACCGATATCTCATCACGTTTTGCATATCAGTCTTCTAAGAAACGGTCGTAGCGAACGTGTCGCTTGCAGGCGCGGATACAGGGGGGAGGCGATGAGTGCAATTGACCCCCCTGACTCGCCACCCGTAGCTCTTTATTTTGACCAATTTCAAAAAGGTAAAATCACACATAAAATATTCCCCTTATTCTTAGAAAGCGGGAGTTTCGTGCAAGTTGCAAATTCCCTGTATCCACGCCTTGGTTGCTTGCATCACTCTTGCGGCGATAACGGTGTTTTCATCAGCCGGGAAGCAGACACGGGTCGCGGCTAGCGCATGTTCACGTCAAGAGCACACGTCGCTCGCGGGTTAATTTTGATTCCACACGCGGCCCGAATACCTGAGCGGCAGCGGCGTCGGGCGGCGGCGGCGCGCTATCCGCGCTAATATCTTATTCGTGTCATTAGCGCGAAATGCCAGCAGCGGCTCGGCGGCGCGGGCGGCGCGGGCGGCCGGCCGCCGCCGCGGGCGCGGCCTGCATGCCGCGCGGCCGATGCACCAGCTAAATTCGGGACCGTTGCATCACGCATCACTTTCGGTTTCGTTTGTCACGAGACTGTTTTAGATCGAGTGTCAATTATTAGAACGCCGTTTTTAGCTGGAGCGACCCGTTGGCCGCTCGGCCAAGTCGGCCCTATGACTAACCGCGATCAGAACGCGCCTCCATATAGCGTATGAACGTCGATTGATTAATTAAAAATAAACTTGACCTCGCATTTCTTATTCAAATAGGTCTAAAAGAGGAATAAGTGAGGTTAGAGGCGAGCCGCATGCGTCGAGTCGGCCGCGGTTATCTCGGGTTTGCGGAACGAAACCCGATCTGCCGAGCAGCGGCATGCGGCGAGGCCGGCGCGTCCGTCGCCTCACTCCGTTTTAGATACGTTATCTGTCGCCGTCGCACCAAAGGAAGGACCTTTCCTTCACCTGTCACTTCGGTGCTCCTTCCGTTCCCACGTGCACTGACTTTTTTCTGTATTCCTGTGTCCGGTCCGGTCATGCCATTTAAAATGCCAGCTCGGCGGTTGCGTCTCGTTATGTGCGGCCGTCACGCTCTGTGGACATCCCGGTATGCGCTATGGTCGGCGGCGGTCGCGCCCTTGGTCCGCAAGGCCGAACCCACCTGCCTGGTCGCCCATGCGCCCAGGCGCCCATGCGCGTCCCGCCGCCCCGCAGGTTGCGCAAGCGCCGCGCGACACTCGCCGCACGTGGGCGCTCGCCCGCTCGAGAACAATCGCGCCTCTCATTTAACAAAACAACCGCTGGAATGCGGCTTTTGATATCGTTACAAAAGTAAACGCTGTGGGCCAATGTCAACACGGCTCCTGTGTTGACGTTGGATTGTTTCTATGGTAATGCGCGCGCACGGAGTAGTTAATAGCTGCCCCTGCGCCGCGTCGCCGGTCGCCGCTCGCCGCGCACTCGTGTAGGCGACTAGATTTTCCGACACTCGGGTTGGGCCACTGGCATAATGTATCCGCGCAGCGCTGGAGCGAAAGTCTTGCCGACCTTCGGCGTCTAGATATGGGCGGCGGTAGGTACCTGCGGGCTTGAGACACCTAATTACGATTCGAGTAAGAAACAACTCGTATATACGATCAACGTGTTCAGATTATCTCCGTTTTAATTGGTAAAGGATTCATTACACTGTTATTGTAAAACCTGTTAGTGTCAAAGTTCGCAGACGGCTCCTCAGTTGGAATCAGCGGGATAGATCGCATGCCACGGGAGATCGTTCCGGCGATATCATTGGCTCGCCGACAGCCCCGTCTCGCGTTGACAATATTTTAGTAGTAACCATCCCGACTATGCCGCCGAGATCGCATCTTTTATCAACTTTGTGTGTCAGTGACTAATTTTAGTATACGATCAGATGGAATGTTGTACACACTTTTCTTTTTCATTCCATCCACGTGTAGATTGTCCGTCGTATTTCATAGTTTAGTTCGGCTATAAACCAGCCACTAGCTAGGCACGTCGAGATAGGTTGTTGACATAGTTGGACAATGTACGTACTACGACAATGTAAATCTGAATAATCCAGACGCTCTGGGATGGCCCCTTGTGCTCGATTACCGCGTCGCATGCCTGTGACTCACAAATTATAAGGCACGTATGCATGATGCAACGTGTGTTGTCATATGACGGACCTTCCCGCGTTTACCAGAAATTCGGACGCGTCCTTAAGCGCAATAAACGCGTGTCAACTTTCAATTAGGTACGTTATTTATTACACTTCTGACAGAGAAACATGACGGTTACAGTTTACAGAATTTCTTGTTCATTCGTCTTGTTGTAGACAAGGTACTCTCGCGCGTGATATACTTACATGTAATGAGTTGGTAGGCATATTGTATATTCTGTTATCGTTAAATAATATCTGACGTTGCAAACTCGTTGTGCCGTGATGCGTCGAGGCGCGGAGAGGCTCGCAGCCAGCTAATATTGACGTCTCCGTAACATTGTTTGCACTGTTGATGGATGTGGTTCGCTCTGAACACTGTTTACACTTCGTACTCCCTTCCCCAACCTTGGGCCGAGTTCAATGACACAGCCGATCAGACGAGTACGCATCGCGCGCCTTTAATTGTACGTTTCCGGAGTATTTTCGTCCATTGCCAGGACCTAGGGTACCACGCGACACGTGCATCCTCAATGTTTACCAAATCCCTCTATAAATACAATCCAATCCGAACCCGTCGGAAACAATCTTGATGGATGTCGGACTCCTTACGAGAACAGTTGTCGAGCGAACGGTAACGTTCGAATGAATTACACTTTATCGCCCGTCGCCTAATTTGGAACTAATGCAAGTGTCACTGTATATCGGCTGCAGTCCGTACGCGGCGGTGTTATTCCGGAATTTCACTAGGATTTATCTCGCGTCGACTGGCGCTGCGTAAATATAATTAGAGAGGCTATTTATCAGTACGGCTCAGCGGAAGGGCGCTCGCTATCGCCGCTGTAAATCTTGCGTCGGTCCTGACGGCTCAATCCGGCGAAGAAATGGAATGTCATGCTAAGGGCCACGGCGAATTTGTCGTTCGCAGCGTCCATACGTTACAATCAGCCCGGATTACGGCCGTATTTGCGCTGGTGGATAGACGAGGCTATTACTCTTGGGGATTAGCTAATCAAGCTTTAATTTACGATATGTCTCTAAGTTTTAATGCCTCGTCTGTGTATAGGATGGTTGGTGAGCGTATAGGTATGTATGTATGCAGGAGGCTAGGTTAGTTTGGTTGGATGCGGCATGCCATGCGCAGTGAGCAGCGAGCCCAAGGGCAGGCGGCGCTTGCGCAGCAATGCGAGTAATCGGAACCTCGCTCGTCGGCCGCTACTATATTCTATATAGGTACGCATCTTGCTGGTTACAAACGCTATTAATCAACTATATATATCTACTATGTCATTGTGTTTAATATTGTTCAATACATAGATTAGTGGTTGTTATCATGATTGACGTTTATTAAATCTCCTGAAGTTGGTAAAAACCTTGCCTAACTCTATGTCCTAAAGTATGAGCAAAGAGAATGGCAGTAACAATATTCGTGATACCATGAGTAATGAATGCATGTATTCGCCGGCTAGAGGGGTGGTCAGGCGCATGCATGCTCCACGCTGCATTTGCATAAACCGTGCACTCTTGCGCACCGCCCCGTACCTCCAACTATGCGCGGCGCAAGTGATAGCAATGCGAGGTTCTGCTGTTTAATAACTAGCGGCTCGCCCCGGCTTCGCACGGGCACGATTGAAGTACCTATCTGCAACCTTCCTCTGGAAATGTCCAAACTGATGGTGAAAACCTGATCAAAATCCGTGGTGATGTTCGAAGTATACGGTTTCGTATGTCGCATCCGAGAGAATGTTTTAACAGCAGGTCTCATCCAAACAGCCGAATCCCCGAAGGATATTGCGTTTCCTTGCATCCTTAGGTAAAAGAAAAGGGATGGACAGATAACATTACATGGATGGAGTCAAGACTCAATACAAAGCCCTAAGCAATCCACACCACGTCGTTGCTGCAGTATATTATAACGACTGTCCATGTAAAAACAACAAATATTATGGTTTGATGACACTTGCTGTGCCCTGAATCGTCTATAAAATGTCAAGGTATTAATAATTCTTTTCTTTCGAGTAAAGGATGCGTGTAAAGGAAACATGAATAAGGAAACGTAGAACTAAGTTTAAAATTTCAAGTCTGCGTCGGAGCCGAGTGATCACGATGTGTCCAATGTCATCTCGTTTTATTTTATGAGGAGTTTTATGACTAGCAGCAGTTTATTTTAGTGCAAACACTAATTCATAATAATCGTTGCCATCTTTGTATTTTATCATAAAATGTTGACGTTAGATTGTCTAACGTACATCAAGTAAACGGCTTCATCAATATTTCTGATATAGCCGCGATTGTTAATGACATGTAGGGTACTTACTTGTGAAACGGAACACATTTCGTTTTCTACAAAAGGCGGTTATGAGTCTGCCATTGCACCAAGCGCAATAAAAAGTCTTCCTTTGTCGTACAATACGCGAGTGCATCTATGAATGTGTAATGGGACGTCCGTGGCCGAAGCCCTGACCTTTATTTTGGCCTTTCTCTGCCCATTGTTCTTGAGCACTGAACTGGACTTGTACTCTATCTAATGTTTACTTATTTTGTTACAGGTAAAAATAATTTCTTCTATTCAAAGTTATCCTTGGGTTTGTATCTACATAATCATTAAAAATCTACAGTATCATAAGTATCCTTTTGCGATATTCACCTTCAAATCGACTTATTGACGTCCATATTTTTTGAAAACAAAAAAGCTTTTCATCTCGCAGCGCTGATGTAACCGATGACCGATCTACCGGTTCCCTGTCGACTGCTGACTCACTGAGCTCGGGTGTTGCTATTAAAATATGCAGATTTAATTAACCTTTTTCTGAGGTGACTAACGTTGAGAACACTCCAACGTCGGGAGACGAAAGTTCAACGTTCTTGAAGCTAGCCGCATCTAGTTTAAAAGAAGAACCGTCTGCATGTCTTCAGACACCTCGGTCACCACTCTTGTTTTTTTATGTCACCAAGACGTGCTCTTCCTTGTCGGCGGTGTTTGATAAACGACCGTAACCCGATCTCTGGTGTTTTCGCCTCATTCGGCCCACATGAATAAATTAATTCCGTGGTTACACCGCCCACGCCGGGAACTAATACGGACTGTTGTAATGACAACGAATTAATGATGCCGATTAGGTGTAAATCAATTTTGTCGGTACGCAAAAAGTGTACAGCCTAATTATAGTCTGCAAGCGTCCAGAGGCCGTGTTGAATCGTGTATTGAGTGATAGATTTGGTTTGGATCGCAATCTTAGTTCTACTCTGAAGTAGCAAATTGCTCGATACCATATTTAAATCGTAATCGGATATTTGGCATAAGTGCTTGTTATAATACTAAAATTGAACGTCATGATAGGTTTTTCTAACTCACTGGTGAAAGTCGTAACACAAAAACAAGGAAAACTGAATCTATGTAATATATAGAAGTAGGAATTCTACAATTACCCACAGGACTTCCTTAAACATCGCAGTTGCAAACTTTAGTACCTAACTTGGTAATCTAATGGATTTGAAATGATTATGGCTCCGGAAATTACGTTCGATTATGTAGTTCCTAAGGCAAAGTTATGGTAAGACATCCACGATGATGGCAGCCAAATGACTCGATTACGATTTCCTACTCGAGCAAACGAAATCTTCGTATAAATTGGTCTCGAGCTCGTCTCCAGAGAATCCGGAACCCGACAGTTGCGGGATTAAAAAAAACGTGAAACATGCGCTGAATGTGCAACGCGACGTTCTCACGCGATAATTAACCGTCCTGCTCGCTCTCAGGCAATTTCCCCAAGTACCGTCCTATTCTTGTGTTAGTTGTTCGATTTTCGGCGAGTGCGGCCGATGGATGACAAAGCGTCACTTTCTACGGGCGCACGCGCAGCGGCAAATGAAGTGTGTCGCGTACGCAGACAGCTGCGATACTCTTCTGCCGTAATGTGCGCCGGAAACCATCAATTCAGATAGTGCGCCGGATTGCCGCCGCGAAGCTTCTGTAGGATGCAACTATTATACGGAGGAAACTGTGATTTATGACCTTCATTGTTTTGTGTTCCAGATCTCTTGCATCCTCATTTAATTATGGATCTGCCTACTTCCACTTAGCCTTTTCTTGCTCCGTTAGAGTTCAAGCCCTTGACCATGTTTCTATTATGTTCACAAGACATTGCAGCCGCTTTAAATCGATCGATACTTTCATTTATTCAAACAGTCGTGCGTGACTTGTAATATCCTTATTATTATAAAATATTCGACACATTGACAACTTCGCTAGATATTATTATTAAATTTGTGGAATCCGATCCCATCTCACGGCCAGATGCTCGAATTTGGGCACTGTAACATCTGCTAAGTCATTCTCCAACAAAATCCACATACGATGCGTCTCCCCTCGCAATAGATAACAATTTGTCCGAATTAGTTAAGTGTATGTTATTGGTTCGCCGAAGTATAACTTTATCACTCGTTTCTTATTGAACTTAATGTGCGATTGTTTTGGAAAATCGGTGTTCATTTGGCAGTAATAGTTCTCACTGCAAATTAAACGTGATTTGCAATCTAATACCGCTTTTCCGTAGCCAATCTCGTCCTGTATTGTCGATTCGCGGGTAGGCTGGACTAGTGATGTACCGTTAGACATATCGTCAATCGGAGGCCTGTCAGTGTCTACTATTCGACTTCGGTCTTCCCCAATGCACGCAACTACATCCTGTTCTCCGATTTCATCATCCGTACACCAACTTCCAATAGCCTTTTAAGGTGATCTGGTCGTATCTTCCAGAAGAAGCCGGCCCTCTTCAGCCTAATTTGCCGATAATCTACTAACTATATTCGACACTTTGGACCTCGATCCGTACTCCGGCCGACCACCATCAGATCTCACCTAAATCATTCCCCGGCGGAAATCCAAGGACTCTAAATGATCTCGAATGTATGAAAAAGGCTCCGGCGGCGTTTTTTTTGCTCGTAATTTATATCCTCAGCAATTGAGAATATGGAAATAATATCTGCAAAGCGTTGCCGAGTGACATTGCCGGGGGCGGCGGCGGCGGGACATCACTAGGCCGGACGGTTTAGCGTACGGCCGCCTGCGCGTTGGGCTTAGTTAAATGAATACCGGCGTTGACTCTTGCATGATATCGACCACTTTCTCGCGTCTCACCGCTCTGCGTTGCCGAAGTATTGTTTATGAAAAGCGGGTCAGAAGAAAGCTATAGAGGGGGGAGCTGCGCGGGCGCACGCTGGTCACTCGATGATATCTCCCGGTGAAGAGGTCACGGCCATTATACGAAAATAAGCCGAAAACACTCGCTCGAACCGTTCGCTGCTACCGTTTTGCGACAAACGGTTTTTGTTTGGTGCCGTGAATGGCCGGTAATGGAACTGATTTCTCTTTTCGCTCTTTTTTCTGTTACTCTAATTGGTTCTGTCTTGCATTTATTGATTGTTTTCGTCGTGGCATTTTTATTTGCACTCGTTATAGTCGCGTTGACTTTCAAAATAGTTTTTTGTTCTGTGCATGTTAAATGGTTCGTTTGCGCAGGTGTGAGTGTTGCGTTCGGGTTATTCGAAGTAGTATTCCATTCCCAGCAGTGCTTTGGGGTATCTGATCCTAAAATCCTTACCGATGGGCTCACGCTTGACCTCAATCTTACCTTAATGGCACGCGTGCACTGTTCCTGTAAAGAGATTCATGTTATATATGTTACATGTATCCCGAAATACAAAAGCCGACAATGAATTCCATTCTCTACTGAATTTCATTTCTGTGGGATATCCTTAAGGATCCTTGGAATATCCCTGTCGGTGCAATGCGCCGGCGCAGCGTGGCGAGTCGAATCCGGAATGCGTGTGTACGCAGTGCGCAAGGCAGCAGGCATGTAGCCCGCATGCGCGGTAGACAATGGTAATGTTTATATAAGTGTTTTCACATAGCAAGGTCGCCGTGTCGGTCGGTAAAGATTTTTTTAAAGGTGTCTTGTCGCAAAACAATGTGAATTTCATGCCATCTTGATGCTTCCTTATTGAGCCGACTATAAAAAAAATTTGTTTTTGTGATGTTTTTCTGTGATGGGTAGGAATGAGTAGCACAGTTACATTATTAACACGGGGCATCGTCATCTATTTCCGCCTCTTTTTTAGAGGTACTCAAAAAGAATGGGCCGAGTATCTGAAAGACCGTAAGGGAAGCCAATGTGTTAAAGATATTTGTTCGATTTTTTTGATAATGTGCCAAATTTTGTAAAAAAAAACTCTGTGCCTCCGTAAATAAAACTCAAATCGATTTTTTTTCTCCTAAACTATTAAAGATTCGTCTGTTCCCAGTAGTCAATTGTACAGACTGATTGAACTACTGGGAATGAAATGACCAGGAAGGTTCGAATCTCTTTGGTGGCGCGCGCGCTCCCTATGGAGACTGCATCTTGCATATTTAGTATGCGAACCGATGGTGCCACTTACAGGGGGGTGCGGACAAAGGAAGCGGTAGCGGGAGGAGGGGAAAGTATCTTCTCACTCTTTCTTGCACATACAAATTTATTGGAGTTTGAAAATGAGGGGTTACAGTATTGTAATACATTTGACAGAGATCATATCTATATGGAAATGACCCACTAGTTTCCCTTATAAAAAATTGTAATAAGTCAATTTCTACGTAATTCCATTTAATTAAATTAATAAAATAAAAATAGGGAAAAATAAGAGAAATTCGGAGAAGTCGTTCCATTTTCCGATATTTGCGAGGAAAATGATGCCACCGAAAAACACAGGCGAAACTAACCAGACAACACTTTGCTGACATTTTTTAAACGATTCTGAATCTAATCTAGCTAGTCATGAAAACCACCAAGTTTTTAAGTTTATTGATGGTCGTTCGTAATTAAATCTTATTTTATGACTAAATAAAACAACGAATGTTTATCGTGCGTGTCCTTGACCTTGGGATTGATGTAGGAGCACTTGTCTTTAACTAATTAGACCAACATCTCCGTTAATTGCATCCATTAACGTAATGTGTTACTTAAAGATACGTAATTTTAACGTTATTTTTACGTCTTATTTAATTTAAAGAATGCCGCCTAAGGTCCAAATTAAACCTCAACTCATCAACTTTTATGTTAATAGGAATTAAACAAACAGTTTGTTTTTAAATCGAAATTATGGCCATAATCATAATATCATAACAGCCGCATAACCGTAAACAATATATATTTTTGGGCAAATTCAATAAATTGTTTCATATTCTATTATATTTTTCTGTATTATAGTCGCCTAGATGCTAAACGCCGTTTAATTAATATGCAAATATGAACATTTGAATAGCCATCTAGGAATATAAGTTATTAGCCACGTGGGATGCGCCCACGCACGTCATGCAGCCCAGATCAATAAATCACGAATACGGGAAACGTCCGCGATCTTTTTCGCGCCAATTTAACAGATTAGCTAATTGCAGAAAAAACTATTGTCTATGACATTTTGAACTCGTTTTTTAAGCCAGCAAAACCCACACTAAACGGTCCAAACATCGTGGCTTGGAATCATTTTGGAGGCAGCAATACATACCTATGAACATTGATTTTACAATTAAGAACCGAAATGAAATTTTGTACGGGTATACTTTCCATGAAGAAAAAAAAACTGCACTAAACCAAATAATACATGCTTTTTTCTATGTAAAACGTTGCTTCAAGAAAAACAAACCAAAGCCTAACTAGGTTATTTATCGGAGCTGAAATATAGCTTAAACATACTTACATTTTATCACGCATAAGCGTTATGGGAACCGGGCCAAGTAGGCAAAGGTATCCGACACTGTTTACTGCAAGCCTATGCTAAAATGTAGGCTTGGTGACAAATCACATGTTTAGTTTCCATGCTAATCTCGCTTGGACTACGAGTTTTCTTTTATGTATCATCAATAAGGACTAACCAAATCTTACCTACATGATCCAACATCGCTAAATAAACACATTGCAAAACCAAACGAACCATTAAATGACTAGACCAAAGTAGTGGTCGAAGATAATTAAAAACTAAAAATGAAATCCTCTAAAATCCTTAAGTAATATCGATTTTATTTGATCCATACATATTATCATCAATGTCCCTGACGGGGTTAGGTGTAGCCATAGACTACCTACCATACCATAGGTAGTCTATGGGTGTAGCTCTTACTTCTTCTGTGGTTAGGCAGAGAGAACGGAGCGCTAAGCTCGCTTCGCTCATTCTCTTCACAAGTTCATACACGATCGCTTCGGGACGCGAATGCTCTTCACGTGTCCGTCTGTGAGCTCAACTTTATCTGATCCTCGTATGTCCGTCTAGGTCATCCCCGTCTTCTGTTAGGTACTAATCACATTCGCTCGATATATTTGCGCCGTCATTCGTTCACCACTCATTCGCTCAGCATGACCGAAGTCCAAGCCAACGGAGCACGCATTTTTTCATCCTAATGATGACACTTTCGTTCAGTCCAGCCAATCCATCAATTAATCTAATTAAATAAATAAGTATTTGAACGAAGCTCCTGCCATAATTGGACTTGAACTTGAATATCAAGATCAGGAAATGTCAAACGAAGGATTTGCATAGTCTATAACACGTGTAGCAGCGTCTTTAATACTTTTATGATGTAATCTCACGTATAATCGTATAAAATAGTCATTTCGCACTTGTCGGACTTGTCAATACGCCATCTGTACTTATAAATGAGATTGGTGTTTGTCTTGTCAGGTCTCGTGATTTTTAGAGCCTCCATGTAAAGTCTAATGTTTATTAAATCCCGTCGTTTGGGGCAAGAACTTGCATTGCATTTAGATTTTATCTTCTTCGATGGTCTGAAAGACCTGGCGATACTTCGATCCTTTTTGAAATCTTTCGTGCCAAACCCCTGTCCACTAACAGTGCACAAATCCGTTTGTGGACTGTTGGTGGACTTATTTAGCCTTAAAATAGAAATTATAATGTTTGGCTTATACATCAATCACGATGTTTTCCTTCACCGGAAATCCTGTAGTTATTATAGGCGATAATATCATATTCAATAACCATATAACCGGCAAATGTTATAGACCTTACAACTTTGTTTTATTTGTCGACAAACGAATTCGAAAGAAACATTGTAACTTTAAATTGCCAAATTGACTCCGGAGTGTTCTTAATTAAATAAACGGCATAATTATCGTAAAGAGAAAAAAACATTTTGTGATCGGACCCGCGGCGAGTGACCAAAAGCGGAAGACAAAAGTTCTTGACATTGACTTGCCAGTTGCCACGACAAAGTTGCGCCCAATGATCTCTTGAATCATGATGTTGGTAATAATATAATTGCAACTAAAAGTGCGAAGACAGCAAAAGCATAGGCAAAAAGATGATATGGAAGATAAAGATTACACCTGATGATTTGTCTTGTGCAAATAAGCAACAGAGTAGTAGCATTTATATATTCTGTGGTAGCAGTGAGAGAAGAATAGGATCGTATTATTATATCGTTATAACACATTTTAACACGTTATAACAAATGAAGGAAACGTAAGTTTTTTTCACAAATAACAATGTTTTTATGGGTTTTCATATTGACTCATATAAACAATGTCTAACACTAAACGCTTCCGCATACAAAATCATGATCAGAAACACGTGTCTTAGTACAAATTCGTAGTGAGAACCAATTCGAGCGGCATGTGGGTGGTAAGTGGCAACCAGTATATTTACAGGAGATTTTTTTGGCTCAAATTTATTCCGGTGATTCAGACCTCCTGCGTTGTTGGGAGTTTTTCGGTAATTGCGCATGACAGAAGCGCGCCACCGATTCATTAGATCCTTTCTTGTTATAACATTACAAAGAGTATGTTTACTGATTCAAATTTCATTTAGTTTCTAGTTCCTTGGCTTCATGTCCCGATTTCATACTCCTTCCTTCCCACTTATGCGTTCAACTCAGCTTTTATACTTATACGTACAAAACGATTCAAGACTATTGGATTTGTTTTTCATGTGATTGGCGAGACCTTAACTCTTTAGATTAAAAACAGAATAAATAACCTTTAGCTAGGTGCTTGCCTACAGACAATCACCTGTCTTTGCTACCTCTATCTATTATTATAAATATTATTAAACATACACGTTTTTTACGTCGCACTAGCCTTACACGCACGTGTTTAGATCGCGTTTACAGTCTCTTTTTCGTTCATACAGAGTGATAGAACTGGCGAGAAATTTTTGTCGCGCGTGTTCAATGCGTTTTAATTGAATACCAACCGCATTCATTAGAATGCAGTGTGAATTTGTTATTCAGTTACTTTTTATACGAATTTCAACGCCTTTTCCTCTTTCCGTGTGGCCAGTTGTTGATATGATAACCAATGTTTGATATTGATCGCAATAGATTAATCGTATCGACAATATGATGCCATTTTGGAGGGATTTGTATAATCCAACCGGAAGGTCACACACACGTGCTAACCTATCGGTGATTGGACATTATTCTTGTTCAAATTTGAATGAAAATGGCATAATATGGCTTATCGAGGTCCTTATTTCATGTGTCAAGGGCTTCCTCATTATCAAATTGCACGGAATCATGTAACAATATCAGAATCGCACGATATCTTTTGTACATAGTCTGTGAATACATAATGCACAGTGATGTTTTTATTCGCGGCTCTGGAAGTGTTTAGTTTGAGCTTTAATAACATCGAAAATCTTAATACGTACGAGTATATGTGTTGCATTACTTGAACATGCAATAACAATATGACTTAAATTTATTTCGAGTGATGATATTGTAATTCAGTTATGTAATTGTTGTTTTTCTTTATCTTTGTTCAAGTTCGTACTTTGAAGCATCTTTATCTATAACTATAGGTTATCTGTGCAATATATATATTTTTTTGAATATTTCGCCTCTGTATGAGTTTTGCATTTTTTAAACTGTTTGTAATAATAATAATTGTAATACTGGTAGTTGGCGCCTTTGTGTGTTTTGTTTCACTGGTCTCTTTGTCTTTTGTGCATAAAATATCATGACATTTTATTTAACTGGTGTTTGTATACGATTAAAGTAAATTGTTGAGGCATAAACTTAATTCTGCGCACAACTTAACGGCGGAAGCATTCCTGATTAATTTCAGTTGACATTTCTCTCGTAAAACCGCTAACTTATTGGCTGTTAACGCGGAATTAATGGCGTTACAGGCGCGACCTCCAAAAACACCTCGTTCTTTGCAAGTTAATTCCATCTCCCGCTATTTTAGCGCTAAACGTTTATATCGTGAACAAATAAAACGTTTTACACCTTTTGTAGAATGATTGTTTTTAGTTGCCTTCCGCCCATGCGTCAGTTTTGTTTGGATAAGATTTCTGTTGATACGTTATCGTGAATAAACTTATCGTATAATATCGGAGTTCGCGCATAGCATTATTATAGGTCCTGTGACCACTCCTTTAAACGTCACATCTATTATCTAATTTGTAGGTACTGGACAGTTAGTTTTACGTATAGTACCGTAATAAAACGCTTAAGATGTTCAAATATTATGATATTTATCATAATTTGTGAAGCAGACATCGATATTACCATTGACATCAATACTTAATTGATAGTCTATGGTATGCATACATAGAGTTAGGAAGCGGCGTGCATAGATGTCGTAAATAAATGCAGACGTATGCAGCATGTCGTTTATCATAATATTGTCCGGCGGCTACGCTTTATCTCCGAGCAGGTGGGTGTCCAACGCTTTAATATTAATTGATCCTGCAATATTTCCTATTTGCACGGCTGTATATGCCTGTTTTGTTCCTTTTAGCTGTCGTGTTCTTTCAAGGAAGGCATTGTTTCTCTTTCTGTTGTATTGTTCGAAGTAATTTCCTCTCTTGTATTACCTATTTGACATTTGAATGATGTAGATGATATTAAAGACCTGAGCCTTAATATACTTTTATTTGTTTATTTGTTCTATCTCCTATTCATTCTCCTAGTATTAAGTATCTGTTCCTATTACTGAGAGCATTTTGTTTCTTTTTACTTTCCTTTTCAAACATTTTCATTCTATGCCCTTATCAACGTCTATGTGATAATTAGATCGGCCTTGTCTTTGATAGATTTGAGAGCGTCTCTAGGAATAACGTCAATGATAATTTAAAGATTACCTTTAAATGTATATTGACATTTTGATAATCACATTTATTTTTTTCTATAATTTATAGTCGTCATCTACAGAATATAGGTATCACTGTATAGTCCTGTAGTCAGGGAGCATTCACAAACCACGTTTGACCTTTTATTACTGCCCCTCAGGCGGAGTTTTTCGTATTTAATCTAGTTCCTTTCCTATTTGATTCTAGACATTTAGTATATGGTGACAGATGTGTAAGTCACGTGATTGTGCTAAGACTACATGCTTTGTACTTTGTATTTTTAGCTGCCTAGGAAGCGGTGGTATAAAAAAATTGACGTGTTTAGTTAAAACCACTGAATGGATTCCAATAGGGTTTTCGTTGTCGGACTGCTTTGGTCTTCGGCAACGTTTTAGACTTTAACCTCCAGTATTTTCTCTTTTCATTACAGTACGAATGTGTTTTTCTGTTTCTAACATACCGTCTATGAAGTTAAACTGCCGATGAGTAAACAGCGGAGAGTTCTCACTGAACTGGTGTTTGTTAAATCCTCTTTGAATAAAGGTCGCGGGGTCGAGAGCACACCGACTAGTTTGCGCCGTCAATCCGACGAGCGACAACCGGTAAATGTGTGCCGGCTAACTGTTCGCAGTTCGGACGAACGCAACGCAGGCAATGGCCGTCGAATTAAGGAGGCAGTAACGCGCGGGTTGTTATTTTCTACAAGTTACGTCCACGCGAGGTTCCCAAAGGTTGGGGCATGTAGACAGAACGGAAAAATGCTCGCGCACTTTTTGACGTCATTCACAATTGAACCATATCACCATAACCTAAAGTACGAAATCGTATGAATACCAACACATACGTCAACGCCGCCTGGCGCATACGATTTTGTACTTTAGCCTGTGGTGATATGGTTCATTTTACGTTGTAAGGGAGCTTCCATAAACATGGCCTGATAAGGGGACGGGTTCGGTGAAATGCTACTCTGGGCTATGTTGGTCCTAACAATAGGGACGAACCTTTCAATTACTTCATTTGTCATAGTTACAGGGTACAAACGTCAATACGACATATGAGTACACTGGGTACATTTATTACACGTATTTTTATCAACCACACTATGATGTTAGCGCTTAGAAATAATAATAAATAAATAAATAAATAATAATGTTTGGACAAATTTACACACGGCTGTTTAGTCCCAACTAAGCCGAAGCTTGTAAATGGGTACTCAACAACTGATAAACATACTTAAATACATACAAACACCCAGAATCCGAAAACCAACAGTTATGCTCATCACACAAATGTTGGTCCCGGGTGGGAATCGAACCCACGACCTTTGGTGCAGTAGGTAGGGTTACTACCACTACGCCAACAGGCCAGTCGAAGAAGAAGCGGCGCAACAAACCGCACACATCTTTTAAAAAGTTCGTGTAACAAATTGTTTGTAAAGTTTGCATCTTTTTCATTCAAATAATCATCTACTTCCTAGCAAGCTTTCTTACAAAGTTGTTTTTTACTGTGATTCTTAAAACATCTGTCCTTCAAATTTAAAATATCGTCTGGTTCCTGTTTCTGGTAGTTTGTTGTAGGCTTAACAATGCCTATATCATCGAGTCGGACTTAGAGTAAGTTCATCATGATCGAAGAATAAAAACAATCTGCACCAAACCGCTTAGTCATACTAAACCCGTATTCTCACGCGCTGTGAGTAGAATGGTCATGCAAGTTGGTGCCCGTTAGCGTCGGCCCCGCAGGTCATCGACAGGTGCCGATTTACACTTGACAGGCGTGGCCTTCCTATTTTGGAGGCGCTTTGTTGTATAGGATTATGTATTCTGTGGTAAGGGTAAGCTAGCCGTCTGCGCCAGTTTCTTGCCGTGTATGTAATTAGGGATTGATCTGAAGCCCTATTTTTGAATTGCTCGCCTCGCTTCGAGCGATCGATTTTACTAATTTTCTTCAACATCCGATACAAAATTCAGTAGAATCGACCGATCGAAGCGAGGAGAGCGATTTAAAAATAGAGCTCCAGTACCCATACCATGAGTTTACAGCTCTGTACGCACTGGCGACCGTAAATACAAGTACCGTTCATTCGTTTTTCGTTCGTTCACCATTCATTTTTGTTTGAGGCGTTAATAAGTTATTTAAGTATGCTATATATTTCAAAGGGTTTAGTTAAGAAAGTAAATATGCTGATAATAATCACATTATAACATTATACAAATCTAATAGGTTTAAAAAAAAAAAAAAATACTACGTATAATTGACCGAGCGAGCGAAGCGAGCGAAGCGTCTACGTTTCGAGACTGGCCAAAAATGCTCTTGTCCGGCTGTCTGTCTGTCTGTCTGTCTGTCTGTCTGTCTGTCTGTCTGTAATTCTGTACAGGTCGCATTTTTCAACCGATTTTGACGAAAATTTGGCATATGTATAAATTAATTAAACCTACAAAATGAGTAGAATAAAATTTTGAAAAACATTTTTTTTAGAGTACCTACCATACTCGCAAAGTGGGAGTGAACTTTTTTTTTCTTGTGAATCCCATAGTGTGGGATATCGTTGGATAGGTCTTTCAAAAATATTGCTGGTGTGTGAATACCATTTTTTCGATTTAGGGATCCGTTGGCGAAATATTAAGCTTTAAAGCGGTAATTTTTGTTAGAGTCACGTGTCCCCCCCCCCTGCCAGCTAAACGGTTGCTCCTGGAAATGTGAAAAAATTCATGGCAGTAGCATATATAACGTAGTTACAAGGAAAACTATTACGGCTAAGTAGGTTCTATTAGTTTTTGAGTAATAGTGGATCGACTTAAGAAAGTTGAAAAAATAAATAATGTTCATAGAACTGCATACGTAAAATGGAAAATTATTTTTTTCCGCGTGATATCCATGGTGTGGGGTATCGTTGGATGGGTCTTTCAAAAATATCGCGGGTGTGTGATAAACATTTTTCGATTCAGGGATCCGTTTGCGAAATATTAAGCTTTAAAGTGCTAATTTTTGTCACTTTAGTAGGTACTTTTTCTGTTTCCAAAGTTGACTTTTGTTGGTTTCTTTTAGGTTTGGTTTATAAGGGCTGGCGAGGTCTACTGTTCTCACGGAACTACTAGTTATAGTTGTTATTGCAAGTTAAGTCAAAACATAATCAAAGTAGATGCCTAAATACATAATTATGAACGTTAGTGTACGTAATAATGCTGTCGCTTTCTGACTTACTACAAAAGGCAGAAGAGATAGATCTATGTAGTCGCTAGCGAGAATCGGCGGTCTGTAAGCTCGTAGTAGGGGTACAGCACCCCAAATAACTGAAGAAAAATATAAAAAAATTAAATAACACTGTTCACCAATCGTTAATTGATTAACAGCTAGTTAACTTTAATTGATTCGTTAATTAAATTCATATTCACCAATTTCAACATAAATCTTTTTAATAAGATCACAACAATGTCGCCGTTATCGGTGAATGCAATTAATCACGCGGACGGATAAAGCGCACACCTCAACGCGGAAGAATTGTAAAAAGAATTAAAACCACCGTCCATTGTGTGCGAGAACAACAGTTTAAAAAACCATTTTACGCCTCAAGAAAGGATAAATTGATTCTTAATAATACACTTATTAATAAAATAGCCAAAAACGTATGGTTGGCTGAGCTTTCGGACAATTTGCATACAATTTATGTTGTTATTCCCACCCATCTTTAGTTATTCATCGTTTATAGTAAACCCTTCTCATTACAATATTAATATTCTTTATGATAAGCTACATGAAGTTATAAAAATAAATTACGACTTAAAGTGTTATTTATAGTCAAAATAGCTTTGGCCCGAGGGTCCTCCGAAGAGAGCATTGAAGAAGATATTCCGTTTTATCGTAGCTTGTGTTTCGAAAACCTTCGTCGGAAGACGCTCTAAGTAACATTGAAGACTGCATGATAATATGTCATGTAAACCGGTTATTTGCAACAATACAACAGATGCAGGGTTCAAGTTCGAAAGTTCCCGAGGTGATTTACCCGAGACAGGCATGAAATATATGGTTGTGTTCAAAGTAACCTCCACGCACCCGTAAGAAGCGATCTATGACGAGAGCTATGCTCGGAGTTTCTTTGAAGGATATGACCGGCAATGAGGAGATCCGACGGAGAACTAAGGCTACCGACATAGCTGAAAGGATGAGCAGGCAGAAGCGGCAGTGGGCAAGTCACATCTGTCGCAGAACCGACGGCCGTTGGGGCAGAGGAGTTCTGGAGTGGAGACCGCGGACCGGTGCGCGCAGCGTGGGACGCCCCTCCGCCAGGTGGACCGACGGATGCGGCGGGCGGACGACCGGGTGTGGTGAAAGGCTGACATGATGATGATGAAATCCCCGTAATTTTGATGAGTTCGGGTTGAGAAACTTTCTTAAGAATCCTGAGCTTTATTTCCCGATTTATTTGTGCCTATCTTAATTTACTGCGTGCGCACTTATGGCATGTAGATCCTTCTATAATTACGTTAGTTACAATAGCTCCGTCACGTTTAACGCCATTAATTAAGATAAGGACAACACTAACTCGTGCATTGTGCAACTTTCCTTGGCGCTTTGTTGTTGTGAAAACGTTAATTATGACCGCCAGGGTCACTGACTCGTCTGAGGAAACTGGAATGTTCCCGCACTATGAAAGTTATGAAGATCTTGCGTTTTATTTTGAGTTCCATTGTTTTATTTATACACAAAAGTTTGTTCTGCGAAACATCTGGAAAACAATTCTGACAGCGGGCGTCTTGTATCGTGGGTGTTATGTTTATTTTGCTGTAATACACTCGAACGGTCCTAGGACCCAGTTCCTCAGTTGTCTTCCAGATATCTTTGGATATTTTTACTCTGGTATTTAAATGCAGTTATAGTCTTACTTAACTTAAGTGCATCCTTATTCATTACGATCTGTGCCTTACCTATATTATCTTATACATACTTTGAATTGTACAATTTCTTCGTCATATTATATCAGCAAAAAACTGATCTCAAATGCTCAAGTACCTAACCAAACCGATACAAACACGATCTTATGCAACTTTGTTTATGTAAATAATTGAGCCACTCCACTTGCTGGTAGCGGGCAGACGCCTCCAGGCTCCGCAACGAAGCCTAGGTGTCAACTGCTGAACGCCAAGTTGACAGTTCCCACGGCGCTGTTTGTGCTCATGAAATGTGAATTGAAATGACGGCACCGTTAGTTGTGGTCGCGGTTAACCTTTTCTACCACTCGAGCGATATTAATGCTACAAAGACTGGTGAAGCTGCCACTGCTCGCCGCTAGGCGGCGCCACTAGCGCGTGGAGTGAACAAATCTAAAAAATTATGTTTTTCCTGCCTAAAAGGTATTACCAAAATAAATTACAGGACACAAAATGTTTCGATTCGACCTTTTTTCTACTTTCTAAGTAAAGCACCGCAGTGCTTACTGAACACGCTAGTGGACTTATCTGAGTCGAGCTTTTAGCAAAAGCTTCCATTGTATAAAGCAAGACTTCCTGTATAATAGCAATGAGATAACTTACGTACGTTGTATCTGCCCATTGAGAATCAAACGCACTACCTCTGGCGTATAACAAAAACCATTTACTTGGTTTGCTGTACATAAGCTATTATAGAGCTAAGGGGTAGGTGTCTGCAGTCGTCGGGTTCAGGATAGGCTGTACCCAGAACACTCGGCTTTGCAGCTAGTGCATTGCATTCGCTTAGCAGGTTTTTCATCGTCTCGCTTGCTAAGATTTAAGAACACGTTTTTCATACTGCTTTTTAACATGAGAAAGGTATCGCATCGCGTTGGCTTTTAAAGTTTCTGTGTAGTGCCCACCTAAGATTGCACGACGCTTTATGGTTGACATAATAGTGGTGTTTCCTCATGACGGATTAGTGAGTGCTTCGCCGTTACTCTGGTTAACGAATTAAGTCCAAAACTGCTCCGCGAACATAATCACACGGGAAACGTTTTGTACCTCTGTTTGTCAGATTCATCATTTGTACCTATACTACTTAATAAATATCAATTTTGATTAATAAATCAAATCTCTTTAGATTTTATTAGCTATAGTGTCAGATGTTTCAATTCTTTTCTCTTCTTGTCTTACTATTATATTTCTAGGACTATGATATACTGTGAATTCCTTAATTGCCGAACATTGTCAAAAAATACTATCAATATCATTGAGCCAGGGGCCTCTAAATTAAATACAACCTTATTCTTATTCTCAATCGGAATATATGAATGTAAAATAAACGTTGTAGGCTTTCCAACAGTCACTCAGGTTCTCCGCCTGTTGTGCTGTGCTGCTGGTAATTTCATTTCGTAAAAAACATACAGATCCAGCTGATTTCACGCTTTGTTGATGTTGAAAGCAGTATCTATCTTTCATTTCGAATTGACCAACGTGTGTGTTTGTTTTTAATCAAGTTTGAACTTATCACGCGACCGAATTCGGCGTGTTACCGTTAAGTCCGCGGGTTGCGATTTATTTGCGACGTAACCGGGTCTCTTACGGTAAACCCGGTCTGTTCGTATGTCGCTCTATAGAGCATGAATCACATACGGACATGTCTGCTTCTAGTCTGCCCAAGATCGTCAAGCCCTGTTTGATGGTAAACATGTTCGCTTAGTTTGATGCGCACTGGTTGCTTAGCAATCAAAGTGAACTGGAGTACAGAAATTTCAGTGGAAAAGATCTAAGGAATTGTAGTATTGGTGCCTATAGAAGCGTCGGTGGCATAGTGAGGAAGACACTGCCTGTCAGGTCGATCCCCGGTCGTGGAATGTTAGGTACACGCCCCCAGCAGTGACTGCCCCTTAATGCTGAATTGCTGCTTTCTATTCAATCTGTTAAAATTAGAATCATCAAAACTATCTGAATCGATATGAAAGTTATTTTTTACCAACCTAATCATCAACATTCGTTTAATTTCAAATAAGTTGGTGAGCAGACTTTGATTAGTACAGTGTGCAACTTTTTCTTCTTCACTTTTAGCCAATCTGCATAACTTTTTCCACTGATCCAAGTAGGTAATTAAGTACTTGAAAGTGCTGGTCAGTGATAGGAAAAGGTAGTAGTACCATTTGGGTCAACGAACTGAAATGTGTATGGTTTGTATGCCATCAGGATGCTTGCAGTAGACGTGTAATAATTATATCCTCTATCTAAGGTGTTGTTTTCGTGATTCCAGGGTTTTGTAATTACGAAATACCTCAGACATGTTTTATGCCAAAAGGTCAAATTTACGTTTAAAAAGATAATTTGTTGGTCGATAATTTGATAACTTATATCACTGCTATCATTATATAATTCATTGTGTATAATTCATTCAGCCTGTCAATCAAAGTGATTGACAGGCTGGCTTTGTCAATATTAATAACTACTAGATATCCCGTAAGATGGCAAAAGCTATTCCGAACACTAGTGATGGTGCACACGTCATAGCAATCCGCCACTTCCCTGCTCGTTTCCCATCAACTTTTTGCCGTTTGTGTACACGTAAAAATGAGTTTAATGTCGCTCGTTAACCTTTCTGTTAATACTACAGATGAACCCCTCGGCGCCATTTGTAATTGCGGAAGAGACAAGTTCCTACCTCGTTCTTTACATCTCCGTTACTTTGTCATCATATACCATCTTTAAATACAACGTTGTCATCTTGTATAGCTTTAATATAACTTTTTAAGGGCATTTCGAATGGTCTTTGTCTGGTTGCTTTGTTTGTTTATCCTTGCGTGTTGGAGTCACATTTCCCGGTCTTTTATATCCTGCTTTTGATAACCTATAACCTCTTACATGCTTTTACTCGTGTTCAAAAGAATTCTATCCTGAATAATAAGACAGTCTTATTTTAATATAGATTTCGTCATCGTCGATCATGTCTGCCTGTTCTGTTCTCTAATTTGTATACCACAACTAGTCAGTAATAGCAAATAATAGCCTTTCCTTCTTTTTAGGAATAGCTTAAAACTGATACTCTTATAGCGAATATATTTTGCCTGTTCTGTCCCCCGAATAACTCAACATTTACATCTTTGTTCCAAGTATTCGAGTGCCCTGGCAATGATTACAGAATTATGGAAGTTCTAGGTTATTATTGTATTTTGCGAAATAATTCAGGAAACTTTGGAAACTGACACATTGCACTCATAAATAAAGAAATGTGGAAGAACTTTTAAATAAAAGTCTTAGTATCTTAGTTAATTAGTCTACATTCTAACGTGCTCTAAAATTATTCATAAGCTACTTAATGATGAATAACTAAATTGCACGTTATTTCTATTTCTGTGTCATTTATAGATTACCATTTTCATTAATCCGTATCATCTATTAATACAAATTGATGTTGTATATTATCATATCTTTCTTGTTTGTATCGTTTTCAAGCAAACTACTTTAACGTTAAAACTTTTTCCTCATTTGTTTTCACATTTAGCATGTAGTATCTATTTTTATCTTCTTCATCATCACGAGTCTTTTGACTTCTCTGTATATTATATTTCTCTATGATATATGTCTTCTTATTAGTTGCAGTTGATAATTTTGGCGAATATTTTCAGGCAATTCTTATTTTTTACCTTGGTTCGCCTGCACAGCATTCCTCTAATACCGTGCACTTTATTTAGCGATTATGATGACGTTAAATATGAGCCGGGCCCGCCCACTGCCGCCACATCAATTAATTAGTCATGCATTCAGCTATCCAGAAGCGTAAATAACCACCGTAGGTATCCTGGGCTTAGTACGCGGTTCACGCACGATTTGCGCGGCGCCGGCGCACGCGCGGTGCAGTCGACCTAAATCCGTGAGTGGATGCGCGGGCGCCGACGTCGCGACTGTTCCACTTAGCTGCTTTAAGTGCTGCATTGATCTCATTGATTTTCTAACCTTTTTGTTATTATTTTTACTACCGATTGTTTGAAACTAAAAGCTTATATCTGTGAACTAAATATTTTGCATTGTATAGGGCTGGGCACTATGGCAAAAGTGTCACTGCGAGCTGAAACGTTGCTATCTTTAACGGAATTCACACCCTTAACTTAAAAGCGGTTATAATTATTTTGGAGCATTAGAAACGATACTGCTGTAAGTCGACTCGCGCACTCACATATTGGTATTATCTCATGTTTCCACAGCGCAGATTTTACAAGATACTGTGTTTGAAAGGCTTGAGAATAATATGTCTCGATCAACCCTAAGACCTATCAAGATTTATTGACAAAATGACCTATGGTGTTGGGAAACTGCTAGAAGCTTTGATAAACTACCTCAGATAGGAGTATGAAGCGACTAGTTCTGGTGAATTGTGGTTATATTTTTCCTTTTATGTAAGACTGGCTAATTTTCTCAAATTCATCAGCATGGGATTTCAACACCTGAAGCATTGCCAACGCAGGGAATCCTTTCGAAGATTTCAAGTAACTACCAGAATACGACTACCACGAGAATACTTTTGATGATCAATTGATTTCTATTCTTATAATACCTTGTGTTAAGGGACTAGCTAGTTTGGAGAGAGGTTTTGGATTTGGACATCTATAGTCCATTGCCAACCGTTACTAAATATTTCGTCAGTCATGTCAAAGCAGTCGGCAATTTGCATTGACCAGACAAGAGCTACAGTAATTAAAACGTCAAGATGACGGGATTACCAAACGGTCCCTTGATATTCATGAATAGACGTCTAGTTAGTGAGAAGTGCCAAGGGCGAGAGTGTCACGAGGACATGTGCAGGTCACGACCGCTGACCAGGGTTGACAGATGGCCAGAACTGACCTACGCAGAACAGTGATGTCCAGAGAATAGTTTACCAATACTCGTTAGAATAGAAGGTGAACGATAACAAAGAACAATGCAATTGAAAACAGTTCGACTTCGTACTGTGCAAGTTTCGTCAAATCAAGAAATTTGTATAGAAGTGCAGAGTGAAAAATAAAAACAGAACCAGATGATGATGATGTACTTAGGACAGCTAAAACAAGTCTTGCGTAGAAAATAAATTCGTCATATATATTTTAAGAACAAAGTCAACTCTGGCAACCCTACCACCGATCGAATCCCGCGCACGATCGATCTGATCGATTGTGAAACCGAAACCGATCGAGATAACCGGGCAGATGAAAGTGACAAGGTCATTGAAGTCGGTCGAAAAATGAATGCAGTTCATATCTCATTGTGCTTAGTCAGGGTCGTACTACTCGTACTAAGTCTATTATTGTTTTATACCTTAGACATCTCTACAGCCATTAGTCGTTCTTTCTTTCCAATTATTCTCTTTAATTGAAGGTCTTCGTGCTTCAAGGCATTAGCTTAAAAGCCTATAGTCGTTCGGCTCATGGGCATCAGTGGTAATATAGACAAAGAAACTAAAAATGATTTAAATAGCTCAAATCTATCTTGCATTCTAACGATCGCATTCGAGTCCATTGCGTGTAGTTGATTGATCACCTTAGAAAATCCTCCGACTCGACAACTGTACACCACATTCAAACTTAATTACTGTCAAGTCACAAAGGCTGTCAGTTGGTAGGTATTGGTAATAGAGAATTGGGCCCACCGTAATTTAACGTTAATAAAGCCTTAAACGAAAACAATAATTAGTCTACTTGTCGGCAATAAAGAAACAATAATACCATTCAAAGGGTATAATTAAAGCGCATGTCCCCAATTAATTCGATACGAGACTGAGTGGCGAAATACTACGGTCTCAATCTCTTTATTGCGTTATCGATACTGTACCTAGAGATAAATGGGATAGATAAGGGACACCGATCGCGTTATTAGCACTCGATAAGTTATGCCGTAGTTTAATTAATAAGTTAGTTGCGTTAGCCGTAATGACAGGCTTGAAAGATGTGACAAGCGGGGAAAATGCCTAGATCGTGCTAACAGATATTGTGGGTGTGGAAATGTATTGATGGACGCAAACACCAATGAAAAGCAGAGATCTTAGAGTCGACAAAATGTCTCGAGAAGGTTATGGTTTAATCAAATTTTACATATTATTTTACGTCGTTGTAAGATGAACCATAACATCAGTAAGTATTAGACCTAATTTTTCACATTCAAGCGTCATTGCTGAGCAATTATTCTATGAATTCGTTTCGATGTTATTATTTAATAGAAAAATATGCAAACCCACAATACCTACTTTGTATGTTTTCCTTCAACTCTATCAATCATGCATACAATTCCGACACACCGGCTGTCAACAATTTATGATGAATGGAACGGTCTCATACGGCTAAATTCAACTCCAATGTCATTTCGTAACCGACTGTGTATAGGGAAATCGATTATTTAATCCAACCGTGAACTTAGCGAAGTGACAGTACAATGAACGCAATTAATTCTTTATTAATCGAACCCCGGCGATCTAAAGTACCAAATAATCGAGTCGCACAGTCCTTGACCGGCATTAACCTACATTGAGCAATATCGATATTGTGCCGAATCGATTCTTCGGCCCACTTGGCTCCTCCCGAATCGGTTGCGAAACTCGGCCCTAACGTTGACGATTGATAAATTATTGATTGATCTATTGTGAGCAGTCCTCAAGGTGAAAAAACAGTTTGATTTGAATTCTCATCAAGGCTGTCAAATTTCCAAGAACCTCCGATGCTTCTTATAGAATCTGTAATATCTTCAAATCATATAGCTTTAAGAACATCTATAATATAGATGTTCTTAAACATCTATAATATAGATGTTCTTAAAGCTATATGACTTGAAGATATTGTGCCATTTTATATGACCACAGGTAATGTCAATTGAAACACTATACCCTCTAACCCTGTAGTTTCTGGTAATTGTGGTAGAAAATTAATCAGGTCAAAGAGTTTGATGCTATACTCACAAACTATTGGTAATACATTAATTGACCTCTTGGATGGAACACTGTTGCGTTGTTGGACCCATCTGCTGCATCAGTGGCTAATTTGCGTTTATTAACCGTGATTGGCTCGCGGAGTCGCGGGTCAACACTACAATTGTTCCGCTACGAGCACAATTGCCATTGATCTATTTGCTGTGTTTAAATTGTTTTGGTATATTGGCTTGGATCACTGTCTTAGTCACAATTTTAAACCGTGCTTTTAATGTGTTTCTGTTCCGATGGCACACATTTAATATTGGCACCGTACAGTTACACAATAATTGGAGTTGTTTATGAAATGATTTATGTGTTTTGGGTTTGGTTCTTGTGCATTCTTCTACTTAATTAAATTCAGTACTACCATAGTTCCATAAAGGCGCTACACGTTATCCAGATGCCTCAGATTGTGCTTTTTCTTAACTTCGTTGTAAATGAGGCATTCTTGCCTGCATTGGCTCCCGTGGGTAATGTAAAACCTGTATTGTGTACTATAGCTAACTCTGGTTAGCATAATAAATAGCCTTATACAGGCTGTTAGTCCGATCGTTATTGTTAACTACTAGTACTCAAGCGCAATCTAATCTCGGCACTGCATTCAAGTGTGAATGTGATTCATACAGCGGAATGCCACTGTATTGATCGCTTTATAGCTTTACTCTTTTTGTTTCAACTTTAGTTATATATATTGTTATTTTACGTTATATCTACTATCTATGTATTCTGCGGCTATATGGAAAGTTAATGTTTTGTTCTCTTTTTTTTCAGGTAAATATCACGGCCCATTTACCAGTTGATGACGCTGCTGGATAGTATTTCACTACTACTTAATCGCAAATTATTTATATTGAAATTTGAATCCTATGTTTTGGAGAGTTATCTAGGTCTTGATAAAATTTATCATTTTAACTTCTGAAAGATACACTGTAGTATCTGAATATTTAAGAGCAGGAATTAAATTTTGGACTAGATGTATCTAGATCATATTGCAACATTCTTGAAATAGTGCCTAAAACTTATGTCATAACATGCATCCACTGCTTATATGAACACCCGAATTGTCACTCTAAAACCTTTTAGATAGAGTTTAATATATTAACTGCTCGTGCACAGCAATTACGCTCTTAGTTAATTTGTCAGTTGATTCATTCGATTAGCCCTCGGTAAATGAACATGCTCGTTGATAAATGATGTTTGTAATTAAATATTGTTAATTTGGGTCGTCGAAGTATTAATAGTACTTTAACAATTTAAATAGTTGTAGTTCTACCTTTACATCTTTCTTGCTTTCTACTTAGCTGGCTGTTTCATTTAGATTTTAATACTCCATCTGTCTTTTGTCTTTCCTTATATATTTCTTCTATTAATGTCTCGTATTATTTTACACTTTCGTGACTGGTTACGTATATTCTGTATGTATTTTATTTTTACGTAGTTTCAGTTTTTATAAACAGAATTTCCCAGCCCCATTTATGAGCTGTAATCTTCTTTCTAACTTCTTATTGTCCTATCTCTTCAATTTATTTATTTATGGAATCGATGATTTGCTCTTTCCCATTTCACATCATCATGATAATAAATATTTTACTGTTTCTTGATTCTTGTGTTATTTGTTAAGCTCCTAAAGCTTATTTACCGTTCTGCGTGACAATGTGACCAGCAGATTATATCATTTTGTACGATTACTTGTATTACTAAAGTAACTCAATAGCGTATTAACTTTTTATGGTCAATGGTTGGTTCATTTCATACTACTTTTACAAATTGCTGTCTCTTTATTGATGTAATAGATTTCGAAATGAATTGCCTACTTAGCAAAAATAAAAGGTTAATAATCGTGTTATGTTGCAGCGACATTATCATTATGTCACTAGGTTAGTTGCTATGCTAAGCCGTATTACATATTATATGTATGTCATAACAACGATTTTTGTGTTATTCTGTATTCTTGCAATGAACTTCGAATCCGAAACCGATGAATTGTCGAGTATGTTCAGAAATCTTATACATTTTACTGCGCGATTATATTATTAACAATTTAGATATTATATTTAACTGCCTTTAGATTGATGGTAGGAAGTTTGCCACAAAGTGTCACGAACATCAGAAATCGTGGGTTCGATTCCCATGCCGGGGATTGAGTCTGCAGTCTGTACAAATATTGTTGTGCAATTCTTAATAATTTCCAATTTTTGTTTAGTACTCGATACCGGCCGCTAATCCATATTTGTTACCCTGCATTTTAACATCGAACATCAATCACATTAGCAAATTGAACTTCTCATCACAAAATGCCGGAAGATCCTCAACCTTGTGTCGACCTCCGTCAGTTTAGCGTATCGAATCGTATGTGGCCTCACTCACAAATGACAAGTGAGTGTTATGTCATACTCATACGGTTACGACTCTAACGTAACACCCAATATGGGTTTTCATAGCCTTGATAAGTTTAATTAGCAATTCACTAGACGAAACTTACACATATAGATTTACTTTAAGTGTTTTGCCAATTATCTATTCTGTGGTTTTGCTTAGAAATTAATTGTTGTCTATGCGTCGCGTCGCGTTGTTCATCGATAAATGTAAAATAGTCACATCCCTACATATCATCTGTCTTTGTGAGTGTTTATGCTCTGACTGACAGATCTATCAGCGCAGAACTCAGAAATATTTTTCTCATTAATGACTTAGGCAACCACTAAGGTAGAATTTTTAGAAATTTCTACCTCTACGCGCTCGAAACTCCTAACACAGATGTTGACCATATAAACCAAGGCGCAATTCAGTATATTGCTACAGCAATTTTACGATTCGATAGTGTTATCGCCGCAATTAACAGTTTCGCTGTTGCCATTAATATAAAAATGATAACAATTCCATAAAAAGATAAATTGATAGCTACTTGACAGAGGAGATAGCATTGTTACGTACCTATACATGCCTATCATGTAAGACCGAATACTAGGATCGCTGAAGCCAACGGAGTTGGTAACAGGTCATTTGTCTAATTGTCTATAGATCATCCTGGACCATTTACCATTTACACTTTTTAAAATGCTGTGTTAGATTAGAATAAGGTCATAAAAATTTGCATGAAAACTCAAGCATTTTAGCTGTAGCTTTATAATCGGCTGACATATTGACACATAGTCAAACCAGGAAAACTACAGTTCCACGGGAAACCAAATAAACTAACAGTAGTATCTCTTAGCGGAAAACTAGAAGGTATAGGTAATAGAGCGGATAACACTGCAACGGTAATAGTATGAATCACAGCATAGTGTTATCTGTTACAGCCGTGCTTTGTATGACAGGATGTGGTTATGTGACTGTGTTACGTATTGTAGGTGTAACTGTTATTGCTTTCAGACATAGAATAGTCACTATTCTGGACCACAGGGAACTTCTTGCATTAAGGGCTTGAAACCTTTTGCCAAAACACTGAAACACATGCACAACAGACTGAAAAATGATCTTTTCGGGTTCGCAAATTATTTGTTTTCCAATGATTTTCACTCACCTCTTACTCGACTTTGCTCAAGCTTTCGAGTGAGTAGCATAATACGATAAATTTATTTCTAAATAAAATAGGTTGCGTCTGCATACCACAGATTAGTTAACAGTTCAGGATAAATTCTTACTCCACTGTCGAATAATCGCCTTCTCGGTTTGCTTAAATTCTAAAAATGGAACCACCAATACTCCAACCACAACACCACCAACACCATGCAACTGAAATCTTTTTAGTGAAATGTTACTAAATTGTATAGCTTATTATAGTATAATAAATTCAAGTACACAACTGATCATGTGATATTCAATAGAAGGCTTTTCAAAGCTGTCGTAGAGCTAGAAATGGAGTCAATAGAGCCTGCAGAGTCAAATATGAATATTTCAAATGAATTCAGCTGAGACAAGTGGGTGGCTGCCGGTATGCGCTGCGCCGGCGCCGCCTGTCGACCCACCTGCCTACTTCCACGCAGATTTATGGGATAGGGAGCTCTACTAGAACTGATCAACTTAAATGTCAAATGCTTTTACAGGTTTGCCTTTTGGCATTGTCCACAGCTAAGATAGATAGTTTTCGTAAAGATCCGGTTTAAATAAATGTGTTTGTGGCTTTTACACTTTTATCGTCGTTATCAGTGTGTCAACTTCCATTTCTGTTCAAATCTGCGTGCGCAGTGCCTATCTATAATCCTACAGTTTGTAGGTACTGTACTATTTGTCAGTGAGGTATCGAGGTCATCACCACACCCGGTCCTCCAAAACTCGAAACCAAGGAAAATGAATCTAATTTTAAATCAGCCCATTAAATTAGTATTATTGGTAGTATTACTAGTCTATTAAATTATTTAATTTCCTTGGAGAATAATCTTAGATTTGTATGCTAACGTCCTAACAGTCTCTTAACAATGTTTTGCAACATTTGGCAAACTTTCGACACTACTGTCATATTACGATATCAATTTATTCGGTAAGGGTCAAGAGTCACGTATTACCGGCACAGTGTTATCGACTTTCCTCATTCGAAAGTCATGGTCCTGAACTTCGTCTATGACAGCGCCAACTTTTATCTGCCGGTGGCGAAATAAAGAATCAGTGATTGGAGTATGTATTTTGATGTGACATTGACAGTTGAAGTTGACCGCTAGCGGCTCGCTCATCCGCAAATAAGTGTTGTCGGTTGTGTAAACATCACGTCACGGCGTCGATCAGCTGTCAGCTGATCCGACGTGTCGTCGCCGCTTTCGCGCAAACCGGAAATTCGCTATAATCGACTGCCAAAGAAAGGTGAATGTCAAGTTTTGTTTTGAATGCTTAGAGCTGAGTAGTCAATTATTAATGTGTGGTCGGCAACAAGAAATATGAGTTTTCTACTAAGCAAACCACACAGATGGTGTGACGGGAAGAAATAATTAACAAAACAGCGGAACTACAAGTATCTTTCACGCCATCTGAGCAATGAGAAGCTAGAAACGGCCCAGTATACTGCCCTGAGGCGCTGCCAGTCTCCCTCAGAGAGACGCAGTGGACCCAGCTTGCGAAGGCCGGGGACAAGCCCTTAACGAACCCTTGGTTCTACAATAAGCCTCACAGCTTTGCAGTGGGAGACGCACACATAAAATACACATACTTGTAAATTCTGCGCCATGAGCACCGAGCCATTGAACCGCCATGTTTTGTTCTCACGCCGGGCCATTAGGTTAATGTACGTACACCTAGTTGCATAATCGGTAAGATGTACGAAAGAGCGGGCCTGCGCCAGCTTCGGAAGTGCGGATTAGAAAATTGCGCCCGCGCATCGTACGCGACCACTTTCACTGCCATTGGGGCACTGCGCTTGGCTTTTGAGCTGATTGTTTTTGACGGCTTGTTTTGGTAAAGGGCGTTGGTATTAAAACTTAAATCCTCAATCATTCGTTCCTTTGAGGTATACCTACTTGCTGTAGCGTTGTGTTTACATTTCCTGTGACACGGAGTCTAAGGTTATTGTTTTAATGTACAGTAAGGTTCCTAAGTGCAGTAGCACGCTAAGAGTCATTTTTCTGTACAGCGGTGCGCACGACAACGCGAAAAACAATTAGATATTTAACTGACCATCCAAGTCAATAATAATAATAAAACCTTTATTTGCTACAAAAAATTTTTACATACTAACTTAAATAAACAAATTAATTTAAATTATGCAATAACTTGGTTTTGTATTTATATTTCTCCTTCTTTCTTCCCTTATTTTGCCAGTAGTTTGTCTTGTGACAAAGGCCTCCTCCAAGGCTTTCCACTCCTTCCTGTTTCTTGCTGTTCGTGACCACACTTGTCCTGCTGTCTGCTTTATATCATCATCCCATCTTGTATTTTGCCAGTAGTATCCAAGTCAATAGCGTGCTTTAAACCTTATTGTCATAGCAATAATTTATCAACTCATCGTAATATCCCGGAATATATGAGTGGATATGTGCGTGTGTGGGTACAGATATAAAGGAAAGTCGTAAGTGAAACTGGTCTCTCAATCTATTGAGTTGCGAACCTGCTACTGCACTTATGAACCTTGACTGTACAGTCTACCACATGCCAATGTTTTTTTACGCACTAGATCTATTGTACTATTGTGCAAATAGCCTGGTTGGCTATGCCGTGCCATTGTTGATTCACTCAGCTGACTTTTTATTTTTAATTACTTAGCTATTTTAAAACACTCGCACCGATATCGCTGTGAATGAACAATAAAACTATTGCAACCGTTATGAACAGTCACCTTCGAAAGTTACTTTATAATCTAGAATATGAAAATCTTCCGCACATTTACCTACGTATAGTGTAGTCTTTACATTAGCAGCCTGCCAAGGTCCACTGTTGGAAATAAACCTGTCTTGAGTTGTAGTTGAGTTGTATGCCTCGCAAGGCAGACGTATTGGGACCGTATTGGTGGTAGGCCATCAAAGTACTAAAGATTGTATCGTTAATAAAGGAAACATGTTTAAAAACGCTTTGCAAAATAGGTCGTAATGTTTTTGGTCCTCTACCACGCGTCAACTGTCATAAACCATTTTCTCATCATCATTGTCCTTCCCTTTTCCCGTTATTTGGAGTCGGGTCTCCTCACATTTCAGCGCCAAGTGTTTCTATCTTGGGTTGTCGGGGCTTTCTTGAGGTCTCTCACTATGTTTCACCACCAGGTCTATGGGGGGCGGCCTCTTCCTCTCTTCTGTTCTGGCAGATTCAAGGCAAATTTTACCACATGATCTTCGCTGCGCCTTTGTGCATGTCCATACCAACTGAGGCGGTTTTCTTCTTAAACCATTTTCTATTGTGAACTGTTCGGAACGAACACTAAAATGTCATTTATTATCTGTGTATGTAGGGGACGTCCGATCGTTTCCATTCATTCTCTTCCTCTTTTCGCGTCAACCGCCATAGGGGCAACACACAAATTGTACCATCATCTTTTAAAATATTACAATCAGTGTAATGACTACAAATAATAGTTTTATTTATGTTGTGCTCAACAGTGAACAAAATCCAAGGACCCTTACATTCCAATTTCATTACACCGTGCCGTAGCTACGAACTAGTTTCACATGTTAGAAAAACGGAAATGGGCTTTCTTTTACGCAATCGTTGTCTATAAACATTTGTTCGTGACTTACGAATAGTGGTGCTCTACTGTACTTCGGGACCGTAGCGAAACGTTGCATAAGCCTTACTTCACGACACCGGCCATGGGAAAGAACAACTCGTGGTGAATATTAGAAAAAGTGTGTCCAATTCGAAACATAACTCATGGAAAGTTGAGTGACTCAATATGCTTACCTAGCAATAAGGTTTATTTTTAAGAGCGTCAGTGGCGTCGGCGATAAGACGTGGCCTATCATATCGAAAGGTCCGAAGTTCGATCCCCTGCATGTCGTAGACCACCTAGGGGGTGGTCTCTGGGCCATGTAAATGGGATTTTCCTCAAATCAACTTCAGTACTTAAATTTACTGACTGCTATACTGCTGCTGAAGGAAAACATCATGAGAAAACCTGCATACGCCGAAGAAGAAATTCTTAGGCGCATGTGAAGTCCACCAACCCGCACTGGGCTAGCGCGGTGGACTGTAGCCCGAACGCCCTCGTTGAGAGGGTAGGCCTGAGCCCCAGCAGTGGGGACATATTAATAGGCTGTTGATTTGAAGGTTTATTTAAACGGAATGTAAAAAAGAAATCAAGTGTACTCAACTTTGATAATGTCCAAAGAAATGATGACACAACATTAGTTAAATACATACTTAATGCTTATTAATATAGATCAAGTTTGCATCGCCGCGATTCACTGCTACATTATTCCCATTATATATTTAACTAAGTTTAATTTGTAAACTAACCTTCAGAATTAATTATAAACAAGTTCTTTGTATAAAAGACGTAATATTCATAATGTTGAATTCATTATACATTTACGTTGTATAATATCGAAGTTAGTAGGCGCCTATGGCAATTAAGTTAGTCGATCCATCATAGAATGCAAGCTAGGTTTCTAATATAACGCATCGAGTGGAGGTGAATGGCGACTGCGGCTGCGCATGCAAATCGTGAGCAAAACGTGTCAGGGAGACCCGACTGAACTGACTGATACACCTCATTTTACTGGCCAGGGGTTGACCCATACACTACGCAAAGCGTTATAACCGGGGGAGTGCCGGCAAGTCTCACCGTATGTGTGGGCTGGTCGCGATTTCACTTCTTGGCGACTTCATCTAGTACATATTAACTGTATACAATAAACCTTGAAAAAACTTGATGTTTTAGACCTTCAGGCCGGTTTAGTCCTATTCCCGGAATGTCCACTTCCCCGAATGTCAGCTTCCTTCCTTCGAGTGCCAGGGTAGCCTATAGTTGGTTCTGCACTCGCTGCACCGTTGGAGGACCGCGGTTTGGCACAAAAGATCTCAAAAGCGTTCAAGATTAGTTGAATGGTGAAATATAACTTTAAAACACGTGCTAATAATAAAAAAATTATTAGAATTTTCTAAGTCTCAATGCAAAACCCAGACAGTGTTACGTGCTTTATGAACAGTCCCCCGTGATTGGTATTAATTACACTAACACTAAGTTGTTGTAGAAAATTACACAGCGAACGGATCTGATTGCGATCTGTGCGCAGACGCAGTGGGAAACATACTGTGTTGATCTGCAACGCTTTCCACGTTATATAACCAGTGGGGAGCAGTGCAATAAGCAGGTAGGATCGTTTAAGGATTTGATCCGCAATGAGCAGATCCCACTGAGAACCAAGGTCACCGACATAGCTCAAAGAATCACGAAGCTGAAGTGGCAGTGGGCGGGGCACATCGCTCGTAGAACTGACGGTCGTTGGGGCAGAAAGGTTCTCGAGTGGCGACCACGTATCGGAAGACGCAGCGTAGGCAGGCCTCCCACAAGGTGGACCGGCGATCTGGTAAAGGTCATGCGACCCGGCTGGATGAGGCAGGACCGGTCGTCGTGGAGATCCCTGGGGGAGCAGCAGTGGATGGAGAATTAGTTCTCCGTCGGATCTGCTCATAGCCGAAATGATCAGCAAACTGAAGTGGCAGTGGGCAGGTCACATCTGTCTCGAAGCCGACGGCCGGACGCGTGGGACGTCTCCCGCCAGGTGGACCGAAGACCTAAAGAATAGGGCCATATCATTTGGATATATCGATTTATTTTAGGTAAAGTCGATAAATGAGAACTCACTATGACAATTCAAAAGTGCCACGAAAATTCCGGTCTCTGGTCATTGAACATGACATGACATTGCATCAATATAGAAGACTCCAGTTTTTGTTACAATAAAAGAGTACCTTGCCCAACGCTTGACCCTAATTACCCACCGACGTCGGTCGAGATAAGATCCGTTTTATACGATACTGCGGCATTCTGATGACTTAATGACTTAATCATGTAATCTGCGCGAAATGTATGTAATGCTGGTTTTTATTGCGACAAAAACACTCGTTAAGCAAGAGTTAACGGGTTATACCCGCTGGGAACAATGGTAGCACTGTTTTTAGGGTTCTGTTTAAAAGTAAATCCACATGAGTGGATAAAATAGAGTAGAAAATATTTAATTTGGCACACTAGAAAGCTTCATGATAATTAATTGTTATAACGAGACATTTTCAACCGACTTCAAAAAAGGTGAAGGTTCTCAATTCGAATGGTTTTTTTTGTGTGTATGTTACGCGATATCTCCGCCAATTGTGAACCCATTTGAATGATTCTTTTTTTATTGAATAGGCTCCATTCTAATGATTCCCATTTAAATTTTTTTAAAAAACAATATTTCACCTATAAGGGTGGAAAAAAGAATTAGCTGAACCCATATAGGGTTTACATACCGACGTACACTTGTCCGATTCTAACATAACTCCGGGGTAGTTTATATGCGCCGGCGCAGTTCTGCGTGAGCATTACGCACTTATTAGCATATTATTGACACTTGACGTCAATAGGTAGACTTATTTACTGATTTACGATGTTACTCTGCCTATTAGACTAATTACACAATACTATTGCCTTTTATTTTCTGTTGTGTATTAACTTTGTCGGTGGTATGTATTCACATAATAATATGTATGTGTAAGTTTATAGGAAACGATTTAAGCATAAGGTTGTGTGAAACGTTGGTTCTCTCAAAAAACTGAGGCAGCGTCCTGTTGACACTGTTGCTCACCCCGTTCAAACTAAGTTAAATAGATTACGTTTTGGATGATGCAATGGTGTCAATAAAGTGTACTCTTTCTTTATCTCAGTCAAGCAATTTTATAGACAATCCCACACTAACAAACGAGATAAATAAATAAAATATTGTACTTTTCAGTAATTTGATGTTGTGCTTTTGATTCGATAAAATTGACCATTTGCCTGAAGTTTTTTTTAAAGATCATATAGGCAGACATAAAGTTATGACCATACCGTTGTGACTGCAATCAACGCGACCGTTACCGCAGTCTGGTACTCAAGTCGGCGGGCGGTCACGACAAATTGCGTTCGGTTGGCATTTCGGCGACTCTCAACTGCCTCTTAACGTGCGTTCGCCAGATTTATTCGCCTACACGCGGTTTAAGGCCGCTGTTCACTGTACGACATTCCTCATGTACAGTCGGACGTCAAGTAAGGACCTGTTGGGAACCCACCCCACACAAACGGGTTCATTCATTCTGTAATATTCAACTACTCATGCCATTCATTCTTCAGCCGATGTACACGTGCCGTCCGACGTTAGTACTAATATTAAACTCTTTTCTTCAACCGCAATTAACAGTGCAAGAAACAAATACTTAGAACCAAACAATATCAAGTTGATTATTCAAAATATTAATCACCCGCCTGTGCCAACCAGGGGAGAGATCGGTCGAAGATTCTGTCCAAAAAGAAAATGTGTCCTTAAATCACGAATGTAACTAGGCGATATTTTATAATGGTTTTAGTTTATGGATGAATCTGGGAAAATGGTAAAGCTGCCGAACTAAATGGAACAGCAAAGAACGAGATATTGAAAAGACGTATATATATAGACGGTTGCAAACAACATCCGTCAAGATTCTCCATCTTTTAGAAGAAGTATGCTCAGAATTATAGCCGACTGTACATTGCTCGTAGGCACTTTTTTAAAGAACGATTTCGCTGGTTGTTAAGTGAGGAATGGGGAATGGGCAGTGAGCGAACGCGACAGCCGTAGTCATTGTTAACGCTCTGAGAACTCGTTCCAACGAAAAATACCACGCAACTCGGAAACTAATTCCAAATTGCTTAAGCAGAATGATTGCGAATAACACAAGAAAATGGCGACGCAAATATATTGAGCGAATGTGATTAGTAATAGGAGCCGGGGACGAGGTTGACTGACATACGAGGATCGGATAGAGTGGATGCTCACAGGTGGACACGCAAAGAGCACTCGCGGCGAGCGTGTGTGAAGAGAATGACTGAGCGAAGCGGAAAAGGTATCTCAAGATCGTGATACTTGACGCTCTGTTCCCTCTGCCTACCCCGTCAGGGACATGCGTGAAGATATGTATGTATGTATCTCTCTTCCTTCAATAGAATGAGCATCTCACTGCCAGAATGGACTTTTTCACCAACCACTCACACCTCTGATGTGTCAAACACATTCCACGCGGCGTGAATGGGTTCCTTTACGCGTGCGCTAACCGACGGGGCGGTTTATGTCGGCGCTAACGACCGCTGTAATGCGATATCCGAGGTGTGAACGAACATACAAGTCGATCCCAGGAATACGCTTATTATTAGTACCTGGAACTGCCTCCTTGCCTAATTCGGACGGCAGTTCCACGAGGAGCCCTAAAACTACCCGACTGCATTCAACGGGCTTTGTTACCGAGCGCTTCGTATTGAAAAGTTTTGCATAGAATTCCTTTTTAATTAGATAGTTGCTATAGTCGCTAATGAAGCTCTTCGTTCTTGGCGTTTATGATCTCCTGGTGGCTTAATAGTCAATGATAGGTGCATGTGTCAGAGCAAAGTGTAATTTTACAAGTGTTGTTGCAATACCGTGAAATATAGTCAAAGCATCACCCTTCCGGATGAAATATATACTTATACTTACCTAATACACTTTCTTCGAAACACCTGATTTAATCGTTTATTATGAAACCTGCAGTACCTGTACCTTCGTTATTGCAAATATAATGCAAAACATTAGCATGCACCTCCTCGCTAACAATGGCCGCATGGCGCCGTCTCGAGATGCCCGCAGCCTCCTCCGATAACTCCGACTATAGGATGTTTGATGAACCATTAACAATATTATTATTTCCTGGTACTTCGCTAAAACGAAGTGCTTCGTGATTCGCAGAGCCATTTCCAAAAACACCCTTTTCAGGCTGCTAAACTGAAGTTTGATGATCATTGGTAAAGTTATGGTTGCCTGTTGGTGTTGCGTTGACAATTCCAGTTCGGAGTACGTGTGTTAAAACTGGCTTGACTGTTCGTCCCTCGTATGACTAACTCCTCTACTATATAAATGTTTTGTCAATTAGAATTAGCACCACCATCACCGCTGAATTCCTCGTCGTTCTATATCTGTATGTTTTCAAATATCACGAGGAATCTGTAGTCAGATTGTTGTCCTGGTAACGTTTAGTTAATTGACAGTCAGTTATGATTAATAGCGCACCCTGTGCCGGTGCCGTGCGCCGGCGCCGACTCTCCTAATAATAGTCGCATGCGCATACCACGGTCCGTGGTGGAGCTCACCTCGACGCGCACCTGTCCTGTCGTGCTTTCCTTTTTCATTCAACAAGCTTTCCTGATTGGAAAAGATTTCGCTTGTCAAGGTCTTGATTTTTGACATCAGTTTTTATTGTAAAATTATTACTGCAGTAAACAGCCCTAGTACTCTAATCTTCTTGAATAGACGAATATGTATTTGTAAACTGTTTATGAAATTTTTCAATAATAAATTTCTCCATTCCTAGTTCGACATAGAATAGAGGTGGTTCAATTCAGTTCTATTTGCTCAGCCTTCTTTGGAAATGGAAGAGGGCCTTGTCTATAATGGTTATTACCGACGGATAGAATGGAGGGCAACGTTTCTACGAGTGAGGGCGTTGGGAGGCCATTATGGCGCTCAGGAACCGTGGAAATGCGCCGGCGCGGAACAAGCGGACCGCGCGAAGGGCGCACGCGCAAGACTTTGTAGTCCGTGAGAACGGTGTGATGTAAATGTTTATACGGAGTGTAAGTAGAAACAAATGAGTATGTGTACCAGGCTAAAATATATCATGAGGAGTATTCTGCTTAGGAGGAATTCCAAGAGAACTAATATTACCGACAGCGGTGATATTAGTTCTCTTAGGCTACAGAGCCTAGAGAATCAGCTGAAGCAGTAATATATAGACCACCATTTGCAGTAGAAATGATGGTCACTGAGACAGATGACTTCTTGGAGTTGAGAGACCTGTAGGAAAGCGTGGTATTAGGATGTTGCTTCCCTGCCAGACGACTTGAAAAGGTAGCTAGCCGTCTCCGCTAGACGTTGACAGGATTATGCTTCGAATCAATCATCTGGCTAAATGAAAGCTTGTTTAGAATAAAGAAATGAAAAGTCGTTAAACAAGAATTGTTCGCAGGACAGTTCAAATGATTCTAAATCAGCCTATAGTGGACTGTCGTGTTTGTTGTGGCGGAACTTTCACACGGGGCCGAAGAATGGAAGTAAAAGTAGTTTTATTCGACAGCTCAAAACTAGAAGCTGACAATATGATTTTATCGTAGCTCCGTGGTTTTGTTGTGAGTGTACTGGAATAATAAGCAATCAACTTGAAGAGCCCTTTGTCGACGAGCAATTTGCTGCTTTGAATTCGGTACTACATTTTTGAAATAAGCTTATTTTAAACCAAAATAAAATTACGAGGTTAAGGGCCTCTTACACCGCTTGCTGATAAAGTCCCAGATCCCCTATCTGCAGCTTATCTGACAGATAGCCTGTTTTTTTTGGTTTCACAGGTATCTGATTGCCTATATCTTATATATTTTATATAGTCTATCACACAGATTTATCTGATAGATTAGTTTATCACTAAGATTACCATCTGTAACAATATCAGGAAGTGGTGAAAGAAGCCCTAAATGCAACGAAAGTGTAATCAGTGAAAACACAATAGAATGAAGATAGTGAATGTAATAGAACGAAGGACTACAGAGCCAGAATGAAGCTTTAGAATCACTTATAGTGACTTCACCTTTTATGATCCTGGAAATTTTGATTCAGCACGTAAAAGCTAGCCAACAACTGAGGTTGTCATACTTACCAGAAAAATATAGCATTTTATTTTAACAGAGCATTTTTTCTTGTCTGAATAATTCACTGTGGTGGGACTCATGTGAGGCTAACGTTATTTGTTTGTACTCTCCATACCAGCCTAAAAAATTAGGTACGTTAATTCTCCGCTTATCTTGGTTAACACTCGAATTAATCTGTTCAATATTTTAAGAGTAATCCATGCTCTAAGTAAGTTAAGAGATAATTTGTGCTTCACCTTAATACCACCGGAGAAATAACAGAGCAAATGACGTCAAGGATTCAGTTTTGAGTTTAATGAGGCAGTTTCGAGAGCACAGGATACTCCATTTAAAGTAAAACAGCAACATTAGTGCTTGATTGCCATAAGGTTGCTTCATTATGTTACTTAACCAATTTTTTGTAATTTTCATGAGTATCGTCATCATCCTCTGTTTTTTAATTAACAACAAACTTTTTGCAACATTTTGACCCAGAAATTTGAATTGTGCGTTGATGTAGATCAGTCAGGTTAATCCTACTTCCTACTATCCTACCCCGTAAGTAACAAAACGCCTACATAGAGGGCGCTGTTTCACAATGGACACGGGAAAAACTTTTCTACTCCGGCAAAGCCGCGGGAAAAAGCTAGTCTAATATAAAATGCTAAAAGTGCCCAGAGCTTGTTTCACAGAGTATTTCAGTTCTTGGATGCCTCCCCTAAACTAAACTTAGCTTTCCATGCCCTAGAATTGTCCCTAGTTACAACTTTAGCTTTAAGTCTAAACTCGATTCGATTTAGTTGAATGGAATTGTATTTCGATTCTGTGCCATCTATTGCAATCGGAGGCCATATTCGCGATTTATTCTTGACGTTTCATTTCTTGTGGTTTGCATTCGATCATTTGAAACAAAGTCTGGTCTCGCTGGAAAATTGCTTTTGATTTTTTTTTATCTCTTGTTTTCATTTGTCTATTGCATTATAGATACACTAACCGACGCCCCGCGACTTTATCCGCGTTATAAAGTATACTATATAATAATCAAAAATTTTTAACGCGTTCTAATCATGCCAGCCAGTATCTTAGTTTTAAAATTTGTCAATAGATGGCGTTAGGTGTATTTTACACCCCGCTATCATTTGGTTTCTTGCAAGATATTTAAGATAAGCGTGCAAATTATCCACCAGTTTTTACCTCTTAATTATTATTATAGATTATAGATACATTTTATCCTTCCTTGCAAGTTTTCCTCCGCCGTAAATTATTTAATAAGTTTATTGCACTAAACTGTACAAAAATCGAACTTAATGCCTTGAGACCTTTCGACGCCTTACGCCAAATACGCAAAATGCCAGACGTAAAACGGTACTCAAAATGCCAAATTCTCATAAGCCATAAAAAATGAAGTAAGCTGTATTTGGTATAGCAGCAGATGTTTTACGTGAAACGTCTTGATGCCGCTTGCCTAACTTACCCCTCATTTGAAATCTCGTATTATTCTTTATAATCGTTTTATTCAATTAAGTATAATAATACCGACTTCCGAGACCGAGAGTCGACTTTGACTTCGATGAGACTGAGCGAAGCGAAAAAGTTGTGTCAACATCGCGATACCTGGCGCTCCGTTCTTTGGACGTATAGCGTGGAGATATGTATGTCGTACGTACGGTCGACCGCAGCTCAGTGGAAACAAACCAGTACAAACTGGTCTCTCATAGTCTTGAAACTCCCTAATAGGCTAGGCCAGCTCAAGGTTAAACTTATTTCCTTATTTCCTAGGCTAAACTTCACGCATTCTTGGCTCAAGACTAACAGCTGTTATCATGATCCCAGTTGCACCGTTTCACGTCGCCCTTCGTTTGCATATCAGCGCCACAGTTGGACGCCGCGGCACTAATTAGCGTCATTGAATATTCACCAGCCGCCCCGGGTCGGGCCTGCCGGAAGAGGCCCTTCCGCCGCTCCCGGCGACAAAGGCCTTTCCCCTGGGATGGAACTTGGTGAGGTTTTTAAACAGACGTAAAAGAAATATATTCCTGTTGTATTTGAAATGGTAGTTTCTTGGATATATTTTAAATACACCTTTGTGATGATCTATAACTTCTAGCAACTTTAAAATAAGTAAATACCTATTGTAAAGTACAAGCAAAATGTGTATGAAATAGTAATTAATGACATTCCAAAGTTGAATTAATTTTTTACCTATTTGCATATTAAATTGACTGTTATTTTATAGTTTTATGTAATTTAATGTTGACTATGTAATATTTATATTATTTGCAAATTGTATCTCACGGCGCTTTGGATTTTTCTGTAATGCTGTGTAAGATTAATAAATAAATAAATAATAATGAATGTACAAAAAAATCATGACACAGGCCGTAAAACACCCATCTGGCATACGCGCAGAAAATAGTCCTTAAGATCCGTAACGTTGACATCCTAAAATGTGTTTTATTATATTAAACACGGGTCTTACATGCGAATATTTTTATTGGCAAATAATAATACCAGGCACCTAATAATCCTGAAAGTCGCACCTAAAATATTGAACTGGGTAGGTTAGGTTAGATACTTTGAATTTGAATTAATAGGTGCCAAGTTTATTGATTTAGGCGACCGGTTTATTACATGCTTTTTTTATTATTGCTACGGGTGCAACAAGCAGGCGGGCGTACTGATATTAAGAGGTCACCGCCGCCCATAGACACCTGCAACACCCGGGGGGTGCTGGTGCGGTGCCGGCCTTGGTTGAAGAGCTCTTTTGACTCTCTTCTTGAAGGACCCCATATCGTAGCGCTGTGGAAAAACGTCAGAGGGAAGGTCATTCCACATTATGCGCGTGCGCAGCAGAAAATAACGCTATTTTTATTTACCTTTGCCCAATGTCAGCTGAACGCCCGCGGCCAGTGTTACCTGGTCGAAACGTCGGGCAAAGGTAAATAAAAATATTCGCGTACAAAACCCGTGTCTAATATACGTATATTATTGAATACAAGAGAATACGAGAGCGTCAGTGGCCCTGGGGATAAGACGCGGCCTATCATATCGAAAGGTCCGGAGTTCGATCCCCGCTTGGGTCATGTACCAATGGGTTTTTCTCGAAACTTAAGTACATTTACTGACTGCTCTCAAACGGTGAAGGAAAACATCGTGAGGAAACCTGCATACGCGAAGAAGAAATTCTTAGGCGCATGTGAAGTCTACCAACCCGCACTGGGCTAGCGTGGTGGACTATAGCCCGAACACCCTCGTTGAGAGGGTAGGCCTGAGCCCCAGCAGTGGGGAGATTAATAGGTTGTTGATGATGATGATTGATGATTGAATACAAACCGCGAAAGTCTAAAATGTATTATTCCTAAAATGTAGATTTAATTCAGATCATAGAATAATGATTGGAAGTTTTATTATGCCTTTTATCGCCCTATTATGCCTTACAAACCTATTATACTCGAACCAAAGCAATAGCTATTGCAAATTCCGCATCCAATACTCGTATTTAAGGTGTAGACAAGTTACCGCTGGGTTTGCAATTGTAATACATACTGTTATGACCCGTTTACACATGCGTACGAGTCGCGAGGCGAGACATTCGACGAATTGCTGACACGAACACGAATTACTGTAAAAAAACCATCGCCGAGTATTTAGCTAAGTATCTACAATTTTGCTGACGGTTTCGACGCATACGGCCATGAACGCAATCACCATCATCATATCAGCCTGTAGACGTCCACTGCTGGACAAAGGCCTCCCCCAAGGATCTCCACGACGACCGGTCCTGCGCCAACCTCATCCAGCTGGGTCCCGCGACCTTCACCAGATCGTCGGTCCACCTTGTGGGAGGCCTGCCTACACTGCGTCTTCCGATACGTGGTCGCCACTCGAGAACCTTTCTGCCCCAACGGCCGTCGGTTTGGCCATTTGCGTTCTTGGTCATATGCGTCGAAAGGGAACTGACATTGTGCGTATCATGCGCACTTATGTCGCAGGATTTAGGAGCAGTTAGTCCAATTCGCGATTGGTCAAATACGCGATTGGTCAAATACGCGATTGGTCAATTACGCATTTGGTCTAAAACGCAGTAGGTCCAATATCAATAAATTAAGATGTATATCTGTGTATTGGATCTTAAATACTAAAAGCTACAATAAACATTAGATATATTTTGTTTATTGTGTTGTTTATGTTTTATTATTGTTTATCAGAACTGTACTTTCTTTAAAAAAATGACATTTGGCTCAACTGCTTATTTAGACCAAATGCGTATTGACCAATCGTGTATTGGACTAATTGATACTAAATCGACTGTTGGCTAAAACCTTCACCAATCGTCGCTTCTCGCCGAGTGTATAAATGGTCCATTAGAATACCACTATCCAGTATCTGCTTACAAAGTAATGGCGAAACGCAACGCCTTTTGAACGCTAAACCGCCTCGGGCACCTACCCATTACAATCATCGGAAAAACACAATGAGGTCCATTCAACCTGTTGTTAGCACCTCACAAAGGCGCTAACTCGTTAAAAGTCCAGTTGTTTATCAAATTGTCTCCTTAGTCAACAGATAAGGAGGCTAACGGAGCCTACACACACCCACTCTTGCATACGTCAAATTCTTCAAAGATGCAACATGTCATGTCACTGATAGAACATCGCTTGCTAAGGTGTGACTAGGCCCTTGTCTTAATTTGGAAAGCCATCGCTAACTGCTAAACAGATTGTGAAGCTGTTACATAAAGAAAGAAAGGTAACCGTAAAACTAACAGATTCGGATTCCAGCATCACTGCTTTCACACAATTTTAGTAAAAAAAAACCAAACCAAATAATAAAAAAATACAATTCTACGCACAATAATTTTATTTATAGCACGGTTTTATCATTAAGCGTGAATTTGTGTTTTGTGAGCCAATTTAAAAAAAATCCAATTCTAGATGCCACGTCAGATCACTCAGACGACACGTCAGGTAGTCAATAGTCCCTTTAAGGAGCGTACCGCACGCAAATGGCGTCGATCGTTATCTAGACTCGCTGATCGTTTGCGCAGCGTTAGAGGACGCAATTAGCACCTACTGTACACCTGTTCGTATGCTAATGGCACCCGTAAATCACAAGCGATAGGGCCCACATAGCCAACGATTGCGGTGATGGTCACGCGCGGCCCTTTTTTGGGCCCCACCACGATGTGGGCCCAATTACAGGGAAGCCAAAGACCAGACCGGACTGTCAGTTAGACCCTATTTGGTATTGGACGTGTAATAGTCAGGAGGCTGTCCTGTCGGCACGTTTCGCAGACAACCGTCAAACATAGTTGAATTGTTTATTTGTATGTTTGGGTACTACGCACACCTTTTATAAACGAAAACACTTTAGGTGCGTCTTTTAAACTAACAATAAAATCCACCTTAACTTTGCAGTCGGCTCAGCTGTGCCATCTTTTGCCTACCTCCTTCACAACGCAGAAATAACGTTTGTTCTTCGCAAACGCCACAAGTCTTCCGTTGAATTTCGATGTTTCTTTACAATTTTGTGTGACGAATGCTTAAGCGATGTCTCGCGATGCTGCGTTTGCAAATTAATCTTGCGGCTGTCACCTGAAGGTCGGCCGTTTAAGGCGTCTGGTAATTAAACCTAGCTTTTACAAGACGTCGTCGACGGTTTCCTCGTTAAACGTTTTGATTTACGCATCCTTGGCGTAAACCCGCGACCTTCTGCAAAAGGCGTGGCGTCGCCGGTGATTCAGCGAATGTTTGCGTTGTTTTTGCGATACAATAGAACGGGCCATATGCGGGCACCGCGCGCGGTATGTTTGGGCGATCAGTCAACGACCGGTACCGCGGAATCCCGCTGCATTCCAACTGAATTCGTCACCGGGAGAGATTCATGCTAACGATATGCAAAGCTGGCCGTTAGGAGTGCGCTCTTGTACCCCGAATCCGCGATTTTTTCGCTCAGATACCGCGCTCACGTGTCTCTCGTCGGCCATTGGCCCGTCTCGCGGAATTCGTTCCCGCATTCAAATGTACTGCAAAAACACAACGAAACGGCCTTGAATAAAGATATTTCCGTAAAAGCAACGGGCAATTAAAAATTTTCGCGGAAAATCGTTAATATTCCTCTCATGAAGTGTTAATTGTTCCGCCATCTTCCTAAGCGAATTAATCTTAGGTCCCGGCCCGCGGCGCGGTTTCTCGCGGCAGTTTAATTTTTCGCTCGGTTAACACACGACGAGGCGACGGCCGTTTTTTGTGTTTACAAATTAAGGTAATTACCGTAATACCCCTGTCACAACCTTTTAAGTTCAACGCACGCATTACGTGCACAGGCTTTGCTTTAAATCGCCGCCGAATTTCGCTCTTACTGCGTCGGGATTGGGATGTTAGCCGAATATTGCGGCTCGCACGTGAAATATCGCTCCGGCCCGCCCTTGAACGCTCAGTTCCGGGCTATTTTAATGTCGTTTAAATTAAAATATGCACCGCGCTTGAGGCGAGATAATTGCGCGGATCGAAGTCGCAAATCACGACGCTCGGCGACCCGCGCCCGCGCTGCAATTTATATAACGAAAACGGGCGAATTTTTCACGAGCCACTGCCGACACAATAATATATGGATTTTATCGGTTTTGCACTGATTTGGACGCAGGAAACGTTGGCCGGTGAGTAATGAATATTCCCTTTTACGGTACCGAATCACAAGTTTCCTGTGAGCGCGTTAAAACATTTTATTAGGCCCGGTACCTGGGTTTTACGTTTTTATAACTTCCAAAATTTATTAAGCGCCAATAAAATTACCGTGTAGTACACTAACCATGAGTTTATCTCAGCGGAAACACTCCTCATATACGGTGCCGGGGATATTTATAACCAGCGAATAGTTGTACTATGAAGTTGTTTGGTGTTCCCATGGCAGCGTCCAAACAACGCCGAGATCGCGTGTAATCTCCCATCTTATGGCCCGGACTATCGGCTAAACGATCTCTGATACAGCTTCCCATAGGCTATAATGTTTTATGCGAGGCGATGAAGCTATTTCACCCCATCGATTGGCTCATCTACATCGATCGGCGCTGGCCTTGGTGCAACATTGTAACCTAGCTCATGACTTAATGTACCCGTAACACGAGACATGGAATGTGCCACCGGCAGCGCACGTATCATAATATCGAATGTGTAATAGTATAGGTATCCGATCGTATTTTTTTTATTGATTGTCATTAAAACACTGGGTCTCTAAAACACATATTTTAAAACCAAGTTTCTTTATCAGCTGTTTATAATGCGAGGCTGAAGTAACATTAATACCAGGCATCTTTGCCATTCAACTGTGCCTCTTAAATTCTCTCTTTCATATTCAAGATATTCTCTGGTAGTTTGTTGTAGAAGCGTATACAATGCCCCATGAACGATTTACTGACCGTCTTGAGTGTGGTAGTACAAGTTCTAACATAACACTATTCAATCAAAAATTTACCATTCTTTTCAATGCATCAGAACACAATGATTCCCGATCATAGCAACGCATACTATATTAAAGTATCGAAAGCCAAATCCAAGCCGAGGTGTTTTTAAAAATAAATTGCGTAATCACGCCAACACGGACACGTCATAGGTGAGGGTCGCGACAAGCAAGTTCAGATAACAATGTCGCCGGGTCGGACACTTGCGCGCGCGCCGCATTCGGCGGACAGGCCGCTCGCGGTCGTAATCGCATTACATTGATGCTCGATTCGCGAATCGGCAGTGACCTAGTTGGAGTCAGTGGCAGTGGGCGGCCTGGCCCCACGACTCCGCGGAGTCGCGCCATGGAGTATAGAGTCGTCCCGCCACCTGGTCCGTAAGAAAGGGCGGTTTTGGGGGGTTCAACGCCCACCTGAAATGCCCAAAGCACTTAAAGGCTGATGTCAACAAGATATTTAATGCCTATGAGTACAGCTGAGTAACTGAGATTAGCATAGCTGACCACTAGTCCGTAACTGTGATCAGAAAGTAAGGTAAGCCGAATGTGAGGTCCACAAAAACATTTGGTGGACAGGGGTATGACACAAAAGATCCCGAAAGGGTCGAAGTGTCGCCAATTCCTGGCCCTCTAAATAGATAAGATAACCACTAGGTCCTAGGCCAACAAGCCGGTTGCATGTTAGATATTTCGTTTGAGGATTATTTCGTACACATAAATATAGTTTGTTCCCTTTTTTACATTATATTGTTTTGACTCGCAAAGCTTTTATTTGGCTGATGTAATTGACCAGGGGGTCATTGTTTGTAACGGAACGGTGCGCTGGCACAGTGTGAGATGAATTCCATTAGCCAGGCGCCTGCGCCGTGGTGCGCAGTCAGAAGCCACCAGGTCGTTTACATCGCCGTTTGGGCGGCACCAGTGCGCAACGATCACGATTCAACTAGCTCTAATATGAATAGCTACTTTGGTATTACTGTGTGTTCGCTTATAGCTGCGTCTTGGGTTTTCACTGCTATTTAGAGTGTCTTAAAGGTGTTTCGATTATCAGGATATAAGGAAAGGGGTCAAACGGTAAACATTTTAGAATGGTCTCAAACCCCTTTTCGTTTTGAAATGTGGGTAACATATGTTCTGGGCAATTTGTTCATAGCTTCTGCCCAGTGGCATTGATGGCAATACCACGTGAGGGAAAGTCAATGTTCAACTTACCCTGAACCCGAGCTGCAGCATACGTGCTGCTACCAGTCGGCGGACTCTGGAATGTAGTAAACCGTTCGTACCGTTTAATTTAGAGGCTGATACAAAAGATCTCATAGAGTCGAAACATTGCCAAGTCTACCTGGCGGCTGGCCCCCTATAAAATAAGGTCAATGCCCATCAGAAGACTGAAACTTATGCGAAGATCGCCGCAACAACGACCTCCATTCAAATATTTCCGCTCTTGAAGCTGTCACTAATAACAAATATCATTGGAATTTGAACTCTGATCTTTAAATCGCGATACACATTCACGAACATGTCAATTTGCGTCATGTCATGTATGATGTATGTATGTAATGCCTTTGAAAGTATTCACCTTGACATAAACTGCGAGGTTTTGTTAACGAGTAATTGGTGTTTATATGTGTCTTGTTTGAATAAGTGTGGGCTTTATGTTTCGATCACAATGAGCTTTTTACGTGTGTACCAAAATGGGAATGCGCAACCACTTGGAGCCTCGTCTCGACTGTCGAATAAATGTTGCCCCTCTGCGATGATTAATCAAGGATGCGCGTGATGCAATAATTTGCTCGTTAATATTCCTGTCGCGCCGTCCGTCCGTCATTTCAGCAGGCTCTTCCTAGAAAGCGAAGTGGCCCACTCGTTGCTAGGAAACCTCCCAGCGGATGTGACGGCTGCGCCATATTAACCGTACATTTTCACTTTTACTGCTCACCCGGGCAATGAAATGGAAAATTTAAATGTCCTGGTTATGCAGTCATTATAATGTTACGACATGGGAATACATGATGTGCACGGAGAAAGGAACAAGGGAAGCATTGTGCTGTTTGTAATGAAAGGTGATAGTATAAACAATCGAGAGACGGCGGGTGCGTTAATTATCTTATCATAGACAATGCTCCCGCTGAGATGCGCCCGCGCCGTTATCGCGACCACCCGCGGCTGCAGGAGCGTGTGCTGTAAGAATAACGTTATTATCTGAGCATGAATCAGCGGCGCTAAGCATCAAATTAGAGAGAAACTTGAAATTTCCACGAACGAACGGTGTTTATTATACAGTGCACGGGATAATCGAACTCATAAAAATTCCGCGCCCCACGGCTTTCGAGAATCTGGTCATGTGATGAAGGATTAAGTAACGGCGGCCGGCTTCTTCCATGAAGCTGTTAACGTCCCCGGCGACACCTCGTCTAATAGGCCGCGTGCGCAGTTAACTATGCAAATTATTGCGCGGAGTCCCCGCCACCGACCGGCGCAAGCGCACGCCGCGACCACGCTTGCACAATTATTCATTATCCCCGTAAAATATTGCTCCTTGCGTAACCCACCTGATAAATTATCACAATCAATTGTCCCCCGGATATAGCTTTGGCGAAATTGTTAAGGTGCAAACGTGCGACTCCATGTTTGTTTGTCTTGAAACGTCCAAGCCTAGGTAGATTTTGTTTCACATGAACAGTAAATTTATTGATTTAACATATTTTCGTGAATTTCGACTTCTTGTGCCACAAACATGGCGACCTATTATTGCGCCTAAGCCGTTTTGTTCTACACTCGTTGGTACAGCATTATTTTCAGGGCTTTATTGGCGACAACTGCGCTTTATTGCCTTGTATCGGACTAATAACGTCTCGTTATGGGAAAGCCTCGTTTGTGGGCAATAAAATAATTGAATATCTGCGCGTAGATCGCGGCGCGGTGCTGTTTTATCTGGAGCGTAATAAATCGGAGCCGAGGATCGCGATCGGAACGCTGAGCAGGCGCCTGATTCATGAGCTTAATTTTTTTTATTAACGACTGCAGATCTTGGAGTTATTGCGCAGGATTACAGCCACCTTCGTGAGATCCTTTCACAGTCGGCTGAATTATAAGCTTCATCGGATGGGTTAATTGCGTGCGACAAATCTACAATAGCTGTTCGATAGTGGTGTTTAGTGCGGTCGCTGCGTGTTGTGATGTCTTCCCGCGTTGCGCAAGCGCCTTTGTTGCGTTGGGCTCGGTTCACATGCCGCCTGTGAGCGGCCGATCGGTATCGGTTTCGGATAATAGCGTCGTCGGGTTCATTATTTTTGTCATTGATGCCACGACAGCGGTTGTCACGATTTCTGACGTAATTCAGTTTCCACGCTCCGCTGACACATACATGCTTTTGTACAATGTTTTACCTCCTCTATATGGTTATTGATCTGGCGTTCTAGCCTACGTATTTTGATTTTAATTGATGCGATCTCACCAAAGTCGTTGTTATATCGATATCGTACCGGTAACACCGAGGAACAAAACAGCTTTGAGTAATATTTGACAACCTAACTCATACTGTGTACTTGTAGTGTGTCTATACTCGTAGAATCTTTAATTCATATCCAATATTTGTTCCGGGTCTATGTTTTCTTTTTTCGTATTTGTGTTTGTGTTGTCTCTTGCAATAGGGAGTCGTATTGCCTCATTATATATGACTTTTATGACAGCTGTGGTTGATAGTGTTATTAATTTATATTATGAAACGCAACGTGTCCTTCAATCCGTTTGTTTCTTATAACTTGAAATCCACTCAACTGTTTAATTCTTGCGGAAAATGAAAAGCTCCAATCGGTTGTTGAATAAACCTCGGGGTAGCCCGAATGGAATTTGTGAAATCGCCAGACCGATGGCTAGTTTAAGCATAGGTCGTATGTCAAGTGAGGCGTATGACTGTTTGATGTTTATGCCAGATTATCGCAAGTACCGTGTACTTCGTCGTGCACATTATCAATAATATGACCTCTAATGTCAGACGTACCATCACCTCGCTAATGATAGTTCATCTGCATTGAGACCCAACATTTCCGCGATGAAAATCAAAGTTGAGAGCCCTCAAGTCACTTGACCTGCGCCTGACCTGCACCTTCGGTATAAGTGACACGGGCTGGCCATTGACAGGTATATGGTTGAATCGGCGAACTTTTTTTCCATCGCTATTGCAAGCTTCAAGTCAAGTGACGTCTTCGTTAGCGAGCCCTTGAGTGTCAGCTCTGAATGTATGTAGCTCTGATTTTGCTACGTCATTTTTGAATAAATTGTCTGTATTCGAATAACGACTACAACTTATAAAGAATGATAAATTATGTTTCTTGTTTTTATGTACCAATCTAATTCTAGAATTAGTTTTTATCTAATCTTAATAGACACTGTGTTTTCTATAAGATACAATCTTCGCAATACATTTTGGTGCTACTACTAAACTGTGTTTTTGTTGTTGTATAATAATTTGTTGTCTTCAGTGTGGAATCTTATCATACGTCGATTTAAAGTGTTGTTACTTTGTTGCAAAGGTTCAGTAAACAGTTGCATTTTGTAATGCTAGCCTGTAGTGTAGTTCATTATCTATCACCAAGAAATCTTACCTTTGCAAACAAGCTGTGAGTTGGTGTTACAATGTAATAATATGTTAATGTTTAATTAAAACAAACAGCTTCTTAAATTACTAACATTTATAAAACGTCACGTAGCTATGTCTACTTATAACTCGAGAATTACTGGATAGCTTTTCATGTAATGTTCACTTCATTTTACTTAGATGGTTTCTGGAGGAAGATTCTTAGGGTGGTTCATAGTGGAGTAGTAATGATTCTTGTCACTAATGAAGCAATATCTCCTCACGATGTCCCAGGAAATTGCATAAAATGTATTCAACGAAATTAACCAGCTGTCGTGTTTGTTTATAACTAAGTATTACACGAACGATCGAGTGCAGTGAGCGTTTTCAATTACATTTGACATTGTTATGTAACGAACAAAACGTGATGTGGATTTTGTAATAGTTCTAATTGTTACGGAGATTGTTTATTTGATAGATTCAATGCTGTAACAGAGTATTAAAAACCGTTGATGTAGTGTTGCCGGAAAATTCTTTAAATCGATAAAGATTTTTCCCCGTGAGAAAAACCTCTGATCGTATCGATGTATAGAATTGTTTATAGATACAATCAGTATCATTCATTAGATATGTCAATGATAGCACTAAGTATATCGTCGGGAGGTAATGCAATAAGGTCGCAGAAAAAATGCTATTTTGAGTGAACAAAGGCATTTAAGTCAAAACTGTATTCAGATATGATTGGCATTGTTTTTTGACATCTTCTTTAACTTGTTAGGTTTAGGATAAGGTTAGAATTCACCAGTAGTGGTAAAGCTTGGTGGATGTTAACATACACCAGTGTATCTTAAGATTCATTGCAAACCTAACCTAAGATTTTCTGCAATCGAACATTCACAGTAACATATACATCTATATTAAATAACTGTATCAGCCACTTCTATAATCTGATTAACATAACAGAACCTACTAGCTCATTAGGAAGATTTTTGTCCTTTTCTTCCGCTAAACAACTATTCATGTACAGTTACGGCAAAGGGGTTGCCCTTAGAATCAGATGTAACTACTTGTGTGTGCCAGTCTATTGGCTCGTACACACCTGAAACTTTTTGTGCCGGTACTTGTGTTGCAGCACAAATTCTAGCACAAGCGTTGTGTTTTTTGTTTGCAACTATTTCCTTTGGTTTTGTGCTGTCACAAAAGTTATCATTATGTTCCCATAAGTGACCAGTAGTACCATCATCAGGCTGTCTCGCTTTGCCGTTTAGTATCTAAAGTATCTCATTTACCTGAGCAAATCTCGATATCGATGTAGACCATCGCTTTTCCGACATCACTACCTCGGCTGGGTTCGTTTCTTCATTTTTGCGTCGAATTGTTTCACAACGATTTTCGTTGTGCCTAGTAGGTACTATTATATATTCTGTGGTTGTGCGTACGCGCTACCGATTCGTTTCGTTCGTAATTCAATTATAAAGAACACATGTAAATGTCATAGTAACTATTGCACGTCTACAATCTCCATGGGCTTGCGCAAGTTTCGCTCTCCGCATCAGGGCATTGTCGTGTTTTGTTATTATACGTTTTGTTAAGCAATTGTTGCATTATTTCAATGTTTTATTATACGGCTAGGTTTTGTTCGCGGTTCCGTCTGCAGAAACTGTTAGTTTGATAACTTTATAATAATAAAGCTTTTTATTCCGATTCCTATTATTAGACTATTATTTATGTGTTTTGTTGACTTTGCCTTATTTTAATGTTAGTATTTATATTTATTACTATTAGTGTTTGAATGGATCCCTTTTGGGTGTAAGTTCCCCCACCTTTTTCCATTTCTCTCTCTCTGTGCCAAGACTCCACCAGTTCTTGCCAGCAGTTTCTACTGTATCGTCTGCCCACCGTTTCTTTGGCCTTCCGACTTTTCTTTTTCCCAATGATTCAGGCCACTTCGTTGACCTTGAAGTCCATCTTTTGTCAGTGTATCTTGTGATGTGGCCTGCCCATTGCCACTTCAGCTTGAGGGCACGCTTAAGAGCGTCTGTCAGGTTTGTCTTATTCCTTATTACTTCATTTTTAATTTTCTTTATTTTTCTCAGTTTCAAGATGCTTTTTTCCATCGCGCGTTGAGTTGTATAATAATTTTGTTTTTTATTTTTGTTGATAACTTTACCTGAGTTTAATACAAAGTTAGTCTATAAGTCCAACACTTAGGTAATAATGACAATGAAACTGATTGATATCTTAAATCTATAAATATATAATATGAATTATTTTGTCCACAGGTAAGTCGTGAAGTTTTGCTCCTTTGACTTCAGTCAGGTCAGTGCGTAGATTACCGTACTAAATGCATTATACTAATACTTTCAGTTATTCTAAGGTCGACTGGAAGAGATACCTAAACGGGATAAGTCCTGTTCGTTATTGATTTTGAAAATTTTGGTATAAAGCGTTTACGATTTCGATTTTTCGCGCTTCTCGCGTGCTCGCGTGCAAAATGTGGGATGACCTTCCCTCTGACGCTTTTCCACAGCGCTACGATATGGGGTCCTTCAAGAAGAGAGTCGAAAGAGCCCTCCAACCAAGGCCGGCAACGCACCAGCACCCTCCGGGTGTTGCAGGCGTCTATAGGCGGCGGTGACCTCTTAACATCAGGAGGCCCGCCTGCTTGTTGCCCCCGTAGCAAAAAAAAAACATACATTGTATACAAAATGAGAAATATACTTCTTTATTTGTAGGAGTTAGAAAACGGAACAGAGGGGTAGCCTTGTAAGGATTATAAATGTGAGTAAAGCATGTCCGCTCGTTAGGCGTGCGCGGGGGGCGCGCGCGGTTCGTGCCCACATCAGCATGCGCCCGCGCACCTCACGGACACGATTTGACGGATGAATCACTCCATTTTCCCGCACCGCGGAGTGCCCACGTGACGTCACGATCTGGGCGCCGCACGCGCGCCAGCCACGAAATTTAATTATGATAACGAGTTTGTGCACACGTTTCCGGTTGCGTTAATGTTTTTAATATGAGAAAAGTTTCAGAAGTGGGACGCTGACTTAACAACTAGATTGACACAACCTTTACCCGAATAGTGTACTATTTACTCTATTTACATAGTGTACTAGCTATTATAAAAATAGTTAGCATTTTTAGTCTTTATTCGGTGTACAGTCGACCGCACGTCATTGCAGCAGTTACTGTAAACTACAGTGTCGATAGATTTGTAAACACACTCGTTAATTGACTTTTCTCCCCAGCCGCTATCGGCCGCGACATTCCGCATCGCATGCTCTGTTTGTATCGTGCACGGTCACGTGACGATTCAGCGTTATAGTCGCAGCAGTACTGACACAGTCATCATCATCATATCAGCCTGTAGACGTCCACTGCTGGACAAAGGTCTCCCCCAGGGATCTCCACGACAACCGGTCCTGCGCTAACCTCATCCAGTCATGTTCACCAGATCGTCGGTCCACCTTGTGGGAGGCCTGCCTACACTGCGTCTTCCGATACGTGGTCGCCACTCGTAAACCTTTATGCATCAACGGCCGTCAGTTCTACCAGCGACGTTCCCCGCCCACTGCCACATCAGCTTCGCAGTTGTAACTAACACAGTAGTGCCAACTATATAATGGCTGTCCCAAAACTCAACGCCAACGATTCCTGGGGTTCATGACCATGAAGCTAAAAATGTTGTCGGTGGGCCTCGCGTTACTATACAGGGTGTTACAAAACAAGTAGTAAAGCCGAAAGGAGGTTAAATGGGGCCTTATAACGAGTCCATTCACATACCCCAAAAAATAAAATAAAAAAAATATATTTTTATTTTCACTGTTGTGCATACCCTATTTATAAAAAATAAATATAAAAAATATTTTTATTTTCACTGATGTGCAAACTCTATTTAGAAAACTATTTGGTTCCCTGACTTACCTGGTTGGTTACCCTGGTTGGCTTTGATAATTAATTATATTTTTAATGTGTATTTTGTAACACGTTGTATAAGTATGCCGAGCCGGGACAACGGCTCGGCATACTATGGAAATGACATTAGTATCGTGTTATTTCCATAGCAACGACAATAAGGTAAACTGAATATATAACGAAACTCTTCCATTATTTAGATATTCTATTAACAGTGCAAACATACCAAATCATCATCGGATTTTTCAAAATTCGCGTCTAACAATAACCAAATCCAGTTGTCGATACGCAATCTTTATTGCGACCATTACTCCGCTGGAATGCGCAGTGTCCGGAGCCTGGCGCGTGCTGCACCAGATAGGATCCTCGATGGCTGCGCAGATACCCGCCCGGGTCCGTTATCGTGGGCCCACTCACGGACCCTGCCTATCCGACACGGACATCGGACGCACACTGAAAAACGGCACTTGTTGGTCAAGCGGCAAACAAAACAAGATTTAGTAGCAATTGGTTCGAACACGTTTGGTCCAATAGGCGATTGCTCTATACGCATTACGTCCAATAACAGAGAATATGGTAAACTTTAGGGCCTTATCACACTGGCGGTTAGCTAGCGATTCTAAAGCGTAGATGTCCGGACGCGCAGGGAATACGCCGCGGTTGCGCTACCTTCCTCACACTGTCGCTACGGGCGCGTAATCTTTGCGTCGGGCGCCAATAGAGCTTTAACTGGAATTAAAATGTTCGTGGGCTGGTAATTCTTACATTTCTAGTTCTTGTGAATGTATGTAAAACTCATATAGGTATTATTTAAAGACGTCACGTGGTGCATAGGATCTTGAGGCTTCTCGTACACTTTTTTTACACATTACACTTTATCGAGATCTCTTTGAATCGGAATAACATAAGAGAGCATAGGCTGTCGCCAGAATTCCGACATCACTGACTCCGTAGTAGCTTCCACTTCGGCCGCGGGCGGGCCGGCGCGCGCGCAGCGATCCCTCAAAGTTATTAGCCGTCGACAACTGCGGCCAGCGAGCTGATCGTTGCCACGGGCACCTGCCACTTGTGATGGCCGTCGGGAAATTGGAATCTAAATAAATATAAACGCATTCGACGACCTAAATATAATAATCTGATTTTTTACAAAAAATAAAATCGACTTTGTAAAAAAATATGATTTTTGTACATCGATGATTTAATGATCCCCTAATTTTTATTGATTATCCACCCTTAGAGGTGAAATATTGTTTACATATTAAAATGGGACCTTGGGACCACCCTTGATTTATAGCCTATTCATTAAAAAAAAGAATCATTCAAATCTAGTGTATGTGTGTGTTTTTAAAATTACACCCCAAGGGGTTAAGTTCGACACGAACGTAGTCGCGGGTAACAGTTAGTATAAAGACATAAAGCAGTTAATACAGTATTCAAGTTACACATCCGCGGTTGTCATTCACAGTGGATTGGAAACGGACACTCTTGCTACTCGATCTGTTCCGAACTCTCTCCCGCCTCAGATACTCTCATACAGAACAGAGCGGAACGTTTCCTTGTCCTCCTGCAGCCTCCGTTGCATTCAGTAGGATGTCTATCAACCCGCTTCTTTACGGGATAGAATGTTGCTTTACGGTCAAAATTTTTTTTTCGTCGTGTGCTTCTTGTATCATGATATTTTTCTCCTTGCCGGTCCCTTAACATCTGAGGTGCTTCTTGTATCATGATATTTTTCTCCTTGTCGGTCCCTTAACATCTGAGGTGCTTCTTGTATCATCATGATATATTTATCCTTGTCGGTCCCTTAACATCTGAGGTGCTTTTTGTATCATCATGATATATTTATCCTTGTCGGTCCGTCTTTGTTGATTGTGATCGCAAGGACAAAACTTCCAATTCAATGTACGATTTTTTCTACCAGGCATCTCTCGACGTATTGCCACCTTATAGATAGTTCCATTTTATTTAGCTCTCAGCCTCAACCGCCAATTAGTCTAGTTAGAGAGAGTCTTGCTGATATTGCCGCCTCTTGGGGCTTGGTCCTTACTGCCCTCTATTTTTACCGTCACTTATTATCATCCTGTTAAACTTAATTCGCTAATGTTGGATGGCGACGTTTATGGTGAAACGCGTGACACAAGAGCACAACGCTGTAAAGATGGCTGAAAATTCGATAGTTTCCCGTAAAATGCCGAAAGCCTTGACGCCTTGGTTTCTATTGTGTTAAACGCTTTAATTCGTTCTCTTTATAGTTCAGAGGGCAGCCGTTACGGTGTCGGTTCACAATGGAAGTGAGAGTCGACTCCCGTGTGTTAGGTTACTTCCGCAGATGGCTATCACAGACTTACGGACCTCTTAACGCAGTACGTGACTTCCTAGCTGCTGGGAAATGTGTGTTTAACCTGTGGTGAAACTGCCGGGTCGCGATGATGATAGTTCGACTAAGAGTCCTTCTCGTTGTGGGGTTTTGGTGGTCTCTTTATAGTCCGCCACCGGCAGTGAGTGAACCCTAGCAAGTCACTTTCAAGAAAGAAACTACTAAAGTTTTAAACGAGACATATTTGACCATAACATTAACGAGACAAGAAATACATCGTCTTGAAAATACGTTGGGGTGGATTTGATTTTCGGTAATGGCGTTTGGCCGTCCTCACCATTTAGGGATGCAACAAACTTAGGTTAACAAACCACGTCTCGGTGTGGGTGTAAAGACGCCAGTTTTTGCGGGAAAACAGCGGATGTCACGTCCGAGGTCGCGATATTATCATTTGCCATATTCGTAGAGGTTGAGTGCGTTTGTTTTTGCTGTTAGATACCTTTGGTGCACCCACTGAAGCCTAAAAATAGGCGATGTAATATTTGTATGATTTCTTGAAGGATAATGATTCTTTATGATGAGATTGGAGAGCTAAGGCCACCGATATAGCCGGATATAATATTAGCCCAATACTGATAGATGTTGGGGCAGATGAGTTCTTTGATATATAGTTGTGCCGCATTGTCCTTGCCGGATGAATCGATGACCAGGAGACGGCTACAAGAAGTGGCTGCGTAAGGAAGAGCTCGACCATAATACGAAAGCTGATTACATTCGTCGATGAAGGGTTTACAAACAATATAAGGCCCATGTCCAATTATACTGATTATGAAAAACAACAGCATTTTGAAGTGGTATCAAATGCTCTTGCTTAAAGTAAGGAAATAATACGATTCGATATTCTATATTGCACTTACGGTTTCTTCCAGCCCGTCCGTCTGCGAGATTTGAAGCCATATTTATTTCACCCATCAACTTTATGTGCATTAGATATGACTTTAATTCCACTCAAGTCTTGTACCACTGTAGAAATACATATATTCATCTAGGTTATTGCGAGATTCCGTGATATTTCACGTCGGGAGTGCCTCGAGCGTTTGCATTACATTAGAGCCGCGCCGGCCACCCTGCGCGGGCGCAGGCACGGGCTTTGAAAATCGCATGCCCATTTATCGTGGGCCTCTTTCTAAAGGCTGCGTGACTGACATTCGCCATTTACGTTGAGTAATCAGGTAGTGATAAACACAGGAGTCCGTGCTCTTGTCCCTTCCTGGTTTTGTATCTACTGCACTGTCTTTGAAAGCATCTTTTTCATTAGTCGCATACTTGGTAACTTTTTTTGAACTGCTTCGCTTATCGAAGCGAGTTCCATTGTCGGCAATCGAATACTGGGTCATCTATGAGATATTTTACGTTTTAATTCTGAAAGCACTGCGCAGCGTGAGGGCGTTAGACCCTTAGTAACCCTGTTTGTCGACTCGATTTTTTTTACACTTGAAACGGCGGCGAGCGTGTGTAAAGAGACTGAGCGAAGCGAAAGAGTCTCTTCCTGTCTACCCCTAAAGGGACATAGCGTGATGATAATTGTAGGTATTGTAGGTGTATGAAAATGGAAATTAAGAATCGTATAAAAAAAATATCGATTATTTGCGATAAAGTAACACCTAACACTTTTAAAGGACGACCGTTACCAATTAGCTCTGTCTGCGCAAATCTTGCGAAAATGCCTATAAAGCCGCTTGCGACCGGCGAAACTTTTCAATGAACACAATGGTTTCGGCCGACCGGCGATTATTTCTGTCGGACATTTGCATGAGTCCGTTTGTATGTGCGACCCCCTAACCGAGGGCATTGTTTACCGCAATTTGAATGGCGAACACAAGCCTCCAGCGGGTTTCGTAACTGGAACGGACGCGGCAACAGGGTTGTCAAACTGTGTTAAACGAAACTCGAATTTCGAGACTTCATAATGTGGCGGGACTTAAACCCTGTGCACACTTTTTAGCAGCGGCAATTTCGTGACAAGGTTTTTTTTTGCGGAATTATGTTTCAAATTTTTGGAGCCGCTCAACATACTATACAATGGCATAAAGTATCGTGTTAGTTCCATAGCAACGAACGAGAATAACATCAACTGAATACTTGGGGCCTTCGTTCTCTATGCGGTGCAACTGCGGTACGACGTCGCTGCAACAAAAATCAACTAATCAAAATTACGCGGTACAATAACGGGCCTAACACTCCAAAAATGGCACCGTCTAAATAAAAAATAGTGTTATGTATAAAGAATAATGTATGTAGGTAGTGTGGTAAAAAGTCACGTGACGCGCCGCGTCCAGTGACGTGTCTCAATAAAGCATTCAGTCTAATGGTATCTCTGCATTTGATTGTGACGTATATAATTGAGGTAACATACGAGTAGGTAAGTCTACTCGTATGTGCTAAATCAAAAACTTGTCGTTAGGACTGCTACTTCCTAAGCCGCGGATATGGTCGATGCTAAAAAAGTTGAGTGCGCGCTAAGCCTTAGGCGCACCAAACTGCTTCCTACGATCGTTAGACAACGCGTTGGCGTATCCTAAAACGTTAGAAATCAAGATCGAAATTTGTTGATCGCGTCCAATTAAAATTTATCATGTTATAATGTGTATAATGTTAATTTGTATAATAAATAAGGAATATAATAGAGGTGTTACTACGTAATATATTTGATTTTATGATGTTTGTGTAGCATTTGACTAGATGCTACCAAAAGTCAATGCTCAGTTCTTCAAATTCGGATACAAAGTTCTATTTCAGTCTGCCGATTGTTTTTCGCAACCATTGGCGCGCACTTCCTTACAAAGATTTTTTAAATATGTTTACGGCCCTGGAAACATAGTTATTTTAATAGGCCAGTTGTAATTTTAAATAGTCTTGTCTAAACTGGCGGTTAGAGCACGTGAGATGTAGTTTTGGGTGTTTTCATAAAGTGCGGTTTTGGGTCGAATGTTCTATCACCGATGGCAAAATCAATAAGTGTGTGGTATGAGTATGTGCGAGACGATTTATGGGCCAAGAGGAGGTCAGGGGTATGCAACCGCATCCTGTTTGCATGACCTGGTTTTGTGAGACGGATATAGGTACTTTTATTTTGTTTTACAACGCTCTTTTTTGGATAGTTACTTTAGGAAGCAAACAAGGAGTCCATCATCATGCCTGATTACGTCCTGTTTACGCCCACAGTTAGACTTACGCCTTTATCTTTCTTTATGCATCTGCACACCCTATACCTTCCGGCTTCCTTTTTAAGGTCGTCGGTCCATCTGGCATCTTGTGCTCTTTAAACAGTTAATTGATTGCATTTGGAAGCTACATTGGAACAATAAGCGGCCACTCTAATGCATTAGGTCCTTTGAACCGGCGCAAGCGCATACGCGCCCTCTAGCACGCAGCTGTAGGGAAAGACTGTCAGTGACCCCTATCACATAGTATATGTAACAATCATAGTGGGGTCAGTTGTATAGGGTGTCCGAAGAAAATACTGGATTCCTCTATAAATTTTGTTATTTAATAGAAAATATTTTAATCAAAATATAAAGTAAACACATGCCTTGGCATGCACAGCTTGACCCTTTGTATAATTTTCTGTTTTTTTTTTTTTTTTTTCTCATTTTTTGTGTATACAATAAATTATTAAATTTATAAATAAATGCAGATTAAACGTGAAAAATAATATCGGACATTAGAGATTGTATTTTGCCTTTCGCAATTAATTACAAAGGTCCTCAAACGATTTCAGAACGGTAATTATAAAAATTCAGGGGAAAAAAATATTTGATTAACTTCCCAGATGTTTGAGGAAAACTAAAAAAATTACTGATTTTTATTATTTTGTATTGTATAGAAACCAATGAGAGTACCTAAACGCAAGAATAACAGAATTTGTATGACAAAGTCGTCTCAGAATTGTACTTATAACAACCCTGTTTTAGAATAGTTACATTCCATACTGTGTTGCATGCTTGACGGCGGCGCGGCGGGCCGAAGCCCATTAATTATTCTATTACTGCAATGGCACTAGTGACCGGCGCGCGCGCACGGCTTTGATCCACCCATGCTCTTCAATTATCTTGCATTATCCTTCACTTCAAACTAACTTAACTTTACTCCATGTCTTTCCAAACGAGAGACGTAACAATAGGAATAGGGTAGAAGACCTGGCAAAAATACATACATTTACATGCTACCTCAAACGGAGATTCCCCTTAAGGCTAATTTGATTTTATGGAAACCAAGGCATTTTAAAATCCAGGTATTTTGGCGACATCATCGATCTGCTGCATGGTCGGTATTCAGAGAGGCACCAGGATCAACTTATACATTTCCCAGTGCCTTTGCCTGGGATCGTAACCTCGATTCATCCTTCCAGACCTAAGAACAAGGATCTCACAGAACAGCTGCTAAAATAACAATAATAAGAGGGACACGCTTATTACAAAAGTGGTAAGAGTAAGCAAGACAAGTATAATATCTTCTATCTCTATCTACGTATGTGAATTTTTTGTTGGGGGCAGTGTAAAAGTGCATACCAACTGCCCCCCAACAAACAACAGCCCGACTAAAATAGATAGTGTTTGTTCAGTTTGGCCCCGCCATATAAGAAGCGTCTTTTCAAATTATTGGGGTAAAAGACTATTGCTATTTCGTGCTATACGCTGATTACGGTTCTATGGTTCTTTCTTTTTCTAAGTTCCAGACCTCACAAATGAAAAATAAATACCGTTCCATATTTATTTTCATTTACTGGGGCTATTTATAGATCATACGTCCTTAACTCTTTGATTCTCATACATGTAATAGGATGATACCTAGCTAGTTATTCAGCCGGGTAATATGTCCTATTATTCAGTTTGTCCAGCAGTGGACGTCTACAGGCTGATATGATGATTCAGTTCGCAGTCACTCAGACACCTGTTTTGACCAATTTTGTGTTGAGCAATTAAATCACGCTTACGTTTTAAAATGACAGTTTTTTTTTTTACTGACAATGTCAGGGTGTTTGACTGACGTGCAATACGTCCGAGTGTCAAAGGTATTGCGCTCTGGATCCTGCGAGCCAAAGGGTTAATAAAATTTTGGATTTTATTGATTGAATGTTGTTTTTTTTTTCCAGGTAAGTCCTTCGTCACTATGGTCACCACAGCTGATGTGTTCTTTCCATAACGTTTTAGGTAAGTTGCGAATATTTAGTAGTGACCACAATCTTTCTTCAAGAGTTTCTCGCGAATGAAGTCGCTGGCGGTCGCGTAAACATCGCGTTGCGTTCCTTAGAAGGTAGAATTATACTGAAAAATCATTGCAATACAGATATTTAAATGACTTTTTGTATTTCTTTACGATATATTCTTCGAGTGCTTCAATAATAACTTTCAGGCAGCGCAAAAAATGATTCTGTGCGCTAGTGGCACCCCTTATAGCACTCAGCTGAGCAGTGGGTATTACCCCCATTTATACAGGCACGGTCTGCAGTGTATAACAAAAGCCTGTATTATCCTTTAGAGTGTGGCTGTCAAAATGCCAAAACTTTGTAGAATGTGGAACCCAAATGGGTGCCTACCACACACAGGGGTTTTTTTTTGCGCTTTCCCACTAAAATATTTTTTTCTCAGATTTTACTGAAATGCAAAGGTATACTTTAGGTAATAGACATAGCCAGATTAATAATGTACGTAGTTTCATTTTTTCCCTGTACTATTTGTCTGCTAGTAGTTGGAAATTATGACAAAACTTTTACAGTACTAATAAATATCAAGTTAAACGCAATTTTATTAAAATTTAAAGAAATTTCAGACTACCTTAGTGTTTTATTCTACACTACATCCTATTAGAAATATGAGGAAACAATAAAACACCATACCCCAGTAAATTTTTTTTTAGTAACACATGTTTCAAATTTTGAGCGGAATGAGTCATGCGCTCGGATTCGACCTCAAGTGGGTGTCGTATTTCATGCCTATACTAATTGATAAAACAACGTAGCGGGTTCAATCTTGTATAAACAATAACTTGAGGACATTATCTAAGTACAATAAAAGCATCACAAGTGTAGATGTAATAGTTTATAATTTGCAGGTAAACAAAAAGTGGTCTAATTACGTTCATACAAATATCTGATTTTACTAAAATGTAAATAACAATAAAACTTGTTATTTATTTTGAACACAATTTATAATTCAAAAAGTGTGGTAACAAGGCTATAGTTTAAGTACAAAACAAAGTTTCGTTTCATAGAAATATTTCGAGAACAATGGTCTTAGAATAGTAAACAATTTAGTGGTTTCAACCAAAAAAAAACGAAGAATAATATGGATATGACTTATGTCATGTTTTTGTTTGGACACAATTTAAGCGATTGATGCCACAATACCTACTACTGGTACACAAGATGAATTAGTGTATTTTGACCAAAATACAAAATGTACATGTAATAAAAAATTACACAATTTAAGTTATTGATGACAAAGTACTACTGGTATGTACACAAGATGAATTAGGTAGGTAGTAAACAATAATTAAATAATAATGTAAATAAAAATAATACTGTGACTATTGACCTCACAGCTGAGGACTCCCGTAGTAGTTAGGCGTGTCCCCACCGCCCGAGCCGCCGCGAAAAAGAAAAGTGACGCGTTGATGTCTTTTGTATGAAATAAGTACCTTTATTAAATTCCTTTATTTTTTCTTTTCTTTCCTTTATTTACCTTTATTAAATTCAGTTAAAATTACCCTAGCCGGGGGCACTGTCAAGTAATTACCTCGTTACCAAAACAAACTCAAATAAGAGAGAACAATCTGTGCTAATTACATATTCACTGTGCAAATTCAGACCAATTCTTAAAAAACGCTGGTCATTAGTCATTTTTTCACAAGCGGTTCTCGAAAAAATATATTTTGACGAATGAAAAAATGCACTGATTGGTTCGTCATTTTTTTGGATAATTTTAATAATGACTTAATCAACGCATACACTGGTGTGCGTGCGGTGTGTAAATAGCAAATTAACCACGACAGAGAAACGAGATGGTTTATTCTGTGCGAACTGACATCAAATTATGACATTTTTTTGGCCTAGCAATTTTTCTGACAATTAAGTATTTAGGGAAAGTGTATGATTGATTGATACTAACTTTTAATCAACATGGCCCTAGTATTACGGTACCTGCATACGCCGAAGAAGGAATTCTTAGGCGCATGTGAAGTCCACCAACCCGCACTGGGCTAGCGTGGTGGACTATAGCCCGAACACCCTCGTCGAGAGGGTAGGCCTGAGCCCCAGCAGTGGGGACATTTAATAGGCTGTTGATTATGATGATAGTGACTGGATGCAGATCCTTTTGTCATAACTGAGCTAGATAATCCCTTCGCTTCGATAATCCCAGCGCGGTCGGTGTGGACGTGACAGGCGCATGCCGCGGCCGAGCATGCGGGCGAGGCATGCGCCTGTCACGTCCACACCGACCGCGCTGCCGCGCGAGGCGGGCCGCGGCCGCGACGGCTCGCCCGGTCTGGACGCACCTAATGATATTTAAAAGACAATTAGCTACTTTAGTAGCATATAATTTACAACATTTTATGACGAATGTTAGTAGTAATACAAATAAGCTTATACATTTTTTAGGTTAGGTACCATGACAATAAAAAAATCCGCTAATGATGGTTTATCAGTGTTAAACCAGAGGAAGGGATTATCTAGCTCAGTTATGACAAAAGGAAAGCACAATTTTATTCAATTATTACATCAAAACATTCGGGGCTTTTCTGACAGCAAAGTATTAGAGTTATAATTATATTTGGAAAAATACAAATTGGATATAATCTGTCTAACTGAACATTGGCAAGTACACCGCAGGCCTTTGTAAATTACGATAATTATAACGTTATAAGTTCTTACACTGTGCTTTTCATTATGAATAATAGGAAAGTAAAAATAAAAACATGAATTAGCTAAAGAAAACATTTGTGTTAATACAAATCTCTGCAATACGGAAGTATAAACAAAACTCTACAAGTCGGAAAAACAAATGAAGATTGTTTTGGCGCTTCATTTAGCCATTATTTTTCATTTCCATCATTGAAGAAATGGTATTTTGCCCAAATCTATGTTAATTTAAAGAAATAGTTAAAAGTAAATTATAACTAGTAGTTCCGTGAGAACAGTAGACCTCGCCGGCCCTTATAAACCAAACCTAAAAGAAACCAACAAAAGTCAACTTTGGAAACAGAAAAAGTACCTACTAAAGTGACAAAAATTAGCACTTTAAAGCTTAATATTTCGCAAACGGATCCCTGAATCGAAAAATGTTTATCACACACCCGCGATATTTTTGAAAGACCCATCCAACGATACCCCACACCATGGATATCACGCGGAAAAAAATAATTTTCCATTTTACGTATGCAGTTCTATGAACATAATTTATTTTTTCAACTTTCTTAAGTCGATCCACTATTACTCAAAAACTAATAGAACCTACTTAGCCGTAATAGTTTTCCTTGTAACTACGTTATATATGCTACTGCCATGAATTTTTTCACATTTCCAGAAGCAACCGTTTAGCTGGCAGGGGGGGACACGTGACTCTAACAAAAATTACCGCTTTAAAGCTTAATATTTCGCCAACGGATCCCTAAATCGAAAAAATGGTATTCACACACCAGCAATATTTTTGAAAGACCTATCCAACGATATCTCACACTATGGGATTCACAAGAAAAAAAAAGTTCACTCCCACTTTGCGAGTATGGTAGGTACTCTAAAAAAAATGTTTTTCAAAATTTTATTCTACTCATTTTGTAGGTTTAATTAATTTATACATATGCCAAATTTTAGTCAAAATCGGTTGAAAAATGCGACCTGTAGAGAATTACAGACAGACAGACAGACAGACAGACAGACAGACAGACAGCCGGACAAGAGCATTTTTGGCCAGTCTCGAAACGTAGACGCTTCGCTCGCTTCGCTCGCTCGGTCAATAAAGTCATCTCATATATAAAAGGCGAAACTGACTCACTCACTGACTGACTGACTGATCAACGCACAGCCCAAACCGCTGAACCTAGAGACTTGAAATTTGGCACAGAGGTACCTCATATAGCACTGACGTCCACTAAGAAAGGATTTTTCAAAAATCATCCCCTAAGTGGGTGTAATAGGGGTGCAAAGATTGTATGAAAGTCCTTCATTTTTAAAGTTGGAAACCTGAAACATTGTATTTAGGCTATTCGTTAAAAACCAATGAACACGTGTTTCAGCGAATTTGAAAATTCCACCCCTAAGTATGTAAAATAAGAGTATTCTCCATCGCCGAAAATAAGGGATGAAACGCGCACAGCCTAAACCGCTGAGCCTAGAGACTTGAAATTTTGCAGAAAGGTTCCTCTGTGATGTCTACTACGAAATGTATTTTTACCGCGGGAAAACTTGCGGGAAAACCTTTTTTACGCGGGCGAAGCCGCGGGCAAAAGCTAGTTGTAGTATAAAAAGAAGGAGGTTAGCAATTCGACCTGTATGGTTTGAAAAAAATAATTCCCTACTGTAGAAGGCACAGGTAGAAGGCGTATCCACATTATTACTTGTGTACGATTGCCAACTGTCAGTCCGCAAGTATGGGCGAGACCCGTTTGGGTCTGTCATGACCCGTTACCGTTAGTTTGTTGAAATATCGTACATTACAGGTAAAAATATGAGTAAAGAATAGTATTAATAGAAATGTGACTAAATTTACTATGAGTAGCATCATAAATACATGTGGATAGATCAAACTTTATGCCAGAAAATCTAAGAAAAATGTCGTAGGAAAATGCCACGATCATGCCATGCCATCACTTCAACCACTGTTTTTTACTCAAAATGCAAACGTAATTACAATCTTATATAATTAAATTGATTGTTACTTATATTTCAGCAGGATTCCTTGTGATAAGTCTAAAATAAACTGTTTGAACCACGATTTGGTGACAATTTAGGGAGAGACAGCCGCGCCGAAACGAGTGTCGTATCAAAGATAGTTTTCTCACCTTTTTTTCACTAACAACCGCATTTTTACTGTTTTGGCAACGAAAGTATTTTATTCTGACCCATTTGCAGCAAATCAAAGCGAGTAAAGTTTAATATCGTCGCTTATTTCCGTACTAATGTGCCCGCGTGTCGCCGACGCCCATTTGGGTTCTTTAACACTCAGTGGACATTTGACAGGACACCCAAATGGGTCGATTAACACTCTAAGGGTTATACAAATTACACACATAAAATTTCTCCACCCAATAATCCTTTATTGACATTACATAGCATTAAATTACATTATAATTATTGTCAACACCGCCATCCGCGAAGGTATGTACAGTCAAGGAACTATTATCTAATCTGTGGTACAGTCGACCGCACGTCAGTCCTATTACCTGGATTCCCCTCAATACACTTCTTCACGCAATAATGCGTGCATAAATCTATCGGAACTGAAATTAATTCCCATTCATCAGCGCAAGCACTTAGCGGAATTGGGGCGGCGCGTGCGCAGCGCGCAGAAGGAGCGCGCAGATTACGCGCCTTTCACCTTAATGCCTCTACTGGGGTCGGCGTGGGGTCACGTGCTGGGGTCGGGGGTCATTGGAGCACGCATGTTATTAAAGTTATGTCTGCTATGTATCATCCGTTGGACTTATCGGTGGTAGGATGGTCTGCTGGGCTGACTGATCTCGCAACCACCACTCGGTTCTTGTTCATCAGTTCCATTAAAATCTAAATAGGTAAATTCTCCTCGTCAATTTAAACGTGAATAGATATCAACCTATTTTCGCATCTACGTGTTTCTTATTCTTTGAATTAAAGTCGAAATTATTATTTTTCAATAATGTTGACAACATTCTTAAACAACATTATTAATCTCCCTCACATACGGGTCAAATAAAGGTCAAAATAGGATAAAGGTTAAAAATTCCTACTAAATACAGATTTGTTAAAAAAAACTCGCCGTCCTTACGTTTTCGAGACCCAGAAATAGAAAAATATCGCAAGGACCAAGATCTCGAAATGTTTTTTTTTCCAAAATGTTAACATACCTGATGAGAGGTTTTGTATCGACGATGTGGGGTTCAACCCTTTTCTTCCTACTCCTGATAACCCTCTTACAGACCACTCAATTGAACTAATAATAGCATCAAGCAACGCCAGGCCAAGATTCTATCGATACTGAGCTCTCATTAGAGATTGATTCATCACTTATCATTATCAGTTAGCGATTCGTTCGGCGCCGGCAAATGAGAGGTCATTGCGGTGCGTTAGCTACGGCGCGGGTTTTTTATTTGAGTTTACGGCCCTGGAAATAAAGTTCCTTTAAGCCAGTCGTAGTATTTCTTTAATATTTCCAAATCCTAACAACAATCAAGCTTCTGATTTTGGTGAATCCCTAGGAATTTGCTTAAAACTATTGACATTTCTCGTGAACCAAATGCTGTTGTGTGCAGTTTTCCTCAATCAGCTGTCAACCGTAAATAAAATGAATTAGCTTGACTTTTTGGCGGAATCTCGTCAGAAGTAGTTGTTATTTAGTTTTCGTAAAAAATGTAGGCTTAATGTGAGTTTTGGTGTATATCTATGATAGTATATTATATTTAACAATAGTGCTTATAAAAGAGTGATCCTTAAATAAGAGCTAATCGCCCAGTTGCTGCTGCTATTTAGTGTTACTATTTTTGTGGAATCCGTGCTGTACTGTAGCCGCCGGTTTTTCAAAATATTTAAAACTACAACTGGCTTAAAATAACTCTGTTTCCAAAGCCGTAAAATCCAAGAAAAAATGGATCAGCTTCTAATTAGAGTAATGAACCGCATCCTCCGCTTCGCCGCCGGCGCATCTTAATACAAAACAATAAGTATTTAGCGAGAAAGGAAGCTTGGGACTTTTTTCAAATAGCATGACACGTTAGGATCGATTTGTGTGTAAGCACTGGGTACATATTATCGGAAATATTGTTTTTCAAAAATATCGCCACAAATCAATGTGCACCTAATTAAAAATATTAGAAATATGCAAACAAGATGCAAAATAGAAGATCACGCGATAAAAGATCAAACTTTCTTAATTACATCGGTTTCAAACCGCCTCATTAAGTCCAAAGTCACGATTAGCCACTAAATATTCAGCCATGTGCCACTTGTCTGCCCTGGGCTGCGCAGGCGCATGTCCCCCCCGCCTCCCCCCACAGGAGCCCACACAATCGCCTCGTGACACTGACACGCCTAATTACTAGACATGCGCAAATCAACTGCGCATGCGCACACGACGGTCACCGACTGAGGTGAGGTGCCTTCATTCAGACGTCAGTGCTATTCGGCTACAATAAGACACTCTATGTATTTTCTTACGGCCCTGGAAACAAAATCCTTTTAGGCCCATCATAGTTTTAAATAAAATTGCCAAAAACAGGGCACGACTAGAGTTAGTCTGCGATTTTCACTAAGGTTCCGTACTGAAGCGATAGTAACTTTAATGTAGATTTACAACGGGCAGTTTATGTTACGCGTCCGAAGAATAAGATACGTTTATACAGTGTTGCCATCTTATCTACGGATAAAGTAGCTAACCTATACCACAGAATAATTGTACAGGTGGCTATACCCAAAAGTTCCTAGATTCTGGAAATTACATTCTCGCTAAAGTGGCTAAAAGTGACTGAATAAAGTAGAGTAAGGTAAAGAAAGGCCGATTTTTAATCATTTATCTATTAAAATTGTGTTTTAAATTCGCAGGGCCAGACATAAGAAAAAATTAAAAATTTTGCTAGAAAAAAAATGCTATACCTAACTCCATAGCCACATAAAGATTTTGAAGTCGTTTTCACCTAAAGCGTTTCTCATGTAAGAACTTTAACGCTACATCGAAAGGGAGCGGATCAGTTGCGAGTTCAGTGAAAGTATGTAAGGGAAAACATTGCTTTCACACGGATGGCTGTGGCTACAATGCAATATGTATAGTTCTCTAATCTCTAGTGATAATGCAAAGTGCAAGCGAAGTGTGAAAGTAGGCAGTCGTGTTAAAATACTTAACATGTACTTTAGGTATATAAACAAAACCAAGCTGTCATCCACCCGGAAATCGAACCGACTAAAATCTGTAAAAATTACACCCTGTACTTTTATTGCGTCGATCGTTAGGGTCAATTATAAGGATGAACAAACTTGATAAATAATGAAAGGAAAACCATGAAATCTTAAATTATTTTCAAAAAATGGTAAACTGGTGTGGCAAGCGAATTTTCGAAAATCTTTGAATGCAGTTTTCTTTCCTTTCAAAAATAAAGGGATGTTTTCTTGGAGTAAAATTTCTATCTACAGTAAGAAGAGTACTTTCCCTGCAGGTGGCATTACAAAATTCCAACCTGTATAATAGTAGGGACGTTATGCTAACCCGCCAACAATATTGCGAAACCACAAACTCCGCGGTAGCCGCGTCGACGATTCGCTTTTGATAAATAATCGATGGCATTATAATAGCAAATTGGGAGTAGTGCGACCTTGTTATTGTATTCTAATGGCGCGCGAACCGCCGCATTGTGCGGAGCGCGCCATGCCTTCGCTGTGACATTATGCATTAGACGCCGGTTATCGGATCGGGCTCTCCTGGGGTGCTCCACTTACAAAATCTATCTAAATTGCAAAACCAGCGTTTGCTTTCGACACTTTACTGGAGTATCTAGTTTATGAGATCGTGGGTTCGAACCTTGGCCCGTACTTATGTACCTTACAGTTTATTATAACACAGGCTTTTCGGTGAAGGTAAACATCGTGAGGAAACCTGCATTCGTCAAAGGTTGGAATTTATATTCTAACTAAGGCGTATGTGAAGTCCACTAAAAACAGATTGGGGCACCGTTTGGTGAGTATTCTAGTAGAAATACATATATTTAGTTTATGCAAAATAATTCAGCTTAAGAAGACGCAAATTGGTCACGAAAACATGCATTAACATTGAACGCAATAATGGATAACATTTGAGCACCGAAATAATAATTTTGCAGCTGTTCGCATAGTAAGTGGCTCACATTATTCAAGATTAGCTTCTTTTGTGCAAGGTTCTATACCTTCAGTGTTGCCATGTGAAATATACGTATTCATGTGACCTGCCTTTGTTATTCGTGTCTTTGTTATTTCGACGAAAGTGTACAATATCGAGAATGTTCGTCTTGCTTCCCAGTGCATTATCGTTTTATTGAGTTGACCTCTATACTTTTAAATGATGTACTAGCGGATGCCCCGCGACTTCGTTCGCGTCAAAAAGTACTCATTACGTTATTCCAGGATATAATCTGTAACTGTTGCTGCTCCGTTGGTTCAGACACGTTGAGCGAATGAGTGATGAACGAATGACGACGCGAATTATCGAGCGAATGTGATCGGTAATAGGCGCCGGGGACGACCTAGACTGGCATACGAGGATCAGAAAAAGCGGGGGCTCGTCAATAGAATAACGAGACTGGGCGAAGCGGAAGAAATGTGTCAGGAACGCAATACTTGGGCGCCGCCAGGGAAGCGAGAAGATTATGTATGTAAGCTGTAAACGTACAGAGTTTCATCAAAATCCGTTCAGCCCAAAGTGTAAGGTGGCCTGTTGAAGGCGAATCCAAACACAACGTTATTGGACAGTGGCATATCTACCAATTTCAACCAGCAGGTGTTCTGTCTTCATATTCCCACACCTTCCGTTAGATGGCGCGAAGGTTGACTCGAAGAGACTGTGATAAGTACACAACTAAACAAGTTTTAGTGACATAGTAGACAGGCTGATGCCGCGTCGGTAATAATAGACACAATTTTGCAATTCTATTCACTCTAGAGTTGACCTTTCCGACATCGATTAACTGACTTTTATTCTCATTTGACCAATCAAAATTCCAAACAGTTGACTTGGTGCTTATGTTTTTTTGCACAAGATGTCGCAAAATTCAAATCAGTGTGTGTCACGTGAAGCGGCCTACTGACATGGTTCGGCGCACCAGACCCGGGTTGTGTCAATATCCATGCGCCCGCGCACGCCGACCGAAACTGCTCTTGACCCGATCCACCCAGAGCTTACCTAACTAAACACTTGCGTTTAAGTGGCGAGATGAACAGTGAAAACGGAATGTGGTCGGAATTTTTAGTCACAACAAACGGTTGGAGAGGAGCATAGACTACCTACATAGTCTATGGAGAGGAGAGTACATGGTGTTCGGATGGGCGATGCAATCCTTTTGGAGTTGACAGCGGAGATCATTTAGAGTGCAATAATAATATATTCTGTATATATATATTTTTTCTTATATGTCTTCTTACGTGACGATATTTCGATATATATTAAAAAGTCGTATAAATAAAAAATTAAATATATATTTTATTTTTAAGTAAGATATGGCTTAAAGATCTAGTAATCAACTCAGAATCTCCTCCCCAAAAATTTTTGTTTGACTGAATCCTCGTGGTAGCATGACTGAATGAATAATTTTAATTTTTAAGATGGCAGTCAGTGTCTAGAATACTTAAATGTAAACAAACTTCACCGAACGCCCTATCATCCTAAAAGTCACTCGTTACATGTCAAATGGAGAATAGAAAATAACTTAACGCATTAATTATTTTAAATACACTATATATAAACTAATAATAGTACATTGTTAACCTAGGTGTGAAAGTAACTTATTTTAGTCCCGAGACTGGGATTGGCGCCCGACGCGTAGCGAGGGCGCCAATAGTTCGAGGGACCTCTAAATAAGTCTTGAACCCGAGGGAAACACTGTGCTTTTCATTAAGAATACACTGAAAGTAAAAACATAAAATGAGTGTTAATACAAATCTCTGCTATACAGAAGTATAAACAAAACTCTACAACTCGAAAAACCAAAAGAAGATCGGATTGCCGCTTTCCCGTCTATTTTGTTTTTTTTTTCTGTGGCCGGCCAGGTATTCTATCATTATTTTTCATTTCCATCATTGAAAAAATTATAAATATTTTGCCCAAATCTATGTTATTTTATAGAAATAGTTGACAGTAATAATTATAATAAACTCATTTAAAAATATATATTCTTTAATTATTACATAACTTTATGTTATTTCAATTTTATATCGCGCTGTAATTGAGTGGCTGTATAGACAGTTGGACCATAGTCCAATAGAAATGTCAAAATAGTACTAATATTTTTTTTTATAATTCGACAGCTGTCAGTTGAAAGCGATTCTCCTTAGGGCTGAGATGTATTACTTTCAACCCGCTACTCAGGCAACTTCAGACCTTCTTTCAGAGTATGAGTAATGAAAACATTTTTAAAAAAACCTAGGTAAAATATTCCGCTTCTCAACGGAAACTTCGCTGACATAGTTGCTTGTTTTTCTTTAAAATAACAACACATGTATCTGTTGCGTGCGAATTGATCAGCAAACACAACGGTCGTCGGTGATTTGTGACGCCGGGAGTGTTTGCAAAAATGTGACCGGCGGGCGGTGTGGCCACCGACCCCGGTGACTCATGAACTGGCCAGTGTCTCTAAAACCAGCGGCACACCACTAAGTAGCGTAGTAGCTAGCGGACAGAAAGGGGCATAGTTACTACTTCTGAAGTTTCAGTTACAAACTACAGTAGTTGCAATTACAGTGGATACAATCACAGTGGTTGCAATTACAGTGGTTGCAATTACAGTGGTTACAATTACAGTGGTTGCAATTACAGTGGTTGCAATTACAGTGGTTGCAATTACAGTGGTTGCAATTACAGTGGTTGCAATTACAGTGGTTGCAATTACAGTGGTTGCAATTACAGTGGTTGCAATTACAGTTTGCAATTACAGTGGTTGCAATTACAGTGGTTGCAATTACAGTGGTTGCAATTACAATGGTTGCATATACAGTGGTTGCAATTACAATGGTTGCATATACAGTGGTTGCATATACAGTGGTTGCATATACAGTGGTTGCAATTACAGTGGTTGCAATTACAGTGGTTGCAATTACAGTGGTTGCAATTACAGTTTGCAATTACAGTGGTTGCAATTACAGTGGTTGCAATTACAGTGGTTGCAATTACAGTGGTTGCAATTACAGTGGTTGCAATTACAGTGGTTGCAATTACAGTGGTTGCAATTACAGTGGTTGCAATTACAGTGGTTGCAATTACAGTAGTTGCAATTACAGTAGTCAGCTTCAACGTAGTTGGGGTTTCTCAACCACATGTAATTTTAACTGTCTATTGTCTTAGCCACATTTAGTTAAACTGCTTTGGTTGATAATTGTACCGTAGCGGTACAAACTACTGACTTTTTTTATTGGAAGTAAAAACCTGTTCTGAGGCTTAAGACTAATTTGAAAAATATGTTTTTAAGTTTTTTTTGGATTTATCTTTTCTTTGGAGTTTGGTATTATAATAATTACCCGCTACTTATCAGGTATTTGATCTTCTAATGACAATGATTGACAGGAAATACTGTCGTAGATATGTCAGTTGCTTGTAGTTGAAATTCCAATTAAGTTGTTAAAACTATAACTACATGTTATTATAATTATTTGAGGTTTGAGGGCTCTTTCAAGTCTTATCCAGCCTTGTATCACTGCGACCATTGGTGATCTATTGTGATCGCCGCCGTTACTATAGTTCAGTGTTAAGCTTTGCATCCGTTAGGAACTTCAGCACGCTTTTGGCACTAATTAGTTTTACTTCATCGGGTTGAAGTAGAACCAGATGGACGCTTCTTTTACGCATCAGTGGGCCACATTCACACAGGAGGTGCAATGGTGTTTCCTCTGCCTCTTGGCAGAATCTGCACACTTTAGTGTCTCGGAGATTGAGGTTGAATATGTGTTTGTTCAGGCCGCAATGTCCGGTGAGTGCTCTCACTAGTGTGCGTAAATTCTTCCTGCGTAGCGCTAAGGACTCATTCGCAGTTTTAACTACATGTTACTAACGCGCACTAAAAATCAAGAAATGTAGTTTGCAATTTAAACTACAAATTACATAAAATAGTTTGTAGTTTCACTCTTCAATATGTTCTTACGATGTTCTTCCAAAACGGTCGAAAATTCCATAGCTTGTCGTATTTCACCTACCTAAGTCTCCGAAACCGTTGATAGGCACCGAATTCGAATTTAAATTAGTAACAAAAATCGCCAGACGACCGGCCGCTGACTCTACACGTGTCCAATTTCAAATAATGACACATTAACTTTAAGTTACCGTTAATTTAAGTTGGCGGTGTCGTTCGGTCAATGATAAGCAGACTGGGCCGCACCTAAAATGAAACTTTATGATTATGACTATGGCAGAAATCTTAGAGCTACATATGGGGTCGTCGGCTCGATCCGGCGCCATAGCGTCAAAATGTCAAAAAAAGTCAAAACTATTTTATTGCATGTAAGTTCAGTGGGTACTTTTATCATAATATCAGCCTGTAGATGTCCACTGCTGGACAAAGGCCTCACCCAAGGATCGCCACAACGACCGGTCCTGCGCTAACCTCATCCAGCTGGGTCCCGCGACCTTCACCAGATCGTCGGTCCACCTTGTGGGAGGCCTGCCTACGCTGCGTCTTCCGATACGTGGTCGCCGCTCGAGAACCTTTTGCCCCAACGGCCGTCAGTTCTACGAGCGACGTGCCCAGCCTGCTGCCACTTCAGCTTCGCAATTCTTTGTTTGACCTATGTCGGTAACCTTGGATCTCCTGCGGATCTCATCATTTCTGATTCGATCTCGCAGGGAAACTCCGAGCATAGCTCTCTCCATTGCCCTCTGGGTGACCTTGAGCCTTCTTATGAGACCCATAGTGAGCGACCATTTATACAACGTCAATTTTTTATCTATCACCGCTGCGTTTATCCCGACCTATCTCACTCATCGATACCGGTCAAGAGTTCTGGTCCACCAGTGGACTGTTATAGGGTGCTAATGTTAGTAACTAAGGTCGTGAAAACAAAAAAAAAAATATTACTAGCTTTTTCCCGCGGCTTCGCCCGCGTAGAAAAGTTTTTCCCGTGTATATTGTGAAACAGCGCCCTCTATGTAGGCGTTTTGTTACTTAGGGGTACTAGCGGACGCCCCGCGACTTTGTCCGCGTTAAAAAGTAGCCTATGTGTTATTCCAGAATATAAGCTATCACTGTACCGAGTTTCATGAAAATCTGTTTGGCAGTTCTTGCGTGAAAGAGTAACAAACATCCATCCATGCTCACATCCATACAAACTTTCGCCTTTATAATATCAGTAGTATAGTATAGGATTTACTGTACTCGGTCGCAAGGTTACAGAAAGAACTAATCTTTATTAGTAAGTAGAGCTGTTAAAATGAAGGTTAACAGCGTACGTCCGTATATCAGAAATATCTGATGGAGTAGCTGGTATCCAGTAACGTTACAGATACCGGCTGCATGTCCTTACAGGGAGGAAACTATCCACAAGCCGGCCTCCGGTGTAGATGTTATCGTGGCACATCTGAGGAATGAGCCTAGTTATTGCTTATGACAACCAATAAACTGAGATTTATTACGGCATTTGTAAACTTGGCCTTATAAAGTATTTACTTTGTAGCTCGGTTTTATGTTACTAGAGGGCAACAAAGACAACGCTGCCTTCTGCCTTATGGTTTAAGTCCGGAGCACACCGGATGCGTGCGAATGGCAGCTCAAAGTAAAAACGCACTAAAGCGTAACACACACAGCGCGGCGGCGTTGCGAAAGCGTTGCGGCGGCGAATCTGCGGAAAGCGAATATAAAGCGGAGCCCATCAGACAGGAATACCGCTAGCGGTGGCGGCGCGGCGGCGGTTTGTATGAAGAACGCTCCGCACCGCGCCGCGCCCGCGCCGCTCTGTGTAGGTGTTCTCATACACTACAAAGGAATACAACGCGCCGCCGCCGCTCCGCAACGCCTGTCTGCGCTAATCTGTTAAATCAAAACGCGCAAATCTGTGCGCGCGGTTTTGTCGCTTTCGCCGTCGCACCGCCGCCGCGCCGCTTTGATGTGAAGGGCTTCATACTATTTCGAACATTACAGAAAAAACCGCAACTGTTTCGCAACGCCGCCGCCCAGTGTGTCACGCTTAAACGCGTGCCTACGTGACGTGTGCGGCGCGTTGCGTGGCAGATCTGGTGCCACGCGCCGTAATGGGGGATTTGACCGTCTAAATGGCAATACGGCTAGGCCGCTGCCGCAGGTGACTAGAGTCTATGTAGGTAGCCTTGCGGCTATGAGTGCGGCGAAAATCGTGCGGCTTTAGTCATCCGTGTAAATCCCCCTTGAACGCCTCGCTGCCGGTGCGATGTTTCCCATACAGTTACATACATTACAACGGGGCTGCCACGCGACGCGCTAAGTTCCGGCTTTGATCTCCTGTGACGTCTTTCACGCAGTTTCATTCACGCATTCGGTGATTCCGGTGTGCTCCAACCTTTAACAGTGTTGCGCTGAGTTAAAATGTAATACCTACCTATGTAATAGCCTGTACTATTATTTATTCTGTGGTAATAGTAATATTCTCTAGGATGGCCCTTATAACACACGCCGCCGCCGTGCGCTGCTTGCAAAATCGCAATTCGCAGGAATGCCGCCATATAGACGCACTTAAGAGGCGGCCGTCACAGCTGGATACACTTTTTTATTAGTAGAATATTTTATATTTATCTAATGAGATACAAAAATAGCATATTGAAAAAAAAGTGGAATGAGTGCATATTTACGGCAAAAATTAAAATTTCTATTCCGCATAGAAACGGATTTGGGCACCGTTGGTTGACCGGGGTTTGGCACAACAGATCCTAAAAAAGGTCTAAGTGTTGCCAGTCATTCCTGACTCTCTAATAAGAAGATGAGATATATCTGAGTTTGGGGGCAATATGTCCTCCATCCTTTCGCATTCTGCGAACATCGCTGTGTATAATCATTCTTTTGGATACCACACATAGAGTTAAGATCTCTTTGGTGCGTGCTCGCGGCCCCTTAAAGAGGCGTAAAAAAAGTATTCTATGGGTGTCAAAATCGCGTGAAATGTATCACAATACTGTGACTCACTCACACATTCTCTTTTTCAAACTCCAAATAAATTTGTATTAGCAACATCCTCCCGCTACTCCGCTTCCTTTGTCCGCGACCCCCCTGTAAGTGGCACCATTGGTTCCCATACTAAATAAGCAAGATGCAGTCTCCATACGGAGCGCGCGCGCCACCAAAGAGATTCGAACCTTCTACCACGTTAATAAAACCTGTCTACACTCATGTGCAACAAATCCATAGGTGCACTTTATTTCACTTTGCACACCCCCGCCTCTGCCGAGATGTTTACACAGTTAGCTCGAGACGTCTTCATTGTGCCCGTAAGGGCTGTCGCACACTTGCGATTTCCGCGTGACATCGCGATTAATCGCGCGTATGTCACGCATTACAATTTTCGCGCTTTGTATTCCCAAGACACGGGTCCTACACACGAAAACGTCTGTCGGGCAAAGGTAAATGAAAGTTTTTCGCATATAAGGCATTATCAATAAAGAATTTGCGCATAGTATGCTTAATTCACCTGAGTTTGATCACCCGACTGCAACCAGGTGGTCTTGGGTGTATTTTGTACTTAAACTGTGAAATGTGTTAATAAATTCATCTTATTATACCTATCGACCTTACGATCGAGCGAGACTTAATTTGATTTGAGTTAACTACTGTTTTACTTATTATTAACTTACTGCTTACTTAATATACTTCTAGCGCCTATTTACGAGTATTCTGAGCTCTGTGATCGCATCGATAAGACGCCCGTCAGATTGGGCCCTAACTGCCGGTAACAAAACCCCTCAGACGGGACAGTAGTTATGCTAACACCCTTACATTGTTATTGTTACGTACAGTTAATATAAACCCAAGTGCAGTAACATTATTGAACGATTCCTAGGAATGTTCGTACGATAATATTTTAACAAGTCGAAGAAACTACGCATGGTATTTGATACCCTGGAACCACCGAGCTGCGAAGGTCATAGATTAGATTTAATGTCAGAACAGACACTAAAGAGGTCGTGAGAAAATAATAATAAGAAATGCACATCTGAGATAATCAGTCTGTGAAATCGCTGGGCCGTTGCTATTGGTGCTTAAGGTGCAACCATCGAGATAATATGTATGGAGAAGACACCCGATTCGACTGTTTGCAACACCAGTTGGTGCCAACCAACTCACGTGGCGGGGCGGCCATATTTCGGTGAAGTTCATTCATACAGAAAAGTCGCAACTGTGCGCATTGAATGTTATCTATGAGAACGGAGACACCCCCGCGCGCACCCCGCGTGCCCCGCCCGCCGTCATCTAGTTATACCATAACATAGGTCTGTGTATAATTATTATAACTTTTGTTTGAAGTAGCTACTCTATATTACCTCAATGGGTGCAACAAACTTTATAATTGTGCTATTTTATGATTTACGATAATAATGTCCAATCTGAAAAACGTCCAATCTGGAACATTTTACAATACAGAACCTTAAAAATCGCTATTTATTTATTTTTCAGATTGGACATTTTTCAGTTGGACGTTTTTCAGATTGGTCATTTTTCAGTTCGAACATGGTCGTTAGACATTTTTCAGACTGGACATTATTACAGTAAATCTATTTTATTTAATTCAAACCCCTCTCGTAGTGTTAAACTTTCCAGGTGCGATGTTTTTCTATCTCTCTTTTCGAAACTACATATAATAATTTCGCCTTACTTTCTCAATGACAAGTTTATAAAAAAACTTTATTTCTACGCAATTTTAAAGTGGTTTTGAAATTCTGCCCGGTGTTGACAGTTATTTTATCAAAGTGCTTCGCTAACAGGATTCCCGTTTTAAATGAACCCTAAAACAGTAGATAAGGCCAGTTAACGCTGCTGTGAGCCTGCACTGAAGGTGATAATTTGTTTACAAACTCAAACCCTTTCATCGCACTGACTCACACAAAACAACCAACGTTTTTGTATCTCATTCGCACAGCTCTCTTATTATTCGGCACGTGTTAAACACGATACTTTTCACGTCTGCATTTACACAAGAACATTTTACTATGGGACCAATTTTTTTAAACAGATTTTTTGAAACATTCTCTATCCACTAGAAAACTTTAATTATGTTTATTAATGCACAATTTAAAGATATTGCTCGTCATAAGTTTAGGGATACCCTTAAGTTATGATAGATATTGGTACACTCGCGCACAAGGTCAAAGTCAAGTGTCGAGTTGTTCTAGAGTTTTACCTTTTAAACGTTATGCGGCGTCCACACGTTTGGCAAACCTTTTCAAACGCAGGCACCCCACGTTTGCGTTTGTAAAAGTTTGCCGAACGTGTGAATGCAGCGTAACGTTTTTGGTTATGGTTTGGATTTGGTAATATCGTTCAGAATTTAGCAAGAGGTCAGACCGAATGCAGCGCAAAACAGCGTAAGACGTTGTACAAACATAATATCTTCACGCTTTGTCCTTGACGGGGTAGGCAGAAAGACGTTGTAATGTATGGAGTATTAAGCTAAATGACACACCATAATAATAAACTCCCATAATAATCCATACGCTGCGCTGCGGCTACATTCGGTTTGACCAGGCTTTAAGGCGCCACGCCGCCGTACCTGGCAGAGTTCCAAGCGCTTATAGCATAATCATCTTTGAATCAATTTCTTTTAGCGTAAAAATTGTAAGATCACTTTTCCTATGCTTAGTCGCAAAATACTGTTGTGTATCTGGGTGTTTTGGCACTTTGTCATAGATAAAGGACAGTGACCATTGCCGCGTGCGGAGCTCACTTCCTTCCACCCCCGATTTGTTTAAGAGCATTGTGTAACTGCGTGTAGTTTCCAGAAGTGCGGCGCGGGACCGGCACGGTCCAACAAAGCCATTGTCGCATATTTGTCGCCGCGGTTCCCACGCTGCGCGCAGGTTCTGAGATGCTATACCCGGCGAGGGGCATTGTTTGAAGTGCATTATGTGCAGTTTTTTTTTGTTCCCTATTATCAACTCAAAAGTAGAGTTGTCAATAGTTAATTTTCCGGGACATATCCGTTGTCCCGGAAATGAAACGCAATTGTATATATATTTCCATTCAACAAAACGTCTGATCTTTGTAAGAATAAAGTTTGAATTATGATTGTTTAATAGGTTGGTATTGACAACATCTATCTTTAAGCGGGACTGGTGTTTGTCCCATGGTTATCAATTTATGAATTTACAACGTTGATTGGTAAATGGTTTATTCATTTTGTTTTGCAATCTGTGAATAGAACCAAATCAAAGTACATTTAGAAATAGTGCCATCAATACCTGAATAATATAAATTCTGGGACATTTCATGACCGATGTTTATCTCGAGCACAGGACAATCCACATAAATGGCTGCTGATTGACAAGTAAGGATGTGACATTTAGGGTTTAATCGTCAATCGCCCACTGTCGATTTGCGAAAACGCGATAAGAGAAGCAATTTCGTGTGACCCAAATACGTATGCGATACGCGAGCCGATACGGTCGGCTATTGCCAGATGCTGGGTAGTCTGGGGTTGCCAGTCTTCAGAGCGGAAAATATAGTTTTTAAAGTGTATATTTTCGAATTTGCATCCTAATTTTAATTATAGTGTTATAGTGTCTGGCCCTTGGGTTGAATAGTGTTGACTCCCGATTTTTATATATATTTTAATAAACGCTTGTTGCCTGGCCATGTACCATTCTGAGACTAGAAATCGTAGATTTTTGGAGCTGCCAGTTGTATTTGAGGGAAGTGTGACAGAAAAGGGACAGATCAGAAAACTTATATAAGGAGTTAAGAAAGAGCACACGATATAGCATCATACCAAATGCATCTCCTAAACCATGTTTTAACCTCTCATACTGAGAGTTCGTGAAGCGAAGAGATTGTTTCTATTCTATCTCGGATCGCGGCTCAAGGTATACCTGTATGTATAATTCTTTATATTGTTAGTTGCCAACCCTAGTGCACCGTAATTGTAACACAATATAATATTAATTTGGTTCCCGCCAACGCCAAGAGTGGGCGACCGAAGTACAACGACGAACAAGCCATATATTTCGACAACTCATAAAGATCGCCAAATGGATAGCATCGCATGTAAACTGCTTTAGTGTATTTCCAAATTGCTCTTAGATTTCCCTGATTCGTAAAACCGTAGATAGTGTTACATTATAGAGCTGTGACATCATGAAGTCTTCCCCCGCGGGGTTCTGTTAAACCTTTCGGGTGGGGAGGAAGGGAAATTCATGATATGGTTTAACGGGTTGCCAGCGGCGTGCCTCGGCGCGTGGCGCAAGCGCATTGTCTTCGAATGTCCGCGCATCTAGGGCGACGATTCGCGACACTAAACGCCTACCGAGAGTTGCGCAAGCGCGTCGCTCGCCAAACGTCTGCATCGGAATCCCGACCGATATTTACTCCCTGCCAGTAATCTCAGGGCTGTGTTGCCAGTTGCCATTCTCCATTTTTTGTTTTATTATTATTTTAGGTACAAAACGAAATGCCTAGTAAAGTGCGTAGTTGCGTACTCTACTGTTCTAATGGCGACTTTAGAAAATTCACATATTGTGTATTTGCTAAATTTGTAAAATTTTAATGTACCGTAAAAAAAAAGGTCAAATAACATTAGGCAAATGCGAAAAATAATGTTAAAAACTTGAACTAAAGAGTGTTGAAATAAATACAGAAAAATCATCAATCAAATAAATCAGTAAGTAACTGAGTAAAAATTGTGATCTAGAGATGTAATTTTAACATTCTTGCATGTAATTTTAACGTAGATTCTTCGGAACTATTTTCTCTTAATTTAGCTCTCAATCCCTAACAAGGGCAACATTCAGTCACGAACACTCCTCGGATTCCTCGAGTGCAATAATTGGCGGTGTCACTCCACCTCGCGACTACCCAGCCCTTTCGCAATGTGTGCACAGCTCTCGTGAGAGTCGCTTATCATCATCACGGTCTTGATAACGTGCGGATTGTGCAAAGGCTTGCAACACTGGAACGCAAACTAACATTAATTGTCCAAGTACAAGCATTTTTTGTATTTGTTGTCATTGACTATAGTGGTTTTCATTTTCCGGGACACCTTTAAGTAGTGCAAAACTGGGTAAGTTTATAATAGTTTTTTACTTTCCGGGACATTCCATTAGACATGCGACACTGGATGGCTGGACACAGAACTGAAAAGTTGTGACTCTCCGGGACATTCTTTTTTCTTCTTTTCATGATTGCAATAGTGCATCAAGTTAATAATAGTTTTGCCTTTCCGGGACATACTTCAGAAGTTACAACAACATATCAGGATAACCTCGACGACCTTGGCCTCCGCTATCATTCACGCCAATTCGTTATGTTGTCTTGTCCCGTTTTGTTTTTCTTGTCCCGTAATTTCTCTAACTCACCATCACTGAACCCGGGTGTAGACTCGTCTAATTGAAACGTCGGCGCGTGAGTGGGCGGCGCAAACCGAACGATTTAATTACCTTTACAAACGTCTCGTGAACGCAGCGCCTTAGTTGAGCAACGAGACACTGACCGCGGGAACCTACGCCCATGTACCAATAGTACCACCCAGGTACCTACGCCTATGTACCAACAGTACCACCCAAGTACCCCAACCAAGACAAAATGTTACGATAGTGCTATACGCAACGCGTAGTTATTCCAAATTGTTTTTCTCCTCACAAGCTCGGAAGGGTACACTTTCTCATTCGAAATCTGCGTGGAAAACTGCACCTGGAAAAAATCTTTTTAAAACTTTTCTTCTAATTTGTAGAAGGTGAACATTTAAAGAAATTCAGTCAATTCTAATTGTGGTTATTTTTATTTGTGGTTCTAAACCGCCGAAGGGATTCAATTCACCTAGTATTTTCCTCGCTGTAGTGAGATGAAAAATTGTACTCGGCAGCAAAGTTATTTTGCGTCTCGTACCTTTGAAACCCTCGCTACGCTCAGGATTCTATCTTTGAACCACTCGCTTCGCTCGTGGCTTAATCCTAGAATCCTTCGCTTGCTCAGTTTTCAATACTAGTACTCGCACAATAATTACCAACTTTGCAGCCTTGCATAACAAATAACTATTTCTGACGTCAGGTTTTTATGTGTAAAATGTTTGACCGAACAGATCCGCTGTTTTCTCGTGGTCTCATTGAAATGACCCACTAATGGGGTACAATTTTTATTCACCTTAGAACCTTTTAGACCCAAGTATTGCAAGAGAGTTACCGATCTTTCCCTTTGCTGTATTGGCTTCCGATTGCGTCGCGTCCCGGGGCACGTCGCATCTATAACCCGATTTTCCTCCTTAAAGCGCGACACAGACAGCGTCGCGGTGGCGATTTTTTTTTTCGAATACCTATTACAAAAAAAACGCCACCTCAACGCCGCCGCGCCGCTCTGTCTGTGCCGCGCTTAAGGGTCTTAAGAAAACAAACGCATTTGCGGCTGAAAGCAAAATTAACGATAGACGAAGTTCCTAAGTGGACCGCAAAGTTTATATGGTAATGCAAACTTGTTTTTGCTGTTGGTGTACCTTGAAATCACATGTAGCTTGGACGCAAATAGAGTTTTTTTTGTAAGACACATAAGAAAAAACGGAATATAGTTGCCGTGCGCGTGCGCAGCCCCACCGCCCGTCTCCCCCGCCGCGCCCCGCAGTGACCCCGCTTAATGTCACCCACCAAAGGCCGGCCCAAATGTCGGACTTTGTAAACAAGTCTGCCTTTCGAACTTCAGGTGTTATTTCCGGGAAGTATCGCCTTAGCATTTAAGTTTATTAAATTTGTGTAATACTTGCATACTATTTATGTACGCAGCGTAGGTTTCAAACTGTCACGGAGTTTTGTTTAATGGGTTTTACGGCCTCGGATACGAAGTCCTTCCAGGCACGAGCGCAATTCATTTAAAAACACCGGCACGAGCTCCACAAAAATAGGCCACAGAGTCAGTCTGCGATTTGCACTATCACATCCTCACTAAAGTGATAACAAACAGCTTTAGTGGATTTATTTAAGATATACTATAGATTATAGACTAACTATATGTATAATAATGTTTGTACAAATTTACACACGGCTGTTTAGTCCAAACTAAGCCGAAGCTTGTAAATGTGTACTCAACAACTGATAAACATACATATATACTTTTTAAATAAATACATACAAACACCCAGAATCAGTAAACCAACATATTATATGGTCATCACGCAAATGTTGGTCCTGGGTGGGAATCGAACTCTCGACCTCTGGCGCAGTAAGCAGGGTTCACTATCAACTACGCCAACAGGCCAGACAAAATGTAACATAATATTATAGAAAGATAATAAGAAGGTAAGATAAAATGAAAACGGTAAAGTGTAAGTATGACATTAATAATATGATCAATTAATATAATCAATTCAATTATATAGTGGTAAGAGATCTGTCTTACTCTAGGACGAATCCTGTATCTCAGATCGTAGCGTTTAAACCCCAAATCTACGACAAAGGGGAGCCGCAGCAACGGTGCCTCGCCTACACAGACGAAGTCGCGGGCAATGGCTAGGCATTAAACCAGTGACAAGACAGACCAAGGTGAATAAATGAAATAACACGCTCGACATGACAATAGCATTAAATCAAATGCCCTAATAAATGTCAAAGTCGACATGCCCACAACATGTCAGTCTATTAGAGAGACATGTTGGATCGATATCTATGCCAATTAGTACCAAGCAATTGGCACACAATAGTATGATATACTACATGTGTGGTTGGAGGTATGTAAAATATGACTGGGGGTATGAAAAGTGTACCTTGGGGTAGGAAAAGTGTGCCTGGGGATATGAAAAGTGTACTTGGGGATATGAAAAGTGTACCTGGGGATATGAAAAGTGTACTGTATACTGCAAAGTTGGCGTAGTAATACAAACTGGTTTTTGCTACTGTGTTCCTCTTATGTACAGTCGACCGCATGTCAGTGGAAACATTGATATTGAGCTGGCCTAGCCTACATGTGAACAAATTCGAGAAGTCCATTTAGATTGTAGGCAGTGTATGGACTATTTATGGCCTGCGTCAGATAGTGGGATGTTTGATGTTCAACATAGTAAAACTATTGTAATAAGTACTTATTTATTAATATTATATTCATTCGTATCAATAGCGTATTGTTCTAAAATAATAGTTACCTATGCAATAAGTTACATTTTTAGTCCTGTACAGCCGGCAGCAAAAGTAGTATCAAACAATTAATTTTAATGATACATTTTGTGCCCGATTCTGATATAAACTGGAATTACATTAATGTAATTTTCGTAAATATTTTAAAAATTGTTTAACTATGATGTGAATAGTAACATTTTATTATAATTACAATTACAATATTTCTGGGCTGGGTAAATAATGATTCAAGGAAGATTGGTGATTGGAATATTTCATTGCAGAAAGTTTTATCTAAATGCTAATCTGATGGCTCTTTTGAGTGCTAAATCAAATTGTGTGAAGTGTGAAGTCTTTTCTCCGCGAAATAATCTTCAGATACTTTTATGAGACTTTCTCACTAATGTAATATCCTAAAGCAACTCTCAACTCAGGCGTTGTCTGCCGAAGTACAGTCGATTTCATTAATATATATTACATCGACGCTCTAATGTAATTGACGCACTCGCTCTTGATATTAACAAATATGTACATTAGAGTGACAAGGTACTAAACTGGTCCGATATTAACTAAATCGATTGTAAAAGACCAGCTGGTCATGCCCAGTATAGGTATAAAGTATAATATGAAATAAAGTTTTTCGATTTGTTTACGTGTGTTTCGTAGAAACGGCGTACAAGTGTGAAATGCCAGAAGAAAACGTGAGTCTGCTTGTCCGGAAGTACTGAATCTATTTTTAAAATTCGTTAGTTGTTCTCAAAAGCAATGGGCTATTTTTACTCCGGTAGTATAACACTCGGATCTCACAGAAAACTCGACAAACGAAAGTCGAAAATCTATTAACATCTAAATGAGTGCCTGTTAATTGACTTTCTTTGCTAACTGTACAGTCGCTGCAATTCTATTAAACAACATACCGGCTCTCTCAGTGCATATAACTCGTGAGTACGTCAGTCGTACTAAGTCGTACGACAAAGATCCGTCTGCATGACCGGGTCACGCGACCGACATTGCACTCACTGGCGTCGATATTTTTTTACAAGACTAGCAAGGGTAAATGTCTAAGAGTGTGGAACGCGTGGTGCTAATTGTTGTGAGATTGCGCGGCTTTTCTGATGTATTTTTTGCAGTTAGTAGTTTTGTGCAGTTTTGCAGTTAGAATTATATTTTGGCGGGAACTGAAGTGTCATGTTTGTCACTTTTTATTTTCTTAAAAATGTATAATTTTGTGCGAGAAACTTAATAAAAGCGTGTACTCTTCCAGGTCGGTTCAAAATTGTCAGTTGTAAATCTGCTATCACTTTAGTGAGTATGTGAACCTTTGTGCGAAATGCCGACTTGCTCTGGTCATGTCCTATTTTTGAGGATGCTGGATGTAACCGCTGGTTTAATAGATACTTATATAAGAAAAATGACTTATGTTTTATGTAACATATGGCTTAAAAGGTCTAGTAACCAAGCCAAAACCCACTGAAAAAAAAGGAAAAAATGAAAATATTTACAAGTGGTATATTTTTAAGTCGTGATCTTGATTTCTAAGATCTAAAATGTTGACCACCTGTCACTTATAAATATTAATAGGTCCATGATATTAATATTAGATACCACACCACTGTATAAAAGTAGTATAAAGACAGTGGTATGAAATTTATTGCAACTTTATTCAATACAAAATACGGTTATACATACATAGCATAAAAAGTCAAGATCAAAATGACATACCATTTATTCATCGAAATATAATGACACAATTATCGCATGATCTTTAGAATTAGCTTATATTTAATTAAAATGTTGTGATTTTAAAAGAATGCTATGTTTATGACTAAATTCCATAGTAAAACATAGTTATTATACATTTCAAAAACACTTTATGAGCTGCTGCTGCATTGAAACTAAATTTAGCTACCTACTACTTGTTAAGTTTGTCGGTTAATTAATAGGTCAGTAGAATAATAGGTTTGCGAGGTTGTTTTGGACACGATAATAGTTATAAAAGAGATAAAATCTAATGTAAATAGTTTACCATAAAAAAGATTGTCAGATTAGATATTGTCTAACGAATTGAATTTCCTACTAAATATTATGAATTATGATTAGTAATTAAGACTATTATATCCTTTATTCGGTCAGCAATAACATTATTTTAAAATGACATAAATACGGCAAAGAAATCTACATAATCTTTAATTAAGACTAGGTACTTACTAAATTATGACACAGCAATAAGGTTTTATACTCTACTTGCAGAGTTGAATGGATTACATTAAAAAATTAAAAAATAAATCCCTGATAATTACTTCGGGAATGCTCGGCTAATAATTGTCGGGACACATCGCGGAGTGTCGTGTCGGTCGAAGTCTTACACTTTTTTCGGCGTAGCTCTCATTCGCCAAGTGTCTAACCCTTAGCTCTCGAGATTTACAGCGCAATACCTTTTAAACTCGGACGAATATCGATTCGCGTCAGTCAGACACCCTGACATTGTCACTCATAAAAAAACTGTCATTTTTTCAAGGTCAAGGACAGTGTATGAAAATGTCAGGATAATACATAGACCACCCCCTACCTATTACAATATGTCTATTGGGGGTGGTCTGTGGGATAATTGCTGAAAGTCAAAGAGTTAAGTTATTTGAGTATCGACTCTTCCTTTAAAGAGATGCAATGGTAATGTTATTATTATTTTCTTGGTTGTGACTTCAATCGTCTTTAGGATGACGACTGGTTCTGCCAATGTCAAGTGTTTAGTTAGGAGATGACTTGTTTATCGGTGATTTTGTATTATTAAATTGCAGAAGTCGGTAATATGACCATGTAATGTGTCCCAAACAAAGAAGTTATAAATCTCTTTCGTCGCGCGCGCGCTCCCTGTGGAGATCGCATCTTGCATATGTATCGGATACTATGATGCCATTTACCGGGGGGGTGCGGACAAAGGAAACGGAGTAGCGGGAGGAGGTTGCTAATACAAATTTATATGGAGTTTGAAAATGAGAATGTGTGAGTGAGTCATAATTTTGTGATTAGTTTGACACGATTTTGACACCCATAGAATGCTTTTATTACTCATCCATATGGGAGTGGCTAAATTTTTTGATTCATGGTCGCAACGGATTATTGACAGCCCTTCTTAATACTTCACGCATACTTTTTCCAAATGGCCGGGTTGTCTACAATCGACGCATTCGGCGGCCGCAGCTTGCACTAATTGCCGGGGCGCCCGGCCTTGTCTGCGACCGCTTTCGCATCATCATCTAGGCACAGATGGATCTAGGCATTATGGTATTATGGCTCCATTGTGGTTTCAAAGTAACAAGTGATGGCAGCAGCGGTTCTAACAATTATCCTTAGTACTTGTAAACGGAGGCTTTATGACACAGAAATTGTGAACATTCACAATGGATAAAAACTAATCTAAGGTTCTGAAAAAATAAAAAAATGCCTTCTAAATCGTTTTAGAATCGCTAGAATCTCATTTTGGACTAATTTAAGTCTAATATGACTCATCTACAAATTAAATACATATAATATTGTAATGCACCAGTAAGGTATTTTTAATTAAAATTAGTACCTAATGCAAATGTCAAACAAGGAACATTCTCAACGAGGAAAACAGAAAACGACCGGTTCCGTAATATTCCCATACACCGTTCATGTCAGATTGAAACCTAAGCCATAACCTACATGGTTGTTTCAACCATAAACTCAAGCTTTCTCACATTACTGCAAAAGGCAAATCAAATTAGTACAGTTCGGTTCACCCGCTTCCTGATTTGCGATTTCTCTCGTAAAATCTCTGGGCTATTGTTTCGAAACGCGATTAGGTACTGCGTCAGTGGTTGTCAAACTTGTTTCATTGAGGACTGAGCTGGCTAGAGTATCGGTGCCGCAAAAGGTTAGAATCGTTGCCACCAACGATTATTATTTTTACCGGCGAAAACTCCGGAAGAAAAGGAGAAAGCTTTTATCTGTTAACCACTTTACATATTTACATCTTGTTCAAGCATCTTCATCAAGCACACAGTCTTGTTTACTATCCGACCTAATTTTTTTTTATATTTTTTGCTGCGTCCTTCGGTATCGCATTCAACCCTGGCGAAACACGTGGAAATGTGACGTTACTGATCCGCTTCTTGTAGTAGACAGATTAGATGTGGCATAATTAAGTTGAATTTGTGGTCCCACCATTATGTCCCACTCAAGAGCCGCAGAAATCCACTATTCAAACTTCTAATACCTAATGTGGGTCGAATCGTTGAAACATGATAACTTTGAATCGCTACAAGTTAATTGACTATCCGCTACTCCACAGTTTGAGGACCACTAGTCTAGATAATAATAACGTTTATTACCTTTTTCAGATCTCGAAACCTTTGCTTTTGCCCATGGCGTGACATGCGCCACTCTGTTACCTATGGACCAACTCGCGGTAAAATAGCCTTTAAATCTGGGTACTAGAGTGCCCGTTACGATGTGATCTCGTGCCTCAGAAGGGCAGAGGGTAGCCCTTTGAACTGGCCGCGGGCCGGGCGGCCGAACTCATAAAGTTGCGATTTAACCGTGCCACGGCGCACGTTTTGTCTTAAACGCCATTTCTGGGTAGTAGGTACTCTCGTTTGTGCATTGTTGCCGCAACCCGGTGCGGGAATAGAGCGACTTTCTCTCAAGATCGTTTGCTCGTAAATTCTTTCATGGGTTTTCGTTTTACTTTACAGAATTACAAATTGTGGTTTCAAATGTTGCTGGGGGTTTATGGGAGTTTAAGCACGGCTCATCATAAGAGAAGCTGTTTTGTAACTTTGCGGATTGTGAACACACTAGCGTCAGTGCCGCGGGTTTGTTCGCAAGTATCCTTTCTTACTTTCTTAGTTAAAATTCAAAATTCATTTATTTGCTAGTTACACGGTCTGTACAATGAATGGTCTTAAATTATATTAGGTGCTAATACATGTAACACCCCGTTAGGGGCACCGCAAATATGGAGAGGTTAACCCTACTACAGTATAACAATATTCATTATCATTTAATTCAATTTAACATGCAAGAGAGAATATAATATGTCAAAAAATAAAATGTATGTCAAACTAAATGATCTAAATTCGAAGTCTTAAATTCGAAGGCTGAGTTATATTATCCTACATCCTACTAATATTATAAAGGCGAAAGTTTGTAAGGATGTGAAGATGTAAGGATGTATGTTTGTTACTCATTCACGCAAAAACTACCGAACAGATTTTGATGAAACTTGGTACAGTGATAGCTTATATCCTGGAATAACATATAGGCTACTTTTAACGCGGACAAAGTCGCGGGTACATCCGCTAATACCCCAAAAGTAATAAAACACCTACATAGAGGGCGCTGTTTCACAATGTACACAGGAAAGACTTTTCTACGCGGGCGAAGCCGCGGGAAAAAGCTAGTAATATTATAAACTCGAAAGTTTGTAAGGGTGTTAAGATGGATCTTTGTATCTTTCACGCAAAAACTACGGAACAGATTTTAATGAAACTTTACAGCAATATAGCTTAAACATCAGAATAATACATAGGCTATAGATACCTCGGGAACAGTTCGAGAATCCAACAATTTTTGAGTCGAAATCTGACTCTGAAGTCAAAAAAGAAACACATGCATTAATTTATTTTGCAACTGCAGACGGATGGGCTTGTTATTTTTAATAATCACTTGTTTAAAATCATAAATAAACCCGAATCACCGGCCATTATCATTTTGTTAATAAATCTAGTGTAATTAAATACACTTTCCCGCGTGTCAGTCAATTAGAGCCGTATTCTGGGAAGTCGCTGCGTTCGACATTTTCTCTCCTCTCGGCTCGACTGTCAGAAGACGGCAGGGGCGTCGCTAGAAGGGGGGTGAATCCCGTTACCTCCTCAAATGTGGTTCATGTGACGGAGCTTCTTCGGCGCGTGCTATTTCGAAATAAAGCACCAATGGGGGCCGCGAATTAACTTTAATAGTTTTATTTTTTGTCGGATTTTTATTGCTGCACCCATGAATCAAAAAATTTTGCCACTCCCATATGGATGAGTAATAAAATAAAAGCATTCTATGGGTGTCAAAATCGTGTCAAAATAATCACAGAATTATGACTCACTCACACATTCTCATTTTCAAACTCCATATAAATTTGTATTAGCAACCTCCTCCCGCTACTCCGCTTCCTTTGTCCGCAACCCCCCTGTAAATGGCACCATAGGTTCCGATACTAAATATGCAAGATGCCATCTCCACAGGGAGCGCGCGCGGGACCAAAGAGATTTGAAACTTCTTTGCTGCACCTATTTTATTTTGTTTGAAAATTGAATTGTGTTCTATGGGAGTATATCCTGAAATAAAGACTTTTTTACATATAAACACATTACCATATTCGTTTTTGTTCATAAATCCAGCAGGGCTGTAATGAACCCGCTAACTGCGTGCCTGGTGGCCGGTGGCCGGTAGCCGATACGTAATAGAGCTATTACACTGCCGTTAATCAAAGCACCAATTACCGCGAGAGTTGGTAGTTGACGCGGGCGAATGCAAATTTTGTTCTTTTTAAATGCGGGGGAAATGTTACGAACGGACATAATCTAGAGTCGTGGTAGCCTATAGTTGGTTGCGCACTCGCCTTCTTGAGGTCACGGGTTCGCCCCTTGGCCCGTACAATGAGTTTTTCGGAACTTAAGTACGATTTATTGTAATACCACAGGCTTTTCGGTACAAGAGAACGTTCGTGAGGAAGCCTGCATATGCCAGAGATTAGTATTTCTATTCTCAGGCGTATGTAAAGTCCACCGAAAATCGGATTGGGGTACCGTTGGTAGACTGGGGATGGCACAAAAGGGGTTCCCAAAACGCTCGAAGTTTCGCCAGGTATTCTTGGCCCCTTAGAAGATCATAATATAGAAGCGACAGGGATATCATCATGATATCAGCCTGTAGACGTCCACAAAGGCCTCTGACGACCGACGACCACGACTGGTGAAGGTCGCGGGACCCGGCTGGATAAGATTAGCGCAGGACTGACAGGGATATGTTTCATAGCAAATCGAATTCATCGTCCTGCCCATGTAAGAGGGCTTTTGCAATCGCAATACAAATAAATTATGTCAACCATTGTCTCGATTCGCGTAATTTGAAATACGCAAGCGATCAAATTTTTTTTTTCTCGAAACTTAAGTACATGTACTGACTGCTCTCAAACGGTGAAGGAAAACATCGTGAGGAAACCTGCATACGCCGATGAAGAAATTCTTAGGCGCATGTGAAGTACACCAACCCGCACTGGGCTAGCGTGGTGGACTATAGCCCGCACGCCCTCGTTGAGAGGGTAGGCCTGAGGCCCTGCAGTGGGGAGATTAATAGGCTGTTGATGATGAAGCGATCAAAAAAACTTTTTACGCTCATTTTTGGCCATTGCTTGTTCCTATCCAGGGGCTTTCCGCGGTTGCATGGCGTATGCACCGCGTGGCCACAGACACCGATGCGACATCCTATACAGTTTAATACATTACAACGGTGCTGCCACGTGACGCACCGCTCACGTCACGCAGGCACTCATACAAGTGCGTGCCTGCATGCAACCAAGAATCTAGCTGGCTAGGAGGTCTTGGGTCTAAAATTTAACAGAGCCACTGTTGTTTAAATGAGTGAGTTGATGTTAATTCGTAGTACTATTGAGGAGCACAATAGATACAGCTGGGTCGGCCATTGTGTTGCCATGATAAAGATTGAATGGCTCGGGTTGCGCGCGCGCACCGGGCAGCCCGCTTCCGGTATACTTGACCTGATTCGCGCTTATTATATCTGTTTAAACACAACGCGGAGTACAATACTTATTTACTGTTGTTAAGTAAGTAAGAACGGCCTATTTGCGTTCTAAGGCAGGCTTTTCATCAACAGCCTATTAATGTCCCCACTGCTGGGGCTCAGGCCTACACTCATAACGAGGGCGTTCGGGCTATAGTCCACCACGCTAGCCCAGTGCGGGTTGGTGGACTTCACATGTGCCTAAGAATTTCTTCTTCGGCGTATGCAGGTTTCCTCACGATGTTTTCCTTCACCGTTTGAGAGCAGTCAGTAAATGTACTTAAGTTTTTGAGAAAAAACCCATTGGTACATGGCCCAGCTGGGGATCGAACTCCGGACCTTTCGATATGATAGGCCGCGTCTTATCCCCTACGCCACTGACGCTCTTATAGTGCAGGCTTTTATAGTGCCTTTTTGTGGCCTCTTTAGGTTGGCCTTACTTTGCCTTTGCCAGGGCAAAGTAAGGAAATCTGGTCGTATTTTTAGAACTTATTTAGCGGCTATGATTATTTGCAATTTAATATGACATTAATATGGTTATCAACTGTTGATATTTTTTATTATTTTTTTATGTTTTGACATTTTTGTTTTTGACATATTTTATGTTGACATTTTTATTTATTTTTTGACATGTAATTGAATAACTACCAATAAAGAATGATTATGATTATTATTTCTTGAACTTTTTACTTCTTGTTTTTTACTAAGCAAATATAATAGGTGATTATTTCTAGAAAAGCGGTTGCATTAGAATTGATTCTCACGGGAACTCAACAATCCCCGAAGGCCATATTCTATAGTTTGATCGTAAACACGACAGGTATTTGATAAATTGTCTCTTGTCAGACAATACTGGCTTCGAATCGGTTGCATTCGTTGCGCAACGTTCATGCGCGGGCGCCGAACTAATGCGGCAGCAACATTCGGAATACTAAATCGCGAATTCAATCACGTATTCCGATTCCGCCTAATTTCGCGCGAGATTCTCACGTTCCATATTTGAATTTTTCGGAATCGATTGCGAATGAATTTGTTCGGTTATTTGAATATGGCTGCCGAATGGATATTCAAAATTGCCAGCATTTCGAATGCATTTAATAAACCATAGATGAAACATACTAATGTCTGATGACTTATTTCGATTCGAACACAGCCTCGATGAATTCTTTTTTTGTGCTCGATTGGTGTCGAAATATGAAATTCGTTCCGTATTTTATCCGCACCTCAAAATTATCATTTTTATATATGTCTGTATTGTGTCTTGTGGATGTAATATAAAACGAATGACTTGACTGAAGAAGGTAAAAATAATTCCACAAATTTCAAGACCACTTGAAATGCAGATATCACTTGACAAGTCTAGACTTCTCCAGTTCGGATATATAGATGTCTGAAATTTGATGAAAAACAATCTAGTTTGAATTTCTGACACGGTAAGAGTGAGTCATTGGCGTGACTCAGGCAAAGAAACAATGGTTTATCGAACACACGTGCTGACTTTACTTGGCAAAAACTATACGGAATGCCTGTCCGTCTGTCAAGTCAAATATTAACATACAAACGGTTGTGTGCTTTAAAAGCCTGCGTGTATTGCAAAGTGTACGGCCGGGCGTCGGTTCCGCGTTCGCGACAAATCGGGGAGGTGTCTTAACGACAAGTTGTTTATTGCTTGTATTGAGTGCGGCTGGCTTTAGGTTAACAGGTGGTGGAGCAAGTGTCGGCAGGAAGCGGAATTTCAAGCATTGATTCCTAAGAACAAGGATCCCATAGAACAGCTGCTAAAATAACAATAATAATCAGAGAGGGACACACTTATTACAAAAGTGGTAAGAGTAAGCAAGACAGGTATAATATCTTCTATCTCTATCTACGTATGTGAATTTTTTGTTGAGGGGTAGTGTAACTGCATACCAACTGCCCCCAACAAACAACAGCCCGACTAAAATAGTGTTTGTTCAGTTTGACCGCCATATTTATGAAGCGACTTCTCAAATTATTGGGGTAAAAGTCTATTGCTATTTCATGCTATACGCTGATTGCGTTTCTATGGGATCCTTGTTCTTAGATTGATTCCAAGTAACTGTCACACACATTATTTTTTTTTTTAATTTTATTTTTTTAAATAAGCACAATTCACTCCGAATTCTAGTAACAAGCAATAACATTATGTCAAAATGCCGCGGTGTGCGGGCGGGGGGACTGCAAGCCGATTGGCCCGGTTCGGCCGCACCACACGCCGTCATTGGTCGGAAACAAATGATATGTGTTGCCAGAAAGTGTTCAGTTCACCTTTCATGAGACGTATCTATGGTCGTTTTGACTCTAGGCACTAGACCCATCCGCCAATATAAATCTCAATTTTCGCACCCACCCATAGATAAGTCTATGGTTTCATGCCGAACTTCACAACAGAAAACTGTTTATTGGTTAATTTGTCTCACCACACTACCTACGTATTATTATAATAAGCTATCATTAATCATAATAAGCCTACAGTGCCATTAAAGGTATACAGACATCAAAGTAACACGGATTCTCAGTAAACCCATAAAAATCCTGTTTTCCCATATTAACGCAACAGTTTGTGGTTACAGCTCGCTTCTCATCACCCACTAGTTGCGATCCAACATTGTATGTAGGTAACATTGACTATGCGCGTTCTATTGACCATAAACAAAATAAATCCACTCGCGAGCGCTGTAAACACTGACGGTACACGGTGGTTGGGAAGGTAATAAATCTACTCTGTGGTCGTCCACCATGCATCATTCGTTTCGTCGTAGCGGCGCGTGTGTGGCCAGCACCGTATAAGGTCAATGCCCTAAAAATACATGCAATTTCATGAATTGATAATTTTGTACTCGATAAGGTTTTATGGGCTTATCGAATACTCTGTTTGGTGAATTAGTTTTATGACAGTTCTTGCGGATTGATTTATGGGCTATGGTACTTGCTTTTACGGGGTGGTTCACTTACAGTAATATTGTAATGCGATAGTTTTTCACTCTTCTCCTTTCTACTACGAGCACTCGACGGATCTGTATGAAAGACACACAAATTATGTATAACTTTATCGCATAAAGGCCTCTACTTACGACACGATCCTGGTCCCGATCGGTAGGGTCCCTATCAATCGGCATGTCAGTAGGCAAGTTGGCTGGTAGGGTCGATTAGTTGGCGTTTGGGTCGCCCCGACTCCCACTTGGGAGACGACTTAAGAGAACTATATTGTTATTATTACCTACTACAAAACATAGAACTAGTATCTCATAGAACCGCACTCAGCGTATAGCATGAAATAGCAATAGTCTTTTACCCCAATAATTTGAGAAGACGCTTCTTATATGGCGGGGTCAAACTGAACAAACACTATCTATTTTAGTCGGACTGTTGTTTGTTGACAGCATCGGGTATTGTAGGCATAGAACTAGGGTTTTGTTGGGGTCCAACAAAAAATTTGCATACGTAGAAAGAGATAAAAGATATTATATCTGTCTAGCTTACTCTTACCACGTGTAATAAGTGTGTCCATCTCTGATTATTATTGTTATTTTAGTGCGTCCTCTATTGCTTTTTCTCTATACGCTACAAAATGATATATAAAGTGCGTTTATAAAGTTACGCCGTGTTTTGTATTTGACATGATGTGCGTTCATAAGCTTACTACGAGTACAGTTTGAGTGTGTATTTATGATCAAGTAATATGCAGTTATCCTAGGTCCTCGCCACTCAGGCGCATTTGAATGTGCGTTGGGGGCGTTATCGCAATCGATACGAATGCGCGTATTGTGCCGGTTCCGCGTTAATCGTGCGCGATAGCAAACGGGTCAGCTGTGATAAATAGTTCGATGGAAATCATTGTGGAAATGGCATTTGCTTTAATGGTGATATTAGAGAAAGTCTGTTCCATTCCAACATTGTGTTCTAAATGGTAGAAATTATAGTTACTTCATGTTTTGAACAACGTTTAGATCAGTTAGGGGTAACCATTAGTAGCTAAACCTGTATTAATATTGGATTGGAAGATCTAGCTGTGGAAAGAAATAACATTTATTTTGGTTTTTGTATTTTGTTTAATTTCGGACTTGGCTGTATGGCTCAGGTACCATTGCCTTTCAAGGTAGGTAAAAGGTGATAATTTTTTTGTTATACTTGGGGAAGGGAATGGATTGCAATGCAACCAAAATTAATTCAAAATTAATCAAGATTCGCGACCTGTATTGTGTTTCCGGTATTTTAGTAAAGAATTTAATTGAAATTCAATTTGTAATTAATGCAATACTATTACATCCTTTGTGGCAATATTCAAGAATGGAACCGTAGCACTCTAATGATACTTTAATTTATTTAATTTTATTTTTATAAAGCGCGCTCGAGCGACACAGTAGGTACAGCGCATGTTGTAAATTTGTAAGTCCGGGATGCACGAGATTGATGAATTGTTTGAGATGTATGGGTGAATTATTTAGGGAGCGGCGGCGCCGCTTGCCAAACCTCACAGAGCAGCGGCGTCGCCGCCCGCCGCAGTATCAGTATCAGGCGAACAGCGAATATTCAGTTTGTTGTTAAATGTCCCGTTAACTAGAATGACCTGAGAACCACAGTTTAAATTGTTTGCTTTTGGAGATTTATAATAGTTAAATTCTGTGCCATTTCCCATAATGTCCACGCCGACGGCCACTGATGGCGTATTGTTATGGTATTGTGTACTTCTGGACGTGACCGCTCAAATCGGCCGTGTCACGAACTTCGGGGTTGCCGTTAGCAAAATATTTGTTGAATATTTGATACGGTCGTATCGTGTCGTGGTCCGGAATTGTAAATCAAAAAAAATAGGAATACATTTAGTCTTAACTGAATAACGAAATGAAATACGACTTATACCGGGGGTGAAAATATCCAAGATCCAACTTTAACAAAAAGCATTCATATTCAAGCCCAGTTAAGGATTTTAGCGATAGCGCAGGAGATTTTCAGTGGAGGTGAGCGTCAGTGGCCTCGGGGATAAGACGCGACCTATCATATCGAAAGGTCCGAGGTTCGATCCCCGGCTGGGCCATGTACCAATGGGTTTTTTCTCGAAACTTAAGTGCATTTACTGACTGCTCTCAAACGGTGAAGGAAAACATCGTGAGGAAACCTGCATACGCCGAAGAAGAAATTCTTAAGCGCATGTGAAGTCCACCAACCCGCACTGGGCTAGCGTGGTGGACTATAGCCCGCACGCCCTCGTTGAGAGGGTAGGCCTGAGCCCCAGCAGTGGGGAGATTAATAGGCTGTTGATGATGATGATGCAGGAGATTTTTCGAGCAAACTCAACATAAGCTTTAAGTAATGTTTTGTGTTAATGTCCATACTAAAATATAAATTGATTTATGTATAATTCAACAATCCTTTTAAATCTAACGCAGTTATAAAGTTCAGACTTCGCGTAGGTATTACTTAAATAAGTTATGATTAAAATCTCACAATGCACCGAAACTGGGCCAAAAATTTAGCCCATCTCATGTTACAAACTGACAGATATTACAACCGAATTAACGTGGAGAAGACACTGACTGAATAAAGGCATATTTCTTACCTAAATTAGATGTATAATTTCCCACACAATCCGAGGCGGATTTTGTAACACTATCCGTTTGCGAAACGGCGCCTGACTCGCTGATATTTAGTAGGTTATAAATGGTACCCGCTTTTGTAATGCTTTGTTCTGAGATGTGTTGAGAGTTTAATAGATATGGGATTCGTGGAAAGAGATTTAGTACGCAACGCTCAGTGTATCTAATACTTCGTCCTATTCTATGCAATTCTCCCTGACTATATACATATTTTGACAAAGTGAAATTATACTTAGATTAGATACAATAAATCTAACTACCCAAGTGTCTGGCTCCAGTTGTTTAAGTAGTTACTGAAAAATAATTGACACGTATATTTATTTTGTTATTGTCCAAATTCACCATAGTATGAGGAATCCACTGTCAAAATCTTAATTGAGAGTTTTGTTGAAGTGAGATGTATTATTTCTTGCCTTTAAGATAATTATGTTTGAAATCCGGATAGCGGTTAACTCTTTACGTAAATAAATTTCAAGTTTCACCAACTGGATACAAGCATGTCCAGTTCCTCGTGTCCCGTTGGTAAATAACCGAAGAAATCAGTCTGTTATTATAAAATTTAAAGGTTGAATTCTTCACTTCTTCATTTCTTTTTCAATTATGCTTCTTAATTTCATCATCATCATCATCTCAGCCTTTTAGCGTCCACTGCTGGACATAGGCCTTCCCTAACGAACGCCACCACACCCGGTCCTCCTTAATTTAATTTTTCTTAAATATGAGATAAGAAATACTCGTAGCATAGATCCTATCTCTTTTATGCTTTGTCTATGCTGGTTGTTCACACTGTAGTCCGTACGAGAAATTGTTTAGCGACTAGCGAGCAAAGCAGTTTAAACACAAAGGCCACTGAAGTTCTTGTGATAAAATGCGAATGCTTTATTTTTTATGTATTTACCTACTTAAATACGTATTTTAACATTTATGATGATTCAAGACTGTATTGTAACATGAGATTGTATTTAGTTACCAACAAGGACCCTGTGAGGGCTCGTATAATATGTGTCTCTGCATTGTTTTTGTTTATCAGACTAATCAATATTTCTGTTATCTTTTATTAAATGTACGCTTCATTGTTTAACAAAATAGATTGTTTTGCATATTTGTACGTTTAAATGCTACGGAAGTTATGCTAGTATGTACTGGTGGAGTGCAATCTAACATTTTGCAACTCTTTGTTCCAGGTATGATATTGTGTGGCGATTTCTGCGAATGCACCGGCTCCTCCTAGCGACGCCTTTATGGTCGCTTCGGTGAGGAATACTGAGGAGGTTTCATTCTATGTATTCAAATTAACAGTCCTATTATGTCCCCGTTGCAAAGGCCTAACCTTTTAACGAGCATTTTTTTCTAAACTCAAGTATTTATTAACATTTACTGACTGCTCTCAAACCATCATGAGAAAACCTGCATATAGTTTTTCTAAATAGGGTAGGCAGGCACAACAGTGAAAATAAAAATATTTTATTTTTTATTTTTTGGGGTATGCGAATGGGCTCGTTATAAGGCCCCATTTAACCTCCTTTCGGCTTTGCTACTTGTTTTGTAACACCCTGTATATAGATACTACGCTAGATCTGCGCATACGCATCCAGGGTACCTACGCGTGGCCGCCAGCTAGGCAGTTGCAACAATGACGCGCGCACGTCCGACGCGCAATTGACCGCTGCTGCCATTAGTCTCTCTATCTGCGTGGATACGCTCTGAATATTGATGAGGTCCTCGCGCATGCGCTAATGGTACTTATATCTAGGCTCCGAAACAATCTCTCCCTCTAAAGGCCGGCGCACATCGGATGCGTGCGCGTTTGTAATGTATCGTACTGCATGGAAGATGTCACACCGGTTGCGTCACGTGTAGATTTACTAGGCTCCGGCTTTTAATGAAAATTCTGTATCGATATTTTGGCGGCTCTGGTTTGGTCTTCGATTCCCAAAGTCCACAATAATATTTTAGATTTATTACGTAGAGATATGCGGCAGACTATATTTGGCACTGCTCAATTTTCGATGTTTGCCTAGATTTTACCTTTTCCTTAGACTTTACTCACACATATCTTGTCTGGAAACCAGATAGAACAGAAAGGTCTTCCCAACCGCAAGCAACCTGCAAGAATTCTAATTTAACACTCAATAAATTGCTGTAATTGTGGCTGCATGAATTAACCGGGCTTTTATTTTCATCGCGATGCGTCCGCGCAGCCTCCGCGACGACATGGCGCATCTCGCGAACGGTATCGATGAGGCAGTAGGGTCGCCATGACATTTGCTCAACCAGGATTTGTCGCAGAGGCTCAAATTACAGTCCTTCGCTGTGTAAGTTTATTGTCGGTATTTGTCGATAACAAATAATCAACTTCCTGAATGTTAACTTCTCCGAATGTCAATATCCCCGAATGTCAACATCCCCGGATATCCACTTACCCGATTGTACACTTCCCCGAATGTACACTTCCCCGAATATAAACATCCCCAAATGTACACTTCACCGAATGTCAACATCCCCGAATGTACACTTCACCGAATGTTAACATCCCCGAATGTCCACTTCTCCGAATGTCAACATCTCCGGATGTCCACTTACCCGATTATACACTTCCCCGAACGTACACTTCCCCGAATATAAACATCCCCGAATGTCCATTTCTCCGAATGTCAATATCCCCGAATGTCAATATCCCCGAATGTCAACATCCCCTAATATCAACATCCCCGAATGTCCACTTCCCCGAACGTCCACCTGCAATGTTCTGTTCAAACTTAACCCCTTGTCCTAGTAAACCCGCGCCTCATGCCACCGTACTGGGCTCGCAACCCGCCGAGTGGTTACGCAACCGGCCGGCGGCGCGTCCTTGCTGCGCGGGCGCGCGGGGCCGGCGAAGGCCGCCGCGGGCCGGCGACCTCAGCAACCCCGGTTTTTACAACCCGGCTCGACCGGGCGGACGGGTTGCGTGCACCGATAAACTAGCCGTGCGGGGGAAAAGCAAATTGTATAAGAGAGGGCTTAGCTTCGTGAGAAACCAGGAACTGAGGAAGTCGCAGGGATCATGTATGTACCTGAGGAACTATTAAGTGGTCTAGGTAAACTTGTATTATGAAAATTATCCTAAGGCGATCTGTGGCCTGTTTACTTGGTTCCTTTTTGTTGTAGCGTGATGGTTTGCTCACTAAAACTTTCCTCTGACAAAGAGTAAAATAATCGCAGCACGATCGGTTCTTAACTCTTTGACTCTCAGCCTACTACATTTAGTAGAATGACACCCAGCTAGTTATTCCGCCGGGTAGAATATCATATTGTCCTGACATTGTCATACATTGGCCTTGAATTCGTAAAAATGACAGTTTTATGAGTGACAATGTCAGGGTGTCTGACTGACGCTAAATACGTCCGAGTTTCAAAGGTATTGCGCTCTGGATTAAAAGAGTTATACAAAAGTTTAACACTACGTTTGACATCAAAAGAATATTAAGTTTTGTTGTAAAATATCTTAAGAGTTGGGTTTTTGGTGCTACCAATTTTATTTTGGTAACATTTTTTAGAGATCTATTGTTTTTAAAGTGCAAACCATTAATTTTATAGGGCAACAATCCCTTGATCGATGTAGGTATGAGCCTACATAGTCATTAATAGTCATTATTGTAGACAACTTATTCATTTAAATGAATTATATATTTCTAAGATGCGAAACATACCGTTCGTTTATTTACTAGAAAATGCCCTTTTTATTGTTCCTATTGTATAGAAAAATCCACCGACATAGCATTAGCAACAGCGGCACGCAGCAACAAAAAAAACCTTTGATCTATCTGACAGGATACAAGCAGATTGAATGCTGTGTTTTTGCACTGGATCATACCTAAACACAATTCGCGTTCGTGATTGAGGCTTCACGACGCGTGCGCCGGCGCAGAGCGACTAGGGTTGGCATTAGCTGCTGTTAAATTATTTTCGATTTTTGCGTTGAAAGCTATGGCGACTAGCGACGGTGTCTACGGAACAATTTTGGATCTGACTTCCATCATCATCATCAGCCTGTACCCAGGCCTCCCCCAAGGCGCGCCAATGAACTCGATCCTCGGTTATCCGCATCCTGTCACTGCCAGCCGCCCTACACAGGTTGACGCTCCATCTAGCCGGGGGGCGTCCCACATTACGCTTGCCCAGTCGTGGTCTACACTCGAGAACTCGTCTACCCCAGCTGACTTCATATTGAACGTCAATATTAGCGGAAAACTCGCGGGTGGGGCGCTACAATGAGGCGCAGAAAATTAGAAATTAATTTCAAATTTAGCTAGCGACATCTGACGCGTTCAAAATAAGTTAAAAAAACTAAGTCAACTAGACGGTCAAACGGAACGCGGCAACCCTACGGCCAGCCCATCCCTGCGCGGGCGCCGCAATAAATAACCAACCAGATACAAACGTGAGACGGTATCACCGCATGCTTTGTTTGAATTCCTTCTCGTAATGCACTTCACTTTCCGCTTGCGGCCATGCTTGCAGATGTACATGCTTTTCTTTAGGGTCTTACTCAGGGTACAGATGTACTTACTTGTACAGTCGACCGCACGTCAGTGGAAACGCTTACACCTTGAGCTGGCCTAGCGTTTTATTAAGTTTCAATACTGTCGGAGACCAGTTTAAGTAGGTTACGACCAGGTTTTGTTTCCACCGACGTGCGGTCTACCGAACAAAGATGATTCCCAATCGATACCGCATGTTGAAAATGTTGTACTGACTGAACATGGGCCCATGAGCCATGCGTCAAATCGACCCTCCCCCACCAATGTTACCCTCAAACAACTAACAGACTTGAAACCACTACTTTACTTACCCTTGGTGCCCCCCATCCATTTCTCCTGCGGAACCTACGAGCAAAATATTTTGCCCGTGGTAAGTACCCCTTTGTTCCCCTGGAGCTACCACAGCCAAATAGCGGTGTTTATTGTTATTATTATGTTCTAGTCTCAGGAGCATTCTCTCTTGAATTGAAGAAATCTTTAAATCCGATTAACATCAGTTTTCTTGCTCAACATCATTAAGTCCTCGTTTCTGGTGGGACGGCGATAATGTAGTCAATAATAATGACAATAGTGCATCGGTGAACGTATGCGTGTGCGCAACATCCGTCGGTCCACTTTGTTACGTTCGATAATGCACCCGAATGACGTAATATTGCGATGAGCTCTCTTGGCAATTTTATTTTTAACAAATATATGGATATACACAGTGCCCCAGAATTCAACCCTTTGAGACAGCTCATGACAAAATAATTAGAATAATTAAATATGGAAAATGTTTACAACTAAAAACTCGATATTATATCGATTTCTATTTTTCCGTAAGATGCGTGGCACACCCTTCTCCGATTACGAAGCAAATAGAACAATAAATTTCGCATTATGACAAGTAAATGAAATAAATAATTGCAATAAACTCCATTACTGTCGACATTGACCCGCTTGGAGCCTTCCTCGTATGTTCGACGCGATGATTTGCGGTAGTGCTGCTGAAGTGTCGATAGTTTTAATGAAAATGAATAAATACTATCGATATTTTATTGATCCTTTTATGTCCTTTTCATGATACTACAAATCTTTTTATTTGATGGGTTTTAATAATTAAACCGGTTATTAGATTGGTCGAATTGCTAGACTTGATCAGAGATATGACAACATCGAGTCGTCAATTTGTTATCCCCCATGGGGATTTGATCAACTCCTTGCTACATATTAGGTACATACACTAATTGTCTAATCCCAACATTTTCTCCTGCACTGTGGGAATTAGACAGTGATAGTAACCCAAACTCATAGATCAGGACTTATTTTACAAATTGTACAAAATTGTCTGTTGTAGTGGAAATTCAACTAGTGCTTAAAACCTAACGCAAAAGCCACACCACAACGAGACGGACCAAAATATCGATAATATAGTGACGCCATAATAAGTCGAAACTGTCGATACGTAGGTTGCTACATCACTAATTTGCGGCAGTTTTCCTCGTCGCACTTTACATCATCATTGTCATAATACCCGTAATAATGATGGATAATTCAGATAACAATACATTATTATTATGTATTACTTTATGACAAGTACAAGAAATATGTCGAAATTTTTATTTTTTTATTTATTTACCAGCTGACATTTATTTATGAGCTGTGAGGTCCGGAACGGCAGGTTCTGTTGCACCGGCAAAAAAAATAATTTATTACATTGTCCTGGGAACCTGGGAGCCCGTGTAGGTTGGTTCTAGGTAACACCGCAAAATACGAGCCGTCGTTCTAGTAAAGTTAATTGTGTACTCACTTCACGTTCATGGGGTCGTGGCGTGGGTTCGAACCTTGGGCCGTACCAATGAGTTTTTCGCAACTCAAATATGGTTTATTATAACACTTACCACAGGCTTTTAGGTGACGGAAAACATCGTGAGGAAACCTGCATACGTCAAAGATAAATTTCTATTCTGAGACGTGTGTAAAGTCCACCAAAGAACGGCAGCGTTGGTGGACTGGGGTAGGCACAAGAGATCCCAAAAACAAGCCTCTATTCTATATTTTTGCGCATTGTCCTTTCGGTCCCACTTTAGTCCGGCTATTTGGCTATTTTTGATTTTCACACGCTGATTCGAGCGAATGAAGCGGTTACACGAATACCGATGACATCAGTTTTGATATTATGCATCGGCGATTACAAAATTCAATCAATCGACCCCGATAAAAGTAGGTGCCGTTATTGGTTCTTTTTTTATGTTGCTGCAACCACAGGTTCTGGTTATATAATTAGTTATTAATGTAATGTATAATAGTCATGGCAGCGGTGGCCCCAGATGAGTCTGGTACCTAAGTGTATCATTATTTCATACTACGTGAGCAAATGGAGACCTGACTAGAACGAATTCTAAGGCGTATGTAAAGTTCATGATTATCATTGTTTAATAAATATTAATAATGCTTTTGATTTGGTAGTCAGACAGTTCAATAAAACGTGTCAGAGTGTGTCTGTTGCCACGCGCCGCACACGCCACGCACTCGGTGCGACGTCTCCCATACAGTTGCATACATTACCAATGGAGCTGCCACACGACGCGCCGCACACGGCACGCAGGGCGATCTTTAACATAACATGCCTTTATTGAACTGTCAGACTTATAACGTTGGTCATTTGGTTTCCTCAGGATGTACTACGCGCAAATATCCGATGTGCTCTGGCCTTTATAAGCTATGTGAAGGAAAGTACTTATGAACTTGCGCCCGAATGTCTCGGTGGTTCGGCCTAGATGTCGAAATGCCTTAAAATTTTGACTTTATCACAATTTGGTTCTGACTTCATCACATCAGCCTGTAGACGTCCACTGCTGGACAAAGGCCTCCCCCATGGATCTCCACGACGACCGGGCCTGCGCTAACCTCATCCAGCTGGGTCCCGCGACCTTCACCAGACCGTCGGTCCACCTTGTGGGAGGCCTGCCTACGCTGCGTCTTCCGATACGTGGTCGCCACTCGAGAACCCGTCTGCCCAACGGCCGTCAGTTCTAGATGTGCCCAGCCCACTGCCACTTCAGCTTCGCAATTCGTCGGTGACCTTGGTTCTCCTGCGGTTCTCATTTCTGATTCGATCTCGCAGGGAAACTGGTTCTGACTTACTGAGTTCATTATTCGTCGTCGTTAACCGTATCCAAAAATATAACTCAAGAATTACATGGTTTAAGCGTGAGACAACCTCTAGGCGGCGTTCTTTGCCTCGAATTCGAAGAAAGACATTAAAATGCGCCCGCGCAGTTTGGAACGCTTGCGGTCGTTGGGTCGCCATGTCCTTCGCAAGTCACGCATGCTAATGATATTCCTTCGGGGATAGTTTACAAAGTTGTATTGTATTCTGTTTCGCAAAAAAGAACTGCCTGAGCATCCCAGAAATCTTGGAAAAAAATCTTGAAAGTTCAGTCATAATTTTAATAAATATAGACAGGTCCTTTTCACTATAAGCAATTTTGATTTAATTGTCTTGAAGCTGCATATTATCAAAAATTGGTAGACTTACCCTCTAGGTGAAGTTACATTTCGTACAATCTAAAATGGACCTTGGTGTAACACGATAAAGTACAATTTTAGTTTGCACAAATTTGATAGACGTACATTTTTTTGGGTTTGGCGGCCCTGGAGACAGTATTTTTAGACCAGACGTAATTAATATTTAGAATACAAAACATCGATTGGTTTCAGCACCAATAGTGCCAGTCGACAAACCACACTACAGTTCACATCCTCATTAAAGTCATTGCAGCTTTAACGAAGATTTAGCAAGGAACAATCTGGAGGACAACTAAATAAAGGAGACAATCTTTTTTGACTAGGTCCCGCCAAAAAGTCCGGCAGATGCATGCCACATTACCTAGAGGCCTACTGTACAAACTTGTCTGTAACCAACAATTTCAGTTTCAGTCTTTCATTCCTAATTTCACATTAAACGTTATTTCATAAATATATATGCATTCATACATATCTTCACGCTATGTCCCTGACGGGGTGGCCAGAGGCAACGGAGCGCCAAGTATCGCGATCCTGACACACCTCTTTCGGTTCGCTCAGTCTCATCATTCTCTAAATTCATTCTCATTCATACATACATACATACATATCTTCACGCTATGTCCCTGGCGGGGTAGGCAGAAAGAACGGAGCGCCAAGTATCGCGATCCTGACACACCTCTTTCGCTTCGCTCATTCTCATTCATTCTCTGTCATAAATATATATTACTCAAATATTAAATTATAGTTTCAACAGGAGTTTCATAGTTGTTTAAGGACCTAGGTCTAATTCGATCGGCCATTTTATTCGGGAACAACGTAATAAAACGCGTCCCTCGCCCGCCGGGAGCCCGGCGGCCTTCGGCGGGACTCGGTCCTTCTAAAAATAACCCCCGCCCTTGAGGGAACGTCGAACAGGATTTATCGGCCGCTCGCCCGCCGACTCCTGCGCAGTGGAATTTTAAAACTAGCGCGGCCAATGTTAGCCTGTTTCTAAGCGAGGGGTATGTGATACTTGAAAGATTTGTTTGGCCTCAATGAAAATAGAAAATCCTGTATCCATCCAAACACACATACTAATAAACAAACCAATTTAAGCTGGAATATATAAAGGTCATTATGCGTTTAGGACATTTTGCGTTCATGAATTAGGACATTATGCGACTTGCCCAAAAAAAAGTTACCTACTCGTAATAAAAAAAAGAGAGACGTCAAAATAAGAAAAAAAACTATTTTTCAGGCCAAACACATTCTTGAAAGTCATCAAGCGCAATAAATTATCATCATCATCATATCAGCCTGTAGACGTCCACTGCTGGACAAAGGCCTCCCCCAAGGATCTCCACGACGACCGGTCTTGTAACCTCATCCAGCTGGGTCCCGCGACTTTCACCAGATCGTCGGTCCACCTCGTGTGAGACCTGCCTACACTGCGTCTTCCGATACGTGTTCGCCACTCGAGAAACTTTCTGCGCCAACGGCCGTCAGTTCTACGAGCGATGTGCCCAGCCCACTGCCACTTCAGCTTCGCAATTCTTTGAGCTATGTCGGTGACCTTGGTTCTAAAAAAAACATATCTAGTGTTTAAAACACCTACTGGAGACCGCAAAATAGCACATTTCAATAGTATACTTACGTAGTATGCGCAGACGCATCTTACACGCCACGTTATTGATGTTGTGCGACTCTATCTCCACTCGTACAGTAATGGCCCACGTGTGCCGATATCGCGTATCCAGTACCAGCGCACTCCACAACCAACCTTGACTCTACGCAATTAGCTTTAATTTCGTAGAGCAAACGCATTTTTTCCGTTCAGCCATTATTATGATAAGACAATAATAACCTTGGTAAGTAACACTGATGCGTTTTTGTATGCAGCCGCTATAAATATGACGTATCGCGAGAAATGAGAGTACGTAATGCACTCGTTAAACAAGTTGTTTTATTTATACAGAGTTAGGCGTATCACAGACACACGCGGCCTGCAGTGGCGGCCATTTTATTCCCTATGCGATGTATGGGAGACTTCAGACACGCGCGGCCTGCGTTTGCATATTGAGGCCACAGCAGGCCGCATATGTCTGAAATACGCCTTAATGGACGCTACCAGAAAGGCCGAAACGCTCCTGCGTGCGTGCATGCGTGGCGTGTGCGGCGCGCCACATGCCAGCTCTGTTGTAATGTATGGAACTATATGGGAGACGTCGCACCGGTGTTGCCACGCGCCGCACACGCCACGCAGCCAGTGCGACGTCTCCCATACAGTCAACCTTTAGAAACCCGAGGCCCAGAACGCTTATCTTTGAAACTCGGTCGTATTTCGCATCACACTTGACATTGTCACTAAAAATACTGACTTGTCTGGATTCTGGACCAATAATAATCGGACTTTATGTCAGAAAAACGTTTTTTTAGTGACATTGTATGTTGTCTTACTGACGCGTAATATGACATAACGGCAAATATGACAAAAGCAATGAAGATCTTTGCATCCTTACCTACATATAAAACAAATCCGCTTCCCGCGTCTGTACGCTTAGATCTTTTAAACTACGCAACGGATTTTGATGCGGTTTTCACTATCATTCAGATAATTTCCTCCGGATGGTTTACAGGTACTTATCCCATGCGGGCGAAGCCGCGGGCAACAGCTAGTTAGGTATAAAATTGAATTTTATTATTGCCGGGCGAATAACAAAGATAGGTATACCTCTCTTGCTTTCCTAAGAGCCGGCGTGTTTCTAGAGGTAGTTCAGTAGTTCTCGAGTTATCCGACGGACATCACTAAGTTTTTACGGGACCCCAATAAAAACTGTACCTATATATTTTCCCGTTGAAGCCGCCTGTAATAATTAATCTTCAGTTACCGACAAAAGATTAAGTACTTCAATGATTCATTATGTTACGCATTTCATCTTTATAATATGACACATACATATTTTTTTATGTTTCATCTGTCTTAGTGATTAAATAACGCTGATTTATATGCGCACGATACCACACACGGTTTATAATTTCCCGCTGTAAATTATTTTTACTGTGGTAAAAGTTATCCGGACTATAACCTATTTAAGAAGTATTTAGTAAGTTTTATTTTAAAAATTCCAACCCTCACGGCTAATTGACTGGCCTGCTGGCTTAGTTTCTAGTGACCCTGCCTGTGCCTACTGAGCCACAGGTCGTGGGTTCGATTCCCACCCGGTGCCAACGTTTGTGCGATGATTATATCTGTGGTTTTCGGATTCTGTCTTTCCCATGGGAGTGGTTCCGTATGTGAAAACACTCTAAACCCTACCCAATGAATCATAATAAATTTTATGTAGGATGAGCGTTAATAGTGACGTAGTGGGGAAGACGCGGCCTCTCATGTTGAGAGGTCCGAGTTTGATCACCGACCGGGCCATGCACCAATGGATTTTCCTCGAAATTTATACATTTACTGACTGCTCTCCAGCGGTGAAGGAAAACATAGTGAGGAAACCTGCATACGCCGAAGAAGGAATTCTTAGGCGCATGTGAAGTCCACCAACCCGCTCTGGGCTAGCGCGGTGGATTATAGCCCGTACGCCCTCGTTGAGAGCGTAGGTCTGAGCCTCAACATTGGGGACATATTAATAGGCTGTTGATTTGTTTTTACCACGGGAAACGAAATGCTACACTGATGAAATGTATAAACCGCGGATACCATCAGCTTGGTAGAAGCTGTGACGTAATTACAGTGATTTATATGCAATTAGTTACAAAACAGTAACTTTCCATTGATCATGAATGTCTTCAGCACGTGTCTAATCTAAACCCCATGGGGATGGCTCTGTGTGTGAACACACCCTAAGCTCTTATGCCTAGCGTCGAGAAATATAAACGTGAAGTAATAAAGCTTGAATAGATAAGGGTGCATCGCACGTGGCCACTGCATCCAATGATTATATACACACTCCGATTTGATTTGAGCGGGCCACCTGAAACAACCGATAAAATATTCCCGATATGCCCAGCCTTGTAATGTATCACTGCGATGCGACCATTGCTGATCTATTGTCATCGCCTCCATTACTATAGTTCAGTGCAGAGCTTTGCATCCGTTAGGAACTCCAGCGACCTTTTGGGCAATGATTTGTTTTACTTCATCAGGTTGAAGTATGTAGTTGCCTCATTGGACGCTTCTTTTACGCATCAGTGGGCCACATTCACTCAGAAGGTGCAATGGTGTTTCCTGTGCCTCTTGGCAGAGTCTGCACTGAATAGTTTGGGTAGCAGCCACCCCCATCCGACTTATCGGACCGTGTGTAGCCGATAATCCTCTGCGCCCCACTGGCGCCCACCGCGGGGCGGTTAGTTTAAACATTGCCAACCGTTAATGCATCCGCGAAATGACTATTTATTTATTTACAATCTGTCTGCTCGTTTATTAATTCTGGTGCTCAACGCAAGTGCCCGAACAAGAGGCCGACCATAGGTTGCTGTGCCATGGTCTGCTCTTCTGAGGGGTTTCTCGAACTACGTAGTGGCCCGAAAAGTAAGTTTCTAGGCTAAGGTTTCGACAAATTTACACACGGCTCTTTAGTCCCAACTAAGCCGAAGTTTGTACATGGGTACTCGACAACTGATAAACATACTTAAATACTTTTAAATAAATACATAAATACATACAAACACCCAGAATCCGAAAACTAACAGTTATGCTCATCACACAAATGTTGGCCGCGGGTGGGAATCGAACCCACAACCTTTGGCGCAGTAGGCAGGGTTACTACCACCACGCCAACAGGCCGGTTGAAACGAAAATTCTTATATTGTCCGTCTGTCTTGATAGCACGAAAACTATTGAAGCGAAACTGTGTTGGATGAGGCATGATTTTTCGAGATATATTTAGAACAAATCAGAATTCTGGCAATGAAATAAATAATAAAATAAACAATTATATAAAAGATAATTTATTCATCACACATTACATAGTTACATATTGAATACAACCAGAAAACTTTTGTAGTGAGATGAAGCGGTCGATGACTCAGCGAAGCGCTGTTTTTCAGTCATCGCCATCATTCGAACATCGCTAAATTCGAAGTATGAAAGAAAGTGGTGATCGTCATCTCTGCCAAGCGCATACTGATTATTTATAAAGAAGGCCTCATTAGAACAATTTTTAGGGCCCCATAATTAAATAAAATTTTGAAAACAATTATACATAATATCAATATAATAATATATGTAATACATACCGGTCGGGATAAAGAATTAATCACATAGACCAGACACAGGCAGATTTTTGCCTAGACATGGGTAGGGTAGTGCCATCTGGAGATTTCCCTAAGTAAACTCTCAACTATACTTCTTTATTACGCTAGATATTTATGTAAATGTAGATTTAATGACATTGGCTTAGAACTATTTTATAATATTCGTATATTAGATTATACACAATACTCTGAATATCTAACCACGTTATGGCGAAACGAATACCGTTACCGCATAAAATTTGAATTTTTTAACTCGGGTTCTGTGTTCTTTATATAACCGTTATAATGTTGATTTTGTAAACAATGGTGACACAACGTGTTTTGGCCTTGTGTGAAGTGTGACACCGGCCTAAATAAACGGAATTTATTTGCAAATGGAGGCAGTTTAGTGGTTTTCCGCTATATGGCGCTACCTGGGTTTATTGAGGAATTTATACATTTGTAAAACGGTTTAGAGGTTGTCTGTACATACGAGTAGGTATAATATTAATTTTTTTTAATAATAATGAGAATTTATATAAAAAAAATATTTATTTTGTATTAGTCCACGGTCCGTGGGTGTAACGTCAAAATATTTTTCATTTGGCATTACAGGATTAATTGATATATTTGAAAAAAAAAGTTTATTTGTTTTTTATGCAATTGGCTAGAATTTACGTGCTTCCTTTTTCTCTATCCAGTGCAGTCAGACAGTTTCTATCGTTTCAAGTATATTTGTTGTCAATAAAATACTATAACCCTTGTTTATAAAAAGATTTTTTTGGCTTGGTTACTAGACATTTTAGCCATATCTTATTTAGATTCAATAAAGTCACATTCTTGATATCTGTCTGCGGCCTCTTACAAAAACAGTCCCACTAAAAAGATATAAGTAACTTTAATGGAGATTCTACTCGCTTTTATTTTAATTTCCCGCACAACATACACAACCACAAGCACTTAAGGAAAAAAATAGTATCACTATTATACATTAACACCCGCAATATACATTTTAAGAAAAATAAAATAGAAACAAACATGACACTGCGATTCGTGCCAAAAGAGTCAGGAGCGAGCGAAGGCCGTGGTCAAAGCTAGTATAGAACGGAATGTAACGTAATATTCAAAACGTTATCGTTACACCTACGCGTGTAACGTTATTGGAACTGATAATGTTACCGTCTGCCATGTGAGGTTCGAGGATCGCTCATAAACTTTGCGTCTTGCTAATAAAGATAATGGCTGATTGAATTTTGTACATTTTTGTCAAGATAATGTCAATGAAGTGGACAGCGTCAATAAACTTTATAAGCTGAGTTCGTGTCTTGGTAATTATTAGGCTATATTTGTATGCAACCGTCATTATCAATGACTTGATCAGTGTCCATGTCTGTCATCTCAGCATAATATTACTCCCCGCAATGAGTATACTCTATATATGTTTTTTTTTTCTCTTCTCTTTCTTGCTCGTTTAAAGAGTTCTGTTAAGCTTTTGTCGCTGGACAGACAGACACACAAAACTACTGAATAGATTGAGCTGATGTATAAAATATTCCATAAACTTACCCGGCAATGGTGAGAAGGAAAAATTACTGAAATTTCAGTTAAATTAATTTCTGAGTTTTTTTACACTGACGTAAAAGTGTAACGTAAACCACGTTACACTTTAACGTTACAATTTTACGTCGAGGTGTTTAATAACTCAGTAATTAATTTAACTGAAATTTCAGTAATTTTTCCTGCTTCTGTAACCCTCCCTGCATCAAGCGTCTAAGTTAGACACTAATTTATTCTACTTAATTTAACATGCTTTATTACTCTGTTATAATTAAATCTGCCACTAAACCTTGTTGCGTGTAATGCAAAGTGATCGGCAGGTAATATACGAGACTAGTTTGAGAGATCTTCTCGTCCCCCCTCGGGTAGAACTGTGACAGGTCCCCTCGGGGGAGGAAATAGAGTAGATGTAGGCTCAACTAATGGTGGTTTGTTGTAATCTTGTGTGGGTAGCATTGAATATGGTTAGCTACTGTAGGATAATTATATAATTATTTACGGGTCTTACACACGAATAAGTTTTATTTACCTTACCTTTTTTATTTTTAGTTTTATTTTTTATTTTTATTGTGTGTAAGACCCGTAAATAATTATATAATTATGAATACAAAGCGCCAAAGTCTAAAATGTACTAGCTACTGTAGGAATCGTCTAAACAATGATATAGAGAATACGGTAGAGTGTTGTACGGTGATGACAGTCTATAGGATATACTATAGAAACACAATCACTTTAGAAACTCGTTTCTTGCTGTGGATAACTCGCATTCCGAATTTCCGCGAGCTTATGCGCATATTAAACATTCATTGCATTTTGACGAGTGTATAAATAGAAAATTTATAAAATTGTAAAACTTATTGTTATAAATAAAAAGGCGTCCATAGATAACTGTTGATAATCCTTCGATAAAATAAATTAAAACTTTTAACTTCCAAATTTAATTCGAATCGGACCAAAGGTTTAGCCTCCGGAGCCAAGCGTGACGGACCGATCGACCGACCGATGGAATTGAGATATTATGTGGGTTTTCGGTATATTTTATCGATATAGAACACATTTTCGCCAAAATAATAATAATAAAAAATTTGCTATTACAATACTTCCTCTACCCTTACTACCTACGGTAATACGGTCGAGAAAGTAAAAACGGATTGAGGCACCGTTGGATGGACAAGGGTTTGGCACAACAGATCCTGTAGAGTCCAAGTGTCGTCAGGTTTCCTAGCCTTATCTTTTAAGGACCGCTATAAAAGCAAAGTTTCCGTACTGTACATACCTACGTGTCTTTTATTTATTTGACGGCAGATTTAATTAAAAGCTATTGCGAAACTATAGCCCATTATCGAGATTAGCAGCGCATTGACACTAGTATTATACCTATAGTATAGATCATTGCGACTTAAAGGCCTGGTCAAACCGAATGCAGCACGGCGCAGCACAGCACAGCGCAGCACGGCTTATGACGTTGTAAATGTATGGAATATTATGGAAGAGGACACACGAACGGACGATGCTGCACAGCGCTGCGCAGCTACGCGCGTATCCGTGCGTCAAGCCACGCAGAGACAACCCGAGCGCGCGCGGTCTGGCAACGACGCGCGCGCGCCCTGTTGTAATCGTATGGCTCTCACTAGTTGACGTCACACCACGTGCGGCGATTGCGTTGCGGCACAGCACGTCGCGACAACTGGCCGGTATGACGTGCTACGCAACGCGCTGCGCTGCAACGCTCTGCCCTGCACCGCATACGCATCCGGTTTGACCCGGCCTTAATTCCTAAACGTTCGGTTTTTCTCGCATCAAGTTGCGTAGGCGCACGTTAAAGCCGCACGTCTCAGATTCCTAACTGTATCCCCACACACTTTACTGTCCATTCGACACCGATATTTAATAAAAAGCTAACAATATAAATTCAATTTCTTACATTCGGAGGCCAGGGTACCGTTGAAATTGAAAATCCCATTCGTGTAGCACGTGCCGACTGCTTTATTTTTAATTTTTGAAAATTAAATTACTGAACATTTGACGTGTATAAAATTAACAAGTCTACTCACTGATTGGCCATCTAAACCATTTTTTTATTATTTAAAATTGTAATAACTATCACACAAGGGGTGAAAAAAGAAAGGAAAACTACATGTCCTTATCGGATGCACACATATTGTGTATCTTTGACAGTATGACATTCCGATGCGTAACTTTTATGTTTCAAATAAATTTAAAAATGGCTTCGGAACCCGTCCGTCAAATGCGATATACACTGACGCTAGAACGCTATGCAGTTGCGCAAAAGTTTTCATTAGCGTTGGCGCCAGCGTTTTGGGGCCCGAATTAGTGCAACCGCGGCCTTATGTTAATTTTAATGTGCGCTTTTAAGAGTTCCTTTACGGCGTATGCGCATGCTTTGCATATAGCTGACCACAGCAGGTAACTGTGATCGGAAAACTTTAGCTACTTGCATCATGTAAGGTATCTCAACAGCCTATTAATGTCCCCACTGCTGGGGCTCAGGCCTACCCTCTTAACGAGGGCGTTCGGGCTATAGTCCACCACGCTAGCCCAGTGCGGGTTGGTGGACTTCACATGCGCCTAAGAATTTCTTCTTCGGCGTATGCAGGTTTCCTCACGATGTTTTGGCTTCGCTGTTTGAAAGCAACCAGTAAATGTACTTAATTTTCGAGAAAATACCCATTGGTACATGGCCCAGCCGGGGATCGAACTTTCGATGATAGGTATACTGAAGGTATATGGTCAAATGAACCGGGCCATATTATCTATACCCCAAAAGAACAAAATCGTATGAATGACGTCTGGTACGGTCGACCGCACGTCAGTGGAAACAACCAGCATAAACTGGTCTCTCATTGTATTGAAACTCCCTAATAGGCTAGGCCAGCTCAAGGTTAAAGTGTTTCCACTGACGTGCGGTCGACTGTACGTCTACATCGCATCGCGCTCGATGTCATTCATTCATTGTGATATGGTTCATTTGACAATGACGTCAAAAAGTGCGAGGCCATTTTTCCCTAAAAAGTTAAGAAAACTATTGTTCTACTTAATATGACATTTTTATTGACATAACAAACACTTTCAGTTATTTTTGGATTGGTACCAAAATCGAGCGTAGTGTCACAAAGTGTATAATAGTCGGTAGTGTGGGACGCCCCCGGCTAAAATGGAGCAACTATCTGCGTAAGACGGCTGGCAGTAACTGAATGCGGAAACCCGAAGATCGAGTTCGGTGGCGCGCCTTGGGGGAGGCCTATGTCCAGCAGTGGACTCTTGCAGGCTGATGATTATGATGATGGGTACCAAATCGGCCATCATCTTCTGTTTGGTATAAGTTTCTGTAATTATTATCTTGTTGTTATGTTTCTGTTACTAATTAATGTTTTCTCTCTTTTTAGGTAAGTTCTGCATCACTGCACAATAAACTGTGCTGCAGTCATGCCATTGCTGGGAAGGCTTCATCCTAGGTGAGTTTTACATGGATCCTGACGGTGATTTCTGCCCGTCACCAGACTTTTGCATCTCTTAACCTCCTGGGACCCCTCGCCTGAGGATATATAAATTAAAAATAAAACATAATGTAAAACATAAAAAAAAATCATAAAATAATTGTATTTTTTGACGTTCACTTCTCTTGTGGACTAAAAGTTAAAAGTAAAACAAAACATAAAAAAATCGTTCATTTCTCCCAGGGCTCAGGGGAGGCTTTTTGGCGGGATTTTGTCGAAGACGGTTGTCTTTTTATTTAGTTTTCCTTAAAATGTATATTGTAGGTTTTGGTGTACATATATCTGTGATAGTTTTTTATGCAACAAGTGCCTATTAAAGTGTATATTGTGCGGGATAGTTAAATAAAAGCGTGTAAACGACTCTACCAGATCGTTCCAAAATGTCCCTTATATCTTCATTAAACCTACTATCAGTTTAATGCGGACGTGAACAGCAGTGTGGATCACCGAATGGCACTAGTTGTGCTTTCGTGGAGGCCGTGCTGCGATTTTTATTGAAAATCGCCGACTAATAAAGTCGTGCCCTGCTTTTGTGGAGGCTGTGCTGTAACCGACAGTTATTGAAGAAAAACAAACAAAATAAGACTTGGCTGTATGGTCTATGACTTTTGCCTGTCCATCATTGGACGAATTCAACAAACAAAAAACCAGGGCTCAGGAGGCTAATACTGTGTACACACACTTCTCATAAAACAGTATTCAAAAACTACCCACATACGAAAACTTAGTTTATTTATTTAGCACGTAAAGCGTTTAGCCGTTAAAATGGCGCCATCGGGACAATTAAGTGAGTCGCGTGGCGACAACTCATACTCACTTCAGCAGTTAATCAACGCAAAAACACTTTAGGACTCCTAATTAATGGCTTCCTTGGTTCCAGACGTTGTTTACGCCATAAAATCATGATTATCTGAGAGGTGCTATTTAATTTACATATTGCAATGGTTACCTTTTTGTTTCGCTCTTTTTAAATAGTTTTTCGGCCTTAGGAACGAGACTTGTAGCTTGTCTTTAACTTTCAGATGAGTATGCCACAGATTAAAGGTATTATTCACATATCACTATCACTTATTTATATGTTCTAATGACTGTACTAATTAAATAGCTTATGTTTTTAAGTAGGTTTTGGCTTGGTTACTAGACCTTTAAGCCAAACTATAAAGTTATATTACTTATTTATTAAATCAGCGTTTACAGCACTGTAGTCCACAGAAATACGTCACAACTAGAGCCAGTTGACGATTTTCACGAAGTTTAACACACTCTCTAAAGTGATAGCAGCTTTAATGGAGATTTTCAACAAAAAATTTGAATCGATCTGGAAAAGTTGTTAAGTACATTGCTTTCTTTTTTGTTCATTTGTCCTCTATTGAGGACGGGCAAGGGAGCTTCGTCCATACAGCCCTGTCTTATTTAAAATATTATTTCTTATATTTATTTAAACCGGCGGTTACAGCACGGCCTCCACAATAACAGAGCACGACTAGAGTTAGTCGGCGATTTTCAATAAAACCGCAGCACGGCCTCCACGAGGGCACAACCAGTGCCATTCGGTGATCCACACTGCAGGTTCATGTCCGCATTAAACCGATAGTAGGTATAATTAAGATTATCAAGGGACATTTTGGAACGATCCGGTAAAGTCGTTACACGCTTTTATTTAACTATCCCGCACAATATACACTTTAATAGGCACTTGTTGCATATAAAACTATCACAAATATACACCAAAACCAACAATATACATTTTTTGAAACTAAACAAAAACGACAACCATTTCTGACAAAATCCCGCCAAAAAGCCTTTTTATCACAAAAATGTATATATTTAAGGCTGTAGGTAGACTATAAACACACTCATCAGACAGTCTGCTGGCATGGGGGGTGCCGGCTGGGGAGGGGTGGTAAGTAAAAACGCACGTCGGCAACACGCACTCAAATCAACAGTTCAGACGGCTTTCAGACGAACGCTCGTTCGCGTCCGTCCTTTGTTTTGTCGTTGACGACTTCTTTAATATTCAAACCTGTTCTGGAAAAACGTCATAAGCGACACACACATAGCATTCAATTTCAGACCTTATGCTAATACTCATAAACGCGTGTTTCCTATTCGTCGCTTTCATATTGTGCAGGGTGGTTTTATAAGTGCTCTTGTTGGGGTTGTTTCAAAACTGACGCGTGCAAATAACAGTTGGAGTACAACGTTTTTTAGGGATCCGTTCATACGAATATACATGTATATTTATTAATAGAAAAAATATATCGTCGTCATCATCAGCCTGTACTAGTCCACTGCTGGACATAGGCCTCCCCCAAGGCGTGCCACTGAACCCGATCCTTGGTTGCATCCAGTCACTGCCAGCCGCCTTTCGCAGGTTGTCAAAAATATATATAATATTTCAAGGTATTTAAGAAAAAAACTAAAATTCCCAGTTCTCGCATGTTGCGAACGACATACTATTACGCTTTGATAAATTTTTATTAGTACCAATGTTCTGTATACAGTACTGTACCTGTGTCAGTATGCTTAGGAAAAACAGAATGTATAAAATTGGAAAATCATTTACCATCTAAGAAAAAGTTCCCATAGAACAGACGCTAAAATAATAATAATTATCAGAGAGGGACACACTTATTACAAAAGTGGTAAGAGTAAGCTAGACAGATATAATATCTTCTGTCTCTTTCTACCTATGCGAATTTCCAACAACAAACCATAACTGTCAACGAACGACAGCCCGACTAAAATAGATAGTGTTTGTTCAGTTTGACCCCGCCATATAAGAAGCGTCATTTCAAATTATTTTGGTAAAAGGCTATTGCTATTTCATGCTATACGCTGAGTGCAAATCAAAGGTAATGCTCACTCAATGTTTACCATACATATTTACAGAGTATCCTCCGGTGAACAGACAGATGCACAAAAAGCTTCGCTGTAAAAAAACACTTTGTAAAACATAAAAAAAAATATATATATTTTAAAACGATAGGTCGCATGTAGTCGATTACTAATCGCTTAGCATTCAGATTCCCTGATAGATAACGTAGTTGTTCATTAAGCGAAAGTTATGTGACAGTGACCGTGTGGGGAGGTCGGTGACCCGCCGGTCGATGCGGCTGTCAACATTGGTGCGCCGGCGCATCCGCGACGATACGCCGCGCGTCCGATTGCAGTTTGCAGTGATAACGCGCAAATACTGAGTAAGATAAGCTTTTACCGCAACCTTCAATCGTATAGGCTCGTTTCACAGTTACCCGGACGGGTCTTACGGGCTCCCGGATGAGGCGCTAGAACGAATCAGTCCCCCAATGTCCAAATCCCGGATTGACCAATTCCCATATTGACCAATTCCCAAAATGCCCAAATGTGCATTTCATTTTTGTTTTTTGAGATTTATTACATCGTTTCACAGCGGTCAGCGACCCGAATTGTTCCATACGCGACAAAAAAATAATATTTTTTCTTTATTTTAAGATACTTTGTTACTTAGAAGGAATTGATTCTGATGATTGACCCTTTCGATTGGTATCTTAAAAATGCGTGATGCGTTTTTTCCGCATTTGTCCGGTTCGATTCGCGGCTCAGACAGGTGGTTTTATAAAAATCTTTAAATGCAGTTTTTTTTTTCTTTTTTAAAGAGCTTAGCGACTATGTCGCTCTATTGGGATCAGGGTAGATCAACCGAAGAAGTCTACCGGTATAGTACCTTATAGGCTTCTTCTGCTGATTCCTACCTTAACTAATTTATAAAGTGCCTTGGCAGCCTCCGATAGAGGGAAAGCCGAGGCACTGATACTGTGACCTAAATCTAATAAATTAACATTCCAATATATTTGAGACCTCAAAGTTTCATTCCGGACACACTCCATCAGCACGTGATATACGTCCTCTGGCACGTCGCACTCTGTACAATTAGGCGAAGGTGATTTGCCCATCAAATAAGCAAATTTGTTTAAATGTAGTTATTCTACTTATTTTTGAAAATATTGGAATGTGTCCTTTCAATAAAATTTGCCATCATCATCAAATTTGCAATATTTAGGGTACTTTACCTCCAACTACCGCCTTTAATTTCCACCCTGTATATAGTTTTTAGTATACATATTTAAATTTTCATGCTCTGGGATGGTTAGGGCTGTTTCCCGCGGTACGGATTAATAAAATTTATTTCAGTTCGTTCCGTGCACTGTGGGCTCTCTTAACTCAACTAAGGGCGCTTTATAGTTGAGTGTAGCCCTTAATAGAGTCGTGGACCACAAATGAAGCGGTCATGCAGTCGCGTGCAATACTCAACAATGGCGTCCGACTGTGGCCAAAGTCATTCCAGCGCTTTCTGCGCTTCATCCAGCAGTTTTTAGGTCACAATAACAAAAATATAAAGACGGCCGATATATTTTTCAATATTTCATTTAAATACTGCGCTTAAACTTGCTTCATTATGACTCAATTTATTTGCGTGCGTCCTGATTATTTATATTGATAATGACTTCAATCACAATTTTCCCAAAAATGGTAATATTAGTCTCACTTGTACAGTCGACCGCACGTCAGTGGAAGCACTTTGACCTTGAGCTGGCCCAGCCTATTAGGGAGTTTCAATACTATGAGAGACCAGTACTGGCTTTGTTTCTACTTACGTGCCGTCCGTAATTGTAATATAAGTTATAAACGGTATTACGAAGTAACTATCAGGCTGTTATAAGTGGTACCCGTAAATCTTTTTGGCGGTTGAGTGAATGTAGTCACAGATTGTTTTCACATCGCTGACAGTGTTTAAAGTCTATATGTACGTAATCGAGATAATGTGATGCATAGAGAGGTCCAAAAACTAAAAATTTTTGATTTGGTTCATCAAATTATTGAACTGTTTATTTCTATGAGTGAAACTCCGCACAGCTCCCCTTTGACATCTAAAATTAGTCACTGCGCAGGAATCATCCAACTTCACTTTAAAAAGATTTACGGGGACTACACAGCGCGTTGTAGCTACACAGAGCTGGCAGTGACGGGCGATAAATCCGGCGCGGGCGCAGGCTGCGCTCGTGCGCGTGTTATTGTTGTTCCCTGTTGTGCAACAGCCGTCCCCCCCACCCGGCCGCCCCTTGTTGCGTCTCCAGCGACGTGGAAAGGTGGTAAATTGCACATTTGCCGCGATGGATTACTTAACCTATGCAGATCGTGAGCCCGTGTGCGATACGATCCAGGTATCGGCTCTCACGGACTGATACCGCAATAGGAGTTGCATGGGAGTGTTTCAGGAAGTGTATAAAACACCTATAGCATTATATCTAGGCACGTGTATGTAGCCGAGATCCGACAAATGTCAACACTTACGTTCGTATCCCCTTCTTCAATTCAAGGACTTGGGCTGACTTGAAGTGGATAAAACGACTGCCACCCCGTCCTAAGAATAACATTCCCAAAGTGTCTCGAAGCAAAAAAAGCTGTGCGCCTCTAAGATTATAATCATTTAATTTTTGCCCCAGACGTTCAGAACAGCGTCAGTTCTACGCATTAAACTTGTTTTGAATGGTTATAAATCTTATAATTCAAGGCGCGGCATCTACCTGATGCCGGTTCAGAAACATGTCATAATGGCGCCATCGAGCGCGTTTAAGTAATAATTAAACGACGTTTAAGTCCGACTGTGGGTACGCTTCCCTGAACAGTTTCTCCGGAACTATAAAATTACGGCAGAGGTATGCCGCCCCGACCTGGGCGCAAAAAGTGCAATGATAGCGGACGGGCTAAAAATAGCGACCTGACGACGCGACGGCCCGACTACGGGCGATGTTAATGAAGACCGCAACCGGATTGGAGATGACGGCTCCAATGCTCTGATGGATTATGGATGGAATATTGAATCCAAAAAGCTTTCCTACAGACGTCTCCTAAAACCGTGTATTCAGACAAAGCGCAGCAAACCAATACACCTATATATGCGATGGCAGCCGATCGATACTCTTCAGGGTTCAGAGTTAGTAGAGTCAATCAAGAGTGCAACACCATGGTTTGCATGAATCGATGAACATTATGGTGTGGACAGTAACTCATAAAATAGATAAAATGCAGGTACTTTGCTTATTAATTGTCACTCGAGATGAGAAAGCGGCTGTTGACTTCAAGTGCGAAGATATTGCAAGAAACGCTGATCTGCGACTATCCAACGCTCCCTTGCATTGCAACACTGCGCGTGCGCCACGCTCCAACGTATGCGACCCATTTCGATTAGATCGCCCGCCTGGAAACTACAATTGTTACCGATCACGACTCCTTTCGCAAAGGTGAAAAATATACTGAGAATGCCACGACTTGTCATTTTGGAGTCACGATTGGAGTTAACTGCGAAATGTCAACTGAATGTGAATAGTGTAAGGCCTTTCACATGTGAAGAAACAGTTTTATCCGGAAACTCGTGAAATCAATCAGTTTTGAAGCAATCCTAGATGGTAGAATAGTCAAAATGCTTGATCGTACCATACACGCGAGCAATTTCAGTTGCTGTTTTTACAAAAAAAAAAACACTAGAACATTTGATTTGACGTGAAGTTCTGATACGAGTAAGGGAAACCTCTTAATCCGGTGCAAATCTTCTTAAAGTAGTAACTTTAACTATGGCAATAAAATCACTAATATACCTATTCCAGTAATTTCTTGGCGACTAATGACAACTCTTACAAGAGGCCGTTGAACGTTTACGACTTCCTAATCGCTTTGTGAATGGTCTGTCTTCAGTATAGAAGTAGAGAGCTTCTCACCCCCTCTGGTGCAAAGGTTTGTCAGAAAGCCGCGGGGAAAGCAGCTCAGAGTCAAAGCTCATCAATTAGTGGAATAGTATTGCAAGTGGGGAAGAAGGTAAGTGTGCGAGGTCGGCGCAGACGCAAGCTGGGATGCGGGTGGTATTCAGCTCAGCGTTTAATCTCTGTGCAGTGACATATGTACGTTTATTTTTAATTACCTCTCGTGAGCTCGCGACTTGATCTCTTTCTTTTTTTCTGTCAATTTAAGATGGCTTTAAGGTTTTGCTTCACAGTCTTTAGAGCTGAGTGGAAGGGTATTAAAAGAAATATTGAACCTAAGACACAGCAGAAGAAAAAGAATTCAATATACGTTAATGTCAAAATTAAAGCTGATACGGCAAGATATCTCTCTGCAGACCATCTTAAAAGTAGAGAAAACCATTTGCCTACTGACAGATTAACATTTTAGCTCACTACATCGAATCGTAATAGACTTGTTGAACTATTTATGTAAACTTGTTCCCTAAAGGTCGCTATAAATTTAATCGACCGCATCGAAATGGATTAAAGCGTTCAATTAAATAAAGATTTCTTTTTCCTTACGTTTGCGAGTGTAGGGATTTTAAGTCTGATGTCAGCTGACATTTAAAAAGTGGCTATGGCTATATAATTGTGGCTATTTATATTCTCGTCCGCATTGGGGACACACACAGGGATGATCAGCAATTAACAGATGAACCTTTGCGACTGTCGTGGCTACGTCGTTTCCTTCTCCGCTAATGATGATTGATATCAATAGGTCTTAAAGTGGCAGCTGGTTTAAAAAGGTTTTTTTTTGTAGAAAGAAGACGTTAATTGGACAATGCGTCAAAATACGACAGTTTTACATAGATACAGCTACATTTTCAAAGAAGTCTGGGATGCCAATGTGTTGTTTAACCGTATGTTTTGCACCATACCATATTAATAAGTATGCTTCTTGTTTAAATTCCTCTAAAGAATACCTTAAAAATCCCACTTCATCTTTCACGTTTCTTACAAAGTCTTACTCATTACTCCAAGATTCATTAACTGTGTGACAATGAATGGTTTTACGTCGACTGCTAAGTGGGTATAGAAAGAAATGACGAATGCCTCGAGCATTCCCCGCGCTGGCCTTGAGTGAGCGACTCTACCAGAAGCTATTTATTGTTCCTAAAGTCTCTTATTGCTCGTAACTTTATGATAGTTTGTTTGGCTCCCTCCGGTGGTAATGACCATTGTGCGTTAATCGGTTGAACTGTTGTGTCGATATTATTCGTTTATACTTTGTTATGTCCGTCCGGTCTTTTGGGTCTTTAATCTTCTTAATCTTCTTCGAGTTGTACTTGAATCCTAGTTTAGTCTGTTTTATGTAAATTAGTTTTTGATCTATTTCTTCAGTCAGTGTATCCGTTATTAGTATTTATCTTCGCATCAACAGGATGAGTCCACATCGCATTGTTGGAAAGTAAAGTGGTAGCGGCGGCTATGCAATAATTACCTCGGTGGCTTCATAATCGCTTCTAATGACACAAACGGTTCCTATTTAGTCTCGAAACGTGACTACTACGTGTCATTTAGTGGATCATTCGGCGTGCCATCAAGTGCCATTGGAGCGTGATTAGAGCCTTGTCTAATGAACCTCTGGCGTGTCGAATGCTTCACAAAAACCGTTGTTCCCAAAGTAATTGGTCGACAAAAACTTCAATCGATTATTAATAGCTATCGCGCTGTTATCTTGATGTTTTGGTTTGTTGACCTATACAAGCGGTAGATAGGTAGGTACTTTAACTTTGTCGATGGTTTTATTTCTAGTCATTTTCGATTAAAAGATTGCATTTTTTGTATTCAAACCAAATCAAAAGCCTAATTATACTCATGAAATGGCGGCGTATCATGAACTGGGCATATCACGATCTGCCCAGGTCTACGATCTGCCTACGATATATCATCATCATCATTTCAGCCTGTAGACGTCCACTGCTGGAGAAAGGCCTCCCCCAAGGATCTCCACGACGACCGGTCCCGCGCTAACCTCATCCAGCCGGGTCCCACGACCTTTACCAGATCGTCGGTCCACCTTGTGGGAGGCCTGCCTATACTGCGTCTTCCGATACGTGGTCGCCACTCGAGAACCTTTCTGCGCCAACGGCCGTCAGTTCTACGAGCCATGTGCCCAGCCCACTGCTACTTCAGCGATATATACAAGTAAATATTTGTGAATAGTTTGTCCAGTAGCCCTGGCGGCGGCACCTACCGCAGTACCCGCATTGTTTTGTTCTCGTTTCGGCGATAACATCGCGCGGCACGGGCCCCACGGGCCCCACTATAAATTTAATTACCCACCTGTCCCAGACCAGATTATGTTATCTGTGGCCGCGCCGCCGCGCAGGAAAAAGAAAAAGTAACACAGACTAGATAACATAGGTACAGTCGACCGCACGTCAGCGGTAACACTTTGACACACGTGCTGTTGGGTTTGTTGCTGTTTCTTCCCTTCGGCGACGTACAGGTGGAAACAGACATAGTTTTAGTTTTAGACAGAATTGACGTTAAAAAGAGAATATTGTAGGTATTCCAATTTTGAATAAACGAATGTTCATTTCATTTCACCTTGAGCTGGCCTAGCCTATAAGTGAAATAGCCTAAACTATCTTATCTTATCTTCTTAGTGGGCCAGGAATACCTGGCGACACTTCGACCCTATGGGATCTGTTGTGCCAAACCCCTGTCCGCCAAACGGTGCCCCAATCCGTTTTCCGTGGACTTCACATACGCCTTAGAATAGTTAAATACCAGTCTTTGGCGTATGCAGGTTTCCTCACGATGTTTTCCTTCACCGAAAAACCTGTGGGATTTTAATAAACCGTACTTAAGTTTCGAAAACCTCATTGGTACGGGCCAGGATCGAACCCACGACCTCATGAACGTGAGGCGAGTGCACAACCAACTAGGCTACCACGGCTCTTAGTGCCAAACTAAGTCGAAGCATGTAAATGGGTACTCAAAATAAATACAAAATAGTAAAAATAAACACTTAAATACATACAAACACCCAGAATCCGAAAACCAACAGATATGCTCATCACTCAAATGTTGGTCCCGGGTGGAAAATCGAACCCGCGACCTCTGGCGCAGTGGGCAGGGTCACTACGCCAACAGGCCAGTCAGAGCGAGGGGAATTCTTATAGATTTGTGAAATAGATAGTAATAGTATCATTTAGACATTTTATTGAAAGTTGCCTTGTAAATTCATAGTTTGCGAGCTTGACTGTACTGTTTTAATGATATAAAATAAAGTGCAAAAATTATAGTCTAGTCCGATGTGGACTAAAGAAAACGAATTAACAAGACTGGTTTAAGCCTATCACTATCTAGATCAACGCTAATATGTGTCTATAATAAAAGCTAAGTTATTTTGCTCGAATATCTGGAACCACAACTTAATGTACTTATAAATATTACTTTGGGAATGCCGACGGACTTCTAAATCCCAGTAAAAATACTGGGGAAATGGCAAAGTGTCCTAACGCAGGCAACACCACGGGGTATTTGCGTATTCTAGACCTTTTTGGCGAGTAAAGTTGTCTCATCTATTTAGTTTTCAAAAAAAAAAGTATATTGTGGGTTTGGTCGTATGTATATCTGTGATAGTAATATTATGCAACAAGCCTTCCAAGCATATTTAAACCAAAAAATAATAATAAAATAAACAATTTACACTCGGGCGAAATGAAACGAAGTTAATTTTCTTAGATTAACGGTGGAGGTTAGATTAATTTTTAAGTGTAATGTTTGCAAACATATTCTGCTAAATAGCGTTCTAATATTACTCGGTATCACACCTCATTTACAACATGTTGTTGGTGGCTATCAATTACATCCAGTCGCCGTAGAAGTACTTTTCTTTGTTCGAAACTAGTTGCTAAAGAAGAATTTTATTTCTTTATTCGTATCTAGTTGCGTGGGAAAGTTTGGGGGAAACTATTACTAGTTGCGAATCAAGAAATAAAATTCTCGCAACTAGTTGCAAACAACGAAAAGTACTTTTTCTACGGCAACTGGTTACGATACGTGGTGTCGAATATGACCGGAAGGACAACAAGTGCCTATAAAAGTGTAAATCCATACCGGGACCAACTTGTAAAAATTCTCTGTCCCCGGTGGGAACTGAATCCACGACCCAAGGCGTTCGAGACTAGCCAACGCCGCCCCTTACGTTCTTACTTTACTTTTTCACAAACATTCCAAGACTCATCCGATCCAAGACCCATCCAATCATCAGTTTGCGTTTTCATTTGTCACTTACGACTACATATTAGGTATCCGTTACAGCTTAACCTAGAAACAAGTAACATAACGTCTGAAAGTTGAAAACAACGCCATTAACCATTCTCTCTGCGCCCGCGCACACGTTGAATTATTTTTGCTCGTGACATCCCCTCGCTTCCGGCTCCTGTTAATGAGATCTAGCGACTTGTGGGGCTCTGTCACATTGGCGCGGCAAAGAGCGCGGCAGCGGCGGCGGCAGCACCCTTTATACCAGACAAGCTTTACCGTACGTATGTGCGTTGCTTTAAGCCCAGTAAGTCCTTTTTCTGACATAACATTTTCTACACAAAGGCTATCGTTAAGAAATCGCTTAAAGCGATAAGGCCGCCTAAATTATTATATCTGCAAATTGTACCTGTTTTTTTATATTTTATTTGAGCAAGAAAGTATATTGAATTGTGTTCCATTGTAAGTCAAACCGTCCTAGAGGTAAATGTCAGTCATTGCACGCATTTTACCTCCAGTGACTAATAATATGGCGGCGGACGTCGTCACTCCGCTACCGCGCCGCTCTCCACGCCAGCACGAGGAAATCTTAATAATGTTGCACCAGTTGACGAGCAAATACGTTATTGTACAGTCTCCCCCGCGGGACTCTATCAAAGCTTCATCTAAGAGCGGGTGGGTAGATCCGTGAGCTCTTGTCGTTTATTTACGATTTAGTTTCATGTTACGTTTAGTTTTTAACTATCGTTCTTTATTTTTACGATCGCTAATGAGGACTACTGTGACATTGTTGTTGAAAGGACGCATGGCTCTTGTAGTTGCCATGGTTTCCAGCTATTTTTAGTTACCCTTTAAGGCCGGAGCACACCGGAAAACGGATGCGTGCTGCGTGCCGGGCGGTTTTATCGCTAAAATACAACCTTTGCGTATAGCAAAATAAAAGGCATAATATTGTGTCAAAGGTTTTATTTAGCTTCGTTTGTCGCAACCTAAATGAACTCCTCAGATGTTCGGTCGAGCGTCGCGCTCGGAAATCGATAAAAACCGCGGCCCGAATCGATTCGCGACGCTGACGGTTGCGATGCGTCTTAAATCGATTAAACATCGATTGCATCATATCGCGGTCCGCTTTGATTAGGATATGCAAACAAATTAAGCCTGTAGCGAGTAGAAGAACAGTCGTGATAGCCCAGGTTCATAAGTTCGAGGGTTCAATAGGACTTTTCGTGGATACGAGCCGCAGAATCAGAAAGGGAATCTTGTGATTCTAATAAAATTTTCTGACTTTGTTGGCTTTGTTGGTAGTGACCCTGCCTACTACGCCAGCGGTCGTGGGGTCGATTCCCACCCGAGACCAACATTTGTGTGATGACCTTATCTGTTGGTTTTCGGATTCTGGGTGTATGTATGTATTTAAGTATTTATTTAAAACTATATACACATGTATGTTTATCAGTTGTTGAGTACCCATGTACAAGCTTCGGCTTAGTTTGGGACTAAACAGCCGTGTGTAAATTTGACAAATCATTGTTATTATTTCTATAAGCAAATGGTGCGGTATATGGCAGTAATCTCGACGTACCGTAGTTATACCGCTAACGCAATGATTTCGCATGGATTACCGCATACTTTTCGGACCGCATGTTTACCGCAGATCGCGATGGTGGTGTGCTAGCCCATCAGAAATGACTGTGTGATGATGATGTCCTCCTGGTCGCGTCAATCATCTTCTGAAGTGCCCTCCGGATATGTTTGTCAAAACCAAAATTGGTCTTGAAAGATTCTGCAAACCAAACCTAAGAGTTTGGAAGTCACACAGCATAAAGCGTATCCCAGACACAGCCTCAATATGCAGGCCGCGCGTGTCTGAAGTCTCACATACATTGCATAGGGAATACAACAGGCCGCCACCGCCACCGCAGGCCGCGTGTGTCTGGGGTCCCCATAAGCTCCTAACTAAACCTGACGTCTACAAAATGTATGTACATATTGTCTGAAGATAAAAAACGAACATTTCGTGATAAGCAAAATGAATTCCTTCCTCCTTTTATGAGAGCCGATTTAGTCCAAATAAAAACAATATTTTTGCTAAATCATTACAACAGTACTGCACGTTTCCCATAAGGTCGCCGCACACGAGCAAATTTTATCCGCAAAATAATGTTATCAATTTTTTGCGTCTTTGACAATGACATACGTCAAAATGTCAGTGTACGTTCTAATTCCGCGACCCCTGACCTTTGCCGCGTATTGCCCATTTGCAAGTCACGCGGGACCTTGGGCGGCATTGGGCCCAGCGGTGGGCTTAGTCTTTCTAATCGTGACCGGCCGCGGTGGCCTTCGGTCGCCGCTCCCTTTAGATCGGCGATATGGATCGAATTGGATTGTCTATGAGCCGCTTTTTGCACAGTGAATACAATAATAGGAGATTATTTTATGTGGAATCGTAAAATCTGAGTCAGAAAATTAAAAAATAAATACTGGAGTAAGACCACGCTACCCCAAAATACGAGTGTAACGGCTAAAGACCACGCTACCCCAAAATACGGGTGTAACGCCTAAAGACCACGCTACCCCAAAATACGGGTGTAACTCCTAAAGACCACACTACCCCAAAATACGGGTGTAACGCCTAAAGACCACGCTACCCCAAAATACGGGTGTAACGCCTAAAGACCACGCTACCCCAAAATACGGGTGTAACGCCTAAAGACCACGCTCCCCCAAAATACGGGTGTAACGCCTAAAAACCACGCTACCTCAAAATACAGATGTAACGCCTAAAGACCACGCTACCCCGAAATACGGGTGTAACGCCTAAAGACCACGCTACCCCAAAATACGGGTGTAACGCCTAAAGACCACACTACCCCAAAATACGGGTGTAACGCCTAAAGACCACGCTACCCCAAAATACGGGTGTGACGCCCAAAGACCAAAAGTTGTCGCGATCATTCCACATCGGCATTTAGAGCAGGCCGTAACTATCTTAGATATTTAACGCTGTTCTTTCCATAGTAAAACTACAAATGGTAAAAGAAAGAACAAATATATATTCAACGAATGCAACGCGCATATACAAAGGTACAGATAAGTTAAAGATAAGATATGGAAAACGTAAACTAATAAAGTGTGTACAGGTTGGTAACTAGATACATACTATAATAATAATATTGTCCTTTGTTCTAAATAGTGAAATCTAGATAGTAAAGTAGCCTACGGCCAAGTCGTTAGCAAAAAACAATGTTAACAAGACAGTATGGTTGGCTATCATTAAATAATTAGTTATACATGTCTCTGCTGTCCTCGGCGACCGTTCTCCTTGTTCCTGTAAGATAACAATCTCACTAATATCCATACACTGTATGTTATGATGAATAATTGATTACTATTTTACCAATAGCTGCAATGTTGCCGCAACGCCCGCAACTTCTTGTGTGTAGAAGTTTGTTGTTAAAATTTAAGCTAAAAATTTCCGCGAAAAATAAATAAAAAAGTATGATTTCATTGTTTTAATTAATTTCTTTATAAGTACCTATTTTATAAAATTTAGTACCTACTTAAATCAATGTATGAAGTTTATTATACTTCTTTATTTTGCGCTTTAATCATTTAAAAAGAAAGACACATGCAATTGGCCAAAAGTGAGTCTTTGAGTTGGTCTTTCGCGTTTCTGGCGCTTTGCGACGGCTCGGCCAGTCTTTTAATGGATACATCTTTTGACTAGAGACTACCAGCATTGCGAAAACTGTTTACGCACCAACAAGTAAGCAACCTCCATCAGTAACTCCTCAAATTGTCATTGATTGATGATGTGCCAGACCGCTGAATACATAATTCGTGTATGTAATTAAGTACCTACCTGCTTTACAGACATTAATTGATTCTGTGTGTACTCAGCCTAATCTGCCTTAAGGCGAGGTCACACTCTGCAGATTTAGATTTAGCTCAATGTTTATTTAAAACTTCATTGCACTCAATTGTAAAAAAGTCGAACTTAATGCCAATGACATTCTCTACCAGTTGACTTTTAGTCTATGCAGATAGTTGTAGGCGCAAAAATGAACGATTGTTTTAAATATTACTATAGTCTTATTACAGAGATCCAAGGGCTCGATGTAGTCTCGAAATAATATCGTCCAATCCTTGTTTATAATACGGGAGAAAATGCTTATATTTACCCATTGAGGTAATATAGAGTAGCTACTTCAAACAAAAGTTATGGTATATAGTTATACACAGACCTATGTTATGGTATAACTAGATGACGGCGGGCGGGGGACGTGGGGTGTGCGCGGGGGTTTCTCCGTTCTCATAGATATAGATAACATTCAATGCGCACAGATGCGACTTTGTCTGAATATAAATTAATTTCACCGATATATGGCCGCCTCGCCACGTGAGTTGGTGCCAACCACCAACTCGTGGGGGTATCTTCTCTAGTACGTAGTACATAATACCTCGATGCATTTACCTAACTTAGTTAGTATACATAGTTATTAGTACCGGTTTGTATTAAATAATGACCATGCGCATATAATGGTCGCATAGCTAATGGCTGCATAGTCCACATAATACGAGAAGTGGACTATATGACACGAGCATTTTAATTGGAATAACTAGTGTTATTTAAATAAAATCGTCGACATATATGGGTGACTGTAAATGGGTGGCTGAGTTATGATTTAAGGACTTTGACTTGTATGGGTCCCTCGTGGTTGAGAAACGTGACTCTCATCTGTATGACATGAATATTTAGGATTTTACTTGTTTTCTTATCTTATCTTCTTTAGTGGGCCAGGAATACCTGGCGACACTTCGACCCTATGGGATCTGTTGTGCCAAACCCCTGTCCGCCAAACGGTGCCCCAATCTTCGATCACCATATACTATATGGTATATGGTGATCGAAGTGGACTTCACATACGCCTTAGAATAGTGAATACCAGTCTATGGCGTATGCAGGCTTCCTCACGATGTTTTCCTTCACCGAAAACCTGTGGTATTAAAATCAACCATACATAAGTTTCGAAAAACTCATTGGTACGGGCCAGGATCGAACCCACAGTCGTCTCCTTGCGTCGTATATTAATTATTATAGTTACAGTTACACAATGATTCAATTTAGTATACGTACGTTGCCATAGATATATTCGCGGTTGTTATCCTAGATCGGTCACGCTGTGGGGCTGACACGTGACCGCGCTGACTCACAAACAACCCATTTATTACAGTTTTATGGCATCACTGTTTTGCATTTATTTGCACGTTTTTGGTTCCCAGTCGGCGTTGTTTGCTCTAAAGTTGTTTAGTGTAGGTATGTAGGAAGTAGATGCGAGTACTTCTTGCGTCTATTGTTGTTGTTATCTTCTGTATATTCAAATGAAGGGCAAGTTTGCAAACCATATATGTACATACATATCTATACATACAATTATAGATACAATATAAACATAGGTAGAAATGACATACATAATAATCGATTAAATGTCAATAATAATTCATAATACCAGAGAATATTTTACTTATTCCAATTTAGTATAAACCAATTTTGAATTTTTGTAAAAAAATAATAATATTAAGTAAGTACCTAACATTAATATTTATTTTTGTCTAATTAGTACCGGGATAGTAATAATTGATTAAAATAGAATTTAATTGTAATAGAGTTTTAAGACCCGGTCGTCGAATTTTAACAATTAATTCAACTCCAATTCGTTTCAAGCGATTGTACCGATAAAGGGTGTCGTAAAACTCACTCGTTCGCAAAAGGAGCAATCGCCGATTTGGGCAATAAACGGGGCGACCTTGTTCGCGGCGGGCGAGCCCCTCGCGAAATTCAATTAAGGACGGTCTGAGGTGGGTGTACATGCAGCCTTATTTGGGCAGGCGACTTGTGATTCCAGTGGAATCTTTTTTTAGGTTTTGGCTTGGCTACTACAAACCTTTAGGCCATATCTTATTTAAAATATATGCTTGTCATATTTACTGCACGACTGTCACAAATATACGGCACGATTAGAGTTAGCCGGCAAATTTCACTGAGGTTCACATCCCCGCTAAAGTGATAGTAACTTTAATATAGATTTACAACGGTCAATTTTGGTACGAACTAAAAGAGTTGTTACACGCTTTTATTTTAATTTTCCGCACAATATAAACAACCGCAAGCACAAAACTACCTTCACATTATATATTAAAACCAGCAATCTATGTTTTCTAGGAAATTAAATAGAATGGACGAACATGACACTTCGGCTCGGCTCCCGCCAAAAGAGTCCCTTCTGTTGCGTCTGGTTGGTGAAGAACAATTTTTTTTTAAATAGTTTTAGGGCCAATTGGAAACAAGTTCTTATAGGTCAAATCGTAGTTTATAATCACGAATGCATAAAACCGCAGCATCGCCTCCAAGGCACAACTAGTGCCATTCGGTGATCCACACTACAGCTAACACCGCACTAAACTGATAGTAGGTTTAATGTCAATTGAACAAGGGACAATTTGGAACAATCCGGTAGAGTCGTTACACGTTTATATTTAACTATCACGCACAATATACACTTTAATAGGCACCTGTTGCATATAAAACTATCACAGATATACACCAAAACCTACAATATACATTTTTTTGGAAAACTAAACAAAAACAACAACCATGTCTGACAAAATCCTGCCAAAAAGCCTGCCGAAAAACACTGAAAGAACCATAGATCTAGTATATGCTACAAGAACAGCAATAAATCTGTTTTGACATTGCGTTTTGAAAAGAGTTTAACGAACCTTGAACCTCTTTTGTCGGTCCAAGCTAGCGTGAAATAATTTGACATGGCGGCGGCGGGCGACCGGCTGGTAAAAAACGATTTCAAATGTTTTTCACTTTGTTTCGAAGTCTATGGTAAAATATCTGTTGCGTTTAGAAATGTTGCATTTGCACTGTGGACTGCACCGAAAAAATTAATGTGTAGTTAATTATTTTGAAATTTTCTTAAATTTTTAGGGGTATGTTCATTGAATTGTTACGTATAATTTTATAGTCTTCCTATAATTTAAGATACCTACTAATAACTAGACTACCACGGCTCTCTCCTTTATGGGTTATATGGCTACCTCGGCTCTCTTTTAATGTATGGAATATTATGGAAAATGACACACCAAACGCGCTGCGCAGCAACGCATTACGCGTTTGGTGTGTTATATCCCATAATATTCCATACATTACAACGTCATAAGCTGCGCTGTGTTGTGCAGTATTTGATGACCAGCCTTTTACTGCTAAAACCTGTGGTGTGTCTAAGTCTTCATGGCTAGAGAGAATTGGTCCAACTTTATAAAGAACTTGTAACAACTGGCTGCTGTGAATGCGAACCACTTCCGCCATATGGCCGGCGCCCGCGCAGATCGCGCGAAGTTTACGATGCGCCGGCGCGCTGTCGCGGTTACACTTTGTTGGTTTTTCTCTAAACGCTGCGATGTAACGAGAACTGGAACATGGGAGATGGAATGGGAGGACTACGTTACATATTAACACGCTTGACATTTAATTTGAGTCTAATTTTGACTTGTTTTGTGAGCAACTGGCAGACATCGCGCGACTTCGTCTGTGTTAAAATGTGTCCTACAATGATGTTATTGTAGGTTTTATGATGTTATTGTAACAAGTTTAACCAAAATCCGTTCAGCCGTTATGGCGTGATTGATCAACCATCATCCAAACTCACAAAAACATCCAAACTTTTGCAGATTTATCCAGTAGTGTGTGATTAAGTGCTGACATGATGATGATGATGTCATGACAGATCTTGGTATAGTGTTCATTCTCCCAAAAGTAGTTGTAGTTAATTTTTCGGCCAATGAGCGCAACCCTAATTTTAACAACATTATAAAATCGAAAGTTATTTGTCAAGGTGTTTCACGGCTCAAATAGCTATTTATTCCGCCGATTTCCATGAAATTTTGCACACTCATAGCCCGTGTCATCGAGATGAACATAGGCTAGTTTTACCACGTGAGAAACACCCACAGGAATCATGAGACGACAGCTAGTTCGGTTGGCAGTGCGGATCTTGACTGCGGATTTGTATTGGCCGCCAGTTAGTTATAGGTACCTAATGCTTTCTCCCGCAGCTGCTAATCCCAGCTTCCTCAACGTCTCCTAAATGAGACCGCACATACAGTTCCTGAGAACTTGGCCCATTGTGTCCTGTGCCCTCACCTGTTTACACACGCGGCGCGGCCCGCCTTCCGCGTGCGCCTGTGTGGTCTGAAAACGGGAGGTTTGAGACGCGCTTGTTGCGTGTCGCAAACTGCTGGTCTCCAGCTGAGTGAAAGAGCAACTAAAAATACAACTATGTGTCTGTAGAAAAGAAATATGGATACAGGTCAGTTAGCTATTTGCCTTCTCCAGGTCTTGTCCATCTGTCAGTAACCGGAATCATCATCAGCAGCCTATTAATATATCCCGCTATTAGGGCTCAGGCCTACCATCACGAGGGCGTACGGGCTATAGTCCACCACACTAGCCAAGTGCGGGTAGTGGACTTCACATGCGCCTCAGAATTCGTTCTTCGGTCTTTGCAGGTTTCCTCACGATGTTTTCCTTCACCATTTGAGAGTAGTCGGTAAATAAATGTATCTATCTTAAGTTTCGAGATAAATATGGTACGACCGGGGATCGAACTCGGACCTCTCCTCATGACAGGCCGCGTGGTCGTGCCCTCTACGCTACCGACGCTCTCTACGCTACGCCACCGATGAGTATCATTTCACAGAAAAATCATTGGATATATTTTATTTTAGTCTATTGTTTATTTGACTACTCAATCGAGCGGAATCAGAGAGTTGTTAGTATACATAGAGCGCGCGATAGCAAGTTTGAACTGTAAGCACGGGTCTGAACAGTCTCGAAACGTTCGGGGCGACGCCACTAGTCACAACACGTCAGTAGCGCTGATTGTTGCTCTCGCCGGTATTTATTTAGATTTGGAGTAATCATGGTGAAATGTGCAGTGCCAAGCTGTAAACACGGTTCACGGAAAAGAACGATTTAGAAAAAATGTATATGGAAGCGTCCATAGAACACCTGCTTACACTTGGCACAATGGGCAATGAGCGATGCGCGCGCTCTATAGCTAGTATACTAACTCTATGAGCGGAATACATTATATTAATATTTACTACGGGAGAAGTGAATAGAGAGGGTAAAGCACAATATAGTCCGGAACCTCGAGTTCGAATTGTGTATTACATTTTGTTTGTTTTTGCTGTTGCCTATTAACTTATTTTATTTGTTTTTGTTCCAGGTAAGAGCGGGCACACAATAGCTGTCAGAGGAGCCCAGGGTGGAAGTGAAGTGTCAATATAAATCGATTTTTACAAGGGTCGAGCGTGTTTGTCCAGCTTGGACCCCCGCGGTGTTCACCGTTTCGGTAAAGTTTCCTAGTAACTGGGCTATTTTATGATTTCTCAGAGGTAGACAGGTCAGAATAACAAGGTTTGGTATAAATAAGCAATATAAGTAATGAGAATAATATGATAACTATATAGAACTACAGTGTGCTAAGTTGACATACCAGGATCTCTATTTTTTAATCGCTCGCCTCGCTTCGAGCGGTCGATTCTACTGTTTTTGTATCGGATGTCGAAGGAAAATTAGTAGAATCGACCGCTCGAAGCGAGGCGGGCGATTCAAAAATAGTTGTATAGCTTTTTCCTGCTGCTTCGCCCGCATAGAAAAGCTTTTCCCGAGCCTATGTGTTATTCTGATGTATAATATGTATATGTTACTGTAAAGTTTCATCAAAATCTGTTTCGTAGTTTTTGCGTGAAAGAGTAACAAACATCCAAACTCACAAACATACATAATATCCAAACATCCTTACAAAATTTCGCGTTTGTAATATTAGTACAGATTTCTTACGTAGAAAAATTCGCATACGTAGAAAGAGATAGAAGATGTTATATCTGTCTAGCTTACTCTTACCACTTTTGTAATAAGTGTGTCCCTCTCTGATTATTATTGTTATTTTAGTGCGTCCTCTATTGCTTTCTCTCTTTACGATTCAACACAAACAAAACCATTCCGGCACAAGAATCAGGGGGCGTAAGGGCATTGGGGGCGCATTAGCCGCCATTGTTTGGGCGCCATTAGCGGCCATTGTTTCCTGCGCGCGCGCATGTCCGGCGATGTGGGGCGTATACGCCTAACGTGTGTACGAGACAGGTGCTACGGCGTGGGTCAAGGATGATTTGACTATCTAGAGGCCATTGTTTTTGATACTCAACTTAGATTGAAGACTTAATTCTGACCAAAAAAAAATTTATTTTTTTGTCTCTATTTCCTCGTAAAAATTTAAAGTAGTACTGTGGGACAGATTTTTTGAAAGTGGCATTTTTCAAAGAAAGATATCACGTCTTTTTTGCCTAAATTCATATTTACTAGTAAAAATCACCATTATTTAAAGTTTGTAAAACTGAAAAGTCTTACCAATTTCACTTGCGAGTTCAAGAGAATAAAACAGATAATATTATGTAATACTGATTTACAGATTTTTGTGAAATTTTAAGTTTATAAAATTTAAAATCTTTATTGTTGTGCTTTTTCTGTCATTCTTTTTCGGCAAATTGTCCAGGATTTATACTGATATGAGAAACTTTTTTCACCGAATGGTTGGTTGTTTGCATTCAAGAAGTTTCAAATCTCTTTGGTCGCGCGCGCGCTCCCTGTGGAGATCGCATCTTGCAACCTATGGTGCCATTTACCCGGGGGGGGGGGGGGGGGGGGGTGCGGACAAAGGAAGCGCAGTAGCGGCAGGAGGTTGCTAATGCAAATTTATATAGAGTTTGAAAATGATAATGTGTGAGTGAGTCATAATTTTGTGATTATTTTGACACCCATAGGGTGCTTTTATTACTCATCCATATGGGAGTGGCTAAATTTTTTGATTCATGTTTGCATTTGTTCAGACTGAATATTATTACTGCGGTATTTCATTCTTACATACGTTTATTTGCCGGAAATGTACGATCATAGTACATTGTTAACCTAGGAGTGAAAGTAACTTATTTAAGTCCCGAGACGGGGTTTGGCTCGAGGGACCTCTAAATAAGTCTTGAACCCGAGGGAAACACTGTGCTTTTCATTAAAAATACACTGAAAGTAAAAACAAAAACATAAAATGAGTGTTAATACAAATCTCTGCTATACGGAAGTATAAACAAAACTCTATAACTCGAAAAAACAAATGAAGATCGGATTGCCGCTTGCCCGTCTACTTTGTTTTTTTTTCTGTGGCCGGCCAGCTACTCTGCCATTATTTTTCATTTCTATCATTGAAAAAATGGTAAATATTTTGCCCAAATCTATGTTATTTTAAAGAAATAGTTGACAGTAATTATTATAATAAAGTAATTTAAAAATATACATATATACTTTAATTATTACATAACATTATGTTATTTCAATTTTACATCGCGCTGTAATTGAGTGGCTGTATAGACAGTTGGAACATGGTCCAATAGAAATGTCAAAATAGTACTAGTTTTTTTTATATATAATTTGACAGCTGTCAGTTGAAAGCGATTCTCCCTAGGGCTGAGATGTATTACTTTCAACCCGCTCCTCAGGCAACTTCAGACCTACTTTCAGAGTATGAGTAATGAAAATTTATAAACTCGTTTATATACTTATTTACAGATCCATTACTGCTCTTAAACATTTACAACGTCGGGAATAGTTTAGAGCGACTTAAATGCACGCGGTAGTTACTCTAGTTTAATTAATATGGCTACAAAGTTGTGTTTATATTACCTTTCATCTAAGAAATTGCACCACGAGATCGTTCAGCACGAAATGCACGTAAGAAAATTGGGTTCCGCCAAAACCATAAACCTCTAAGCATATAATGTACAGCCGACCGCAAGTCTTTGGTAGTTGAGCTGGCCTAGCCTATGAGGGAGTTTCAATACTATGAGAGATCAGTTTATATTGGTTTTGTTTCTACTTTCGTGCCGTCGATGGTCGCTTGTACATTGCTTGTGGGTATTTAATTTTTTGTTTTAGTCCATTTTGTAATCACTTCTAAACTGATTAATGTTTTGTCCATTTTCACAACCAGCTGAATATGTTTTGTCCAGTTTCTAAACGTCTCAAAAGCCAGTCTCGACAATGTAGGCAAATAACCATCGACCAGTTACGAAGCTAAAGATAATTAATAATTATTTACGTGGTCAGCTCGTGACCACGGCCAGTGTAACCTGGTCGAAACGTCGGGCAAGGTAAATAAAACTATTTCGGGTGTAAGACCTGTAAATAATTATTTAATTATGAATACAAAGCGCGAAAGTCTAAAATGTACGAAAGATAATTAAGATTGATGCGTGATGAGTTTCGTAAACGGAGACCATCGTCCATTTTCGAAACTTGTAACGAAATTTTTTACGGTAGTCACTTGAATGCTTTTTAATTTTTTTAACCGTACCCACAACTAGTTAGTGGTCTGTACGATGTAGGTACTTTTATTTAATTATTTTTTATTTTTTTTATAAGGAGATCTGCCATTTTTTTTTTTCTTTATTTAGTTGTTGAGTCGCATAGCGACTATGCCACTCCGTTAGGCCACGGTACAAATTTGGCTACCAGCTGCCCCTAGTCTGCATCCATCTCCTAACTAAGCTGAACAGGGCACCAGCCTGGAGACTAATAATGGAGAGGCTAAAACCCCGTCGCAGCTGCCGACCTAGGCGCTTCGGCTGGGTCTGAGTGTCTCGGTAATTATTTAAGTTAGGCAGGCTATAGACAACTAACAAGTAAATACTGCCTTACAGACGCTGTAAAGCATCTTAAATATAGTTGTAAACAAGCAGGTCTAAATTGGCTACCTTCCATAAAACCTTAAATCAGCATCGCTGATCGGCGGAGTAATTAACCGATGTGGGTGAAAGCCGCGGCGAGCGGCCCGCGGTCGGCGCTGGCGGCGCGTCCCGACTCGCATTGACCCACTTCACCTACTCGAAATGTATACTGGACGAAAGGGGAAAGTTAACCTCATCCTTTAGCTCCAGTTTTGGCTTCAAGTATAGTCCCCGTAGAATTTTTTGGCGGTTGAATGAATATAGTCACACATTGTTTGCACATCGCTGACTGTGCTCACAGTCTATGTGCGCTTAACCCTTTGGCTCGCAGAATTTAGAGCGCAATACATTTTAAACTCGGACGTATATCACGTCAGTCAGACATCTGACATTGTCACTCAAAAAAACTGTATGCATGTCACGGTCAGGTGTCTGAGTGACTGCGAACTGACATATTACCTGGCGGAATAATTAGCTCGCTATGTGCGATGCATAGAGATGTCCAGAAACTTGAAGGTTTGATTCGGTTGATCAATGGACTATTTCTTGAAATTGAATGAGCATTTCTAGTGAACCTCCGCACAGCTCCGCTTTGACACCTAAAATTAGTCTTTGCGCAGAAATCAGCCAACTTCACACAACCGCCAAAAAATTTTTCTGGGACTATAAAAGCGTAAGTGTAATTAATGACTTTCAATTACGTTAAATGGCAGTAATCACATTTCTAATACCAACAAGATAGGATAACTTCAAATTCGCGTAATTAAATATTTATTGATATTTATTGAATTAATATATAATGACCTTCGGCGCCGAAACGTGGACACTGACAGTTGGGACTAGTCCGAAAACTCACAGTCGCTCAGCGGGCTATGGAAAGAGCTATGCTCGGAGTTTCTCTGAGAGACAGGATCCGAAACGAGGTGATCCGCCAGAGAACCAAAGCCTTTGACATAGCTCAAAGGGTTAGCATGTTGAAGTGGCATGTTGAAGCTGGTCACATCTGTCGGAGAATCGATAACCGCTGGGGTGGACGAGTTCTCGAGTGGAGACCACGACTAGGCAAGCGTAGTGTGGGACGCCCCCCGGCTAGATGGAGCGACGACCTGCGCAGGGCGGCTGGCAGTGACTAGATGCGGAGAGTCGAAGATCGGACTCAGTGGCGCGCCTTGGGGGAGGCCTATGTCTAGCAGTGGACTAGTGCAGGCTGATGATGATGATGAAATATTTATTACTTAGGTTCTATATTATTATGGTGAAAACTTTATGACAATAATATGTTCAGCATTTGTTGAGTAGGACATCTGATGTTATTCACTTTCCTGACAACATCACCTATGGATTTCGGAGAAATGCAAGCAATTTGCATCAGATTATGTGTTGAATTATTGCCAAATTACCGCGTGTCGAAGCTTGCAGCTGCATTTTGTATGAAACCGGGCTGCTTTCCGGTAGTGTTGCTGGCTGAAATATCGATAGCCAATAACGAGTATCGATAGGTTGAATTGCATCTATTCTATCGACAATATTGATTGTCAACTACGTCAATACTGTCAATTGTTGTCAAGTGTTGGTTGATAGCATAATTGATTGATGCGTCAATTGATCGCTATTAATTATTTTGATGCGGTCCAGGCCAGCGATACTATAAGGTCCAAAGTAACGATAGGTACTCACCTACTATCGATGTTTACCTCACGACACGATAGTATCGATAGGCTATTCTGTCCGTCGGTCTGCTCTCCGCCAGATAACTCGAAAACTGCTAGACCGATTTAGTTTAAAATCAAAACATAATAATAAATTGGATAATTATTGACATTTTAAGGAACAAAATATTAAGATTACCAAGATATTAAAGGAAAAATAAAATAAATTTTATTTGACGGAACACGAACAATAGTATACGACGTACGCTTTGCTGTCTATAATTCGTTAATTAATTTGTTACTTACTCACAACTTTGGAGCCATTAACAAGCTGTTTTACTCGAACGCAATTAGCCCGAACCTTATCTGTGACAGGGTTGATTGATTTTGCCTGTTAATGATTTTGAAACTATCGATAGATACTTGATAGTTATTCCTGCAACACTAGTTTTCGAGGACGTTGTGGTAAAAAATTGATTTGCCAACGGTACCTCTGATCGAAATGATGAAATATTATCGGGAGTTATCGGAAAATATGGTCGGACTGACCCACATGTGTTGTTAATTTAATTTTAAGAAATTTCCAACACAAAGCAATAACTCTTTTGGCGAACAGCCCATAATGTAGAATGACTTAAGGTTTCTTTCAATACACTTTCTTTAGACTGCAGCGAGTTAAGACCTAAACCGTACAAGGCAGTTATCGACGGATGTGTGTCTCAACCACGTATCAAGGAATTCCTGATATCTTGATACGAGTTTGACTCACACAACCGTCGCGCAATACAAATAATTTTTATTTACTCCACAACTGACTTAAAGTTAGTTTGTGGAGTCTGGAGCCTGAGACTAGGCTATATAGGTAGCCTGTAGATACAGGACACCAAGCCCCACCGTCGGACCAGTGACATTTTAGTGGTTAACAAAATCAAAATAAAAACAAAACAGTTCATCTTAAAAAAATACTTTGACATATTTTGTCTTTGTGTGCAATTTCCTTTCAACACTAGCCTAATTACACGACACAAAAAAGGTATAATCTTTGAATCTCTGTTTAAACTTCGTTACACAAATGCGACGGCTGTGAATTCTACCTCGTATCAAAAATACCCTAATTTCTTGATACGAGGAGTCACACTACCGGTCAGCAGTGGACGCTGTAAGGCTGATTATGATGATGATAATGACGAGATAATCATACATTACGTAAGTGCACATACTTAGATGATTAACAATAGCAATCAAAGTAATATTCTGACCTAAACTTTAATGTCAACGTACGCAAGCCTAGTGATGTACCGCCATTATAATAATCTGTTGTATAACTCGAGGTAATCTCTTCGGATATTATTATTTTTAATGTCGCCATTAAATTTAATGGGAGTGTGACGTAATTAATGACTGGGTGTCTTCCTTAACGGTTAGCGTGCAAGGAACTGTACTTTGATGCTGTTGTTGTCATACAGGCGAACTAGAAGTTCGACCTTTAAGAGGTCAAAGTTGAGGTCATTTGCAACAAGTTCATCCCTATCAAAAAGTTACAATAAAATTATAATTTGTTGCAAACTTATCACCTTTTAGTTTCTGAGATTGTGGGAATTTAGGGCAATCAACTGTTTTTTTTAATTAATTTATTAGGTACAGCTTTCTTAAAAGTTGGAAAAAAAAAAAAAAAGATTGACTCCTAGTTGATAGGGGTAACTTCATCTGTTGGCGCCTCTGTAGCCGAGTTGATAGTGACCCTGTCTGCTGTGCTCGGAGTCCCGGGTTCGAATCCCGGCGGGGCAAGCTTTTATCTGACCGATAAATGCTTGGATGTTTGTGATTGTGTTTGTATGTGTCCATGCCACCCGCGAATTAAGGAGGAAATCCTACCTAATGCGGGGATATGAGTGTGTCGCGTTTATTTATTATTTATTTCATCATCAACAGCCTATTAATCTCCCCACTGCTGGGACTCAGGCCTACCCTCTTAACGAGGGCGTTCGGGCTGTAGTCCACCACGCTGGCCCAGTGCGGGTTGGTGGACTTCACATGCGCCTAAGAATTTCTTCTTCGGCGTATGCAGGTTTCCTCACGATGTTTTCCTTCACCGTTTGAGAGCAGTCAGTAAATGTACTTAAGTTTCGAGAAAAACCCATTGGTACATGACCCAACCGGGGATCGAACACCGGAACTTTCGATATGATAGGCCGCGTCTTATCCCCAGGGCCACTGACGCTCATTATTTATTTATTCATCGAGTATTGGATAACTTGTTGTAAAAATAGTCTAAAGTGTACAAGGAGATTTGTCTACCTTAGTTTTGCTTTAACCCATTACACAATCAATTCGTCAGATAACTTGTATTAAACAGACGATGTTCATAAAAACGTTTAAGAAATTGCAATCAGCGGAGTGTAAACTACCGGAGATCTAGCCGCGCGACAATATCCAAAGAAAGCGTTACGTAATGAACCCCTTCGTTTCATGCTTTCTGATTAATTACATAATTTAGTGTCTGCTGATAAATTGCCGGTGTAATGTTGGTGTTGAATTTATGATGAACTGAGTCGTAGAGCGTCAGTGGCCTCGGGGACAAGACGCGAGCTATGATATCGAAAGGTTGAGCCATGTACCAATGGGTTTTTTCTCGAAACTTAAGTACATGTACTGACTTCTCTCAAACGGTGAAGGAAAACATCGTGAGGAAACCTGCATACGCCGAAGAAGAAATTCTTAGGCGCATGTGAAGTCCACCAACCCGCACTGGGCTAGCGTGGTGGACTATAGCCCGCACGCCCTCGTTGAGAGGGTAGGCCTGAGCCCCAGCAGTGGGGAGATTAATAGGCTGTTGATGATGAGTCGTATGGTGCTGCCCTTATGGTTTCCGGACCTGAAATTTTACGCTTTCCAGTTGTCTGTGGATGTCGTGAGAGGCGTCTAGAGTCACGAGTGTCAGGTTTCTAGCTTTGTCTAGATTGTATAGGGCATGAAAGTAAAAAAGGTTCTATGTTCTTCAGTATCTGACCCCTTTCCGTTAGGGGTTGGGCAGGTGCTTCATAAGTGCTTTGACTGACCTGTTGGCGTAATGGTAGTGACCCTGCCTACTGCGCCAAAGGTCGTTTCGATTCCCACCCGTGACCAAATATTTGTGTGTTGAGCATAACTGTTGGTTTTCGGATTCTGGGTGTATGTATGTATTTAAGTAATTATTTAAAAGTATTTATGTATGTTTATCAGTTGTTGAGTACCCATTTACAAGCTTCGGCTTAGTTTGGGACTAAACAGCCGTGTGTAAATTTGAACAAACCTTATTATAATCATCATTATATATCATATCAGCCACCACACAAGACTCTCCGCTTCCAGACGCTCACGGCCACCCTCTTTAGGTCATCAGTCCATCTGGCTCCACATTTTTTGAAAGTTTAGTAGCTATATAAACAAAACGCCGAATTCGCGCGAACTTTTCTATCATTATTTTTCTCGCTAATGCAATAAGTATAAATCTAAAAATGTGACATGCACGTGTGTTTACGCGAAACAACTACCGTGTAACCCAATGCTCTAGATACGGTATCTCTATGTTTGATCTGTATATCGCGAAATCGTTAACCAAAGATTTACAACGCTCGTATAAACCACGTGTGTCGAACACATATTTTGATGTGAACTCGATTCACACAATCCACTGACCTCGATGCTGAATAGTCGGGATTCTCAAACCGATTCAGATTTAATCGATACTGGTAGCATTGATCGTTAATTCGATGCCTTGCCTACGGAGGCTACACACGGTGCGACTGATAGACGGATTCGTTTGGACTACTGATACTCTCTAGCCAGCAGCATGATTCGCGTCAGACGCGATGTGACAGATTTATTTATTTGACGAAACCAATAACTTTTTCTACTAGTATAAAGTTTAGTAACGCACTACTTAATTTTTATATTTTGTTTATATATTTATCACCCTGAAATATAACAGAAACTTACCAGAGCAAACACATGGTAACATAATAACAAAAAGTTTGCAAGTACTAATTGTATTGTGTAAACTATATAGAATCAAAAAACGGTTTGTGTTCGTTCGTTACGTTCGACGACGCGACTGTCTGCATTTCGGTGAAGTGAACGACAGAACTCTGACCTCCGTCCGACCGGGTCAGCCTGACGAAATCCGGCGGTGTGTAGCGAGTAGTTGCGGGTCGTTTCGCTCAACAAATGAGTGCGATTAATTAGTCGGCGCATCTCGGTAAGAAGACGGGTTTTAGTCGGAATGTTGATATTTGTTTTAAGTATCGCCATGAAGTTGTTAGGTGCGCTTTTCTAGTTACAGTTTAAAATGTTGAGTTTCTACTTACTGGCTCAGTGATCCGAAGTGGATTATAAGAAGACGTCAACTCGGTTTGCATTCAACGGAGGCTGCGAAGTATTCTTTATATTTACTTATATATGTACATTAGAATCTTTAAAGCTTCAACGAACTAGCTTTTTGAGATATGTCGAAGGCTTTGGTTCTCTTTAGAGCAACTCCAAGCATGGATATAAAAACGAATACGTATTCCTTTTCAAACCTTTCTTTTTGCTCCTCTAATCCGTAAACATAATTATAGACATAAATACGTATTTTTATTACTATTTGCAATTGCAATGCATGGGAACTTGGCATCAGCATTGCAATCCGAACTGTCGCCGTTTTATTTGTGTGTGTCAAAACTGACAGGCCATTGCGTAAAGCATACAAGCCTTCAGCGAGCCGCGTCCAATCGGCGCGCCCACGCGGCGGTGCGCCCGCGCAGCCCTTCGAGATTCACTACGGGCTGGTGTAAGTGGTCGGATCGAGCGAGGCAAAGCGTAAGTGCTGAAGAGAAACTCTCACCAAGAGGTTAAGACGGTCGAGTGTGGTGGCGTCCATTGGGAGGCCCTTTATTCAGCGGTGGATGTTGTTAGTTTATTTTGTCGTAATGGGGAAGACACGGACTGTCATGTCGAGAGGTCCGAGTTCGATCCCCGGTCGCGCCATGTAGCAATGGTTTTTTCTCGAATACATTTACTGACTGCTCAAGACCACTAACCTGCATACGCCAAAGAAGAAATTCTTAAACGCATGTGAAGTCTTCCAAACCGCACTAGGCTAGCGTTCTGGACTATAGCCCTAACGCCCTCGTTGAAAGAGTACTCCTGAGCCCCAACAGTGGGGATATGTCACTATTTTAATTGGCTGGGATTTGATTCAATCAACGTTGGTTAATACGTCCCACTGTTCGAAATAGGCCCAATTTTTGTAATAATTGTCGTCTAACCCGTCCTACGCTTGTACCTTAAGTCGGCTTGTCCCACACCTCATTAGGGTCACAGAACATGGCGTATATAAACAAACATGATCGATGGCCGCTAACGGGCCCCTTCCGGCGAATGCGCAAGCGCATGCGTCTAAAACAACATGTGAATGTCCCTATATCGTCGTCTTACTGTCACACAATCGTGTTAAAAGTTGAATGTTTAAGTGTTGCCATATGATAAGGAAACTTTTGATTTTTGTTGAAAATTCTCTATTGTCAATCGAGCAAAAAGTATGTTAAAAGTTGGATGTTGAGGTGTTGCCATATGATAAGAAAACTTTAGATTTTTGGTGGAAAATTGTCTATTGTCAAATTGTATCCCAGATTTTAGAGCCAAACATTGGATAACACTTTTGGCAAGCGATCGCCATCCGCTCCTTCTATGGCCCAAGCTTACCCTTTCAAGAAGTGGAATACGCGACCTTAAATCAATTTTAATAAAACCGCATAAAACATTTCTGTTGGTATTGAACTTGCCTTGGCCGATCAAATAAAAAGACAAAAGAAAAAAGTTATATGCTTATGTGTTCATTAAATTACTAGTACATAATTAAGTTTTATTTATGTCGCTTATAATTTAGTGCTATAATAACTATTATAGGCTTTTGTCTCGTTACGTAAACTTCAATGGGTGATGTACGGGTGAGGGTGGGCCATAAGAGAAGCGGATGTGATAGAAGCGAGTTTATGAGCGGAATTATTAAGTTCCGGCCAATCCCTTCAAAATATGTTCCCCTTGTTTGGCTTGTATACAAACCCCAGGTCTAGTACGAACGGGCAATTTTTTACCAAATTAAATTATATACATTTACATATTTCATGTTTGGTCACAGAATACATATGGTTTGGTCCGAATTACTGTAAGATTAAAAGAGATCGAAAGTATTCGGTGGCAAATGTATCTATGTATACCTAATAGCCTATATTATTGGCAAATGTATCTATGTATACCTAAGAGCGTCAGTGGCCCTGGGGATAAGACGCGGCCTATCATATCGAAAGGTCCGGAGTTCGATCCCCGGTTGGGTCATGTACCAATGGGTTTTTCTCGAAACTTAAGTACATTTACTGACTGCTCTCAAACGGTGAAGGAAAACATCGTGAGGAAACCTGCATACGCCGAAGAAGAAATTCTTAGGCGCATGTGAAGTCTACCAACCCGCACTGGGCTAGCGTGGTGGACTATAGCCCGCACACCCTCGTTGAGAGGGTAGGCCTGAGCCCCAGCAGTGGGGAGTTTAATAGGCTGTTGATGATACCTAATAGCCTATATTATTGGCAAATGTATCTATGTATACCTAATAGCCTATATTATTGGCAAATGTATCTATGTATACCTAATAGCCTATATTATTGGCAAATGTATCTATGTATACCTAATAGCCTATATTATTGGCAAATGTATCTATGTATACCTAATAGCCTATATTATTGGCAAATGTATCTATGTATACCTAATAGCCTATATTATATATAGTATGTCACGCCCTGCGGCTCCGCACGTTGTAAACTCGTAATCTAAGGATGGCTAAGGCGTTCCTCCCCGCCCGTTTCAAAGCCCCGTATCGTGTCCCGGAGTCACGAAACATGTCGTAAAATTATAATTGCGACTAAACGGACGCGCATTAATCACGCGAAGATTGACGCGGCGATTATAATAAAACGTTAATTTGCCGCCAAGTCGCTCGCTCGGTTCGCACGTCGCATGGAGACGTCGCACGTTCAGTATTTTGTCGTAACATGACAGAAAAGCCGTATTTCGTGGGAAAGTACCCTAAATATTGACGAAAACTTAATTTTATTATTTGAAAACTAATTATATATTATGTGGTTGCGCTCAGAGTTAATAGCTCTACATTCCTACCAAGTTTCGTCCAATTCAGAGAGTTCTGGTCCGAAAGCTCTCCTTGTAAAGCGGTCCCTGCACGATCATGCGTTACGTGCTGTCACTCATGCATGACCGTTTAAATGTAGTGATTGACGCGAATGACATGCAAACTACGTGCTGGCCGTTGATTGACAATCGCGCGTACTCTTCACTGTACTAAGTGATTGATAGCAAGCTGAGGGTCCATCATGCAGCATGATAATTCACGTAGACGTAACGCATGTCATGCCGCATGATCGTCTAGGTGCCACTTTAGACGATTTCTTTTCTCTACCTTTATACTAAGTTTATGGTTTCATCTAAGCCAGTCATTGTGCAGCGTGCAATTCTCACGGTGCCACAAGCCCGTCCCGTTATGGAGTTGCTTGCGGCTTGACTAAGCGCTCAGGCGTCCGTTGGGTCAACTCCAACACAGCTTAGCTCTTTGTCTCGCGTGAGTAAGAGAGACGGAATTTTGAGCAGGATTTGTCATCGGACACTCAAACAGTGTTACAACACTAAGGGCTTCTTTCACCGCTTGCTGTTAAAGTCCCAGATACCCTATCTGCAGATTATCTGACAGATAGCGGATTTTGTTTGTTTCACAGGTATTTGATTACCTTAACTGTCAGATAAACTAACAGCAAGATAAAGTGGCTGTTATATTTTTTTTGTCTGTCAGACATTTTATCAGAGATTTGAGGAAACACGAAAATATTTACAGACAGATTTACCTGATAGTTTAGTTTATCTGTCAGCTTACTACTATTACTACTTACTATCGTATACATACTTAGAAACGCACCACTCACCATAAACAATAACTCTATACTAAGTCTGTATTGTTGTCTGTGCTCACCTTCCTTCACCGTCAGCCATTGCTACAACCACTACACTGTCTGTACTTCTAATTAATAAATACAAGTCAATCTGCGTCCATCTTCATTATTTCCATCTCCAAACCTTCACAGTGGATCCGTGTAGTTTAAATGCATGTTTTTTTTTAAATTATGTTTTATTGTCGATTGGATGATAATTGTCTAATGTGCCCAGTGTACCTACTGACATGCAATAAAATATTTTTGATTTGGAGCTTGACAGAACATTTGTTTTCCAAGTCGTGAGTCGATGTCTATGCTTAAAGATTGCTTGCCGCCATAGTGCGCGGCTGATTGATTTTTGAAGTGCTTATGTGGCCTGGTGTGTCCTCACATCCTTATCTAGTCAGAAGTTTTAAGGCCGGAACGCACCTGAGCGGCTTGTGCGGCTGCGTAGCGTGGCAGCTCCGTTGTAATGTATGATACTGTATGGGAGACGTCGCACCGGCTGCGTGGCGTTCGCGGCGCGTGGCAACTGGCAACATACACCGGTGCGACGTATCCCATACAGTATCATACATTTCGAGGTTCAGACCTACCTAACAAGCCGCGATATCAAGATACAATAAAGCCTATATGGTAAACAAGTTATCGATAAAATAGTGTCTACAACAAAATCACTAGAAATATTTTATTCGTGACACCAGACCTTATATGTCCTGTAAACACTCCCTTTGGCTTCGTGGTAGTCGGGTAAAATTGTTAACCTGTAACTACATGGGTCCGGCGTGGGACCGGCCGCGGGCCGCGCGAGGAATATACGCGATTCACGGAACTTGAGTGCCACAGAGAAACAAAATGAACGCTGGAGGAGATAGTCAATCAATTGTCAAGTCCGCCTGTTCATTCATTCCAAATTTCCAACCATTATCACAGAATAAATAATAATAAATACACCATTATCCAAAAATTTCAGATCCGTTTTCTTTTTTAACTATACCTCTAATTAAACTTAATATTTTTCTGGGTATCACAACAAAATCCAAGATTCTACTAATTTACAAAGCTTTTCTATAAATTAATTATATCAACGTAAACATTGTGTAATCCTTCCTACAAACTGATCGTATGTCTTTGAATCCATATGTTTTTTATGTCACTTGTTCATATTATGTTTGTCTGATTCTTCCTTACTCTTTGTATGGGCCCAAACCCTCTTGTGTTCAAAATGATGACCACTCGAAGCGAACTGCGTCGACTCACGCTAGGTGCTAATTTACGAATTTCACCCGCAATTATATGTGATAAAGATTCGCCCGATTTGGCCCGACGGCCCGCGACGGGTCTGCGGGTTAATTTGGCCCATTCCAGGCACGTAATCAGGTTTCGATGGGGTCCTTCGCGTAATCATAATGACTTAAAGACTCCTGTCTTTTGTGCTTACATGTGAGTTAAACTGTACCCCGAGACGTTTGTCTGCACTTTGTTCATTCAGAGAATCTATCGTCCGCCTTTTCAGGCAACTCTTGTAGGCTTTGAAAATTTCTCACGCGACAAGGCGTAGGGGTTGCACGTTTTTAATGGGTGTCAGATAGCTGCTGTCTGCCCGGTTGCCGATTCAGACCGTTAAAAAAGCGAAAATAATAAACCCAGCGGCTAAAAAATACTGAAACCGGGCGACTAAAAAACTAAAAATGGTGTATTAGGTTAGCTGCTTGAATTTGTATTTTTAGTCGCTCAATTCATTATTTTAGTCGCCCGGTTTATTATTTCAGTCACTCGGTTTATTACTCGCCTTAAAAAATACCACGATAAATGTTCGTCAAAGAACCTTTGTCAAACTGTTATGAATTGAAGGGTTTCTTTTCATTTCGGCAGGGGGGGCTCAGCCCTTCCCCTAACTAGGTTCCTGCTTCGCTCGTTTCATCGTTATATCAGCAGGTGATTATTAATCAATCTGCGGAACCAGGTATTAAGTTAGATGTTTATAATTGCCTCGTAAATTGGATTACCTAAAGGTTTTGTTTAATGATCGGCCTGCCAACCCCCGCTCGTTTCGACTGAATCATTTTGAGATTTTGGCATGTCTGAGTTGCAAATTGATGATCCGTTAACTAATAGTTTTACAGGCAAAAATAATAAAAATATTCGAACTGGCTTCGCAACACTTATTCTATTTAAATAACGTTAATCCCAGGTCGTATTGATTTAGAAGCTGTCGATAAATTCAACAAAATCATACTAATATTATAAAGGCGAAAGTTTGTAAGGATGTATGTTTGTTATTCTTTTATGCAAAAACTACTAAACAGATTTTCATGAAACTTGGTACAGTGATAGCTTATAACCTGTAATAACATATTATATAATACTTTTTAACGCAGACGAAGTCGCGGGGCGTCCGCTAAGGAATAAAACGCGTACATAGATGGCGCTGTTTCACAATGTATACGGGAAAACTTATCTACGCGCGCGAAGCTGCGGGAAAAAGCTAGTACCTTAATAATTATAACGTTTAGGGCCTCTTACACCGCTTGCTGATAAAGTCCCAGATACCCTATCTGCAGGTTATTTTATTTTATTTTATTTGGAACACTTACAGCTAATATTTACGACTACATACAATACTTAACTACATACAATAGTTATCTGACAGATAGCCTATTTTTTTGGTTTCACAGGTATCTGATTGCCTATATCTTATATATTTTATATAGTCTATCACACAGATTTATCTGATAGATTAGTTTATCACTAAGATTACTATCAGTAACAATATCAGGAAGTGGTGAAAGAAGCCCTTAGTAACGTTTCCTTTCAAGGTACGAAACCCTCGGTGCGCGAGTCGTGTGCAGTAGTGTATTGTACCTATTGTAAAATCATAACACAACAGTGAACTAAACACGCTCCCGTCGTCCTTGCCCTGTCCTGGTCTCTGAATTAAGGAGACAAGACATTATCATACAACGAGCGCCGCCCGTCGCGCGTCGCCGAATGACAAATGTCGCTTTAAGTGTCCCCCTATCAGCGGATTGAGATACGCAAAGCGCTGGGAAAAGTCATGAAAGCCTGCGTTCGTGCACTCCACAAGCGAATACTAAGAATTCATTTTTCGGCGTATGCAGGTTTCCTCGCGATGTTTTCCTTCAAAGTTTGAGAGCAGCCAGTAAAATACACGAGAAAATCCCATTGCGTGGCCCGACCGGATCCAACTCGGACCTCTCGCCATGACAGGCGCGTCTTCCCCACAAAACCACCGAAGCTTACTCACAAAATCTAACTGCTCACAAATACATACAATATTTCATTCAAAATGCTTCACACACACAAACGAGGATAGGCACATACACACATACGCACACACATTCACTGATTAATACCTACATGAAATACAATCGATTTTCATCCAAAGATTTACTTTGTTCATTCCCATAGAATAGTCGTTCGAAATAAAAAACAGGGTCATCAACTGATAGTTTTATTCCAATTTCACATTTTTATCGCGACTTTATCAGTGTTTTTAGTGCCCGTAGTAACGTTTTATCACACTGTCTAATGTTTAGTATTTATTGCATATCTATGCAACAATTTTCAACACCGCTCCTCGCTCATGACTCGGCCCTGGCTTCGGATTGATGTATGCGCGTGCGCATCCCGTACACCCCTCGTTTTTTCGTCGAGCCACGTAGGTGGGGGACCTTTTTATTATATTACCGTATATGTAATACGGCCCGCGAGATAAGACGGAGTCGGGGCGCGTCTATTGTCTGATTTGTTATATTTATTGTTTTCCGTGGGCAGTAATTTGAAAGTCGGGTCGGTTTTTTGTGCGTCTGTCTGTCCCGCAGCCGCAATTAACACAATGGCCGGGGGTGAGCGGAAAGAGTTGGCTTTTTGTGTCTACAGAAGTGATTTGTTACGATTTGGCTCTGCGTCCTTTTTTGGTGGGATGAGTGATGAGTGGGCTCTTAGGGGTCGTTCACAAATACGACAAGACGTTACGACCCTGTTACGGAGGGGGATAAAGGAGGGGTGGGGGGGGAAGAAATATCACTTTACATCCAATCCAAATTCGGCGTCAGGAGTTGTTAAAATTGTGACGTACTTAACGCAAACCTTAAACCCCTCCCCCCACCGTAACAGGATCATAACGTTGGGTTTAAGGTTTGCGTTAAGTCACGATTTTAACAACTCCTGACGCCGAATTTGGATTGGATGTAAAGAAGTGATATTTACATTGATCATAGTTTTGTTTATTTTCAATGTAACATTACACTTTTTTGTTTCTCTATTAAAAACTGAAATTATTGTTCTTAAATGTAAGCCCAAATCTTTTTACAAGCACCCGTTAAAGCTTGATGTGCGTTTAGAAAGACAGAAGGCAGACAATAATTTTAAAAACTGTTCTAACATGTTCAGTTGCTCATTTTAAGTCGCCCTGGTTGGTTTTTTCCGAATATATTCAATGTACAGACTTTTTGGCCTTTACGATTGTGCATATTGTTTACTATTTTTAAAATATCATGTTTTTGTCTTTGTTCCACATTATGTTGCTACTTTTTATTATCTGCATTGTTGCCTCTATGGTTAGGCACAAGAGGTTGTGCGCTCTCTGGCCAGTCTTGCACCAAATTTATTTCAGACCATTGCTTGTTGGAATTAACATGGCGGTCGGATATCTAACCATTTTATTTCCTCGGTAAAGTAAAGGTTCATTTACATATAACTAAAGCGGGGACTACACGGTGCTGTTACGTTAGTAATTGAACACGACACGCTCCGGTTACACTACACCAGTGTACACGACACGAACGACCGACGGCGCGTCGCTTACACGACATTGCGACTTCCTTGTACAGTGTGCAGCTAGCTTTATTATATGTGTATACATACGGACTTGTTGGGAAGGAATTAAACGCAAAGTAAATAGATTTCTGTTGACTATAGATTCAGAAGTCAGCAAAATATGTTTGTAGGTACCGCGAGTTGTCCGTGGTAATACCGACCAGTCTGGCAGTACCACGAAAGATTAATTTTCACTGTTGTACTTTGAAATTTAATTTATGTGTATTTTGTACTACGGAAAAAATAAATCTCACCTAGTGCCATAGACTGGTTGTTAGTAGTAACACGGGTGAGTCGTGGTTCTTACGCAATGAGCGGATAGGTCAAGTTTAGTTTTCATAAAATTTCTCCGAAATTTTTTTTTTCACAAATTTCCACAATTTTTCAATCATTGCCAGGCAACTTACATGGTCCCAGTTTTTATGGCATTCTTATTTTTATTTGTTAGTCCGTTACCATACCAATGTTTTTTTTTTGTTTCAAGTGAGTTCTCTTGTTACTGCAATTGCTAGGCAAGAAACACCTCAACTGTCTCCCAAGTAAGTAGGTATTTCAGCCGCGGCCGACCATGCATTTCCTATACTTATGTTTAAGATTCAGGAAACGAAATAATAAAGAAAACATGAAGCAAAATTATCTGTCATTTGTATGGGAATGCCAGTCCATATTACAGATGTATGAACATTGCATCACGCGGGGATTTTTCAAGGCACGTTCACGAATAGCTTTATTTTTATCATTTGGACTCCAATAGCCCAGACGCAGCGTAGGCAGGCCTCCCTAACCGAAGTGGACCGAAGATCTGGTGAGGGTCGCGGGACCCGGCTGGATGAGGTTAGCGCAGGACCGGTCGTCGTGGAGATCTTTAGGTGAGGCCTAGTGGACGTCTACAGACTGATATGATGAGACAATTAAATTCAATTCAAAACACTTTATTGCACATTTAAAAATTACAGACGAAAACAGATACAGTAATGTACATCTAGGCGGTCTTATCGCTAAGAGGGATTTCTTCCAGACAACCTTAATGTACATATACTCTCCCCGCTCTCTCTGTCTGTTAAAGTGAGTGAGACAAATGCACCTCTGTCTGCGTAGTAAAGTGCACTGATTCGTCTCGATACGGAAACGTATCGATTTTGGATCACATGTTTATTGCCCTTAGCTTGCAACATCGATTTCCAATGTCTACCTATCGCACTTTCTCCCCATTGGCGCTTACAACTATATTTATATCACCATTATTTCGCTTTTGTCCATTTTAATGCTATGTATATGGAATACGTGCGTTTCATTGAATATATTATTATGGTGCGCAGCAGTGTATCGGCCAAGTTCACTGGAATAAAGTTATATTCATTGTTTTATAATTTTGTAATTACCGATTTGAGATATGAATAAATATATCTACAAGTGCAAATACACAGGCGAGCCGCTATTGAGTATATTATTGATAAAAGGAACTCGAAAATAGGCACTATGTCAGTGTCACGTTTAAATGTAACATTTCAGCTATTTTATGTTTAATTAACATATCATCATATATTTCCAGATATTTTTATGTCCAGTTGGTTTAAAATAGTTCTTTTCTAATAAGTGCTTTTACCAAATTTACAATACCTATCTAAACGACAAAATTAATAACATTCTTCAACTAGCAAATACCACAAGCTTCAATTACTTTGCATCAAAATCACAATTAATAAAAAACATTGCAGAGTTTGTTAGATTCATTAATACTGCCTTTCAACTTTTTATTTTATTGCTACGGTATAGAAATTCCGCCTGAAAAGCCCGGTGTGCTCGTAAATGAGTAATTTGGTAAATAACTTGGCTTATTTTTACAATTCAGCCTACACCATATTGTAATTTTAAATAGAACATTTATTTTATAAATATGTGTCACTGGCCCAAACTGATTTCGAATTTCGACCCAAAAATACAATTTTCTAACCATTGTCGGACTTGGGATCGCAGCGGGCGGTCGATATATGGTCATTTTCTCGTATCGATAGCTTTTTATTAACGCCATGGCCACGGTGTCCATTACTAAGACGTTTTTATGGTGATGTGGGTGGATTATGGGTCGGCTCATATTTCAGGGTGACTTTTTATTAATTTATTAACATCGGTATTAACGGTGCTCGCACCGGTTTAGTGCATTCGGCGAAAAGAACCGTATGCGTGCGACATATTATCGAGTGGTCATAAAATTGGGCTACTGGTGTTGTTAGAATTAAGGTTAAGCTTGTCGTAAAATGAAAAATGTGTACTAGATTTGGGTGTAGCCGTCTAATAAAAGGTACCGCCGCTAGTTATCGAGCGACTGTCATAAAAATAGTTGACATTTTTCAGCTTCTTATTGCATTGCGTGCTAAGCATATTCCGTGTGGTGATCAGAACAGAACAGAACTACTAGTGACTGTCGTAAGAGGCGACAATAATGAAGGGCAACAGCATTGTCTATCACAATGTGCGTTAAACTTCATTTAATGCGAGCACCAACACGGCTGCAGCGAGTTGATTAGGGCATAAACTTCCCACTGCTGGACTTGGTCCTTCCTTAAACGCCACCACAACCCGGTGGTGGCGTTTAACTTCCGCCCTCTGCATCCAGCTTCTCTTTAGGTTGTCCATGGGCGTCCCCTGGTCCGCGGTCTCCAGAACTTATCTGCTCCGGTTCTGCCGTCGGTTCCGCGACAGCCCACTGCCACTTCAGCTAGCTAATCTTAGTTCTTTGTGGACCTCATCATTGCAGGCGAATAGACTAACTCATTGAGACTAAATATGGTGTATCTATTTGTACTTACCTATTTCTAAAACTCATGTCGAGAATGCCTTACATTAAATTATAGCCTAATTAAAAAGAAAGCTTGAAACGTAACCCTCTCCCATTCCGCCGTGTTATTTATATGAATAAAAATATTATGACCGCGGTTATGGCGTTTTTGATAGGAAACAATTTGGGCCGTCTCCTTGGCATCCGGGCACGGTGGATGTATGTACTATAGGGACACATCATTCCACTGTTAATACACGACCCGTTGTGTCAAAGTAGGATACGAAGTATTGTTTAATAAGATTTCCTTATTAATGTATTATTAAACAAGACTTATTATTATTACTTCTAAACTAATGTTATTAATATTATTAATTGGTACTTGTCATTTTTATCTATCAATGTTAAGTATTAACGTTATTAATGAAAGTGGCATCATTAAGATGATGAACGAAAGGCGACACAAATGAATGTGCGAGTGATAGGAGGAGCCGGGGACGAGCTCGACTGACATACCAGGAGCATATAGAGCGGGTGCTCACAGACGGACATGTGAAGAGCACTCGCGTCTCGCAGTGAAGAGCATGATGAGACTGAGCGATGCCAAAGAGGTGTGTTAGGGTCGCGATACTTGGCGCTCCGTTCCTTCTGCCTATCCCGTCAAGGACAAAGCGTGAAGATATGTACCTATGTATGCAGTTTTATTTGCAATAAAGTGATCGTGGCTCTACCGTATCTCTATACTGCGAATAGTGTTATGTTAAAAGGGGAAGCGGGGGTATAACGATGCACACCATAAAATGCTCCATTGTCGACGCCATAAAATGTTTATGGGTGGAGATGCACTCTCGCCCTAGCTACATCTTAGAGGCTTCCGATGGAAACCCTGGTGGGTGTAGGGTTATGACCAGAGTGAATGGTTCGGTACTAAAAGTATTGTCTGGGTGAAATTAGATACTCGGAATGTCTTTACAACCGCCCATCCATTTAGATAATTGCCTGAAACGGTCGTAGATTTGATTACCATAATTGGTGACAGGTGTTATAGTTGGCAATGATGATCTATAGGTAAGTAACTACATGTCTGTCCTATCGACAGTGAAAAAACGGCGACATAAATGAGTCCAGTCTGATTATGCCCGTAGTCCGATAAACGATGAATTTGAGCTACTTTGAACTATTGGTACTTTTTTCTTCATCTTAGTAGTTCATTCAGAATAGGTCAGTTGTTTTCCTGTAGGTTTAGTTGCTAATATTGACAATTGACAGCGTTGCATCGATCTCACTCAAATGTCATTATTGTCAATCGAAACTCGAAAACTTCAAGGACAACCTCAATTTCGGCAGCTAGATTTTTTACAAACAATTTTATGGCCTTGCTCTGCAGTCTTTTGCCATATTTGAAATATGATAATACAATCAGTGCCGTCTGTCAAGGTTTTTGGAACAGTGGTTTGGAAAATTACTCATTAATTATGAAATTGCACCAGGGTTTGCAACTAGGGGGTAAATGCAACTACATAGGTTATCATCAACTTTTTTCGTCACGAGTGCAGTCCAACTGCGGTTATCGCGCGATCTCTCGCATGCGCCGGCGCCGACGGCAATGAACTTGCATCGCGCGTACACGGTACGCATGCGCGCGCTCAAATTTGGTGCGGGCGCGCGGGCGGCGCCGGCGCAGCTTTTGATATCAGCTGTGTCGGCGCTCTTTTTAAGTTTTTGGTGATGCGTACGGGATGTTAGTAATAAATCAGGTGCGGCAGTCAAACAGATACAAATTTTTTTGTTTGTCGACTTCTGCAGTTTATTAGAAAAGTTTGACTTAGGTATGAGTGAAATTTGGAATTGGAGTTGTTGCGTAGAGTAGTAAAAAACTGATCATTATATATAACACTAACCAATAATCTACCGTTTGCCCGGTTCAACAAGTTATGGGCCAATAACTTTTGTATTGAACGGGTAATACTTATTGTGTTTGTAGTCTGATTTATTTATAATATTTTAATAGTTTATGTAGGTATATCTATGTCTTTAATATATTTATGTATATAATATTGTGTATTTATTTTATTAATAAATTGTACCTATTTATCAATTTGTAGTGTATGTAGCTACCTTTTATTTAATTACTGTTTTATATTAATATATTGTTTAGTTTAAACAATCTGTTTTTTCTGCGCCTACCACTAATTTATCTGCATGGCCCAAAGGTCATCTGGTATAGAATGCCATTGGCATTAAGTTCGCCTTTTGTACAAATTAGTGCAATATAGTTTAAAAAAAAACTTATCGTATAGCTTTTGTGGTAAAAACACTTAATTTCGTGTGATATATAATAATCAATCAATCGAAAAGTTCAATAGAAAAGTGTTTTAAGAAATATAATGTTGGACACACTGTACGATGCGGAGAGTCGAAGATCGGACTCAGTGGCGCGCCTTGGGGGAGGCCTATGTCCAGCAGTGGACTAGTGCAGACTGATGATGATGATGACACACTGTACAGTACATGATGGTCGTCGAAGACGCTAAAAATAAGGGCGAAGGTAGAAGGATGAACTAGATATCCTTCCACAAGAATGGCCACAGCAGACTGGCGACTGAAATCATAGAGTTATGATCTCTTTGGTGCGTGCTCGCGGCTCCTTAAAGAGGCGTAAAAGAAGCATTCTATGGGTGTCAAAATCGTGTCAAATGTATCACAATACTGTGACTCATTCTCATTTTCAAACTCCATAATTTGTATTAGCAACCTCCTCCCGCTACTCCGCTTCTTTTGTCCGCACCCCCCCCCCCCCCCCTGTAAGTGGCACCATTGGTTCCCACACTGAATATGCAAGATGCAGTCTCCATAGGGAGTGCGCGCGCCATCAAAGAGATTCGAACCTTCCTGACTGGAATAGATGGAAAAAGCGAGAATCTTGCCCAGCGCAGCAGCCTATTATAAAAAAAACATTTCATAGCCAATGCAAGTATTGCATTAGGTACACCCTCTATGCTTTATTAACACATTTTGTTGTGGGAATTGTAAGTGGACGTTAAAAGAGTTATGACATGCTTGATTCAGACAATCAACGCAATGGAACATTCCTAGAGAGCTTGAGAAAATTGATGATTAAATTCTATTTTAGTACCTACTAACTGCAAACTCTATAGGCGAAAGTTTGTAAGGATGTTATGTGAGGATGTTTGTTGCTCTCTAACGCTGTAACGGCTGAACGGTTTCTGATGAAACTTGGTACAGTGATAGCTTATATCCTGGAATAACATTCGCTATACTTTTTGCTGCGATAAACTGATCCCGCGGGAAAAAAACCTAATTCGACGCAGGAGCAACAACAACCAGTGATTCGTGTGTTAAAAAAAACGTAATAACGTATATCATGGTGGTAATCACGGTCATCATTAACTGATGCGCGGGCGCATCCATCATCCTCTCATCGAACTGGCCCGTATCTATCACGTGTGTGCCCGTTACGTCAAAAGGCATGTGTACGTAAGTATACCGTTCCTTTTTCGGAATCCTTCACGCCCGCTGAATACCGAAGTCAGTATGTGGGAAGTTTCATCGGATTTCGTTCAGTAATTTGCGAAGGGGGTGTCCACAAAATACGTACGCGGCACAGAGAATGGTGAGTCATGCGTGCTCCACTACGGATATCGCTTTTATAGAGATCGACTTCGAATCGTAAGGGCCCCTTTCCTGTCACGCGTATTTGCGCCCGCTGCGTGCGCCCGCAATCCAGTCCTTTCATACAAGTCTTTCCTGTCATGCGCCCGTGCGCTGTATGAAATTGGCGGCACGCATACGCGCCGGGCCAGGACGCGAGCGCAAACACGCGTGACAGGAAAGGCAGCTTTAGTCGATTCAAAAGCAGATCAAAAATACCTCTTGGGCTTGGCAGACGCGGCAAGATATGCGTTGTCGGTCGAAATTATTCCCCTTATTCAGTTCAGTTAAAACTCTATTTCTTATGTTTTGATGAGTGCGGGGAGAAAAAGAATAATCTGCCATTAAAACAACGAACGGTCACGTGAAGAGCACTCAAAAGTCGAAACTATTTAATTGCATGTAAGTACACTGGGTACATTTATACAACGTCAAATTTTTTATCTACCACCGCTTCAAAGGTGTTAGCGCTGCTGGGAAGAAGAAGCGGCGCAACAAACTTCCGCAACACATCTTTTAAAATCAAGCTTGTACTCGCGGCGACCGTGTGTGAAGAGAACGATGAGACAGAGCGAAGCGACAGAGGTGTGTCTGGATCGCGATACTTGGCGCTCTGTTCTTTCTGCCTGCCCCGTCAGGGACATAGCGTGAAGATATGAATGACTATCTAATGCTAATACTTTGACAAAATAACTATACTATATATTTCTGATTTTTCAACATAATATGCGCCAAGCTAAATGTTATAGTTTTAAAAATAAATGACTTTTTTATTTACTAGACTAGATATTATCTGCTAGGAGTTCATAAAATTTGTAACAATGTGGTATAGTGCGATGCGGTCGACATTAAAAAAGTAATAGCGTTACGTGCTTTATGGACAACCCAAGGGCGTCGACCCCGCTCGGGTTCGTGACCGCCACGCGCACTGAACTCGCGAAAAAACGCCAGATGTGAACGCGGCGCGTTTGATGCGTCGAGCCGCGATACCGCGCGGGTGGCTGCAAACGGTTCCCCTTGCCAAATAAACAGAGTTAAATTTAAAAAGTAAAAAGTTTTAAGTGGACGATTAACGGCGTGTTGGATGTCGGAACTGATTTTATTGTTTTTTGGTTTATTTAAAGATAAATGCGTTTTTTTAACGTTAGCTGTCGCCCGCGATTTCACGCGCGTCAAATTTTGATTGGCCAATATTTAGTTAGGTATGTCATTTTTATGGGAAAGCCAGTCCAGTGGTAATATACTGCAGGCAAGAAGTTTCAAATCTCTTTGGTTTGGTTATTATATAAATAATAAAATTCGACATAGACGATACAATGCCATTTATGATATTTAGTACTATTTACTTGCTTTAGGTCTTCTTTCACCGCTTGCTGATAAAGTCTTGCTGATAAAGATACCTTATCTGCAAGTTATCTGACAGATAGCCATTTTTTTTTGTTTCACAGGTATCTGATAAACTAACAATAATATTAAGTGGCTGTCTTATCTGTCAGAATTTTATCAGCGACTTGAGGCGTGAAATACGAAAGTATTATCAGACATATTTATCTGAAAAATTAGTTTATCTGTCAGCTTACTATCTGTAACAATATCAGCAAGCGGTGAAAGAGACCCTTAAACACCTATATCAAAATCGCTCATTAAATACTTTTTATTAATATTACCTACACCTGTTAGTTAGGCACCAAATTTAGAATTTGTTATGCAAACTAGGCGGTGTTCACAACCTTAACCTCAACTTTCGTTTCGAGTTAGTGCCAATGACCCATTAGCGGCCACCGGAAATTGACCGCCGTTTCGTTACGCCCCAGGAGAAGTTTGATTGCTCTGTTAACTAAAGTCCTCGCTGGTAACCAACACCATACAGCAAAGTCCTCTGTTCCAATTACTGATAGTACTAGTAACAGGTACTTGTTACCGATTTAACTGTGTTAGTCTCATGGTATGTATTATTATTATTCTATTTTTTTATATTTTTTTTCTTAGGAAAACCTACAACAACTAAATTTAAACTAAACTAAAAAAAATTATGTTGTATTGTATTAAATTTCCAAATACAATACAAAATATTTCCAAATACAATACAAAATAATCTTTATTTACTTCACAACTGATTTAAAGTTAGTTTGTGGAGTCTGGAGCCTGAGACTAGGCTACTGGCTGTGTGTGTGTGTGAATAAAACTATTATTTTAGGGGGGGGGGGGGTCTTTCAAGGTATATCCACCCTTGCATCACTGCGACCATTGCTGATCTATTGTGATCGTCGCCATTAGTATAGTTCAGTCCTAAACTTTGCATCCGTTAGGAACTTCAGGACGCTTTTGGCATTGATTTGTTTTACTTAGTCTGAATGGTATGTATTTATATATTTTAGTGTGATGAACAACCTTTCTTTGATAATCATAATATCGTAACTTCTCAAAAGTCAAAACCTACCTACGCGAATTCAATTGTAAAATAAAACGTTTATAAATTGAATTCTACTTGGAGGTTTTGAGAAGTTAATGTAGCAATTCAATTTATGTGCAATATTTTGTCGTCATAAAGGCAAAACCAACTATCTGTCAAGAATACATTTTTGGCATAGAGTTAGGATCTCTTTGGTGGGCGCCCGCGCCCCAAATTTATTTTTCCTATATGATTTTTGGGGTCATTTGGCTCTTAACACGACAATTTGTTGGTATTAATAGTCGCGTCAGATGGCGCTGTGGGATATCGATCAAGAAAGTTTATCGATGAGATCGCACCAGGAATCCCCGCCGACGCCGCGGCGGCCGGCGCCGGCGCCGCTCATACAATATTAATGCACTCCACTCCACATCGCGGGCTATTGCTGGCACCAATTAAATGCTCAGTAATTTGCTCATGGAAAAAACATGTCTAGACTCGGATTGTTTCTACGTAACTTCTATGCGCATGCGCACACTGGATACTTTTAGCCGTGAAGCTGAAAACGTCGTTGGAGGGCGCCTATGGTTAGGGCCCTGTGGCACCCTCTCAACCAGGAAGGTTCGAATCTCTTTGGTGGCGCGCGCACTCCCTGTGGAGACTGCATCTTGCATATTTAGTATGGGAACCAATGGTGCCACTTACAGGGGGGGTGCGGACAAAGGAAGCGGTGTAGCGGGAGGGGGTTGCTAATACAAATTTATATGGAGTTTGAAAATGAGAATGTGTGAGTGAGTATTCTGATACATTTGACACGATTTTGACACCCATAGAATGCTTTTTACGCCTCTTTAAGGGGCCGCGAGCACGCACCAAAGAGATCTTAACTCTATGTTCTCTGGCCACACTATGCAATAACAAAATATATTGTTGCTATGGATATGCCATAGCATATTTCGCTCGCGGCAAACGGTGGCAGTTGGGTAGTGCATACTCCCAAACCGGGGGGGGGGGGGGGAATTTCAGCTTTTTATCGATTTTAACGCCGTAATCAAAAAGCAGCTATGAAATCTCCGATCGCCGATGCTAAAAGCATAAGTTTAGTGTGCGCATGGCCTATAAGTATAAAACCAAGTTGTTTTGCCGACCGTGGTGGCCGTGTCGATGTCAATCAAATGCCAAAGGATACATCGGTTAGTACCAGCGTTTCGCCACCGGTAAAAAAAGTTTGTCGCACTGTCCAGAAGTAAACATTGCCTTGTATGTAAGTTACGTAAGAGTCCATAGAAATGTGGAATGAATTGAATAGAAACAATGCTTAGATCAAGAAATATTTTAGGCACGCCATTTCTACGAACAAGTTAATTTATTTTTATTAGTATAACAATCGGGGTGTCACATGTTTTTAGGACATTATGTGATATGCAAATAAACGAATTATTTTGATTTTATTTATTTATTTATGTTCACAGCATAGATACATTAGATAGGTACTAATTATAATATTCAAATAATATAAGTTTCAGGATGCCAATTACGAAATTAAATTAATTATACAATTAAATAAAAAAATTAATGGAACAGAATAAAAAGAGACATGGACGCAATGAATAAATAATAAGAAAAATAACAAAACAGAATAATTAGGTAACGAGAATTTGAAAAAATTATATGCAATTTATCACAAAAAAAGTAAATAGATACCATTATACTTAGTAATGTGTGTGTGTCATGTGGTGGTGTGGATGGGATGAAAATATAACCTCTTTAAAAAAAAATCGTAAAAATTTGACTTCGTTAATTAATAATTAAATGATCTCAACGCAACTTGAGATCGTCGTACCAGCGGCGCCATTCCCCGAGAATTCAAAGTGGACCCGTGAAATCAATTTATTATCAAGCATGTGACATTAATGACGAATTAACATGTCGAAACGGAATCATTAAGGCGTGTGTGAACCAACGACTTCCGTTCCAACGGGCATAGACGTCTGCTCGATTCAATGCCGAGGCATTATACGCTGATTACATTATAACTGCTCGGCTCCCGCCGGCGATGGCGTAATGAATTTAAATATCAACGATATGTCAGATTAAATTAGGTCTACACGATGGGCCGTCGTATATTTAAGTAATCACATTTACTTTCTTATGTCTTGATTATCTGCAGTTAACTTTTAACATATTCCTTACTACGGGTAATTATAAACGCGAAATTTTGTACCATGCTTGGGTATTTGTTTCTCTACTTTATGCATGAGCATAAACGATGGAACAGATTATGATGAAACTTTACAGTATTATAGATTATACATCAGAGTAACACTATCCTACTAATATTATAAAGACAACAGTTTGTAAGGATGTTTTAGTTTAGTCTTTCACGCTGTAACGGCTGAACGGATTTTGATGAAACTTTGTACAGTGTTGCTTATATCCTGGAGTAACATATAGACTACTTTTTACCGCGGTGAACTGTTCCCGCGGGAAAAAATATTCCACGCGGGCAAAGCCGCGGACAACAGCAGTAATTCGTAAAGATTATTATGTCAATTGGCCAATCCAAATTTCACGCGGGTGAAGTCGCGGGCAACAGCTAGTCATCAATACATCTGGAATCTTGAGAATCTGAAACACGATTAAAGTTACCAGGAACTTTTAACTGGCATCTGGAAAAGAATGTGGGTTATTTTGGATAATATGTCGTTATGAACTGATTCTATCTCCATCAAGATGAGAAAAAAATGAGGGGAAGCTAAGAATCGAGACAAGATGGTTGTGACCCAGATTGTCCGCATGTGGAGAAAAACCAGCTTCGGTGAGTTTCTATTGGCTAGAGTGGGATACACAGTTCTTATTTCTCAGAGGAGTGCTGACGATCTAATGTGATAGATAAGGTAGAGGTTTGGCGGCAACCATGACCATAATGGCGAAATAAACCTGATATTAAATAACCCAAGTTCGGATGAGGCACGAGCTGTGTACGATTTCGCTAAGCGCTGTCTGCCAAATCTTCCGAAGGACTTGTGTTCCTCTATGAGACTGGCATGGACATCAATAGTCCAAAGCCTCGTTAAAAAAGACTATGGTGTCAGATCACAGCTGTAGTGTAGAGGTTCTGAGTTATAATCATAAGTATTTGTCTTTTATCGGTTCCCGTGGCGCCGATTTGTACATCTGATGATGACATCCTACAACATCCACCGCTAGACATAGGCGAACCCTCATTCTGTCGTAAGTACAAAACACCGAAAGAACAACCATTACCGGGTGCGCAGACTCTGCCAGGAAGCAAGGAAACCCCGTAGCACCTTCTGGTAATAGTATAACCCACTGATGTGTAACAGAAACACCCATCTGGACAACTACCCACTTCAACCTGATGAAGTAAAACAAATCAGTGCCAAAAGCGTGCCGAAGTTCCTAACTGATGCGAAGCCGAGCACTGAACTATAGTAAGGTGTCGATCACAATATACTGATTGTCGCAGTGATACAAGGGTGGGTTAAGCCTTGAAAGTGCCCCATCACAAATAATAATAGGTTGGGAATGAACACGAATCTAATTTGAAATTCAAAGACCCATGTGTCTTCTTCGTGTTGCCTTTTATAATTGATGCCGCCCATCAAAGGCGCGGCCTACTGCCACTGAGAGTCGTCAAGAGAAACACTTTTTTGTCGCGTCAGACCTAGTGTCCTACTAGCCGTCTCCCCCCGCGGGGATCTGTTGAACCTTAGCGAAAGGGGGGCGGAGGAGGTCTTTAAAAGTTTTTGTAGCAATTCACCTAAACAAATTGCGCCTTTAGCAGTAATAATTAGAGGTCGCCTACTGACTTTCTACGCAGCTATCTGAGCAGAGGCGGCGCGTTTGTTTATTTAACCTGCCACACATACTCGAGTACGTGCAGAGATGGATTTAGGTGGGGGCGCAGATTTTCGGGTGCTATAATTTTATTGGTCGCTAATTAGAGTATCTCTAAGCAATGCCGTACTTATTAATGCTTTTTGATTCGAGCTTTAGAGTTTATTGAATGATTGCTATTGAGGATTTATACACGAAGATCTGTAATCGGTGATCCCTCTTCAGGTTCTAAAATCTGTCTTATCAGCCAAAACTGAAGTGAATCTGTAAGTATTAAAGTGTCTATATCAATAAAACAAGGTCATCGATTACTTTGTTGTGAAAAATTGTTCCTGATGACCGATTAAGGCTTTCGTGTACCTCCTTCACCGCTTTCAACTCCCAACTATTACAACTTCACTTAATTGTAGTCGGAATTCTAGATGTTTCATTCAAGTACACACATAATATGCAGATCGATCGTAAAAAAACGATCGAAAATCATAAATCTCGTTAGAATATAAGCGCCCAAAAATTTTCGCTCTGATCTAATGCGCCCCACTGAAACCGGCCCTGAGTTTTCTGTGCAAATACTTATCATAGGTAAATAAATATCCCAGTAATGTTATTGCAATGCGGCAAGCGACTGTCGTGTGCATTTATTGTTAACATGTGACGTTTCGAAGGGTAATCATTCGCGTTCACAATCTCCAGGCGTATTGCATCTGCCATATAAGTTTGTTGCATTAGGATATTAAATACTGCGTGCGGTCTTTTCAAATCAATCAAATTCGGCTAGTTTGAGCGACGATACGTTCAGTGGCGCGCCTTGAGGAACTATGTCCTGCAGAGGACTTATACAGGCTGATAATGAGACGCGAGCGTTCTTTGTAAGTGTTTATGGATTTTGTAGTCTATGGCAAGATAAGTAATAAGCATTCTTAAGTTAATGCATACATAATGGATATGACTTAATGCTATGCGTCGCCCCAGAGCGTCGCCTATAAGGCTCATTTCACACTGAAATATCTACGACCGGCAGCGGTAGCGGCTCGCTGTTTTGTATTTTTTTTAATGACTCCTTGGTGTAAGTTTTTCTTTTATCACAATAAAATTTTGATAGTTGGGTATAGTACAAGATAAAATAATATCCGCGTGTAAGCCCCGTGGGAGACGGTAATTAACAAACTGTCAGAAGTCCACGGAATGGTAATGACGGGAAAACGTCATTTTGGATTAGAACATTTTTCAGATTTTCATATAGTTCAGGGACATTCAATAACTGAAACATTTGACCTGACTTTTTAAAGGGAATCTTGATCTGTTTTGACTTTGAAAAATGAATTATCAAGGATATTTAAAAGTGTAACGACTGAAATATAAAACTTGTGTTTCCGTTCCAGTGCGAATTGTCCTTTAGAATGTGGCTGTCAAAATTTGAAAACTCCGCAGAATGTGGACGTCATTTTTTGATTTTCGAGAAATCACTCATACCTATACATATATATACGTGATAATAGCCTACAGGACGACACCCAAACGGGTCGCGTCACATTCTGCAGACAATATTAATAAAACCCGATCGGGTGTTTTAACACTCTGAGGGTTATAGACTTACCAAGTTATCTGTGAACAGAAGGGTGGCTCTGCCATCGCTCCATGCCCGTCATTCTATCGTAAAGAGAGATTCACTAGAGAGCGCACTAAAATAACAATAATAATCAGAGAGGGACACACTTATTACAAAAGTGGTAAGAGTAAGCAAGACAGGTATAAAATCTTCTATCTCTATCTACGTATGTGAATTTTTTGTCCAAACCACAACCCGACTGAAATAGATAGTGTTTGTTCAGTTTGACCCCGCCATATAAGAAGCGTCTTCTCAAATTATTGGGGTAATAGACTATTGCTATTTCTGACGTCCGAATGACATTCTGCGTAGTTCCTGATTCTGCCACTTCACAGATAACTTGGTAGGTCTATAATAGCGCGATAGCTAATCTGCCGTGAAATTTATAAACGCAGTAAGGACAATTTGACAGTTTTGAGTAAAACATGTTTGAAAATTTGATTTTACGTTGTGTTGTATGGTGGTTTGATGTTTATAGTTTTTGTTTCTCTCACTTCTATTACACGTAGCGAAAAACGGGTCTTTGTTTCTGAAAGATCTCATCACAACGATGTCGAATATGTAATAAAATTATAAACGCAGTAAAGTGTCTTACTGCGTTTATAAATTGCACGGCAGTAATGTCAACCTGCCACGCTATCTGTCAGCACTTATTATTATCGATCAATCAATCAATTCATGCTATGCTGCTATGTCGTTCAGAATTAATTGCCGAGACATCATTGGCCGACGATGGGATTGTTCGGGGATATACGTTCTAGATTACTTCCTGTTAATCTACATGCTGTATATGGTTTGGTTCTTTGAATAGCAGTAGTATTTGATAATTTAGCATGTTTATCTTTCTCTACTATTCAATTCAATCCACATAAAAAAAGCGAGACATGTTTACAGTATGTTTAATCCTAAGTGACACATTTAGTTATTAGATAGGTACCTATTCTATTAATAGAATAATTACAGAAAAAGTTAAACTTTTTGACGTTAACTTTCGACGTAGCGTTCATCACTTTCCTTAATTCATGTTTTTTTAAGTTGACATCTTTCTAAGGGGCGGGAAATTAATTTCTGTTTTTGGCAAATCTTCAATACCGTCTTGTACCTCACCTCAACATGGTCATAACACAGCAGATAGACTTTCTTTAACTACGTCTCAGATTAGGGTTAGAGATCACAGTTTGGCCCGTGGTTGTTTGCGGTGCCGAGTGGCGCAGGGTCATTTAGCCGCGCCTGCGCCTGCGCCGTTAGCCGGCCGTTTCTCACGCCTCTCAACAATGCCCTCAGCAAATATTGCACACTTAGACTTGGACGGGAGTTTGTATAGGAACACACTGTAAATGGAGTTGTCAGCCTACATTCTAAACTGAAGAAGAAGAGCGTCAGTGGCGTAGGGGATAAGACGCGGCCTATTATATCGAAAGGTCCGGAGTTCGATCCCCGGCTGGGCCATGTACCAATGGGTTTTTTCTCGAAACTTAAGTACATTTACTGACTGCTCTCAAACGGTGAAGGAAAACATCGTGAGGAAACCTGCATACGCCGAAGAAGAAATTCTTAGGCGCATGTGAAGTCCACGAACCCGCACTGGGCTAGCGTGGTGGACTATAGCCCGAACGCCCTCGTTGAGAGGGTAGGCCTGAGCCCCAGCAGTGGGGACATTAATAGGCTGTTGATGATTCTAAACTGATACACTCATTTTGATTTCGGTTATATTCGTCGGATTATTGGCATGAAGTCATCTGCTAAGGAATAACCGTAGCATTAGCTATCATCATAATCATTACATAGGTAGTATTGCGGTTTTCACTCTATTCAGATAGTTTCTTCCGGATGGTTTATAGGTACTTATCCCATGCGGGCGAAGCCGCTGGTACCAGCTTGTTTAAAAATAAAACGTAACTAGGGCAGCCGGTCCACCAGCAAACAACAGGGGCGGAGTGAATATCATTCACTCTCTTTACACTCTTGAAAGACAAGTGAAGCCTCAACACACTTCGTAAAAAATGTTTAGGTTTAGATCAAATATATCATGATTCATGATCATCAGATTATTTCAATCGTATCTAAAAGTTTATAGAGCAATGGGGTACCATGGACCACTTCCGAGTTCATCGACATTGCCCCCTACCAGAAGTGTCGTAACCGGATCGCAACAGGATGGGGCCGGCGGCGCCGTAACCCGTAACGCATGAGCGACCATGTTGGATGTCGTAAGAGACGCCCTTCACCTTAGTGACGTACGGGACGATGACCACATTGCATGATCGTCCATATTAAGGGCAAGAAATCACTAAATCCGTAAAGCAATGTTTCATATTTGTATTCTATTAAAATTTGACCTTTCCTTCAACTTTTCGAATTAAATTGACCACTTTATTGGTTCAAAGAACAAAAGCATTGTCAGCTCCTTAATGTCATGTCGTGATTAATGAATGACTTGCGACCGTCATCGGCGCCAGGAGTAAGGCTCTCGTGATTGGTCGCAAGGTTGTCTCAAACAGATATGTATGACGAAGCAAATTCGGCTAGTATTTTCGTCATGCATGACCTGGCATTTTCGGCAATTGGTATATTTTCGTCATTACCAGGCGCTTACAGCAACTGTCATGCACCGATATCCTCTTAAGAGATGTAATTCCTGGTGTTACTGGCATGTCATGATGATGTTTCAAGGTTATTGATTGTTTGGTTCTTTATTTTAAATTGTATTGCCTTTGAAGGTTCCTCCATTACTTCCTTTTCGTCTGTCGGAGACGCCATAGCGTTTTCTTCCGATGCAATACATTCTGTCATTATCTTATTAATCGTATTTATTTTCATTCATATCATAAGTACTGGTTGTGGATACTCTGGCATTATATACTCTGTGACATTACTTAAGTAACATTCAACTCTGTAGTAGGTGCCGACAAGTTTTTGTTATAATTAACTGGGGAACAATTATTTACATTGGTTAGTGCTTTTGTTAACGAATTTATACATTACCTTTTTATTTCTTCCACCTCTATTTTCGTCTAGTACTTCGGCAAAAGGGAACGCCTGAGCATTATTTGCCCAAAAAGTATCCAAAATCCCTTGTTTTATTTTACACCAGCTGTTGCTTGCGGCTTTGCCCGCCAGGAATAAGTATTTTCCCGCGGGAACACGCGGTAAGCGGTAAAAAGTAGTCTATAATAATTATGTTATTCCAGGATGTAAGCTATCACTGTACCGAGTTTCATCAAAATCTGTCCAGACGTTACAGCATGAAACAGTAACGAACATCCGCACAAAATCAAACTTTCGCGTTTACAATATAAGTAGGATTACTCATACAACATGATTTCTTTAGGTATACATTGCAAACAGCTGGTTGCAGTAACAGTTTTAATTTCCTTTTGCGCAAAGATCTATTGTTTCCCCTTGACCTGCAACCTTCTAATTACGCAGTAATTTGCGCCGAAACCTCACATAATTACAGTATTACAGCTGTACATGGCTGTAATGGGAATTACGAGTGTAATTTTGCGTTCTACATTCTTCTTTGGAGCTGATTGTTCGCGTTCCGATTCCGTGTTTGGTTTTCCCATGACCTAGCGTTCCAGTTTAAGGGAAATTGTTTTCTCCACTCGGTTGCGTTATTTGGATCTTTGCTATTGAAATGATGTTGGTTATTGAGATTTATTGCTGCTTGTCCTTCGCTCAGTGATGCGGATTTTCTCGTGGACATCGGTACTTTCCCGGGGTGAAAATAACCGATGTAAAATCAAATCAACAGCCTATTAACATGTCCCCACTGCTGGGGCTGAGGCCTACGCTCTCGACGAGGGCGTTCGGGCTATAGTCCACCACGCTAGCCCAGTGCGGGTTGATGGACTTCACATGCGCCTAAGAATTTCTTCTTCGGCGTATGCAGGTTTCCTCACGATGATTCCATCACCGTTTGAGAGCAGTCTGGTACATGGCCCGGCCGGGGATCGAACATCGGACCTTTCGATATGATAGCAGACGCAGATCTTATCCCCGACGCTACTGACTCTCTGTCTGATAACCGATTTCACTGTCAGTGTCCACGTTTCGGCAAGAATTCGCATTTTACATCTGCAATTGCAATAAAATTGAGTGTAAAACGCGTATGTCACCTAGCGAGGTCAAACGAGGGCCACGCAATGCATGTGTGGGCCGACTGAATGGTCGCGTCGTGAATGGGCCGCTTTATGTCGAAAGTCTGAATGGGCGGCCCATTCAGACGGACAGAGGCACTGTGCGACCTGGAGACCTCGGGAGCGATTAAGTGTTGTTATATGAGTACTTTCCTTTGTGAATTCCAATTGCCATTGCTATCGAGACAGCTGTGCTCTTCTTTGGAGGATTAGAAATTACGAAAATTTACTAAGAATAACGAAATCAAAAGAAATTCACTGATTTGTTTAATTGTGATAAAAAGTGATTGACTTAACGTTCGTTGCAAAACACGTGACAAAATCTATGCGCCGTTTATCAAGCTTTTTTAATTAATTCTATATTTATAATTATAACACCAAGAAATAAAGTTTGTTCTTGAAAATTACTGCTTTGTGGTGTGTAGTTAAAAAAACATTATTTTCTCCTTATAAGTTTGAGGTCTTTAAGATATTTTTAAAGTATTAATAAAACGTAAATGTTTCTATCTTGTCTAGCTAATAATATCGTTTAAAATTATTAGTGTCACGCTCGATAATCGTCACCGTACGAGGTGTCAAGTGGAATTCTCGATGGCACCGCACCAAATAAGGATATTTATTGCTATCAATACATGTAATTAGTCCGGCGACGAGTCACAGTAAAGCAATTCGATTACCATATTTGTTGGAAAATCAGTATTATTTATTTCTAAATAAAGTAATTAATGGTTACAAAATTTAAGTTACAAGTTACTGCGATTGTGTTAAAATATGTTGTACGTCTTTTTCATACATTCCAAGTCAATTTCTGGTGATGAATATCCAGAGTTTGGATGAAAGTGGTTGAGAGTACTCGAGAGAGATTATGGTACTTAGTTAGTTAATCCAATTGGCTGTTTACACCAAAATTGGCCTACTGTCAAAAAATTTAAAATGGTTCTAGAGTTTCAGGCAAACCTTCACTCTCATGGTCACTTGTTTTCGAAAATAATAATAATGTTTGGACAAATTTACACACGGCTGTTTAGTCCCAAACTAAGCCGAGGCTTGTAAATGGGTACTCAACAACTGATAAACATACATAAATACTTTTAAATAAAAACATAAATACATACAAACACCCAGATTCCGAAAACCAAAACAGCGAAAAGTGGTTTACAATTTACTATCAGTTGGCTGTCGGCTCGTTTGCCGCTCTGCATAAAAAAAACAAAACGAACTAAGGTGGAAACTAGAATTACAACTATTCAATGGTTAATACCCGCATTCCATAACCAATAAATTCATTTCTTTCAACAGTCAATTCATTCAAAGCCATTCTATTTGCATGCGCGTCTATATTCTCGTTGACTTCGTCTTATTGGCCACACAGGTGGCCGCGTCTAGACGTCTATGGTGGACTATAAGCCTGGCTGTTTATTTGTTACTGCGACCTTTAGGCTGCGCGTCGCCGTATATTGATCTTGTTGAACTACTCCTAAGTGAATGGTATTGAACGAATGAACGAAATGACCTGTAAGATTGTGAAGCGTAAAGAACATGACTAAAAGCAGATTATGACTAAAGCCGAACATGACTCCCACCTAACAACCCGTAACAATCTTCTAACTGACTTTTGATAAGAATGATACCCCCAAGTTCTATGCAAAATTAAGTCCAAATTGTGCACATAATTTTTATTATTATGTTAATGTTGCTTATTGCACCATTACAACCTATAAAGGCGAAAGTTTGTAATATTTAAAATATTAAAATTGTATTAAATAAAAGTCAATTAGGTATACGTATCAATTAGGCTACAATTGAAATTGCAATATGTAAAATCTCTTTTACTGGCTTTCAGAATGTTAATCACTGTTGTAAATTGTAATTTTTGTGCTGTGAGATTTTCTAATAAATAATAATAATAATAATAGTTTTTCTGGAATGTCTCGGAAACCTTATATAGGAGAGAACATTTCAGAATCGCTGTGTTAAATATGATTGAACAACCAGATGTTTTTGCAATAGTGCCTACAAATACATATGTCAAGAAATACGTAGCATAACCTATTAACGCATTGTGTCAATTTTGTCATTCAATTGGCCTTATCTTTTATCGGTGTATCAAAATGCCCGCTAAGCCTGTCACCACCAGATCGCAGCCGGCTGTACTTATACAATCGTGACAGGTGATAATGATAATAATATTGGCTGAATTTTGATATAAATCGATACCTACTTTTGACATCATTATCACTTGCATCCAATTATTCCAGTAATTACTAATTATTGCTGTAGAATCGTAATCAAATCGATCAGCACCAGAATGTCCAACTTCCCAAAATGACCAATTCCCAAAATGTCCAATTCCCAGATTGTCAGTCTGTCGACTTTCTCATTGGGATTCTCTTGCTGATAATTCCCATGAGACCTTCCCTATTGATTGCCCCAACCCCTGATCTTCCGCGTTCGTTCCTCATCCCGTTTTCCGGACGTTCGCTCCATCTGGCAGAGTTTTCCTCTCTAGCGTTTTTTAAGGCGGCCCACTGCCACTTCAGTTTACTTGTTCTTATCGTGGAGCAATACGCAGGGGAGAAAATGCCATTGTTTATTACATCGGAAGAAAATTTGAACCGGTGTTGCTTTTTAAGTTAACCATAGTTCTACTGTAAATTATTTCAGAATAGAACTTCTATTGTATTGTGTTTAAACTTTCTTAAATATTTCACGGTTCAAAACAAAGTAATGTGCAGACGTTGAATTATAGGTAGAAGAACCTAACGGTCGTTTTGACATTTGAAAATGTAAATTCAACTTAACAAGGAGCAAATCGCTTGTTAACAACGAAATTATCTTACGATACGATGATGGGGCCTGCCTGGACCGCGACACAGCCGAATTCAATTTACTGGGCTGTCATTACATGTTGTTAAGGACATAATTCTGTGTAAACACAGCCTGTCACATCTCACAATAGCATTTCATCATGATCACAGTTCATAAGGGTCACAGTACGACAACTGTTTATTATTATAAGGTGAATAGTGAGACAGCGCAGTGCATCAATCAAAAATATCAATCAGTCAACCAATCAACAGGCTTTTCATATGTCCCCACTGTTGATGCTCTGGCCTACCCTCTAGACGAGGGCGTTAGGACTATAGTCCAACATGGTACGGGTTGGTGGTGTAGCCCAATATAACCTCATAATTTAGAGAGCGACATGCATAATAAGTATAGACAGGTGGGGAAACAGCTTAAATGAATGAGGGCTGATTGCGGAGGGCGGAAGGCCGGCCCAAGCATTTTTTCCATTCTGCATCTGTCCGTGTCCATGTCTTTCCAATTGAATGAATGAATGATGAATGAATGATATTATGAATGAATGATGATTAATTTGTTTGTCTATGACATTCTCTACTCTTTGCCTATAAGACAGTGGCTTTCGTTACAGAAGGCCTATACCTACCGGTGGACGTCAGTCCATAGATGTTTACAAAGATAATCAAAAATTTATAGGCTAGAAGACAAACCTAGTAAGCTTATAAACGTATTCTCGAAACAGAACCACATTCCCATTTTCACCGACACCGCGTGCCTTGATCGCATAGAGTCCCGACTGTATCATAATCACATTGTGCCATAATGTTGAAACTTCCAATTTGCCTTCAACGATTTTTCGATGTTTTACGTCTCTAGCGCGCCGGTCGTGTTATAAACTGCCAGTGGTAGAGGCGCGTAGGCGCGCACCTTCGGTGTAGTGACCGTTGGTGCTGCCCACGCGCAACCGAGGTGTTGCCATATGTTGCAATATGTGTACGTTTTAGTGATAGTGCGCTAAAGTGACGGCCAAACAAAAAAAGCCCAAAGAGATTTGAAACTTCTTGGATTATACAGTCCTGGATACGTGGATAATACAATGAAATCTTGGCGCTCTGATACCATGAAGGTAAAATGTTGGTGTTGCCAGTAGGCGGCCCTATGGGAGTAAATAAAATTCTTTGTAGGGCGACACTTCGACCCCTTTGGGATCTTTTGTGCCATACCCCAGTCCACCAACGGTGCCCCAATCCGTATTTGGTGGACTTCACATACGCTTTGTTATAGAAATTCTAAGCTTATGCAGGTTACCTCCCGGTGTTTTCCTTCACCGAAAATTGTGGTATTATGATAAACTGTACAATAAATTCTGTAAAACTAATTGGTACGGGCCAAGGTTCGAAGCCCCATGAATGTGATGGCTCACGGCTCTAGAGAGCACCTATCTTTTTGAATACCTACTGCTTTTTAGTCAAATATAAGTCTAATGCGGTTTTCCTCTTGTTTCAGGTAAGACCAGTAGAAACGCAGATATTGACGACGGAAAAGCAGAACGCATAAGGCCAGAATAAGAACAGTTTTGACAATTTATTTGCGTCCTTCTTGATGTCACATTACAATATAACCTCTTCACGTCATGTTTGGAGTTGCGGTCACGTTTTCATGTTTCCATTATACGACATGGTGCACGAAGGTAAAGGTAAAAGTAAAGACACCATAACCTATTTGACCTTACGGTCTGTGCTAGACAAATGTACGGTCTACCGCACGTCAGTGGAACCAAAACCAGTATGAACTGGTCTCTCATAGTATTGAAGCTCCCTAATAGGCTAGGCCAGCTCAAATTCAAAGTGTTACCACTGACGTGCGATCGACTGGACTTATTATACTTTTAAGACCGGAGCTCACTACCAAACCCGAAATTTTCAGGTTTCCATAGGTCGCTTGATTTTTTTAAAATAGTTTTTTGGCCACAATTCTTTTAGGCTGCAGCAGACCGAATTCCTGCCCGTGCCATGTACGGGCCATGTTTGTAATTTAATGTATGAATCTGTATAGAATTTGCCGCCACGCGCTGCGCACGGCACGCAATCGGTGCGACATCTTCCATACAGTTTCATACATACTGAGCTGGAACGCGAGCGTTCCCTCGCATGCGGTGTATATTCTTATAGTCTGTTACATTAATAAGTAATACTCAGCCCAAGTAATTAAGACACTCACGCGTCCATTAGCCGTGTAAACGATCCTAACATGTGATCATATACTCATTTGCGTACGTATGTACAGTCGTGGAGAGGAAATGTTCATAATTATTATAATTATTTACGGGTCTTACACACGAGCAATTTCTATTTACCTTTGCCCGACGTTACGACCAGGTTACACTGGCCGTGGTCACGAGCTGACTGACCGACCATAGGTAAAAAGTAGCTTATATATTATTTCAGGATGTAAGCTATCACTGTACCGAGTATCATCAAAATCTCTTCAGCCGTTACAGCGTGAAAGACTAACAAACATCCTCACAAACATCCCTAAACAAACTTTCGCCTTTATAATACTAGTAGGATTGATTATGATTGACAATATGATTTTTCATTACTCATACTCTGAAAGTAGGTCTGAAGTTGCCTGAGGAGCGGGTTGAAAGTAATACATCTCAGCCCTAGAGAGAATCGCTTTCAACTGACAGCTGTCAAATTATATTTAAAAAAAACTAGTACTATTTTGACATTTCTATTGGACCATGTTCCAACTGTCCATACAGCCACTCAATTACAGCGCGATGTAAAATTGAAATAACATAATGTTATGTAATAATTAAAGTATATATGTATATTTTTAAATTACTTTATTATAATTATTACTGTCAACTATTTCTTTAAAATAACATAGATTTGGGCAAAATATTTACAATTTTTTCAATGATAGAAATGAAAAATTATGGCAGAGTAGCTGGCCGGCCACAGAAAAAAAAACAAAGTAGACGGGCAAGCGGCAATCCGATCTTCATTTGTTTTTTCGAGTTGTAGAGTTTTGTTTATACTTCCGTATAGCAGAGATTTGTATTAACACTCATTTTATGTTTTTGTTTTTACTTTCAGTGTATTCTTAATGAAAAGCACAGTGTTTCCCTCGGGTTCAAGACTTATTTAGAGGTCCCTCGAACTATTGACGCCCTCGCTACGCGTCGGGCGCCAAACCCCGTCTCGGTACTTAAATAAGTTACTTTCACCCCTTGGTTAACAATGTACTATTTTTTCTAAGAAATTATCTATTTCCTTTCTAAAATGAGTACAAGTAGGTAAAATTAAAAAGTTATTCTTCTAAATAAGAAGATTATTAATGATGGGTATTGACTTGATAACAGAGGTCATAATTATACACACCTTTAACCCGTGTAATATAATGACGCAACATACATATATGTATTTGATTGTAGTTGATAGCTTATATTGTAGATCGCGATAGCATTATTTCGTCTCTCACCCGCTTTTCAATTACACGGAAAATTGAAAGTACCTATCTACATACTTCAAACTGGTTACCATTCCCTTTCCTCGACTGTACATATGCATTAACAGTGCAACATATGCAATTAACAACATAACATATGCAATTAACAGCCCATGTTGAGCAAATAGAGGCTCGTATATGTGCGCACGCCTCCAATTGAACGCGAGTGTGAAATTATTGCACGCCACCGGCGCGGCGCGAGCACAGTGGGAATATGTGTTCAACAATATCATGTTATTGTTTTAAGCTGTATGTCCGTAAATACTTTTGACAAAAAAAAACGGTTCAATGTTCTCCCAGAACATACTATACAATACACCAATAATTTCTTTATATTTGATCGTTACAAACCAAATGTCGTGGTCAAATTTGAAAATTTCATAGACGATAACGGAACGCATCTGAACCTGTGGCAGCTCCGTTGTAATCTATGAATTTCTATGGGAAGCGTCGCACCGGCTGCGTGGCAACAGACACCGGTGCGACATTGCCCGTACAGTTTCATAGATTACAACGGAGATGCCACGCGACGCGCTGCACGCATGTGCCTACCGGCCTTTAACCGTCACATACATATACGTTGAAAAACATATAGGTTCATCCATAACCAAAAACAAAATAACCGTCTGGTGTGAACGAGACACTGTGCAGTTCATCATCATCATATCAGCCTGTAGACGTCCACTGCTGGACAAAGGCCTCCCCCAGGGATCTCCACGACGACCGGTCCTGCGCTAGGCGCTAACCTCATCTGTGCAGTTCATTGTACCTACTGAAAAATTAGGTGTATCTTTCCGTCTTCTTTTCGTCAATGATCTTGTCTTTTAAATAAATTAGCAGTCATAATATTTATTTGCCTACATGTTTTTCCAACGGCAATTTATCTAGGTACTACTATCCTGACTAACGCATCATGTGGGCGTTGGATATTAGCTATAACCTCCAAAAGAAGTATGGCCGATTTGTATGTGATTAGGCACTTGATTAGAAATATAATAATTGGATCCCGCTTTTGGGTTGAGCTGTAATTGGAACTAATGTCGACTTGATCGTTGCTAACCGCAGTTTTTTTAAAATAATGATTGATTGCTAATAGTGGCTATGCATATTAATTTTGCAGACAAAGATTAAATATCTAAATGAAAATATTACCAAAAAAAAAATTTATTAAAAATTTATTTAATTATTAAATTAAATTTAAATTAAATTTTTAATTTTTATTTATTTTTTTTTAATTTTTTTTTTTTTAATTTTAATTATTAAATTTTTAATTATTAAATTATTATTAAAAATTACCAAATTATTTCTATAACAAATGGCGATAACGATAGTGAGATGCAATCAATGTCTAATCTAAAATGGCGCTAAATCACGAAATCTAAAAGATCGTATCAGCGTGACATATCCCAATAAAGATCCAAGACGGAACTAAATTATACATATTTCAAGCTTCGCACTGCTTAGCGATAATTATTCGCAAGATAAAATCGACGCGGTATTAAATAGGCATTAGTGTAGAATGAGCGAATTAACGAGCTATTCTACCGCTGTTTAACGCGGCTACAGTAAAATAAATACGTTATTTTAATGCTCTTAGCTGTCTGTTGTAGCCTTCGACCAATATAAAATGAATGGGCCGGTCTGGTACTTTCCGAGTAAGGAAATATGAAGCAAAACAATCACAATGTACATAACCCGGCATAATATTATAACTATGTATTATAACATTTAATTAGCACCTAACTTATGTATGTTTTTATATTGAATCTACTTATGACTAATTGAAAATAATACTAGTGACGTAATGTTTATTAGAAAATTAACTGAATATGAGTTTTTTATATTCTTTCGATTTCTTATTAAACGAATTCTAGATATTATTTATTAACAAATCTCGTACACAACAGTGTCAAGCACGCGTTGCACTATCGAGACTGAGACGAAGTGAGTGCTTGCACTTTTTATACGCATAAAGATTTCGGGCGTATGGCCGGTCTATTCATTTTATATTGGTCGAAGGTTGTAGCCTTAAATAAACTCTCGAATAACTCTAAGCGTTTATGGTGCTTTGTTTAGAGTTCATTATGTGCAGATTGAAATCTGTAATCTTTTTAAATCACTAAGAGAGACTAAATTGTTGGCAACTGTGTTTATGATAATCGCAAGTATTAATTATCAGTATTTCTGCCAATTTCTTATGATTTAATCGAATCTAGTGTTCGTACCGGAAATATAGAAGGAAACATAAACTTTGTTAATAAGCTTATGTCATTTCGTATTCATTTCTTGTCGAGTAATCATACCGATTTATCTATTTCCGGCACTTATTCTTAGTACATATTATTTTACGGGACAAATATGAAACCCTTACATGATATCAACCCTTAAATTAATATAATTCAAATAGGTATGTCCTGTTTTACAATAAAATAAAAATAAAATTGTGGCTAAACCCTGATTTTTGCGGCGTTATATTGTCATAGCTATTTTACGGGACACCAACCGTATTAAAAAAGGATTCGTCAATATTGCATTTTTTCCCTCCGGCCGCTACGACAACTGTGTTGCGCAACCAGTTGCCTAAAAAGAAAAAAGAAATTGCTACCAGTTGTTGCCAAATAAGATATTCTATTATTGTTTCACAACTTGTCGCGGCTGCTTTTAAGTTTCGTAACCAGTTGTCAAAAGAAAAACTTCTTGCTACTCAACCAATTGCCGAAGAAACCAACAAGAATAAAAAAAATTAGCAGCAAATTACGGGCTACCATCGGGAAATCCTTCATTGCTGTCAACCCCATGCCGTCGGGTTAATCCTAACTTGTCCCCTCGAGTGTCCAATGTCGTGATCTCGACATAGTTTGAACGGCTTCCATCCACGTCGCGACGCATTCCTCGCTCTCAAGTTACACGGGTGACACGGCGACACCGGTGACACGTGCCAGCTTTCACTTTCCATATTAGACCAGAGTCCCGGCCGCCATATTTGTCCCGTTTCGACGAACCTGGACTGTTTGCTTACGAAACGGGACAGTGTGAGCTGGAATGTTGTACGTGCATGACACAATCACACAACTCACGAGCTAAGCTTAGTAAATTTTGTTAGCAATTACTTTTCTATAGTTTTCTTATATTGTATAATGTTCGGAAATTAATACTATTTACAACGAATGTAATATTTCTGCAAAAAATAAAGGTTCAGTAGAAAAAAATGACATTTTAATTTTCAAATTAAAATTTCACTCCGAAACGCTTCCGGTGTCGTGGCGTCGCTTGTGACGTCACGTTTGAAAAACTCGTATTCGTTTGACGTTTGTTTATTCAAACGTGACGTAGTTTCCTCTGATTGGCATATAAATATTTACCTCAAAAAAGGCGGGGTGTTAAAAGTTCGACCCCTATACTTGTGCGTTTGTCTGTGGCTGTTTGACAAACGTATGAATTATGAACGTGCCCTTGGCAAGTCTATAAAGATAATGAACTAAGAAGAGGCGCCTTGTATAGTCGAATCATCGAGCTAGAATCCGTTATTTAATCTAAACACGTGACAACGAACCGTTGACCGGCCGGCATCCCATTCATGCGAAGGCCGGCGGAAAAATAAACGTGGAACGCAACAAAACGCCGCCGCCTGCGCGCGCGCCGCCGCCTCGCTACCGTTTCCGTTATTCTAATTTTAAAATCACACGCGGCGTCCAGACGCTGCGAATGGGAAATTGAAAGTGAACCTTGGGCCGAAGAAATTGAGTATAACGAGTGCGGAAAAAGAACGCAGCGGGAGACGTCACAATGGGACGCGATTCCAGGGTCGCAGCTAGGAATTTAAGCGCCCCGTGCACGAAACTTTTTATGCACAGCAGGGTGACAAAAATATTAGCTTGCTTGATGATTATTACATTGATGGTCATCGTCGTTTATATTCAAAGTCTGCTATATCAGTTACTGACGAGTACACTATCGCATAGGAAGGCCTAAAACCCTTAAGCTGCCTTTCCTGTCACGCGTGTTTGCGCCCGCGTCCTGGCCCGGCGCACATGCGCGCCGCCCGCAAACCAGTCCTTTCATACAAGCCTTTCCTGTCGCATGCGTGCCGGGCCAGGACGCGGGCGCAAACACGCGTGACAGGAAAGGCACCTTTAGAAGGCGTCGAATAGCTGAAGTTTAGAAGATACCTAACCTAACCTATCTGTACGTGTTAGGCATTTTGTCTTAAAGGCAAATTGATTTTTAGACGATATGATCATAACCGCTACTAGGTATTGTTGTCTCCTGTCTGATAGATGCTGGTATTGATTTTGCACTCTGCTACAGCCCCGTGCTATTATAGTTCTTTTCTGGATCCAGACGACAAACTATAATAAATGGTTTGATCTGTCAAATGGATAAAACGCAACATCAACATCAACAGCTCATCATCATTAAGATGTCCCCACTGCTGGGGCTCAGGGCCTACCCTCTCAACGAGGGTGTTCGGGCTATAGTCCACCACGCTAGCCCAGTGCGGGTTGGTGGACTTCACATGCGCCTAAGAATTTCTTCTTACACGCAACAAATAGTTACAATTCGCCAGACAGAATAACATTAACCAGAATAAAAACATTGACCACAATTGGCGCCTCACTTTAATTGGCGCCCCGGATTGGTACCCCTGCAACGTTCCCTGTTGCGCTATTCCGTTCCTGCCTGCGCATGATTCACGATGAGACAACAGCTTTTGTCAGACTTACTACAGACGTTGCAGGATCTTGAAATTTTGCCAATGGGAGTTTCGCAATGCGCGCGATTATCGTAAAATCCGAGCGCTGGCAGTGACCCATATTGCGCAGGTCACGGCCGGGGATACACCGCTAATAGGGTTCACTAGCTCGTGTGTATCTGCTACAAATCTCACTTTGATCCAGAATGACGCCAACTGAACTCGATCTTTAGTAATTTTCCTCGCTTCTGTCACTTAATCATCATACCAGCCTGTAGACGTCCGCTGCTGGAGAAAGGCCTCCCCCAGGGATCTCCACGACGACCGGTCCTGCGCTAAGCTCATCCAGCCGGGTCCCGCGACCTTCACCAGATCGTCGGTCCACCTTGTGGGAGGCCTACGCTGCGTCTTCCGATACGTGGTCGCCACTCGAGTACCTTTCTGCCCCAACGGCCGTCAGTTCTACGAGCGATGTGCCCCGCCCACTGCCGCTTCAGCTTCGCAATTCTTTGAGCTATATCGGTGACTTTAGTTCTCCTGCGAATGCGGATGTCTCTTAATAATTGAACTTGACAAGGAGACTTTCAGCTTCTCTAACGCATGTAGTATTCCAGAATGTGGTATAAGAGTATATATTTTGGACCAAGAAGTGAAGTAAGGAGCAAGCACTGCGTATGATTGTAATCGCCACCTTACTATAGTTCAGTTCTAAGCTTTGCATCAGTTCGCAACTTCAACTCGCTTTTGGCACTGATTTGTTTTACTTCATCGAATTGAATTGAGTTGCCCATATACATAGGTGGACGGATTATTAGAAACAGGGCAAGATTTACAATCGAGGTCACTTTGAAGCCATGGGTCTCCGTGAAGGATTAATCAGGACATGATCTGATGACGGTCATTGAGAGAGTAGATGAAGGATTCTTAGATCGCTGTAGATATCCAATTGATCATATGAACCGTTTGGATGCATATAGCATATGATTCCTTAACTTTTTTTATTTCATTTCCTTCATTAAGATTTTCATACATTTTGATGCCATTTTGCGGGTTTTTTTCTTCATGGCGATCCTGCTTCCAAACGACTCATCTGATTAGTTGGTTATCTACGGCGATCTAAAACTCCTCCATGTACTCTCTCGCTGACCGCCATCAGATCATGCCCCGGTCAATCCTTCACGGAGGACCATGGCTTCAAAGTGACCTCGATTGTATGAAAATCTTGCCCCGTTTCTAATTATCCGTCCACCTATGTAGGTGTTTCTTTTACGCATCAGTGGCCCAATCCCACAGAAGGTGCAGTGTTTCCTCTGCTTAGCTATTCTCATGCCGTTTACATTTCTTGGAAGTACTAAGTCGTAAAGCATTTTCCTTGGGCGGTGTGTAGGGCTTGAAAGGTCAGCTCCCGCCGCGTGTATGTTCCTGTACTTCCGTTATTTCCACAACGGTGGGGAGATAAGCGCGTGATTTACTGCGGCTTTGATGTGAGCGGCGCGGGCGCACGCCGGAATACCAAATGTCGCGTAGCGCAATGTCCGTTTACAGTTAGTGCGTTGCGCGACTATCTCATCTCGCCTGTAAGAACAGAACACGGTGTATTCTTATCAAACGCCGGCATTCTCAGTGCAGGAGTGATTTGACAGAGTAGACGTAACTAGTTGCTGTAGAAGGAGTACTTTTCTTTATTTGCAACTAGTTGCGAAAGAAGAATTTTATTTCTTTATATTCGCATTTAGTAATAGTTTCCCCCATAACTTTTCCACGCAACTAGATGCAAATAAAGAAATAAAAATCTTTCGCAGCTAGTCTCGAACAAAGAAAAGTACTTCTTCTACGGCAACTGGTTACGAAATGTGGTTGCGATTATGGCCGGAAGGGATTATAGTTATTTAATTATGAGTTTCACAGCGACGCGGATTGTTCCATACGCGACACGCTCCGGGTCGATGTTCTTGCGCCCCACGTATGTCACCGCACCGGGAACCCGTACGAGAGACCCGGGTGAAACCAGCCTTAATATATTATGGCTACGTCCGTGAACCGTATTTACTCTTGCTGTACTGTAAGTGCCTCAACTGCAAGGCGGCAAGTATGGCGGGCATCACAACAAAGGATTCGCTAATGCGTATTCCATGTCGCGCGAGCGCAACGCGGAAACTGAGTTAATACGCGGCTAATATGTACCGTTGCGTGATACCAGTCGGCTGCGAGTCGCATCATGCGCGTGCGCAACTCGACACCACCAGAGATGCGTCGCAGCCGCCGCTGACGATACGCTACCGGCATTTTAACAACACATAGACCACTATGTTCAGGGTAGACATTCCCACCACCACACCTCTCCCCCTGCCACTCCTGTAACACCTACCGGTGAGGGTAGGCGGCTTTCCTGGGACTGACTCTACGCTACCTTGGGCCCCAGACAAATTAATGAAAGAATTAAAGGAAAGAAGTAGGAAAAAGTTTCCATTTCCCCTCTAGCAATTGGGAGTGTAGCAAAGATATGGAGACCAAAAAGGGTAGACAGAATGAACGGAGCGCCAAATATCGCAATTCTGACACACATCTTTCGCATCGCTTTATTCTATTCACACACGCTCGCCGCGGGACGTAAGTACTCTTCAAGTGTCCGTCTGGGAGCACCCGCTCTATCTGATCCTCTCATGTCAGTCGAGCTCGTCCCCGGCTCCTATTCCCTAACATATTCTCTCTATAAATTGGCGTAGTCACTAGTCATTCGTTCATCACTCATTCGCTTCACATGTCCGAACCAACAGCAGAAGCCACGGCCAGTAACTTTTAAAACGCGTATAAATACGTCGTGTGAGCCAGTCTCGCCCACCAGTTGCGGAACGATCGCGGAAACCCACTATGTGGTCCAATAATCACTTTGTACGTCAATAAACAGAACAATGGCATATTTATAGTTATGCACTTGTGACTTGCATGAGTTAGCGATCAGCTGTAGTTGCAAATTGATTTAACTAAAATGTTTTGTTAGGCTAGTTCTACAGTGTTTGCGGTAGCGGCATGGCAAATACACGTGGTTTCCGCCAAGTGGATTACCATTAGGTATTTGTGATGGGGCTCTTTTGAGGCTTACCCAGGTTTTTTATCACTGCGACTATTACTGATCTATAGTGATCGCCACCTTTAATAGTTCGGTGCTGATAGCACGCTATTGGCACTGATTTATTTTACTTCATCAGGTGAAGTGAGTGATGGTTGCCCAGATGGGTGTTTCTTTTACGTATCAGTGGGTACCTACGTGACAGTTACATCTAGTTAGCATTAACGGAAGTGTATGTTCTACTCTCTTTCGTGATATCATCTTGGTACCGAGCAATAATCTCAACATAAAAGGTGTTTACTTAGAAACCGATCAAAGTTGCCCCACTGTGTACTTTCCACTACGTGAAATTGGCGGAATTATTGTGCCATAAACACAATACAAAAGGCCATTATTAAAAATAATAATAATAAAGGAAGTAGGAACTCGTCAAGAGATGGCGTACTCCGTATATTACGGTATTTTGCCGGCCACTATTTGTTATAAAAAAAATGTATCCAAAGACACTTGCGAAACCAAGACGAATTCAACGGCACCTCGCTTTGGGAATCGATCCAGTAGTTTAGGCTCTACGAGGGAAGAATACCACATAATATGTAGTCTTGCATTTATTACGTATGCAAACACACAAACAAACAAACAAATAAACAAAGAAACAAACATACATACTGCTGAAATCATAACCCTCTTCTGGTCTTCGCCGTAGTTGAAGAGCGTAGTCGTGTAATTTTTAGCCCTGGGATGCTCTCGCGCTATTCATGGCATTCGATTCGCTGGTAAACAAGCTTTATCTCATAATGAGCACAACGATCAGCTGTCGACGTAAACAATCGTAAATGGTTTGTTAAGTTCATGGCTATTTGTTGGTATATGTTAATGAATGCGTATTGTTTGTTCTTGGTCTGGTGGTTTCTATTCAGGGTTTGAGACCTAAATAACCTAAAAAGGACCAAAATGGAACAATGCGGACTTATTGTATCGCTGAGGCCTATTCTATAGACGGAAACCTTTTTACGCCTATAAAATTATATTATTATGGTTTTCTCTTTTACATGGTCTACAGGAAGATTTTGCTGTATTTTAAAAGGCATTACGAGAAAAGTTCAGTGTTTTCAAATCAATGAATGCAGTTTTTCATAATATTTTCTATCTATCTATCTTTAAAATTAACGACATGGATCATTAGAACATTTTTTTCTTATTTTCATAAGTTTCGGACTTCTCCATCTCTATGTATAAATCTCATAAGTATAATCTACTATATTATAACTTCTACATAAGTATAATCTATATTCTGTGGTATAATGTAAGCTTACATCTTATCTTTTCATCATCAGCCTGCACTAGTCCGCTGCTGGACATAGGCCTCCCCCAAGGCGCGCCACTGAACCTGATCCTCCGTTCTCCGCATCCAGTCACTGCCAGCCGGCTTACGCAGGTTGTCGTTTTATCTTCAGCAATCTTATCTTTTAGCTGTTTTCATTATATTTTCTTGTATCTTATCTTTTCATCATCAGCCTGTACTAGTCCGCTGCTGGTCATAAGCCTCCCCCAAGGCGGGCCACTGAACCCGATCCTCCGTTCTCCGCATCCAGTCACTGCCAGCCGCCTTACGCAGGTTGTCGTTTTATCTTCGGCATTCTTATCTTTTAGCTGTTTTCATTAGATTTTGTTACATCTTATCTTCATATTATAGCATTTAACTGCAACACAGCCGTCGGCAGTTTAGTTTATTCAGTAGCAAATGAAGCTGCTCGTTAATGCCCTATTATTGTGTGTGCATCGGCAGCTGCGCGGGCGCCGCGGAAGCGAGGTGCACCATTATTAATCGCGTCGCCCACGCGTCGCTTTTGATACGCCGCGGCACTTAGAATACTCCTCTATGATGCGCATGAGTAATATGGTGAGTCAGTAGTGTTCAAGTTCAGTACTTTATTTGCCTTCACGCCTATGGTTAGGTTAAACCTTAACTGGGGAGTAGAAAATTTTAATTTTAAAAATCGTGTCAAAGTCATGACTATTTTATTGCATGTAAGTACACTGGGTACATTTATACAACGTCAATTTTTTATCTACCACCGCTTCCAAGGTGTTAGCGCTGGGAAGAAGAAGCGGCTCACGAACTTCCGCAACACATCTTTTAAAATCGAGTGTATACATAACATTATTTTTGTAAAGGTTGTGCGAGGCTGAAGTAACATTAACACCAGGCATCTTTGTCATTCAAATAATCGACTGTTTTATAATTTCTATACTATTAATTTTCTTTGTTTTTGAATGAGTTGCCATGATGTACAGCACATACCTAGGGTGTACAGTCAGTGTCCAAAGTGGCTGGACACTAGTACCTTGTCGGTCACTCTAAATGACAAGAGGTGTAAATTAGTAATTGACACATTCGCTCTTGACATTATAGTGACAAGGTACTAACTTGACTGGCCTGTTGGCGTAGTGGTAGTAACCCTGCCTACTGCGCCAAAGGTCGTGGGTTCGATTCCCACCCGGGACCAACATTTGTGTGATGAGCATAACTGTTGGTGTTCGGATTCTGGGTGTTTGTATGTATTTAAGTATTTATTTAAAAGTATTTAAGTATGTTTATCAGTTGTTGAGTACCCATTTACAAGCTTCAGCTTAGTTTGGGACTAAACAGCCGTGTGTAAATTTGTTCAAACATTATTATTAACTAAAGTGACCAGCTACTTTTGACGCTGACTGTACTCTACTTTAAAAAATCGTCTTCATTTGTAGTGGCCTTTGCAAAAATGTTTTGTAAACATATTAACGGTTCTTGCCCTCAATTCGCCAACTGCCCCATCCGACAGATGCGGAACGAAGGATTGTAGCGCCTTCCGGGTACCAACGGACCAAACGTACCGGTTGGTGCATACAGTACGCAGTACAGTCCGCCCAATAAGTGGTTCGCCACCCTAACGACGATAATGGTACGCAGGCGCTGGCTGCGACAAAAATATCACCCGCGGCTCACCGATTTCGGAACACAAGACATTCATCGACGGCGACTGACGGTTTTGATCATCATCATCATCAGCCTGCACTAGTCCACCGCTGGACATCGCCACTGAATATGATCACTGCCAGCCGGCTTACGCAGATCATCGCCCCATCTATCGAACGGTTTGCATACAAACACAAAACATGAATTGATAGGTATTGGATGCCGCTCGCATCCCATCGACTCCGATCGCTTCTGACCGCTTTCGATCGCCTCCGACCGCGACTGATCGTCTACGACCGCTTTTTCCCGAACCGTCAATGAGTGTGTCTTGACCTTAATGCCGATAGATCACTCCATTACCATCATCAGCTATCAACCCGTTACTAGTTTTAAGGAATTGCTGATTTGTACCTAATCCTTGTTTGCACGATTGCACACGATTTGGATTTTTATCTGACGAACCGCTCCCCGTGCCTACTGTACCATTCCTATTTGCATCAGGAACCGGTCCCGGGCCTAATAGACCGGCCTATTGTCGTTTCATGTTAAGATCCTCGCTTCCGATAACCGGTGTAACTTTCCAGGCGTGGCTTCAAAGTGTAGAGTGTACAGTAGAGCGACTGAATACGAAGTCTCAGAGCCCTGCGTAATGAGTTCGTGACATGCTGAAGCTGATATTCGAAATGCGAATTTCGAAAACGTCGTCCACACGTTTCAGATTTGTAGTTGCTTTATTTATACTTTTTCTACTTAATGATTCGGTCATCATTTTGTTTTTTTTTTATTGATCTACCTGATTATTTCCATAAATTGCAGAAATCTGAATCCAATAGCTTTTACAAAGTCCGTATTTGCTCGCGAAATCACAGGCGTGTACGCTCCACTGGGACGGAATCCTACTAATATTATTAAGGCGAAAGTTTGTGATGATGTTTGGATGTGTGTGAGGATATTTGTTACCTCTGTCACGCAAAAACTACCGAACAGATTTTGATGAAACTTGGTACAGTGATAGCTTATATCCTGGAATAACATATAGGCTACTTTTTAACGCGGGCAAAGTCGCGGGGCGTCCGGTAATACCTCCTAAGTAAAAAAACGCCTACGCTGTTTCACAATGTGAAAAACTTTCTACGCGGGCGTAGCCGCGGGAAAAAGCTAGTACTCTAATAGTGCGATGAACGATGCGTGCAGCGTCGTGTCCGCTCTGTACCAAGTCTACATACTGTGCCTCACATTAGTAAGTGACCCAGAAAACCGCGGATGAACGATAGCAGCAATTACACGTAACAGAGCGCCGCTAATTAAACGACGAACTCTGTTCTTTCATCTTTCACACGTCGCACAATGCGCCCGCGCACGCTGCCAGCCCTAGGGCTGTCGCGCGGTCGATTCTCAATCACATGCCCATCGCTTTTGCGAGCAACGGCGGTTAAAGGCATATTCAATTACAAGATATATTTTCATATACAGTATCTTACCAAACATTGTGTTATTTTCTATAAAAACATATTTATCATGGACCGACTTTGTATAACAAAAGAACAGTTACAATAACACAGTAGCTAATATAGTACATCTAGGCGGTCTTATCGCTAAAAGCGATTTCTTCCAGACAACCTTTCTAATATTAAAAGAGAGATATAATAAGTCTGTTGAGCATTTCACTTGAGTTATTGCTCTGGAAATACAATCAACAAAAATATCACTCGCCAACCCTACGTGGAAGAAAGCGTCAGTTTTCAAGGCCACTGCTCCACATAGGCGCTCCGAGCCGCGAGCACAATACTCGCGGAAAGTAGACGGGTAAGGTAACAATGGGCGTCGTGTCGCGATCCCACGCTAGCGTGCTGTTACCTTAAACCCGTGGTCAGCGAGCAGTGTTGTCCGGTGCAGCGAAAACTGCGGGACAGGGATACAAAAGAGCGGGACTGAATCTTGTCATACAATCATTTTGCCTTTTGTTGTCTCACTCAACTGATGGATCTTTCTTAATGAGCCACCACACTTAGGCCTTCGCTTTCCTCATCTAGACGCTTCTAGTTACCTTTTTAGGTCATCCATCCGTCTATTGTAATATGATCTCAACATCATCAGCCTGCATCAGTCCAGTGCTGAACATAGGCGTCTCCGCATCCAGTCACTGCCAGCCGCCTTACGCAAACCTCACTCCATCTGGATCGGAATCCCAAACTACGCTTACCCAGTCGTAGTCTCCACTCGAGACCTTCAACATTTCTATGAATGAAATTATCATAAACATCATATATGTATGACTATGAACGATCACAAAAGGAATTTAAACCTATTAAATAAAGTTAATGAAGAAGTAAATCCTGAAAATCGCATTGTCCCGCTGAAATCAGGACACTGTGCAACACTGCGCGCGGGCAACTGGTTCGCGCACAAAGAGATGCGCGTGCGCCGTGACGGCACTTTCTCTCGGTGACCTTTCTAGGGGAATACGATCTTGTATCGACTGACCTCACAAGTGCCTTCTTTCGTACTACGCCCAGGGGTGGACTGAGGAGGAAGCAGAGAACGGGATCATCTCATTGGCTTTGCCAAGTTGATATAGTCTACAGAGGGACTGGAATATCGACCTATTCCTTGATTAAGAGTAAGAGTTTTAACTCAGTGAAAAAGTGGTTCATCCCTGTAAACTGATTGTCAAAATTGAGTGGTTTCTTAATTTGTGGTTTTAATTTATTTTTTTTGGCATTCATTTATCTATCAGCTTTAAGAAAAGTATCAGTTGACTGCCCAGAATAGTGGTTTTTTTACAATTAAGCAATTGTTTTTCATAACAAGTCTGAATATTTTAAAAAAGAATCTTGTTATGTAAAAGTTTTACGTGGTGCGTTTGACTTCTTACGAGGCCCTTTAAAAATGTCCCTTATTCTAAATCCGGCTCTGGCAGCAACCATATGCGGACTCGCTTTCTATTCGCCTTACGCGTCGCAATCAGATAAATGCATGGGCTTAAACAGACCTGGCGACCCCGCGACCTCCACTTACACGATACTAGAGTACAATGCGCGCGCGCAGGGAGGGATGGATCGATCGATATCTCCATTCAGTTAGATTTGGGAGGTTGGTTGATGCTTGGGTTGGTTTTTCTAATCTCAATATAATCCCAATAATAATAATATAATAATCACTTCCCAACTCGGCCTCCAAGAATTTATAAAGCTTCCTATCTCGGTCCCTGATAAACATACCCCGTTATCAAGCGGGCAGTTTGGTGGATAACTAACATCAGTGATGTGCAATACATACTATCCAAGTCTCGACTTTGTATGTATGGGAACTCCAAAATTTTATTTGTGAAAATTGTGCAGTTTCATTGTCTGAGTCACTAATGTTTGGTAGCCACCAAACTGCCCGCTTGATAACGGGGTCTACTGATAATAATAATAATGATTTTTAATTCGGAAAACATTGATCCATAATTTGTTAGTATGCCACACACATTACACTATGTTAGTAGGTATCTTAAAAACTAATTAAATGCAAATTATTTTATATTTTTGTTGATCAGCACCTCCACACAGTGACGCGTGAAGGGGCTGTCAAATCTCTCCGCTATCACCTTCAGATAAATCACAGTATAAAATTTAACTTTCCATTGTTAAAAGTACAGTCGCTACGATATTCGGGGAGATTTATCTGATTGTAAACGTAAACCCTTCCGTGAAACCCATTATTTTTAAAAACTTTGCCTTGTAATTTTTTTTTGTATCGATAGCGTGTCTATCGCAGATCGATGTGGCGACGACGGAAAGAGCGCAAGGTCACGCTCGCATTGTGTGCGCGGGCGCAACTATTGTGGCCGTATCTGTCTACACAGCCGGGAGTTATTGTACTTTTTGCCGCGCATTGAGGTCGCCGATTATTGAATTAGTGGAAAAAATGCAAGCGTATTTAGGACACGGTATTCACGTAGCATTGCTTGCGTTGGATAGAGTGCTGTTTTTGTGTGAACATGCTGTATTTATATGTAGCCCAGTTAGTTTTAAAAAAAAGATTATTTATTATTTACACAAAGACAACCGTCAGTAATTTTTTAAATGTTTTTATAATTATATAAACTGATACTAAATAATAAGATTTGAACTGAACATAAGAAGATCCAATTTGAAGAAACTTTGCTTGGTAGGAAAGGAAGTTTAAACCTGTCTCACGATTTTTTTTTCACCAAAAAGTCCAAAGCAATAAATTACAAATTGCCAAACGTCATCGAGGTTAAAATTAATCCAGAATATTCAAATTACTGAGAAAATAACTGCAAAATTGTCGAATTGATATGGGTGGAGATAAATGTTTAGGTATACCTATAAATAATGTGTTCAGAGAGAGTAAATTTTCCATGATACCCATTAGAGAAAGGGTTTTCTAATGGCCTGGGTGGGTCCACGTTTGAAACGTTGCCTACAGGAGTAATTAGAGTGCAAACACACGGCCACACCTGCGTGTAACGTCTAGACTTAACGTCTGTCTGCGCCTTAACGTTACACTTTCGCTACTGCTTGGCAGTCAATCACTGCTTAATAATTTAAGTCTTTAAAACTTTATTGTGTATAAAATTAGGTTACATTTTGCAGGTGTTATGCGTTACAAAGTCCTCTAAATTTTGTCTTTCAAGCCAGACATTATACAATACGATTAGAGTAACAAATGTCAACGATTAAAATTGGAAAACAATCTCGAAAGTCAAATAAAAACAATGTCAAAAGAAAATTTTAGAACTGGCAATCAAAGTGTAACAATTAATAAATGTATAGATTTACAGCGGCGGAGAAATTCTATTTGTTCTAATAAATCCACAATTATTGCACTCCATTTAAAAATCTTTTTATTTTTAATAAATAATTTTATTAAATTAAATTAAAGTGCACATCAAATAAATACTTAATTGTAGTGTAGACCAATAGAATTGACGGCCGTTTGGACAGAAAGGTTCTCGAGTGGCGACCACGTATCGGAAGACGCAGCGTAGGCAGCCCTCCCATAAGGTGGACCGACGATCTGGGGAAGGTCGCGGGACTAAGCTGGATGAGATTAGCGCAGGACCGGTCGTCGTGGAGATCCCTGGGGGAAGCCTTTGTCCAGCAGTGGACGTCTACAGGGTGATATGATGATGATGATGAGACCAAATATACCCATTGCCCACACCTCACAACCACATCGCACAACCTTTACAAAAATAATGTTATGTATAAACTCGATTTTAAAAGATGTGTTGCGGAAGTTTGTTGCGCCGCTTCTACTTCCCAGCTCTATATAACACCTTGGAAGCGGTGGTACATAAAAAATTGACGTTGTATAAATGTACCCAGTGTACTTACATGCAATAAAATAGTTTTGACTTTGACTTTGACCCATCAGAGTGCGCATTTGTGTGCAATCAGTATTTTTTCATGGGCAAATCAGATTTTTTTGTGTAGGTTAGGGCTGATGCTTATCAACCCATAATTTAAGTCCTATATACTTACACTTACCTGTATTCTTTAGCTAACAAATGCATGGAATTCTAAAGGACGAATCAATATTTCTACACAGCAAATTGCCGCCATGTTGAGGTACGTTTGTCTCTGTCGGCGACCGATAGCAATCTGTGGCAATTATATGTTTTGTCAACAAGCCATTACTTCGCGGGCGGCCCCCGGCTTCGAAATAATAGTTTATGGTTAAACATTGGCTGCAATTAACTCGGTATGATGAATAACGAGATGAAAGTTTAATAATCTGATTTTTTACAAAGTTAAAACAGACTTCTTTGTAAATATATATGATTTTTGTACATGATTTTTAAAATTATTCACCCATAAAGGTGAAATAATTTTTTGCAAATTGAAATGGGACCACCTTCGAAATACATCCTATTCGATAATTGACAGACAGACGGACAACGAAGTGATCCTAGAAGGGTTCCTTTTTTCCTCTTTTGAGGTACGGAACCCTTAAAAGAATCATTAAAATCGGTTCACAATCGGCGAAGATATCGTGTCACATACAAAACATACATTCGAATTAATAACCTCCTTTTTAGGGTTCCGTACATCAAAAAGAAAAAAGGAACCCTTATAGGATCACCTCGTTGTCCGTCTGTCTGTCAAGACCGTTTTTCTCAGGAACGCGTGTAAGTAGATACTTATAATACGATGAAGAAAACACAAAAACTCTTATTAATAAGACTAGATTCACGTATAGATTGTGACAAATTTTAAAAACAAATCCTCAAGTTCCGCATAAGCACACGGCCGCTACGGCCCTAGCCAGGAAAATTATCGCCGACAGCCGATGATTAATGCAATGATTGTTAATTGGATAGCGATCTATAGATCATTGGTTCCAGCGATCCAGCGGACTGGTTGCAGCGCCGGAGGCTCCATTTACTCTGCAAAACGTCTAATGGCGACAGATAATGAGAGACTATAAATCATGTGAAAATGTTGACGCACCATGTGTGCAGTAAATGATGAAGCCGTATGGACTAAATAATATGTGAAAGGTAATAATACCTTATTTAAAGTCAAAGTCGAAACTATTTTATTGCGTGTAAGTACACTGGGTACATTTAAACAACGTCAATTTTTATCTACCACCGCTTCCAAGGTGTTAGCGCTGGGAAGAAGAAACTTAAAACTTACCTTAGACGTAATAAAGCCCCAAGGCGCAACCATAATCAAATATGTATAAACTAAATGTTAGTTTAAATATAAGTGTTTGTTTCCCGCGGGAGTTTAATGTGAAATTTCAGTGAGTTCAGTTCAATAGTCGACCAGTGATTTTAATATTAGTACGATCGTTGATTAAGAAGCCTAGTTGAGTGTTCTTCCCTTACTTTGGTCGAGGGTTCATTTTATTTTGTTGTGAGGGGGGGGGGAGACTATATTGTACTGTATACGACACACACATACAAATTTCTTGTGCCCCACTTGTACGCGACAGAATAGTATTTAAATTATGTATAGTTTTAAGTTTGTATAGAAATAAAAATAGTATACGTGTTTTGTTAAAAAGAGGGAGAAAATGCCTCTCCCTTTCCCGCTCCTCGCCTATACCCATCCCTTTCGCAACTAGCGGCGTCCCTCTCACTCTCTCGAGTGTTCGCTCGTCACAGACGCCGCTAGTTGCGAACCAAATAAAGGGGATATAAATAGGCGAGGGGCGGAGAAAATTTATGCACAATACTGAACTTCGTTATTGAAAATAGAAACATTTGCTCTAATTGCTGCTGTCATTTACTCCAAAATCTTCTGTCACCATCTTCGCTACGTTACAACGGGGTCCATTGGCGCTTCATATCGAAGACCAGATCCCCTAAATCCCGCACATTTTGGTCCTTCGAGCCGGATACAGAAGATACAGAATCGAAGATCTACCATGCCGATAACCAGATCTACCACGAGGAATCAGCAGCCAAGCGAACAGCCGAAAGACGTCGAGCGGCAAGAAAACGACGAAGCTGAAGACCAGCAAGGAATGGAGCTGCAGGACCGTCCGCCGACTGACCTGCAAGCCGACAGCGCTCCAGCCGCCTTAGCAGGCCACAGTGGGCCGTACCCCTTAATTCACGAGGTACCGCCCAAGTCTCCGTCAGCCGTTCAAGCCGCCGCCGTCCCAGTTCCACCGATGAGCGCAAAAAAGAAGACGAAGTCAGTCGCGTCGAAATCCGAAAAGTCTCGCCGTCTCGCTCTAGAAGATCAAGAAATCGCCCGTCTCAAGTTCGAGTTGGCCAAGGCCGAGCTGGCCAGGGCCAATCGAACCATCGCAGCTGCAGACGACGAAGACACAAGCTCCGAGATGACCACGGATGCCCAAGAAGACCATGACCGGGTCTTACGTTGGCTCGACAAGCAGCCAACAGAACAGAAGCAGGTGGTTCCAGAGAACGATAATCCGCAACGGGTCGCTTCGGGGAACGAATATCCGTCTAAAGTCGTTCCCCCCGCCCCTCTGCTGCCTCCGCCTGCGCCTCTACCGAAAACCGACGCCGTGGGGACGAAAACAGAACAGTTCGATCTCTCACAACTAGCGTCGGCCATCGCACTCGCCGCCCGCTCCAGTGGGCACACTGCAGTGCCGAAGTACATCGGGGAGCTGACCCCGTTCAACGGCGCCCACACCGACTGGCTCGCATTCCGGGCTGCCTACAACGAGTCCTCTGCTTACTTCACACAAGTAGAGAACTCGGCCCGGCTACGACGAGCACTGCGGGGACCAGCGAAGGATGCCGTCAGCGGGCAGTTCATCACGAACGCCCTGCCCGCTGAGGTAATGAACGAGCTAGAAGCACGCTTCGGAAGACCAGAAACCATAGCATTCGCCGAACTGGACCGACTAAGAAGTTTGCCACGCACTACCGACGTGCCACGTGACTTCTGCCAGTTCGCTGGTCGCGTGAGAAACAGCATTGCGGCACTTCGGGCGCTCAGCAAGAAACGCTATCTCGATAACCCAGAGATACTGTCACAGATAGTCGATAAGATGACCCCGACGCAACGTTACCGATGGTACGACTTCACAGAACGATATACGCCAGAAGAAGAAGACCTCTCGCTACTGTACCAATTCATGGAGCGGGAGGTCAAATCCTGTGGAAGACACGCCAAACCCGAAGATATAGCAAGCCTCGACGGGACGCCACCGTCGCACAACGCAGCGAACAAACAGAGGGCGCCACCGTCGCCTCGCGCTGCGGGCAAACCTAGACCGCAGCGCACGAACACAGCAAATAACGACACCCGCAAAGCAGCGACATGTCCCGTGTGCCAGCAGACCGAACACACCGAAGCATACGAATGCAAGAAGTTCAAGGCCGCCGAGAACAGCGAGCGCTGGGCGATCGCTAAAGCCCAGCGCCTATGTTTCCGTTGCCTTCGTGTGCGGACATACAGCCACCGTTGCAAGTTGAACGCGTGTGGAGAAGACGGCTGCCAGCGCAGCCACCACCCGCTACTCCACTTCGAAAATGTCGCTGAGAAGAAAGAATCCGAAACAGTGGCTAATAGTTTCACGCCACGCCACCATTCATCGACAACCTACTTGAAGATTCTGCCAGTACGAGTCACCGGGCCGCAGGGCCATATCGATACATTCGCCCTGCTGGACGATGGCTCCACCGTGACGCTGGTGGACGAGAGCGTCGCTACACACGTCGGTGCGGAGGGAAACATCGACCCTCTGCACATCACAGCGATCGCCGGCACCACAGTAGAGAGGACAGCGTCGCGCCGCGTGGCGCTCCGGCTCCGCGGCAACAAACAAGAATTCACCGTCGGGGCGCGCACCATGCAGCAGATGAACCTAGCGCCGCAAGCCGTCGATCGAAACCGCCTGCGCGAGTGTCGCCACCTGGCGGACATTCTCGAGTACGTCAGCTACGAGGAAGCCCAACCGAAGATTCTCATTGGTCAAGACAATTGGGAATTGCTGCTCGCACACGACGTCCGTAGAGGACCTTCCGACCAACCTGTAGCGTCGCACACTCCGCTTGGCTGGGTACTCCACGGCTCTATCACTAGGAGCCTGGGGTCCCAAGTCCATCACATCTACAGAATAACGACCAACGACGACCGTCTGGACGAAGCCGTGAAAAAACACTTCGCTCTGGAATCGCTGGGCGTACAACCGAAGACGACGCGCTCAGACCCTGACGACCGAGCTATGAAAATACTTCAAGAAAAAACCACAGAATCATCGTCGGGGGGCTACAGCACGGGCCTGTTATGGAAAACCGACGTAGTCACACTGCCTAATAACTACGACAGTGCCTTGAAGCGTCTGTACAGCACGGAGAAGAATATCGACAAACAACCAGCGCTCCGTGAGAAATATGAAGAACAAATAGAAAATCTGCTGGCCAAAGACTACGCCGAACCTGCGAAGAGTCCAAGCACGCCAGGCAAGACATGGTACCTGCCGCACTTCCCCGTCACGCACCCAGCCAAACCGGGGAAAGTGCGTCCCGTCTTCGATGCCGCCGCACGCTACAGAGGAACTTCGCTCAACGACCACCTACTGTCGGGACCAGACCTGCTGCAATCTCTGCCAGGGGTCCTCATGCGGTTCCGACAGCATCCTGTGGCCGTCGCTGCCGACATACAAGAAATGTTCCTGCGCATCGCGATCAACGAAGAAGACAGAGACGCGCTGCGCTTCCTGTGGCGATCGCACCGGCGGGAGGGCACACCCGTCGAATACCGAATGAAATCCGTCATATTCGGCGCCGCATCTTCACCTTGCACAGCACTACACGTGAAGAACTTTAACGCGGAGAAGCATCGGCAAGAACACCCGGAGGCGGCGGAGGCAATCATTCACCACCATTACATGGATGATTACCTCCAGAGTTTCGATACCGTCCCGGAAGCTCTCCGCATAACTGAAGAGGTGCGCGCCGTCCACGAGAAGGCTAACTTCCACCTGAGGAAATGGGCGTCTAACAGCATCGAAGTACTCCGCGCGCACGCAACCGAACAGTCGTCTGCGAGAGACGTCACGCTCGACCATGAAGCAAGCGACGAGAAAATACTGGGGCTCATCTGGAAACCAGTCGAAGACACTCTCAGTTTCAACCTCGACTTCGCGCGGGTAGCTGTGGCCGTCATGGACGGCAGCCGCACGCCTACGAAAAGAGAAGCCCTGCGCACAGTCATGTCGCTCTTCGATCCGCTGGGCCTGGTCTCGCCTGTGACCATACAGGCCAAGAAACTACTGCAGGAGACCTGGAGGCTCGGCACAGGGTGGGACGACGAGCTTCCACCACCGCTGGCCGCAACGTGGCTCCGATGGCTCGCTCAGCTGAGCGGGCTGCGAGGCATCAACCTACCGCGATGCCATCCGCACTTCCGCGCCGCCGTCAGAAGAGAGCTGCACACCTTCGTCGACGCCAGTGAGACTGCATACGTCGCCGCAGTGTACTGGCTTACCACCACGTCAGAAGGCCAGGTGAGCGTGACCCTCGCCGCAGCCAAAGCGCGGGTCGCGCCACTGAAAATCGTCTCAATACCTCGCCTCGAGCTGCAAGCCGCAGTATTGGGAAGTCGGCTCGCCGCTACGATCACCGAAGAATACCAGCTGAAACCAGACCGAAGGTTTTATTGGAGCGACTCGAAGACAGTGCTCGCGTGGCTCCACGCCGGACCACGCGCATTCAAACCTTTCGTCGCACACCGAGTCGCTGAGATAGAAGAACACACAAACGCCAGCGAATGGAGATGGCTACCGACGCATCTCAACGCAGCCGACGACGCTACTCGCGACGTGCCAGTCGACTTCGACCAGTATCATCGATGGTTCGTGGGACCCCGCTTCTTGTACGAAGACCCCACGACCTGGCCGAGCGACACGCCTACCGAGAAGATAGAAAACACCGGCGAAGAGCGCACACACACCGCGGCCGCGCGCACCAACAAACCAGATGTAAGAGCGGCGCTTCCCGACATTCAGCGATTTTCATCGTGGCTACGACTCGTGCGGGCCACCGCACGCGTGCTGCAAGCCGTAGACCGATTCCGGTTGCGTACGAACACTGTCAGTTACAAACGGACAGCTCGCAACGCAGAAAAGGACCCAGCATGGCGCCAGAGGGAGAAGACACGAAAAGGGGCGTGTCCGCTGCCGAGACACACCCCCTCCGCGCAAGAAAATTCGATACAGCTGGAAGCGGATTACGTCGTGCGCGCCGAACGACTGTGGGTGCAAGGCTCCCAACTCGACTCGTTCGCCGCCGAAATAGAGGCGCTCACGACGCAAGCGCACGTACCGAAGGACAGCCGACTACATCAGCTGTCTATAGTTTTAGACGACACCGACAACATCGTGAAAATCAAGTCAAGAATCGCAGCCGCCGTATCAATAACGGAAGAACAGAAGAGCCCGGCCGTACTGGACGGCGGTCATCCATACACCGCCCTCTTCACGGCCTGGGTTCACAGACATTTGCATCACGGCGGTGTGGAGATGGTGCTGAACGAGCTACGGCAGCACTTCTGGATCGTACGAGCGCGACCGTCAATACGCAGCGTCGTGAAGCGTTGCCAGCCCTGCCGACTACGACGAGCCGCCGCTACAGTGCCGCCTACCGGCAACCATCCAGAAGCCCGGCTCGCCCACCACAAGCGCCCCTTCACACACACGGGCCTCGATTACTTCGGGCCGCTCAGCGTCACCGTGGGCCGCCAGCATCAGAAGCGCTACGTAGCACTGTTCACGTGCCTAACGACGCGAGCAGTGCACCTAGAGATCGCCGCCTCACTCTCCACCGACTCAGCGATACTCGCGCTGCGTCGCATGATGGCCCGCCGAGGAACACCGACGGAGATATGGTCCGACAACGGGACCAACCTCCGAGGCGCAGACGTCGAACTGCAGCGCGCCGCCCTAGAAGCCAGCCGCGAGGAAGCCGTCAACCGCTCCGTGCGCTGGCGCTACATACCGCCGTCAGCACCCTTCATGGGGGGGGCCTGGGAGCGCCTGGTGCGGTCTGTCAAAACCGCCCTCGCTGCTACACTGCGGGACCTGCACCCAAACGAAGAGGTCCTAGCCACCCTGCTGTGCGAAGCCGAATACACCGTGAACAGCAGGCCGCTCACCCACGTCTCCGTAGAAGCCGACGACGACGAGGCGCTCACCCCCAACCACTTCCTGCTGGGGGGCTCCGGCCTCGTACGGACGCCTGGCAGATTCACCGAGGAAGATGCCACTAGCCGACAGCAGTGGCGCCGCGCCCAGCTCCTCGCAGACCGATTCTGGGTGAGGTGGCTCAGGGAGTACCTGCCGGACCTACAAAACCGGCGGGAGCCCCACGGCCACGGAAACCCCCTGCGAGTGGACGACTTGGTGCTGGTCGCGGACCCGAACCTGCCCCGCAACACCTGGCCCAGGGGTAGAGTCATCCGAATGTACCCCGGGCCGGACAACATCGTGAGGACGGCCGACGTGCAAACGAAAACCGGCGTCCTGAGACGACCCACGAAACGTCTTGTAATACTGCCCGTCACGCGTCACTCCGAGCCAGCCGACGTGACACCATCGCCAGAACGGGACTTCTAGACAGCCGTCGCTCCCGGAAGCAGAGTGTAGCCCCGAGCCGCGCTGCTACACGGCGGGAGAATGTACGCGACAGAATAGTATTTAAATTATGTATAGTTTTAAGTTTGTATAGAAATAAAAATAGTATACGTGTTTTGTTAAAAAGAGGGAGAAAATGCCTCTCCCTTTCCCGCTCCTCGCCTATACCCATCCCTTTCGCAACTAGCGGCGTCCCTCTCACTCTCTCGAGTGTTCGCTCGTCACAGACGCCGCTAGTTGCGAACCAAATAAAGGGGATATAAATAGGCGAGGGGCGGAGAAAATTTATGCACAATACTGAACTTCGTTATTGAAAATAGAAACATTTGCTCTAATTGCTGCTGTCATTTACTCCAAAATCTTCTGTCACCATCTTCGCTACGTTACAACGGGGTCCATTGGCGCTTCATATCGAAGACCAGATCCCCTAAATCCCGCACACCACTGTAATTTTGTACTTACGGGAGGGCTAGTGTCTATCGTCGAAAATTGATCTAATGACAAGAACGATGCGCCCGCGCAGCCGGCCAAAATCACTCCGTTTGTTCAAATTTAAAACATATTTTATTCACAAACGTAGGTAACAACTTCGAGCAGGTGGCCAACTTTCTGAGGGCTCTATATTTTGTCGATTAGCAGAAAAAGTAAGATTAATTTGTACTTTCGGGGTTCCATGTTCCATTTATATAGGTGTCCTAATTTAATATAGAGACACATGAAGCTATGATTCAGTGTAGTGATCGTATTTTCCTCGTCGAAGCACAATTTAAATTTAAGGCGTCAATTATTTATTATGAGGAATATTAGTTATTTAATTACCGGCAACACCGCATCTACCTGTCGCCCTCCACGGGAATGTTAATTAGTCCAATTTGCATGTGCATTCTGCGCCCGCGCCGCCCCGCCGCTACACCCTGTTTCCCACTGCGTTTGCGCAGTAAAATAATAATAATAATGTTTGGACAATTTTACACACGGCTGTTTAGTCCCAACTAAGCCGAAGCTTGTACATGGGTACTCGACAACTGATAAACATACTTAAATACATACTTTTAAATAAATACATAAATACATACAAACACCCAGAATCCGAAAACCAACAGTTATGCTCATCACACAAATGTTGGTCCCGGGTGGGAATCGAACCCACGACCTTTTTAAAATGCCCATTTTAGCGAGCGATGGACAGTATCTAGACTTAACTATTTTTCGCCTACAGTCATAAAAAAATTAAACTGTTTCTCGAGGTTTCGCCCGCGCAGAAAAGTTTTTCCCGCGAGAACAGCACTTCCCGAGGTATTATAGTCTAAGGGCTTCTTACACCAGTTGCTGATAAAGCCCCAGATACCCTATATGCAGGTTATCTACCAGATACCCGTTTTTTTCGTTTTCACAGGTATCTGATAGCCTTATCTGTCCGATATACCGTCTTATAAACTTACAGCCAGATCAAGGGGCTGTTATTTCTTTATCTGTCGGATATGGATTGTTTTTTTTCGAATTTAACGCGGTAATACTTCAGTTTTGTGTTAACTTTTTATGATATATGGATTTATCACTGTTTCATTTATAAATAGTACATTACTGCCGCGGCCCGCAACAGAGGCATTGATGGATGAGCGTGTGAATGTAGGCCGAGGCGAAGCCGAGGCACACATACGTGAGTCCATCAATGCCTGGTTGAGGCCAAGGCTTGTATAATGCTATTCTCAAATAATGCGCGGAAATCCAAAAAATATCAAGTTTTATTAAAATTGTGAACCGTCTGCACTGAACGATCACGACATAGGGTTGTCACAATACTATCGGCAAATCAAAATACTTTTGGCCATATCTCCGGAACGGCTAGTGCTAGAACCATGTTCATGTACTCAAATGAAAGGGCTCGACGAGATCTAGTTGAATATAATATAAAATAAAATCACCCTGTATATACAATTTTATATGAATATACAGGGTGTTTTTTTATATTATATTCAGATAGATCTCGTCGAGCCCTTTCATTTGAGTACAAACACGAGGGGTCTAGCACTAGCCGTTCCGGAGATATGGCCAAATGAAAAAAAAAATACTCTTTTGGCCATATCTCCGGAACGGCTAGTACTAGACCCCTCGTGTTTGTACTCAAATGAAAAGGCTCGACGAGATCTATCTGAATATAATATAAAAAAACATCCTGTATATTCATATAAAATTGTATATACAGGGTGTTTTTATATTATATTCAACTAGGTCTCGTCGAGACCTTTCATTTGAGTACAAACACGAGGGGTCTAGTATTAGCCGTTCCGGAGATATGGCCAAATGAAAAAAAAACACTCTTTTGGCCATATCTCTGGAACAGCTGGTGCCTTGACCCTTGTTCATGGTACTCAAATGAAAGGGCTCGATGAGATCTATCTGAATATAATATAAAAAAAACACCCTGTATATATAATTTTTTATTCAACAATTTCCGCGCATTATTTGAGAAAAGTGCTATACAAGCCTGCAATCAATGTAATTTCATGCATCATTCGAAATTTAAATAAAACTTTTGCTATGTTACCTCCGTGGTTGCCATGGTTACACGACAGATATGAATTAATATGGTCATTATTTGACCGCTAGGCACGACAGATATGGATTAAATAGAAACGCAACAATGAATTGAACTGAAGAACTGAATTGAATGAACGGAATGTTCTATCTCCCCGGTAAATCGATGACAGTTTAGCTGCCCGATATTTTAACAGAGACTTGAGTGGTGAAAACGGAAAATATTATCCGACAGCTTTATCCGATAGATTACGTTATCTGTCCGTTTTCTATCTGTAACAATATCAGCAACTGGTGTAAGAAGCCCTAAGTCTAATAAACTATTGGAATACGTTATTTAGGCTTAACTACTGAGTTTTACGTTGTCAAGTCATTGTATAGTCCGCGTAGAATTTCTTGACGGCTGAATGACAAATTGTTTGCACATCGCTGACACAATCAATCAATCAATAATATATTTGGTAAAACATTTTACAAGTCATGAAACACATATTTAAAATACAAATACAAACAATTAGATAGGTATACAAAATTAATTTAAACGATGTCACATAATCAATTTTCTTGCAGATATTCATTGTAATATGCCTTTTTTAACAGATAGTCCTTCAATGCAGTAACAAAGGTGTTACTCTCTCGGCTGTCCCTTATGTTTTTTGGAATTTTATTAAATATTTTGACTCCTATAAATTTTGTAGATTTAGAAGCTCTAGACAGTCTAGTGAATGGAGCACGAAGAAGATCACCATGTCGGCCTTCCCGAAAATGGTCAAACTCTTCACTGACACAAACACTGTTTATAGTCTATGTGTGCGTAAGCGAGATAGTGTGCTACATAGAGATATCCAAAAACTTGAAAATTTGATTCGGTTAATCTAATCAATGAAGCATTTCTTGAAATTGAATGAGCGTCTCTAGTGAACCCCCGCACAGCTCCCCTTTGACACCTACATTTAGTCATTTCGCGGAAATCGGCCAACTTCACACAGCCGCCATAAAACTCTACGGGGCCCACTGATGATATATTTACCCTCTCAATCAGACCACCTAGATCTCTTAATTTTAAGTGAGATTCAGGGCTTCTTTCACTGCTTGCTGATAAAGTACCAGATACCCTATCTGCAGATTATCTGACAGATACCCAATTTTTTTTGTTTCACAAGTATCCGATTGCCTTATCTGTCAGATAAACTAACAGCAAGATGAAGCAGCTGTTATTTTTTATCTGTCAGATATTTTAATAGAGACTAGAGGTGTGCAACACGAAAATATTATCAGACAGATTTATCTGATAGATAAGATTATTTGTCAGCTTACTATCTGTAACAATATCAACAAGTGGTGAAAGAGGCCCTCAGTGTTCTACTTTATTTCTCAATTCGTGTCGGTTGTAGCATAAGGTGCTACAGATAATGCACGCGCTTGATATCGAAGATAAGAACTCACCGTGATTTATTGTCTGTGGCCTGCCATCCATCTCGTAGTTGCGTAAAATACACACCAGCTGATATCTGATATTGCGCAATGCGCGTAGATTTAAGACACTTTACAAGACGGGCCTTGAGTCATAAAATATTTTCTGATAGCAAGAAAACAAAGGAACAATCATCTTTATTAATGGGTCGCTACATTATCCCTCTCTCTGTGCAATGCAAGTGATTTTATTATTATTATGGGTTTTACCGGCCCTGGAAACACAGTCCTTTCAGGCCATATTAGATCAAACATATTTTAACAAAAAACCGGCGGTTGCAGCACGGCCTCCACAAAAAAAGGGCACGACTAGAGTTAGTCGGCGATTTTTAGTAAGGTTCACATCTACACTTAAGCGATATAACTTATTTTGACATGTGTGCCACTGAGTCCCGGAACCAGATATTTATCGGACAATTTTTGGTTCGAACTGAAAGAGTTGGTTGGTACACGCTTTTATTTTTTAAAATACTATCACAATCTACATTAAATATAACCTGCAGACTACATATTCTAGGAAAATAATATAGAGAGACGAACATGACACTTGGGCTCCCGCCGAAAGAGTCCGCAAGTGTATAAGTATTTTTAAAGTTCTAATGTTATTGATGGTCTATCAAGAGTTGTCTGTGGTTGTACATCATCATCATCATATCAGCCTGTAGACGTCCACTGCTGGACAAAGGCCTCCCCCAAGGATCTCCACGACGACCGGTCCTGCGCTAACCTCATCCAGCTGGGTCCCGCGACCTTCCACCTTGTGGGAGGCCTGCCTACGCTGCGTCTTCCGATACGTGGTCGCGACTCGAGAACCTTTCTGCCCCAACGGCCGTCAGTTCCAGATGTGCCCAGCCCACTGCCACTTCAGCTTCGCAATTCAACTTCAATTCAGTGGTTGTACATAGTTTTAATTTTAAAGTTTCCCCTCTTTCAAAAAATAATTTACGACATTTGCTCAGTAATCCAAAACACGCTCCCTAAATGCAATTAAGTGTGTGGAACTGTAATTCATTTGGATTGACGTACAATACCATTGTTCAGATTTCTAATTTGAAATTTGATTACCATTGCTTCTGCATCCCCTTTCACCAGCCCCTCTCTATTGTTTGCACCGGGCGCTGGGTCATGCTGACTGGTGGATTGACCGAGCACTATACTAAAACTTGAGCTGAAAATATCCGTGTGAATCTATACTTATAATAAATCTGTAGAAACCGTGTGTCTGTACTTTGAATAAATTTATAAAAAAATGAGTGTGGACGATAAAAAAAGAGTAACAGAACACAAAAAAGCATTTTTAAATTTTTTTGTCTTTCTGTCTTTCTGTCTGTCTGTAATCGCTAATCTCCGAAACTACTAAACGGATTTTCTTGCGGTTTTCACAGATAGATTAAGCACAGCCTGGCGCAACTTATAGGCTTTGTTTCATTGAAATCGGATGACAGCGAAAAAAGTTATCGTCATTTACAGATAAATCATTTAACGTAACAAGACGATGTCATAGACATAGGAGATATCAGTGTTTTTTTTAACTGGGACAGTATAGGCAAGTCCGAAACCATAGGAGATGCAGGGAAAGTGTCTTATGACATATAAATTTTTTGGTCAAGCGTGTGTTGTCCATAAAAATGAGACAATTTGCACATATTTTTTTTAATGCGGTTCGACTCAGTTTCATGTAGGGATCACTTCATTATATCGGAAGAAAAAAATCCGAGCAGCAGAAGTTAGTCAATTTCAATAAAATGTTTTCTCATAGAACGCCAGTGAAAAATAATTTTCATTATTTTTAAAAAATGCGTATCGACTTAGTTTCATATTAGAATCATTTTATTGTATCGGAAGAAAAAAATCCAAGCAGCAGAAGTTAGTCAAATTTAATAAAATGTTTTCTTATAAAAAATTGTTATCACGAAAAAATACCTAAGACAGTTTCCCTGTATCTCCTATGGTTTTGCCCATACTGTATTAGTTAAAAAATACACACGTATAATAAAAATTGATATGAGAAGTCTTATGAGCAATAGAAGTGAAAACAACAATTTTTTAAATTTTTATCTGTCTTCACCAAATTGGATACGGTGTTCATAGTTTGTTCCTGAAGGTATGGTATACCTTAAATTATGGTGAAGGTACTTAGAATGATCCATTTTACCATTGGAAAATTATAACTAGACGATGTATGTCTGTACATAGCAGAGATAGGTACCTACTTCCAAAATCCACGCGGACGAAGTCGCGGGCAACAGCTAGTAATAAATAAATATACCAATAAACAATGGAGTACAACCTTTATTAAATGGGCATTGTTCTTTCCCCTTCTCGTGAATGACCTGCATATTAAAAATTAAGTTTTTTAATGTGTGTTTGTTGCTTCCAAATATTCTGACAGGCCCGAGTATTTTGCATCATAAATTTTATTAGTTTGGATATACATAGGTGGACGGATAATTAGAAACAGGGCAAGATTTTCATATAATCGAGGTCACTTTGAAGCCATGGGTTCTCCGCGAAGGATTGATCAGAGCAGGATCTGATGACGGTCATCGAGAGAGTAGATGGAGGACTTTCAGATCGCTATAGATATCCAACTGATCGGATGAGCCGCCTGGAAGCAGCATCGTCATGAAGAAAAAAACTCGAAAAAGGGCTTCAAAATGTATGAAAATCTAAAAGTTAAGAAATCATGACGATGCTGCTTCCGGACGGCTCATCTGATCAGTTGGATATCTATAGCGAACTGAAAGTCCTCCATCTACTCTCTCGATGACCGTCATCAGATCATGCCCCGATCAATCCTTCACGGAGGACCATGGCTTCAAAATGACCTCGATTGTACGAAAATCTTGCCCTGTTTCTAATTATCCGTCCACCTATGTAAATAAACCTACCTATTAAAATTTACCCCACGAATTGAACCCACGACTTCCATCCAATGCCCAAGCCACCGAGCTAGCCAAAGACCAGTCTCGTGTATGGAAAAAACCATGGAGCTCTAACAGTAAATACTAAAGTAGGCTATAATTCATAATTCTATGAATTGCCATCAAAACCGTATTAAATCTGTCTATTAACCGAACGGGATGGTCTTGTCTGGTCTCATCTCGTCACCGTTTACGACTTCCCGTCGCAAAACAAATCAATCTCGCACTCTTGTCTTCAATGTCATTCACATAAATCTTTTAATAAATCTTTTAATTGAAGGTCATTCATCTGTCTGTTTCACTGTTTTATAGCAATTAGCTGCGCGCAAGGCCGCGGTGTGTCACTCGCCTTATTAATACACTTGAGTGTATGCGCGAATCGGACCCAGTTGGAAGTTGTGTTGTCATGTCGATATAAAACTAAATTATCCTAAAAAAACTGGACAAGTGCGAGTAGGACTCGCGCCCTGAGGGTTCCGTACAAACTTAATTAAAGAAATAATTGGAAAATCGTTAATAAAATTTGTAGTTAAATCACATCTAACCTAAATGGATAACTTGCTCAACCGCAAAGTTAAATTTGTTGGTACAAGAAAAATAAGATTTTTTTAAAGATGTAACTACAAATTTACGGTATTAGGATTTTTTCCTTTACTTGTGCTATAAGACCTTGCTTCTTGCCAAATTAGTACCCCATAGGTTTTGATGACCAAGATACTCAAAAATGCGGCAAAATCGGCCATATCTTCTGACTGCGTTGACTTAGAAGTTTGATTTTTTTAGAGCTTTAAGGGACTGCAACACCTCAGTATTTGATATTAATTTCAACTAGATACCTCTACGCGTTCCCTTTTGATTGGAGCGCACTAATTGATTGGCCTATAGATATTTAAACGTTACGATACTATAGATTGTATTGATAGCCCGGACCCGTTCTATACTTTCGGTAGTTGGATGCTGTTGACACTGACAATACTATTGACAAGTTTTGTGTTGATCCCAAGTCATAGAGACTATCCTGACGCCACAGTGGCCCCTCAATCTATCGACATCGATAATCTGTAGGTAGTTTTCCGGCATCACTAGTTAAAAGTCGACAAGCGCTTAATTGTGACCAAATGAGGCGCCAGATCTCCAATGATGCTGTTTGGAACATGATTATCCTACATAGAAATGCTTAGCCGTAATCGTAACCTATAGTCCAACCATTTTATGAAGTCCAAACGAACTTTTATCTGTGTGTGGGTTCGGTCAAAGTTAACCTACTTCCAGAAATGAAATTTCTGTGATACCTACTTAGTATTATTTTCATGTGTCTTTCCTTGATAGTGAACAGAGTAGTTGTGTTATACCATGATTAGGCTCATTTTGTTTGTCTCTATGAGGGCTTCTCATTGAGTACAAATTGAAGATTATATTGTTTAAAAACATATACGTATTTAAAAAAAAACTTCCATAACATGTCAAAAATATTTTTCGCGAGACGGTTAAATCGATTAATTCTGTAGAACATTAGAGACTCCTGAAGATCCTAAAACGAATTACATTCTCGTAAGACAAGGCTCTTCGGAGGGCCTCTTAAAATGACCAAGCTATGAAGCTTGTATGGAAGGCGCCGGCGTCGCGAGGGCACCTGCTCCTTATTTATGAGGTGAACCGCGCAGGTCTGTCTATACCTTTATGACATCGGTGACTCATGACTCGATGATCAATGCAGTCACATAAACCAACAAACTAAGGAGATAGTGCTTATAAAGGAATACTACCTTCGGTGTAATAGTACCTTCGGTGGAGTAACACGGCGGTTCACGCATTCCCGTCACGCTGCATTATCAGCATCTTTGAGATGAAGAAATTTCGTCCGCTGGGCGAATGATGACGAGATGCGCACGCGCACCGCGGCCGGCCACGATCGATCGATGCGATAGCGATCAGGGCTGAGTTATCGAGCAATCGCCACCTACACCGGGAGCCGAATGTTCGAACGCTCCCTCCAAAATGATAGCTTAAGTTCGTATAACCTTGATCAATCTATCATTTATTTTAATAAATAAATAAATAAAAATAATTTATTTCAGACTGAGTCCATTTTTGTTAGTACAACACACTCTTACAGACTATTGTTAGAACAAAAGAAAAATAAAATAAAATAAATAAAATAAAAACAACAACATGATCTGCGAGACCGCCCACCACCGAAGCACCGATGCGCACGCCTACACCGCGGCCGGTGCGTGCATGCGCATCCAGCGGCCCAGCATCGGGCTGTCCCACCGGTCCGCTGCAGCTCAGGATGCTGTTGGGGCTGGCGCGCACTCTGCGCTGGATGGAGGCGCATCGTTTGCGCATGATGGCGTGGAAGTCATCGAGACGCGCCTCGGCGAACATCCCGGACGCGCTGCAGAAGCGCGGCAGCCCCATTTTAGCATGGCATTTTATAAGCATGGCTTATAAAATGCCATGCTAAAACCATACTCAAACCGTACTCAAGATACGTGATCATGATCATGAGATCGAATAGTATCAGCCTGCAGTACTTCACGCGATAGCTTCAAAGTGTGTATACTTTATATGTTCTCAAAAGTTTGAATTATTTATTGTTGAAAAATGACATTGGTATATGTTTTTATGCAATGCAAATGTGGATCAGATGCTGTTATGCAGCTAAGAGGACACTCATTCGCCCTGCAGCCAGTGCATCACATTCGCACAGCGGCGTGTTTCATCGTTTCGCTGTATTTGTCGATGGGATACTATCGTGTACAAAAAAAATAAAAAGGAAAAAAAAAAGGAAAAATTTTACAGAAATCAGAATACATTTCATAAATCCACCGAAACTACTGAATCGATATTGCCGTGTATAGTACCATTAGAAAGGTTACTTCATATAGATTCCAAAAAGGTATGCCGCTTCTCTTACAGTCGTATAGTTTACGAAATATTGAGCATATAACCGAGGGCGGCGTAGGCACGCCGCGGCTGTCATCAACCCCTCAGCAAGCAAGGGTGTAGCGCAGCACGTCTCAGGGGAGTACTGGATACCCGATGAGCTAGCATCACGTACAGTAACCTCCCGGTCTATCAATGAGGCGTTGTGCAAGCTCTTATGAATAATTGCCGGGCGTGACGGACGGACGCGCGCTTGATTCACTGCCAAGGACGCGGTTTCGCTTTTAGTCGGTCGTCGATCTGCGCTTGCGCAACGCACGGTTTCGCTCTCGGACGCCGGACCCGTTGCGCCACGCGGCCCTGCCCGTAATGAGTTGTTGCACAAGCAGCGACGCCCATAGATCGCTTTATTATGCGCAAAGTGCGCCGGAGCAAATGGTCGGCGTCCAGGCGCGTATTCGGACTGAGGGCTTAGAGGGTAAATGTCAAATGGGCGTACGTTATGCTTCTGTTCGTCATTCAAAGGTCCGTCAAACGGAAAGTCTGCAAACTAGTCAGTGGAGGTAGAACCAGAAACTCTACCGCAGAAAGTCCCACTTTTATGGTGTATGTACAGGGACTGCCACCCCCCCATCCAAGATAGGTACAGATATAAATGTGTCTGTAGAAAAATAGCAACGCTTTTTTTTATCCCTTTGTCGTCTTTGCATGCTCGAATTATTTCTGATTTAGGTCGATAGAGCTGCAATTTGAAACATGTAAAAATTGCCTTACACAACTACTGTGCCTTCCTTGGTCACAGCAGCTCGGTTGTACCGAAACCAAAGGAACCGAGGTATTCCCCAGTAGTTCGGTACCGGACAAAACAACTCAACTGCTGAGACTAGAGGAAATTGACAGGTGTACATAGAAGCGCTTACTGCCTCCAGCATTTACCAATGGCACCGGTGGCAAATGAGACAAAGAATCGCTGTGGCCATACCAGTGGTGGCGGAGCTAGCGATGGCACACGGGAGTACTCGCATATGTGCCGCCCGTCGTCGGCGACTACAACACATTTTTGCTTTCTCGCCAGTAGGGCACTGCATTATTCGTAACTCCGTGGCCACTTGCTCGGCTCCCTACTTGCATCTATTACTGAGCCCAGCGGAAAGTGAAGGCAATCACACACGGATTTATCAGATGATTGCAATTTATAACGTCGTTGCGGCTCTTCATGTAGAGAAATGAGCGTTTTATCGCTCTGAGATGGCCGGGGTCGCGTATTCATGAAGTTGACGGCCCCTCGTTTGTTTGACACTGAATCATACACAATTCTAGCAGCCGTAAGTATCTGTTACGCTGGAATTGATCGTGTTAATGTCTCTATAACCAGCTGCATACACCAATACATGGGTTTGCCAAAGGTATAAGACCGTCTGGTCATGCGGCGTATCGAAAGAGGATATATTAATTTAAATTTTTGTTCCAATTTTACACTTTCTTGTAAATTCCTTGTCAATTTTTTTTACACTGGGTAAGTAAAGTAACCTTTCTTAATTTTTTTAAACTTTTGTTTTATTTTTTTAACGTGAAACGGTGCAGTTTTCAAATGTACTTTTTTTATAGGTCACGTGGTAGAGGTCCCGTACTTTAGCACTTTTACAAGTGATTATTCCATCTAGATTCACTTAAACGATATTGTCTATACATATCACACTTATCTATCATTGTTATTGCAAATGGTCTCTCACAGTTAACACCGGGTGAAAGGTTCCAATGCAACATTTAACTATAGTGTTTTAAATCTAATTAAATGTGATGTTATTATTATCTTGGGATCGATTTGTAAGTGTTGCGCGGACGCACACGGCCGGTTGGGCAACACCCAGTTAGGATTACGCAATTGTAATAGGCAGTAGCACAATATCATTAAGGTTTTGTGGTGAATGGTTTTATATTATTTTTATTCACTTTGAGGGTTTCTTTTACGTTGTGGACGGATGAACACAAATCTTCTATCTTCTATATCTTTATAAACCTATCTTATACTAAAAGATACCTGACTGACTCATCTGTCAATGCACAAATTAAAATACTGGATCTAGGAATGCAGAGAAATCTCAAATGGCGAACGGAATTTAAAAAAATGCTGTACGAATCCTTCGAGTTTAATTAACTATCAAAATTAACTAGGTAGGTACCTAGTTAATTTTGATAGACAGATGTTCATAATATGAAGAGATAGAAGACCTACAATAATTCTGTATTACTTTCTACAAATAATAACCTACCACAATAAATTTTTGATTGATTGATTGACTCGGGAAATTTTACAGAGCTCTTTGTCCTGTACTCAATCAGCATTGTACGACTGCTGGGGTTCGAGGAAAATACCAAAACCAAGGAACGTATTGGTTTGATTGAGTATGATGAACGTATTTGATCGGACTTACCTTGGAGAATGACATGATTTTATCTGTCTGGCAAACAGTGCAGTAATATTGAGCCTACACCTTGACTTGAAATACCTTAATGATTTTGGCAGGGTTTTGTTTTTAAGTAGGTCCTCAGGTAATCTCTTTCATCCCGTCATTATCTCATTACGTTGTCTCAAATCGCTGCAAGGCACTAAAAACAGGATGGTTTGTTTTCCTTTTTTTTACTAATGGGTTTGACGGCCCTATAAACTTAAGTCGTAGCCAATCGTAGTTTTAAATACCTATTCATATTTTATTGCAAAAAACCGGCGGTTACATCACGGCTTCCATAAAAATAGAATACAGTTAGTGCATCTTTCGTTCTTAGATTTTTTTAAAACTAGATTTACGGCTCTGGAAGCAAACGTATTTTTTTATTGATTTCCGTGTTGCCAGACACAGCATCTTCTGGGTCTGTTTTATCTATTCCGTTAACATAACTAATAGCTAACTAAGACTGAGGTCAATCGTGAATTCCTAAAGCCATTCATTCTTACGTGGAAATAAAACGATAAGTGCATTGGTGGACTTATATCAATGTGATACATGAGGTCGGAGGGGTGAGGGGGATGTGGCGTCAACTTCCCATGCAGTCCCCTTTCAGCTGCGTGCGCCGAATACATACCTTTCGGGTGTTTCGTTTTTACCGACAGCTACCAAAGCAGCAGGTGCGTGCGTTTCGGCGAAATTCGGCGCTCGGCTGCGTCGGCGCAGGCGTGCGCGCCTCGCTTTGAAATTAAATGAGAATTTACGAGCAATCAGTGATCAGCGGGACGTTTGAAGCTTAAATAAATTGAATTGCGAAAGCAAGTTTTATGTTGTTGCTGTTATGTGCGCAAGAGTTGATTTGTGAGATTTACAGTTCAGCAATTAAACATCTGTGCCTTTCATCATTATCAGATTGCTGGTCTTGATTGGTTAGGTAGGTATTACATTAAATATGTACATACTCGTACAGTCACAGATAAAATAATAGCACCAAGATACATTGTCAGTCAAGCAAATGAATTGCCGGGCTCGTTGGCTTCGTGGCTTTAATTCCTCGATTGCCAGAGGTTCGGTTCCTACCAGAGGCACACTTTGGTACAATATGTACAAATTGATCCGGATTTCAGTGTTAAATTGCTGAATTTGGCCGGCCTTGTTCAATGGTCGTAGTGGGTATTCAAATTAACTAAAGTTTGCATGAATGTGCCTATTTTTTAAACATTTCGAGGGAAACCACGTGTAACGCATAAAACCGTGATTACGTGGAACATGTGACCGAGTTTATTAACTGGAGCAAGGGTGGGTTAAACCCCCTACGCCTACAACACCCTAGTAGAGCACTGGGCTAGTCTATAAATACTACTGACATTGGCCTGAATTGTACACGTGCTCGATGTTTCATTGGTTTACAATTGAATAAAACAGTAGAACATTAGCTAATACCCATTTAATAACAGAAAGGGATCTTTTGGAATTGATGCTAGCTGATCATTGGCGACTTTGACTTATAAGTCGAACCCACGGCCGTTGGCAAAGGCAAAATCTCGAGGCGAACGCCCTTTACGGCGGTTTCTGCTCCATTGGACATGGGTATTAATTAAATATGCGTCAACTTAACCTAATCTAACCAACAAAACTGTTCAATAAGCAACCATTAGATTAAGTTTTAGTGGCGCTCGTTTTGTTATATTCTATTGGACATTAACTCTACAAGAAGGCAACGGCTGCGTTGTCTAGAACTAGACATAAGTATCCAGATACAATCTCTGACGTCCGAGTAGTTTTGCCGCTATTGATTTATGAAACTGGGTCGGTGTCCCACTGGACCCCGGCTGAGGGCAAGTTGTGCCCCAGTGCGGCCGGCGTGCCCCAGTTCGCGACAATTGGCCCGCTTTGGGGCACATCTGTCAACCGGTCGATCTGAGGCTATAAATCGCGATGCGTCTGGAATGCGGAGCGCAGATGATATCTATTGAATTGTTTTGTTTTGCTCTTAGGTCGCTGTCATACATGATGTTAATTCAATGTAGGTAGCCTATGTATGCAATGTATAGGTATGTAAATATTGTGAGTTAAAAATCGCTATTTCCCAAAAGCGAACATTTTTGTTTCGTACATAAACGAAATAAAAAAGTACCGGGGGTGGTGGCGTTCATTGGGGAAGGCCTGTGTGCAGCAGTGGATGTTGAAGGGCTGATGTGATGATCATGACATGATGGGAACATAAAGGAATAAGTAAAATTGATTTAAGTTCAATTCTTTAGCAATGAAATTGTACACTAATTGTATTTCTACAGCCAGCGAATCAATCGAATGAAAGAACGAGTGAATGATAGATTGATATGTAGTCTATGGATTGAGTGTAGCGCTCGCGTCGATTCCGCTCATTTCCGTTGTAAAATAGGGAGGTAGAGATGGGATATATGGATTTTCTAAAATAATTTTTAAACCCAAAATTCAAAAATTGCTTTATTCAAAAATTTTTAAACCCGGGTTTTGATTTCAAGAATATTAACTGTATACTTAGTAAGTACCCAATTGGGTACTTAAAAACCGTCTACCTATAACGTGTTTGGCTAGTTTCCTGTCCTTTTCATAAGCCGATTGGAAAGACGTAGAGTTCTCACAAAGACCGCTGGCTGCCTGTACCTTCCTAGGTACATACATGAATTAATATGTTTTGATTTGTTTTTTATTTATAGAATAGAAATAGAATAAATTTATTTATCACACACAACGCAACACATTACAATAATTTTGTACACATATCTACTATCTAGCTTACCTATATACAGTCAACCCGGAGAGCGTCGGCCAGGGACTGGGCTTGGAACCCCATAGCCCATGGTGTCCACCAACGGATCGACTGAACGCGTCGATGTTGCAATGTGGCACCAAAAGAGACCCTAACTCAGCATATGCTGCAGGGTTTGCAGTGCTGGTTTTCAGTAGATCCAAATTTCTTTTTCAATAGAAGTAAGTGCTACACACTAGCTGACATTAGAGCTTTCGTGTTGACAGTGCGTTGCGCGCGCCGGGCGCGGGCGCAACGAAAGCTCCAGATTTATGACATTACTCAGAATTAGCTGTGAAGTGGTGTGAAGCGGCTCGCACCTCGCACGTTTCTTTGTTTACCATTACTCACATGCGGGGTACATTTTAAATTAGCTATTGTTCTTACGGGACGGTATTAAACATGGTTCTCCACTTACCGGTTGGGCTGGCGAGCCCACGTACGGTCGATCGTACGTCAGTGGAAATGAAACCAGTAGAAACTGGTCTCTCATAGTGTTGAAACTCCGTAATAGGCTAGGCCAGCTCAGGGTCAGTGTTTACAATGACGTGCGGTCGAATGTAGGTGCATGTGTGCTTTCCGAGTAAAAGCTGTCTGTGGAATAATTTATGGATGTGTTGGAAGTTTAGTATTGACCTATGCGTCCATATTCAACTAATCAAAATCAAAAAAACAGGTTAGTTGTAGGAAATTTCTTTAGAAATATATAATTTTCTTTTCTTTGTAGCATATCCATGTATGTGTAGGATATATATAAACAAAATCATCAGAATTACTTTAAAAAAGTTTGGACACGAGATCTTACAAATTAAACTAGGTACTTGTGACGGGAAAAGTCGTCAGTGTAATCAAACTTAAAATTAATTGCACAGTTTAGCTATATTATGACCTATTTCATGAAACTAATCTTCTATTCTCCGCATCCAGTCACTGCCAGCCGCCTTACGCAGAGCCTTACGCGGAGCAACGAGCTCCATCTAGCCGGGGGGAGTCCCACACTACGCTCGCCTACTCGTGGTCTCCACTCGAGGACTCGTCCACCTGCAATACATTTTCATTCACAACCAGAAAAAAATCTTAAATATGAATGACAGAAAATTTAAGACTCACATTAAAAAAAAACTTCGTAAGAAAGCTTTTTATAAAACAGTCGACTATTTGAATGACAAAGATGCCTGGTGTTAATGTTACTTCAACCTCGCACAATCTGTATACAAAAATGATGTTATGTACAAACTTGATTTTAAAAGATGTGTTGCGGAAGTTTGTTGCGCCGCTTCTTCTTCCCCGCGCTTACACATTGGAAGCATACATACATAAAAAATTGACCAGTGTACTTACATGCAATAAAATATTTTTGAATTTTGAAGTCATTTTCTAGGTCCTGTCGTGTACCTAACCTTCCTAACCTAAATTCTTAACTTATTGGCGACATATACAGAATAGACAGTCTACAGGGGTTTGTTGCGTTTATTGTATGCGTTTACGACAGCATTGCAGAGCAGTCTCTGTCTGCGCTGCGTCCGCATCTGCGATGACGCGACGCGGCTGCGTTCCCAGACGCACGCGCGTGCCAGCAGCGCCCATGCGCCCGCGCATATTTTACACGCGCGGTAATTATTGTGAGTAATGCCCCCACTAACGGCCCCCCGTGAAATGTTTATGGCCTTCAGTTTGTCTCGGACGACGGCTTAATGAAATCGCCCAATTACATTCTGGATACTGGTTCCTAATGCGGATTTCTAAGGAACGCCCACCAGGGCCGGCGACAGGGATTTTATAATAATTAATGTTTGGACAAATTCACACACGGCTGTTTAGTCCCAAACTAAGCCGAAGCTTGTGTATGGTATGGGTACTCAACAACTGATAAACATACATAAATAATTTTAAATAAATACTTATATACATACAAACACCCAGCTTAAATACATACAGTATACATACATTACGGAGCCCTTTCTTTCTAAAGGGATTATGGGCCCGTATTATTGAGGTTAATTTGCTTAATACTAGCCACAGAAATAATCAAGATTTGATCTTGTTTCGGTGATGCTAACCAATTTTCTGCGACTACAATTATCGTCTGCGGAATTTATTTAAAGTCCCGGAACCATGGATTATATGATTATGGATTCATGGAAATAGTTCAATCTGTAAAAGGAAATCCTCATTTTGCCAATCTTTTATTTATTTATTTAAAACTTTATTGCACTAATTTGTACAAAAGGCGAACTTAATGTCAATGGCATTCTCTACCAGCTGACCTTTGGGCCATGCAGATAAATTAGTGGTAGGCGCAAAAAGATAGTATAGTTTATTTAAAACAATATGATAATATTAAAGAGTAATATATGATAATTAACTACATACACTAACATAGATAAATAGATACAAATTATTTAAAAAATATACTTTTATTACATAAATATATTAAATACATAGATACTATTATAAATAAATCAGACTACAAATACAATAACAATTTGCAACCAAGTAAATGTGAACGATGACTACATATATATCCGTCAGAGACGCTATGAGGACCCCAACAGATGCTCACGCACCAGTTTTTTAAACTGGAAACGACTTAGCTTTCCGGATTTGTTCCGGGAGTTCATTCCACAAGTAGAGTTCATCTTTTCTGTAAACGGATCCTGAGAGCCGTTAAAGGCCGTCTGTTAGTGAATTACTGCATACTTCAAATGTAATTAAAAACTTCAGTTTTCAAACTTGATTTTGGTCCAATTCGACCTTGATATCCGTATGGTTTCTTTTAACTATCTCAAAATACACGCCCGGAATATTTAAGTGCCCTGTGCCCTTAAAAATCAGGGTTCTGGCTCAGTTGAACCCTTAGTCCTTCCCTGTGCGCAGGGCCTAAGTCCCACTTTCTTCGGATTTTCATATATCTGTCAGATTTAATATTTAATTTGCTTTATGTTGTGTTTTGGAAAGTTTTAATTAGAATTTAGCGGCTGCTGGCTAATTTGTAAGGCCGTAAAGATCAGCGTGCCGTCTTGAATAGTGTTAGAAACTTGTTCATATGTTGTAGTACTACCTACTTTAAAACTATTTCTAATATGAATAAGATAGATTATGATCTAATGATAATTACAATTTAAGTCACAATATCAAATAAAATACAAAAGTCGAATTAACTAAACATGTCACCTTACAAATAAAATATTTTCTCCAAAGCGTCACACACAACGAGGCAGTGTGCCTAAAATGCTGGCGGCGTTACCTCGGTGGATCATGATTGCCGCTTTGGACAATGGATAATATGTCTTCTAGTAAAGGCATTTGCAAGATATATTGTTAAAAAGTGGAAGAGTTATGGTCTTAGAGTCGATTAACCCACAATAGCTTACAATATTCGTTAGTCCATTTACGATTGTAACTTCGTAGGCCAGATGTTTTTAAAATCATTGTAGAATATATTTTTAGAAAAGAATGGAAACTTAATATAATGAGGCTTGAGCAAAATGATACGAACTGAACCTGGCGAATAACAAAGGTATACCTTGCTGGCTCAGTATCTAGCTAGCGAATGAAACTGCGGTCATGATTATCATCCGACAAAGGCGTCCCCCAGGGATCTCCACGACGACCGGTCCCGCGCCTCATCCATATGGGTCCCGCGACCTTCACGATATCGTAGCCTGGCCTGGCCTATGGGTAGCCTGGCTTTTGCCGGAGACCGTAGCCAGGAATAGCGATCGAACCTAACGTTTTGTGTGTTTTCATTCCAGGGGCAAATTCGCATCAGTCCGCAAAATCCGTCACCTGGAGTCCGGTGTGGAGTACGCGGCGAAGTTTATCCGCAAGCGGCGGCGCGCGGCCGACACCACGCGCGAGATACAGCACGAGGTGGCCATCCTCGCGCTCTGCTCGGGCTGCACGCGCGTCGTCACGCTACACGAGGTGACGTATCTATCACAATCGATAATGGTAAAATAAGCGGTAGATTGGTCACTATCCTCTACCGCATCATGGACCTCATAAATTAGGCTACTTTGTCCTAATTGACTCACTTTGTCTCGCTCGCGCGTCGCCTGTTTGCGTCCTTCTAGCTCTCTCTGTTGGTATCTTATTTGATAACTTAATAAATCAGGTCCATTGCTTGAATACCTACGTAATGTGAGAACGTCACCAATCTGCCGCTTGTTTTAACCATATATATCGATGTCTATCACCCTTCGCTCATACCACCACGCGTCATAAAGGGGCGTAATACGTAGCTGGGCAGCGTTATGCAGCATCATGCGTTTGGTGCACTACCCATAATATTTCCTGAAAGTTAATTAACTGGAAGTCTGAAGCTGCGCTGCGCTGTGCTATTGTTTTTCTGTGCTACATCGGTGTGACCAGCCCTTAAATCTTTATTGTGAGATACAAAGTGTTGCTATATGAGTACACTGTGTCAGTGGGCACATTTATACAACGTAAATTTTTCATCTACCACCGCTTCCAGGGTGTTAGCGCTGGAAGAAGAAGATACAAATCCTAAAACATCCCGTTGCACAATGTCCGCAGGTGTACGAGACCCGTTCCGAAGTGGCCATCGTGCTGGAGCTGTGCGCCGGCGGCGAGTTGCAGCACCTCCTGGACGAGGAGGAGCGGCTCACTGAGGGCGCCACCCGCCGCGCGCTGCGGCACGTGCTGGAGGGCCTGGCGCACCTGCACGCGCGCCGCGTCGCGCACCTCGACCTTAAGCCACAGAACCTGCTGCTGTCCGCCGGCGGGGAGGAACTCCTCATCTGCGACTTCGGCATCAGCCGGGCAATACAACCCGGGGCGCACGTCAGAGAGATACTGGGCACCAGGGACTATGTCGGTGAGTAACTCTCTCTTCGCATGTCAGGGAGAAAAAGGGAGGAATTATGTAGATTTTTTTAATGGTACTTTACGGCCAATTGGAAACAAAGTCCTTAAAGGCCAATCGTTTTGAAATGTTCAGAATAAACAAAACCGCAGCGCGGCCTCCACCAGGGCACAACTAGTGCCATCAGTGATCCACACTGCAGTACAAACCCGCACTAAACTGATAGTAGGATTAATGAAGGTTTAACAAGGGATAATTTGGAACGATCTGGTTGAGTCATTGCACGCTTTTATTTAACTATCCCATAAAAAAATATATAAAAAAAAAACTATCCCGCACAATATTCAATTTAATAAGCGCTTGTTGCATATAATACTGTCACAGATATACACCAAAACCTACAATATACATTTTTAGGATATTTAATTAGTCAACCATCCCTGTTAAAATCTCGCTTAAAATACCCGGGACTATGTTGATGAGTTGAACTTTCAGCAACTAGTGGATACCGCATAAAGAAAATGTTGTACTGATTCGATTTCACCAGACAATCAAATTTATCAAACGCTCGACTAAGTGAGTAGTGATGCGGAATTGTTTCTCTCAAATTCAAATTCAAAATTCGTTTATTCAAAACTGGAATACAATATTCTCTTTTTGACGTCAATTTTCTCTAAAACTAAAACTACTCTGTTTCCACCTTCTCATTTCGTGTTTTAATTTGGGTTCATGGCCTGCATCTACGAATATTACTAGTTTGGAATAGTTTTAAAACTAAAATTATTTACAATCAATAATATACTAAAGACCAATGATTATAACTGATTATAACTTGCCCAAACTACCAAGATGAATTGACAGTGACTCCCAAATTAAATAACTTAGTAGACCATGTCAAAGTCATTATTGAGCAATAGTAATATCATGGGTGCCTCCATAAGAAATTACTGTTATGACTTTAAATGTTACGTGCGCGTAATGACATGCGTGGATTCGTTCTGCGCGTACCACCAACTTACGTTATACCATTGTAGTCGGTCTATGGTAAATAACCATAGCCTCCTGTTCATACACTATGACCGCTGTGGGTTATAACTTATAAGGATTGTGTAAGGCACATGTGAGGCTTATATACTCGTAGATGAGTTGTGTAACATGGTGTTCTTAGGGTATTTATTTAGATGACCTACTTAATTTTTATAGACGAAGTAAACATGGGTTGATTTTGCATTTCTGAGTAGTGCAGGATGATATTTCACATGATTGACTACATATATGCTATGGCTTTGGGTAGGTTTCTGTATTATAATGTATGTAAATGTAACATCTATAAAAAAATCGGGGTTCTGCGGTTTGAACTGTGCGTTGATTGATTAGTCAACTACTCTGGGTATCCGAATAATCAAATAACAAATATTATTTGTGATCTTGAATCCTGAAATGTTCATAGATGACGTCAAATTACTTAGACTAATTGATCGATGGGGAAATGGACCCATGGCTCTTGAGGGATTATAGAGTGTTTTAAGTTCCACTGGGAAGTGGTTGAAATTCCACGCGGACGAAACAATAGAGACAGTTTTTTAAAATTACACCCCTAAGTGTTTGAATTTCATCTCGACTTACTTTCCACCCCGATGTGGTTAAAATTCCTCGCCGATAACGTCCAGTTAATATTTAATATGAAAATCATACATTTGACTACTCGTAGGTCCCAAATTGCTGGCGCATAACATTATTTATGTCCTTCTCTCCAGCTCCGGAGATCTTGTCGTACGAACCCCTGACCCTGGCCGCAGACATCTGGTCTGTGGGCGTGCTGGCCTACGTGCTGCTCAGCGGGTACTCGCCGTTCGCCGGCGACACCAAGCAGGAGACCTACCTCAACATAGCGCAGTGCCAACTGTCCTTCCCGAAGGAACTGTTCAGAGGGGTCTCGCAGCGCGCCATACACTTTATCACGGAAACGCTCGTTGTGGATCCTAAGTAAGTGATATTTGATTATTCATATGTTCACAGACCCGATTCGTAACCCAGCTGTTAAAATTAATAAGTTTCCTTTTTCGCGGGCAGGTGCTCGTAATATGATTAGTTTGTGCAATAAAAATATTTGTAATGATAATTTTATTAATATGCTTTAATGGAGAACTGGACAACTTGAAATAGTTGACCTATTGAGTTTATGCTCAGAGGTTCACCAAAGGATTCTAGTAATTTCATCGGTACACATATTTTGTAAGAACCTTATCTTGGTGACGGAGAAAGAAAATGGAGATACGAGCTTTTTCAAAAGTAGCGACCATTTGTGTTTTCATATTTTGTACGCATTAGTTTTGAAAGGAATTTTCACTAATATTAAACAGTGTTGACTTATCCTTTACTATAATGTATATTATCTGTTGTGTCCACAGGGGTCGTCTTACAGTGGAAGAGTGCCTGGAGCACCCCTGGTTGAAAGACGACTCGGACATCCCGCGGGCGATCGTCGGCGTCGGCTTCGATGCGGCCGAGCTCGCCAGCGAAGACGATGCCGACGACGCTGTCAATGGCGCCAACGGAGTCAACGGTGTAAATGGCGTCAACGGAATAAATGGCGTTAACGGAGTAAATGGCGTCAACGGAAAAAATGGCGTCAACGGAGTAAATGGCGTCAACGGTCACAACGGAATAAACGGGTGTAACGGAACCAATGGAACACATGACGAGGAAAATGGTAAGCTAATGAATTTAGAAGCTATTTAAATGGTGATAGCTAAGATGGAAGTGTTTTGATCGTGTTTGTTAGATCGAGGGTCTATATTCTGGACCGTCGTAGTTAATAAGTTTTTCAGAGATTCAATGAAGAATACATCATGAGTAAAGAAAGACTACAGTCTAGCGGCACCTGATTTAAAGTCCTTAGACAGCGCCATCTATTTTTCCGGAAGCTGGTCTGGAAATCGGCTCTTAAGTGAGGTTACATAATGTGTTGTGTGTGTGTGGCAGAGTGCGAGCCGCCGGCGGGCGCGCGCGACGAGTGCGAGGAGCGCGACAAGCCGCTGAAGCACGCGCACGCGCGCGACGTCTCGCCGCCCTTCCCCGACGCGCCCTCCACGCCCAAGGTACACACGTGCCCCCTAATTTACACCAATTACAATCGTACTAATTTGTATTTAATAAGTTGTTTGAAGAAACGCCTAAGCCAGTCGTTGACCGAACTAGGATCACTTATAGTTTAACGAATTGGCTGATTTCAGCAGCGCGTTATGGGCTGGATATTCAACACCATATCAGCCCTTCAGCATCCACTGTTGGACGTAGGCCTTCCCCAACACGCGGTCCTCCGTTTGCAGCCACCTTCTTTGGGTCTTCGGTTCACCAGTGGCGGGATTGTTCGACGCTAAACACCTTTGACATTGCAGGTGTCCCGCAAGTCGCACCCGCACCCGCCGTCGGTGCTGGCGCTGTGCAAGAAGTTCCAGCCGGACTACGAGAAGCCGGCCAAGCTGCCGGCGGCGGAGTGCGCGTGCCTGGAGCCGGCGGCGCCGTGCCTGCGCCTGCGGCCCGCGCGCCCGCCGCCGCCCGACCGCGCGCTCATCTGCTAGCGCCTGCTGTGCTGCGCCGCGCTGCCGCTCTGCAGGTACTACAAGTTCCAGCCTAGTGCGCGTGCCTAGTCAGCGCTGCTGCTCTTCTTCTTATCTTATATTACTACCAGCCCAGTTTCCCAAAACGACCAAAACCCCATAATGACCAGAACAAGTTTTATTTACCTTTGCCCGACGTTTCGACCAGGTTACACTGGCCGTGGTCACGAGCTGACTATGAAACGTCGGGCTAAGGTAAATAAAACTTATAAGTGTGTAAGACCCGTAAATAATTATTTTTTAATTTAATTTAATTTATTCTTACAAAGCATTACAGAAAAAATCCAAAGCGCCATGAGAAGCATTGTTGCAAATAAAAATTAATATAACATAGTCAACATTATATAATTATTATGATATGTCTTGTCCGGATCATGTAGGTATTTATTGCAGTTGTTGTATGTTGTACGCTGCTCAGGCTGCAAGGGTCGAAGCGCTGAGTCATCGACCCTTTCATCTCACTACAAAAATATATCTTATAATGATTGTATTTAGTAAGTAATATTATGTGATCGATGAATAAATTATCTTTTATTTTTACCGACTTCCAAAAAAGGAGGAGGTGCTATTTTTTTTTTGTGGCTTCCCACGACAGTGGATTTAGCCAGTGTCAATGTTAAAAGTTAGGGGAGTATGTTCGGCTGTATGTATGGTTTTTTTTTCCTTATATGTATGTTCACCGATTTCTCCGTCAATTGTGGACCGATTTCAAAAATTTATTTATTAATTTATTGTACGTTGTTGTTGCAGGTAGCCGCTAGCGGGCGCTGTGCGACCCGAGCGGGCCCGCGACAGCGCCGGCGCACGCGCCATGTAAATACGTAGCATAAGTTAGGTGTACACGAGTTGTATTATATTTTTGAGTAGGGACCCGATTACGCGAACTCCCGCTCATTTACTACTTAATTAAGCTCTCGCATACCGGCGCGGCGGCGGGGCGCGCCGTGTTCTCGCGCTCGAGTATGTGCCGGTGTAAAAATAATACGTGGAAAATATATGTGCGATTATTTCGTTATTTTACTTAACAGATTTACTGCAAAAGGTTATGGTGATTGTTTTTTAATGTCACTTGAAAATTTGACACGCCAATATATTCTCCTATGTCCGGCGAAATAAATAAAACACCTCGATAGAAGGAGAATGCCATAACTGGCATTATGTTTGCCTTTCTATTAGAGAATGCCACTTATTTATTTAATTTCATAAAATCCACAGCACTTATGAAAACAATTTATTGTAGGTTATATATCATATATGACCTGTTCTGGCAGATAATGCCATTCTGGCATGTATTCGCCTTGTTTACCATTGTGTTTAATAAAGTTTTTAAATGAAAAAATCTATACGTTACATACTCGTAACGTTACGAATCTTTACGTTACGTGCGCGCCAGTATGCGAGCGCCCTAAACTAGTGAGATACGCGATATGCGTAGACATGATTTGTACAGAGTTCGTGGAGTAATCGCGCTCCTACGGCGATGGTACAAAAAGCATAATGATACGCGACGGACAGGCGGGCTTGTAAATGTGTTCTTAAGTTTATATTTGTAAGGCTGAGTGTCGCTTGCGTCGACTGGCGATTCTTTTGGCGGCAATGGCACGACAGGGCGATTCAGTATGCGTTACAGAAGGGTTTTTTTACGGTTTAAATGAGATATACGAAATGTTCGCCAAAAATCCTAACCCCGAAAAAAACGAACCAATGTGTTACATTCTAAGACCTGCCAATCGTATGCTTGTAACTCATATAGGTCGTTTTTGACTGCCTCTTTAGAACAGGTATCCCATAGAACCGCACTCAGCAATATTCTTTTACCCCAATAATTTGAGAAGACGCTTCTTATATGGCGGGGTCAAACTAAACAAACACTATCTATTTTAGTCGGGCTGTTGTTTGTTGACAGCATCGAGTATTTTCTTGTCTGAGATGGTTTGTTGTTGGGATGCAGTTGAACTCGCATACGTAAACAAATTCGCATACGTAGATTAAGATAGAAGATATTATATCTGTCTAGCTTACTCTTACCACTTTTGTAATAAGTGTGTCCCTCTCTGATTATTATTGTTATTATTTTAGCGTCTGTTCTATGGGATACGTTTTCTTAGTTTCTAACCATATCTGAGACCGATCTTTTATTTAATTAAAAAGCAAAGGCACTAATTCATGTCGTATTGATTGATAATGAGTGATATATTTGTTACAATTGGCCTTAATTTTGACGTACTTACCTAATACTATCCTTGCAACCCATAAAATGGCCTTGATTAGACCAAAAATAGGAAGATACTCTCTCACATAATAAACTCTCTCCTATGCATAAACTCCTTTAGATTCATCTAAGCAGATGTGTTATATTTTTAAGACTTCTCCGCACCTGTGTGATTGCCGTTCAGTGGAAAAACGCATTTTTTCCTAATCGCGCGAATTGTAAATAATCCCATGAAGTTGCCGCGGTGTTATATTTATTTTAAAAAAAAGATAAGGCCGGACATAGACGGTGCGACCTCAGCCCAGCGTTATATACTTACTTAGGTAATAAACTGTTGATGTGTCGTGTCGATCACGTCACATGACCAATATACGGTAGAATCTAAGTGTTTAGATGATTTTTTAACAGAGTAATGCATGTTACTTAGTTCGGATACAGTAGCGAGATACTGTCGCGTTAAACCCATGTTTTGGGACCAAATTTTTGTGTAAACTCGCTTTAATTAGAAGGTTCCAATTAAGTGAACATTGACTCGCAAAACCACAAGTGCAAATGAAATATGTTTTCACAAAAATATTGTTGTTTTTATGTTACGTCTGAATGTTGTTAAAAACAATGTTAGAGTGAATATTAAGCTAATATTTTTAGCATCTTCGATTGTGGAGTAAAGTGCTAAGCGATTCCGGTCTCGAACGTCCAATTAATCCAATGTCTAGTTGGTCCGTTAAGTCCTGTTCCCCGAACGTCCACATCCATTTCCCCGAATACACAGCAAAACTGAAAAATTCTAAACCAAATCGTACCAAAACCATGAGGTTTTAAAACAGTTCATGTTTGGTTACGATTTGATTCCGGATTTTTTTTGTATTGTCGGTGCTTTGGACGTTCGGCGAAGTAGACGATGGGGATTAATTTAATTGATTAGATATTCGAGTTCGACGTTCGAGGTCAAAATCTTGGAAACTTCTAATGCAAGCGACTTTAGTCTCAAATAATTCCATATCGGAGTAGAATCGTAGGATTTGTTGTCGAAAATATTTGAATATTTTATGTGACTAGGAGAGCTCGTTGCGGGAATGTTGTTAGATAAAATAAATGTTTAGTAAATACTATGAACTCAAAGTTTGCGACTAATTCTTCGTCATTGTTAAAGTATATCGATCGATGCATCGCGTGCGTTGCGCGGTCCAGTTAATTCTGTCCATTTATCGTGTAGGTATGTTTATATTTTTCATGAGGACGTCATTTCTAACACTTTAAATGAAGATTTATACCTTGTGAGAGCTGTTGTGATCCATAACTCATTTGTAAAAATAAATTATTGTGATACAAACGTTGTTTCTCTGTATTTCCTGTTGAGACTGGCTACATTAACCTGCTGGAATATTATTCATTCATTTTATATTGGTCGAATGGCTTATACATGCCCTAACAGCTGGACAGGTGGGTTAGTGACCGCAGTATCAACAGCCTACTAACATGTCCCCACTGCTGGGGCTCAGGCCTACCCTCTCCACGAGGGCGTTCAGGCTATAGTCCAACACGCTAGGCCCAGTGCGGGTTGGTGGACTTCACATGCGCCTAAGAATTTTTTCTTTGGCGTATGCAGGTTTCCTCACGAATGCTTTCCTTCACCGTTTAAGAGCAGTCAGTAAATGTACATAAACAAAAAAACCAATTGGGGATCCCAGCTGGGGAACGAACTTAGGACCTTTCGATATGATAAGCCGCCTATTATCCTTGACGCCACAGACGCTCCTTAGTGACCGCAGTATATGGAGTTTAGAATGCAGACAATGCTGCTTCCCTGTGACCTGGATTCATCATTTGGTTATATGATATTCAAGACTAGGAAAAAGAAGACTAGGAAACTGGCTATCGATACGCGACCCCTCAAACCCGTTTGGTCTTATTACCGAAGTATCCAGCCGGTCCATTGGGTTTTTCCCGAATGTCCATTTCTTTAAAGACGGGTCGGGGATCGAGGAAGTGGACGTTCGGGGGATATAGACCTAAATACGGACCGACTGGACATTTCCGAGACTTGAGGGATGCGACACGCCACCGATACGGGAAATTAAAAAACAAAATGCATTTAAGTATAGTTGTATATATTTCATTTGCTCTATCTAATCCGCAAACCTATTTAACAGTCTTGTAGAATATAACAAATACAAATTAAATCAGTAGTTTTTGGCACAACGATACTACTTAATATTCATGATGCATGTGTCGCAAGACTCGAGTCCTTGAGTCCTAATTTTGTCTGCAGGAGAGCGAGACAGTGAAGCATGCCGTGCTACACTGTCCCGCAACACAGGAAATCAGATCCGTAACGGAGCTGACAATAGATCCCGACCTCTCGGCAACGAGCAACCTGCAACAGTGCTGCCGTCAGCCAGAAGTCCTACTCCAGTACTTCAAGGAGCTGGGATGGCTGGACTGACGGCCCGGGGGGAATTGCACAAAACTCCCGTTTCATAGAGTCGGTGCAGGGACTGTCACCAACGTTTAAGAATAAGAGTCCTAATTTTCACTGGACTCAGCACGGTTATAAGCTCGAAGTCTCGAGTCTAGACGAACAAGGGTATTTAACGACGACTTGAGTCTTGAAAAGGATTCATGTAAACTCGAGCACTTTTACAATATTTTGAATATGTACAAAATGAGACTGGACGAATCAATGCTGTTTTCGAAAAATATTATAGTTGAAAGGTATTTTATTTCATTTTAGACAGACCTAAATAGATATCATGTTACTACTGGTAGTGTCCCCGTAGAATTTTTTGGCGGTTGTGTGAAGTTAGCTGATTTCTGCACAGTAGCAAATTTTAGGTGTTACGAGCTGTGAGACGCTCATTCAATTTCAAGAAACAGATCATTGATTCGATCAACCGAATCAAACTTCAAGTTTTTGGACATCACTATGTATCCCACACGCTATGTCGCTTACACACACATAGGCTTTAAACACTGTCAGCGATGTGCAAACAATCTGCGACTATATTCACTCAACCGCCAAAAAATTCTACGGGGACTACGACACGAGCAACGAATGAAATTCAATGTTGCCAGCCAGGTTTACACTTTATTTTCCGACGAAAGCGAGTCTGACAAAAGGTTACCAATAAAAACCAATTTGACTAGATTTTAGACAATACTTAGAATTTTAAACATTAGGACATGATAAAATTGCGATCTTTCTTTGCAAACTGTATCTATTATAATTAACATTATATTACTTTTAAAGTACATCACTTTATATCACATGATTTTGCGGTATTTCCATCTTATTATTTCGAGACAATATACAATCAAAAAAAAATTCCTAAGATTGATATGAACACTTGTCTATTCAATACAATAATTGAAGTCTGTTTTTATATTTAAACGCATTTCTTAGAAGCTCAATAGTCCAGTCTGTGGGGACATTTATAAGCCTTTGCCTTACAAAAGGTGGAGTAGAAACTGTTTTCACATATGTTGTTAAGTCGCCATAGCTTAACAACATATGTGAAAACCGTTTATACTCCAAGTTTTGTAGGGCAGAAGTACCTATTGACTGTACTACAATATAGCTCATTTTACAAACACATACAAATCCACAGCATACTTAAGGCTTTTTACGTCAAATTTACTGACCAATCTGGAACGCATCTTGCATCATGTAACAATAATATATAACCTATTAATTACCTACCTATAAGTTAACACGACTCTTATATAACTAATTATTCTACTTTACGCGCACTTTTTGACTTCATTGTCAAATGAACCATATCACTGTAGCCTAAAGAACAAAATCGTATGAATGTCTCGCGAGGCGACGCCGATGTGCAGAAGTCAATAAACGATTTTGTTCTTTAGGCTATAGTGGTATGGTTCATTTGACAATGAAGTCAAAAAGTGCGCGGGCAAATTTCCGATTCGTTTGCCCAGACCCTTAGGAGTTTCAATACTATGAGATACCAGTTTAGACTGGTTCTGTTTCCACTGATTGTTCCAGTATCCAGTTTGATTTCCATCGGCTTCGCTCGCTTCCCCCATTGGTACGCGACTGGGGGTCAATGGCCGTTGACGAGGGCGCCGGCGGCCTGCTTTATGTCGTTGAGCTGGTCGGAGTACTCAGAGTAGATGCGCTGCCACCGCAGCTGACGCACGAGGAGTGACAACAACTCTTCTAGGATTTCGTGCTTTTTAATACCCTGGAAGAATCAGCGATGTAGTTAATTGACAATAGTTGCATTTATTTTTTAAATGGGGTTTACGGCCCTGGAAACAAAGTCCTTCTAGGCCAATCATAGTTTTAAAATAATCATTTACAAGAAACCGACGGTTACAGCGCGGTCTCCACAAAAACAGGGCACGACTAGAGTTAGTCGGCGATTTTCACTAAGGTTCACAAGAATCAACGATGTAGTTAATTGACAATAGTTGCATTTATTTTTTAAATGGGGTTTACGGCCCTGGAAACAAAGTCCTTCTAGGCCAATCATAGTTTTAAAATAATCATTTACAAAAAACCGACGGTTACAGCGCGGTCTCCACAAAAACAGGGCACGACTAGAGTTAGTCGGCGATTTTCACTAAGGTTCACATCCAGCCTAAAGCGATAGTAACTATAATGGAGATTTACAATGGACAATTTTGGTTCGAGATTAATACCCGAAAAATACATATTTTAGAAAAATAGCAGAGATGAACATGACACTTCGGCTCCCGACAAAAGAATCCAAGATGGCAATCATCTCAACTGTCACAGTCAATCAACCTCTTACTTCAAGAAATCTATCTATAGAAAAATTCTAATATCGTTTCATCCGTTTAGGATAGGCAATGGTGCTGAGCTATACGGCCTGTTCCTATAATCGACAGGTTAGTAATATCGAAAAAAATCTCTAGTCATCGGTCGGGAGTTTTTTTTAACAAATTTATGGCCTGACTTCACGGGCTTTTGCAGTAACTTTCAGCATACTTTGACATTTGATACAGTGACGCATCGAGGTTTATATATATATTTTTGAAGAGGTCCCAGTTAAACCTTTGTACTGTCTGTTTGCCGCTTCATACGGTGAAATAAATAAATCAATTAATTTATTTTAAATGGAAAGGCAGCTTAAAGCTGATGCTTCCATATCAGCAGTGGACTTGCTTTCATATTCATTATTTATTTATGGCGGTAAATGAATAAACTCACCAAAACAGTGGACTGCCAGTGTTTAGGCGTAGACGTGCAATGGCTGGGTCCCAGCATGTCGTCCAGTATCGCTCGCAGCTGCTCCTCGGTACCTGCAAGAGGATTGAGGGGGAAGCCCCCGATAGGAAAAAGCAAATGGCCGAAAATGAAAAAAAAAAAAATTGCCCGTGCGCATTTGTCGTCAAGGTTAGGTATGTACAGTCGACCGCACGTCAGTAGAAATATCTTGACCTTGAGCTGGCTTAGCTTATTAGGGAGTTTCAATACTATGACAGACCAGTTTATACTGATTTTGTATCCACTGACGTGCTGAAGTTTTTTAAACTATGAATGTAGTTTTTCTTATCTCTAAAATCGACGACGTAGTTTCCCAGAGCATATTTTTCTATCTCTTAGGGTCGAGGCAGATCAAGCGGAAATTTGCCCGCGCATTTTTTGACGTCATTGTCAAATGAACCATTTCACTATAGCCTAAAGAACAAAATCGTATGAATGACCCCGAGCGCGAGGCGACGCCGACGTGCAGAAGTCATTTTACGATTTTGTTCTTTAGGTTATAGTGCTATGGTTCATTTGACAATGACGTCAAAAAATGCGCGGGCAAATTTCCGCTTCGTTTGCGCAGTCCCTTATGGTTTCTGACTTCCCCCTACTGACCTATTTCAATGTGCCACCCTATATATGTAAAATATGTGTTGTGTGCGGTGGGTACCGTGGTTGACGAGGTGTCCAAACAGGGAGGTGAACCAGTGCTTGTAGTCCTTGGGTAGCCGCAGGTGCAGGCAGCACGCCACCTGCGCCTCCAGCCAGCTGCGCGCCGCGCCCGCGCTGTGCGCGCTGACACGCAACCAACAGTAAGGGTTAAGTAGGTACACTTATTTAATACATATCAGAAGGCAGGAGGGTTAAGGAGGTACATTTATTAATAGGGGAATAATAATTAAACAGATGTGCAATCTAGAAAACTAAATCGCGTGTATGATCCGTATTTAGTTACCTGCTGACATGTTTCAGTTATACCTAAATTTAATAGATTCGTTAGAAATATAACTTCAACTTTTACATTGCTCCAGCGGGTATGAAATAGCGTCATTTTGTACTCGGTACGAAATATACTATTTTATTTACACTCATTTTTGGTCATTGCTTGTTCCTATCTGGCGCCTCTTCAATGATACCACTTCCTTCTCATTTTTAGTAAAAATTGACAGCACCAGCCTGTTTCGGCCTTTGTGTATTTGGAATGTTGATCAATGTTTATAAAAATAAACATATCCGTGGGGAGGGGGATGTAATGGGAAAATAGGAACAAACAAATGGCCAAGAATGTAAAAAGTGCTTTGCCCATTTGCGTATTTCACCACCCTGAGACAGCCTCACCTGGAGTTGTACGCGTTGGCGCTGGTCGTGCTGGTCCTGGCGGGCGGGTAGAGCGCGTGCAGGGCGCGCGGCGCGCGCGTGGACGCGTGTCCATTACACGCGCGCCACACCGGGTCCGTCGCGTCCGTCCACACCACCCTGATACAGTACATGCAACACTATTTAAAAAATGCTACGCTATCTGTCTGTTAAATGATTATCGAAGACCCAACGGAAGACCAGTAATATCAAAATTTTATGAATGTACACGCTAGGGAGGGTATATCAAATAAAGCAGTGCGATTGCACCCGTGATTGACTGCCCTCAAACGGCGAAGGAAAACATCGTGAGGAAACCTGCATACGCCGAAGAAGAAATTCTAGGCGCATGTGAAGTCCGCCAACCCGCACTGGGCTAGCGTGGTGGACTATAGCCCGCACGCCCTCGTTGAGAGGGTAGGCCTGAGCCTCAGCAATAGGGACAATTATAGGCTGTTGATGATGATTACTCTTATTTGCGCTCCCCACATCCCGATAAAACATTGGCGCAGTCGGTAGGATTCGAACCTACGCTCTGATTGCCAACAATCATTTATTCTTCATCATTTAACATTCTTTAGAGGGACTCAAGGCCACATTCAGACGGACAAATACAATAGTACATTTTAGACTTTCGCGCTTTGTATTCATAATTATATAATTATTTACGGGTCTTACACACGAATAAATAAAACTTATTCGTGTGTAAGACCCGTAAATAATTATATAATTATGGACAAATACAATTTAAGCGAAAATAAACTCACCATGAGTATAGACTCTTGCTATAGATGTAACTCTTGCCGCTGCTGAGTGAGATCATTGGGTTGCCGTCGTTAAGCAGGATACACGTTGTTACCGTCACTGAAACATACAATACATTGGGTATTTTGGAAAGACTGGTCCACTTTCATATTGTTAGGTTGCTTCGTCCCTTCCCAGTGCGGCGTCAGTGGGTACTCCACTCACCGCCGGGCGACAGCAGGTTCCGGAAGCTGAGCGGCCGCGTGACGCACGCCGCGGTGGCCAGGTTCCACATGGAGAGCTCGGCTGTGGTTGTGATCGCCACCAGAGTGTCGCCAGAGAGCGTCAGCTTCGCCGCTTGCGACACCAGTGCTGTGTATCAAAAAAGAGGATTAATATATCACTCAAAACCCTTAGTGTTAAGAAACCCGATCGGGTCTCAAAATGTAGTTCAAATACTAGACTTATGTAAAGTCTAGATAGAATTCTAGTGTATATAAGGGCCACCAGAGACTGCATTATTTTACTGACTGCTCTGAAACGGTGAAGGAAAACATCGAGAGGAAACCTGCATACGCCAAAGAAATTCTTAGGCCCAATTGTTCTCCAGCCGGCACTGGGCTAGCGTAGTGGACTATAGCTCGCACGCCCTCGTAAGGACATATTAATAGGCTGTTGATTGATTCTGTATTGATGCTAGCTAGCTCCGTGTATGTACTGACCGATGGGCGGCATGGCGCGGTGCGCGTGGTGTCGCGCGAGCCGCCACGCGTGCAGCGTGCCGTCCGCGCAGCCCACGCACGCCCAGCGCGCGTCGCACGCGATGCACGTCACGCACGAGCCTACACAATACAATAGAAATCACTCATTTCGAAAAAAAAAAATGTTTTGGACAAATTTACACACGGCTGTTTAGTCTCCACTAAGCCGAAGCTTGTAAATGGGTACTCAACAACTGATAAACATACTTATATATTTTTAAATACATACAAACACCCAGAATCCGAAAACCAACAGATAAGCTCATCACACAAATGTTGATCCCGGGTGGGAATCGAACCCACGACCTTTGGCGCAGTAGGCAGGGTTACTACCACTACGCCAACAGGCCAGTCATAAGTTTCATATTTTTCCATAAATTACATTAAAAAAGGATAAATTAAATTATAAATGAAATTTTAACCCACCTAGGTATATTTCCCAGACGGGGTCGGTGGAGGCGGAGTTGTTGGGTAGCAGCTGCAGCTTGCACAGCGGCCCGTAGCGCGTGCTGCACGCCTTGTTCACCACCTGCAGACACAAGCACCATTTGGAATTTATTGAATAGTGGTTAAATAAAACTGCCTTTTCGAGAGTCAGTGGCGTCGGCGATAAGACGCGGCCTATCATATCAAAAGGTCCGAACCTCGACCCCCGGTTGAGAAATGTGCCAATGGTTTTTTTCTCGAAACTTAAATACATTTACTGACTGCTCTAAAACGGTGAAGGAAAGGGCAGGTTTCCTACCTGCATACGCCGAAGAGAAATTCTCTGGTGCATATAAAGTCCACCAACCCGCACTAGGCTAGCGTAGTGGACTATAGCCGGAACGCTCTAGTTGCGAGGGTAGGCCTGGGCCCCAGCAGTGGGGACATGTTAATAGGCTGTTGATTGATTGATGGAATGACTATTGGCGCCTTCTAGTATTACAAACCCGTGACATATGTACCTGCAGGCGCAGCTGTCCGGCGGCGCGCACGACGGGCCCGGCGGTGCCGAGCGCGGGCGCGGGCAGCGGCGCGGCGGGCAGCGCGCCCCCCGCGCCGCCCGCGCGCGCCGCGCCCGCCACCTGCGCGGCGCGCGGGCCGGGCAGCGCGCCCGCGCCGCCGCGCTTGCGCAGCCGCGCGTCCAGGCCGCTGCACACATAAATTCATAACCATCATTGTATTTACTACGAGGTGTTAGTTAGATGACATCTTAATCAATTAATCTTCACATTGTTCTAATCAATAATTATTATGAAAGTATAATTTTTTTTTTAATAAGTTGCAATGCCCTGACAGGGCTCATGTGTCCGTTAAGACTTACCAAGTTATCTGTGACTGTCTGTCATCGGGGTGGCTCTGCCATCGTTCCATGCCCGTCATTCTATATATTTTGTTCTGACGGCCGAATGACATTTGCGTAGTTCCTGATTTAGCCACTTCACAGATAACTTGGTAGATCTATACAATTTCTTTTGCTTTCTACGCCTACAGAATAAAAAATAGTGTAAATCCAAGACTGACTTGTCGCTGGGCCTGTTGTTGCTGGTGTTGTTGTTGTTGTTGTTGTTGTTGGTGGTGGCGTGGTTGCTGACGTTGGGGTGTATGACGATGTCGTCGCGCCGCTCCACGCGGATGCGCGACTTGCTCTGCGACGACGTGCTGAAGCAGTTCTCCGCGCCGCCCGGCGCAGAGCCCAGGGATTCGCTGCACACGACACAGCAGATTTTTAAAGAGGGCTTTGGCTTGGTTACTAGGCCTTTAAGCCAGCCATATCTTAGGTATAATATACCTAATATAAAGTCATATTTCTTAACAATTTTTGGACCTACTACAGACAACAGTTAAGCAACCAAAGACATAACAACTAGTAGTATCTCTTAGTAAGTGTTTTTTAAATGGTTTTTCGGCCAATTGGAAACAAAGTCCAAGCACTAAACTGATAGCAGGTTTAATGCAGATTATTTAACAAGGGCGAGGATGAAGAAGAAGATAAAGCTCTGACCAAGGCATTTATAAGGCTTAGGAACTTCGTTATTCGAATGAAAAGGGTTGTTTTCGAGCACGTTTGAGAAAAATATGTTGACGTGTGAGTGAGTGAGTACTGACTTGGCGTCGGCGTGCGTGAGCGGTATGAACACGGGCGTGATGCGGCGCTTGCCGTCCGACGTGCGCGTCTCGATCTGCCGGTCCACGGGCCGCAGCGGCGTCGCCGGCGCCGACACCGGCGACGCGCCCAGCGCCGCCGGCTTGCACGGCTGACAACAATACAAACACTAATTAGCCTTTACCGTGTCTGGAATTCTGTTTTTAAATATTGTTAATTTTCTATGTGCTAATATGGGTTTATTGCCAGAATAATAAAAACCTTTATTTTATTTATTACACAAATAGACTCTCCCCATTAGTAATTAATTCTTTAAATTTCCATATTTGATTTTCAGTTATTTTTAATTTCGGTTAGTTACGGTAGTTACGGTTAATTGAAATCTGAGAATTGGTATTTTTATAGGTTTTTTGTTTCTCATCAGGTGGGTGTTTTCCCGTTTTTTAGAACTGCGGAATCACGGTTTGCGGAATAACCTGTATTCCGTAATACCGACCCCCACTGAAAGTTTGATTTAATTGATCGAATCAATGAACTATTTCTTGAAATAGAATGAGCGTCTCTAGAGAACCCCCGACACACACAGCACCCCTAAAATTTGACACCTAAAATTAGTCATTGCGCACACAACCGCCAAAAAACCTTACGAGGACTATACCTGTGACGGAGATTTGTCGCTTTTCGGCGTGGCCTCCTCCTTAGCAGCCTCTTTCTTGGCCTCCTGCCTCTCTCTGGCCAGCAGGATCTCGGGGCACTCCACCAGCAAGTTGGAGGAAAGGTCACCAGACTCGTTGGCCAAGCACTTTCCGTATATTTTCTCGTAGAACGCATTCTGGATGGGAAATTAAGATTTATTTAGCATTTTCCAGGAATTGAATAGGAGAAATCTAAAAAACTACATCACAATTGAATAGTACGGAATTATGAATTTTACAGGAAACTTTATAAACATTCTGGTTATGTTGGTCGATGTTTTTCTTCCCCTTTTGAGAGCAGTCAAAACCCCATTAGTATGGCCCGACCAGGAGTCGAACTCAGACTTCTTGATGTGACAGGCAGCGTCTACCGCGTAAGACGCTATGACTAGTTAAAACTGTAAGATATATAGCAAATTGGACTAATTTTTATCGAGTATTTGTTGAGTGCTGTTTCTTCCCTTCGGCGACATACAGATGGAAACAGAGTAGTTTTAGTTTTAGACAGAATTGACGTCAAAAAGGGAATATTGTATTCCAATATTGAATAAACGAATTTTCATTTCATATTAAAGAATGTTTTTTTGATGGATCAATTAGGGTATATTATGAATATATTCAATACCTTTTCTTCTAATGTGAGTGGCGTGCCGATTTCTTTATTTGTAAACTGTATGCATGCGACGGTGCCGTCCGAACTGCACGCTAATAAATTCAGTCCTGAAAAAAAAATCTTTGTATTTTAACTTCGTTGGAACCTCTGTTTCCATAGAGTTAAGATCTCTTTGGTGCGTGCTCGCGGCCCCTTAAAGAGGCGTAAAAAAGCATTGGGTGTCAAAATCGTGTCAAATGTATGACAATCCTGTGACACACTCACACATTCTCATTTTCAAACTCCAAATAAATTTGTATTAGCAACCTCCTCCCGCTACACCGCTTCCTTTGTCCGCACCCCCCCTGTAAGTGGCACCATTGGTTCCCATAATAAATAAGCAATATGCAGTCTCCATAGGGAGCGCGCGCGCCACCAAAGAAATTCGAACCTTCCTGACTGTTTCTTACTTAACTTCGTTTGTTACTCACCGTCCGAGCTCCAGGAGAGGTCCAAGACGCTGTCTCCGAACAGGTCGTGGACGACGACCAGCGGCCGCTTGAGCGACGTGAGCCAGATGGAGAGAGCGCGGTCGCGGGACCCCACCGCCGCGCAGCAGTAGTACTTCTTGCCCTCCTTCACCATTATGTTGCTGTTGAAACGCTGCCGAAATTGCGTTTTTTTATCTTCATAACATAGTATAAAACAAAGTCGCTTCCGTCTGTCACTAAGAACAAGGATCCCATAGTGTGATATCTTGTCGGAGTTAACCAGTAAAAGGCATGTTGATTGTTCAATGTCGCATATAGAAGTGTCGTACATTATGTTATATTAAACTACATGCTAACTTATTTAGGTTATTGCTGCTCAAGCAATATGCGTTCGTATGTCGCAGTCACTTCCATTAAGTGGCAGTGAAACTGCGACTTTAGTTATCATACTACAATAGAACAGACGCTAAAATAACAATAATAATCAGAGAGGGACACGCTTATTACAAAAGTGGTAAGAGTAAGCTAGACAGATATAATATCTTCTATCTCTGTCTATGTATGCGACCCGACAACAAACCATAACTGTCAACAAACAACAATCCGACTAAAATAGATAATGTTTGTGTAGTTTGACCCCGCCATTTAAGAAGCGTCTTCTCAAATGCATCATCATCATCATATCAGCCTGTAGACGTGCACTGCTGGACAAAGGCCTCCCCCAAGAATCCACGACGACCGAATTCTTAAATTATTGGGGTAAAAGTCTATTGCTATTTCATGCTATACGCTGAGTGCAAATCTATGGGAGTATACTAAATCTATGGTCTGTCTGTACCTCAGGCTGTGACATTGCGTCCTTGCGTCCATCATCATCATCAACAGCCTATTAATCTCTCCACTGCTGGGGCTCAGGCCTACCCTCTCAACGAGGGCGTTCGGACTATAGTCCACCACGCTAGCCCAGTGCGGGTTGGTGGACTTCACATGCGCCTAAGAATTTCTTCTTCAGCGTATGCAGGTTTCCTCACGATGTTTTCCTTCACCGTATGAGAGCAGTCAGTAAATGTACTTAAGTTTCTAGAAAAAACCCATTGGTACATGGCCCGACCGGGGATCGAACCTCGGACCTTTCAATATCTTATCCCCGAGGCCACTGACGCTCCTTGCGTCCGTATGTTATTATTGCGTGTATAGTGAACGAGAGTGCGGAAACTTCGTACAAGCGCTCTAAAACGCACTCACACAAGTGCAGTGTTCACCTACACTAGCACAAAGAGATGAGCGCGTCGCCAAGCTCCTTCCGCGCGCTTATCTCTGTGTGCTAGTGAACAGTGCGCTTGTGTGCGCCGCGTGCCGCCCCCGGTAGTCGCTCACCGCGCACGTGACGGCCTTCCTATGGCCCACGAAGTCCTTGTCGCAGCGCCAGCCGTCGCGCTCCACCACCTGCGCCGTGGGCCCGCCGCCGTTCATCGCGTGCGCCGACAGCACGTACTGCCCGTCCGGCGACCACGACAGGCGCAGCACGTGCGTCGTGCCTGCATACATTCAAACACAGTTAATCAATACAGACAATAAATACTTCAACGTATTAAGTCAAAAGAATGACCATCTGTAGGGAAAGTAACCTAAATATGGGAGAGTACTGTTTCCCACGGCTTCGCCTGATTTCTGTATATTTTTCGTTGCTCGGCTCTAAGGGTCGTAGAGTGATGTTAAATGCAAATTTCTTATTTTTATTAGTTTGGCAGTGGTGTCAAGAAAGAGTACTCTTTCTTATTTTTCTTTCTTTTCAGCTTATTATTTTTAGTATAGAAGTATAGATAGTGCCCGATTATGATTAGGCGTAGGCGGGCTTGTCTGTACATTTGCCACTTCAGACTGTAAAAAAAAGTATTTACCTCCGCACTCCTCGAATGGATCTGTGATGACAGTCTCGGGCGACCAGTCCGCAGTCTTCCACACCCTCAGCGACTTGTCGTCGGACTGCGACGCCAGGTACTTCCCAACCTGCCCAGTCCAAATGATTAGTTTTAAGGTGTTTACAGTATCATTTCATTGTGGGTTGTTAGTTAAAAGGTCAGCTACTTTAGTCTCACTTTCCTGATTCATTTCTTATTGTTTTAGTGTACTATTAGTGTTAATAATTATTTTGCATAATTTACTAGTGGCTGGATCTAGTGATCCATCGACTAGTAAATTATAATAGTAATTATTATTATTATTATTATTGATGTGACCTTGGATATATGGTTGTATATTTGGTTTTAGAGTTTGATCAGATTTTTGTCATAATTTGTGAGCTGTACTGCTATTTGTTTTTGACCCTTGATTGCTATTAATTTGTTTTTCACGTGTGGTAATTTTTTTTAAATTATCGCGCCGATCGGGTCGCGCCACACGTCGAAATTTGTATACATATTTATTTATATAGTAGTGTCTACTTACCGGGTCCCAAGCTACGCCTTTCACTAAACCCGTGTGTCCATTAAGTACGCACACCATCTCGGGTAGCTTCTCAGCGTTCCAGATAATGATGGTGTTGTCAACGCTGCAGCTGGCCAGCCACCTGTCCAGCGGGGACCAGGCCAGGTCCAGGACATCACCTAGGCAAATGTTTATAAAAAAAATTTGAATAAAATATTGTTTTTTTAGCTGTAGGCAGTCATAAATATAGGTGTAGATTCAGACATCATTCATCATGAACACAATGGAATTATAACCTCATATTGGAGTTGGAACTACGAACCCGCATGGCCTCTCAGAGTGGAGAGACACCTCCAACTTTCTGCTTTATGTTTGCCCAGCGCTCCTGCTGTCACAGTCAGACCCCACACCATCACAAGCCGGTCATCTCCACCCGATGCTAGGTACTTGCCTCCGTTGCTCCATCTCACGCAGTTCACACAGGCTGGAACATTACAGAATGGCATGGTTCTTCATAGAATTTTATTAAAACCACAAGAACCTACTGAACACTTGGTTACCTCCTAAACTACTTCAGTACCTAAATCAGTATTTAGCTTATTTCATGGAGTTTAAATGTAATTTAAAAATACAAATGCTTAATTAGTCTAGTTTGAAGTCATGTCAGGTTTGGCAAGAAGCCAGGAGACTCGTTTTGACCTCATAATTGTTTTTTTCTTTCTCATGTAATACCTAGTTTACTGATCTAAAAGTGATAGATATAGAACGGTATTATTAGACTTGTGTTAGCGAAATAACTCTAATTGGGGTTGGAGTGGAGAAAAGAGGGCGCTGAGGAATTTTTTTATAGGTGACAATGTGTGACAGTTAGCAGTCGGAGAGCACCCTGAAGGTTAGGTTACTGGGGACCCTTGGAGCGAGCGACAGTACTCCAAAAAAGTGACCTTTTTCTAAGTATTTTTTCCATTGCGCCCCCTTTTGTCAACACTGACCCTAATTGGTCTTGCTAAGGTATCATTAAGGTCAAGACGTATGTAATGATCATCTTACCCAAATGGTTATCCATTTGACATAGCATTTTGGGCACATTTGGATCTACTTCCACTGACTCGTACAAAACTGAGTTCAAGTTCCACACGACGACCCTTCCGGAGTCGCCGCCCTGCCCGCCGGTCGCGAACCGCTTGCCCGCCGGGTGGATGTCCACAGAAAATATTGGTTTGTCTGTTTAAAGTAAAATAATATGTTCAAGAATGCATTCTATGATGAACATTTGAAATGTAAGATTAATGACAATAATAAGCAAGTATTACCATCGTGGTTGACCCAGCTGGGTTTTAGCAGCTTCATTTATGTGTTAGATTTGTGTTTTATGTGGAAAATCGTTAAGAAAATGATAATTTCGCTTGTTGAACACAAACAATACATACAAATTGCAATTTTATTTTGACAGCCCGGCAGTTTTTTTTTGTCAATCAATCAATTTAGACTTCTTTTCTTAATTTTCTTACGGCATTGATACGAAGGACTTGTTCAGGCTTATCTGATGTCATACATTTAAACTTTTCTGCTTTAAGTATACATAATCAATCAATCGCATTGTTCGGCGTTTAAAATGCACAATAGATCTCATATACCTTTGCCTTCATTTAAATTTAAATAATTAAAAACAAAATTGAAATTGAAAAGCGAATCGAAATCGGGAAAACTGGTTTTTCTTTAGTTTTGTTTGCTTTTCTTCCACGTGCGACACGCGTTCGATTACTGTTACTGAGAGTAGCTTCCAAAAGGCATGAGAGGAGCCGACACACTGATACCAGCTCGTTTTCTAACCCTTATTGCCCACCTGAGCGTGCTCGTTGTGCTACTATGGGAGAGCAAGCAGAATGTAAACATCTGTTTGAAGCACGACCATCCCGATTACTCTCAGGTTTACCACAGTCGGTGAGTGGATTGACTTAGTTTTGTCCTTATTCTACATTTAACTTGTCAAGGAAGTTTAGTTTTAAGTCATAATTACCTAGAAAAATATACGTACAACAACGTGGTGTAGGGTTTCGTGATGGCTTAGCGTAATCATCGCTTTAAATAATTACAAGGTTGCTCGTTCCAAGGGTAAAGTAAACTATTACCTACACAGGGTAGACCTGCATAAGATGCCACATAGTTACATTTATTATTTCCATTTTATCAGATGTTTGAATTTTAGGTCAAAGTTGGTCCCGCAAGCACTCATTATAATATTTTTTCTTCTATGAGAAAAGTGTGGGCGAAGTGTTTCTTGACTCCTATACAGTCTTGATTGGGTAGCTTCACAAATTTGCCCGCAATTTTCATAGAAGAAATTACTCTTTGTATAAAAAAATTGCAGATGGATCTAGCAGAGTATTCTTGCCCTTTATAATACCATATTCATTTTATTATAGAAGAATGCAGTTGCATCAGTATGTAGTTTTTCTTACGAAAAATGCTTACTAACATAGTTTTAAAATAAGGCTAACAAATTAGACCTAGGTGGTCTGAAATTAAATGATATTTATTTATTTAAATAGCATCACAAAGAAAGCAGCCATAACAATAAAACAATAAGATCTCTCTCGATTTCTGACTTTGCAAATTTAAATCTGACCAAAAAAGTTGGATATACCTATTAAATGAAACATGCATTGTCCATCTTAGTGGAATTATTTTGCCAATACCTTTATTTTTATACACTTCAGGTTAATTATCAAATTCTGGGTTTGAAGTTGTAATTTCCAAAAATTCTTTCTTATCCAATGCTTACGTTAAAAAATACACCCATGTTCCAAATTTCACCTTTTGCATTGATAGATCGGTCAGTCAGGACAAGCGATTTTATAAGTTTAGATACCTGGCCAGGTGGCAGTTTCTTTACTGTAACAGAATGATGAACCAGTTTTGAAAACATGGCTTTCATTTTCAAAACAGTACAGGGTCAGAAGATTGGCTGTTAGATGCAGTGTGACAGCGATCTCGCCGCGCGCCGACGACATCGCAGTCACGTGGTATCCATCGCGTGATCTCTCCCTCACGTGCACTTATCTCCAGTTGAACATAAACTATATTATACAATTTTATCTGTGAATGAAAATATCTCCACTGCACTAATTGCTGGTCAAACCAAACGCAGCACAGCTTATGACGTTGTAATATATGGAATACTATGGGATATGACACACCAAACGCACGATGCTGAGCGCTGCACAGCTACGTAGTACGTGTTTGGTGTGTTATTTCCCATACTATTCCATATATTACAATGTCTTAAATCTCTATATCAAGTTAGGTAATATATTTATGGGTTCAATAGCATGTAGCAAAGTATGTTTTTTACTATGTTTTTGCCATTTATATTTCTTTATTTGTGTCGCGCGTTAGATATATGTATATATATACGTATGTATATGTTTGTATGTCGCTGTTCGCGTAGACTAGGTTCAAGGTAAGTGACCTATCAGTATTATATTAGCTTGCTATTTCATTAGATGTAAACATTTCAGCAAGTCAGCTTGTTTATAATGCATGTAATTTTATTCATAATATATTCAATACTTATATAGGTGCATTGTGAAATTAAATTGGAAATGGTGCGTGAACACAATGAAAAACACAAACAGGTTTTTTTATCAATGTGTACTACATGCATGTTTTTTACATAGTATAACTAAATGGAATTTAATTTATGGTTAAAGTATGTTCATCTGTACTAATAATAACGAGGTAAAAACTGGTGGATAATTTGCACGCATAACTTAAATAAGTTGCGAAGAACCAAATGATAGCGGGGTGTAAAATACACCTAACGCCATCTATTGACAAACTTTAAAAAACTAAGAAACTGGAATGATTAGAACGGGTAAAAAATTTTTGAATAGGCAACAAAATAGTATATATACTTTATAACGCGGATGAAGTCGCGGGGCATCGGCTAGTTTGTATAATAATGAGGGTTTATGTGTTCCGTCTTCTAAGGCGAAGGTGGTTTAACTGCATCTCATCAAGAATACCATCATCTTGTTGTTGTCCACTGTTGGTCCTTCGGCTTTTTCATCCAGCCACTTTCTACTTTTTCTGGTCGTGAGTCCATCAATCAGCGTCACACGCTGCGCCTATTGATTAGAGGTCTCCACTCTAGAACTCGTCTTTCACAACGGCCAACTGTGTCGCGACAGATGTGGTCTACCATCACATTGACTTACTAATTCTTTCGGCCTTACCATCGTCACCATCTTTAGATTTTCCACTGTTGGTCCTCCACCTTTTTCATCCAGCCGCTTTCTACTTATTTCTGGTCATCGGTCCATCAATCACACGCTGCGCCTATCGATTAGAGGTCTCCACTCTAGAACTCGTCTTCCACAACGGCCAACGGTGCTGCGACAGATGTGGTCTACGGTCTACCCACCATCACATCAGCTTACTAATTCTTTCGGCTCTATTTTAGTTGGAAAGCACTTGTATAACGCGTCCTGTCTTTACTTCAATAGGATATCTTAGATTGCGCTGCTCACCTTACAAATGCGTTCCTACAAAATCCGGATCATTAAATGAAGCAGATTATGCGCTAATTGCATTATGTCGAAAGTGAGACAAGATATCTCTTGCATTCTAGTTGTCCAGTTTATTGGCTTTACCATTACCGAATGTTCTAAGAACCATTCGTTTTTGAGCCACATCGAGTTTCCGTTCCGCTATCGTAACGCACCGCTCTTTTAATAGAGTTCAACGTAAAATGCGTAGATATTAAGTATGAAATTATGTAAGAAAATATAATATGTATACACATATCGTTATAAATCGGTATACCACCTGCGCTGCGCAAGGAAAAAGACGCATTAAGAAACCCACAGGTTATTTGTGTTGGTACCAAAATGATTAGATCGCAAGATCGTTAGGCTTAAACTTGGTACAATGAGGGCGACAGATCTCATTACTGTAAAGACAATAGTTTTATTTCACTTCGTTACGATACCTATTTACAAAGTTAAAGATTTAAATGTCATATTTTAAGTTGAAACTTGCATATTATCATATCATTTCCCCAGTACACGTTGGCATCAAAAATGTCGGTAGAGACCGACATTTTTGATGCCAACGTGTCATAATACAACGTGTCGTAATGTTTGACAGAGGTCAAACATTACCTACATAAAAGCTTGAAGGAAAAAAATACTAAACTAGGGGGCGCGCGCGCCCACCAAAGCTCTATGCATAAAAGGGATAGCGACTATTTGATGCCTCTGGAAATCTGGAATACACACAAATAGACCCTGTACACGTTGGCCGAGTGGATTCGCCGAGCGCACTCGACCAACGTGTACTGGGGCCGTTTAAAGAAAACCCATTCCCAAGCTTATTTGGTTCTGGCACTTGTTTCCGTGCAATTATGTTTATGCTAATGTTGGCATGCTTGCAGGTTGGTAGGCGGCTTCTCGGTCGCCATTGCTCTCGCTGTGCTTGAGTTGGCCACCTTCATGCTGGGTGCCAGCACGTTCTCCCACACTGTCTCCATCATTTGTATCCTTTACTAACGTTTACTTTTACCTTATTACCTTTGCTTTTTGTACTTTTAATTTAATCTGTGGTGATTTTAATAGCTTGTGTATAACTGACCACCTGATGTAGTAAATGATCACCAAAATCCCACATAATTAATTGAAATGTTAACATCTCTAAATAAATAATTGTTTCCAAACATTATTTAAATTCTAGATTTTAATTTGTCATCTGGGTCATCATGTCTAAACAAGACCTAATATTCATTTGGTGATCATTTACTACTATTTTTATAGGAGCATGGGGGTCTCAAAGTTTATTTTGGTTTTATATTTTATGCGATTTTAATTTGGTGTTTGTAGGAGAGCTGGTAAATTTGAAGAGTCGAAATTACAAACATTTAAGTAGAATTGGGTAATATGGTATTTTTGGGATAGATATAAAAAATAGATTTAATTTGCAACAACTTCGAACATTGGGAATTTTAACTCTGCATTGTTTGTTTGTTTGTTTGTTTGTTTGTTTGTTTGTTTGTTTGTTTGTTTGTTTGTTTGTTTGTTTGTTTGTTTGTTTGTTTGTTTGTTTGTTTGTTTGTTTGTTTGTTTGTCTGCTTATAACTTATGAAAGTTTTACGGTTGAGCACTTGAGGAAGGGTTCCGTGTTTAAAATCATCAAGCTATGACAAAGAGGAGCTGATGAGTATTCTTTAATTCCTCATGGTATTAAAGCATTGCAAAAAACACTAAATAGCAAATTACTATTTTTTAAAGTAACCACTTAATTATTACGACGTAATTATTTAAAGTAACGACTAAAATAAACAGTGCAATAATTTATAATTGATTTGCGAGCGCACGCGCAACAGGTTGACCCAATGATAGCGCGCACACCCATTGTGTTCGACCAATCGGCTGCTCTTAGCTGATTCTAATTGGTGCGTTCACGTGATTCTAAATTTAAATTTATAGTCTCGGAGTTGGAAGTATTAAAAGTTAAAATTGATGCTTCAAGTTTATTTTTATCTAGGCGAGGTTCATTTTGCAATGTTTTTATTCGGATATTGATAGTTTGTTGTATTAATATAAACTCATTCCCTAAAGTAATAGCTTATATTAATATATCCGCGACTTCGTCCGCGCAGAGATAAATACCTACCAGTCAGGTTTCTGTAAAAAAATCCACAATAAAAAACAGGCTATAACCAGGATATATATATATGCAGTCACAGAACCAAGTTTCACCAAAATCTGTTTAGCCGTTATAGCATGATTGAACAACAAACAAACAATCATCCACACAGTCTTTAGTGGGATTCCCCTCGGCTATACAGGTGGAAACAATAGTTTTAGACAGAATTGACGTCCAATAAAGAGATTATTGATTCCAATTTTAAGTAGGTAAACGAATTTTCATTATAAAAAAATCTGATACTAAATATATCGTGAGACTGTCAACCAGTTGTATTCGATAAGAACCAGTTGTCTTCGTTGACAACCAGTTGTTTACATGGAGTAAGGGCATATTTCCTCTGTGGAAAGGGCCCCGATGAACCGCCCACCTGACAACTCAGCGACTCATTGGGGAAAGTCTACGTCTAGCAGAGGACGTCAACAGGCTAATAAAGATCATAGCTCCAAGTCTATAAAACCTAATTCTCTCAATTGCTCCCCGCGCCGATTCCTTAACCAGTATTATATCAGGCATCGCCACGCACGGCTGGGCCGCCATACTCCTCACGTATCTGATGGTGGACGGGTGCCTCTGCGAGTGGTTCTGGACGGTGTTCACTCTGTGCTCCGTGCTACCCTCGCTAATCGACATGGTCACCTCGATCACGTCTCTATGCCGCAGCGAGATATGATTCAAGGCGGAATCTGTTTTTGAAAGATTTGTTTTAAGTTAATCGTAAAATGCCGTTTAAGAAGATTTTGTTTAAGTTGATCGTAAGTTTTTGCAGTATTTCTTCATCAGGAATAGTAAGGTAACAAGGTGGCTGGTGGATATAGAGAAGATTTTTTGTCATAACTCCAAATCTACTAGACCGACTAAAATTTGAAACATGCTTGTAAAACAGCAAATAAATTAACACAGTAAAAAAAAATTATGGAGAAAAAAAAACAGCCTAAAAAAAGTTTGAATGTAGAAAATAGGATTACTCTGTATCACCGGTAGATAAAAAAATTACTTTCTCACCTCACAAGCTCGGAAGGGTATACTTTCTCATTCGAAATCTGCGTACCTGTAAAAAAAAATTTAAAACTTTTCTTCTAATTTGTAGAAGGTGGACTTTTAAAGAAGTGGTCAATTCTAATTGTGGTTATTATTATTTGTGGTTCTAAACCGCCGAAAGGATTCAATTCACCTATATTTTCCTCACTGTAGTGAGGTGAAAAATTGTGTGTTGCGCTCGGCAGCTAAGTTATTTTGTGTCTCGTACCTTGAAACCCTCGCTACGCTCAGGATTCTATCATTGAACCCTTCGTTTGCTCAGTTTTCAATACTAGTACTCGCACAAAATATCCAACTTTGCAGCCTTGCATAACAAATAACTATTATAAATGTATCCAGTGTACTCTCAATATAACATTTTGACTTCAACACTTGACTTCACCTAACTAAACGTATAGTCAAAATTGCTTTGCAGACTTCCAGCGAGCACCAACAGCTAACCCAGCCGCACTCCTTCGAGGGCGCGTGGTCGCTCTACTTGGTGGCAGCCGGTGTGGTCACCACCGTCGGGAACTCCGTCCCTGTCGGGTACAACATCGGCGTCGTCAACACGCCCGCTGAGGTGAATATACCGCATAATCCTTACTAGCTGTTTCCCGCGGTCTCGCCCGCCGCAGTACCAAGTATCATCATCATCAACAGCCTATTAACATGTCCCCACTGCTGGGGCTCAGGCCTACCCTCTCAACGAGGGCGTGCGGGCTATAATCCACCACGCTAGCCCAGTGCGGGTTGGTGGACTTCACATTCGCCTAAGAATTTCTTCTTCAGCGTATGCAGGTTTCCTCACGATGTTTTCCTTCACCGTTTGAGAGCAGTCAGTAAATGTACTTAAGTTTCGAGAAAAAGACCAATGGTACATGGCCCAGCTGGGGATCGAACTCCGGACCTTTCGATATGATAGGCCGCGTCATATCCCCGACGCCACTGACGCTCTCCAACAGTAAGTCTCAGTAACAAGTAGCCTAATGTAAAATAAAATAATTTTCAGGTAATAAAAAACTTTTGCAACGAGAGTTTTGTAAGCCGGTACGATGTGGTACTGACTGAGGGCTGGCTGAACTTCCTGTGGGCGTCGATCGTGTCCATCTTCATAGTGGGAGGATGCACGGGCTCCGTGCTGGGTGCCGTGCTCGCCGACAAGCTTGGCAGGTGAGAGTAGTGTTGACAATCCGATTTTATTCATCATTATCATCAACAGCCTATTAATATGACCCCACTGCTGGGGCCTGGGGGACCTACTGCCTACCCTCTCAACGAGGGCTTCTGGGCTATAGTCCACCACGCTACCCCAGTGCGGGTTGGTGGACTTCACATGCGCCTAAGAATTTCTTCTTCGGCGTATGCAGAAGTTTGGGATTAAACAGCCGTGTGTAAATTTGTCTAAACATTATTATTCTTATGTCAATTTCCGAGACTCGATTCTACAACCATGGAGCAGTTTTCATAAGAGATCATGTCGCATCTAGCCAGTTTCTCCCACTTTGATTAGGTCGTCGGTCCACCATCATGTATAGTTGACTGACAGCTTGTCTTCTGCAGGAAGAAAGCGACAATAGTAACCAGCCTGCTCTCTCTGGCCGGCGCTGCGCTGTTTTTCTTCTGCCGCGCCGCCAACTCGGTGGAAATGCTAATTCTCGGAAGACTGCTGGTCGGTTTATCTGCTGGTCAGTGTGTAACAACCTAATACTAATTATTTAAATAGGTGGACGGTTAATTAGAAACAGGACAAGATTTTCATAAAATCGAGGTCACTTTGAAGCCATGGTTTTCCGTGAAGGGGTGATCGAGGCATGATCTGATGACGGTCATCGAGAGAGTAGATGGAGGACTTTTAGATCGCTATAGACATCCAACTGATCAGATAAGCCGTTTCGAAGCTGCATCGGCATGAAGAAACAAAACCGCAAAATGGCATCAAAATGTATGAAAATCTTAATGTTAAGGAATCATGACGATGCTGCATCCAGACGGCTCATATGATCAGTAGAATGTCTATAGCGATCTAAAAGTCCTCCATCTACTCTTTTGATGACCGTCATCAGATCATGCCCTGGTCAATCCTTCACGGAGAGCCATGGCTTCAAAGTGACCTCGATTGTATGAAAATCCTGCCCTGTTTCTAATTATCCGTCCACCTATGTAGGTAGTTTTTTTTTAATAGATTATTTACACTATCTTATTATATTATTACATTTAATTTACCTCCCGCACTGCACCAATCAACTTATTCTTTCTTTTACGTTACCATATTTGTCTTGTTATATTTATGCAACGTATAGTGTTATAATTTATCTTTTCTTTTTCTTCTTTGTGTCTGTTTATGAAGTTGTATTTTTCTATTTATATTTGAGTACTTGTTATCAGCATATTTTTATTTAAGTTATTTGTTATTTAAGTTGTAATTAGTTTGTAAGTACCCCAAAAAGTAAATAAATAAACTTAACTAGACATTGTTATATAACATTGTATTATGACATTGTAAGTAAACTATAGGAAGCCATAAATAAAATGGTGTGAACGTTCGCAGGTCTAACAACAAGCATAGTGCCGATGTACCTCACCGAGCTGGCCCCCCCGAAGCTGACGGGGGCGATGGGGGTCGCCTGCCCCATGGGGGTCAACGTGGGGGTGCTGGTCGGCCAAGTCATGGGCCTCAAGTTCCTGTTAGGTGAGTGTAGTACTGCAGTGAGTCACGAGATCCGTTGTATACATATGCACATATGTAATGTCTGAACTGTATGGTAGCGCTTCGGCCATTTTCGAAATCGGTTGCGGAAACGGAATTATTTTTCTTTATTCGAAACTAGGTGCCTAATAAAATATCTTGTTTTCGAAACTGGTTTCGAATGCAGAATAAAGAATCTTCTTTCGAAACACATTCAACTATAACTACTTGAGATAAAAAGAGGTTACCTACTGGTATTACCAAAGTAACTAAAGTAATAAATAGATAATTATTTAACTAATAGTTTGTAGAATTGAATGAGTTTCGAAAGAAGATTCTTTATTCTGTTTTTAAAACAGTTTTGAAAACAATAATTTTTCTTTTTAGGCAATCTGGTTTCGAATAAAGAAAAAAACCGTTTTCGTAATTGGTTTAGGAAAAGGCTAAAGCGTATGGGAGACGTCGCACCGGCTGCGTTGCGCGTGCGACGCGTGGCAACAGACGCTCGTACAAGAAGTTTAGAATATCTTTGATGGCGCGCGCGCTCCCTGTGGAGTTCGCATCTTGCATATTTAGTATCGGAACCTATGGTGCCATTAACGGGGGGGGGGGGGGGGGGGGATGCGGACAAAGGAAGCGGAGTAGAGGGAGGAGGTTGCTAATACAAATTTATATGGAGTTTGAACATGAGAATGTATGAGTGAGTTAATATTGTAATCCATTTGACACGATTTTGACACCCATAGAAAGCTTCTTTTACTATAAGGGGCCGCGGCCGCCAACCAAAGAGATCCTAACTCTATCCGCGCTCGTCCCACACAAGCACGCTTGCAATCTAAACCCATACAGCGGAACGGCAACGTTGCGCTAGTGACGTTGTGTTCTCGCACGCAGCCAGCGGAGCGGCAACGTCGCGTTCTAGCGCCAATTGCGGTGTCCTTGTGTCATTCCGCAGCGTGGCCAGCCAATCACGAGCAACAGCATTTTTTTATATTGAACTGTCACTGAAAAGACAAAAGAATTACAGACTGTACAGCTTAGTTCAGCGCTATATATTACTAATCTGCGGCCAATTGCACGCAACATGTCCACCGTTGCACGCATCAGCTGACGCGTTGCGTGGCTGGTGCGTTCCGGCCTTTATTATACTAAAATAACATTATTTGAATCTTTGAATTTTTATTTTTGTATTTTCAATTTGTAATTTAAATTTAATGTAGCTTACATAGTTATTAGGTAACGTTCTATGGACATATCTGTCTGAAATAAAATATTTTGTATTTAAAATTATTATTTATTGTTTCAGGCGGTGTGGAGGACTGGCCCTACCTACTGTCCGTCTACGCGTTGCTAGTCATTATATGTTTGCCGATTCTCTTCATTTTACCAGAGAGTCCCAAATACCTCTTTATTGTTAGGAAAGACGAAGAAATCGCTTTAAAAGGTAAGTTTGTTGATAACACGCAGAACTTGCTGACTGCTTTCTAGCGGTGAAGGAAAACATCGTGAGGAAACCTGCATACGCCGATGAAGAATTTCTTAGGCGCATGTGAAGTCTACCAACCCGCACTGGGCTAGCTAATGTGGTGAACTCCCTTCGACCGCCTACGAAACCCGCTCTACGTAACCAGTTTCCTTCAAATACTTTTTTCCTTCACACGTAACCGGTTTCGTAGTTTTTTTTTTCTTTGTATGAAACTTTTTTTTTGTACATAACCAGTTTCGCATAAAGAATTTAATATATTATTATGAAACTGTCAGTTATAAATTAAATAAATAAAAGATAATTTATTCATTGATCACACAATATTACATACTTACTAAATACAATAATTATAAGATGACTTTTTGTAACAGTTACTAAGCTCATACGGCCTGAGCCCCAGCAGTCAGGGTCATATTAATAGGCTGTTGATTGATTGATTGATTTGATTGACGATGTTTTACAGAGCTGGGTCGCGTCCGCGGCGTGTCGCCGTCCGTGTTGACTGCAGACGTGGCGCTGCTGCGGGAGGAGGGGCGCGCGGCGGAGGCGGCGGGGCGCGCGGGGTGGGGCATGTGGCGGGCGGCGCGCGACCCGCGCCTGCGCCTGCCGCTGCTGCTCGCGTGTTCCATGCAAGCGGGCCAGCAGACCAGCGGCATCAATGCGGTCAGTACTGCACTTGTCTTTTTAATTTGGTTTTACGGCCCGGGAAACAAAGTCCGTTGAGACCCATCATAGTTGTAGAATAATATAATAACAAAAAACCCGACTGTTACAGCACAAAAACAAGAATCTCGGTCGGAGATTTTCACTTAAAAATTAAAATGTCAACTTTGCTTGATTCTTAAACTGGGCCAAACCCTGGCTGTCATATCATTCGGCGCCTTTGCTCGCGTTTGCTGTTCAATATATTATAACTTTTTTCTTGATTTCCTCGGCTGATTTCTTCTGCATATTTCGACTTGGCTACGCGACTGTTTGGAAACTGATATCTACTTTATACGGAGACGATCTGCGACAAATTTGTTCTCCAAATTTCTTCAAATGCATTGAAGCACAAAATCGTCTTCTTGTCTTCGTATAAAGTGGATATCGGTGTCCAAATGGTAAGTCCTGAGACAGCGCCATCCATCGAATTTTTACGGTAGCGCGTCTAAAACACAATACGAAAGGCCCTATATTAATAAGAACTGTGTGCTGTGCAGGTGTTCTACTACTCGCAAACGATATTCAAGCAAGCGGGTCTGTCGTCGGCGCACGCGCAATACGCGACGATCGGCTGCGGCGCCGTGAACGTGGCCACAGCCGTGCTGGTGGCGCGCCTGCTGCCACGGTACGGCCGCCGCCCCCTCCTGCTCGGCTCCGTGCTCGCCGCCGCGCTGCTGCTCGCCGCGCTCGCCGCCGCCATGAGCTTCATGGTGAGACCCCATCATCACATCAGCCGATAGACCAATGCTGGACAAAGGCCTCCCACAGGGATCTCCATGACGCCCGGTCCTGCGACAACCTCATATTCATATCTTTATTGGTAATTACTTAGTTACATATCAAAAAGAAAAAAAATACGTCATTAATCAATATCAAATATGTACATGAATTATTACAGTCAATAGAAATCAAACAGTACTAAAAATAAAATAAAAGTGTAAAAAAATTAATTAATTAAATATTATTTACCTATATTAGAATAATAAAAAGTCGTTTACACTATAAAACGTATGCTCCATCAGCCAGCGCTTCAGTTTAACTTTAAAACTGTTTATGGAGGTTGCAGCCGTGACGTGCTCTGGCAGTCGATCCTCATCCAGCCGGGTCCCACGACCTACACCAGATCGTCGGCCCACCTTGTGGGAGGCCCACGCTGGACGTAGGAGTCCTTCCGGTATGCGGTCGTCACAATGAGAGTAGGCAACAATGAGCATAGGAAAAGTAAAAAAAACCGGAAAAGTTCGAGTAAGACTCGCGCCCTGAGGGTTCCGTACTTAATTAAAGAAATAATTAGAAAATCGAAAATAAAATTTCATCCGCAAGGTTAAGTTTGATGGTACAAGAAAAAAAAAGTTTTTTATCATACATTAGGGTATTTGGGTAGGACGTTGTGTTGCGGGGAATTATTGTTGTCTGGCGGTGTCATTCGGTAGTGCCACATTAAATGTATGTGTTGCAGACCGTTCCCGGCATGTCGTACGTGTGCATGGCGGCGGTGCTCGCGTACGTGCTCGTCTACGGGTTCGGCCTCGGGCCGATCCCTTACTTCATAGCTTCGGGTGAGTTTAAACATAAACTTTATTCACTTATTAAGATTGATGATATATCGAAGCCCTGACTCCCAAACTAGTCAAGCTATATTTCAGGAGTCATTTATCGCGGCATGGCGACACGACGAACTTATTGTAGTGAGATAACTTTTTGTAGTGAGATGAAACGGTCGATGACTCAGCGAAGCGCTGTTTTTCAGTCATCACCTTTTCATCAGTTTGTAATTTAGTTACGTACATGGCTAAAATACTATAGGCAGAAATGAAATAAACAGTTAAAAATAACCACCATAGTTCCTTATAAGTCGGTCGAAAAAAAGGTTCAAATTGTGTTTCAAAATTAACTACCTATACGATCTTACTGACTTTGGATATTTTTAATATTTTTGTGCTCTTCTAAATTGAATGTACTACCACTAACAAAATAATATCCACCAGATTGTTTTTTTCACACTTCGGAATTATTTTTTCTCACGCAGTGTGTTGAAAAACGTCGTATGAAACATGGTGGTCATTACACACTCGGCTTCGTTTCGTCCTCGCCTTCGGCTCGGGCTGCTTTGACTGCAAAGAATGACCAACTTGCTCACTTGTATCTTAACGTATGAATTTTACAACTTCAAAGAACAATAAAGTGTCACATCTGCCGGAGAACCGATAACCGCTAGGGTAGACGAGCTCTCGAGTGGAGACCACGACTGGGCAAGCGTAGTGTGGGACGTCCCCCGGCTAGATGGAGCGACGGCCTGTGTAAGGCGGCTGACAGTGACTGGATGCGGAGAACCGAGGATCGGGTTCAGTGGCGCGCCTTGGGGGAGGCATATATGTCCAGCAATGGACTAGTACAGGCTGATGATGTGTTTTATGTATGAACAGAGATCTTCGAAGTGGCCCCCCGGCCGGCGGGCATGGCGTGGGGGTCCCTCGCCAACTGGGGTGGCAACTTCCTCGTCGGCATGTGTTTCCCCATCATGCGCGACACCATGGGGCCCTTCTCCTTCCTTCTCTTCGCTTCCATCACCGCTGCACTGTTCGTGTTCCAAAAGTAAGTGTTGAACTACAAATCTTACTAATATTATAAACGTGAAAGTTTGTAAGGACGTTTGTTACTCTGTCACGCAAAGACTGCGAAGCGTTCAGTTTAATTTAAGATAGTTTAAGTCATGTGTTAATTGTTTGTGAGTTTGTGTTATTTCCATGAAAGAGATCCTAACTCTATGGTTATGTCAATGAATAAATGTCTCTATCTTTTATATTCACGTTTCTTCACCAGGATCTACTTCCCGGAAACCCGCGGGAGGACTCCCACGCAAATCGCTGAACTGTGCAGCCGCGGCCTCCGCTCCCGGCCCAACCGGCTGCGTGGTCCAGACCCCAGTGCCTTGTGACGGCACGGGCCATGCGCGCTCAGAACTTCGACCCAATTTAAAACGGATGGACCGGCCTAGTATAGGATAGATTGTCGACTACTGTACGGTCGACCGCACGTCAGTGGAAACATCTTGAGCTGGTCTAGCCGATTAGGGAGTTTCAATCATCAAAGTCAAAATGTTTTATTGCGTATAAGTACACTGAATACATTCAGAGAACGTAATTTTTTTATCTACCTCCGCTTACTCTACCACTCTCAAGTTTCTGAGAGTCCAGTTTATACTGGCTTTGTTTCCACTGACGTGCGGTTGACCGTACAAATTTTACGAGTACCGAAAGTAAAGCCAAATAATCGCACTAATGATCTGACATTTAGAAATGTAAGCACTGCTCTAACGTAAACGAGATGCTCAGCTAAGGTCCCTGATTTGTAACTGGTTTCGGAAGTGGAGACAATCGTCCATTTTCGAAACTTGGATTATAGGGAAATCCCTTCAATTTCATACGCTAGTGGCGCCATCTGAGTCAGATTGTAGTACCTCACTGGTGGTGTTGCTAGACTTGCAAATATTTTAAAAGTATGGTAAAGTTATATTTTTTGTTGTAAGTTTTTTTTAACTTTTTTTTTACTTTCTACCATTGTTACTTGTTCATACTAGTGTAGTTCGGGGAATATGCTCATTTATTCCTAGTCTGATGTAGATTATGTAGAATCTCAATTTTAAAAGACATGTTTTCTTTTTTATGTTATTACGATTAATGTACTAAGTCTCTCTTATGTTTAAGTCGTGTTTATTTATTTAATGCTCCAATCTTAAATTTACAATATGAAACGAAATGACGAATGTTTTGATCCTCATAAATTTAATGTATTAAGTTTAGTTTTTTATTGGACTCTAAGCGTGCTACTGCAATTATGAACCTTACTGTACCTAGGTAATAATTATTGGACAAAGACAACGATTTCTATATACTCTGTTTTAGTAGTCTATGGTATAATTGAAGTAATCTATGGTGCTCGGGTTTGTAGAATAGCGAAAGAACAGTAGGTTAAGTCTGAATTAAATGGTGTGGGTTTACTGTGTGGTAGTTATAGATGATGGAATTGGAGGGTAATAAAATCGTTCCTGTCCATAATTTTTTTGAGGTTGGTGGTATATTTTAATTTCTTATATATTCAGAGATATCTTATTAGTTCGAAATAGACAAAACCATGTTTTCCCTCTTAGTCCAACATATAGATTTTTAAAATAAAAATTCAAAAGCAAAAATTCTCTGAAAGCCTTCTGTTTCAGTAATTCCGTCGCGTATAGTAAATATATATAAAAAGAAAATTTTGCTTTTGAATTTTATACTACGGACTTTACTTACTGCCTTTATTATGGATAAAGTATAGATAATAAATATTTTGCTCCATACACGTTTTTCAATAAATATAAGGATAGGTAGATTTTTGTATTTTATTACGGCTTGAAATGTTTTCAAAAAACTGTTAAAAAAGAAAATGGTGCATTATTTTATAATAAAACTTGAAATATTAAGACCTACTTTTTTATTTATTTTTCTTCCCGCGGGAACAGTTTACCACGGTAAAGAGTATCCTTTATGTTCAGGATATAAGCTATCACTATACCAAGTTTCATCAAAATCCGTACAGCCGTTACAACGTGAAAGAGTAACAAACATCCTTACAAACTTTCGCCTTTATAATAGTAGGATTAATTTACAATCAATTGTCTAAAAACACATGAAGGTAAAATGCGGTAGGGAGTGTTTATTTTATGGGTAAAACCAAGCTATCCATCAATGAAAGCCCCAGGACTGTAAAGAAGATTAGTTGTTAAACTTGTCGCTAGATGGCGCTGTACGATGTATGTCAATTCCTACATCGCGGTGTTAAGATTCTCCGCCGTTTGGTTAGGCTCCATTGGTATTTTGTTCTCGGCACTCTGGTTTCCCTTCAAAACGTATAAATCTTTCGCCTTTTACTAAAGATTTCCGTGGAGGGGAACACTCAAATGAGTCTTACTCAATTTTTTGGAAGCCCTGCAACGTGGGGTTCGTAATACTCAATTTAACTAGTTGTTTTCCGCGGCGTAGAATGTTTTACCTTTACCCGCCGCAGTACAGCTTTTCCGGAGGTTCCATTAGATCTATAATTATTCTAAGATGGTTTAATGAATATTACTAAAAGTTTCATCAAAATCTGTTCCGTAGTTTTTGCGTGAAAGAGTAACAAACATACTTCCTTAGAAACTCGCGTTTGTAATATTTAGTAGGATTAAATGTAGAAAGATAAAGGAAAGCTTTTATTTACAAGATAAGATAAAAATGTATCACCAGTGTATAACAATACTTACCTAACTAAAACAAAATATAGCACTTCTCGAAACATTTATCAATTTAAATAGCTTAAACAGGTATACTTACATCATGCACAAGTCATAGAGTTAAGTAGAATTATTCATTCAGGTAATTCCTAAGTATGTATATTCATATTCATTTATTAGTACTGATCATATTCGTCAATATTGTGATACAATTCATCGTTCGGAATAAAATAAAAATGTCAGAATTATTACAGTGTCAATTCATACCTACTCATAAAATGATATTTGTCAAATAAAATTATAATAATACTATATTGCCTATATTGCCCCCAGGTCAAAAGCTAGCTCAGCTACTACGCCCTGCTACTGTCATCTTCTCAGGTACTCCTCGAGGATCTTGAGCTGGTCCCAGCAGACCAGCAGCAGCACGGTGTGGGGCCCCAGCCGCAAATAGTTGGCGCCGACGCCCTTGTACAGCGACGCCACGCCCTCGGAGCGGACCATCTTCACGAAGCAGTCCACCATTCCGCGGTACAGCCTGCCTCGGTTCTGGGCGTCCACCGCTGGGAAACATAACATACATATTTTTAAGTTGTTGGTTTCGTAAGCTTCCGTAACCAGTCTAGGCGACGTCCCAAATAGAAGTGACATTCATTATAACAGAGAGGCCATTCTTCTCAAAAAATTGAAGTTCTTAATATCAAAAATTGCAGTCTAAATATCGAACGATCAGATTTTGAAATCAAATAAAGCCTTTTATATGGCCGGATCCGTTATAGCACGAATAAAAGGCGTGGGTTAAATATGCATCGTTACAAAATCTATGTGGTCGCGGGTTCGAATCTGGCCCGTACTAATGATTTTTTCAAAACTTAGTATGGCTTATTAAAATTTCACAGGCTTTTCGGTGAAGTAAAACATCTGCATACCTACGCCAAAGATTAGAATTTCTATTCTAAGGCGTATGTGAAGTCCACCAAAATTGGGGCACCGCTGAGGACAGGGGTTTGGCACAATAGATTCTGTAGGGTCGAAGTGTCTCCAGGTCTTTAAGAAGAATAAGTTATGATAGGATACAATGTCCATACGTTGATTGGACAATCTGGTGGCGACGACGTCGAACGGGTTGAGGCACAGCGTCATGGCGGCGCCGCCGAGATTGGCGGCCGCGAAGGAGAGCAGGAGGGGCGAGTCGGCGCACGCGCGGCGCTCGCGCAGCCACTCCTTGGCGAACGCGAAGCTCACCATCTGCGAGCCGCTGCCCACCGCGCCGCGCGGCACCTGCGGCTGCACGCCGCGGAACAGTCCTGAGCGTCATAGCCAGTTAAAATTGTCCTTTAAATACTGTACGCAGCAAAAAAATTAAACTACGTAAAATTATGATATCAAGATCAGTAGTTATAAAATTTCCAGCTAATCCATCTTCAAAACTTTAAATTTAATGGTATACGCAAACACGACAATTGTTATTTTCTTACAAATTAATTAAATGCACGACTTAAGTTGCGTATTTTCGTCGTAATGAAGACACTAGATGTATCTCCCCACACAGTTAGTGTTTTTAAACTGGTCAATTTTTACAAATAAACTAAGCTTACTTTGTATTTCCTACCTCTTCTTTATTTATTTTACTTAAACATTATTGCACGCAACTGTACAAAACTAAATGCCAATTATGCTGTACATTTACACCATAGATTTCAAAAATGATAATGCCCTTTGGGATTAAAGAGTACTGTTTAGTGGATTGCCTTTCAGCAATTAAACATATAAACTTTCTTGAAAAAACTTGTATTTCGATAATTAGTATAAAATGGACGCACACTCGGCGACGGTTGTAAATGAATGCTAATTGTAGTATGACATTTTGATGAGTGATGCGTTTGCCGCGGGATCCGTCCGTTCGGTCGATCGCCCTCTGCGCCCCGCGCAGCCCCCTCTCTCGTCCTAGGGTTGTTGGCGTTTGTGAAGTAGGCTTATGCCTTAACATCCTCCCCCCCCTTGAAAGATGGACTTTCAAGAGGCTCTTGGGATTCATCCATATTTGGCAGCGAAATTAATTTAGACACTGCTCTACGTATGACGCCCTTCTTAGTGGTGACGTCCACAACTCTGCACACGCCGTCGGATCCAGGATAGAGTTGTACAATTCTTCCCAGATGCCATTTCATGGGTGGAGTATTTTCTTCTTTAATTAGTACTAAATCGTTGACTTTGACATTTTGTTTGTTGGTGCGCCATTTGACACGTTGTTGAAGATCAGCCAGGAACTCTCTTTTCCACCGGTCCCAGAAGTGCTGCCGTAAACGCTCTAGGTGCTGGTAGCGGTTGAAACTAACTCTCTCGGTGACAGGTGAAGGTATTGACGCTAGTGGACGCCCAATAAGGAAGTGCCCAGGCGTAAGAGGTTCCAAATCTGATGGATCCGCAGATAGAGATGTAAGCGGACGTGAATTTAGGATCGCTTCAATTTGAGCGAACAGTGTCGATAATTCTTCAAAAGTTAGACTAGAATCTCCTGCTACACGTTTTAAATGGAACTTAGCCGCTTTAACACCCGCCTCCCAGATACCTCCGAAGTTAGGCGAGTATGCCGGACTAAACTTAAATACGATGCCTTCGGAGCATGCGAATTCGCTGACGGACCGATTGCATTCGCGTAACATTCGGTTTAGTTCGTTATTTGCACCAACATAGTTCTTTCCATTATCGCAGAAAATAGTTTTAGGTTTTCCACGTCGAGATATGAATCGACGCAAGCATAAAATAAAAGCATTAGTAGATAAGTCGCTCACGACTTCCAAATGTAGAGCTTTAGTTGTAAAACATACAAAAATACATAAATAGCACTTTGACGTCCTAGCCCCCTACCCTTACGATTGGAGATAAGAAATGGACCAGCGAAGTCTGTTCCACAAGTCTCAAATGGAGGAGCAGGAGTCACACGTGATGGTGGTAAGTTACCCATTATGGGTTGTATTGTCTTACCTTTCATCCTAGTGCACTGTAAGCATTTATTAACAGTGCTTCTGGCTAAATTTCGACCGCCTGTAGGCCAGAACTGCTCACGAACAGAGCTTAACAATAACTGCGGCCCACAGTGGAATAGTCGCAGATGTTCCTTTGCAAACAAAAGTTTAGAAAAATGATGTTTAGCATCAATCAAAATAGGATGTTTTTTGTCGTAGGGGCAGTCCGTGGCCCTCTGAATTCGTCCTCCAACACGCAGTAGTTCATCTTTATCTAGAAACGGATTTAAAGACAAAATGTTAGATTTAGAATTCAACGAATTTTTTGTAGATAAAGTTTGAATCTCTTTTGCAAAGGAATCTCTTTGTGACATTTTAGCAAGTGTGTGTAATGAAGTTTGTAATTCGTCTTTGGTGAGTACGCCTTTTGTTTGTGTAGTTTTATTTTGTTTACAATTCGATTTGATTTTGAATTGTATCAAAATGGTTAAGTAGCTCTTGTAACCGAGTGACACGTAATTTAAGCTCGCTAATTTGGTCGTTGGTGAATTTCTTAGGGTCGATTACTTTGTATAATTCGAAATGCTTCTCAACTAGCGTTAGGCGCCCCTTTACTGACGATCGCTGTTGTAATAATAACTTCAATTCTTCCGCAGGCATTTTGATAATTGAAATAAAATATGCTAGGGCAAACCACGAAAGAACTAGACCGAATGTAAATATATAGATTGAAATCCAAACCGTAGCCAGCGCAATTAGCGCTGGATGCAGCGAGCTCGCAAACCGGTTCCGTCAGCAAACGCACAGCAGGCAGCGGCGACCGCGGCGGCGGCTCGCAGCGCGTGACGTCACGCGGACCGGGCCCTCGCACGCCGTTCCCTCGGAGGTATCTCGAGGGCAGCTGATAGTAGCAGCAACCTGGAATTGTCGTTCAATACGATTGAAAATATGTTCAAAACCCTTTAAAGTAAAAAATGGAAGCAATCGCTTTTAGCGATAAGATCGCCTGAATGTAAAATTGTATAGATGTTTTATTGGTATTTTGCAATAAAAAGAAATAGCTGGGTTGATAGATATAGTACGTACAAGTCCTAATATGTTCACACCTAGTAGTAAATCTAAGTAGAAATTAGACCTAGATTTCATGCGAACAAAACTATAGTATAGGAACTTGTGCGGCTAAAACACTAGAAATATTTAGTTAGAAGGAAGGATTTAAAAGTCGAAAGACAGTAAAGTAGTAAGGCACAATTATAGACAATGGGATAATTAGTGTGAAGAATTGAACACTGCTCGCAACAAATTTTTCGCAATACCTACACGATTCCAATAATTTTTTATCGCGTAGGAAAAAATACTAAAAATGGGCGTACTTCCCTGATGAGCTACCAGTTTGCGACAAACCCTGTTGTCCCGGTATTCCAGAAGTCCCGCAGCGATGGTCACAGCACAATTTGTCTTCACTCCCGTTGTATGGTAGGCGCCTTCTTTCCGTCTCGTAGGTAGATGAATCCTTTTTTGGTTCGTAACGTCGAAACTTCTCGAAGAAATCACGTAGCAATCTCGCAGAAATCTCGTCGAAATCACGTCGGGGTCACCATTATGTTTAGTGGATTGCCTTTCAGCAATTAAACATATAAACTTTCTTGAAAAAACTTGTATTTCGATAATTAGTATAAAATGGACGCACACTCGGCGACGGTTGTAAATGAATGCTAATTGTAGTATGACATTTTGATGAGTGATGCGTTTGCCGCGCGATCCGTCCGTTCGGTCGATCGCCCTCTGCGCCCCGCGCAGCCCCCTCTCTCGTCCTAGGGTTGTTGGCGTTTGTGAAGTAGGCTTATGCCTTAACAAGTACAAAAACCTGACTAACCTTTGATCCCCTCTTTTCTGTAGATATCAGCCAGCGCTCCGAGCGTGCCGGTGTGGGTGTGCTGATGCCCCACCGCGATGGCTCTGGCCGCCTGCGCCTGCAGACGGGTCTTCACCAGGTAGAAGGGCGTGCCGGCGATGGAGCCCAGGGCTCCGCCCGCGCCAGCAGTGGCTGCGCCCTTCAGGATCGAGGTGCGCCCGTTAGAATCGGTGGTGAAGCCACGCCGCTCGGATATACGATACACGCCTAATCTGGAAGATAATTAGGTATTTTTAAAAAATAAATATATGATAACGTTCAACGCTAACCCTTCAAGAGAGCTCAAGTCAAGACTCATCACTTTTTTTAATATAAGACTTGGACAAAAATTAAGGACAAAACTTAGAATCTTGTAATAAATTTGTAGCATTAGAAAACCTTATTTCCAAGATTCTAAAAGTGCGAAAACTATATTTTAGTGTATCTTTGTTCCAAAAAATGGATAAGAAATAACAACAGAAAAGAATTAATTCGGATTTGAGCACGAAACTAAAAAAATACACTTAAATCCAAAAAACCTTGAGACTTCGGAACTTAAATTATATTATTCTTCCAAATGGCATTTCCAACCTTTGCGTTTGCCCAACCGTATACATAAGGAATGGTATTTAAAAGCCAGGAACATTGTTAATAAACAAACAAAAACGTCGATGTATTAAGTTTCTGCTTTTTAATTCGAATACATTGTTAAAGGGGTTTATTGCACTAATATATACTGAAATTAGAGACACCACTGAATGTATCCTCACCTAAAAGTGTTCAAACAGAACTGGAAGCCCATCATGGCGACCAGCCCGCTCTGCAGCGCGACCAACCCCTCCGCCCTGGCGACCACGAGCAGCCCGTGCGGCACGCTCTTGTAGAACACGGCGTGGTGGCCCTTCGACTTTAGCTCACCCTGTAGCTGCAGCCGGGTCTTTACCACCTACATAATTGTTATTTAAAAGAACTCCAATATACAAAATAGTGTTCTGAAGTCAAGAGTACTGCGCCATGGTTCACTAGAACAGACGACTGCAGGAATATCTGAAGATGACCAAAGCCTACAGAGATTTAATCACAGCACCGTTATGACTGACATCCTCTCTGGTCGAACCTCTCCAAATAAGACGTCGGAAGCGATCCCACATTGGATAACTGGTCATTCATATAGGCAACCCGACAATGGGCATGCCTACCAAGCCTATGTCAGACAAATAAAATAACTGCCTAAGACCGATTGCATATTTGCAAAATATCATAAGAAAAAAATTCATGAACACCAAAAGTCCACTGCTACACATCCTCTCCCAAAATATAGCCGACAGAGTAAGCTGAAGTGACAGTGGGCATGCCACTCTGCGTGAATACAAGTTACTCTATGATATGACCAGCGATGGAAGTCGACAATCTATGGTCTTTTTAGATGATATGTTTATTGCACTGTGTTCTAGCCGGATTCAATAATTACCTGGTACCAGTATAGTATATAGTATTTGGTTTAACATATTCAAAATTACCTCGATGGGGTTGGTGAAAAGCGTGGCAAACATGGCGGAAACACCTCCCATTAGCATGTCAGTCATGTCGCGTCCTAAGCCATCTTTCTTTATAGCCGCCATCTTTTGTCTGAGGAAGAGTAGACCGTTAAAAGTTTTAAAAAAAATCGGAAATAATAGGTACGGTTTGTTTAGGTCACATAAATTTAAAATGTACCTACAGTTTCCTCACATTCCTCAGTAATGTAGTCTTACACAAAAAATCATCAAATGGCTCTGGCAGTTATCTAGATTAGAATAAATAAATATATAGCTGATATTCTTCTTCCGTATGAATTTTGAAAAGATTCGCATTTGTTATCTGCATATACCTAGTGGCGCCATCTGAATCGAACTTTTAGTAGTATTGTTAAGCAATTGGTTCTCAAAATTGTCACCAGATGGCGCTGTACGATTTGTCTCAATTCCTACATCGCGGTGTTAAGATTCTCCGCCGTTTGGTTAGGCTCCATTAGTGTTCTGTTCTCGGCACTCTGGTTTCCCTTCAAAACGTATAAATCTTTCGCCTTTTACTAAAGATTTCCGTGGAGGGGAACACTCAAATGAGTCTTACTAAATTTTTTCGAAGCCCTGCTACGCGGGGTTCATAAATACTTGTATCTGAAATTTCGGAAAAATAAGAAGATTATCGATTTTCCGAGAATACTTTTTGAACTTTTATTCTAGGTATGAAGGCTGTCCGGACAGTACAGTGACTATATCCCTTATGTTCAAAATAAAATACAAATGTATATTTCAATAATTTATATTGCACTACGATTGAAAGATTCCATGGACTAGGATAAAAAAAATCAACTACTTACATTAATTAACAACATTATTCTCGTACTATTTACTATTAAAACAATTTAATTTTACCTTAGAGTAACTAAAATTAGAAGGCACTGAAGACATATAACAAATATGTATTTAAATAAATACATGCATGCAGTATTTAACAAAATAGTAATAAATTTTATATCTATAATTTATGATACTTTGGCAATTGATTATGGATAGATAATATACATAACATTATGTAAAAATAAAACTAATCAGGATTCGAATTTGCAACCTTGGGAGGCTGCTTTCATTTTTCATACATCACGTTGAATGCTCGCGTATGAATATTTAAACTATATTTCATTATTAATACTAATTTAAATTTCTATATTGAATGTATCTTTTGTATATAGATTCTTATAATTTTATAATATACATAATCATAATATCATATCAATAATCTCGTGTAGATTCTAATGGACTCATGTTTTAAAATGCTTATAAGGTAATCTGTTACAATAATACTGTGTTACATACTATTGTATTAATAAATATCAGGAAACTCAGGTACTAAATCTATAATCACTGGTGTATATAACTCAGAATAAATCCTACTAATATTATAAAGGCGAAAGTTTGTAAGGATGTGAGGATGTTTGATACTCTTTCACGCAAAAACTACCGAACAGATTTTGATGAAACTTGGTACAGTGATAGCTTATATCCTGGAAGAACTTTTTAACGCGGACAAGTAACAAAACGCCTACATAGAGGGCGCTGTATCACAATGTACACGGGAAATAAATTTCTACGCGGACGAAGCCGCGGGAAAAAGCTAGTACACACTAATTTCTCAGGACTCTTCAAAGGTGTAAATTAGCTAAAAAAACACCCCAGTGAAATGGTATTACAGCTTGTCGCAATAATATGTATTCTGTTGCACACATACACACACACATTTTTAGATACTGTTTCACTTATGTATACTGTTAGCAGTTTTACTTATTAACTGGTCGCCGCGGGTTTGAGATTTCTAGTGCCTATTTATTCTGAGTTTTGTGGCGGTATATATACACAGGGTAGGTACATCATAAGTTTAATCTAATATTATCCAACAGGGAACGTCGACAGGCCGAGGGTGATGTAGCTTCAATTCACAACGACAGAAGCTACACGTATGAGCACATCTTCTGCATTCGTAACAGCAGTTGGTGCAACCAGCACTGACAAGTCAGATGACCCGATTGTCCGCAACTGTCGCACTCACGCCTTTAACCCCATATCCTTCTGCAGATCCTTGAGCATATCCCAGAAAACCAGCAGCAGCACCGTATGCGGGGCCTGGCGGAGGTACGAAGGGCCCATGCCCTTGTAGAAGGCCAGAAGCCCTTCGGTGCGCGTGATCTTGCGCGCGCAGTCCGCGATGCCCGAGTAGAGCAGGCCGCGCCCGTTCGCGTCTACGGCTGCAAAAATAAATGACTGCTTAGAATTTATACGGAGTAGAGCTCGATTTGGAATTTAGAGAAACTGTATGGAAGACGTCACGTTAGAACTCTAGGCTAAGCCATGTTGTGGATTATTTTGTTCTATATTATTAATTTTTATTTTATTTTATTATTTCATATACTTTTCATATTATAAGGCATTACAGATAGATACCAAAGCGCCTTACAATTCAAAATTAAGAGGTCATAAACATTACAACTAAACTATAAACACTGCATTATTAATAGGGTTGTAGTTTTAAGTTGTGTCTTGTAGTTGTATAATAAGCACTCTAAAGGTCACAAACGACAGCCTTTCGCATTTCTTGTGCGGTGTTTGCCTTCAACTAAAACATAGCAATGCTGGCAGTGGGAATAAATAGAATATTTCTTTTTTTTCTCTACCTACATACTGTTTTTTGATCTATTATGGCATATTGGGACGTAGTGAGCTTAGGTGATGATGATTATACATTGAATGAGTATGTACCTTGGTTATAGAGGCGCGTCATGATCACGTCCATGGGCGTGAGGGCGACGGTTTTGACCAGGGCGCCGATGTTGCTCGCCATGAAGGCCGACAGGTATCTAGACTGCTGGAACATGTTGTTCGCGTCCATCCATTCTTTGCAGCTGGAAAATATTTAATTCAATATATGTTAAATTATATTTCTCGTTACACACGAGGCACACATATAATAGCAGCCAATTAACTTGTATCTAATTAAAATAAACCTACTACCAAGTGTTATTAGACATTATGTACCCATTACACAAGCTTCGGCTTATTTGGAACTAAACAGCCGTGTGTGAATTTTTCCAAACAATATTATTTTTCCGTACAAAATGCCAGGATGTTTCTCATCGAGCTAAGATGTTAATTGGAGTGTTATATTTACTTACATAGCATAACAGGCAATCTGTGACGCCGATCCAATAGAGTTCCTAATCATCATTCCATGAGCGCCTCTCCACAGCCCATAAACGCCATTCTTCCTATAGATCTTCGTTAACGCAAACGTCATCCCCTTATGCACGTGCTGAGTGCCCACGGCAATCTTCTCTGAGGAGTACGACATCAGCTGGGTCTTCACCAACTGCAGCGGACTCCCGAAGAACGCTCCAAACATCCCGGATATCGCACCGAACAGTAAACTATTCGGCAGCTTCGTTTTGCCTTTCTCGTCTCTCAGTAAGTCATGGTTGTCGGCTTGCTGGTATATGCCCAATCTAAAATTAGGATCATACATTAGTTTAGTACCTATTTTATAGCTGCATTCGTTGCAGTATCCTCCGTCAAGAGTATTTAAAATCTTTAGACGCAGATATCTGAAAAACTAACAGGGAATGTTCCGTTGTAAAATATATAAAAACTTATGGCAAACATAGAGAGGCTTGGCGCGGGCCAAGCCTCTCTATGTTTGCCATAAGTCGCCAATGAAGTCGCGGGACTTCATTTGGCGGAGAAAAACCTCGGGAAGTCGGAAATTTTAAGCTGATTCAGTTTAGATTGTCGTAGCTTGATAAATATTAGACACGTAGTTATTTTTATATATACATACTTCATGCAAAAAATAATTTCCTACTTAAAACTTAATGGATAATCACTCACGCAGAATAGACTGGTTATAGAGTTAGTTAAACGGCTCAACAATACACTGTATCAAACATTCACTGTTAACTTGTCAAACATAACAAAAACTTCTATACCACTATTAGGTCATATTATTATGTTTAATTAAAACTAGAAAGTTATAAATAAGCACTACAAGTTTCTGTGCTAAATATCACTTCAAATCACAAACTCAAAAGCAAAGCCCAAATGCAGCCACAAACAACCCAAAACGCCACTCACCGTACACCGTTCACCACCAATTGGAACCACAGGGCCGGCACCAGACCCTTCTGAAGCGCCGCCACCCCGTCGTGCTTCACTATGGTGAACATCGCGTGCGGTATGTTCTTGTAGTGCACCGCGTGCTGCCCGCGCGCGCGCAGCTCCCCTTGCAACTGCATGCGGGTTTTCACCACGTCGAAGGGGTTGCTGAAGAAACCAGCGCCGACGCCGGCCAGCCCGCCCACCGCGAAGTCCATCGCTACGGAACACCGGGCCAGACGTGTATTTACGTGTGGGCTGCGGCCAAGCGTAAGGGCGGCAAATTATTGTAAAACACCTGAGGCTATACCGAGTAAACGCTTTCTTATTCTTAAACCAGCCATCCCAACTCCTTGAAGTAATGGAGTAGGGCCTCCGGCTGACGGCAGCAGTGTTGCAGGTTGCTCGTTGGCGAGAGGTCGGGATCTATTGTCAGCCCCATTACAGATCTGATTTCCTGTGTTACGTGTAAAGGCTAATCCATTTCTTGTTATATGTTTAGTAATTCTCTTTACTTTTGGGCGTAGGGTAAACCCATCCCATGGTCATGGCAGTTAAAATTGATCATTTTGGCTCAGTGAGGATTGCTTTATTTTCTGAACAAGTGATGCAAGTTTTACTACCCAAGAACCCGCAAAGAGGAATTGTAAAAAACCTCAAGTTGATGGATTAGGAGCAGGGATTCACATTTGGATTGAGAAGTAGAATATTGAATACAGTTATAGGTACTTATGAGTGTGACTGATATTACACTCAACCACTGCAATAGTAAACCATGTGTATTGTGTAGAGTATTGAAATAGCAAGATAAGTTAAGTACCATTACTTAAGTAATTGAAATAAGTAAATAAATAATTAATCAAGGCAATTGTCTCCATCACTAATTTACATATCATACTAAGTCCAGTATAAATAAAACATCTAAGATCCTTTTAAAAGTATTAGAGGCAGTGCATTTTCAAAATATACTCTGATTTAGTTGCAATTAGGCGGAAACAAACTAATAAGTACTTTGTTGGCGAAGAATATAGTGAAACTATAAAAGCATGTAAATAGGTATTAACTTTTTATCATTATACATGGTAAACTACCGACGACCCAAGTCTATTTCGTGTTTCACCACCCGTAAAACACGAATTTCACATTCAGCAGCAATAAATATGGTTTACAACTTAAGTAACTCCTCGTCTGTGACTTAGCTCTTATTTAATTCTAAGGGACTGCGCAAACCAAGCGGAAACTACCCGCGCACTTTTTGACGTCGTTGTCAAATGAACTATATCACTGTTAGACTAAAGAACAAAATCGTATAGTAATGAATTCTGCACGTCGGCGTCGCCTCGCGCTCGAGGTCATTCATACGATTTTGTTCTTAAGGCAATAGTGATATGGTTCATTTGACAATGACGTCAAAAAGTGCGCGGGCGAATTTCAACTTGTGCAACTGTTAGGTATATACATCACTATGTGTTTCATGTAACTAATTACTAATATTTCTATTTATTGTTTGAAAAAATAAAAAAAAAGTTTGGCACAAATTTTGTTTTGTTTGAGTAGAAGGCGGTAAACAATCTTACTAGATATTTTTCCATCATACTCAAAATTTTCCTTTCTTAAAAGTGTAGGTACTTAGTTTCAAACACCTGTTTATTAACAGGAGTAGTTAATAATAATAGTTAGGACACCCAAACAGTGGCGGAGAACCTTTAAACTTTTTCCACCGTCAAATTGCATTTTGATGCAAAACCTTCGGATCAATAAGGTAAGGAACAATGTCGGGAAAGTTGAGCGACAAGGAGGTCGAGACAATGAAAGGTCATGTAAAACACTGGCTGTATTGAATACAGCCTAGGTCTTGTCTGAGGCTGTTCTTAGTTAGATTTTAAGTTTTGTACCTAGTTGTTAACATGGTTTATAATATGTTAGTCTACCTATATCATTAGCTAAGTATTTGATATTGCGTCAGAGAACTTCTGCAATACGAAGATACTATTTTTGAGAAACTTATAGGTTAGCAGGACTAGAACTAGACTAGACTAGAGAGGTTAGAACCTAACCATAAATGCAAAGCAAAGTACAAAACTTTGGCTCTTTTGCGGTCTTGTGCAATAGATGACGTAAAACGCGCGAAATTACGTTAAATTCAAGTCACGTTACCGGGGAAATGGTACCTTGGTACATAATTTCTACAAAACAAAAAAGTTTGGCTCACCTGGTGGTTTTCTAATTTCTATGTCAGCGTGGACTTGATGGTTTCATCTTGCACGTTTCGCAGCGCCCATTTCCAGCGCGCTGCACCGCATGAAACTGGAGAATACAGTGAAAATGGATAACTTATTATAACTCGGTTTGTTTCGTAACAAAATTCCTCCGAATACGGAAACGTCAATGTCAAATCTACGTCAGACGCCCAGACGTCAGGCGAAAATCAGCTGACTGTCAGCGGTGCGTTTTTCTTTGAATGCCATCCGCCCCAATTTATTTCGCGATGGTCTCATTTATTTTACTACGAAGTTAATGCGAATTCACATTGAGTTGTATTTAGTAGATATTTTTATAAACAATTAATTTGCCGTCATACATATACACCGCTATACCTAATACATAAACACCATGGCTTTTTGGCGGGAACTCGAATTTTCCCTAAAAAAAATATGTGGATAGATTACTCGCGCGCTCTTAGCGGCAAAATTTGGAAACTGACAATGACAACGACCGACGTTATATTTTGTCTAGAAAGTAGTCATCACATCAAAATGTACGAGTCCACTCCTGGACATAGACCTCCCCAGGCATTAGTCACTTGGGGCAGAAGTTAGTAAGTACCTACTCAAATAGTTCTGTTGTTAGAGCAAGACACCTGTTAGGTGTCGGTCGCAAAGAAATTGAAATAGCAATTCAATGCTATTTCAATTTCTTTGGTCGGTCGCAAGTTCAAACTTTTCTCGCAGCTAGATTTTTATGTACCTATTAATGTCTTTGCTTTGACATTTTTATTCGAGTATGATATTTCAACTATATACGATTTTACATGGTTCACAGATCTGTTAAAATTCAGTGCAGGCATCAGAGTTTGGAAATGTCACCGACAGCCGCGGGATCCGCCCGGCGATGCTCCCGCATGCGCATTCCGTGCTCTGTGGTAGGCACACGTAGGCTTTCTTTTCTTTGGCTTTTTTCAATGATTTGTCAGGTAAAAAACTGTCTAGTTGGCTTTCTATCAGTTTTGACATTCCTAAAATTATTAGTATTTTATATATTTTTCATAATAAAAAACATCAAATACTTCAATAAACATAAAACACCAATTATGTAAATCTTTCAATTAAAAAAAATAAATACAAAATCTAAAAAATGGCTGTTAGAAAGGCTTTGTACGTTTTCGAAGTCGTAGTGGAGAGTGTGAAAAGCTTTGTAGAAAGTCGTTTACTGGTGATCAGAAGTGAATTTGGCGATATATTTTCCCTCGAACTAAAGGATCCCAAACAAATGCATATAGTGATGCCCGAACCACTCCCGCTACCGCCAGAGCCTGTAGGCAAGAAGGGCAAGAAAAAGAAACCCAAGCCGAAGAAAAAGAAAGGGAAGAAAGGCAAGGAGGAACCGCCACCGCCCGAGCCAATAATTCAATCGGGACAGTCCGTGCTGTTCACGAGTAGCGCTGAATTCCTAATTGAAACCATGAAAAAGTATCCTATGGAAGTATCGCTGTGGTCCCAAGAAGACAATTTGGTGTTCATCGGGGCCTCTATCGTGCCGTGGGACCCGGCATTCCTGTTGTACTTGCAACAGATCGCTGACTGCACTGAAGCCATGCCGCCGACAGTGAGGGACGAATACAACGTCTTCCAGGAAGGTACCGCTAAGCTCATGGCCAGGCTGGGCATCCAAGTCAAACTGACGTATCTAACAGACAGGGTAGTATCCTGTTTCCGCACGCTCAGCGAAGAACCCGCCATAAAAAAGGTTCTGTACACCGGGATGAATTCTAAAGTGACGTCTTACATGTGCACTTACAAAACGACCGACGAAAACTTCCAAGAGAACAGCAACAAAATAGAAAACAGTTTTATAAAGGATAAACCTGTTATTTACGCTGATTATAAAAATGCGCCGGCAGTTAATATTACTTTCTTCAACGATGGCGACTACTGCTGCTTGGGGCAGGCCGACAAGCCGCCGGAGTCCAAATATAAAGCACCAGAGACGTGTCCTGATATTGACTTCATTGCCGACTACGTGAGGAAGATCATAACATCATGCAATGACAATATGAGGATGCTGACCCCTCGACCCACCATAACACCGAGAATCAAAGCCACTGATATAGATAAACTCTGCTACTGTAGAGAGACCAGATGGCCAGAAGGTGAACTAGCACAGAGGTTTAGAAGAGAAACGCAAGGTGGACCGTGTCCGCTCTGCATTAACGCCAAGCCGCCAGGAGCGCCGCGTGAAAACACGTTGGATATAGCTAATATAAGAGGCCCTTGCGGTAGACATGACTGCAGAATAGCAAGAGACATGAGGGCGTATTTAGAAAATCTCGTCGCGGAAGACAACGAGATGTTCAATATTGACGATGTCATCGGACCGTGTGGAAGCAAGTCGTGTACTTTAGCGGAAAAGATCCAAGATTTCCTCCGGCATGAAGGAGCGTTCAAGGAGGGTACCACTGTGGAGGGCCTGTCAACTCAGTGCGCGTGTCTGCAGCAGATGCTAACTGCGCTTACTACCAGAGATTCTTGCGAGAGCGTGTGCGAAAATGATTGTGAGGACAGTGAAAGCGAACCTTGTGAAGGCAAAGGCTGTCCTTTCCGTAATCAATTTATGGATAAAGTTGTGCCGGAGCCAAAGGAAAATGAGGGCAAGGGAAAAGAGCTGCAAGTGTATACTGTTTTCTATTTTACAGTAGAACACGACTTTGAAAAAGATACTGACCCATCACGAGGTCCGTCGCAGGCTCCCTCGTCAACAACGTCACCCAGATCACGATCGCCACCAACAACGAAATACAAACATTGTTCCACCGACTGTCCCGATAAGGACGACCCATCGTGTTCTAAGAGCGTTTGCTCCTCTATGAAAGAACAAGTTGGGGGCTCTGTCCCGAGTCCCGCAGACAGCGACATCGTTATACAGCTTGATGACATTCATAACCCGTGTTGTGTAAAAACATGTGGAGTGGCTGAGTCAGTGAAAGGATTTATACAGGAAGCAGTAAATGTAAAAGCGAGAAAAGCACAGAAACCCCACCTCGACGAAACTGATCCATGTTACTGCGATTGCGACTGTACATTTAAATTCTCCAGCAAAACCACTTACTGCGCCATATGCGGTGGCTACGAATGCATGGGAGACGATGTGAAGACCCAGCCGGAATACGCCAAACCTCACCCTTGCCCCGTATATCATAAGTTGTATGACAAGAAACGCATACAAGTCAAAAGTCCGTGGCCTGAGGCGGAAGATACTGAAAAGGCTCCCCCGGCCGCAGTTGACGCGCAAAGTACAAAAAGTACGAAGACATCCGCATCCAAGGCGGGGGCGCCGCTGCCCACGACACGGTCAGCAAAAGCGTTGCATGATAAAACTAAAGTGCCCAACAAAATTAAGAAAAAAACCAAGAAAATGGGAAAAAACACCGCCAAAGTGGACGAACAAACGACATCACGTGAGTGTTGAATATAAAAAATATAATTATAGTATGGCTTCGAGGTAAATAAATTCTTTCTCAGTGGTTTAAGGAACCACTCAACTTACATGTTTCTAGACCCAGCGGTTTAGACAGTGCGTTAATAAATCAGTTAATTAATTAATATTGTGGGAAGGCCTGGTTCAGTTACTTTAAGAAAGATCTAACACAACATTGCCCTCCCGTTTTTAACAATATGTGACAAAAAAAAATTAAATCGGTCCACAATTGACGGAGAAATCGGTGAACATACATAAAAGGAAACAAAAACATACATACAGCCGAACATAGAACCTCCTCCTTTTTTGGAAGTCGGTAAAAATTAAAAATTCGCCACGAAGTGGATAATGGATGTCTGTTTACCTACTTTTAAATAAAAACAAATGAATAATCTAATTCTTGTTCCAGCACAACCACCAGCGGAGAAGAAAGCAAGCAAGAGCTACCACCTCACTCCGGTGCCAAAGAACATGGGCTGGCTGTGGAACGCTGAGGATATACCAGGTTTAAAGGTATGATACCATTTTCTATTTCTACTATAGTTAGAAGGTAAGTCGGGTTCTCTATTATTCAGATTTAGATGTTTTATTATAAATTCATGTATTTTTTATACAAGTGTAACAAAAGGGCTGGTTAACTGACAGTACTGACTGTATTGGATACTGAACATCTTTTGAAAATAAAATTTATGACTGCAGAATAGGTTTAGGGTACCTACCTATTTATTGAGTATGGAGAAAGTGCAAATTCTCCTGTACCAAGGCGGATCAATTTGAGTGTGAGTTAGCCGCGTACAATATTTCGTCTCTATGAACTTTTATTTATATTTTTTTTGTTGAGTCCTAAATTTTGTTTCAGTTTCGACCGAAATGGAAACCCGGGGCGGCACATAAGTTATTGGTACGAAGGTACAAAACAGTGAGGGAAGGGGTCGATAATATCGCAAAAAAGAAGCGAGCCTTGTTGCAACGAAAGAAGAAAATAGAGATGAAACCAACCTTGGTAGTAAAGAAGACGGACGGTGAATATACAGTGCAAATGGAAGTATTCAAGAAGTACTCTAAAGAAAGGCTCTTGTTCCAATATCCGTACGATGAGAAACTGCCATTGATATACACAATAGGAAAAACAGAGGAAGAGAGACTGAAAAAACAGAAACAACGAGAGAGAAAAGAGCGTAGGGAGACTAGAAGAAAGAGTAGACTTTTACAGTCTACCTTCAGGGATAAGTGTCAGGAGATTTGTTTAAAGGCTTACAATCAAGCCATAGGGTTGGCTGCGCTGCCTAATCCTAACAATCCTGAATGTCCGTGCGGTGTGGAAGCTATCAGGCCACCATCACCTCCGATAGATTCATGTTCTTGCTCGGAGTCAGTCAGTGTCTCGAGCAGCGACACGGACGGAGACGACTGGATCATAGAATTCACTCCACCTTTGGCAAGATGGGATACCAAAGCTAAACACCCTCCAATTATAGCAGAAAATGAGTGCCAGTACACCTATTTAGACTACAAAGTAAAGTTGTTAGATAAGCAAGGAAACCCTGTTCCTAGATATTTCAAAGGCCCCGACGGAAAGGAGGAGTGCAGTGATTTAGGTGGATTTTGGAGTCCTGCCCATCAATGGTTAGAGATTAATAAAGACGGATATATCGGACCAGATGGTCGTTGGGTGCCTTTGAACTTCATCGGGCCTGATGGTATGTTCTACTTGTCAGACGAGGGCATCTTCACTGATCACGACGGCAAAATTTGGAAGATAGGTATCGATGGTTACATCGACAAGGATGGTAAATGGGCATGGTACTCGAAGCAGAAAGCTGGCAAAGTGTCTAAATCAATATCAACGATGACTGGCACAACAGACACAAAGAAGTCGAAGAAACACGAATCACCAAAACCCGAATTGACAAAGGAAAAGGGGAAAACTGATGCTAAAGGTAGCGAACGTGTGCCACCTGGGAGTAAAGCAAAGGAAGCAAAAGGAGACAAAAAATCGGCAACGACACCAAATCCTACAAAAGCTGGAACTGGCAATGAGAAAGTCCACAAAGCGAAGAAAGCAGTATCTATGATGGGTGTTAAAGGAAAGAACACTACAGTGATGAATGTTTCGCTCAATTATGACGCAAGAAAGACTAAGCCGTTTATGGATAGGAAGTTGTTAATGGATTCTATGAAAATGAATCAATACAATGAAATTATGCATGGACTTAAAATGTTTAACGACTTTTGTGAGTACAAGCGACCGACGAAGACGAATCGAGCTTCCAATACGCCGAGAAAAAAGATATCACCATTCACTATGGATAGATGTTTCGAGAATCCGCAAAAACAATTCTTTCCTGATGAATCATCCACGTATGACGCAACAAGCACATTTTCATGTATATCTGGAAATCATCTTGTCAGACATGCAAGCCACTGTTAGTTACTTCTGGTATACGATCCTGCGGGATCAGCATTGAACCTAACTGCTGTTTTATCATGAAGAGTCATTGTTTACTAAATATTCACCAAAGGTTTTCCATTTTTTAAACCTATTGCAGTCCTGTTTGGTGTTTGTATACCTACTATTTAATAATGCTCCGATTTTATACACAATGGAAAAATTAAATTGACTTTATTTTCATCAGGTCTTTTATTTTTAATGAAGATTTTTAACAAAAGGCTTGGTAAAGTTCCTTGTTAGAGATCCTTAAAATGTCCAAAGTTGAGTAGAGTTTGGGGTTGGCGAGGTTCCGGGACTCAGTGGCTCACATGTCAAAATGTATAACTCATAAATTCATTTGGCGGAGTAAAGTTTCAAGTTTAATCCGAAAACTGGTCGGCGGCGACGCGACGACCTATGAAAACTCTTTTTAAAATATAATCACTGGCCATTTTCAATTTTTTATTGCATGTGTATTACGAATAATAAATTTGAACTTTGACATTCAGTTTTGGCAAAAATTTTAAATTGCAAGTTGACAAAATATTTAAAAAATTAATAGCTAATAATAAAGTAATAAACTATGATAATTGTGAAGTAAAATCTTGAATAGGTATTGTATTATCATTTTGGTTTTAATAAAAATGGCTTTCGCGGATTCAATGTTTTTGTTTGAGCTGGTCGTAGAAGAATTGAAAAGCTACACAACATGTAAAGCTTATAGCATAATAACGGAGTTCGCCGACGTATTTATACTTCATCTAAGGGATCCAAATCTTCGGCAGAACGCAACTAAAGTGAAACGAACACTGAAGATGAGAAATGGTAAGCCAGTAAATCAGAGATTCTCTACTGAACCTAAAGTGGAGACAGGACAATCAATTTTATTCGAATCGGATATTGATTCGTTGATTACAAATATGAAGCAGCACCCGATGCAATTAACTTTATATAGCAAGGAAAATCCCGAATATAAGTTAGGTGCGACGCAAATACCGTGGAATTGCGTGTTTATGGAATATCTTAACAAACTTGGCCAAGGACTAGAACTACCACCAGTGATGGTCAGCGGGAAGCACAAAGTTTTTGAAGAATACTCATCAAAACAAATGGCTTGCGTAAAACTGAACATAAAGTTGAGTAATTTGAAAAATAAAATAGGGGTTCCCTTTAACCCTCTTCTGGAAGAATATAAAAAAGCTTTTATACGCAGTTGTTATAACACTGCAGCGACAATTGTGACAAAGGATGATGAAGGGGACGCTGATGAAACTGGTACCATCAAGACTATATACAGCGGAGGGAAAAGAATGCTAAAATCTAATCGCAATAAACGTAAAAGAACGAAGAAGGATAGTGAAATTTCAGATTCAGTTAAAAAAGAACTACAAAAAGTAAATTGCCTACCAGAAACTGATACAGTAAAATTAACAGATAATGCACAGAATAATAGTAAAATAAAGAGAAGCATAGTCAGTTTCGTCCGAAGTGATACAGATTTAGACAGTTTTACGAAGCAAATTACTTTGATAAGATCCAAGTCATTTTCGTCGATAGATTATAATTATAAAGAACGTTTGAATACCCTAAGCTACATTTTTAGCGATTACACAGGGCCATTTGGCAATCAAGTGTATTATGTGGGTTATTTTACAGTCGAAAATGAATTCTCTAAGAATCCCTCCCCTAAATCCTCCGGTTCACCAGTTGCGGCTTCAACAGTTGCTGGCTCAACAGGTGCCGGTTCACCGATTGCAGTTGGTTCAGAGAATACCGTTCCAATTCAAAATTATTACAAATTTAGATTATGCGATAGTGACTGCCAGAACAATTCAAGTGCCGTGTGTTCTCAAAGCGTATGCTCCCTTGACTTGCCGGAGCAAGCATCGCATTTATTGAAAGTAAAAAAATGTGAACGAGTTGATTGCGACCAAAAGAGGTTTAGAGAACCGCAAACTCCGCCTGATGAACGTATCCTTGTAGATATGACAAAGGTGAACCAGGAATGTTGTAAAATAGAGAAGGTGGAACAAGTGGTCGGGGGAATGCAAGCGAAGATGACTGTTGGGAAAGATCCTTGCTACTGTTCGTGCGAGTGCACGTTCGGCTTCATAAAAAAGACCACCTACTGTAACATTTGCGGTGGCTACGAAGTAGTCGGAGACGACGTCAAACCACAGAAGCCAGATCTCCCACCATATCCTTGTCCAATTTTCCACAAGTCAGATAAAGGTAAAATGAGAACATCCGGTACATCTGGTAGTGACGTCAAGAAGAAACCTGAAGAAAGTATGAAAAGCACCAAGTCAACTAAGGCGGTGGCGTCGAAAACGGGATCAGACAATAAAAAGAGCGTTGAATCCGAAAAAGACGCTAAAAAAGGCAAAAAGAAAAGTAATAAAGACGACGATAGATTCAAGTTCAACTATGGTTATCAAGGTATACGTACGTATATAGTTCTTTATTTTTTATTTTTTTAATAATAAATATTTTTGATAAGTTCAATTATTATTTTATCTAAAACACAGTTTTTTTGCAGCACCTCATATTGGGCACAGTCAATGTGGACTGCCTTGTAGTGGTACACTTGGTCAAGTGCCTAAACATATGGGATGGCTATGGACTGCTGACAATGTGCCTGGATTAAAGGTACCTATTCTCCCTTAAATTGTTGTGATTTTAACAACACAATCTTTTTTTACTTCTTTTTTTAGTTTCGTCCAAACTGGAAACCAGGCGCTACACACAAACACGTGGTAAGACTATTGAAAATCGCAAGATATCCCGAGCAAGTTCTATCTAAGAGGAGAAAGAAAGACACAGGCAAAAAGAAGCGACCTCTCAAGCGGCCCCTGCTTGTTGTACAGAAGAAAGATGGTGAATATACTGTTACCATGGAGACAATGAAAGTATTCAACAAAACTAGAAGTCCTAATCAAGCACCCTTTGAAGATAAGGATCCTGTAACATTTACAATAGGAAGAACTGAAGAAGAAAATCTCATCCGACAGAAAAAAAAGGAGCGGAAGGCTAGACGACTGGAGAGAGAAGAGCGTGACTTTATACAGAACACGTTCCGGGATATGTGCCAGGAGATTTGTTTGAAAACATACCGCCAAGCGCTCGGACTTCTGCCTCATTCCGAGGATCCTGAATGCACTTGCATCCCAGCAGAGCCTGGCCCTGATAATGTCGACTTGGAGCATTCTTGCTCCTGCTCTGACACGTTAAGCTCTTTGGGATCCGACACTGACTCCGACGAATGGATAGTAGAGTTCACACCTCCAAATGCTTTGTTTAACCAGTCCTACAAGGGCAAGAAAATACATACAACAGATTGTGAAAGTCAGTACACTTATCTGGATTACAAAGTGAAACTCTTAGATCGCTACGGCAATCCTGTGCCTAGATTTTTCACAGGGCTTGATGGGAAGAAGCAGTGCAGCGATCTGGGAGGGTTTTGGAGTCCTGACCACCACTGGCTCGAAATAAACGTTGACGGTTTCATAGGACCTGACCAGAGATGGGCTCCTCTCAATTTTATTGGACCTTCTGGAGAACAAGTCGAAGCTGAGACTGGAAAGTTTCAAACTACTACCGGCGAATGGCTCGTCATTGGAGTCGACGGTTACATTGACACCGACGGCAAGTGGAAGTTTTACGCGAGGTCGAAAGGTGAGAAGAAGCGTACCTGGAGAAAGAAAAGACCCGCAGAGGATAAGAAAGACGTTCACGCTGCTAGATCAGAGGGAACATGGAGTTGCTTCGGTGATGCGACTCCGAAACATCTTTCGCATATGGGCATCATCGGGCACGGGCACGACAGAAAGTTGCTACTCTCGACCCTGGAGCAGATGTTGGCTAAGGGCGAGGATGTGAAGATACCGCAGCCGTCGACGGTGCCGCGCGTGGAGAGGCAGAAACCCAAGAAGAAGCTGCAACAGATCGGTCACACCTCACGGATGATGCACGGTCACACCTCAAGGGTGATACACACAGATAAAGGAAAGTGCAAACACGCAACGCCCTCGACGAAAGGTGTTTTGGCGGTAGACGAGCGAGGACGCAAAACTTACTTCACGGTGACAGATTACAAGAACCGTAGGCCTAAGGAGAGGATGGCCTTATTGGGGAGTCGGGGTATAAGTCTGAGTTCGTTCCACGTGCCTTGCTTGTCGTCGTTCATCAACAGCGAGGTGACGAAGCAGCAGCAATATGAGCACATCTTGGAGCACAACGCCAGGGTCATGGAGCATGATGTGGGAGGTCAAACTGAGGGTCGCTACTGACCGGCTATACCCAACTTAAATATATATATTTTTGGTGTAGAATTCGTTGTGTTGAGTTAGAAGTATGCGAACGGTAAAAGTTAAATGCACGTTTATTTTGGTAACTGTAGGTAAAATATATCGTTATTTTGTAAATGTAAGAACAAATAAATTATTTTATCAATAATTAGTTAATTGTATCATTCAATAAGTTCCATTCGATGCAAAATATTTGCGATTTCTTTCGCATTTAAAAGATTCCAATAAATTCATATAATTTCCACATTCGCCAGATATATCTTGTTTCTTTAGGTTATTTTTATTTCAACCAAAATTTACATGGTACTTACATACCTACAACTTCACTGTGCTGCGAAATTACTTGCACAAATATTTTTGTTAACAACTTTTTGTAAGTATTTTTTATTTTTATTTTTGACTACCTACAATGATTACATTTTGAAGACTTATTCACCGAATTAACATTTACATGACCATTTCAGGCAGTGGGCCGAGGATGGAAGCCAGGAGCTATATCTAACCGCTTACTGCGAAAGCTGAACAAAGCCAAGCTTTATACATCAGCCGTGGAACAAATGAAACCGTTGAAAAAATCAAAGAAACGCATCGAGAACAAACCTACCCTCATAGTCGCTAAGACCAACGGCGAGTACCATGTGGAAATGCAAGTCACTGAAGAGAAACCCGACGGAAACGTTGAGCATTACAAGCCTCTGAAATACAAGATTGCGAGCGCGAACAACGAAGAGAAAATAAGGAAGAGAGAGAGATTGCAACGCCGTTTAATCAGGGAGAAGGTGAAAGAGGTCATGACGGATCCTTACCACCCTGAAGTCTGCAAGAAGACTTGTCTGATAGCCTATAAGCAGGCTGTTGGCTTATTGCCGTCCGATCCCAATAATCCTGGATGCAACTGCGGTGACGGTGAGACGGTAGAGTTGGACAGCTGGTCGTGCTGTGACGGAGAGGAAACCACTTCTGATTGCAGCTCGCTAGACCTCGATTGGGAGATACATTTCACACCACCTATTGCTTGTAATGACTCATAATCTTATCAAGAAAAATCATTTCGGAGGGTAATGACGACTTTTTAAAATGACTTTTTAATATTTTTTTTATTTTTAATACTAACCTTATGCCCGCGACTTAGTTCGCGTTAAAAATGCTTTATTTATTTTAATATTCCACTCTGATGAAAATTTTATGATTCTAACTACGAACGGCCTTACATGCAAATATTCGAAGTCTTTTTCGTCGTCGTTTTAAAAAGATAGAAGATATGTATGTATGTTATAAAAACCGTCGTTTTAAGAGTCATAATAAGTAAAAAGTCATTTTAAGAAATCGTCGTTACCATAGTCGGCATTTTAAAAAGTATTTTTCGTCGTCGTTTTAAAAAGATAGAAGATAATGTATGTATGTTATAAAAAAACCGTCGTTTTATGAGTCATTTTAAGAAATCGCCGTTACCAATAGTCGTCATTTTAAAAAGTCGTCATTAGCTGCAGAAACGATAAAAATATTGTATCGTGTGTTATTGGTATTTTAAATAAAAGAAAACCAGACTATCAACTATTTTTATTGCTTAGAAGTATATTGTTGAGCATATCCCATATGACTAGTGACAAAGTAGTGTGGGGGGCTATTCTCAAGTAGAGGGGCCCTATTCCTTTGTACAAGCCGTGCAGGCCTTCTATTTTGTATATTTTGTGAAGACAATCGAAGACACCAGTATACAGTTGTTTTCCGTTTGCTGTGGATCCTGAAAAAAATATATAGTTTAATAAAGCTTTTTTAAAAAATAAAGCTTGTTTAAAAAATGCAAAATACATGTAAGCTGTCCGTGATTGGTGTCTAGGGAAGGGAGTAGAAATGGGGATACTGATTAAGATGCCAAAACGATTATTATTAGTCCTTTAATCGTTTTCACCAGCCTGCACTAGCCTACTGCTGGACATAGGCCTCCCCAAGGCGTGCCACTGAACCCGTTCGGTCTGACTTCTTCGGTTCTCCACATGCAGTCACTGCCAGCCGCCTATAAATCAGCCCTTTATATAGCTCTAATTGACAGGATGGATAAATGGGATAGGGGATTTAACGGGATGGACCAGAGAGTTGTTAGTATACATAGAGCGCGCGTTAGCAAGTCTGAACTGTAAGCACGGGTCTGAACAGTCTCGAAATGTTCGGGGCGACGCTACTAGTCACAACACGCCAGTAGCGCTGATTGTTGCTCTCGCCGGTATTTATTTAGATTTGGAGTAATCATGGTGAAATGTGCAGTGCCAAGCTGTAAACACGATTCACGGAAAAGAACGATCTAGAAAAAATCTGTATAGAAGCGTCCATAGAACACCTGCTTACACTTGGCACAATGGGCAATGAACGATGCGCGCGCTCTATAGCTAGTATACTAACTCTATGGGATGGACTAACTCATTATTAATAAATAATCCAATCCAATTTGTCGGCCATTAATCCGGTGAGACTATAAATGCACTGTTTTCAAAAAAACACAAACAATTTAGAAAAATGTACTACAGTAAATCATTAGTAAATTACCCAGTTAGTCTATATTTGAAAAAACTGTTTTTATAACTAAAATAATGCACAAACCACCACCACAGCCTCAATCATTAGGGTGCTTTTTCACCAGAGATGTGCGAGGAAAATGTGAGGAAGGAATATGTGCAGCGAAGCTGTGAAACGGTGCGAGCTTTTCCACCAGAGATGTGCGGGAATGCGTAGCAGCTCTTTTGAGATATGCGCCTAAACCGCTCGCCAAAAATTCCGTGTTGGTCAAGCTAGTTTAACCACGAGGAATTTCTGTTCCTCGTGGGGAAACTAATCTCTAATAAACTGTATGTACATCTCTAGCTATTTTTTATGTACAAAAATCTCGCTCGCAGCCAGAACTTTTCCGCTGCGCTGTGCGAAGCTACGCAACATCTTCTCGTCCCAAAAACCGCAGTGTCTCAAGCCGAAAGTCTTCGACCAGTGTGTGTTGCCAGTGATGACATACGGTACCGAGACATGGTCCCTCACTATGGGCCTCGTAAGAAGGCTCAAGGTCACCCAGAGGGCAATGGAGAGAGCTATGCTCGGAGTTTCCTTGCGAGATCGGATCAGAAATGAGGAGATCCGCAGGAGAACCAAGGTCACCGACATAGGTCAAAGAATTGCGAAGCTGAAGTGGCAGTGGGCTGGGCACATCGCTCGTAGAACTGACGGCCGTTGGGGCAGAAAGGTTCTCGAGTGGCGACCACGTATCGGAAGACGCAGTATAGGCAGGCCTCCCACAAGGTGGACCGACGATCTGGTGAAGGTCGCGGGACCCGGCTGGATGAGGTTAGCGCAGGACCGGTCGTCGTGGAGATCCTTGGGGGAGGCCTTTGTCCAGCAGTGGACGTCTACAGGCTGATACGATGATGTGCGAAGCTAGGAAAATACTATTGGTGAATTTTTTCCTCGCTCACCGCTCCGCTGCCTAGCACATCTCTGGTGAAAAACCAGCCTTACCCTGGTTATAAAGGCGGGTGTTGACCACATCGAGCGGCGCTTCGACACACACAACCACCACACCGCACAAAATGCTTGCGACGAGCGCGAGCGTCGCCGGCGACCGTTCGCGGAAGCCGTGCGAGATTAGATACTCTTTCAGTCTGCAATGGTAAAAGCAATGCCCTATGTTCTTAAGTGGTCCCTAAACGATCATGCTTGTATGACATATGCAACGTTTACGTGAATTATCATGTTGCATGATGAACCACCATGTTTGCTATCAATCAGTACAGTGAAGCAACAGCCAGCACGTAAATCACTACAACTAACGGTCATGCATGAGTGACAGCACGTAATGCATGTCATGCCGCATGATCGTTTAGGGAGCCCAATAGACCTCTATTATAATTTTATTAAGGGGGGTTGACTGTAATGACGGACCAATGTCTAGTAAAATCACAGATTAATGCGTAGCGAGCTTTTTCCGGTGTTCTGTGAGTAAAGTCGTTCTACGAGTAAAGTTGAGAGTAGGTAGTCTTTTCAATTTCAAAACAATCTGAATTTTTAAATATTAAAAATAAAATCGACTGTAAAAATTAATGGTTTTTCTACACCGACCTAAGAACAAGGATCCATAGAACCCCATTCAGCGTATAGCATGAAATAGCAATAGTATTATACCCCAATAATTTGAGAAGACGCTTCTTACATGGCGGGGTCAAACTGAACAACACTATTTAATTTAGTCGGGTTGTGGTTTGTTGGTATGCAGTTGGTACATACCAACTGCATACCAACAAAAAATTCACATACGTAGATAGAGATAGAAGATTTTATACCCGTCTTGCTTACTCTTACCACTTTTGTAATAAGTGTGTCCCTCTCTGATTATTATTGATATTTTAGCGCGCTCTCTATAGTTTCTCCCTTTACGACACCGTCGGTATATTGATCACCTATTTTGTTTTAAATTTCCACCATGGAGGTGAATTTCTTTTTCAAATTGAAATGGGAACAATCTGGAAGTAGCAAGAAGACTTTTCCAAATCGGATTATAAATGACGGGAGTACTGACTTGAGGCACACTGAGTTAACAAACATTAATAAATGGTACGGCGTCCCGCACTTAACTTTCTCGCCATTTCTATTTTATTTTTTAAAGAAAGAAAGAAAGTAAACCCAGATACAGCTTCATAAAATCGGTAAACGAGACGAGATTAGATACATTACCTTAATAACGCATAACTAAATAAAACATTAATTTAAAAATATAAAAAATAAATAATTAGGCATAATAACGCGAATCTGTGAGCGAGCACAGATGGAAGCGTTCTAAAAATAGCGAATTCTCAAAATATGGCGATTTCGTATCGCAGTGATTACTTAGAACTGAACCCCTTCGTACTATTAGTGGCCTGGCTGTCGACGAATCAATAACGCGTTGTATAATACTAGTGGCGACATCTAGTAACGTGCTCATGTTACTATCCACTCAAACCAACACTCAATAAAGCGTAACACAGACAGCGCGGCGGCGTTGCGAAAGCGTTGCGGCGGCGAATCTGCGGAAAGCGAATAAAAAGCGGAGCCCTTCAGATAGGAATACCGCTAGCGGCGGCGACGCGGCGGCGGTTTGTATGAAGAACGCTCCGCACCGCGCCGCGCCCGCGCCGCTCTGTGTAGGGGTGCTCATACACTACAAAGGAATACAACGCGCCGCTCCGCAACGCCTGTCTGCGCAAATCTGTCAAATCAAAACGTCAAATCTGTGCGCGCGGTTTTGTCGCTTTCCGGCGGTGCGTTTGATGTAAAAGGCTTCATACTATTTCGAACATTACAAAAAATTACCGCGACGCCCTGTCTGTGTTCCGCTTTAGAGATGAATTAGTTTAGTTTTAGGATAATTTAGTTTTATATTATACTTAATTTTACTACCTATGTTGTATCCAATATGTCTCCAAAAAGACATTAAATTAAAGGTATATTTAATTAAAGGTTATTGTAGTTAAGTATTAATTTTAGTATTGTATTATTATTATACTTATTTGACAAATAATTTCATTATTATTATTTAAAAACAATTATTAATTTAATTTTTTTTTAAATAACAACAATAGCATACGTGGCTAATAACAAAATTATAATGGTTAAAACGCATAGGTGGGTTACCCTTGTAAAGGCGCACAGCGGCGACGTTTATGGGACATAAGTGGAGTGGAGACAATAGGCGTAAGTGTTGGTGAACATCTGTCACCTTGCTCCCCGATAATCTTCCGCATACGACGATTGGTAAGACGAACACTAACAAAGCAATAGCATAGGCCAATACCAAAGCACATGCTGGTTATGTCGTTTAGGTGGGTTACCCTGGTTGTAAAGGCGCACAGCGGCGACGTCGATGGGGCATATGTGGAGACGATGGGTAGGTAAGACGAACACTAACAAAACAATAGCATAGGCTAATACCAAAGCACATGCTTGGTTATATCGGTTGGGTTACCCTGGTTGTAAAGGCGCACAGCGGCGACGTCGATGGGACATATGTGGAGACGATGGGTAGGTAAGACGAACACTAACAAAACAATAGCATAGGCTCATACCAAAGCAGATGCTGGTTATATCGGTTGGGTTACCCTGGTTGTAAAGGTGCACAGCGGCGACGTTAATGGGACATATGTGGAAACGATGGGTAGGTAAGACAAACACTAACAAAACAATAGCATAGGCTAATACTAAAGCAGATGCTGGTTATATCGGTTGGGTTACCCTGGTTGTAAAGGCGCACAGTGGCGACGTCGATGGGACATATGGCGCAAGCGACCACGAGCCCGCTGAGCGCGCTCGCGGCGCACGCGAGGCCAAACGGCGAGTCTTTGCACAATCCGTTATTCAGTATCGCTTCTTTCGTTCTGAGGGGAAACACAGGTCTTTCAAAATTATAACTGCGCAAAGTGAGCTAGATTAAGTACAGCCATGAACTCGTCAAGCTATACAGTGGTAGCCTTAGTTTGACGTAAGCTTGACTGTAACTATTTAAAATTTTCTTTTCACCTCACAAGCTCGGAATGGTATACTTTCTCATTCTAATTCTGCGTGAAAAAACACATTTTATCCGCTAGAAAATTTTATACGCTCAACACTCGCAATAACATTTAATCCGTCGATAATGCAGTAGTTTTGACTACTGTATGAAATAATGTTGTAAAAGTGTTAAAAAGAGACTCGAGCGCATTACTGTAAACTTGAACAAAATAACGATAACGTAACATAGTTAAAGTAGTAAACATTACATCAGCCCTTCGACGTCCACTGCTGGACATAGGCCTCCAAAGCTCTCTGAGTGCAAATACTGATGTAGTTTTTTTCCATTGTATATGCATCATGGCGATCTGTTATTATTATTTAACAATAAGCTGTCTTCCTCAGATTTTAGTAAACCGTTTAGCTTAAGTTTTTGAGGAGAGGCATCCCGTTGGCATCCCTGCCATTCATTCTCTTCATTGGAATCTCTCCAGCAGTGATGCCACGCTGTTTTTTCCATAACCTTTCATCTGTCGAGAAGCACATGTTGTGATTCCCCAGTAACTGTGGAGACACAAATTGTGCTTCAATGGCCGCCGAGGGACTTAGTTATAATAATAATGCCTTTATTTGCTACTAACAATTTTTACATACTAACTTAAATAAGTTAATTTAATTTACGCAATAACTTGGTTTTGTATTCATTTTTCTCCTTCCTCTTCCCTTCTTTTGCCAGTAGTTTGTCTTGTGACAAGGCCCAGAGACCTAGTTATATCTAAGTTTAGATATAACTAGGTCTCTAGATATACTTTTTGAAAAACAAAAAACTGACAGCCACAGTCGACGGGGGTGGGAGCATTTTGACAGCCCACATTCTAAAGGGTAGTGAACAGAAAGGTGTTACGTTGAGAAGGTGGTGAGCTGCGCCGCGCTGTCGACGGCCAGCCGGAAGCACGTCGCGTCCACGCCCGCGAAGAACCCTCGGAAGCCGTCGCTCTTGTAGATAGAGGCGAAGCCGTGCAACATGCCTGCGACACGAAACAATACTTCGATAGCTTGATCATTGATGACGTTTTGGAACGAAGTTCCTTATTGCAATCTAAACACTTGGCGAATGAGTTAAGCGTACGTTAAGATTCAAGATAGTTTATTGCCAAAACATACGCGGCCTGCGGTGGCGGTGGCGGCACGTTGACTTCCCTTGTACCTAATTGTACGTGGACGTGAGACACGCGCGGCCATAATAAACGAATTCATTATAAATGCGTCGATCGTAACTAATTACAAGGAAAGAAAATACAGCGATCAAATTATTCTTGTTTCGTAACTTAGTGTCTCGTAACAAACAAAGAAAAAAATTACTTCGTTTGTAGCTGAATTCAGATCCGAAACGGGCCTGGCAATAGATCCCGACCTCTCGGCAACGAGCAACCTGCAACAGTGCTGCCGCCAGCCGGAAGCCCTACTCCATTACTTCAAGGAGTTGGGATGGCTGGACTGACGGCCCGAGGGAATTTCACAAAACTCCCGCTTTCGTGGAGTCGGTGCAGGGACCGTCACCTCCCTCTAAGAATAAGAAGAAGCTGGTTACAAAACTGGGTTACAAACACGGCCGGAGCCTCTGGATGATGACCTCTATAGACGTGCTGCCTCCCCACGGCTATGCTCGGATGCGAGGCCGCCTGCATCCTGGTCTTCACCACGGAGGCAGGGTTGGCCGCCACGCCGCTCATCACGCCGCTGGCGCTCGCCCAGAACATGGCCCTCTCCACGCTGATCTCGCCGCGCTTGTTCTTGGTCCAGCCCTGGACCTCCGCTACGTGGTACATGCCTAACCTGGCGAAGGCAAATGAAGTGTTCAATGACTTCTTTGACTTACAGCAGCTGGTGTGATGACGCGTGGGAAGAATAGATGTACCGTTACGAAAATGATAAATTGTTATGAAACTGATAAATTGTCATGAAACTGATAAATTGTTACGAAACTGATAAATTGTTACGAAACTGATAAATTGTTACGAAACTGATAAATTGTTACGAAACTGATAAATTGTTACGAAACTGATAAATTGTTACGAAACTGATAAATTGTTACGAAACTGATAAATTGTTACGAAACTGATAAATTTATCGAAATTTTACACATCACCGAAAATAAAATCAACTGAATCCTTCAAAATTGGCTAACTTGCTGCCACAGATACTATACGGCCCCAGTTTTACCATAAACGCAAAGTCGTGGTAGCCAAGTTGGTTGTGCACTCGCCTCACGTTCATGACGTCGTGGGTTCGACCCTGGCCCGTACCAATGAGTTTTTCGGAACTTAAGTACGGTCTATTATGATACCACAGGTTTTTCGGTGAAGGAAAACATCCTGAAGAAACCTGCATACGTCAAAGATTAGAATTTTTATTTTAAGGCGTGTAAAGTCCACCAAAAACGGATTGGGGCACCGTGCTTTGGCATAACAGATCCCCTTGGGGCGAACTGTCACCAGGACTCTTGGCTTCCTTAGAAGATAAGATACCTTGAGTGCATCTTCCCTCGAGTGGCCGAAGTTGCTCTAAGAAGCATTAGTTAGAAGGATAGAATGTGGAAAAAGAGCGTCAGTGGCGTCGGGGATAAGACGCGGCCTATCATATTGAAAGGTCTGAAGTTCGATCCCCGGCTAGGCCATGTACCAATGGGTTTTTCTCGAAACTTAAGTACATTTACTGACTGCTCTCAAACGGTGAAGGAAAACATCGTGAGGAAACCTGCATACGCCGAAGCAGAAATTCTTAGGCGTATGTGAAGTCCACTAACCCGCACTGGGCTAGCGTGGTGGACTATAGCCCGAACACCCTCAAGTTTCAAGTTTCAAGTGCTTTATTTGCTAGAACATAGTATGGAACAATAGGTCTTAGGGTAACATTGTACAGTATCATATGTTCCGCCGAAGCGGCATGCAAGTTTTTTTTTAAAATCTTTAAAATTAAATGTTGTCATCAAAATATTCTTTTAGAGAGTAATAGCATTTGTCTAGTAGCCATTCCGTAATTTTACTTTTAAAACTAACATTAGATTTACAATTTTTTAGATTAGATGGGAGACAATTGTAGACTCGTATTGCCATGCAATATGAATTACGCTTATATAAATGGGTTAATTACGCTATATACCCTCGTTGAGAGGGTATATAGGCCTGAGCCCCAGCAGTGGGTACACATTTAAAAGGCTGTTGATTTGATTTTTTTGATTTGATAGAATGTGGGGAACCAACCTAACAGAATTCATGGTGAACCCGAGCAGCATGGCGGGCGCGAGTCCCTTCTGCAGCGCGAGCACGCCGTCCCCGCGCGCGATGACGTAGAGCGCGTGCGCGACGCCGCGGTAGCGCGCGCGCGCCGCGTGCCCGCCGCGCGCGCGCGCGACCAGCTCGCCCTGAAGCTGCATGCGAGTCTTCACCACGTCCATGGGGTTCGTGAACACCGTGGCGCCGGCGCCCGCCAGGCCGCCGATCACGAAGTCCATTTTCAACCGGCTTCAAAAAGAAGGAGGTTCTCAACTCGACTGTAATTTTTTAGAGTGTATGTTATAGTCCCCGTAGAGTTTAATGGCGGCTGTGTGAAGTTGGCTGATTTCTGCGCAATGACTACATTGAGGTGTCAAAGGGGAGCTGTGCGGGGGTTCACTAGAGACGCTCATTTAATTTCAAGAAATAGTTCATAGATTCGATCAAACGAATCAAACTTTCAAGTTTATTGACATCTCTAAGCTATGCTACGCTCTCACCTGGTCATTCCTTCTGAATACTGCTATAGTCCCCACGGATTTTCCTGACGGCTGAATGAAGCTGCTTATATAGCCTATATGTGTGCGTAAGCGAGATAGCGTGCTCTATCTCAGTGTGCTCTTTATGCACTGTCAGAGATGTGCAAACAATTTGTGACTATATTCATTCAGCCATCAAGAAATTCCGTGGGGACTATAGCAGTATTTAGAAGGATTGACCAGTGAGAGCGTCGGTGGCGAAGTGGGGCAGACGCGGCCTGTAACGTCTAGAAGTCCGAGTTACCCCGGCCGCGTGCCATGTACCACTGGGTTTTTCTCAAAACTTAAGCACAGAGTAAGTAAGGATTTAAGTACATTACTGCTCTCAAACGATGAAGGAAAACATCGTGAGGAAACCTGCATGCGCCGAAGGAATTCTTAAGCGCATGCGAAGTCCACCAACCCGCACGGTCTAGTGATTAATAGCTAATAGACTGTCGATTTGATGACCAACGGTGGACATTGGCGCTTCGTTATTGATATTCTTATGTCACTTATCAATCACGTGTTGATTGGCATTGAGAAATAAAACAAACTTACCTCCAACTATTATCACTATCAAGAATACGTCATATCACTTCGCACACCTTCTAGATACTGATAAAAACCACTTTATCACACCAAGAAAATCGCCTGTGCCACCTATATCCACAGCCACTGTATTAGCTTGAAATACACTAAACAAAAATCGTAGAATAATCAGAATAAATATATATCACTTTATTATCAAACTCAACATGTGTTCATTGGCATTGAACTCTGGTAGTATGACGTGACGTTTTCCTGCGTGTTGCTAAACAAATTTATTTTGGCGGTGGCGAAATATGGAACTAATAGAAAAGTATGGAATTTGAACGTCTCGATGCGCTACTAGCGCCGCTTTGAAACCACAATTTCATATTGGTGTCGATAACGTACGTAAGCAAACACGCGGATTGGCGCGCTCTCAGTAAAATGTATGACAGGTGACTTCTGAAATAAAGCCAGGAAGGTTCGAATCTCTTTGGTGGCGCGCGCGCTCAGTAGCTAATTTTTACCGACTTCCATAAAAGGAGGAGGTACTATGTTGGGCTGTATGTAATTTTTTTTTCTTTTGATTCATGATTATAGCCTTCCTTCCTCAGCTTCCTTCACAGTTCACATAACAGTTAATATAGAGGGTGTAAATCTGCAAGCTTGCCATATTTTCATATTATAAGGTGAAAGAGATCCTGCTGACCACTGACACTCTGTATAAAATAACAGGATTTCTGCCCCATTTGCGATGTAGGTGACGGATAGTACTAATTGTTAGAAAGTTTAAAATAGATACTCCAATGTATCATGTGACATTATTATTATTTATTTGTCTAATAGTTAATAGTTTTTTATTTATTTATTTTTTATCTTCTGACATTCTTTTGTATACTATATCGACGATCGTTCCTTTAGATGCAACTTTATATAATTATGTATAATGTTTGTAATCTGTTGAAATGAAATAAATAAATCTATTTAATCTATCTATCTATTCAGAGACAATACTAAGGAACGTTACAAATTAATCTAGATAATTTAGAAACTAACATGTTTAAATTCTACAATGGTCATGGAAAACCAATTTTATCTGTTGCGCAATGGGTATAGACGAAAAGGGGATAAAAATTTGATGCTATTGAATGCGTAATTTTTTTATACTTAAAGCAAAAAAAATATATTTAAAATTAGTGAAATTTTTGGTCATGATTTTATTTATTTATTTGTGTTCAGTATAGCAGTATATTTACCTCCGTGAATATGGCAGCGAAGCAAATTTATATACCTAGTGTATACCTATAGGCGTATAATTAAGTTTAAGTTACGTGTAGAGGCATTACGTCTAGAATACCGGGAAAAGTTGGCATTATGCTTTCGAACTCAAATAAAATGCAAAAAAAAGCATAAGCGGCCGTGTTTGTTAATTACGTTACGTCACTTTTGAGTGGAATCGAGCAGGATTTCGCCCTAACACTCCAAGGGTACGGATTCTTTTTGTAGGGTGGCAATGTGATTCATACTATGCGTATAAGTTATGCGTCTGAAGCACTAAAATTTATCACAAACTGTAGGTACTATGTAACATGGGTACAATCAGCAAAAGATCCGCCCGATCGCTTTGAAAATATTTTCCTGTGCAAGCCACAAGCTTGATACCTACTTTTTTTTTTATAATAATAATGTTTGGCCAAATTAACACACGGCTGTTTAGTCCCAAACTAAGCCGAAGCTTGTAAATGGGTACTCAACAACTGATAAACATATATAAATACATACAAACACCCAGAATCCGAAAACCAACAGTTATATGCTCATCACACAAATCTTGGTCCCGGGTGGCAATCGAACCCACGACCTTTGGCGCAGTAGGCAGGGTCATTACCACTACGCCAACAAACCAGTCAAACTTACGTAAACGTTACAGAGTAAAACTTAGGGAAATACGCGCGAAAAACATAACCTTAACGCTAAAAACTGCCTTTGCTTTCGCGCAGTCTGTCGGGTAAAATTATTGTCGTCAAAAGACCCACATACAATTAGGATTTCCGACCTTAGATTATTATGAAAGCACACCGTCCATTTCCATCAATATTACAGCGATTTTGTAATTCGACCCGACACGTGGCACTTCCAAAGTTGCGTTCTTGACCCAAATCCCCTTGTATTATATTATGGGCCACCATGATTTGTATCGATGTAATGGACATACAATGGATTTATAATTTCGTGCACTCAGATACAAAATGTCTGCTTCGTAACATGTTATTTCCTCAAAAAGTCTGCATTCCCATAATGTCCATACAGTCCCATCACGTTTGCTTTAATAAAATGTCTTCTACTAGTGAGAGCTGTAAGGAAGAGCTCCCATACAGAACCGTAAAATTTTCCATTAAGCTTTGAGCTTCACCACTTACTCGGTGAAGCTCTTCACCATTACCGCACACTTTTTTACAGTTATCTACAGAGATTGAGACACCCCTGCCTGTATAACCTCAAAATCTTATTATAAGTAGCTATTATGCAATGCAATTGCCATAAAAAAATATACTTTTCATTACTCATACTCTGAAAGAAGGTCTGAAGTTGCCTGAGTAGCGGGTTGAAAGTAATACGTCTTTCGGAGGGTAATCACGACTTTTTAAAATGACTTTTTAATATTTTTTTTATTTTTAATACTAACCTTATGCCCGCGACTTAGTTCGCGTTAAAAATGCTTTATTTATTTTAATATTCCACTCTGATGAAAATTTTATGATTCTAACTACGAACGGCCTTACATGCAAATATTCGAAGTCTTTTTCGTCGTCGTTTTAAAAAAGATAGAAGTTATGTATGTATGTTAGAAAAACCGTCGTTTTAAGAGTCATAATAAGAAGTCATTTTAAGAAATCGTCGACAATTACCAATGGTCGTCATTTTAAAGTCGGTTTTTTCGTCATTATTTTAAAAAATATAGAAGATAATGTATGTATGTTATAAAAAACCGTCGTTTTAACAGTCATAATAAGAAGTCATTTTAAGAAATCGTCATTACCAATAGTCGTCATTTTAAAAAGTCATTAACTGCCGAAACGAGAAAAATATTGTATCGTCTGTTATTGGTATTTTAAATAATAGAAAACCAGACTATCAACTATTTTTATTGCTTAGAAGTATATTGTTGAGCATATCCCATATGACTAGTGACAAAGTAGTGTGGGGGGCTATTCTCAAGTAGAGGGGCCCTATTCCTTTGTACAAGCCGTGCAGGCCTTCTATTTTGTATATTTTGTGAAGACAATCGAAGACACCAGTATACAGTTGTTTTCCGTTTGCTGTGGATCCTGAAAAAAATAATATAGTTTTATAAACCTTTTTTTTAAAATAAAGCTTGTTTAAAAAAGGCAAAATACATTTAAGCTGTCCGTAATTGGTGCCTAGGGAAGGGAGTAGAACTGGGGATACTGATTAAGATGCCAAAACGATTATTATTAGTTCTTTAATCGTTTTCATCAGCCTGCACTAGCCTACTGCTGGACATAGGCCTCCCCAAGGCGTGCCACTGAACCCGTTCGGTCTGACTTCTTCGGTTCTCCACATGCAGTCACTGCCAGCCGCCTATAAATCAGCCCTTTATATAGCTCTAATTGACAGGATGGATAAATGGGATAGGGGATTTAACGGGATGGACCAGAGAGTTGTTAGTATACATAGAGCGCGCGTTAGCAAGTCTGAACTGTAAGCACGGGTCTGAACAGTCTCGAAATGTTCGGGGCGATGCTACTAGTCACAACACGTCAGTAGCGCTGATTGTTGCACTCGCCGGTATTTATTTAGATTTGGAGTAATCATGGTGAAATGTGCAGTGCCAAGCTGTAAACACGATTCACGGAAAAGAACGATCTAGATAAAATCTGTATAGAAGCGTCCATAGAACACCTGCTTACACTTGGCACAATGGGCAATGAACGATGCGCGCGCTCTATAGCTAGTATACTAACTCTATGGGATGGACTAACTCATTATTAATAAATAATCCAATCCAATTTGTCGGCCATTAATCCGGTGAGACTATAAATGCACTGTTTTCAAAAAACACAAACAATTTAGAAAAATGTACTACAGTAAATCATTAGTAAATTACCCAGTTAGTCTATTTTTGAAAAAACTGTTTTTATAACTAAAATAATGCACAAACCACCACCACAGCGACAATCATTAGGGTGCTTTTTCACCAGAGATGTGCGATGAAAATGTGAGGAAGGAATATGTGCAGCGAAGCTGTGAAACGGTGCGAGCTTTTCCACCAGAGATGTGCGGGAATGCGTAGCAGCTCTTTTGAGATATGCGCCTAAACCGCTCGCCAAAAATTCCGTGTTGGTCAAGCTAGTTTAACCACGAGGAATTTCTGTTCCTCGTGGGGAAACTAATCTCTAATAAACTGTATGTACATCTCTAGCTATTTTTTATGTACAAAAATCTCGCTCGCAGCCAGAACTTTTCCGCTGCGCTGTGCGAAGCTACGCAACATCTTCTCGCCCCAAATACCGCAGTGTCTCAAGCCGAAAGTCTTCGACCAGTGTGTGTTGCCAGTGATGACATACGGTACCGAGACGTGGTCCCTCACTATGGGCCTCGTAAGAAGGCTCAAGGTCACCCAGAGGGCAATGGAGAGAGCTATGCTCGGAGTTTCCCTGCGAGATCGAATCAGAAATGAGGAGATCCGCAGGAGAACCAAGGTCACCGACATAGGTCAAAGAATTGCGAAGCTGAAGTGGCAGTGGGCTGGGCACATCGCTCGTAGAACTGACGGCCGTTGGGGCAGAAAGGTTCTCGAGTGGCGACCACGTATCGGAAGACGCAGTATAGGCAGGCCTCCCACAAGGTGGACCGACGATCTGGTGAAGGTCGCGGGACCCGGCTGGATGAGGTTAGCGCAGGACCGGTCGTCGTGGAGATCCTTGGGGGAGGCCTTTGTCCAGCAGTGGACGTCTACAGGCTGATACGATGATGTGCGAAGCTAGGAAAATACTATTGGTGATTTTTTTCCTCGCTCACCGCTCCGCTGCCTAGCACATCTCTGGTGAAAAACCAGCCTTACCCTGGTTATAAAGGCGGGTGTTGACCACATCGAGCGGCGCTTCGACACACACAACCACCACACCGCACAAAATGCTTGCGGCGAACGCGAGCGTCGCCGGCGACCGTTCGCGGAAGCCGTGCGAGATTAGATACTCTTTCAGTCTGCAATGGTAAAAGCAATGCCCTATGTTCTTAAGTGGTCCCTAAACGATCATGCTTGCATGACATATGCAACGTTTACGTGAATTATCATGTTGCATGATGAACCATCATGTTTGCTATCAATCAGTACAGTGAAGCAACAGCCAGCACGTAAATCACTACAACTAACGGTCATGCATGAGTGACAGCACGTAATGCATGTCATGCCGCATGATCGTTTAGGGAGCCCAATAGACCTCTATTATAATTTTATTAAGGGGGGTTGACTGTAATGACGGACCAATGTCTAGTAAAATCACAGATTAATGCGTAGCGAGCTTTTTCCGGTGTTCTGTGAGTAAAGTCGTTCTACGAGTAAAGTTGAGAGTAGGTAGTCTTTTCAATTTCAAAACAATCTGAATTTTTAAATACTTAAAATAAAATCGACTGTAAAAATTTATGGTTTTTCTACACCGACCTAAGAACAAGGATCCATAGAACCCCATTCAGCGTATAGCATGAAATAGCAATAGTATTATACCCCAATAATTTGAGAAGACGCTTCTTACATGGCGGGGTCAAACTGAACAACACTATTTAATTTAGTCGGGTTGTGGTTTGTTGGTATGCAGTTGGTACATACCAACTGCATACCAACAAAATATTCACATACGTAGATAGAGATAGAAGATTTTATACCCGTCTTGCTTACTCTTACCACTTTTGTAATAAGTGTGTCTCTCTCTGATTATTATTGATATTTTAGCGCGCTCTCTATAGTTTCTCCCTTTACGACACCGACGGTATATTGATCACCTATTTTGTTTTAAATTTCCACCATAGAGGTGAATTTCTTTTTCAAATTGAAATGGGAATAATCTGGAAGTAGCTGTATCCTGTAAATAAAGAACTTTCCAAATCGGATTATAAATTGACAGGAGTACTGACTTGAGGCACACTGAGTTAACAAACATTAATAAATGGTACGGCGTCCCGCACTTAACTTTCTCGCCATTTCTATTTTATTTTTTAAAGAAAGAAAGCAAGTAAACTCAGATACAGCTTCATAAAATCGGTGAACGAGACGAGATTAGATACATATTACCTTAATAACGCATAACTAAATAAAATATTAATTTAAAAATATAAAAAATAAATAATTAGGCATAATAACGCGAATCTGTGAGCGAGCACAGATGGAAGCGTTCTAAAAATAGCGAATTCTCAAAATATGGCGATTTCGTATCGCAGTGATTACTTAGAACTGAACCCTTCGTACTATTAGTGGCCTGGCTGTCGACGAATCAATAGCGCGTTGTATAATACTAGTGGCGACATCTAGTAACGTGCTCATGTTACTATCCACTCAAACCAGCACTCAATAAAGCGTAACACAGACAGCGCGGTGGCGTTGCGAAAGCGTTGCGGCGGCGAATCTGCGGAAAGCGAATAAAAAGCGGAGCCCTTCAGATAGGAATACCGCTAGCGACGGCGACGCGGCGGCGGTTTGTATGAAGAACGCTCCGCACCGCGCCGCGCCCGCGCCGCTCTGTGTAGGGGTGCTCATACACTACAAAGGAATACAACGCGCCGCTCCGCAACGCCTGTCTGCGCAAATCTGTCAAATCAAAACGTCAAATCTGTGCGCGCGGTTTTGTCGCTTTCCGCGGTGCGTTTAATTTAAAAGGCTTCATACTATTTCGAACATTACAAAAAGTTACCGCGACGCTTTCGCACCGCCGCCGCCCTGTCTGTGTTCCGCTTTAGAGATGAATTAGTTTAGTTTTAGGATAATTTAGTTTTATATTATACTTAATTTTACTACCTATGTTGTATCTAATAAGTGTATAAGACATTAAATTAAAGGTATATTTAATTAAAGGTTATTGTAGTTAAGTATTAATTTTAGTATTGTATTATTATTATACTTATTTGACAAATAATTTCATTATTATTGTTTAAAAACAATTATTTTTATTTTATTTTAAATAACAACAATAGCATACGTGGCTAATAACAAAATTACAATGGTTAAAACGCATAGGTGGGTTACCCTTGCTGTAAAGGCGCACAGCGGCGACGTTTATGGGACATAAGTGGAGTGGACACAATAGGGCTGTTGGTGAACATCTGTCACCTTGCTCCCCGATAATCTTCCGTATACGACGATTGGTAAGACGAACACTAACAAAACAATAGCATAGGCTAATACCAAAGCACATGCTGCTTATGTCGTTTAGGTGGGTTACCCTGGTTGTAAAGGCGCACAGCGGCGTCGTCGATGGGACATATGTGGAGACGATGGGTAGGTAAGACGAACACTAACAAAACAATAGCATAGGCTAATACCAAAGCACATGCTGGTTATATCGGTTGGGTTACCCTGGTTGTAAAGGCGCACAGCGGCGACGTCGATGGGCCATATGTGGAGACGATGGGTAGGTAAGACGAACACTAACAAAACAATAGCATAGGCTAATACCAAAGCACATGCTGGTTATATCGGTTGGGTTATATACCCTGGTTGTAAAGGCGCACAGCGGCGACGTCGATGGGACATATGTGGAGACGATGGGTAGGTAAGACGAACACTAACAAAACAATAGCATAGGCTCATACCAAAGCAGATGCTGGTTATATCGGTTGGGTTACCCTGGTTGTAAAGGCGCACAGCGGCGACGTTAATGGGAAATATGTGGAAACGATGGGTAGGTAAGACAAACACTAACAAAACAATAGCATAGGCTAATACTAAAGCAGATGCTGGTTATATCGGTTGGGTTACCCTGGTTGTAAAGGCGCACAGCGGCGACGTTAATGGGACATATGTGGAAACGATGGGTAGGTAAGACAAACACTAACAAAACAATAGCATAGGCTAATACTAAAGCAGATGCTGGTTATATCGGTTGGGTTACCCTGGTTGTAAAGGCGCACAGCGGCGACGTTAATGGGACATATGTGGAAACGATGGGTAGGTAAGACAAACACTAACAAAACAATAGCATAGGCTAATACTAAAGCAGATGCTGGTTATATCGGTTGGGTTACCCTGGTTGTAAAGGCGCACAGTGGCGACGTCGATGGGACATATGGCGCAAGCGACCACGAGCCCGCTGAGCGCGCTCGCGGCGCACGCGAGGCCAAACGGCGAGTCTTTGCACAATCCGTTATTCAGTATCGCTTCTTTCGTTCTGAGGGGAAACACAGGTCTTTCAAAATTATAACTGCGCAAAGTGAGATAGATTAGGTACAGCCATGAACTCGTCAAGCTATACTATGTGGTAGCCTTAGTTTGACGTAAGCTTGACTGTAACTATTTAAAATTTTCTTTTCACCTCACAAGCTCGGAATGGTATACTTTCTCATTCTAATTCTGCGTGAAAAAACACATTTTATCCGCTAGAAAATTTTATACGCTCAACACTCGCAATAACATTTAATCCGTCGATAATGCAGTAGTTTTGACTACTGTATGAAATAATGTTGTAAAAGTGTTAAAAAGTGACTCGAGCGCATTACTGTAAACTTGAACAAAATAACGATAACGTAACATAGTTAAAGTAGTAAACATTACATCAGCCCTTCGACGTCCACTGCTGGACATAGGCCTCCAAAGCTCTCTGAGTGCAAATACTGATGTAGTTTTTTTCCATTGTATATGCATCATGGCGATCTGTTATTATTATTTAACAATAAGCTGTCTTCCTCAGATTTTAGTAAACCGTTTAGCTTAAGTTTTTGAGGAGAGGCATCCCGTTGGCATCCCTGCCATTCATTCTCTTCATTGGAATCTCTCCAGCAGTGATGCCACGCTGTTTTTTCCATAACCTTTCATCTGTCGAGAAGCACATGTTGTGATTCCCCAGTAACTGTGGAGACACAAATTGTGCTTCAATGCCCGCCGAGAGACCTAGTTATAATAATAATGCCTTTATTTGCTACTAACAATTTTTACATACTAACTTAAATAAATTAATTTAATTTAAGCAAAAACTTGGTTTTGTATTCATTTTTCTCCTTCCTCTTCCCTTCTTTTGGCAGTAGTTTGTCTTGTGACAAGGCCCAGAGACCTAGTTATATCTAAGTCTAGATATAACTAGGTCTGTAGATATACTTTTTGAAAAACAAAAAACTGACAGCCAAAGTCGACGGGGGTGGGAGCATTTTGACAGCCCACATTCTAAAGGGTAGTGAACAGAAAGGTGTTACGTTGAGAAGGTGGTGAGCTGCGCCGCGCTGCCGACGGCCAGCCGGAAGCACGTCGCGTCCACGCCCGCGAAGAACCCTCGGAAGCCGTCGCTCTTGTAGATAGAGGCGAAGCCGTGCAACATGCCTGCGACACGAGGAAACAATACTTCAATAGCTTGATGAATGACTAGCGGCCCGTCCCGGCTTCGCACGGGTACACACACACAAATATACAAATCTTTCCTCTTTATAATATTAGTTTAGATTAGATTTAGACCGCAGCGCATGCGACGAAAGGCGTTTTAGGGCACTTTTTTACACCTTGGGTTACGTTACTTAAGTTTTAGTAAGTATCCCTAATCTTTTCTAGCAATAAATATAGCCTATGTCACTCAGGGTGAATGTAGTTTTCCAATGGTGAAAGAATTTTCGAAATCGGCACAGTAGTTTTTGAGTTTATTCATTACAAACATATACACAAACAAAAATACAAATCTTTCCTCTTTATAATACTAGTTTAGATGGCGTTTTGACACGAGGAAACAATTCTTCAATAAATTGATGAATGATGACGTTTTGGATCGAAGATCCTTATTGCAATATAGACACTTGGCGAATGAGTTAAACGTATCCGAGACACACGCGGCCTGCGGTGGCGGTGGCGGCCTGTTGTCTTCCCTATGCAATGTATGTGAGACTTCAAACACACGCGGCCATAATATTAATTTATAATTGTATATTGAGACTGCGGCCTGCGGTAGGCCGCAAAATTATTTCTTTGTAACTCGGTTACAAACGAATACATTAGAAATTCGTCGATCGTAACTAATTACAAGGAAAGAAAATACAGCGATCAAATTATTCTCGTTTCGTAACTTAGTTACAAACAAAGAAAAAAAAAACTTCGTTTGTAGCTGAATTCAGATCCGAAACGGGCCTGGCAATAGATCCCGACCTCTCGGCAACGAGCAACCTGCAACAGTGCTGCCGTCAGCCGGAAGCCCTACTCCATTACTTCAAGGAGTTGGGATGGCTGGACTGACGGTCCGGGGGGAATTGCACAAAACTCCCGCTTTCGTGGAGTCGGTGCAGGGACTGCCACCCCCGTCAAGATTAAGAATAAGAAGCTGGTTACAAAACTGGGTTACAAACACGGCCGGAGCCTCTGGATGATGACCTCTATAGACGTGCTGCCTCCCCACGGCTATGCTCGGATGCGAGGCCGCCTGCATCCTGGTCTTCACCACGGAGGCAGGGTTGGCCGCCACGCCGCTCATCACGCCGCTGGCGCTCGCCCAGAACATGGCCCTCTCCACGCTGATCTCGCCGCGCTTGTTCTTGGTCCAGCCCTGGACCTCCGCTACGTGGTACATGCCTAACCTGGCGAAGGCAAATGAAGTGTTCAATGACTTCTTTGACTTACAGCAGATGGTGTGATGACGCGTGGGAAGAATAGATGTACCGTTACAAAAATGATAAATTGTTATGAAACTGATAAATTGTCATGAAACTGATAAATTGTTACGAAACTGATAAATTGTTACGAAACTGATAAATTGTTACGAAACTGATAAATTTATCGAAATTTTACACAACAACGAAAATAAAATCAACTGAATCCTTCAAAATTGGCTAACTTGCTGCCACAGACGGCCCTAGTTTCACCATAAACGCAAAGTCGTGGTAGCCAAGTTGGTTGTGCACTCGCCTCACGTTCATGACGTCGTGGGTTCGACCCTGGCCCGTACCAATGAGTTTTCCGGAACTTAAGTACGGTTTATTATAATACCACAGGTTTTTCTGTGAAGGAAAACATCCTGAAGAAACCTGCATACGCCAAAGATTAGAATTTTTATTCTAATTTCTTAGAATAAAAACGGTCCACCAAAAACGGATTGGGGCACCGCGCTTTTTCACAACTGATCCTATTGGGTCGAACTGTCACCAGGACTCCTGGCTTCCTTAGAAGATAAGATACCTTGAGTGCATCTTCCCTCGAGTGGCCGAAGTTGCTCTAAGAAGCATTAGTTAGAAGGATAGAATGTGGAAAAAGAGCGTCAGTGGCGTCGGGGATAAGACGCGGCCTATCATATTGAAAGGTCCGAAGTTCGATCCCCGGCTAGGCCATGTACCAATGGGTTTTTCTCGACACTTAAGTACATTTACTGACTGCTCTCAAACGGTGAAGGAAAACATCGTGAGGAAACCTGCATACGCCGAAGCAGAAATTCTTAGGCGTATGTGAAGTCCACTAACCCGCACTGGGCTAGCGTGGTGGACTATAGCCCGAACGCCCTCGTTGAGAGGGTAGGCCTGAGCCCCAGCAGTGGGGACATATTAATAGGCTGTTGATTTGATTTTTTTGATTTGATAGAATGTGGGGAACCAACCTAACAGAATTCATGGTGAACCCGAGCAGCATGGCGGGCGCGAGTCCCTTCTGCAGCGCGAGCACGCCGTCCCCGCGCGCGATGACGTAGAGCGCGTGCGCGACGCCGCGGTAGCGCGCGCGTGCCGCGTGCCCGCCGCGCGCGCGCGCGACCAGCTCGCCCTGCAGCTGCATGCGAGTCTTCACCACGTCCATGGGGTTCGTGAACACCGTCGCGCCGGCGCCCGCCAGGCCGCCGATCACGAAGTCCATTTTCAACCGGCTTCAAAAAGAAGGAGGTTCTCAACTCGACTGTAATTTATTAGAGTGTATGTTATAGTCCCCGGAGAGTTTAATGGCGGCTGTGTGAAGTTGGCTGATTTCTGCGCAATGACTACATTGAGGTGTCAAAGGGGAGCTGTGCGGGGGTTCACTAGAGACGCTCATTTAATTTCAAGAAATGGTTCATTGATTCGATCACTCGAATCAATTTTTCAAGTTTATTGACATCTCTAAGCTATGCTACGCTCTCACCTGGTCATTCCTTCTAAATACTGCTATAGTCCCCACGGATTTTCCTGACGGCTGAATGAAGCTGCTTATATAGTCTATATGTGTGCGTAAGCGAGATAGCGTGCTCTATCTCAGTGTGCTCTTTATGCACTGTCAGAGATGTGCAAACAATTTGTGACTATATTCATTCAGCCATCAAGAAATTCCGTGGGGACTATAGCAGTATTTAGAAGGATTGACCAGTGAGAGCGTCGTGGCGAAGTTGGGCAGACGCGGCCTGTAACGTCTAGAAGTCCGAGTTACCCCGGCCGCGTGCCATGTACCACTGGGTTTTTCTCAAAACTTAAGCACAGAGTAAGTAAGGATTTAATTACATTACTGCTCTCAAACGATGAAGGAAAACATCGTGAGGAAACCTGCATGCGCCGAAGGAATTCTTAAGCGCATGCGAAGTCCACCAACCCGCACGGTCTAGTGGTTAATAGCTAATATAATATAATAGACTGTTGATTTGATGACCAACGGTGGACATTGGCGCTTCGTTATGTGATATTCTTATGTCACTTATCAATCACGTGTTGATTGGCATTGAGAAATAAAACAAACTTACCTCCAACTATTATCACTATCAAGAATACGTCATATCACTTCGCACACCTTCTAGATACTGATAAAAACCACTTTATCACACCAAGAAAATCGCCTGTGCCACCTATATCCACAGCCACTGTATTAGCTTGAAATACACTAAACAAAAATCGTAGAATAATCAGAATAAAAATAAATACACATTACTTTATTATCAAACTCAACATGTGTTCATTGGCATTGAACTCTGGTAGTGTGACGTGACGTTTTCCTGCGTGTTGCTAAACAAATTTATTTTGGCGGTGGCGAAATATGGAACTAATAGAAAAGTATGGAATTTGAACGTCTCGATGCGCAACTAGCGCCGCTTTGAAACCGCAATTTCATATTGGTGTCGATAACGTACGTAAGCAAACACGCGGATTGGCGCGCTCTCAGTAAAATGTATGACAGGTGACTTCTGAAATAAAGCCAGGAAGGTTCGAATCTCTTTGGTGGCGCGCGCGCTCAGTAGCTAATTTTTTACCGACTTCCATAAAAGGAGGAGGTACTATGTTGGGCTGTATGTAATTTTTTTTTCTTTTGATTCATGATTATAGCCTTCCTTCCTCAGCTTCCTTCACAGTTCACATAACAGTTAATATAGAGGGTGTAAATCTGCAAGCTTGCCATATTTTCATATTATAAGGTGAAAGAGATCCTGCTGACCGACACTCTGTATAAAATAACAGGATTTCTGCCCCATTTGCGATGTAGGTGACGGATAGTACTAATTGTTAGAAAGTTTAAAATAGATACTCCAATGTATCATGTGACATTATTATTATTTATTTGTCTAATAGTTAATAGTTTTTTATTTATTTATTTTTTATCTTCTGACATTCTTTTGTATACTATATCGACGATCGTTCCTTTAGATGCAACTTTATATAATTATGTATAATGTTTGTAATCTGTTGAAATGAAATAAATAAATCTATTTAATCTATCTATCTATTCAGAGACAATACTAAGGAACGTTACAAATTAATCTAGATAATTTAGAAACTAACATGTTTAAATTCTACAATGGTCATGGAAAACCAATTTTATCTGTTGCGCAATGGGTATAGACGAAAAGGGGATAAAAATTTGATGCTATTGAATGCGTAATTTTTTTATACTTAAAGCAAAAAAAATATATTTAAAATTAGTGAAATTTTTGGTCATGATTTTATTTATTTATTTGTGTTCAGTATAGCAGTATATTTACCTCCGTGAATATGGCAGCGAAGCAAATTTATATACCTAGTGTATACCTATAGGCGTATAATTAAGTTTAAGTTACGTGTAGAGGCATTACGTCTAGAATACCGGGAAAAGTTGGCATTATGCTTTCGAACTCAAATAAAATGCAAAAAAAAGCATAAGCGGCCGTGTTTGTTAATTACGTTACGTCACTTTTGAGTGGAATCGAGCAGGATTTCGCCCTAACACTCCAAGGGTACGGATTCTTTTTGTAGGGTGGCAATGTGATTCATACTATGCGTATAAGTTATGCGTCTGAAGCACTAAAATTTATCACAAACTGTAGGTACTATGTAACATGGGTACAATCAGCAAAAGATCCGCCCGATCGCTTTGAAAATATTTTCCTGTGCAAGCCACAAGCTTGATACCTACTTTTTTTTTTATAATAATAATGTTTGGCCAAATTAACACACGGCTGTTTAGTCCCAAACTAAGCCGAAGCTTGTAAATGGGTACTCAACAACTGATAAACATATATAAATACATACAAACACCCAGAATCCGAAAACCAACAGTTATATGCTCATCACACAAATCTTGGTCCCGGGTGGCAATCGAACCCACGACCTTTGGCGCAGTAGGCAGGGTCATTACCACTACGCCAACAAACCAGTCAAACTTACGTAAACGTTACAGAGTAAAACTTAGGGAAATACGCGCGAAAAACATAACCTTAACGCTAAAAACTGCCTTTGCTTTCGCGCAGTCTGTCGGGTAAAATTATTGTCGTCAAAAGACCCACATACAATTAGGATTTCCGACCTTAGATTATTATGAAAGCACACCGTCCATTTCCATCAATATTACAGCGATTTTGTAATTCGACCCGACACGTGGCACTTCCAAAGTTGCGTTCTTGACCCAAATCCCCTTGTATTATATTATGGGCCACCATGATTTGTATCGATGTAATGGACATACAATGGATTTATAATTTCGTGCACTCAGATACAAAATGTCTGCTTCGTAACATGTTATTTCCTCAAAAAGTCTGCATTCCCATAATGTCCATACAGTCCCATCACGTTTGCTTTAATAAAATGTCTTCTACTAGTGAGAGCTGTAAGGAAGAGCTCCCATACAGAACCGTAAAATTTTCCATTAAGCTTTGAGCTTCACCACTTACTCGGTGAAGCTCTTCACCATTACCGCACACTTTTTTACAGTTATCTACAGAGATTGAGACACCCCTGCCTGTATAACCTCAAAATCTTATTATAAGTAGCTATTATGCAATGCAATTGCCATAAAAAAATATACTTTTCATTACTCATACTCTGAAAGAAGGTCTGAAGTTGCCTGAGTAGCGGGTTGAAAGTAATACATCTCAGCCCTAGGGAGAATCGCTTTCAACTGACAGCTGTCAAATTAAAAAAAAAATACTAGTACTATTTTGACATTTCTATTGGACCATGTTCCAACTGTCTATACAGCCACTCAATTACTTACAGCGCGATGTAAAATTGAAATAACATAAAGTTATGTAATAATTAAAGAATATGTTTTTTAAATTACTTTATTATAATTATTACTGTCAACTATTTCTTTAAAATAACATAGATTTGGGCAAAATATTTATCATTTTTTCAATGATGGAAATGAAAAATAATAACAGAATACCTGGCCGGCCACAGAAAAAAAAACAAAATAGACGGGAAAGCGGCAATCCGATCTTCTTTTGTTTTGTCGAGTTGTAAAGTTTTGTCTATACTTCCGTATAGCAGAGATTTGTATTAACACTCATTTTATGTTTTTGTTTTACTTTCAGTGTATTCTTAACGAAAAGCACAGTGTTTCCCTCGGGTTCAAGACTTATTTAGAGGTCCCTCGAACTATTGGCGCCCGTCTCGGGACTTAAATAAGTTACTTTCACACCTAGGTTAACAATGTACTATTGTGAGTCGCGGACCTATAAAGAAGGGGGCGGTCACAGTGGCAGGCAGAGTCCTGGAATTCAGATGCAAGTCGTCAGTCCGACAAGTGGCTGCAAGTATGCCACAAGTTGTAATACTTACCAATTTGGTTTTGTAGAAAATTTTCCAGTATTTTTTGGTTTCATCTAACAAGGAAAAACATCCCACTGTCCGGCCTTGAGTCATGTTTTGAGAGATTTATTGAAGCATATGCGAGTTATTTCTTAAAAAAAATGAACCGGTTTTTATAATTTACAAACAATTCCTACTAATATTATAAACTAACAGTTTCTTTCAAGTTGTAACGGCTGAACGGATTTTGATGAAACATGGTACAGTGATACCAAATAATATCCTGGAATAACGTATAGGTTAGGTACTTTTTACCTTGATAAACTGTTCCCGCGGAAAATACTTATTCCACGCGGGCAAAGTCACGGGCAACAGCTAGTTTTATTATACCTACTTACTTTCCATGCAAGCGCATCAATGATTATGGACTCAAACGTTTCCGTGATGATAATTTCCACAGATATCAGACTGATAGATAACCAGTAGGTGTATATCAGTTAGTATGTCCTTGACATTTCTAAGTATTTGTAGGTAGCCCCATAATTACGATATTGTTCATAGGTTACAGCTGTGTTGTTCGCAAAGTATTCTAATGAAGAATCGATGGATCTGTTATGCAAGTTGCTTTTCCCATTAACGATTGCTGAGTTGCCTTGAATTTCACAATAACTTATAGTCCCCGCGGAATTTCTTGGCGGCTGAATGAATATAATCACAGATTGTTTGCACATCGCTGACAGTGTTTATAGTCTGTGTGCGTACGCGAGATAGTGTGCTACATAGGGATGTCCAAAAACTTGAAAGTTTGATCGAATCAATAAACTATTTCTTGAAATTGAATGAGCGTCTCTAGTCCCGCACAGCTCCCCTTTGACACCTAAAATTAGTCGTTGCGCAGAAATCAGCTAACTTCACACAGCCGCCAAAAAACTCCACGGTGACTATAATTTCGTTTTTGTATTTAAAATTTAAATACACTATTTGAAGTAATCTTTGTAGATAACTACCGAACCGATTTCAATAATTCTTTTACTATTGGTTAGGCGGTTTTCTCTGTTCGGACATAGGCTACTAATTTTCCCACTGGAAATCTGTTTCTACTGTGTTGCGGGCAAAGCCGCTGGGCAGACGGTAGGTAGCAAAGTAGGTAGTCATTAATAATTTTATGACAGTGATAAGTAATTATACAACATCAAAAATAGTACATAACAATTTCAATTTGTTAAATTACAATAAATAATAACGATCGAATTGTAATACTTCAGCGGTTAACAGTAATAGGTGACAAACATGTTTTATGACATGGTTGGACCTGAAGGTCATGTCATGTGGATCGATGGTCGCTGGTATAATGATGGTCATTACCCGCTCGCTATCTACCGCTGACCCCTTCCCCCGGGTGGGACGTGACCAGGACAGGACCAGGTAAAGGTAACATCGTCGCCCGTACAATTTGTAGTTAATAAAATCTTTAAATCCAAATATTAACGTTAGACGAATATTTGCAATTTCGTGGCAGTTTTTTACGTGTACTAGAATGAAACCTTACGCTTTCAGTTCAGGCTAGTTTTCGCGCAGATGTAGTCGCAGATGCTAATGGGTAAAACAAATTGAAATTAAAGTACTTATATAGGCATATTATAGACAAGAAATATAACATAGTTAATAGACTTAGGGCCTCTTTCACCACTTGCTGATATTGTTACAGATAGTAAGCTGACAGATAAACTTATCTATCAGATAATTCTGTCTGATAATATTTTTGTGTTGCACACCTCTAGTCTCTATTAAAATATCTGACAAATAAAAAATAACTGCCGCTTGATCTTGCTGTTAGTTTATCTGACAGATAAGGCAATCGGATACCTGGGAAACAAAAAAAATGGGTATCTGTCAGATAATCTGCAGATAGGGTATCTGGTACTTTATCAGCAAGCGGTGAAAGAAGCCTTTAATTTCATTCTATTACTCAGCCGTCGCCCCCTAGCTTCGATCCTTAATAGGGACCTGGGCTTGCTTGCGAGTTACTTGTTTTATTGACCGAGCGAGCGAAGCGAGCGAAGCGTCTACGTTTCGAGACTGGCCAAAAATGCTCTTGTCCGGCTGTCTGTCTGTCTGTCTGTCTGTAATTCTCTACAGGTCGCATTTTTCAACCGATTTTGACGAAAATTTGGCATATGTATAAATTAATTAAACCTACAAAATGAGTAGAATAAAATTTTGAAAAACATTTTTTTTAGAGTACCTACCATACTCGCAAAGTGGGAGTGAACTTTTTTTTTCTTGTGAATCCCATAGTGTGGGATATCATTGGATAGGTCTTTCAAAAATATTGCTGGTGTGTGAATACCATTTTTTCGATTTAGGGATCCGTTGGCGAAATATTAAGCTTTAAAGCGGTAATTTTTGTTAGAGTCACGTGTCCCCCCCCCCTGCCAGCTAAACGGTTGCTTCTGGAAATGTGAAAAAATTCATGGCAGTAGCATATATAACGTAGTTACAAGGAAAACTATTACGGCTAAGTAGGTTCTATTAGTTTTTGAGTAATAGTGGATCGACTTAAGAAAGTTGAAAAAATAAATTATGTTCATAGAACTGCATACGTAAAATGGAAAATTATTTTTTTCCGCGTGATATCCATGGTGTGGGGTATCGTTGGATGGGTCTTTCAAAAATATCGCGGGTGTGTGATAAACATTTTTCGATTCAGGGATCCGTTTGCGAAATATTAAGCTTTAAAGTGCTAATTTTTGTCACTTTAGTAGGTACTTTTTCTGTTTCCAAAGTTGACTTTTGTTGGTTTCTTTTAGGTTTGGTTTATAAGGGCTGGCGAGGTCTACTGTTCTCACGGAACTACTAGTGAGTATGTGTTTTACGACTTATGAATGAGTAATTTTATTAAATGAATCCCAGCCGTCACTAAAATATTGCATCAACTTGATCAAAATATTGAGAAAATTAAATCTCCTTGTTAGGTGCATCGTAGGTAATAACTGGCCATTGACCATTGATAGTGAGTGACATCTATTTGTTTAATTTGTCAAACTGGCAGAAATAAGCTTCTCATAGGTATCGAAAGATTCGGCGAAAAAAGGGCGATAACTCAGACGCATAGAGAAATACAGGGAAAAGGGCGAAAAGGTCACGCGATTGGGGCTTCGTCACCGTCGTGCGTCGATGCAGCGGGGTGTCCGGCCGGTCACGTGCGTGGGTGTTCGATAGCTGGTCAGCGGAGGATGCGGGGGCGCGGCGCGAGGGGCGGCCGGGGCGGCAGCGGCGCCGCCACCGCCACGCCGCCCAAGGCCGCCGGCGGCTGTCGGCGAGCGGGCCCGCGCACCGCCGCACGTCCCATGCTGCCCGCCGCCGCGCAGCTCGCCCCGCTCGACCCGCGCAAAACCCGCGCCCTGACCACCATCTACGCGCCGCGCAAACTTAAACCGCGAAAAAACAAAACCGCCCAAACCAGAATGCTCGAGGACCTACCCATAAAACCCACGCTGTCCCCGTTCCATCCGCTCCCAGCGATCGGGCAGAAGGTGGAAGAGAAACCCAAAACCAAAGTCATCGTTTTGGATCTGAACAAGAATGAGAAGGCCGACACTGTGGAGAGAGTCAAGTACCACGAGGTGCTGAAACCGCTGACTCCTCTAAGAATCCACGGGTACACCAGAAGAAACTTGGATCCTTCAGACGAGCAGAGACCCCAACAGTTGCTTCGGGAGAACACGTACGATGTCATCGAACCGATTTACGTGAATGCTGCTAAAGTGAAGAAACGAGACAGATCTATATCGAGAAGAACAGTTGACTCCGATTCGAATAGCAACCATAACGATAGCAGCAATACAGAAGTAAAAGTGTCTCCAAAGACGAGGTTCAAGAAAGCTGCGTTGCAAGTGGCGAAGCTGTCCTCTATGCCTGAAACAGGGAAGCTGTTATGTCTGCGAGAGAAGCAAACCTTCAATTATCCTCTAAACGAAGATGATAAGTCAGTACGACTGGAGGGTTTGCCCCAAAGCCCTGGGCAGAAGCTGACGAAGCTGTCTGAAATATTTCAATGCCTAGAAATGAAAGGGAGACACAGGGATAAGATGAAAAAGGAAAACAGTTGGTTCTAACAAAGGCTTACCTTAGATTTTAAGAGAGTTTTAAGTACATGTTTTATGGAGAAAATGATTTAAGTGTTACTAACGTGTTATTAAGCGTTTGTTTTTTTGGTTAAGAGAAATTTAATTAATGAGTAATTAGTTTTGTATACGTGAGATATTAATATTGCTCAAGTTTGGTGTTGTGTCTTATCTACTGTGTACTAAGTATTTTTATTAAAGTGTGTCCTAAAAATTTTTAACTGAAGAATTTCATCTTAATATGTACCAACAATCGACGAGAACACGGTTGGTTTTAAAATTAAGATTCGTGGGAATATCTGGCAATTCTGAAGTTTCTATTGGTCCTTAAAAATGTTTGAAGGTGTAAAAGAATTCTGAGATATCTTCTTTTTAGGAGGTCAGGAATCGACGAGCTGGAACTCTGGATCTTTTACCACTGGGGGCACCAATTGGAGCACATTTTTTCCCCAAAGCACACCCAAAGCGGAATAGGCGTAGCATGTACTATTTATCGCTCGACAGAAAACGACCTTGACGGAGAGCGTGACCCCAGCGGGACTACCTTCTAACTGTTATATCTCCGAAACTACTTGGACACAAATTCTGATTTTTGGGCACTAATTGGCACAAATGTAGGACCGACCCGATCTGACGTAGTGGACAGCTGGGGTCACGAACATCCGGGCGAGACCCCGTCCATTTTGGAATGTTTTCTGCCAACCCCTGTCCAGCAACAGTGCTCCAATCTGTATTTTGCTGGACATCACTTACGCCTTAGAATAGAAATACCATCCTTCGGTACGCACGCTTTTCTCACGATGTTTTCCTTTACCGAAACGCCTGTCTGTGGTATTAAAATAAACCGTACTTGTTCCGAAAAACTCTTTGGATTGTGAGATATAGCCTTTTGAAGGAATGGCAGCCTCCCACCAGGTCCCTCAATGAATTAAAAAAGAAAGTTAATGGGAATATAACAAGTGCTAACAACATAGCCGTTATAGTGAAACATTCCTTGACCTTGGCGGTGTGTCAACAAGTGGGGTGGGGTCAGCGTTGCGTGTTTCTTTAACTCAACCCTGGGCTCCCCCTGTGGGGAGGCGAGCCCCCCTCTATCGATAGCCTGAGGCTTCGTGGATGATACTTCTGTATATTTTATATTAAACTAGCTGTAGCCCGCGGCGTCGTTCGTGGAAAATCACAGGGGTGCTGTTTCATAAAAATCTTAGTGGTTGCATACGTCATTTGAGGAGACTCGATGCAAAATGTCAAGTTTCTGGTCTGGACAATCAGTCAGTCAAGGTTTTTTATATAATTGATGAAGCCAGTGTTCATTTTTTTTATGAATCCGTCCGTCCTTTTGGCGAAGATGTTTTGTCCGTCCTGACCAAACCTGTATCAAACGTGTATCGCGATCTTAATTTGTTATTCTTCGTAGAAAACTAATTAGGAAAAATAAAAATAACTTATTTATTAGTAAAAAAAATATTATATTTCATTTATTTATTTTATTAGGAATATTTTTTCCTCGAAAAGGTATGGTTATCGAACTTGGTTTGCTACAAACAATAAGCCGAAGCTTGAAACACACATTTAAAATTGACTGGCAAATTATAGCGGGGAAACTTTTCCGAGATATTTGCGGAAAACTAAAATACTTAACTAAAATCATTGAGGTAATATAGAGTAGCTACTTCAAACAAAAGTTATGGTATACACAGACCTATGTCATGGTATAACTAGATGACGGCGGGCGGGGCACGTGGGGTGCGCGCGGGGGTCTCTCCGTTCTCATAGATAACATTCAATGCGCACAGATGAGACTTTGTCTGATATGAATGAATTCACCGAATTATGGCCGCCCCGCCACGTGGGTTGGTGCCAATGATCACTAACTCGTGTTGCAAACAATCGAGTTGGGGTGTCTTCTCTAGTACGTAGTACATATTACCTCGACGACTAAAATTGGCGCTTGTCGCAAATTGTATTTCGGCCGCCGACGGCGTATGCTGCTTATCATGGTACCTATCACGTTTTATCATGTTTTAACTTTTTTCAGAGTTATTAGGGAAACCACTTTTAAATAGGTGTACAATTAAAGGCTAGTAACATATCAGGTTGTATGTTATTGTATGTAAGCGTGCTGGCATCGCGTCTGTCCATCACGCGAGCTGTCGAAGCAAACTGCAACACTGCAGCAGGTTTACACGACCTAATTCTGATAGTATTTTGTGAACTTCGAAATTTAGAACTCAACTCAATAGTTATTCTTGAACATTTAAAACTCGTGGGCTTCCGTTTTGTCGAAATGACTGGCCACTTTGAAGTTTGAACTGGAATATCAGCGGTTGGTTTGACTTGGAATTCTAAATACAAATCCATCTTATCTTTGATGCATTCTATTACATTTTTAAAGTTCATTTGTTTTTCCCTTAAAAATTACTTTATTTTAAAGTTTTACGGCCAGTTGGAAACAAGTCCTTAAAGGCCAATCGTAGTTTAATATCACGAATACATAAAACACGGCCTCCAAGGGACAACTATAGTGCCATTCGGTGATCCACACTGCAGCTAACACCGCACTAAACTGATAGTAGGTTTAATGTCGATTTAACAAGTGACAATTTGGAACAATCCGGTAGAGTCGTTACACGCTATTATTTATCTAACAGTTAAACACCAAAACCTACAGTATACATATTTTTTGTAAACTAAACAAAAACGACAACCATTTCTGACAAAATCCCGAAAAAAAAGCCTCCAAAATTACACTTGCAACCACAGACTGGAAAACTCGAGTTATTTTCGAGATCGATGTGGAAAGGAAAAACGTCTCAAAAACAAATGAATTATACTTGTTATTTAAAAAAATTGAATAAAATGCCTTAAAAATAAAATTAATTTGAACAACTGCTGATATTTTAGTTCAAAGTGGCCATTTCGACAAAACGACAATTTTGTGGGTAAAGAAAGATGTAATATGAATTAATTGCGTGGGTAGGCGACAACATTGCCTCGATGGCAGCTCGTCAATCGCCATAACAGTATTTATAGACACTTTATTATCGATCAGTTAATGTTTCTGTTGAACTTGGTAGGACTCAGTATTGCGGTTGAGACAACGCCGGCTCTCATTCGTTGTTAGCCTTGCGTTCGATTTCAGGTCGCGTAATTACAAATGCGTATTTAGGCGTCATTTGTAAGCGTAAAACCCGCCACGCTCCTTTCTGCCAGGTTTCACGCTCCTTTCTGCCAGGTCTCAAACTCTTTTCTGCCAGGTCTGCGCTGACTTTCACACCCATACCCAACACTGCAGTAAACAGTGCCTTGAACTGTAGTTCTACAGGTCAAAAGCCGTCAATGTCCATTATTCTATAATTTCTATTATTTGCCATTTTGAAAGGAAGTGACAATAGTTAGTTACAAATAGCATAGAGAATTACATAGACAATTTTATATAGAACTTTGACCATGAGTTTTGTCTATAAGGCTCTGTGCACATCCAGCGGAATTCGTTCTATTTCAAAAGCGGTGGTGAAATCCGCTGCTTGTGTGTGCACCGATAAATATAAAACCTGATAAATAAAATATCTATTAGTAAGTATAATATTTTTTCTTTTATTAATTTTTTAAAATTAAGTTTGTATGTTACAATGCTTAATTAGTTAAATTACTTACGAGTACTTATTAGTAACTTATTGTAGACAGTCTGATTAATATCTTAAGTAATTTTTAAGTGTATCTCTTGTGTTCTTACAAGCATCACCCAATCAATTAATAAAAACAAACATAGTTTGACAGATCTAAAGGTACGTTCCCCTGAATACGCTCGCAGTGTTTATCAAGTTTATTTATTTATTTATTTTAAGTTACCTATTGGGCTCCCTAAACGATCATGCGGCATGACATGCATTACGTGCTGTCACTCATGCATGACCGTCTATAGGCAAACCATTTAACTGGCGGGACGCCCGCGGGGCAAGAAGTAGGTGGAGGCGGAGGAACTCTCAGGCGTTTCGGAGGTGAAGGCGCGCGCGCGCGGCAGGGAGCACAAGTGACGTTCCTCAGTACGCTAGCGGCTCCCGCGGCGTGCAGTCGGCTTTTTGAGTACGGACGCTCGGAACAAAATCTACACGAGATTAATTTTCCAGAGATATTTCCCAAGATGAATGCTGAAGATGGACGGTCCAAAATTTTTTCTAAGAAAATTAACAAGCCAGCCAAACAATTGATATACAACGTTTATTCTTTCTTTCAACAAGAAATATCTCCTGGCAACCAAAATGCACGCAAATCGGCAACTGACTTTCCATATGAAGAAAAAGATTTCATGTAAAAAGTAGAAGACTTTATTTATTATTTAGCAAAGAGTATAACACAAGAAGATTCGATGCCATTTGATCTGGTGGTACTATCACGGGCAACGCATTGATGTTATACCATTTTCTAGGTTCTCGGGGGTTCTGAATCTCAGTTTATTTTTTGTTGTGTTCCTAATTGTTTGTTTGTTTGCCGGTTTGTTTGCGGGTTTGTTTGCGGGTTTGTTTGCGGGTTTGTTTGCGGGTTTTTTTGCGGGTTTGTTTGCGGGTTTGGTTGGTTGGTTTGAAGTATTGCATGCACAGCTCAATAGTATGTCATGTGTAGCCTTTTTTTTAAAGCGAATGAGGTCGCGGGGCTCTGCTAGTATGAAATGAAATGACAAAGTTCATTACTTTCTTTTGCATTCGAGTAATATATCTCTGGATTTATCTCGGAACAAGTAATTACGTGTGTATCGATACCCACCCCCACCTACCTCTTGCCCCGCGGGCGTCCCGCGAGTTATGTGGTTTGCCTATAGTTGTAGTGATTGACGTGCATGACATACAAACTACGTGCTGGCTGTTGCTTCACCGTACTGATTGATAGCAATCATGGTCCATCATGCAGCATGATAGTTCACGTAAACGTTGCATGTCATGCAAGCATGATCGTTTAGGGACCAGGCGATATTACGTCGCGACCAAACCACGACCGACAGTTCAGTGGCGGAACGCTCCGCTGGTGTGGCGCTACACCTAAATTTGCGTTCTCTCTCCGTATTAAGCGTATCCCAGACAGACGCGGCCTGCGGTGGCGGCCTACCGCAGGCTGCGCGTGCCTGAAGTCTCACATATAGGGACTACAACAGGCCGGCACCGCAGGCCGCGTGTGTCTGGGATCCCCTTTATTATTGCTCAATAATCAGATAGTTGAGCAAATAATTGTGTTTATTGGCTATGACATAATACATTGAGTTTTTCTAACTTTTCTATTGTTACAAATTTTATCCAGACTTTTTAAAGGCATGTAATCATAGAGCTAGGATTTTTTTGGTGGGCTTAATTTTGCCTTCAAGCATGTAATAAACCGGGCGACTGAAATAATGAACTTGGCCTCTAATAATTCAAATTCAAGGTATCTAACCTAACCTACAATAAATAAAATTTAGGTGCCACTTTTGGGGAACCGCATCAACCTCAAATATAGAAATTCTGCAGAGATTTCAGTCCAAAATGCTTCGGATGGTCACTGGTGCCCCATGGTACATAACAAATGTCCAACTACACAGAGAGCTCAACGTCACAACCATCAGTGAGGAAATTAGAATAAGACTGAAATCTTACAAGGAGAGAATTAATAACCATCCCAACACTCTGGCAATGAACCTGATGCGCCCACAAAGAACCTTTACAAGACTAAAGAGAAGAGCCCCAAAAGACCTTGTCAGCTAGTAGGCGAATTAGTCACTGGACTAATTTTCGCGCAAGCCAACTGTACTAATTTTAAAACTTTTAGCTGAATGTCGAAGAGTGACAGATTGCGGCAATAAATAATAATAATAAAAAAAAGGTGCCACTTTCAGGATTTTCAGGTGCCCGGATTATTATTTGCCCTTTTTAAATTGGTTTCTTCTATACTGGAATCAAATGTAGAGCCCTTAAAATCCGGATTTTAGTACACTTTTGTATTTATAGTTTCTTTCTGAACTAACTACCTATTATGGTTTTAATTAGAAGTTTTTAATTATGCAAACAAAGCCCTTAGTCGTCACTGGGGAAGGCCTATATCCAGCAGCGGACGTTGAAGGGCTGATATGCAGATGTGACATACAAAACGATATTTTCATAAAATCATTTTTACACACTTGACTTAACTACCTACCTGTATATCTAGACACCGACGAGTCCAGCAGTGGGATGGTTCTGCAGCTTGGAGATCTCCTCTTTGAATTTGGAGATGGTCTCCTTGGCTAGGCTGAGTTTCTCCTTGAGCTCTGATATCTCGGTGCGGACTTTTGTCTGAGCACCGACTATCTTCTCTAGCGTTCTCTCTTTCTTGTCTTCAACTGGAATAAGTGAGGGCTTGTTAAGGAAATTTGTAAGCAGTGTACAAGTAAAGGAAGTTGGGTAGAAAGAGCTGATGTGGTCTCTCCAGTCTGATGATGGCAAGGAACGAATGATGACAAACTTTTAGAGATAGAAGATAATTTTTTCTGAACCTAACCATGTACACCAGTCTAACTAGTGACACTCCATGTAACCAAGGCCACAAATGGACAGGTCAATCTAACAAAGTCCATCTGATACTGACTTGAATTTTAATGTACTCAAAAAATTTTACCTACTGAAATTCATCATCATCATATCAGCCTGTAGACGTCCCTATGGATCTCCACGACGACCGGTCCTGCGCTAACCTCATCCAGCCGGGTCCCGCGACCTTCACCAGATCGTCGGTCCACCTTGTGGGAGGCCTGCTTACGCTGCGTCTTCCGATACGTGGTCGCCACTCGAGAACCTTTCTGCCCCAACGGCCGTCAGTTCTACGAGCGATGTGTCCAGCCCACTGCCACTTCAGCTTCGCAATTCTTTGATGAATTGAATGAATGAATTGATGAAATTGAATTCTTGAGCATGTCGGTGACCTTGGTTCTCCTGCGGATCTCCTCATTTCTGATTCGATCTCGCAGGGAAACTCCGAGCATAGCTCATGCATCCTGAAGAATGCCTACTGAAATTACTTAATAGTTACCAAGCTATTATTTGAATCAAGGAGGAAACTTATAAAAGAACTTACAGTTGGTGTCATGATTCCAAGCACCATTGGTGATTGGCTTGACACTGCTGAGCAGGTGCTGCATCAGCTGTGTTGGCTCCTGGAATACAATCTCTTCATAGGACTCGCTGACGAGAGCCCGGCCCACTGTGGGAGGAGCTCCTTCTGTCACCGGAGTCTGGAAGAGCTTCAGGATGTGGTAGAGGGTTACCTGTGAACAGGAACATAGTCTATCTGGTGTTCCCTATATCTATCACTCATTTCTGTTAGTTTTTAGTTGATCTCCTGTATGCCATAACTCAGACTGGTTTTAGCATTGCTTTGATAATTAGTACACTTTTGTCCAGGGGCATTAAGATTGTCTTTATCTTATTTTTAGAAGGGGGTGACGGTCCCTGTACCGACTCCACAAAACGGCAGTTTTGTGCAATTCCATGCGGGCCGTCAATCCAGGCATCCCAACTACTTGAAGTAACGGAGTAGGGGTAAGATTGTCGGTCACTTTTCTCCACTCCAACCAGATTGTCTTTAAATTGAATTTAAATTGTCTTTAAAGTGAATTTCTATCTTATAAATAAATCATTGCATAAAATTGGTTGGTGTGTACCCTTGGGGACACTATGAATATAAGGTAGGCATGGGGCACAATATGAAAATAACTTTTATGTATAAAAAATTAAGTCCCTGGCTCGCAGAGCCCCAAAGGTACACTCCAACCCTTATATTTATACAGACTTACTGGTCTCTCGTTTGGATCATGGAAGTACATTTTGATGACGATCTCGAACTCCCCCCACCCCGTCTCGGTGAGCTCGTAGGGCGGCTTCGTCACTATCCTGTTCGGGTTCGCGTAGCTCTCATGGAGCTTGAAGTGAACCTTCTTGATGTACGCCGACATGTCCTCGTTCGCGTACGGCTTCACGTACACCGTCCACTGGTGCGTGTGGCCGTCCTCCTCGCGCTTCTTGCCGAAGTACCTGGCTATGTTGCCGTAAACTATCGGCTTTACTATAGTTACACCCTGGAAAAACGAAAAATTATTCAAGGCAAAGGGAGAACAAAAATTTTGTGCTGTTTTTAGGTAAAGCTGTATGGATTACCTTCAGTCTCCCTCCGGAATCTGGGCCGAAGTCCGTCGGCATGCTCATTTCGGCATCGATCTTGGAAATAACAGACTGATTTTTATTTTGAGCGTTAGTAAATAAAAATATAACCTCACTTTTCGATTTCGTCCTGAAACTTTTTCTTTTGAGTTTGTGGCTCGGTTACAAAACCTTTAATCTACGAAGCTGAAGTTTAAATTGATTGAGTTAGATTGACAGTACTGAATGAATAGAATAGGCAATGGTCTTCAGACATTCAGCCTTTTCATCGTTCTAATTTTAGGCAAAGGAATCTACGTCAATACAGCCTAATTTAATAGTGCTGTATTGGAAAAATTTATATTTTTGTTTTGGAAAATTAATTAATTACTATGCTAATAATTAGTTTTAATTAACTTATCATTTACTCGGTGAACAGTATTTTGTCTACATTCGCTATTAATTACTAGGCCCATAGTTGTGATATGTATTCGATCTGTTGCTTGCTCTTTTAGGGTAGTCTACGCTCTAAGATAACCCAGCCATTGAAATAATATTGGAAAAGGAGAAGTTTAGAGTTCAAGAAAACAGCACGATTGGCGATTTATCGTTTATTATTTCTTAATTAGAAGGCTGGCGAACAATGGTCCAACAAGCTCTTATTTTACCTTACAGTAATAAAATTATTTGATTAACATTAAGATTTTATATACTAACTACTTAGGTACCTACTATAAAAGTCGCTCTACTTTATACTGAGCATACAGTCACAACATTGAGAAAGTTCGAGGAAACCTCGTTGAACATCGTCTTTACCTACACAGAAATACAGAAAACATTTGGCGAACTGCGTTAGTTAGGCCGCACTTTTCATGTAAACATCTAGAATATTTTAAACACCTTTGTATCTTAAACATTATGGATCGCAATCATTTGCCAAAGTTTAGGGGGTTCACTACTGACCATATATAATCCTTCAATTGACACAATCTCGCAATTCTTTCACACTATTGATTTTAAAAAATATCAGTTAAATAAAAATCTGATTTTAAAAATACTGAATGATTTTGTATAACGAAACTTAACGAATTATTATGACCCATTACACCCCACATTTAAGAATAAATGGTTTAAGAATAAGAATATAGACAAGTTAGAGTAGGTATCAAAAAATAATATTTTATAAATAATTTTCAATTGATAGAATATTATAGTTACAGAGTTATATATTAGATTAAATAAGTATGTACCTACATATTAGCTAATGTTTCAAGTAATTCGAGTCAATAGTGTGAAAGAATTCTGAGATAGTAGAGAAGAAATGTTCTAGCAGCCTCCTAGGAGCTCCTCTTAAATATAGAAAAGGGTACCTACTGCAGCAGAAATTACACATCAGCAGCCTTGTGTGATCTAAAACTTATGTTCGGTGCGCGATTCAACGTCCAAGAGTAGGGGGTCACTCTCCTCATCGAACCTCGAAGATCTGGAGCCATGCCTCGAGGCGGAGACCCTCTGAGTGAAGTTGAGGAGATTGGGGACCAGCGCTCCGCAAGGGGTCGCCGGGGCGGAGCGCGAGGACGCCCGCGCCGCGGCAGCAGTCCTAGTAGTCCTGAAGGGGTACGCCACAGACACCGGCATGTATAAGCTGGATTTTCTGGCTTTGAGAGATTTCTTGACGCTGTCGAGGCGGCGGTGGCGCCGTTCGTCGCCTTGCCTCAGCAGGGCGGAGTCCCGCGAGTCGGTGGGGCTGGTGGGCTGGGGCGGGGACTCGCAGGCGCCCGCTTCGGGCGAGGGGCAGGCGAAGAGGCCCCGCAGCGTGTAGGCCTCCCGGTCGCATGCGGAGTCGTCCGCGTCGGACGGCGAGCGGTGCGAGGGCGGCGACTGGCCGAGCCGCGGCTTGCACCCGCCGTCGCAGTACAGCTCGCAGTCGATCAGCTCCAACTCCAGGTCGAAGGCGGGGTCCTGGTGAAACACATTTTTGAAGTGTAATTCAACCTCTAAAAAAAGGTTTATAAAACTAAGGGCCTCTTACACCGCTTGCTGATAAAGTCCCAGATACACTATCTGCAGGTTATCTGACAGTTAGCCTATTTTTTTGGTTTCACAGGTATCTGATTGCCTATATCTTATTTATTTTATATAGTCTATCACACAGATTTATCTGATAGATTAGTTTATCACTAAGATTACTATCTGTAACAATATCAGGAAGTGGTGTAAGAAGCCCTAAGTGTGATTATCTACCCACTAGTTTCAAAAAGTTGTTGAAGCAACTTTACCTAGTAATTGTCATGGAGTTCTGTATGTAACTATTGCCACCTTTTTAGTACTTTCTCAGGGCAGAATAGTGTCTTTGAACGTGTAATGGAACACAAAAACGTAAAGTGCTTGAAATTCAAGCTCATAAAGTTATTTTGGGAAAACGTTACGAGAATAAGCATTGACTTACCAACGGCTGTACCGGGGAGGTTATAAGGTTCTCCCGGAAGGCGGCCGTGGTCTCCCTGCGGGGGGTGGCGCCGGGTGGGGCCGCGCGCTCGCGGTCCGCCAGCGAGGACAGCGAGCGCAGCAGCGAGCGGCCGTAGCCCGCGCCCACGCAGTCCTCGTAGTTGCTCGCGCACGAGTAGGGCGGCGGGATGATCGAGTTGGCCTGGAACAAGCACATACGAATTGGCAAAAAACCAAGGAAAAGATCCGAGAACATGGGCCCATAACCTATTAGAATAAGTTTATTTAGGTTTTAGATTTTTATTTCTCAAAAACTTATTACAATATTCACTTGCTAAGAAAAACCAATGCAGGTATGTTAGTTTTATAGTCCAGCGAACTTAATATAACAATTGTTATTACAATTAATAATAGTACTTATTTATTCTAATAAGGGTTTCAGTAAATTAAACCATTTTTTTATTGTCATAGTTAATCAATTTACTTGGTGTTTCCACCAAGTCACTCTCGGGATCACGACGAATCCAATGTTAATCTAATGATATTAAGTTTGTAACATAATTTATTAAATCCGTCCAGCTGTTAGCTTATTAATAGGTATTCTTACTCAGTGAAAATGAAACTATACTTAAGAAAGAAACAAATAGTCGATAAATGTAAGAATCCTTGATTTGATTATTTTCTCGTGTTCTATGCGAATTCACAAATAAGATCGGGACCTACATGTACAAATTGTACAAAGTTGTCTCTCGACTTGGCAATCGAACCCACAACCTCTTGCTCAATAAACATTATGAATTATGAAGTCCGTCAATCGCAGCTTGACTTATAGGGTGGTTACTCACCTCATTAGCTGCTATACAACTTGAATTGAGTGACTCGGCTGTACTAGCCGCTGACAAAGAACCTGCAAAGAAAATGAAAAATTAACTTTGAAAATGAATAAACCTGACTGAAAATACATAAACAGCCTCATGCTCTAGGTCTTTAAGCCGTTGTGACAGAATCAAGTCCCTCATCCCATAGTACCTTTTAAAACATTTTAGGAGATCGAGGTTGGTGGATGGTTGTAGACACAGAGATCCCTAGCCTATGTACAATTATGCAAGTTCGCAACTAGCGAGGTATCGGCGCAGCGTAACTACGAGCCGACCAATCACAGCACAATGTGCAGCTGACTTAAATCTGTACTGAGATATTTTTTGGAACTCTAGATGTCACTTACCGGGAGCGCGAATGATGTAATTCCTGTAGAATTGCACCATGAGTGTACCATTCGCGCCAGCGCTCTTGCCTTCTCCCTCCCCGCAAGTGATCACGAGCGGGTAGAGGTCGGGCTTGCTCGTCACCTGCGACACAAATACATACAGCCTCTTTATACTGCCACAAATCAGGGACTATTAACGATATCTCGAAAAGTATCGTTATTTCTCACATTTTTACCTTTTAAGTGTATCTATTAGGTGTATATGTTAATCCAAAAAGTAACGTTATATTTAAATACTGATATCAAAAGTAACATTTTATATAGGTACCGATACTTTATAACGACATAACCGTTATCGGTGAGAGGCGATTTTGCCAGCAATTCGATGCAAAAAAGAGAAAGGAAGAATGGTATCGGTATGCAGTAACATTAATTCCCTTTTTTTCAACATTTTTTTCAAATATCGATACTCAAATATATCGGTGAAACTTACCGTTATACTTTCGCTTTATTTTTACGTTATTATATTAAGTATCGATATGAATTAGTTTACCGATATTTCGGTCCCCACCACAAACATTTAACTGACTCGGTGGAATTAAGTGGAACTAAAAACGTGTTTTATAAACTGCTATGAAACTAAAAGCATTGCATTATGAGCCACTTTACGAGCAAATGTATAGAAAAATATATCACCTCAGAATACGGCGGTGGCGCCTGGTGTATGGACCCGCAGCGGCTGTACCGCGGGGGCGGGTAGATGGACCCGGCGGAGTCGTGGTCGGAGGCCGGGCGCCGCACGCAGCAGTGGAACGACCAGTACAAGTTCCTGGGGCCATAGAACAAGCACCAGATGCCCCACAGAAGGAGACCGCCAAGGGTCCCGAGCAGAAACAGCACTGGCCTGTGTAAAAAAATTAAAAACAAAGGAATAAACGGCGACTGAAGAGTTCCCGCCAAAAAGTCGCTCATTAACTCTCTTGGACTCACTCAACCAATTTTAATGTTTTACAAGCAAAAACAAATGTAGAAATTCTAAACATTTATGTACGGTTTCTATGCATCTATAGAGTATTTGAAGAAGCGCAACTTTGTTTTTAACAAAAAAAAATGCTTTTATTTTTGACAGATGCTATTTTATTGCGTATTTGGGGCTTCTTTATTTCCCTCGAAGCATCCAAACGGTTGAATTCTATTTTTTTTTGTATGTTTAGCTGTCTGTCCTCTGACATTGGTCAGAGACTTTTTCAAGCTTAACACGGTTTCAATAGGGTTGAATTCTATTAAAGTAGGTAGGTTTATAGATTCGTCGTAATCCTAAATGTGACATAGAGTGTATGAGGTTGTATGGAATAAATCCCTTAGAACAATAAGACCGCCTAATTAGTAGGTACTATCAGTTCCCCCTTAGAGTGTTAAGAAACCCGATCGGGTCTCAAAATGTAGTTCAAATCATGTACAAATACTAAACTTAGTAAAGTCTAGATAGAATTCTTTTCAAAAACCAAAATCTGACAGCCACACTCAATCGATTTCTTTATCCGTAAGTAGGTACCTACTTGTTATAAATAGGTACAGTCGACCGCACGTCAGTGAAAACACATTGACCTTGAGCTGGCCTAGCCTATACTAAGGAGTTTCAATACAGAGAGGCCAGTACTCGTAATGTTGTTTCCACTGACGTGCGGTCGACCGTGCCTAATGATCTCAATTCGGAATACTCACGTCTGGGCGTACCACGAGGGATTGTCAGCCACGGGCAAGGTACTCGGATGAGGGCAGCATCCCTGCATGAAAAGATACCGTCAAGTGCGAGCGCAACTTACGCGCCAAGGGTTTCGTATATTATTTATTTTATACAAACAGCTTTGCGGTTGGCCAATTCAAATTTCTTAGTTATATCTCATAAAAGATTTATGTAGATAGCGGGATCCGCAAATAATGCGACGATCGAAGATCTTTAAACCATCAAAGATACACATACTTATTTTATGAATTAAAAAATTAAAAATATGACAAAAAAAACATATTTTTAAAACGAACGGAATCCTGAAGATGATTGCCGAGAGACTGGATTCAAGCCTGCTTGGCAGGTTCACCGATTTGCACATTATACGTGCGAAGCGGTGAGCCTGGCAAGTGGGGGGAATTTCGTCAATTTTGTCTGTCCTGTGTGTTAATAATAATTCAAATTTAAAGTATTTGTACGAAACGGTTTTATTTGATTTTTAAGGGTTTCTTTTTTCAATTTTTAAAGGGCTCAAAAAAAGTGATCATCTAGACTAGAGGCACCGCGCCGTCCTTGGGAGTTTACAGGTCCTGTAGTAACCAAGCCACAAACTGAAAAAACAAGTCTAGAAAAAAAAACCTCACCTGTTCGCAGCATATCATGTAGGCGGGGCACACCCGCCCGTTCGCGCACAAATGCTCGCTGCGACACTGAGAAAAATACAAAAAAAAATACAGCCCGGTTGTTTTTAATGCGAAATGCCAGTAACACAGTGGGTAATATCTGGCTCACATCTTTGGTAAGTACTTACTATACATTGCTTTGCTTTCATTCCAAATGGAACATTGATGAAAGGCCAACTTGGGCTTTAGAAAAATATACCTACACTTGTCAGTGCATTGAAGTTTTTAAATGAACTGTGATTAGGTACAGTCGACCGCACGACAGTGGTTACGCCTTGAGCTGACCTAGCCCTATTAGGGAGTTTCAATACTATGAGGGACCAGTTTATACTGGTTTTGTTTCCACTGACGTGCGGTCCACCGTACCTATTGACCTTGGCTTTATTACATAGAGCCTAGATCTTGGTAAAATAATCTCTTATTTTTCCAAGAATTATTTCCTACTTGGCTCACTTTTGTATCTTTAGTAAGTACCTAAGTACCTACTATTCCTCTCAGTCAGACGTCTCTCTGAAGAAGGAGATTATTTTTACGAAGTCTCTCTCGTCTCTCGTACAATCATAAGTATCACTGTTAAGTACATGAAACACAAGAGAGACTTCGAAAAAATAATCTCATTCTGCAGAGAGAGACCTGATTAAGAGGAATAGTAGGTAGGTACTTACTAAAGATACAAAAGTGAGCCAAGTAGGAAATAATTCTTAGAAAAATAAAAGATTATTTTATCAAGATCCAGGCGCTAGGAAATAAAGCCAGGGTCAATAGGTAGTCACAGTTCATAAAGAAACTTCAATGCATTGGCAAGTGTAGGTATATTTTTCTAAAGCCCAAGTTGGCCTTTCATCTGAGTTTCCATTTGGAATGAAAGCCGGCGCTAACAGAGGGTCTCCGTTGCATTCAGTTTCAAAGCGCTCTCTATAAATTACCTCATGTAAATTCAAAATACAGGCTGTTTGGGAGATGGGTGAAATATGGGATCCTATATTTAAGTTTGTTTCTTTATTAAGTATCTCATGCGTGTCACATCATGATTACCCCGATTTACCTATGGTAATTTTTAAAATGGTAATTGTACTATTCATTAATTACTTAATTCAATTTCTTAAATCTATGACATGTAGTATTTAGTTTATATTTTAATATCTGTGTATGTCAATTCATAAATATGCATGTTTATAATAGTTTTCTAGGTCACGAGTACGTTAATAGTTATACTAAAATTCCCGGAGGCAAAATTTTAACCCCATAGGTAGGTGGGTATGTCGGCTGCACATAAAATATTTCCCTGCTGCGCTGCGGGGTCATTGGAAGGAAACTCGAACTGCAATTTTCGCGGGAAACCCGGAGCACGGCGCGCATGTTTAGGTACCACCGATCGATCGCGCTGTCAAACTTCGAGGACAGGCTGTGTAATGAATGATGCATACAACCTAACATAGATCTTATTCTAGATGCACATAGGTTTCTATTTCCATGAAAATGATACGCTTCTTTGTTCCAATTTTGAAGTTATATGGCAAGAACATTGCGAAAAACATAATCCCTGCATTTGCTTTCGAGCAGTCGGTTAATAAAAGACACCAACACAAATTCGAATAAATTACATAGTATGGGGGTCATTGCACTTTATTAACAATGTTACTGGCTCATACTATATGCACTAAAATATACCTATAACTAGCTTATGCCCCGCGACTTCGCTCGCATTAAATAGTATCGTATTATGTTACTAACTGTTGCTCGCCGCATGTAAATTTGGTTTGTAAATTTTTGCTCCCGTACAAACCTTATATCCATTTTCACCCCTTTAGGGTTGGAATTTAAAAAATCCAAATACACCAGATTTTAAGTCCGACCACTTGCTTTCATATAAAAAAAACCCGGTTCAAATCGGACCAGTAGTTTCAAGGCGGGTTCAAACAGACAGACAGACGAGAAATTTTTTGAAACGTGTTTAAGACAGATCGTCTCGCTAAAATCCCTTGATCTTTTTTTCTGTGCTAAAACCTATAATTGCGAATATTCGCGATTTCCGTAATTTGCGGTCCCTAAAAATTGTAGTATAAATAATGAATGTAATACCTATTTATGTAAGTAAAATAACGCGATTTTTGTTACCTTTAGGTGCTTTTAGACTAAAACATAAAAATATTCAAAGATATTTTTATTTATTTAGAAACCAAATAGGTAGTTTTTATCTTTTTTACGTTTTTAAAATAAACAAATTCGCTTTAATAAGAACATCAAACTATTTATTAAAAAATATATAATAAATGAATAGGTATTTAGCTTAGAGTATACTTAAGCTAGCATAAGTATAACTAGGCTAGCTTATGTATACACTAAGTACCTATAGGTACATGCAAAACTCACCGGCGCTGGATCCACCACTAAAAATCCCAACACCGAGAGGGTTATTGGGAGGAAAATCATGATTGTTACGAAACCCGCGTGTTGGCGCAAACGCATAATCGACATTTATTATTTTTAATTTAATTTACGGACTGGGGTTCCTGTTGGTGCAACGTGCATGGGTTGCACCGAGCGCGTCGACGTCACTGGCTATGCGAGAGGTTAGGGCCCGCCCGTCCCCGCGCGACGCACCCCGCTGTCCCCGCCGCAGGGCCGCGCGGTGCCGACTGCCGCGTCGGCGCGACCTAGACCTATTCGGGAAGGCTGAAGTTGTATCGTTTCTATAACAAGAAATCGGTGAACATACATTAAAAAAAACCATACATACAGCCGAACATAGAACCACCTCCTTTTTAGAAATCGGTAAAAGTCAAGACAGCGTAACGTTACTATTAAACAGAGTGTACATTTGTCTCCTGGAATAATTAACTGGGTGATTCTGACTATTTCTGAACATTAATTAACAATAAGATAAAAATACTTTGGTTTTGAGGTTTGTATTATTAAATACCTATCAACCCTCGCTAGTATTGTTGCGGCGGGCGGCTTGATCGGTTTTCATTACAATATCTTCATAATTTGATTTTATCAAAGACTGTCCGATGATTTGTCGTTTGATTTCAAGAGAAATATTCCACTGCGAATAATTAAGTAAATAGGTACCTATTTTAATTTATATATATTTCAATTTTGCCGCAAAATCCAGAATACCGCCTTTCAAACAACCAGTGGGAGAGAGCTCTCCCCTGCCCTCTGCGTCTAAACTACCCACCAGTATAATTGAGGCGTACATAGACCATTTAAGGCTGGCTAGGTCACTGACGAACATAAATTTTATGGCAAGTAGTATAGTGCGTAAAATATACGAGATACTTGATTTTGTGACAGATACCGCATAAGCACATGGCACAAGTAGATACTAAAATAAAAGCGTACGTAACACCTTTTCCAGTTCGTTTCATTTTCCGTTGTAAATCTCCATTTGATCATCATCAACAGCCTATTAATCTCCCCACTGCTGGGGTTCAGGCCTACCCTCTCAACGAGGGCGTGCGGGCTATAGTCCACCACGCTAGCCCAGTGCGGGTTGGTGGACTTCACATGCGCCTAAGAATTTCTTCTTCGGCGTATGCAGGTTTCCTCACGATGTTTTCCTTCACCGTTTGAGAGCAGTCAGTACTTATGTTTCGAGAAAAAACCCATTGGTACATGGTCCAGCCGGGGATCGAACTTCGGACCTTTCGATATGATAGGCCGCGTCTTATGCCCGAGGCCACTGACGCTCTCATTAGATAGATAGATAGAATCAGCTAGCTAGGCGCGGGCGCCCACCAGTGTTCCTTATATAGCTCTATGGCCTGAACACTGAACTGACAGACACTGATGTAGCGGGCGGCGCGGCGTAGGCGACTACGGCGTAGCTGTCCGCTACGAACTGCGTAGATATTTGCTACGTAATATCTTAACAAGGAGTGACGAGGATTTACCTAACTAGCTGTTGCCCGCGGCTTCGCTTGCCTTCTATGCATGTTTGGGGTCTGGTTGGAGGTAGGAAATGATACAACTGGCAATCTGTAGATGCATTTTTTTTTTATTTTTATTATTAACTTTATTAAACACACTAATATATACAGAAATACTTAATTATATATAAAAAAAACTTTGTATCAAAAGTTTATGAATGAATTAATTACATTTGTCACTATTTATATTTACATGCATATACTCTCCAACAGGTGACAGTCGAGATGACTGTTTTCGTAAATAAATAAAAATAAAGAATGCTTAGGTTTAGAAATGGATAGCAATATCCTGTCTCCACACATGTATTATACCTAACCATCATGAAGGAAAAAATTTAGCTACGCGGGCTCCGACCAAGAAGTTTTTATTATTATTTATTTATTAATCAAATACATAATCATAACAGTATATATTTGTCCCCCAAAACCGTCTTGTCGGTTTGGCTGGGGGATCGTAGTCTCATCATCGATTAAATTTAGTTAGGTACAATAAAAATGTTTTGTTTGTTACTTTCTATGGACACATGCTCTCTAATAAGTATAATTTTAACTTTTTTTAAAATTTATTCTTGTTTGACTCCTCTTTAATATCCCCGGGCAAGCTGTTAAGTAGATAGGGTAGGCGTTTTTTACAGGTTCTATCCCCATAGTAATTACCCACCCTAGGTACCTCGTACCTGCCCGAGGATATTGACCTTGTATTGTGATTATGGCTCCCAAGCTGTAGATTATGCTCCCGACTGCCATGGTTATTGGTTAGCAATAAATATTTATGTTTTAGACCAGCTGGGAGTATTTTACATATTCTGAATAGTTTCTTGTAGTTATTTTTGCATTTATATTTAGTTTTTTTATCAACAAGTAGTTTTAGGAACCTGATTTGGATTTAACTTCATGCCTATAACCACCCGGAAGAAAATATCTGAATGATAGTGAAAACTGCATCAGAATCCGTTGCGTAGTTCAAAAGATCTAAGCGTACAGAGGGAAGCGACTTTGTTTTATACTTTGTAATGATTAGCATTCACTATGGAGACTTCCTACATAAGAGGGGACTACCTGACACCGTCTTCTGTAGACGATAAAAACAAAAAATAAAGTGTATAAATAATATATTGCTTCACGATTAAATCGACACATTTATTTGCTACTTACGTTGTTTAAAAAACATTTTTAACATAATAAGAAATCTTATACTCAAACATTATTACAAATCCATTAAATGTATAATTTGCTCATACTTGAAGCAAATTCCATTAAAAACTTAACTCAAAAGTTGACTAGCAGAGATACCAATAGAGGTCGATAATTATGTAGTATTTACTTACAGTATTATTGTACGGTCGACCGCACGTCGTTGGAAACAAAACCAGAACAAACTGATATTTGATGTGGTATCATCGTGATCTCGATGCTATGCCACAATACAAAAATTGAATTGAATTGATATTCCATAGTAATAAGGCTTTTTGGCGGGATTTTGTCGGAGACGGTTGTCTTTTTATTTAGTTTTCCTAAAAAATGTACATTGTAGGTTTTGGTGCGTATCTGTGATAGTTTTATATGCAACAAGTGCCTATTAAAGTGTATATTGTGCGGGATAGTTAAATAAAAGCGTGTAAACGACTCTACCGGATCGTTCCAAAATGTCCCTTGTTAAATCTCATTAAACCTACTATCAGTTTAATGCGGACGTGAACTGCAGTGTGGATCACCGAATGGCACTAGTTGTGCCCTCGTGGAGGCCGTGCTGCGGTTTTATTGAAAATCGCCGACTAACTCTAGTCGTGCTCTGTTTTTGTGGAGACCGTGCTGTAACCGCCGGTTTTTGAAGAAAAACAAACAAAATATGACTTGGCTGTATGGTCTATGACTTTTGCCTGTCCATCATTGGACAAATTCAACAACAACAACATCATAGTATTGAAAGTTGAAACTCAAGGTCAATGTGTTTCCACTGACGTGCGGTCGGCTGTACATCGAAAGTTTCACACAATTGATAACTATAGACAGTTTTCAGTCTCCTGTGAATTGTGCTTTTCGACTAAAGTTATTTCTAAAATAACTTCAATTTCTACAACATGTACTTCATTTTATGCAATACCGCGTTGTTACATAAAATTTACTTAATAATACTAATAACTATAAGCTCATAGGATAGCAGCAAATATGCTGTTAAGTCCATTGTCTATTCCACAGTATTGGAAAGTCTCCTAGAGGTTTTACTTGGAGGTCCAAAACATGTCAATGATCACTCACCTGCAGGCTAAGTGGGCTGAGTTATCCCCAAATTAGCGAGTGGTCCACTGAACCTGCGGGCTAAGTGGGCTGAGTTGCCTTGAAGCTTTGAGATTGGTCAATTGGACCCGCGGGGAACTCCCATGGAGATGAACACAGACTAAAACCACTTCCCGCTGGAAAAATATTCCAGTAACTGATATTAGTTTATTGGAACTCTGTTCTCCTCTCCATGAGCTCCAGTAGCCTGGTGATGGCGTCTGTTTGCCGCCCCGCCGCGTCCGCCTGCCGCTCCAGCGCCGCCGCCACGGCGCCCAGCACCTCGTCGTGCCGCCTGTCCAGCTCGAGTCTCGACTCCTCGAGCGCTGTGATGCGCGACAGGATCTCCATTTGCTGTTCTGCAGAGGAAGGGAAATACGAAGTATAGTAGGTATACAAGTTTTTAAAAAATTTTAAGGACTTTTATTTTAATGAAAAATCTACCTGGTTCGGCCTGGTGTATAGAAGCCAGAACAAAAATAAACATATTAACACATTTTCAGGTTAACGAGTGACATTTTTTAAATAAATATTTTTGACTCGTTTTATGTTTGTGTTTATGTAAGTATAATAAGTTGACATACATGATTCGATTATTAATTAATATATAATGTAAGTAATGTAAGTTTAATAAATAAATAAAATAAATAAATAAAAATTTATATAGTATCTACTGATTATTAATATCTCCTTCCATGCAGTAAGGGTTAACTACATAAACTTGTAACATTCTTTGTCGATTAATTAATTGGTTTTCGAGAAAAACCATAAAACAGTGTAGTGTAAATTAAATTGAAACATTTTTCAATGTAAATGGAAAATAAATTACAGAGATGACGTAATTACTGCAAGTAAACAAAATAAAGATAACGTTTTTTTTATCAATAAAATAATTATATAATAAGGTTTTTTGAAATGTTAATTAGAATTTATTTATTTATTTTTAGATTTTCCTCTCTACAATTTTATCATACCTAATTTAAGAAAATGAAAAATGAGAATGAAAAAAATTATTGACCATGCAACAGGGTACCTTACATTTAGTCCGACAATATAAATTAGAATTAATAGGTATAATACAGATTATTCATAGTATGTAATAATGATAATTAGTCTTCAGACATCGTCATGCAAATGAACATTTCCTTGGGTGCATTGATGTATTCATTTAGAGTGTAGAATGGATTTCAATACTCACTAAACTCTCATATGTAAGGTACTCACTTGTGTTATCATCCGGGAACAATTGGACTTTTTTCCTCTTTATAGTAACTAGAAAAAAACAAAAACGATTTCATAAAAGTATGTTTTAGTAGTCGTCTATTCCACAATCTTTAAAGACCAGTCTTCAACCAGTGCGTCCTGCCAGTCATGACTTTCGGAAACGTGGACACTGACCATGGGAATGATCCACAAGTTTAAGGTCGCTCAGCGAGCTATGGAGAGGGCTATGCTCGGAGTTTCTTTGAAGGAACTTTGATGATCGACGGAGAACTAAGGTTACCGACATCGTCGAAAGGCCTATGTCCAGCAGTGGCTGATGAAGGAGTGTATGTTGTATTAAAAGAGTCACCACCACTATGGCACCAGCTAAATTGTCTTTGTAACACTCCGCAGGAGGCCTACTTGTCTCAAGGCAAGCTAACTGGGGCGGTGTCCCATGTGTAGTTAGCTACTATGATTTAAAATATAATATAGTATACCATACACTGTACAGTAGGAAAAATATGTAGTGTTTTTCAGTTAGTAATAAAGGCTTTGAAATTGAAAAACACTCCGATGACCCTGTCTTATATGTTTTGTATGGATGCAAGTAGTTTGTCAAACAGCTTGCTTTGTTGAGAAATGAAAGGTTCCCATACAGGACTTGACAATAGCATTCTAGCTATTGGATGAATGAAAGAATAGTCATCAATAGGAAAACATTAAATACCTCCATCGTCCTCAGGCTCTGCTGTTCCGTTCCCATTGCTAGAATTCATGTATACCGACACTTGGCCGTTCTGCTCATTTGAGCTGTCGCCCGATGACAGAGGGTCTGCTTCTACGATGCTGCTGATGTCCTGAAAAGTGAAGAGTTTGACTTAATACTTTGGTATTTGAAAAAGTTCTGTCAAAGACAAGTTCAGAGATAGAAGGAGTGTTTTAAAAAATAGAATATAGTTTTATTAAGATAAATCTTTATTATCATATATACGACTATATATGCAGGCGTGTGGCAGCTCCGTTGTAATGTATGAAACTGCATGGGAGACGTCGCACCGGCGGTGTCAGTTGCCACGCGCCGCACACGCCACGCATCTTTATTACTAAGATATTTATGGAGCACAAGCTGTTGCCCGCGGCGTTGCCCGCGCGGAATAAGTTTTTACCCGTGGGAACAGTTTACCGCAGTAAAAAGTAGCCAATATGTTATTCTATGATTTATGCTATCATTGTACCAAGTTTCATCAAAATCCGTTTAGCCGTTACAGAGTGAAAGAGTAACAGACATTCTCACAAAGTCACAAACATCCTAACAAACTTTAGCCTCTATAATATTATTAGGATGTAGGATTACAAGAACAGTTCAACTCTTCAACTGTATCTAGAAATAGAAATTCTTAAATACATATTTTTTAAATTAAAAATAAGTACTAACAATGCCGCCGGACTTCATATTAGGGGTTTCATCATTAGACAGGCGGATTACCCTCATCTCCAGGCTGCTGAACCCCTGGCTGCAGTTGTCAGCACCTTTGGAGACCTTCTTCCTCATGTTGGACTTCCAATCCCGCCATGTCTTTATAAAATAAATTGAGAATTAAATAAATTACATCAACTATCTGTGTTAGGAATGAGCTCCCCTATATGTGCCTGTAGAATAGAATAGATCAGAATGGTCAGTGATACAAGGCTGGATAAGTCATAAAGCAGATGAGCAAAGGCTTCCCCTGTGTGCCAATAGAGAATGGACGTGCACAACAAATAATGGGCTTGTAGTGCCAATGACTTTCTAATTAAAATGAAGATTATTATCCTGGCTTAAAATCCTGCAAATATTAAAACTGCAGAGCCTTAACTTAAATCGAATCTAGGGGGTTTTATAATTAAAAAATCTAACATTTTCAAAAATATTTTTTTGAAGTTTTTTAAACTCCTAGATTTCGTTGGCAACACTACCTAGGTCCCATACAAAATTGTACCGCAGCCGGCAGGTGTGGGTGGAGTCTCTTCCATACAATCCCAATTCCCATATATCACAACTGGACACTACCGCCAGTATGGGGGAATTTCGGGAAATTCCGTTACCTGCTGCCACTTCACGACGCTCTTGAAGGCTCCATTCTCGACAGAATTCAACTTTGTGGCCAAACTCTGCCACTTTTCAATGTACAATACTTTTAGGTTTTTGCTGGAACCTTTTGCTGACAACAGCAAGTGCTCTTTCTCTACTTCCTCAACGAGTAGGGTCATTTGCTCTAACGATACTTTCTGCTTCTTTCTGCTATTAGCCATTTGGGTATAGCAAGCAAGGAATAACACAGATTATTGATATAGTGAGTTATAATGAACTGACCAATGTACTAACTCCTCTCTAGCCTCGTACTCACATTTTAATTTTACCATTTACAACTACATACATTACATTTTCATTTAGTTCTGTATAATTGTATAAATAAAACTACGCCGTCGTAGGTAGCGTGTGCTCGCTCATAAACACAGCTCCAGTGTGGCCAACTCCCTTGGATGTTTGAGCACTAAACGAATCTAAAAAAGCACCAGATTTACAGGATTTTCAAGAAATGAGCACTAGATTTTTAAAACAAAAAAACGCAACAATTTATATGAGTAAAGGAATTTAGAAACTAAACATCAATTCAGTTACCTTACAAAATAAAATCAAAGTCGCCGAGCACAGGTAATAAATATAATTTTCATCGCGCGACCAGAAAAGAAAACAGTATTGCCTGCCTCGATCGATTTGAAATTGGCGCGACGATTTCATAGAAAATGTGAATGATGAATGAAATTTTCTACAGAAGCAGTGATTATTTCATACATGAATTCGGATTTCGGATACGCGCTCGCTCGTCGCTTGGTACTTTTTACGATATTTACGATACTACTACGATATATTATGATTTAACATGGTGACTGAAATGCATTAAAAAGGGCACTAGGCACTAAAATTAAATTTTGAGCGCTAAAATCTCTAAAAATGCACCAGATCTAGTGCCGAAAGCACTAAGTTGGCCACATTGCACAGCTCACAAATTAGATAGTATACGTCACAAATTAGATAGTATACGTCCAATATACGTCCAATGCTCGCTCCGCTGTATTTATATACAGCAGGCAAGGCTGACCCCAGCCAGACTACAGAGTGATTGATTGATAGATGATTGATGTTTTTTTTCGTTCAGAAATGTTATAAATGCATAATAAATGTCTGTCCGTCGGCTGTAATCAGAGCTAATGGCCAATAAAAGCACGCGTTGCTCAAGGTTTCTCATCGCATCGGCCATGGGAGCGCGCCAGTTTATGGTATTCTAAGGCATCTCGTCGCCGTCTTTGCCTTGATTGGTTGTAGATCCTCCTTAATCTCTTCAAAAGTGGCAACCCCCAGCAGCTGACGAGTTTTTCTGACTGTCAAATGTCTGTCACTTTTCGCTCACTTCACTCTTGTCTTACCGATTTCAATTTCACGTGTATATTGGTGGGTGTCGTTTCCTCTTTATTAAATTTAATTCACTACAAGGCGATATTTTATAAATCGATAATTAATGACGAACTAGCAACATGCGGGAAGCAGTGCTGTTATTTTTTACTCTAATATTGTGTGTGTCGGCGTGGGACGATGCTGATTTCGAAGTGTTTGACGTGGTAGAAGAAGTTAACCAGAATTTCTACGAATTACTGGGTGTTCAGCAGGTAAGGACAGATTTTACCTATAAATTATTTACCATTTTGTACTTTCTTTACACCTAATTTGCTAAACCAAACATTGGTTCATACCAACACTTTATAAAAAAAACCAGACCAGAGAAAAGTGCGAGTAAAACTCGCGCCCTGAGGGTTCCGTACAAACCTAATTCTAAAGAAATTCGAAAATCGTTAATAGGTACTAACTTTACATGGATATTTGGTTAAACGCAGAATTAAGTTTGTTGGTAATAGATAAAAATAATACGAAAAAATGCGGCAAATACGGCCAAATCTTTTCACTGCGTTGACTTAGAAGTTTGATTTTTTCACAGCTCTTAGGTATTGCGAACATGAGTATTTAATATTAATTTCAATTTGATACCTCCACTCGTTCCTGAGAAAAGGGTCTTGACAGACAGACAGACAGGCAACGAAGTGATCCTATAAAAGGGTTCCTTTTGAGGTATGGAACCCTAAAAATGACAAATAAATGGAAAACCTAGTTAGGAAATTTTATTGGTGCAACCCATAAAAAATTTAAGAAAAAATTTAAGAATCAGTATCGACATTAATAATGATAATTATCAAAGGAAATATCTATCTTACTAATTCAAATCAAACCCTATGCATTCATGTTAGGCGGCAGAAATAGGTGAGAGGGTGCGGACCCTGCACTCAATTTCACAGATTCTTTGGTAAAACTTTAGAAAATAATAATTTTGTGTCAATTACGTGTTAGGTACCTATATAGTTTATTGATATTTTCAGGATGCATTACCTTCAGAAATTAAGTCAGCATTCAAGAAGCTGACACTGAAACTACACCCGGACAAAAATGACTCTCCGGATGCAGACGTTCAGTTCAGAAACCTGGTGTCCGTTCACAACATACTTAAAGATCCTGGGAAGAGAGAGAAGTATGACTTGCTTGTTATTAATTTAATTATAGTAATGACAGAGTTGTTTGAGAAATATTTAAACACACATCAAATTTATGGTAGGCGTAGGTCCTGAAAGAGAGCGTCAGTGGCGTGGGGGATAAGACGCGGCCTATCATATCGAAAGGTCCGAAGTTCGATCCCCGGCTGGGCCACATACACCAATGGATTTTTTTCAAAACTTATTTACTGACTGCTCTCAAACGGCGAAGGAAAATGAGACCCAGCAGTGGGGACATGATAATAGACTTGATTTTAGGTCCTGAATTCCTGATGATAATTTAATTATATGCCATATAATTTTAGGTACAACGAAGTCCTCAAGAACGGCCTCCCGAACTGGCGGTCGGCGGTGTACTACTACCGGCACGTGAGGAAAATGGGCCTGGCCGAGGGCTCGCTGATCCTGTTCATCATCGTCACCCTCGGCCAATACCTGGTCGGTTGGGCCGCGTATGCAGAAAAGAGGTATACAGCGGTGAGTGATGTACAGGATATATGTTTTTCAAATATTGCACTGACAGTTCATAACATCAAATCAAATCAAATATACTTTATTGAGCACCAAATTATATCAAAGGTTTACATTATGATAATAACTAAACTGTGTACAATCAAAAGGCGGCCTTATCGCTTTCAGCGATTTCTTCTCCTGAAGGCAACCTTAGGGTGATGTTGAATCTTCAAGGAGTGTAGGTGTTGGGTATGATTTTCAGCCTATACACAGCCAGATTGAAGAAGGAATGAAGAATTATTTATTTCATATTTATTAATGAGCGTCAGTGGCGTCGGCGATAAGACGCGGCCTATCATATCGAAAGGTCCGAAGTTCGATCCCCGCCTGGGCCATGTACCAATGGGTTTTTTCTCGAAACTTAGGTACTTACTGACTGCTCTCAAACGGTGAAGGAAAACATCGTGAGGAAACCTGCATACGCCGTAGAAGAAATTCTTAGGAGCATGTGAAGTCCACCAACCCGCACTGGGCTAGCGTCGTGGACTATATCCCATACGCCCGCGTTGAGAGGGTAGGGCTGAGCCCCAGCAGTGGGGACATATTATTAGGCTGTTGATTTTATTTGACATTTATGTATAAGATTCATTTGATTGTCCACATCCAGTTACTGCCAGCTCCGGCTGACTTACGCAATTCACGAGACTTTTGCACTGAGAACTGTGGTTAGTGTTGTAAAAGTCATCTAAGACTCGATGATGATGTAAATTTACAAGACTGGGGTGTATTTAGTTAAATCTGGGTGCTTATTCGCATTTAAATCATCATACTTTAGAAACATAGTATGTCCACAGGAACAAATTCTAAACAGCAGAGTTAAGAAATCAAAGAAATCTGGCTTCGACGTGAGCCTCGCGGAGATACTGGACCAGCTGCCTAAGCCAAGCGTGATGGACACGCTGCCCTTCCAAATACCTAGGGGGATATGGTGGTCCATCACCGCCATACCGAGGGGGATCATGCAGCTGAGGCAAATGAGAAAAGAGAAGGAAGAAGAAGCGAAGAGACAGAAAAAGAGGTAGGTGTAGGTACTTGAGCAAACATTAATAATAAAAAATACAAATTATTGGTTGACCATGTAACAGAGAACGTTACGTTTTTAATATTTGGCTGTTAATTTGAAGCAAAAATTTCGAGGTGTGTAGAGGTCGGGCTGCTACCGCAATTATTTTTTCGTGACTTCAATCCATTTCGTTCAAATTATATTATCGCCAGTAAGGCGTATCACAGACACACGCGGCCTGCGGTGGCGGTGGCGGCCTGTTGTATTCCATACGCAATGTGTGTGAGACTTCAGACACGCACGGTCAGCGTTTTCGTATTGAAGCTGCGGCCTGCGGTAGGCCGCCACCGTAGGCCGTAGACCGCGTGTCTGGGATACGCCTAATACTGAGCGGCGCCCGCGCGACATCTCATTTTTAGCGCTCACTCCCGCTGTCTATGACGTCATCGCGGCGGGTGACATATATTTTTGTGTTGCTTTTTGCAACTCTTAAACTTTAGTAATACGAAGCTTTCAATAGGAAATCTCTTTCGTGACACAATTTTTGTTGTGATATGTGTACCAATGGTTGATGCAGAGAGGAAGAAGAGAAGCTCCGAGCGGAGCGCGAGGCGGCGGCGGCGGAGGCGGCGCGGGAGGCGCGCGCGGCGGCGGGCGGCGGCGCGCGGCGTCGGCGCGGGTTCGTGCCGCCCGAGCGCGAGGGCTGCCTGCTCGACGCCGCCGACGAGCCCGACGGAGCGCCCGCGCTGGCGCCCGTCGCACCGGTCAGTCTCGTCACCACACTGCTCACATCTGATCCCCATTCCTGGGCTCTTCCGAAATTGGCTTGGGAACGGTATTTTTTTAACCCTTTATAAGGCCCCAGTTATACAGATATGCTACGTGAAAGTTAAATACACTACCATGTTTGTAATGCACTGGGGAACACATCTACGGCAAAAAAAACGGCAGGAAAAACACATGTGGTCAATGTTCCTGTTAGTGCACTTGAGTTTTCAGATGATCTGTTTCCAATACACCTATTCATTGACATTGAGTGAATGAGGAAAGAAAGCCTGATATATTCGCTATATAATACCATTATAGTTAAATAAAAAAGACTAAAGTGGTAACTAAGTGGTTTCCAAATCGTCTCTGCCTTATAAAGGGTTAATATACAAGTTTGACTAACTGAGACCGCATACCCCAAACCGCTGAGCCTAGAGAGTTGAAATTTGGCCAAAGGTTCCTCATATAGCTCTGACGTCCACTAAGAAAGGGATATTTCCCGCGGGAAACACTTTTCTACGCGGGCGAGGCTGCGGGTAGAGGTATGAAATTGAATATTATTGATATAACTACCCAGCGAATACAAAAGGTATACCATCATGGGAGCCGGCGTGTGTGTAGAGGTAAAAATAACCATGTATCAATAAAATATTTATTGTGGATCATAGGATTGAATACATTGATGGAAATTTCATAGAGCTCAGCTATGTCTCGCCACATAGGCATACAACATTATGTTACACACAGCATGCATTCATTAATATATATTTTTTTGCTACCTATTAGTGTTATTCAAATTCATCATCATCAACAGCCTATTAACCTCCCCACTGCTGGGGCTCAGGCCTACCCTCTCAACAAGGGCGTGCGTCCACCATGCTAGCCCAGTGCGGGTTGGTGGACTTCACATGCGCCTAAGAATTTCTTCTTCGGCGTATGCAGGTTTCCTCACGATGTTTTCCTTCACCGTTTGAGAGCAGTCAGTACATGTACTTAAGTTTCGAGCCGGGGATCGAACCTCGGACCTTTCGATTTGATAGGTCGCGTCTTATCCCCGAGGCCACTGACGCTCTTATTCAAATTATTTATATTTTATATATATTTATATATCTATCTTTATATATCTTATCAGTTATTCAAATTATTACAATATTATTCAATGTCAAAGAAAGATTTAAAAAATGTAGAGAAAAAAACTAAAAGAGAAAGTAAAACCTTAGATGCACCCGCCACTAAGAAATTCACACATGTGTATCGGCCCAAGCAGGCGGCGCCCGTGGTGACCGGGGGCCTGTGGACGGACGACGACCTGGCGGAGCTGGTGCGGCTGGTGAAGAGGTACCCCGGCGGCAGCGGCGAGCGCTGGGAGCGCATCGCGGACGCCATGGCGCGCTCCGTGCCGGAGGTCACGCACATGGCCGCCAAGCTCAAGGAGAACTGCTACAAGCTTCCTGGCCAGGAGCCGGACGTGCCCCCGCCGGAGCCGCCCAAGAAGGTGAACACGGAAAATAAAAATAAGATCTAAATCAGTACCGAATTATTTGAAATAATTTATGGCTTCTTTCACCACTTCCTGATATTGTTACAGATAGCTCTATATAACACATTGGAAGCGGTGGTAGATAAAAAATTGACGTTGTATAAATGTACCCAGTATACTTACATGCAATAAAATAGTTTTGACTTTGACTTTAGCAATCTTAGAGATAAACTAATCTACCAGATAAATCTGTCTGATAGATCATATAACATATAATAAGAAAGATACTCGTATAGGCAATCAGATACCTGTGAAACAAAAAAAAAATAGGCTATCTGTCAGATATTCTGCAGATAGGGCATCTGGGACTTTATCAGTAAGTGGTGAAAGAAGCCCTAAATTGGGGAATTTTTTGGATTTAAGTAGTGGGATCAATGTGGAAATTTAAGTGAATGTATGTGAAAGCAAATAAATAATCCTACCATTTAATATTATAAAGGCGAAAGTTTGTGAGGATGTTTGTTACTCTTTCACGCTGTAACGGCTGAGCGGATTTTGATGAAACTTGGTACAGTGATAGCTTATATCCTGGAATAACATATAGGCTACTTTTTATTTAGCGGTCAAAGCCGCGGGCGACAGCTAGTAAATAAATTTGGGACCGCAGGTGAAGACGCGCAAGGTGGAGGAGACGAGCGGCGGCAACTGGTCGCAGCCGCAGCAGCGGGCGCTGGAGACTGCGCTCGCGAAGCACCCCAAGGGCGGCGCCGGCGACCGATGGCAGAAGATCGCGGCCGCCGTGCCAGGGAAGACCAAGGTACACACCCTCCAAATCAACAGCCTATTCATACGTCCCCACTGCTGGGAGGCCTACCCTCTCGACGAGGGCGTTCGGGCTATAGGCCACCACGCTAGCCCAGTAAGCTTTGTCTCAAACTGGAGCTGTGGTGCGACGGCTTCCAAGACAGCCCCGACGACGAGCGGGACTGCGCCGCGACGACCACCCGCCCCGCGGTGGTCACCACCGTGGAGCCGGCGGTGGTGACCACCGTCGCGCCGACGGTCGGCGTCACCGCCACCACCGCAGCGGCCGTCACTCCGACCGCTAAACGTTAGTGATGATAATAGATAGATGAAACATTCATAGAAATCGAAATCAACAGCCTATTATGCCCCACTGCTGGGGCTCAGTCCACCACGCTAGCCCAGTGCGGGTTGGTGGACTTCACATGCGCCGAAGAATTTCTTCTTTGGCGTATGCAGGTTTCCTCACGATGTTTTCCTTCACCGTTTGAGAACAGTCAGTAAATGCACTTAAGTTTCGAGAAAAACCTGTTGGTACATAGAGTTATACTCATCACATAAGAATATATCATAGCAGTGGACTAGTGCAGGCTGATGATGTACAGACATACATAACATTTATACAGTTCTCGCACCAGAAGGTATCATTTGTAAGCCATTTTTTAAAACGTAACAATTTCGGATTCTGCGTGTTTGTATCTAAGTATTTCTGTAAAAAGTATTTAAGTATATTTATCAGTTGTTGAGTACCCATTTAAGTACAAGCTTCGACTTAGTTTGGGACTAAAACAGCCGTGTGTAAATTTGTCCAATCATTATGATTATTAAGGTATCGCGAAAATGAAAGTGCGGCCAAAGGTAGTTCCGCACGACCGCCTCCGATCTCAGCAACCGTTTCATCGTGACGTAACACTAGATCTGTTACAAAAACCTGCCCACGTCTGTGGCCGCACTGACCCGGTTACGACAGTTCATTGACTTGGAATTCCGTAGGATATGCTACTCAGCAACTCTAATGGGTCACTCCGCGTCTCCCGCTTCCCCCTACGTCGCCCCGCCGTCATAGGTACAGAGTGCAAAAACGATTGAGAAAGTATTGGGCGAAAGTATGGGAATAAATTATTATATATTTATATTTTCAATACAAAATAAAACATTGTGTAAGAAGCAGTTAGATACTTATAGAAATCTTCATCTTTATTATGATTTTGTTAATGGCACGACCGACCTCTCATTGTTATGCGAACGGTACGCGCGAACGGTCGCGCCATGACGAGAGCGGGAGGCGGAGGGAGCCCAAGGCCAAGTGACTCGTTTCAGTTGTCGGGTGGTACTCATTAGGGTATCTAATTTGACTGGCCTGTTGGCGTAGTGATAGTAACCCTGCCTACTGCGCCAAAGGTCGTGGGTTCGATTCCCACCCGGGACCAACATTTATATATTTTAGGAGCATAACAGTTGGTTTTCGGATTCTGGGTGTTTGTATGTATTTATTTACGTCTTCCGATACGTGGTCGCCACTCGAGAACCTTTCTGCCCCAACGGCCGTCAGTTCTAGCCTATCTAGTTTTAGATGGTGTTTAATTTTGTTGTAAAAAAAATTCAAATTTCAAATTCAAATTCAAATATTTTATTTCAGACCATGTCCATAATTATGTTAGTACATAAAACCTTAAAAATTATGTTAGCAAAAAGGATGGAAATAAAAATTTATTATACCTAGTTACAGTTTATATTAGAAACCTAAAACTAAGTTACAATTCTGTCGGATTCATAAATAACACTAGCATTTTCCCGAAGCTTCGCCCGCGTAGAAAAGTTTTTCCCGTGTACATTACATTGTGAAACAGCGCCCTCTATGTAGACGTTTTGTTACTTAGGGGGCATTAGCGGACGCCCCGCGTCTTTGACCGCGTTAAAAAGTAGCCTATATGTTATTCCAGGATATAAGCTATCACTGTACGAAGTTTGATCAAAATCTGTTCGGTAGTTTTTGCGTGAAAGAGTAACAAACATCCAAACATCCTTACAAACTTTCGCCTTTATAATATAAAAGAACATTTCTACATTTTGCTTCAATGTATTTTTTTTCAATTCCAGGAGGAATGCATGCAGCGGTGTAAATATTTGTCGGAGATGGTGAGGAAACAGAAACAGAAGGAGGAGGAACTGAACGAAGCCAGCGAGGAAGGCAAGGACCTGGCCAATGATAATGCAGAAGACGACGAACTGGCCTCATAGTATTCAATATACATGCTCCACGCCTACAGCGGTGCGAACTCGTGACAATGGACTTGTATCTCTATATCTGTTTTCGTTTTGTAACCAGTTGGAGGAATAACTTTTCCTTGTCCGAAACTAGTTTCTATGCTACTGTCACTGCATCGAAATTAAATTACAATTAAATTTAAAATAAGCATATAGTCCACACGGAATTTCTTGACGGCTGAGTGAGTATAGTCACAGATTGTTTGCACATCGTTGACAGTGTTTATAGTCTATGTGTGCGTAAGCGAGTTAGTGTGATACATAGAGATGTCCAAAAACTTGAAAGTGGTTCGGTTGATCGAATCAATTAACCATTTCTTCAAATTGAATGAGCGTCTAGTGAACCCCCCACAGCTCCCCCTTTGACACCTCACTTTAATCGTTGCGCAGAAATCAGCTAACTTCACACAACCGCCATTAAACTCCGAGGGGACTATACTACGGCTTTCTTCATACAACCCAACACTATAATTGGATATTGGTTAGCAAAGCGTTAATATCTTTGTTACCTAATGAAATTTAAAAAAAATAAAAAATAAAAATGTTTTGGACAAATCTACACACGGCTGTTTAGTCCTAAAGTAAGCTGAAGCTTGTAAATGGGTACTCAACAGCTGATAAATATACATAAATACTTTTAAATAAATACTTAAATACATACAAACACCCAGAATCCGAAAACCAACAGTTATGCTCATCACACAAATGTTAGTCCCGGGTGGGAATCGAACCCACGACCTTCGGCGCAGTAGACAGAGTTACTACCACTACGCCAACAGGCCAGACAAAATGGGGTTTACTTATGCTATACAGCATTTCCTTAGCAACATCAGCTAAAAATGTCAATTTGTATCTTCAAGTAGTGTTTTGTACAAGGTTTTATAATCGTAAACTATTTATAAATAAACATCGAAATGAGGTTGTTTTTGTACTATGAAAATGGAATGGATAGCTTATTCATTGTTGGCCCGAATACGTTAAAAAATATCCTATTAATTTCAGGATATAAGCTATCACTGTACTACTCGGCAACTATAATGAGCATACATCGGGGTTCTCGGAGCGGGAATGATTTGAGAAAGAGTAGAGATAAACAGATACGTAAGTCTGCGAAAATAGCATACTATGCCTAATGAATAACTACCTCTCTGCGAAATGAATACACTCTATGACACAGTTTGATTTATTTCACATACTTTAGCTTTACTACCAAGCCCCGTAAGATAACAATAAACATAACTTTGATTGATTAACTGCAGTAAATTTAGTAGGTGGCACGATTTTCAGAATAAACTATTAATATTTTTTCTATATTTGGAACAGTTAATCTGCGGCTTCTTGCTGTCCATTTCATTGAACTGAACGATCTTTCCACGACGACACTTGTTGTAATTGGTGCATATTAGAAACCTGCTAGAGTACATTCTGTTTTTCAAGTCAATACCTATTCTTTGACTAATGTCAAACGTTCCCGCTCCGAGAACCCCGATGTATGATAATGGGTCACTCCGCGTCTCCCGCTTCCTCCTACGTCGCCCCGCCGTGATAGGTACAGAGTGCAAAAACGATTGAGAAAGTATGGGAATAAATTATTTATTTATATTTTCAATACAAAAGAAACATTGTGTAAGATAAAAAGCAGTTAGATACATAAAGAAATCTTCATCTTTGATCATCATTTGTTAATGGCTCGACGTCACTTAGGCCCGACCTCTCACTGTTATGCGAACGGTACTGTCTCGCCATGACGAGAGCGGGCGGGCGAGGTGGGGAAGCGGGAGGCGGAGGGAGGCCAAGGCCAAGTGACTCGTTTCAGTTGTCGGGTGGTACCAAGTTTCATCGAAATCCGTTCAGCCGATAAAGCGTATAAACATATTAATATTTGTTTTTATATAATTGTCTTATGAAGCAGGAATTATTGTTAGAATACTGGTTAACTAACTTGGTTGGAGCTTATTCATTCGTATCAGCCTGCAAACGTCCACTGCTGGACACAGGCGTATTTGTATAGTCCACTAGTGGCACTGGGTCCGCGTAGTGCATTTGCATTGTGATCCCAAATTCCCAACAGTGGGACAATTCGTATTTTCTCTTCGCAACATTGTATATTTGTAAATTTTTTAGTCTTTATGTTGTAAGTTTTTGTGATATATTTACTTATCTATTATAATTGGTGTCTTTGAAAATCCTCAGTTTTATACAAATAACAGCAAAGTGCCTCTTAATTTTACAAAGTGCAGTGGGACCTTTGATGTAACCAACAAGAGGGATACATGTTACTATTTGCTACTGATATAAAGGTCCTACAAAACCTATGTTGACCAAAATCTAGGTCGACCGCACGTCAATGGTAACAAAACCTGTATAAACTGGTCTCTCACAGTATTGAAACTCCCTAATAGCCTAGGCCAGCTCAAGGTCAAAGTGTTTCCACTGACGTGCGGTCTACTGTACTTGGTAAATAACAAAGTGAGCGAGTATGATTACTTTATATTGACACACGCACAACTTTGTGTATATCCTAAGGAAGGTTTTTTTTTTTTGGAAATCATTGTCTAGTTTCAATAGTATTTTTTTTTGCAAGGCGGAGCAAAGGAAATCAGGAAATCGTTTTGTCGATTAAACATCTCTCTCATACGCGGCACGCGTTAGACAAGGACATCACATATCAGCATGTAGAAGTCCACTGCTGGACAAAGACCTCCCCCAAGGATCTCCACGACGATCGGTCCTGCGCTAACCTCATCCAGCCGGGTCCAGACATGGACAGCGTGTATGATTTTGCTAGTGCCCCACTAGAATTTATATAAGTAGGTATTTATACACTGTAGCTTTTGTGATGATTTGTATCTTATCTTCTTAGGGGGGCAGGAACACCTGGCGATACTTCAACCCTATGGGATCTGTTGTGCCAAACCCCTGTCCGCCAAACGGTGCCCCAATCCGTTATTTTGGTGGACTTCACATACGCCTTAGAATAGTAAATACCAGTCTTTGGCGTATGCAGGTTTCCTCACGTTGTTTTCGAAAAACCTGTGGTATTATATATTATAATAAACCGTACTTAAGTTTCGAAAAACTCATTGGTACGGGCCAGGATCGAGCCCACGATCTCATGAACGTGAGGCGAGTGCACAACCAACTAGGCTACCACGGCTCCGTGATGATTTGTAACTTTTAATAAAATGTATCTGTGGAAAATTTGTACCGAAATACTTAACGACTGAAGGAAAAGACATTTTTTAATTTTATCAACAATATATTGTTATTTACAAAAATAAACATTTTGTTTTTTGTGCTTCCTTTTGTTTTTTTTTTAAATCTAGTTTGTACATTTATGTAAAGTATATTCCAACTACGCTTACGATTTGTAAGTCTTTTTTTTTTAAAATTGATCTGTGAAAAGAGTAGATTTTGCAAATAGTCAATTTAATATTTGCAAAACCAATATTTGTAATTTGACCAGGGCTAATATGTTTGGTGTACATCACTGTTAACCGGTCCCTAGACGATCATGCGGTATGACATGCGTTACGTTTACGTGAATGATCATGCTGCATGATGGACCCTCATGCTTGCTATCAATCACTTAGTACAGTGAAGAGTACGCACGATTGTCAATCAACGGCCAGCACGTAACATGTCATTCGCGTCAATCACTACAAGAGCCTGTGCTGTAGAGCCGCTCACAAATAACTTGGTAAGTCTATACTGTGCGGTGGACTGTATGTGTGGGAGTTTATGTTCGTTTGACTGCTCTGTGGCGGTCGGTGGTGCCGATCCTCTGGTAGATCTCTGGTATGTCGTAGTCGTCAGACCGCGTCGTGCTACCAACAGCCTTGCTGGGTTCCGTTCCTGCACATAATCGTTACAAAAGTCAGCAAAACGTACATCTATAATCTAAACTAATAATAAAGAGGTAAAAACTGGTGGATAATTTGCACGCTTAACTTATAATCTTGCGAAGAACCAAATGATAGCGGGGTGTAAAATACACCTAGCGCCATCTATTGACAAACTTTAAAACTAAGAAACGGGCATGATCAAAACAGGTAAAATAACATATAAATAGTATACTTTATAACAACGCGGATGAAGTCGCGGGGCATCGGCTAGTAACATAATAAAGCTGAAATATAGTCCGCGTAGAATTTCTTGGTGGCTGAATGAATGTAGTCACAATTGTTTGCACATCGCTGACAGTGTTTATAGTCTATGTGTGCGTAAGCGAATTAGTGTGCTATATAGAGATGTCCAAAAACTTGAAAGTTTGATTCGGGTAATCGAATCAATGAACTATTTCTCGAAATTGAATGAGCGTCTCTAATAGTGAACCCGCGCACAGCACCCCCTTTGACACTAAAGATTAGTCATTGCTCAGAAATCAGTCAACTTCACACAGTTTATAATCTATGTGTGCGTAAGCGAGATGTCCAGCAATGAACTATTTCTTGAAATTGAATGAGCGTCTCTAGTTAGAATGCTCTCGAACGGTGAAGGAAAACAATGTGAGGAAACCTGCATAAGCGCATGCGAAGTACGCCCTCGTTAAAGGTAGGCCTGTGCCCCAGCAGTGGAGACATCAATAGGCTGTTGATGATGATGATGTACTGAAGGGTTGTGGTTACCTGTTGGTTGTGGCCACGCGGCCTCAGCGCCGCAGCGCAGGCACTGGCAGCGCGCGGGCGAGGCCACGCGGTGCTGCTGCGTGGAGCCGTCCTCGCAACTCAGGTCCACCAGCAGCGGCTCGTACTGCGACGCCTGGCAGCACTCGCACTTCGAGTCGTGGCTGCCCGTTTCTGAAAGAATATAACAGTAGATACTTTATAACTGTTGCAGTTCTTTGTTGTGTGTTATAACCAGGAAGGTTCGAATCTCATTGGAGGCGCGTGCGCTCCCTATGGAGACTGCATCTTGCATATTTAGTATGGGAACCTGTGGTGCCACTTACAGGGGGGGTGCGGAAAAAGGAAGCGGAGTTGCGGGAGGAGGTTGCTAATAGAAATTTATATGGAGTTTGAAAATGAGAATGTGTGAGTGAGTCATAGTGTTGTCATACATTTGACACGATTTTGACACCCATAGAATGCTTCTTTTACGCCTCTTTAAGGGGCCGCGAGCACGCACCAAAGAGATCTTAACTCTATGGTTATAACTTTGCGTAGGAATAAAGTGTTAATTTCTCTATACTTACTCTATGCTTTTAAAAAGCACAGACATTTATAAAAAAAATTGGATTGGAAATTAGAGTTACATACAAAGAATTACAAATAGATCTAACAAACGAAGACTTTACAAATCTATCGTATTACTAGTTACTAGAGAAGAATATACCGCTACAAAATATCTCGTTCTGCACGCAACTAGGTTACAAAATAAGAAAATTCTTCGGTTGTAACTAGTTACGAAACTCGGTTACATACACAAGGAAAGGAACGGCCGCTATGAAATTGTTCCTGTTTCGTAACTCGGTTACAAGCACTGCCGGAGCCCTTACAAGGAAGGAAACAACCACTAAGAAATCATTATTGTTTCGAAAATCAGTTACAAAACTGTGTTAAAGTTACGAAACACGACTCTTAGCTGAGTTTTTGTAACTCTGATACTAAGAAAGAAATCTTCGGTTGTAACCCTCCGTGGTTGTAGCTGGTTACGAAACTCAGTTACAAAAACTCTGTTATAGTTACGAAACACGACTCTTACCTGAGTTTTTGTAACTCGGTTACTAAGAAAAAATCTTCGCTTGTAACTGGTTACGAAACTGTTACAATAACTCTGTTAAAGTTACGAAACACGACTCTTAACTGAGTTTTTGTAACGCGGTTGCAAAGAAAATAAATCTTCGGTTGTAACTGGTTACGAAACACGGGCGGCGCCCAACTCACGGTTGTTATAGAGCGTGCCCGACGTGCAGGTGCCGCGGCACTCCCTGAAGCCGGGCACGGGCCGCTTGTTGACGCACAGGCCGTGCGCGCCGAGCCGCGCGCGCACCGCACCCACTGACTCCGAGGCGGACAGCGCCGCCGGCACGCACGTACCTGAGGGAAAATAATAGATTTTATATGAAGTATACAATTGAACAAGGTGGACCGACGATCTGGTGAAGGTCGCGGGACCCGGCTGGATGAGGTTAGCGCAGGACCGGTCGTCGTGGAGATCCTTGGGGGAGGCCTTTGTCCAGCAGTGGACGTCTACAGGCTGATATGATGATGATGATGACTCACTCAACGCGCTGGGCTTCTCCTTGCAGACGACGCAGCAGGTGTCGTTGGCGAGGTCTGCGGCGCGGCACGCGGACACGTCGGGGCACGCCCGGCGCGTCGACGTCACGGACACGTCGCCGCCGGCGCGCTCGCACGCGTACGACGTGCAGTTGTCCGCAGAGTACCACTTGGTGCCTACAAGGGTACAACCACAGATCAATACATGTAGTCAATATATTAAACGATATATAAATTAATTGCCACTTGTATGACGGAGCATTACTTAAAAACGGCTCGACCGATTTGGCACGCGGACAAAGTCGCGGCGCGTCCACTAGTAAATAAATAAGAACCGCGTGCCCAGAGGCTAGCGGCATCACCCTGCTGCGTGGTGAGGCTGATCTTCTGAGCGAGGTTATGCCCAGCCCTCTGGTCGTTAGAAATCTCGACCAGACGCTTGACAATCTTATATCTATATAACTGAATGGACTCGAATGGGTTTTTATTGTTAGGTAGCTTGGTACTTTGGGAAGCCTGTGCGGTAAACTTTATTCTTAGGGTTCCGTAACGTACCTCAAAAGGAACACCTTAAAGAATCACTTCGTTGACGGTCTGTCTGTATTTCAACACCCCTTTTCTCAGGGACGAGTGATGGTATCAAGTTGAAATTAACATCAAATACTCAGGTCTAAAATAATATACTCAGGTCTCAGGTAAAATACTCAGGTCTAATCTTGGAGCTGTGAAAAAATCAAACTTCTAAGTCGACATCTTATCATATCTTGTAGGAGGGTGCCGGGAAAGTCGAGATAAGTTATTATATAGTTTAGAGTGCTCACCGGTCTCCTTGACCTCCCCAGCGACCACGCACGCGTCCTGCTCGCAGCGGCCGCAGCACGCGCCCGCGACGGCGCGGTACACCCACCCGCGCGCGCACTCGCGCACGCAGCCCTGCGCGCGCTCCGCCAGCGCTAGCCGGCCCGACGCGTCGCGTGCGCACGTCACGTTCGTGCACGGGTCCGCGGTCGGCCATGATTCACCTTCCTGTGAGTACATGGGAGATCAGATCAACAAATTATCATAAAATAATTTTATTATCTTATTTTAATTTCTTAGGAAAACCTACAGTAAAAAAAACCATAAAAACTTAAATAAAAAACAGTTAACCAATTAAAGGTTTCCACTTATAGTCACGGACTTTACAGTGTAACATTTAGATCGGTCAGTATGGGGAAGTCCGAAACTCCGCGAAGTATTAGATCCGCGAAGTAACAAGATCCGCGAAGGACAAGATCCGCGAACTACAAGCTCCGCGAAGTACAAGATCCGCGAAGTAACAAGATCGCGAAGGACAAGATCCGCGAAGTACAAGATCCGCGAACTACAAGATCCGCGAAGTGTGCGAACCAAATGAAAAAAAAAGCAGTTCGCTGAGTTTCAGATTCTTCTAAACTGAACTAGAAGTATAAAGTAGACTGACCGCGTAGATGTCGCTCCCGACGCGGCACGCGACCAGCTCGTGCGTCTTGCAACACGCGCCCGGCACCGTCTCCTCGCGGACCACGAACTGCTTCCTCACGGCCTCCGACACCTCCGGGCACGTCTCGTTTGAGCTTTGTATTTGTAGCTGGAGACAATTGTTGGTTTTAGTAGTTTCAGTCATTTATTCACAATTTCACATTATACGTCATTTCATAAATTACATTACACAAAAATTACTCAAATTTTTAATTATAGATTACAATTTATACATGATGTTTAGATACAAATTCAATATCATAAACGATTATCTTATCTTACAAGATACATTGAGACAGAGAAAAGAAAACATAAATGTGTTGTGTATAAGAAAAAAAAACACTGCCTACAATGGGAATGTATTTTTTGCGGAATTTGGATATCTAATCTACACATTTATTATCCAAATTATTGCAATTCTCCGCGTCATCCGGCTCAAAGGACCAAAAATGTTCGGGAGTTGGTCAAAGCTGGAGACGAGGATAGCACATTTTATTGTGGTACCACTAGTTTGTACCACCGTGGTACTAGGAAAAAGTATCCGTGGTATCACCTATTTGTACAGTCGACCGCATCCGCATGTCAGTGGAAACATTTTGCCCATGAGCTGGCCTATAGCCTATTGAATTTTATTTTATTATTATTTATTTATTTATTTCACGCACGTTTTATCGGCGTTCTTGACGCACTGTTACAACTTACGGTGCCGTTGAGGTGTGCGCATCTGTAGTGCACGCAGTTGTCCGGCGAGGTCCACTGCTGGCCGATGGGGTGCTCCACACCCTCGCACACGCACGCCACCGGCTTGCATTTACCGCAGCACTCGCCGCTGCCGGCCTCCGCCGGGAAATACTTCCAGCCCTGCGGCGTATCGATGAGAAAAAAGTTGTTTGATTGTATGTATGTTTGTTTGAACGCGCTAATCTCTGGAACTACCAGTCGGATTTGAAAAATTCATTATGCATTTGATAGCCCAATTCTCGAGTAAGGTTATAGGCTATGTAACATCACGCTACGACCCTTAGGCGTCAAGCGAAAAGAAAAAAGGTAGCGGGAAACAGGTAGTATGCAATAAAATTCTTAGGCACCGACCTGGTCGCAGTGTTGGTGGCAGGTCTGCACGGTGGTGACGCGCTCCAGCTGCCCGGCGCCCGCCTCGGCGCACCGGTACGTCTCGCACACGTCGTACGGCGACGTCCAGTTCTCGCCCACCTACACACACATGTTTAAAAAAAAAAAAATTATGGTCAATTAAAAACAAAGTCCTTCCAGGCCAGTGGTAGTTTAAATATTCAGAATATGAAAATCCGGCGGTTGCAGCAAGGTTTCCACAAAAATAGAGCACAAGTGCGACGATCCACACTACAGTTCATATCCTCACTAAACTGATATATAATCGCAAAAGTTACTACGAAAGTTGTAACAAAAGTTATCAATAAAGTGTCTATGCCAGTGTGTAGCTTCAAAGGGACATACTGGTATTTAATTTATCTCTAGTATAGGATACCATACTGTACTTACCCGATATATAGAACACCATACTGGTAATTAACCGGTATATAGGATACCACACTGGTAGTTAACCGGTATATATGATATCACACTGGTAGTTAACCGGTATATAGGATACAACACTGGTAGTTAACCGGTATATAGGATACTATACTGGTATTTATCCGGTATGGATTTTATTTCTAGTACTATACTGGTACTTAGCCGGTATATATGATACCACACTGGTAGTTACCCGGTATATGTTGGTGGCGTCCCTGCAGGCGACGTGCGCAGGCACGGGGCAGCACGCGAAGGGCACGGCGCGCGGCTCGAGCACGAACTGCTCGCTGGGCGCGATGGGCGCGCACTCGGTGACTGCGCAGCGCGGCGCCGCGCCCGCCGGGGTCGCCTCGCAGCGACACGAGCGGCACGGCCCGTCCAGCCACGCAGAGTCCAGCTGTGGAACGTCGCATGCAGTTGTGTAATAAGACAGTAACATTATTGTAATGGTTATTAGGCTGCTTTCCCACCAGAGATGTGCGAGGAAGCTGAGCGGTGCGAGGATGCGTAGCGGGCTCTTTTCAGATACATCCTCCCACATATTCCTCGCTCGCATCTCTCGCACACATCCCTCACACACATTCCTCGCTCGCGTCTCTCGCACACATTCCTCGCTCGCGTCTCTCGCACACATCCCTCGCTCGCGTCTCTCGCACACATCCCTCGCACACATTCCTCGCTCGCGTCTCTCGCACACATTCCTCGCTCGCGTCTCTCGCACACATCCCTCGCTCGCGTCTCTCGCACACATCCCTCGCATACATCCCTCGCTCGCGTCTCTCGCACACATTCCTCGCTCGCGTCTCTCGCACACATCCCTCGCACACATTCCTCGCTCGCGTCTCTCGCACACATTCCTCGCTCGCGTCTCTCGCACACATCCCTCGCACACATTCCTCGCTCGCGTCTCTCGCACACATTCTGCGCTCGCGTCTCTCGCACACATCCCTCGCACACATTCCTCGCTCGCGTCTCTCGCACACATCCCTCGCCCACATTCCTTGCTCGCCTCTCTCGCACACATTCCTCGCTTGCGTCTCTCGCACACATCCATCGCACACCTCGCTTGCACACATCCCTCGCACACCTCGCTCGCGTCTCGCACATATTCCTAAGCATGAGATTTTTAAATAAACTAACATCCTTCAGTAAGACTTGGGGCTTCGTTCTTGCTTTTTCACCGCCCTTGGATGCCGCCTCCCACTCCAGCGTGACTACACACTTGTCCTTGGGAAGTTCTGAAACAATCAGAGAAAGGAGACGTTTCACGAATGTATGGAGCCCCGGCCTGGACCTTGTACACATATAATTATGAAATGTCAATATTATATAAAAGTGGTTTAATGATCATTTTGGTATATTTTGGCTTAGTTTTTGTGTAGAAATGCATTAAACGTTATATTATAGGCAACACTTACCCTAAAAATAAAGATGGCTGCCACTGTCAATGACATATCATTTGACGTTTTCCACGACGTTTCCATTCGTTTACCATTCCACATTTTTTGTCGTGATCTGCAAAATAACTTGTGCCGTGTTGTTCCCAGCTAGATATTTACATAGGTATAATTATTTTCATTACAGTGCAAAAAATAATTTTTAAAAAAGACGCTGGTCTACCCTGTCTATGATTAATAATTCATAGACAAAGTAGACCAACGTCGTCTTTTTTCCAAGGCTAACGCAATGCCTAGATGTGGAAGGAACGCTTTTAAGCCAGATCTTTTATAGTCATGGAAAGCTGATTTCAAGTACCTCTAATCAAGTATGTTCGGATACGCATCAATTATTTATAATTCATAAAACCGATAATCGGTTCTCATCACTAGTGACGCGTGACTGATGAACGCAGTCACACCATTAATCTGACGTCAATCTCACTAAGACTGACGAAAAAATCAAAATATTCAGAAATCCATCCGTCCAATCTATCAATCCGTGGGTTAGATGGTCAGTTTCGCGTCAATATTACCAGACTGATGGTTTGGACTAATATAAAACGATTGCCTAACCGACGTCAATGAAAGAACGAGGAAAGAATCGGGATAAAGGGATTAGTCAAACGGACCGGATTTGGCTGTATGGCTAGATACCTTTACCTAAAAAAATGCTTTTATAACACTCAATGCAGCCATCAAACCAAAATGATATTCAATGATGCAGCCAACAAACCTAAATCACATTCAATGCAGCCAACAAACCAAAATGATACTCAATGCAGCCAACAAACCAAAATGACACTCAATGAAGCCAACACACCAAAATGACATTCAATGCTGCCAACAAAATAAACCAAATTCGTGACACTATAAAGTAGGTACGTTCAGAAATCACAGCTCGAAACTTCGACACATTTTTATGCAATGAAAAATAGTTGGTGTATAGCTGTTTTATGGAAGTTAATAACCAACTGACGATCAGTTTTCCCATTTTTGTTTGTTTATATATTTGTTTCTTAGGAAGATAATTTAGTTCATGATTGACAGTTATCCCAATACTCCGGACTCAGTTTCGGAACGGACTCGTATTAAACGTACATGTTGCCAGCTTTGTCATCTATTTAATAAAATATTGCTTTTCTACCAGAAAAATACTGCAAATATTTCAATTTTAGTATTATTTTAATAACCTTCAGATTTTTCCTCGAATTTCCCAAAAGTGTACATAGTGTAGGCCGGATCTGAAACGTCTCCTTTTGAAATAGTTTGATACATTGTTTTTCATTCCTCATACTCTGAAAGTAGGTCTGAAGTTGCCTGAGGAGCGGGTTGAAAGTAATACATCTCAGCCCTAGGGAGAATCGCTTTCAACTGACAGCTGTCAAATTAAAATTTAAAAAACTAGTACTATTTTGACATTTCTATTGGACCATGATCCAACTGTCTATACAGCTACTCAATTACAGCGCGATGTATAATTGAAATAACATAAAGTTATGTAATAATTAAAGAATATATATTTTTTAAATGACTTTATTATAATTATTACTGTCAACTATTTCTTTAAAATAACATAGATTTGGGCAAAATATTTACCATTTTTTCAATGTTGAAATGAAAAATAATGGCAGAATAGCTGGCCGGTCACAGAAAAAAAAACAAAGTAGACGGGAAAGCAGCAATCCGATCTTCATTTGTTTTCTCGAGTTGTAGAGTTTTGTTTATACTTCCGTATAGCAGAGATTTGTATTAACACTCATTTTATGTATTTGTTTTTACTTTCAGTGCATTCTTAATGAAAAGCACAGTGTTTCCCTCGGGTTCAAGACTTATTTAGAGGTCCCTCGAACTATTGGCGCCCTCGCTACGTGTCGGGCGCCAAACCCCGTCTCGGGACTTAAATAAGTTACTTTCACACCTAGGTTAACAATCTACTATTGTTATACAAGAGAGGCGCAAGGTGTATATAGCGTCTTAAAAGGTTTTATGGCCTTGGAAACTAACTTACCGCATTTGTATCCTGGGCAGCACTTGCCGCTGTCGTTGTGTGTTGCCAGCGTGTGGTGGAGCGGGCAGTCTGGCGCGCGCGGGCACGCGCCCGGGCGGCACTGCACGCGCACGCGCGGGCAGCACCCGCCCGCGTCCACCACGCGCTCCATGCCCGGCTCCAGTATATCCACCTCGTTCTCAGACGGTATCGTCTCGCATTCGCTCGCGGGCTTGCACTCTGAATACAATTAGGCTTACAGATTAAAGTTTTGTTAAAGCGTGCAATATCCGAATCGCAAAAAGCCATTTGCAATTCAAATAATAATAATAATAATGTTTGAACAAATTTACACACGGCTGTTTAGTCCCAACTAAGCCGAAGCTTGTAAATGGGTACTCAACAACTGATAAACATACATAAATACTTTTAAATATACTTAAATACATACAAACACCCAGAATCCGAAAACCAAAAGTTATGCTCATCACACAAATGTTGGTCCCGGGTAGGAATCGAATCCACGACCTTTAGCGTAGTAGGCAGGGTCACTACCACTACGCCAACAGGCCAGTCATAAGGCCAAATGACTTCTAGAAATCTAAATCTTGTTGTACCTATCTAGATACAATAAGGCGTATCCCAGACACTCTCGGCCTGCGGTGGCGGCCTACCGCAGGCCGCAGCTTCAATATGCAAACGCAGGCCGCGCGTCCCTGAAGTCTCACATACACTGCACAGGGAATACAACAAGCCGCCACCGTCACCGGGATGCAGTGACAGCTTACGTCGTCATTTGTGGAGAAAGTAAGAGAAATGCTCACCACAGACGAACTCGTTGCATCCACTCGATGTGGTCTTCTGCTTGAGCATTTGCCCATATCCACACTCCATCTTCTTTGGCTCCTCACACTTAAGGTCCTCTGGTTTTGGCACTGAAATGGTAAATTCTCAATCATAGATTTTATGTAAACCGCTTGACTGCTTTTGGATTAATACTAGTTTTATAACAGTGAATTCCATTGACAAATCATCACATCAGATGCCCTTCGATTCCCTCTTCAACCGGTTTTTTTAGGTCCATTTGGCGGGCCGGGAAGGGGGGGGGGGGAGACAATACACTGAACCGTAAAAACTTTGGTTTATGGTCTCGGTTACGTACAAGCAACCGGTTAACAAAAAGAACAGATCTCATGTCTATTCCATTCAATGATGGTAAATTAACCACCGACAACGAGTCACTCCGCTAGTTTTAAAACTCCTCTGTGACAACCGGTCACAAAAACGATTACGGTTAAATAAACATTGAGACCGTTCCTCTAACAAGTAAATGAATATTATTTTACCGGTTTGATGAACAATATTACTATTTCGAAACCGGTTCCTGCTGGGAGCATGGAACCTACCGCATATGTACTCCGGGCAGCAGGCGCCCGCGCCGGCGGGCGTGGTGAGGCGGTCCTCCCCCTGCGCGCACACGGGGCTCGCGCAGCGCTGCGTCGTGCACGACACGTGCGCCGAGTTCTGCCCGGACAGCTTGCTGCACGTGCATTTCGTGCACGCGTCCTCCTGCCGGCGGAAATTTTTAATGATAGATGCCTTGTGTGGCATACTGACACATAATAATTAGTCGGAGTGACTCGCCGCTACTCGCATTGCAACGAGTAATCGTATAAACTGGCAACATTGCCCCAATGTACTATCTATGCTGGGGCATTGGTAACACTGGAGCAGTGCTACGATCGACACTGCGCCGAGTGGTCGAGTCACATGCACAAACCCATAGGCCTAGTATCAGTAGTCCGATGATCGAACTACCAACAAAATACTGTATCATTTAAAAGCCCCAATACCCGGGCCACCACACCTTCTGAATACTATACATGATTATCATGAAAGTAAAGTAGGAACTTTGTTGAGGGAAACAAAAACTCACTTTCCACTCGTCCCCTGCATAGTGTTCGTTGTTGGCGTCGCACGGGAAGCATTTCGTCGGCTCTATGCACGTGTTGTTCACCCGGACCTGTTGCACAATAAAGAAGAGACCGGTGACAAAACAGCACACCCTGTGTGCAGAGAATTAATGAATGAATTAATTAAAATTAAATTAATTTTATTTCAGGTATAACCCTATGAAATATTAATTATATAAAAAATATTAATTACGATAGAAATGTAATTATAAATATATAAATTATTGTACCACTTACATAACACTTGTCTAATGCAAAACAAGGATTTAAACAAAAATGAATATTATCTGAATACCTTCGTATGAGGAACATTTTCAGATAGAAAAAATATTTTTGAAAAAGAATGATAAATCACGTTCGTTCCTTGTTTCGTTCACCGCTTGTAGCCTTCAAATATACAAATGAATCATTTATTTGTTTATTTATTTGCTTTTGTGGGTACCATGAAACAGAAACAAAGTGGGTACTTACAAACTATTTAATTATGTACAACATAATTATCTAACAATGTATGGATATAAATATGCTAATCATTCAATTAATCAAGTGAGTACTATAAGTACCCACTTGATTGATTGATTAATTGAATAATGATATGTATTACTTTCCCCTCGGGACAGAAGCATCCCTCGACTGGTTGGTTGTCGCACTTGTCGCGCACGTTCTCGCACGTGCGCTCGCAGCCCACGCACGCTCTGTGCACTAGCGGCTCTTCGCTGCACACAAACAATCAAGAAATATATAACACTAGCTGTCTCCCGCGGCTTCGTCCACGTATTATAAGTTACTAGCCGATGTCCTCCGTCTTCGTCTGGGTTATAAAGTAGCCTTAATGCCTCATTCTAAATTTTTTAAACAATTTTCACATTTAATATGTTAATACCTTTGAAAAAACCGATACTCTCATGCAAATTTTCACCCCCGTTAACCCCCTAAAAAGGTGAAAATCCAAAAAGATCATTATTTATTTATGATGAGTAGCTCCAATCCCAATTTTCCAAAGTTCCTGCATTTTAAAAAACCTCCGATATTGGCCTACAGCTTTCACTGTGCCTTGAAGGCTATCGAGCTTTGAAGGGGATCCCAGATACGCGGCCTGCGGTGGCGGCCTGTTGTATTCCATGTGCAATGTACGTGAGACTTCAGACACGCGCGGCCTGCGTTTGCATATTGATGCTGCGGCCTGCGGTCTGGGATACGCTTGAAGCGTCTGAACTTTGAGATGATATGTTTAGTGGGTCCCAGGTGTACTGACCAAGGGAAGGGGCAGAGGTGCTGTCGCCAGTTGAGACAGACGCGCTCGCGGCGGCAGTGCGCCGCGTACCGCTCGAGCGCGGCGCACGCGTCGGTCGTGTTCAGCGCGCACAGCTCCTCGGAGCACGACTCCGCGTACGGCCGGGGGTCCACCAGGGCATGGCACTGCGAGAGAAAACACAAGTGGACTTTCTGGTGGGAGCTGGGCACAGACGGTTGTCTCTTTCATTTCGTTTTCCTTAAAAAATTACAGGATCACTTTTAGTCAACTGATTGGGAAGAGTTTTTAATTAATTTACTTTTTAAATTAATAAGTTTCAACTTCACCCTTTGGCTTGCAGGATTCAGTCAGAGACCCTTACATTTTTTAAATGTAACTCCTTGGAAAAATAATCATCCCTTTCGTGACCGCGAGTTACATTGGTCAAGACCGTAAAGAGAGAAACTATAGAGGACGCACTAAAATAACAATAATAATCAGAGAGGGTCACACTTATTACAAAAGTGGTAAGAGTAAGCTAGACAGAAACAATATCTTCTATCTCTTTCTACGTATCAGAATTTTTTGTTGGGGGGCAGTTGGTATATAGCCCGACTAAAATAGATAGCGTTTGTTCAGTTTGACCCCGCCATATAAGAACCGACTTCTCAAATTATTAGGGTAAAAGACTATTGCTATTTCATGCTATACGCTGATTACGGTTCTATGGTTCATTCTTTTTCTAAGGTCAAGACAATGTAAGACAGCGTCAGGTGTCTAAGTGACAGCGAACTGACATATCCCGGCGGAATAACTTGCCAGCTGTCATCCTACTACATGTATAGTAGGCAGCGAGTCAAAGAGTTAAAATATGACAAAAAAAAATTTTCTACCACTTTAAATTGCTCCACAGGCTCCACATAAAAACTGTTTTTTTAAATTCCGAATATTAAATACTACGACGGCCTGGAAGGACTTTGATTCCAATTCCGTAAAACGCACAAAAAAGTGTTTACAACTCACGGCACCGAATCGTTCGGCGTCGAACAGATTGTAGCAGGGGTTCTGGTCCGGGGGCGGGGGCTTGCATTCCGGCGGCGGGGGGAGCTCCCCGCACTGCTCCTGCGGGGGGACCTCCAGCGCGGACAGCACTGTGGGCGGCGCCTGCCAGCTCTTGCCGTACTGACAACAATTTAATACACATTGCAACATAACAAAGACACTAGAAATATTTTTTACACGCGGTGATCTTGTGCAGCGATGCACAGATAACGTACATTTTCCAGAGTACGTCTAGTCTACGCCTGGTCTACGTCTGGTCTACGTCTGGTCTACGTCTGGTCTACGTCTGATCTACGTCTGATCTACGTCTGATCTACGTCTGGTCTACGTCTGATCTACGTCTGGTCTATGTCTGGTCTACGTCTTCTACGTCTAGTCTACAGACGTAGACGTAGACTAGACAGTCTACGTCTAGTCTACGTCTAGTCTACGTCTAGTCTACGTCTAGTCTACGTCTAGTCTACGTCTAGTCTACGTCTAGTCTACGTCTAGTCTACGTCTAGTCTACGTCTAGTCTTCGTCTAGTCTACGTCTAGTCTACGTCTAGTCTATGTCTAGTCTACGTCTAGTCTACGTCTTGTCTACGTCTAGTCTACGTCTAGTCTACGTCTAGTCTACGTCTAGTCTTCGTCTACGTCTAGTCTTCGTCTACGTCTAGTCTACGTCTAGTCTACATCTGGTCTACTTCTGGTCGAAATCTAGTCTACGTCTAGTCTACATCTGGTCTACTTCTGGTTTAAGTCTAGTCTACGTCTGATCTATGTCGACTGACCAGGTCGACGTCGTCGGTGCGGGCGCCGTCGCTGGTGACGAGCAGCTCCTCGTACCCCGCGCACACCCCGCAGAGACCCTCCGTCCGGTTGGCGTACAGGTGCGATGGCACGCGCACGCTGAACTCCATCTTAGCTTGTTGGACCGTTAACTGTGGGAATAACGGAAAAATATGTGTAAATAAGTAAATGATATTTAGTTATGTTTCCAATAGCAAATGAATAAAATCTATAACATCGTGGTGAGAAGCTAAAAACAACATCGTGGTAGGGAGATAAAAATGTCATAGTAGTGAGAAGTAAACGTGGTAAGAGACATCGTAGTGAGACGCTAACAACAACCTCGTGGTCAGAAGCTAAAAACTACATCGTGGTCAAAACCAAAACCGAGACGTCGCGGTGAGAAACTAACAATGATACCACGGTAAAAATGACGCCGTAGTGAGACGCTAGAAACAACCTCGTGGTCAGAAGCTAAATACTCGTGGTGAGAAGCTAAAAACTACATCGTGGACCACCACCAGAGAATCCCGTTTATAGGTAAATAATTAAAAAAAACAACAAAGCACGAACGAACCTCGATATGTATGAGAGGTAGTTCCAATGAGATGTCCTGCCCGTTGACCTGGGTGAGGATGAGCCAGTCCTTCTTCAGCGGGTATTTGAACACAGGCGCGCCGTCCAGTGTCGTTACCAGCTGTTGGGGGAAGAGACTATGTAAAAAAATACCCACACAATATACAATTTCTACCTCTACCCTCCGGCTACCCTTCTTAGGTCGTCGGTCCACTTGGCGGAGCGTGCGCATATCCACTCCAGAATCCGTCTGCCCCAACGGCCGTCAGTTCTGCAACAGATGTGGCCCGCCCACTGCCACTTCCGCTTCCTAATCCTTACCCGGTGACCTTGGATTCTTCGCAGGATTACATATCAAAATCTCACAAAAATAAATGTCACAAGGAAATTCTATACTTAATAGAGGATCCGTAATAATTGAGAACATCTGCGTTACTTACTTAAATGTGCAAAGTTTGGTGAAGGTCTCTGTTTTGATCTTTCGGAATGTTAGGACTGTTACCGTTTCTTAGCGACTAGAGCTCCAAACACAGCTGACTAATAAATAGTAACACCGCATGCATGACGTAACAGTGGCCAATAAAGCACTTATGCATTATTGAGTGAAATAACCTTGACCATATACAGGGTGGAATTTTCAGATGCCACCTGGAGGAAAAGTACGACGTCATTCACCGCTGTATTACGTCCGCTAAATGACGGCACCGCTACTCTAGGAAACACAAGCTTTACCGATGGGACAATATATAAAACCACAGATAAAACTGACCTGTTTGCTGAGAGGGTCCTTACTGATGCGCAGGATGTACTTCTCGTATATCAAATGCACGTGGTTGATGCACACCGCGCCGCGGGTCTCTTCGCACGGCCCGTTGGTCGCGTACACCTGGAACGTAAATGATATAAAAAAGAAAGAAAGAAAAAAAGAAAGAAAGAAAGAAAAAAAAGAAAGTAAGAAAGGAAGAAAGAAAGAAAGAAAGAAAGAAAGAAAGAAAGAAAGAAAGAAAGAAAGAAATCATTTATTCGACAATCACAACATACAATAAAATCGATAAAATTAATTAGCTAAACCTAACATAAAAATCAGGTGGTAGACGATGCTGTGATGTCACCAGCTCAGCATAGTGCTGAACCCGAGAGGCGCAGCGCTGGTTTTATGCTGGGGGCCTTAGCTAGGGTGTCCCCGAGTGTGTGTGTGTGTGTACGTCCAAAAGAAAGTAGACTTATATAATAATAAATTAAAGTTGTAATAACTAAAGGAAAACAAGCCGTAGATTGGTCACAATACCCGATAACTGAAACGAGTCACTTGGCCTTGGCCTCCCTCCGCCTCCCGCTTCCCCACCTCGCCCGCCCGCTCTCGTCATGGCGCGACAGTACCGTTCGCATAACAGTGAGAGGTCGGGCCTAAGTGATGTCGAGCCATTAATCAAATCTTGGTCTTACCGTTAAGAGCGATTTCTTCCAGACAACTTCATTAACAAAAAACTCTTTAAAGTTTCGCAATAAATTCTTGTAATTTACGAAGAGATATGACTATATGCTTTTGATGTTTATAATACGTTTTTATTTTTATATTTTATAAAATTCCATAAATTATTTTTAAAGGCAGGTGGGGAAAGAGGAAAATCGGTGAAAGGGAAGCGACCAGACCAGAGTAGATTGGACGTCTAAGAAATTTTTCTTTTCGTCTAAATTTCCAAGGACTTCCAAAATTGATTGTTTTTATCAGCCCATCACTAGTTTCCCACTCGTAGGTAATTATCTATTGATTTCAGATTCATTTTTAATTTCACGGCCATATTTAGATGTCTGATTTCAGAGTGCCTAAATATAGAAGGCCCCTAGTTCATGTATTAAACAAACTACGGCGGGTGATAACGAAACCCAAGGAAGAAAGCTAGTACCGACGTGAACCGAAGGCGAGCAACTCGAGAAACTTTTAGAATGTCTGGACAAACTTACCTCAAAACGAACCTAACCGAATACGAAATGAAATTTCAGCCAACATTTCGTACTGACCTGAGCGTCATTTCGCACCGGGGTCCAGAAAGTTTACTCAAGGTAGTAGATAAAAACCAATATCGTCATATCAGCCCTTCAACGTCCACTGCTGGATATAGGCCTTCCCCAACGGACGCCACCACACCGGGTCCTCCGCCCTACGCATCTGGCCACCTTCTTCAGGTCGTTGGTCCACCTGGCGGAGGGGCATCCCACGCTGCGCGTACCGGTCCGCAGTCTCCATATTGTGCGGGGTAGTTAAATAAAAGTCTGTAACGACTCTACTGGATTGTTCCAAATTGTCCCTTGTTGAATCGACATTAAACCTACTATCAGTTTAGTGCGGTGAGAGCTGCGGTATGGATCACCGAATGGCACTAGTTGTGCTTTGGAGGCCGTGCTGCGGTTTTATGTATTCGTGATTAAACTACGATTTGGCCTTCATGGACTTGTTTCCAATTGGCCGTAAAACTATTTAAAAAAAATATGGGATTACCCGGCCGAATAACTAGCTAGCTGTCATCCTGCTACATGTAGCAGGATGGTAGCCAAAGAGCTATGTAATTACCTCATACTTTTTTTAGATCTTTATTTTGGGACTTTTGTCATTCACATGTCAGTCCCATCGTACCATAACCAAGATTTACTGACAAGGCGACTCAAGTATTTCATAAAAGGATCGTGCCGCCACAGATGCAGGCTTGGACAAATTGAGCCAAACCTACATCGAGTGGATTCAATTACCTCATACTTGTGTAGCCCCGTGTGGTTCCTGTCCCTGGCCACGAGGTAGGTGCAGCTCCCCAGCGCGGGCAGGTCGTCGCCCTCGAAGGTCACGTACTTGGCCGGCGCGCCCACGCCCGTGCACGCGCCTGACACACATCAAATATTACACAGGGTGTTCGCATAATCACCTGCAATGATTAACTGGAAGATCACACCATTTACTTACACCATGAAAAATTCCAACCCTAGCTAGTGACTTGCGGGGGTAAGGGGGAGGGGAGGTAATTTTAGTAAAAATCTTGCGTACATTTTAACACCAAGTAATAAATGAGCATAGAACATTTTTTTGTGGTCTTAATACCTACTCAAAAATCTTGGTGGAAGACACGGTACCCTCTTGTAACTAGGTTCGGTGCACCACGACGCGCGCATAGATTCGCGCAGCTCATATCAAACTTGCCTTCGTACAATAGCAGTGGGGAAAGCACTGGCTATCTACCACTTGACAGTATACTTGCTAGCAACAACAGTATCATCTTACAGTCAAGACAGTCGGGCGGCGCCACGCACTCGTCTCCCTTGCGCAGCTTGCCCTCGGGGCAGTAGCAGCCGGGGAAGCACTGGCCGTCTTCCACTGGACACGAGCGGCTCGCCGAGCCGATCGCCGAGCAGGTCGGCTCGCAGCGCTTCCGGTAGCAGTCGTAGTGGACCAGTGGGGCGGGGCACTCGGCCGCTGGTGACAGAAACACACGTCAATGTCACCGATGTAGGACGAGATGATGATGATGTGATGAACATATCTGTTGGTTTTCGGATTCTGGGTGTTTGTATTTATTTAAAAGTATTTAAGTATGTTTATCAGTTGTTGAGTTTTTACAAACTTCGACTTAGTTTGGGACTAAACAGCCGTGTGTAAATTTGTCCAAACAAAAAAAGAGCCGTAGATTATGGTTTGTTATAATACGCCTTTTCGAGAATGAAAACGTCGTGAGGAAATCTGGGTAGATATGTCAAAGATTAAAATTTAGATTCTAAGGCAATGTAATGTCCACCAAAAACCGGATTGGAGCACCGTTGGTGGACAGGGGTTTGGCACAATAGATCCTGTAGGGTCAAAGTGTCGCCACGCCGTGCTTACGACAGTCCCTCTGCATCCTCCATCCGGTGAGGTCGACATCCTTGTCGGCGGCGAGGCACTCGGCGACCAGCTGCTCCAGCAGCGAGCAGCGGCACTGCTCCTCGCTGTTCTTGGTGCCGTTGGTGAGCAGGTCTGCGCACTCGCAGATCTTCTCCAGGCAGATGCTGCGCCACTTGTCCAGGTTGAGCACTTTGCCGCATTGCGAGATTGGCTCTTTCCTGTGTGAACGGATAACTTATTAAATTATTGCGATTTTGTTTTTGTAAATGGCGGTAAGGTAAGCTATTCATCTGGGCAGGGCTATGTCAATAAAACAGTGTCTCACGAGATGATATCACACAGCTTCCACACCGGCTCCTGCTTCTGCGGAGGTATGTCATTGATCTAGAGCTATGTCAGTAAAATAGTGACGTCACACCACAGCTCTCACACCGCCTTCAGCTACTCTGGCGGTATGACCTTGATCTAGAGCTACGTAAAAAGTGACTCACGTGATGACGTCACACAGCTCCCACACCCGCTTCTGCTTCTCTGGCGGTATGACCTTCGTCCAAAGCTATAATGTGACTCACGTAAAAACATACCCTACTCCCACATCCGCTTCTCCGGGGGTATGACCTTGGTCTATAACTACGTCAATAAAAGAGTGACTCACGTGATGACGTCACACAGCTCCCACACCCGCTTCTGCTTCTCTGGCGGTATGACCTTGGTCCAGAACTATGTCAATAAAACAGTGACTCATGTGAAAACATACCCTACTCCCACATCCGCTTCTCCGGGGGTATGATCTTGGTCTATATTAATACTACTACGTCAATAAAAGAGTGACTCACGTGATGACGTCACACAGCTCCCACACCCGCTTCTGCTTCTCTGGCGGTATGACCTTGGTCCAGAACTATGTCAATAAAACAGTGACTCATGTGAAAACATACCCTACTCCCACATCCGCTTCTCCGGGGGTATGACCTTGGTCTATATTAATACTACTACGTCAATATAAGAGTGACTCACGTGATGACGTCACACAGCTCCCACACCCGCTTCTGCTTCTCCGGCGGTATGACCTTGGTGTGGCACGCGTTGGGCGGCAGGCCGGGCTTGGCCCACGCGCGCCCGAACTCGTCGATGCTGGTGGCCAACGCGCCATCAGGCAGCTGACGGTCGTTAGTGGCGTCGCCGTCGAAGGCGCCGCACAGACCGTCCACGAAGCCCATGTAGTTCTTGTATACCTGTTCATGAATTATAATACAAGTAATTTAAGCAAGAGCGTCAGTGGCGTCGGGGATAAGACGCGGCCTACCATATCGAAATGTCCGGAGTTCGATCGCCGGCTGGGTCATGTACCAATGGGTTTTTTCTCGAAACTTAAGTACATTTACTGACTGCTCTCAAACGGTGAAGGAAAACATCGTGAGGAAACCTGCATACGCCGAAGAAGAAATTCTTAGGCGCATGTGAAGTCCACCAACCCGCACTGGGCTAGCGTGGTGGACTACCCCCGTTGAGAGGGTAGGCCTAAGCCCAGCAGCGGGGACTATTAATAGGCTGTTGATGAATTTAAGCAACTGTTTCATATTGAAAGGTATTAAAAGACGAGTGCTAGTTTGAGACAAGAGTGTAACGCTACACATGGCGCTTTCCCACGTGCAATTCCGCGCGATTACGCGTGGTAAGACTGCGTGTTCCAAATTTCATACCTAACGATTAACCGAGCGAAGGTCCAAAGGTTAGGACATACGAAAAACATGACCACGTGTGATTTCGTCGATGCTAAGACTGCGTCATTGCGACGTAAGGATACCGTCTTTCTTTCGCGCACGCAATCACGCACGCTTCCGCAATCCCGCGCGATTACGATAGGCCCTGGCAGAATTACCAGCGTTGCAGCCACCGCCGGCTGCAATGCATGCTGAGTCAGAGCCCTTCCCCTGGCACGACACACAGGCACACGCACGGCTACTGCGCTCTCGCGGGCTCCCAACGTCTTCTAGGCAAGACAACAGTAGGAGTCCTATTGTGTCTCGTTGGGTGCCCGCGAAGCGTTCAGTTAATTTGAGCTCGTTTAAGTACCTTATGTCATCTTTTAATTGCTCGTGAGTTTGTGTTGTGTCAGTGAATAAATGTCTATCTATCTATCAACTAGAACAGCCCTCTAAACCTAAATTGTGGGTGTTGAACCCATATATATATATGTGAGGTCACTTGTGGTGCTGACAGAATAGCAGCGCCGCAGTACGCGCAGCGTGCTGCAGCATTATGCTGAGTCAGCGCCATTTTGTTGCTGCGACACATGCCTAACAAAATTCAAAATAATTGTTTTAGGACTTTTTTGTATGTTTATCTAGTTTGTCATGTATGTGTTGCAGTAAGAAATAAATGTTTTATCTATCTATCTATCATTACGCGTCCGTGTGAAGCCAAATAAATACTCACCCCGATCTTAATGTCCCCATCAGTGGTATAGAGCACAGTGAAGTTGTATTTCCTGGAGTTGATGGCGAGCCCGTTGCCGATCTGGTGGACATCGAAGCTGTTCTTCTGGAAGCATATCTTGCTGGTCTGCTCCACGGTGTACTCGTAGTTGTCGTACTCTATCATCAGGTTCGGCTTCACCAGGATCAGCTGGTCGTCCTGGTGAACTATGAGCTCGTTCACGCAGCCTTCCAGCCGGCACTTCTTGCGTACTGCGGGTCACAGGAACAGTGGAATTTTGTAAGATATTTATAGATAGGTATGTATTTTCTCTATTTTAAATATTTTTCTAGGTATTTAGGTGGTAATAACTTTTTTTTCTTAATACTTAATCAAATCTAATCGATAAAAAAAAGCGGAGTTTCCCTAACAAGCAACCATGCTGTCAAAATAAGGTTCCAAAACCTGTAAAACTTATATGATTAAGTAACTGAAATAAAAGTATTGTAATTTTTAATTAATTCTAAGATGTTTTTTTTTTCTCGTTGTAATTTTTAAATGTGCAAGAGTATTGAATTGAAATACTCAATTTGCTCAAATTGAGCCAATTTTCATTGTTGAAAATGTCCTCGGTAACTCACCGAGCACGGTCCAGGAGTCGAGTCGGTTCTCCCTGGCGAGGATGTGGAAGCACACGTCGTACTTGTACTCGGTGCCGTCGAACGTGTTGAACGTGCGCCCCGTCACGTTGCAGAACACCTGCCGCTCGGCCGGCGGCGCGCACACGTACCTGGCGAGCCAACACGGTACAGTCGACCGCACGCCAGCGGAAACACTTGACCTTGATCAGGCCAGAAAAGTTCTCGAGTGGCGACCACGTATCGGAAGACGCAGCGTAGGCAGACCTCCCACAAGTGAAGGTCGCGGGACCCGGCTGGATGAGGTTAGCGCAGGACTCGTCGTGGAGATCCCTGTGGGAGGCCTTTGTCCAGCAGTGGAGGTATACAGGCTGATATGATGATGATGATCAGGCCTAGCCTATTTGGGAGTTTCAATGATATGAGAGAGCGGTGTCGTCGTGGGGAAGATGCGGCCTGTCACGTAGTGAGGTCCGAGTTCGAACCCTGGCTGGGACATGGACCAATGGGTTTTCTAGTAACTGAAGTACATTCACTGACTACTCTCGATGGTGAAGGAAAACATCGTGAGGAAACCTGCATACGCCGAAAAAGAAATTATAAGGCGCATGTGAAGTCCACCAACCCGCACTGGACTAGCGTGGTGGACTATATTCTCGCCGTGAGTTTGGTTTAGGCTTAAGCGGTCCCTAGACGATCATGCGGCACGACATGCGTTACGTTTATGTGAATTATCATGCTGCATGATGGACTCTCATGCTTGCTATCAATCACTTAGTACAGTGAAGAGTACGCCCGATTGTCAATCAACGGCCAGCACGTAGTTTGCATGTCATTCGCGTCAATCACTACAATTAAACGGTCATGCATGAGTGACAGCACGTAACGCATGTCATGCAGCATGATTGTATAGGGACCGCTTTACAAATCACTTCGGACTCCAAAAACAGCGAGTTAACTTACTGGGGACACGTGTTGGGTTCCGTGGGCACGGCGTCCAGCTTGAGAGTGTAGTGCGGCGGGCAGGCGGGGGCGGAGCACTCGACGGGGGCGGGCGTGGAGCCCGGCCGGAACGGCGGCGGCAGGTTGGGGACGCACTTGAACTGCGCGCACTCCTTCACGGCGGCCGCCTCGGAGGACGCGTTCGCCGGCTTGTCCAGAGTGAACGGTTGGTTCGTTGGCGCTGGTTGCGGTACTGCAGGCAATTTGTCAAAAGTAGTTGATAGATAGATAGATAGGCATTTATTCACTGACACAACACAAACTCACAAACAATTATAAGATGACTTAAGGTACTTAAACTAGCTTAAATTAACTGAACGCTTCGCGGGCACCCAACGAGACACAATAGGACTCCTACGTTTTTTTATGTAAGTACCTAGGTATGTGCCGTTCTGTCAGTTAATAAATGTCTTCTATCTTCTTTCTTTCTTCTTTATTTTTTTATTATATTAGTATAGATATATACTACATGCACGCGCACGCACACACACATTCACACACACCCGCTGCGAGCGTGTCAAGAGAGTGATTAGACTGAGCGAAGCGGGGGGTATGTAGGAAGATCCTTGGGGAGGCCTTTGTCCAGCAGTGGACGTCTACAGGCTGATATGATGATGTAGAAAGAAGACCTTCGAAAATAAAGATAGCGAATGTTACTCAAAGCACAGAATAGGTAATACGTTGTCATGCTCAAAGGAGACTTCGGTTTTTTTTTTAAATGCGGCCATACCTCAGAAGATAGTCATCGCAGTTCTGACTGCGATGACTATCTTCTGATTATGAAGATGATATGAATGATGATAAGAAGTCTGATTTTTCCACGGCTCCAAGGGACTGCAGACCTGAGTATTTTATATTAATTTTAACTTGATACCTCCACGCGTTCCTGAGAAAATTGGTCTTGACCGACGGACAGACAGACGGACAACGGAGTGATCCTAAAGGGTTAGTTTTTTCCTCTTTTGAGGTACGTAACCCTAAAAATAAGAAAAACTGCATTCTCAGTATTTTTGGATATCAAAATCGGCAATCACTTACCATATCCCCCCTTAGTGCCTCCCCCTTTCGAGTAGCCCCCCTTCGTGCTGCCGCCCTTCGACCCCTTGTAGTATCTCGCGTAGGAGTTCCTGGGCCGCGGCGGGGGCAGGTCCGAGGTGGAGGAGCGGCGCGCCGAGGTCGCGGTAGTGTAGCGCACGAAGTAGCCGGCGGGGCATTCCACCTTCGGGCATTCCACGGCTGTTGAGGGGAAGCTGTTGTTACAAATGAGTAGTATAATACCAAAAGCGGCAATCTGTAATTGTTTTGTAATTGGCTCCCAAAAGTAACGCCGTAACGTAACGCAACGCCAAACCAATCCTCGGGCACTAGAAGATGTCCAATAAAACATTATGCAACACACCAAATATACCTTACGAAGTATGCCATTGTACTGTTTAGTAATAAGCAAATTACAGTACGGAAGTCGAAAAGAAATAGATGCAATGAAATGACACATTGCTATCATAAATGAAGCGTCAGTGGCGTCGGGGATAAGACGCGGCCTATCATATCGAAAGGTCCTACGGTCGATCCCCGGCTGGGCCATGTACATGTTTTTCTAGAAACTTAAGTACATTTACTGACTTCTCTCAATCGCTGAAGGAAAACATCGTGAGGAAACCTGCAAGTCCACCAACCCGCACTGGGCTAGCGTGGTGGACTATAGCCCGAACGCTCTCTTTAAGCGGCCTGAGCCCCAGCAGTGCGGCATAATAGGCTGTTGATTTCGATTTCTACGAATGTTTCATCTATCTATTATCATCACTAACGTTTAGCGGTCGGAGTGACGGCAGCTGCGGTGGTGGCGGTGACGCCGACCGTCGGCGCGACGGTGGTCACCACCGCCGGCTCCACGGTGGTGACCACCGCGGGGCGGCCGGTCGTCACGGCGCAGTCTCGCTCGTCGTCGGGGCAGTCCTGGAAGCCGTCGCACCACAGCTCCAGTTTGAGGCAAAGCTTGCTGGTGCGGCATATCTTGGTGCCGCTGGGGCACGGCTCGCACACGCAGTCGCAGTCCGGCGACGACAGTTTTGGGACGAGGGTCTGATGAAAAAAGCAGTTGTTTTGTCGACAATGGTGTTAGGCGTATCATAGACACACGCGGCCTGCGGTGGCGGCCTGTTGTCTTCCATCTATACGCAATGTATGTGAGACTTCAGACACGCGCGACATGCGTTTTCATGTTGGGGCTGCGGCCTGCGGTAGGCCGCCACCGTCTGGGATACGCCTTAAGGAGGCCTAAAAGAGATTGGCGTATACAGGATGGAAACGATAAGTGACCTCACTCGATTATTCCTAAACTAACCTATGTTTACGAATAAATAGTTTGAAGTTTGAAGCTCACCGATGCTTATGAAGAAAATTAAAAAGGTTGCATTTTTCATACACATTTTTTTGAATATTTTTATTATTATCGAATCCGAATTATGTTATATTTTGGGTCGTCCCGCGTGGTCCTACCATTATGTCCCACTGGTGGAACCACGAGGAAAATTTTGGCATACAATTTTTGGAAATAATATGAGATAAAGGATGCGCTCACCGGTGCGCAGATGCACTGCTTGATGGGCTTGCAGTCGGTGACTCCGCCCAGCTTGCACACGCACTCGTCGCAGTTGGAACCGCGGAAACTGGACCCCACCGCGTACCTGCACGTACATACCACACAACACTAAACAGGTGACACTAGAAAAAAAATGCGGCAAAACGACCATATCCTCTTCTATAATAATGTTTGGACAAATTTACACACGGCTGTTTAGTCCCAAACTAAGCCGAAGCTTGTAAATGGGTACTCAACAACTGATAAACATACATAAATACTTTTAAATACATACAAACACCCAGAATCCGAAAACCAACAGTTATGCTCATCCCACAAATGTTGGTCCCGGGTGGGAATCGAACCCACGACCTTTGGCGCAGTAGGCAAGGTCACTACCACTACGCCAAGAGGCCAGTCAGTCTATAGAAGTCTGATTTTTTCACGACTGCAAGGGACTGCAGACCTGCGTATTTGATATTAATTTTATTTTGATACCTCCACGCGTTCCTGAGAAAAATGGTCTTGACCGACGGACAGACGGACAACGGAGTGATTCTATAAGGGTTCCTTTTTAGAGTAGCGCTTTTTTTAGGAGTAGCGTCATCATCATCATATCAGCCGAAAGACGACCGGTCCCTCACTAACCTCATCCATCCGGGTCCCGCGACCTTCTCCAGATCGTAGGTCCACCTTGTGGGAGGCTACGCTGCGTCTTCCGGTACGCGGTCGCCACTCGAGAACTTTTCTGCGCCAACGGCCGTCAGTTCTACGAGCGATGTGATACGATGTATTGTAGACAGGTATGGTATGGTCGACTAGGCAAGCGTAGTGTGGGATGCCCCCCGGCTAGATGGAGCGACGACCTGCGTAGGGCGGCTGGCAGTGACTGGATGCGGAGAGCCGAAGATCAGAATCAGTGGCGCGCCTTGGGGGAGGCCTATATCCAGCAGTGGACTAGTGCAGGCTGATGATGATGGTATGGTCTCGAACTAGTAAATACTGACGCCATGTATGACTCGACGCAGGGGCACTGGTCGCGCGGCACGCAGTTCTCCCCGTCGAAGTAGCGCGCGCCGGGCGCGGTGCACGCGCACGCCTCGCCGCGCGCGCCCGGGCACAGTTCGCACGCCGCCTCCACCAGCGGGGTGCTGCCCGCGGGCACCGCTTGAGTGACGGCTGGTGGATTATCACTATTATTTACACTGTTTCCTTTTGCTCAGCTTTTAAGGGTCGTAGCGTGATGTTAAATAGTTTATCAACATCCTTAAGAATTGGGGTTTCAAATGCAAAAATAATTTCTCAAATCCCACTGGTATACTACCAGTATAGCGCATTCAAACATCAAATATGACTAAAACTATAAAATTTCAAGGATAATAGGTAAGAAGGGTGATCTAATGACTCACGGTAGGGCTCGAAACAGCCGATGGGCTCGACCCTCATCTCGATGCTGTCCTTCCACTTGAGCGGGAGCAGCTTCAGGTAGCGCGCGTGGATCGGCAGACGGAACTTGTTCACCACCACCGTGTCCTACACCACATTCATACAATTGTAGTTGAACAAGACATCAAGAAAACAAAACGAAAGTAAGAAGAAAGTATTTTGGTACTCAACGCATTTAAGCTAATCCTTTCAGTAACTCTAAGGTTGACTGGAAGAGATCCCCTAGTGGGATAAGTCCGCCTTTGTACTTAGTTTTATTCTTAACTGTCTGTATCTGTAAATTTTTAGTACAATAAAGTGTTTACATACATACAAAGTACGAGAAAAAAGGTTATAGACACATATTAAAATTCGGCAACCCTAAATTATTGCAGAGCAATATTCACCTTGTCGAAGTTCCCCGGGAATATCTTGTAGGCGCTGGTGTCGTCGACGACGGGGTTGAAGGTGACCAGGTCCGAGGAGTACATGACGTGGTATGACGTCACCCACCCGCCGGGGCCGCCCTTCGTCTTCACGCCGGTGATGTTGCGCGCCGCCGTGAAGTCGAACTGCGGTACAAACGTATGCACACTCAGGGGAACAGTTATAATTCTTAATTAGTTAGGCGTAGTACATCACTCAGTGCAGATTTTAATGAAATTATATGGATTTATAGTGTATGTACGCATACTTAAGGAAAAATCGAAAAATGATAAATAGAAAAATTAATTAGCAAGTAGGATTTGAGCTTGCCATCTGGCCATCCCAGGACACTACTCTTAGCAACCGAGCTATCGCCACAAATACGGAATGGCCAGTTTTTAATTTTATAAATTTACAAGAGGACTGCGCATAAGAACTCTATAGCAACTCCACTCACCATGACCCACTCCCCGGGCGTGCTGTAGACGGGCTTCCAGCCGCGCGCCCCGTCCAGGCGGAAGTGCGCGCGCAGCTCGTTGTTGGAGCTCACTTCTATGTTCTCTATGGGCAGGTCGGCCGCCAGCCCCAGCGGCTCCGTGCACTCAACGGGACTCGGCGTCGTTAACGCGCGAGCTGCGTGCCCGATACACGCCTTTAGTTTACAGTTAATATGGAATAGGTAGAAGCGCAATTCAGCATGTCAGACTGCATCAGATCGACCAGTTTTCATTTTTTTTTTCATTTATAACATTTCAAGCAATAGGGTGATCAAATGACTCACGGTAGGGCTTGAAACAGCCGATGGGCTCGGCCCTCATTTCGATGCTGTCCTTCCACTTGAGCGGGAGCAGCTTCAGGTAGCGCGCGTGGATCGGCAGACGGAACTTGTTCACCACCACAGTGTCCTACACCACATTCATGCAATTGTAGTTGAACAAGACATCAAGAAGAAAACAAAAAGAAAGTAAGAAGAAAGTAGAGAAAAAAGTTATAGACACATTAAGGCAACCCTAAATTATTCCAGAGCGATATTCACCTTATCGAAGTTCCCCGGGAATATCTTGTAGGCGCCGGTGTCGTCGACGACGGGGTTGAAGGTGGCCAGGTCCGAGGAGTACATGACGTGGTATGACGTCACCCACCCGCCGGGGCCGCCCTTCGTCTTAACGCCGGTGATCTTGCGCGCCGCCGTAAAGTCGAACTGCGGGACAAACATTGGACACTTAGGGGAACAGTTATAATTCTTAATTAGTTGGGCGTAGTACATCACTCAGTGCAGATTTTAATGAAATTATATGGATTCATAGTGTATGTACGCATACTTATGGAAAAATCGAAAAATGATAAATAGAAAAATTCATTAGCATGTAGGATTTGAGATTGCCATCTGGCCATTCCAGGACACTACTCTTAGCAACCGAGCTATCGCCACAAATACGGAATGGCCAGATTTTCATTTTATAATATTTCGAAATGACTTCGCATATGAACTATATAATAGCAACTCCACTCACCATGACCCACTCCCCGGGCGTGCTGTAGACGGGCTTCCAGCCGCGCTCGCCGTCCAGGCGGAAGTGCGCGCGCAGCTCGTTGTTGGAGCTCACTTCTATGTTCTCTATGGGCAGGTCGGCCGCCAGCCCCAGCGGCTCCGTGCACTCAACGGGCACCGGCTGAAATACCATAAATAACTTAAATCTACCCGACACCCAGAGCTCACATTGTCACTCAAAAAATTTTCCCATCCCATTTTTCCGATTATCCTAGGACATATATATGAATGGACTCACAGTGGCCGGTGCGACGGTGGTGGCCGGCTGATGGCAGCCGATAAGCTCGAACCGGACGGCGATCTCCTCGTGCCACGTGAGCGGCCGCACGCGCACCACCCGCGCCTCGATCGGGGGGGACAGTATCTGCTTCATCGGGGTGGTATGATCCACTGGCCCTCGGAACACCTGGGGTTAAGAAAACAACAATAGTTTGTGTTCAAGGGAAATATAAAAAGTCATAAAATAAAATCCAGTCCTCGGATAGTGCGTGAAGCTTTCAAATCAAGAAATTCAAAAATTTCAATGGGGAAGATGGTTTTAAATTCTCCTCGGCGTGAAATTCAGTGATCGATTAACTAAAATCTCGCCAAAAGGTTAATAAAAATTATTCATGTGTAAGACCAGCGAGTGATATAACAAGGTAAGATAAATTATTTCAAATCCGTTCCCTAACTCAAAATTCCCTAACACTTTACAGCCTCCTCTGTTATCTGGGTAACATTCTACCGCTCACCTTGGGTGAGCTCGTAGCTGGTGACGTACTGGTCTAACTGCGGGCTGCCCTGCACCAGTATCCCGTATATGGGCTCCCGGCGAGGAAACTCCACCTGGAGGTACTGGCTGGGGACTCAAAATTCTCCTTCTATCTTCCACATTTTGCGGCCTCCGTCTACCTAGGTATTACCTTCTACACTTTTGGCCTCCGTCTACCTTCTACACTTTGCGGCCTTCTACATTGCGGCCTCCTCTGTTATCTGGGCAGTATTGCACCGCGTACCTTGGGCTTCCCATCCGGCCCGTCGACGGTAGAGAACGTATGCCCGTCGTCGCCGTACATGAGCTCGTAGCTGGTGACGTACTGGTCGAACAGCGGGCTGCCCTGCACCAGGATCCCGTATATGGGCTCCCGGCGAGGAAACTCCACCTGGAGGTACTGGTTCGTGTCTTGGGTTGATGGGTTCCAACTGCCGGCTGCACGTTTAAAAGATTAGTTTTAGTAATTTTGTTCCCCGAAGGGTCGAACGAATTATCAGCCTGTAGACGTCCCCTGTTGGACAAAGACCTCCCCCAGGGATCTTCACGATGACTGGTAGCTAGATGATGCTTGATCGAAAATATATAGAGTATTTATAAGTAAATGGCATTGTAAATTCACCTGTAATATCAATAGGGTGGCCGTCCAGTATGGCGTACTGGGGCTCGAACAGTGCGCTGGCGACGGAGCTGGCGCTGAACGACGACTCGGGCAGGGGCTCGTCCCGCTCCCACAACAGGTTCGTGTAACTGATAACAACATTACATCATAGGTGTTTGCGGGAACGGCAAAATAACATAACATAAACATAACACAAACATGATACCAATATAACATAAAATAAACGAGACAAAATGTTGCCTGGAAGAAATGGCATAAAGCGTTAAGGTTACTCTTAAATTCGAAAATCGTAAAACCATTGTAAGACTTTGTATATATTTAACGATAAATTCAGGCCAGTCAGTTCAGAATACATGTTAATAAAATGACAATAGTAAAGGCTATGTAAAGTATCAACTTTATTTTTGTAATAATAAAGAAATTGAGTGTATTGTATTGTATTGTATTGTAAAAGCATCTCACCCGTCCGGCGAACACTCAGGCGGCGGCGTGGCGGTGCTCTTCACTATGAGCGGGGTGGTGACTGTACTCGGGGGCAGCGGGGTGGTGGTGGTGGCGGGCGGGGGGGTGCGCAGCGCCTCGGGCGAGATGAGGGGCAGGTGGGAGGAGCCGAGGCCGGGCACGATGACGGTGACGCACTCGCTCGCGTCGCAGTGGAGCTGGTTGTCGAGGCACTGGCACTTCACGCAGCCGTCGACCACCACGCCGCCCGGCTATCAACACAAAATAACTTCATTGTAACCAAAGAAGGCCTCCCACAAGGTGGACCGACGATCTGGTGAAGGTCGCGGGACCCGGCTGGATGAGGTTAGCGCAAGACCGGTCGTAGTGGAGATCCCTTTGTCTAGCAGTGGACGTCTACAGGCTGATATGATGATAATGAACCAAAGAAGGAACTTACAGTAGTCTCTTATAGTTCAAAGGAAAACTATTACATACAGACTCGTTTTCGGAAGTTAACGTTTATTATAACAGCACAGGCTTTTTGGTGAAGGAAATGATCGTGAGGAAACCTGCATACGTCAAAGATTAGACTTTATATACTGCCTGCAATAGTCCACTGCTTCACATAGGTCTCCCCAAGGCGTAGTCACGGTGTGGCATGGTTTATTGCAAGAATGACCGAATGAGTGACTGTTGACAGCTGTCTGAATGAATGGACAATGAATGAACCTAAAGACGATTGAAGCCACAACCAGGAAAGTAATAATAATAATGAATGAACCATAAACATTACACTTAAGTGCGTAAGAAAATGCGCAGTGTTACCTTGACGACCTTCCCGTCGGAGTAGCACGTGCAGTCCTTGGCGGGTACGCACGTCGTCTGGTCGCGCCACAGCGAGCCCGCCGCGCACTCCAGCTCGGCCACAGACTTGTCTACGCAGCCTTCTATGCACTTCTATACAAGAAAGTGAAAAGTGTTAATAGCTGGATTGAATGAATTAATGTAAGTGTAATCTCCAGAGGTCGGCGGGGGTGTGCTGTTTTTACGTCATTAATGTCATGTAGTTGTGTCTTGTAGATATTAATATGGATAAGATCCTTAAAGAAATATAACTAAAAGAAGACATAACTGAATTTTTATTATTATTGTAAATTTTCTGTGCTATTGTAATAATTAACTATATATTTTTCTATATTTTCAATTTTAATGAGTTTCGCCTTGAGTTTAATATCATTAATCACATTCCGTAGGTTCTAACAAAATTCATTTATTTTGATGGCGACGTAAAGCTCGTAGCAGAAAGGCAGACTAAATAAAATCAATTCTTTAGTTTATTATAATTGCACATGGGGCATTTATCATTGAATGATAAGGTATGTCCATGTTCTGCAAAAACTGAAAACAGCACACCCCCGCCGACCTCTGGTAATCTCCGTTGGTTCGGACATGTTGAGCGAATGAGTGGTGAACGAATGACGACATAAATGTATCCGGCGAATGTGATTGGTGATAGGAGCCGGGGACGAGCTCAACTGACATGCGAGGATCAGATAGAGCGGGTGCACAGACGGACACGTGATGAACGAATGAGCGTTCCCGCGGCGAGCACGTGCGAAGAAACGTTCATTCGTTCATCACTCATTGCCTCAACATGTCCGAACCAAGCTGTTGGAATACATACATAGGCATCATTCATCATTATAGATATTAAATTTTCCCAATATTTAGAAAACTATTAGGACTACATACGGTTGCGAACCATAGTGGTACAGTCGATCGCACGTCAGTGGAAACACTTAGACCTTGAGCTGGCCTAGCTATAGGGAGTTTCAATACTATGACAGACCAGTTTATACTGGTTTGTTTCCACTGACGTGCGGTCGACCGTACCAAATAAAGAGAAAAATGATTCTGATTTTAAATGTTATTAAGAAAAAAAACGTTTTCCTAATTTCTTATTAATTTCTTTCACTTGTATTCAAATCAAATCACTATGGTTTGCAACCCGTCGAAAGATAAGTGTATCCTGTACATAGACTATGTAAAAGTTTTTTTTTTTATTATTATTAGAATACCTCGCCGCCGACAACGCATTTGCCCTTGTCTTGCAGCGACTTCTTGAAGTGGTCGCACAGCTTGTCACACGGGTATGCGCACTCGGCGTACACTTGGCCCGGCGCGCAGCGGCCGGGCGTGGTCGGCGCCGGCGTCGTAGTCGTAGGCACAGTCACTGGATATATACATTTTTTTACAATTTTATATTAATTAATTTTTAATAAATTTTGTAAAAAAAATTAATTAAAAACAACTTGATTATGCTTACTATTTACTGAGGAGGGTGGTGGGACCATGGAGCAGAAACAAAGGGCGAGATGAGAGATAGCGTTTATTTAGCAATAGCTATGGAAATAATCTGTACTAATATAATAAAACTGAAGAATTTGTATTTTTGTCTCTAGAGCTACCAGTCAGATTTGATTTTTTTTTGCTTTTGATAGGAATTTTCTCTCCATTCTCTCTCCTCTCTCTCTCATCTCCTATAACCTAATTCCTGTGACCCATTGGTATTTCGATATGATAGGCCGCGCCTTATCCCCGACGCCACTGACGCTGTATGTAGGTAAGGCATCTTCAATTATTTGTCATAATTACCGGTAGTAGTGGCGCCGCACTCGGGTCGTATCGCCATCACTGCAGCCGGCCAGTCGCACACCATGGCCGTGGGGTTGTACATGAGGCCTTCCGCGCAGGACTTCAGCACCGCGTGGGGTCTCCCAGGAGACATCAGGTCGGGCGTGCACTCGTAGAACTGGCTGCAGTCTGTCGGGTGCGGGTAGTTCGGGTGCGCAGAGTTGAGGCATTGGAATGGTTCTGACATTAGAAAAAGAAGGCTCAGTGATTGCAGTTACGTAATATAGTATTGTACATACATACACACATTATCTACTAGAAACATACACCCCCCCTCATCTCACTGGCACAACACCTGCACCTCTAAGCCTAAAAGGAACGTACACCCCTCGTCGCACTGGCACATCACCCGCATCTCTAAGTCTACAAGGAACATAACCCCCTCCTCTCACTGGCACAACACCCGCATCTCTAAGTCTACTAAAAACATACACCCCCCTTCATCTCACTGGCACAACACCCGCATCTCTAAGCCTACAAGGAACGTACACCCCTCGTCGCACTGGCACAACACCCGCATCTCTAAGCCTACAAGGAACGTACACCCCTCGTCTCACTGGCACAACACCCGCATCTCTAAACCTACAAGGAACGTACACCCCTTGTCGCACTGGCATATCACCCGCATCTCTAAGCCTACAAGGAACGTACACCCCTCGTCGCAGTGGCACAACACCCGCATCTCTAAGCCTACAAGGAATGTACACCCCTTGTGCACTGGCACAACACCCGCCTCTCTAAGTCTACAAGGAACATACCCACCTCCTTCAACTGGCACAACAGCCGCATCTCTAAGCCTACAAGGAACGTACACCCCTCGTCTCACTGGCACAACACCCGCATCTCTAAGCCTACAAGGAACGTACACCCCTCGTCTAACTGGCACACCGCATCTCTAAGCCTTTAAGGAACGTATACCCCTCGTCTCACTGGCACAACACCCGCATCTCTAAGCCTACAAGGAACGTACACCCCTCGTCTAACTGGCACACCGCATCTCTAAGCCTATAAGGAACGTATACCCCTCGTCTCACTGGCACAACACCCGCATCTCTAAGCCTACAAGGAACGTACACCCCTCGTCGCACTGGCACACACCCGCATCTCTAAGTCTACAAGGAACATACCCACCTCCTCCCACTGGCACAACACCCGCATCTTTAAGTCTACAAGGAACATACTCCCCTCTTGCCACTGGCTCAACACCCGCATCTCTAAGTCTACAAGGAACATAACCCCCTCCTCTCACTGGCACAGAGCCCGCATCTCTAAGTCTACAAGGAACATAACCCCCTCCTCTCACTGGCACAGAGCCCGCATCTCTAAGTCTACAAGGAACCTACCCCCTTCGTCGCACTGGCACAACACGCGTATCTCGAAGTCAGGGCACAGGCCGCCGGTCTCGCGGCACACTAGCCCGCGCTCCAGGCTGCACTCGGCGTCGAGCCCCGTCTCCTTGGCGCTCTTGTGGCCCACAGTCGTGCGGCATTCGATCTCTTTGATCATCTCGGGCTTGCACGCCGGCGAGCCGATCGGCTGGAAAACACATTTTTCGCATTAAAATTTCGGTGCGGTTTCGATTTTAACCACCCCAGAATACGCGAGATAATTCCGAATGTCTGGGCAAACTTATCTCAAAAAGAAAACCGAGTACGAAATGAAATTTCACACAACATTTCGTCACGACCTGGGAATCATTTCGCGCCGGGGTCCAGAAAATTCAGTTTTCGTAACTGATTTCGAGTATGAAATGGAACTTTTAACTCAAGGTAGTAGAAAATTATTTCAGTATACCAGCTCGTTGATCTTCGGCAGCGGCTCGATGTCGACGGACTCGCCGCTGGGCCCGGTGTCGGGCGGCCCCCTGTTCAGCCACTCGGTCCAGCCCGCGACGCACTTCAGCGCCTCATCGTGAGGCCTCTCGGGGCTTCTACCTTCGGCGGGCTGAACAAACACACCAGTTTATATAGTATATTAATGCTTGCTAAACATTCCAATCATCATGTAAAACTATTCCCAATTCCAATTCGAGAGGATTAACACCTAAAAAAATTTACGTGTACAAATGTGCCCTGTGTCATGCAATGACATATTTTGACTTTCGATAAGTAGAGCTCAGCTGTTCACAGACGGATAGACACAGACTATAAGGGTTCCTTTTCATTATCGTTTTGTATGGAACTCTAAAAAGGACAAGTCTTCACTACAATCATGATGAGCAAGTATGTTCCACGCACCATAAGCGGTCCCTAAACGATCACGCGGCATGACCACGCATTACGTGAATTATCATGCTGCATGATGGACCCTCATGCTTGCTATCACTCACTTAGTACAGAGAAGCAACGGCCAACACGTAGTTTGCATGTCATGCACGTTATTCACTACAGCTGGACGATCATGCACGAGTGACAGCACGTAATGCATGTCATGCAGCATGATCGTGTAGGGATCACTTTAACGGTTCCTTTTACCATCATGGATACTTAACCCTATACATAACCGCTATCGGAGCGAAGACACACGTGAAGCGCTAGAATCGTTTCACAGCGACCCGGACAGTTCCGCACGGACCACGCTTCGGGTCGTCCGTCCCGTAGAGCTGTGAATCCAGCCTAAATGCGCATGTCAACTGACCTGTGTAGTGCACGGCTGTCCGGTGCACACCTTGTGTCTCTTGGAGCACCGGCACGTGTGGCAGGCGTCCTCTTCCACCGCCTCGCCCTCCAGCACCTCCCTCCCGTCCGGCAGCACCATGCACACCGGCCGGCACCGGGCGCGCGGCACGCACTCCCTCATCGTGCCGTTCGTGTACACTGAGCCTTCCGCGCACGACTCCTTCGGCTTGCAGCCTGGAATCAGAAAAAAAATCAATAATAATAAATAAAATTTGAGCCTCACAAGAAGGCTCAGAGGGCAATGGAGAGAGCTATGCTCGGAGTTTCCCTGCGAGATCGAATCAGAAATGAGGAGATCCGCAGGAGAACCAAGGTCACCGACATAGGTCGAAGAATTGCAAAGCTGAAGTAGCAGTGGGCTGGGCACATCGCCCGCAGAACCGACGGCCGTTGGGGCAGAAAAGTTCTCGAGTGGCGACCACGTATCGGAAGACGCAGTGTAGGCAGGCCTCCCACAAGGTGGACCTACGATCTGGTGAAAGTCGCGGGACCCAGCTGGATGAGGTTGGCGCAGGACCGGTCGTCGTGGAGATCCTTGGGGGAGGCCTTTGTCCAGCAGTGGACGTCTACAGGCTGATATGATGATGATGAAATAAAATTTCATTCACAAAAAGCCTAATACATCAAAAATCCAGCATAATTAAAGAACTAGTATCAGATAAGACTGAGTCTTACATAAAATGGTGATCCTGATCTCAAAAGAAAATTCTATGTGTAATGACCTAATGAGGTCAGGGTTCCTCCGTGCCGCTGTTCTACAGCCTAAATAGGTTAAGGACAATCAAATCAACAGCATATGAATATGTCCCCACTGTTGGGACTCAGGCCTACCCTCTTAACGAGGGCGTACGGGCTATAGTCCACCACGAAGCGCAGTGCGGGTTGGTGGACTTCAAATGCGCCTAAGAATTCTTCATCGGCGTATGCAGGTTTCCTTCCTCATGTTGTTTTCCTTCACCGTTCGAGAGCAGTCAGTAAATGTACATAAGTCTCGAGAAAAACCCATTGGGGGTAGAACTCTGACCTCTCTACATGATAGGCCGCTTTTGCCTCACCACGCCACCGAGCTCTCAATAACAGTAACTTTCACTTAGAGCTTCCAAAAGCTCTGTCAGGCCGGCCACCTACAGTCGGAATACCGCTTCGAAATTTCGAAGATTCGAGAGTGGATGCCCCTCCCACAGGTGGACCGACGACCTGAAGAAGGTTGCCGGTAGCGGCTGGATGCGGAGGGCGGAGGATAGGGTGGTGGCGTTCATTGGGTTAGGCCTATGTCCAGCAGTGGACGTTACAGGACTGATATGGTGCTAATGATGACGGTTTCGCCGGTAGTGCTGGCACTACCTTCGACGCAGGTGTCGTGCTGGCACACGGCCGATATGTCGGCGTAGTCCAGCGTGTTGTCGCACGTCTCCGGCGGGCACGCGGACACGCACTCGTTGTAGTTGGAGCACTGCTCGTCGCACTGCATCGCTGGTGGCAAGACATACACGGTACGGTCACACCGCACAACTTTGTCACTCACTCAGTAATCGGCTTGATAAGTTTTGACAGGAAAAACGAGTTATTTTACTTACAACTTAGAGAGGTATAGAACTTATAGCGTTTTTTTTAATGAACATTCATTTGCTGTTTAATTTCCTCGCAATCGAAGTGAAAAGTAGGTAACAAGAAACAATTTGGAAAATCCGGTAGAGTAGTTAAGCGCTTTTATTTAACTATCCCGCACAATATCCACTTTAATAGGCACTTGTTGCTTATAAAACTAGCACAGTTAAACACCAAAACCTACAACATACATTTTTTGGAAAACTAAAAAAAAAACAACCATCTCTGTCAAAATTCCGCCATAAGCCGCAGAGTAATAACATCAGTTCAATAGACAATATTCAACTGCAGCTGATGCTTACGACAGTTGTCCTGCGTCCTCCACTTGAAGGTGACCCCCCTGGCGGCGCAGGCGTGCGCGTACGCCGCGAGCGCCGTGCACGCGCACTGGCAGTCCGCGCCCGCGTCGCACGCGCACGCGTCGCGCTCGCAGCGCTCCACGAACCCGCCGGGCGGGACCTCCGCGTGGCACAGCGTGAACGGGTGCCGCTTCAGCGCGCCGCACGCGCTCGTCGCCCACTCCTTACGCTCGGGACGTTGCTGGCAGTGGTCCTGTGACGTTGACAACCATTTAAATAACTACACAATCCGGGGATATTTCTTATTCATCATCATCATCATATCAGCCTGTAGACGTCCACTGCTGGACAAAGGCCTCCCCCAAGGATCTCCACGACGACCGGTCCTGCGCTAACCTCATCCAGCTGGGTCCCGCGGCGACCTTCACCATATTTCTTATTGCTGGCAACACTTTGTTCCGCCACTCACTTCAGTTCGGTGAGTCGCCAACAAATAAAGCAGAAAAATTATCGAAATCCCGTGTCAATGTTGGTACAATGTATCTGAAATGTACTTGGATTTTAAAATTCCAACCCTAAAGGGATGAAAAGGGATGTTAAAGTTTGTATGGGATCAACAATTTATAGATGAAATTTACATGCCGCGGGCATCAGTTAGTAAGTAACATATATGATACATTTGAATGCGAACGAAGTCGCGGGGAATAAGCTAGTAAAATATAAAACAATGCTTACGGCGACCGGCTGCGGCTTGGGGCACGTGGGCTTCAGCTTCCAGGAGTCTGCGAATATGATGGCGGAGGACTCGGGGACTCCGCCCCCGGGCGTCTGGAAGTCGTCGCGCATGTCCCCATTGAAATTTCCGCACAGACCTTTCACCTGTGTATAGGAGGGACACAATTGTTAAACATGTTTAGTTTGAAGTCCAAAACCATGAGATAGAAAAATATGCTCTAGGGAATCATGTCGTCGATTTTAGAGATAAGAAAAACTGCATTCATAGATTAAAAAAAACTCATACACTACACTATTCGGGAATCGAACCCGGACATTAACAAAAAAATTATAACTTAATGTAATTATTATGGATATCGATTGTGTAGGTTGTAAGGAATCAATGTTGCCATGAAACCATATATCTAAAATTAATAGAATGTGTTGTAAGTGGTGAAAATGTAGTACAATTTTTATAAAAGTGGGTAGTCAAAGTCAAAATTCGTTTATTCAAAATCGGAATACAATATTACCTTTTTGATCTATTCTGTCTACAAACTAAAACTACTCTGTTTCCACGTGTACGTCGCCGAAGGGAAGAAACAGCAACAAACCCTAACAAACCCAACAGCAGAGGTCCCTGCTTTCATACATATAGCTTGTTCATTACAATATTTTTATCTTTGTTGAGCCATCAGGCACTCCATGGAATTTTATCATGAAGTCGTGTCCCCAGCTTACCCTGCCGTGCCACATGGGCTCCACCCGGACGTAGACCCTCATGCCGCGGTCCCACTGCACGCTCACGCCTTGGGACGGCACGTCCAGGTACACGAACGCGCCTGCGATGCGAAGCTTGATCCTGTTCAAAATGGGATTTAAAAAGAACAGATAAATGCTGGACTGGAAGGCTCCGTACAAACTTAACTTTGCAGTAGAAAAACATGTCCTCCCATACATTGGTTAATATCACGGTTGATGATCCAACTGCAAATATAAGTTTGTAATCGTATTTCTTAGCACACTTTTCCCTCTATGAAAACTTGAAAAATTCTGTTACCTTTTTAATTTGGAGAGGTCTGGCAGAGGCATGTCTTTCGTCAGCGAGACGACCTCCTCGTTGCTGCCGCTGCCCACCTTGAGGGTGAGGGACTTGGAGCAGGTGGCGCCGGTGGTGCCGCACGGCACATTCTGCAAGCAAGCAAGCATCGCAGCCGTGTACAGACGAAAATGAGAAATGTACGAATGGGCTACCTCTGTTACGTTAGTTCCTTGCTCTGAGATTACTGGCGTTAAGAAAATATACAAAACTATGCAGATGAATTCTAAAAATATTATTAAAATGGGATTAGGAATTTAGTTAATGGTAAACGGGGATGGAAGTTATGGTAGGAAGAAAATAATTGAGCGAGATAAAATGTGAATAGGAAATAATAATAAAGAAAAGGGGAAAAATTGGGGAATGGAAATAGAAATTAGACGTACAAATTTATTTTATAAAAAAAGAGGCATACTCGATATATTATTAACACTTCACCTCAACACTGGCGCCTAGATACAAATGAAAGACAGATAATTTTCAAATTTTTTAAAAAAAAGAGAATATTCTAATTTATATTTCATTTCACAACAGTGACAATCGTCCCTATAATTAATTATCTGTCATTTATTTGTATGGGACCTCCAGTGAAATGAAATGAAAATTAGAATATTCTCTTTTTGACGTCAATTCTATCTAAAACTACTCTGTCTCCACCTGTAGTGTTAGAGGTACCTGTATCTCCACGTCGAACCCGTCCCTGGCATCCACCACGCCCTTGGCTAGCAGGTAGGTGCACACGCCCTCGAAGTCGTACTCCGCGCCGTCAAACGTGCCCACGTGCGAGTCGCCCCACGCCGCGCACGTGCCCGCGCACCGCCGCGCCGAGCACGACCAGTTGCCGCTCTTGCATTCACTAACATTTACACGTTTATATAATTGGATAAATTTATACACGGCTGTTTAGTCCCAAACTAAGCCGAAGCTTGTAAATGGGTACTCAACAACTAATCATCATCAACAGCCTATTAATGTCCCCACTGCTGGGGCTCAGGCCTACCCTCTCCACGAGGGCGTTCGGGCTATAGTCCACCACGCTGGCCCAGTGCGGGTTGGTGGACTTCACATGCTTCCTTCACCGTTTGAGAGCAGTCAGTAAATGTACTTAAGTTTCCAGAAAAAACCCATTGGTACATGGCCCAGCTGGGGATCGAACTCCGGACCTTTCGATATGATAGGCCGCGTCTTATCCCCTACGCCACTGACGCTCAACAACTGATGAACATTCATAAATACTTAAATACATACAAACACCCAGAATCCGAAAACCAACAGATATGCTCTTCACACAAATATTGGTCCCGGGTGGGAATCGAACGCACAAACCCTGGCGCAGTAGGCAGGGTCGCTACCAACTACGCCAACAGGCCAGTCGTCCTGATGCACAAGTTCAAGGTCGCTCGGCGAGCTATGGAGAGGGCTCAGAGTTTCTTTGAAGGATATGATCCGCAATGAGGAGATCCGACGGAGACCTAAGGCTACCGACATAGCCGAAACTAAGCTAACAAGCCAGTCAATGACTGTCTTAGACTGATGATGAAGTCTTAACCCTGAGCCACTCACCACTGGTTGCACTCCTCCTGCATGGTATGGCCGTCGGGGTAGCTGCGGCCGCCGTGGTGGCACGGGCACTGCGCCGCCGGCACGCACTGCTTGGACGCCGAGTCCAGCACGTAGCCCTTGCGGCACTGGCACCCGGGACGGCACTCCGTCGTGGTCGTCGTCGGCGGAAGGTGCATGTTCTGTTAGAGAACAAGAGAAGTCGTGCTAGTTTTTTTTCTTAGGACTGCCATACTTGCTAATACATACATGTGTGATAGAAAAATCATAGTGCTACCTAACAGGACAAATTACAACAACACAAAACTAAACAACACAATAGAATAAACAGATGCCATTAATAAGTTTTCACATATAGAAACATGCATTTACTAAAGAAGTGACTGGATAGTTTTTAGAAAATTTGTGACTTGTAAATGAATTATATACATGTGAAATATAAAATCTAAATTGAACTAACAAAATCTATTTTTTTTTCGTGTTCATCATCATCATGTTTTAGTGGAGTGTGTGCGGAACGAAGCTTTGAGAGGCCAAATCTATAATAACCAGATTTTTAGCGATGTGGGAGGTTGTAATAGCATCCTGGCATTACTCTCATCTGAAGAGGCCAGGATGCTATACAAACTTGTAAAATTTATCTTAGCTACTAGGAGGTAAAGTCGAGGTATGATTTGTTCCAATAAGGGTGACATGGTCATTATGGTAAGACCAAACCCTTTCTAAATAAATGATTTAAAAAAAAAAAGTTTCTTTCGTGAATTCGATGATTTTTCGTTCAAATCCGACAAGACGTTTATTGATGTTAGAGCAAGTTTTACTGAGCTGCGCCTGCGCGGCACCTCTTTTTCAGTGCCCATCTATGACGTCATGTCAAGGGGTGGAGGGAGGGCCAAGCATAGATCTTTGTGTTGTCGCCGAAGGATATAAACATATAAACAACGATATAAACATGAATCAAAAAAATTTGCCACTCCCATATGGATCAGTAATAAAAGCATTCTATGGGTGTCAAAATCGTGTCAATGTATGACAATACTTATACTCACTCACACATTCTCATTTTCAAACTCAATATAAATTTGTACTAGCAACCTCCTCCCGCTACTCCGCTTCCTTTGTCCGCACCCCCCCTGTAAGTGGCACCATCCGTTCCCATAGTCAATATGCAAGTCGCGATCTCCACAGGGAGCGCGCGCGCCACCAAAGAGATTCGAAACTTCTTGGATATAACTAACATTTTTTAAACTTTTAAACTTCAGGAGTATGAAGCTTTCAAAAGTACATGGATTTTACGTGGCACTTTTTCCGGAATGCCCGCCGGAAGTTGTGAGTAAAGGCGTTTAGCACGTCGCTACAAGGTTACCTTGCAAGTGAGCGGTTCGGCGACCTCGCAGGTGGTGAACTCCATGTGGTGGGTGGCGCTGCAGTTGCTCTTCAAGTCCTCGGCCGGCGGGTACTTCTGGATGTCCGTCGCGGTAGCCGGCGCGCAGTCCCACCGCGCGCCCACGCACGTGCTGCGAGAATAGACACAGGAGTTTATCCGTCCTTTTCCTTCATCATCATAATATCAGCCTGTAGACGTCCACTGCTGGAAAAGGCCTCTACCAGGAATCTCCACAACGACCAGTCCTGCGCTAACCTCATCCAGCCGGGTCCCGCGACCTTCACCAGATCGTCGGTCCACCATGTGAGAGGCTTGCCTACGGTGTGTATTCCGATATGTGGTCGCCACTCGAGGACCTTTCTGCCCCAATGGCCGTCAGTTTTGTCCTTACGTAGTATAAAACAAAGTCGCTTCCCGCTGTCTGTACGCTTAGATCTTTTAAACTACGCAACGGATTTTGATGCGGTTTTCACTATCATTCACATAATTTCTTCCGGATGGTTTATAGGTACTTATCCTATGCGGGCGAAGCCGCTGGCAATAGCTAGTTCAGTATAAAATAGAGTAGGTAGAGCGTCAGTGGCGTCGTGGGAAAGATGCGGCCTGTCAAGTCGAGAGGTCCAAATTCGATCCCCGACGGGTCATGTAATAATGGTTTTTTCTGGAAACTCAACTACATTTGCTGACTGTTCGCAAACGGTAAAGGAAAACATCGTGAGGAAACCTGCATACGCCGAAGAAGAAATTCTTAGGCGCATGTGAAGTCCACCAACCCGCACTGGGCTAGCGTGGTGGACTAGTCCATACGCTCTGGATGAGAGGGTAGGTAGCAATGTCGTATTCCTGCCACCGCAAATCCGATCTATAGTCACCACTCTGTTGACGAGTACCACGCTGGCCGCACTTACCACAGCTCTCTCTCCAGCCTGCCGGGCCGGACCTCCTTGTACCCGGCGTCGAACTGCATACCCTTGTGAAAGCAGGGGCACCGCCCTATCGGCACGCACACGCTGTTAGAGTCCAGCACCTGTTCCAATTATACATTTTTAATGTAAGTTTTGGCTTGGTTACTAGACATTTAAGTCATATATTATTTTTACTAATATAATAAAGATAACATAAAATTAAAATATTCTGTAACTAGCTGTAGATTTGAGAACGAATAAATAAAATCAAAAATATATAAAAAAAATTAAAAGTTTGTCTGTTAGTTTGTTTGAACGCAATATTCTCTGGTCGGATTTGAAAAATTCTTATTGCATTTGACAGCCCAATTCTTGCGGAAGGTTATATAGGCAACAAAGACTCTTAGCAACCGAGCAAAAAGAAAAATGTCAGGATAACTACTGAAATGACGTTACCTGTCCCGGCGGGCACGCACAGCCCTCGACGCAGCACGGCTTGCACGCGCCCGCGCCCGCCACCGCCACGTCCGTGCACGTGCGCAGGCAGCTGTCCGCGCACACCGTGTACTCCTGCCCGCCGCTGCACGATAGTTCTACAAACAGAAGCAAATAAAATGACAAATAAAAAACAATAAACTGATCCTTGTATCGAAAAAGTTTTTATGACATACCCACAATATTTCAAAAAACCTATTCAATAAACCGTTATTCGTTCCTCGTGGTCCCACCATTATGTCCCACTGGTGGGACCACGAGGAACTACATTTCTTCGTGGTCCCAGTCAGTAGTGGGTGGGTCCACGAGGGATACGATTTGCCGTTTCTCGTTAACCCACTGACGAAATTACCAAGAAGGTACCACCATACACGAGGAGGTCGCCTACCTCCTCGTGTATGGTACAGTCGACCGCATGTTAGTGGATACACTTTGACCTTGAGCTGGCCTAGCCTATTAAGGAGTCTTAATACTATGAGAGACCAGTTTATACTGGTTTTGTTTCCATTGTTGTGCGGTCGACCGTACTTTAAAAAATCCCCCCACTTTACAGAGGTGAATTACCCTAAAAATATACGTCACGTGGCACTGTGAGCTAGATATACTGACCGCACTCCTTCACGTTGTAACGCCACTGGACCTTGACTCCGCTCTTGGCGCACGCCATGGCGTAGTCGCCCACTATTGGGCACAGGCAGCGCGCCACGTCGCCGGCGCACGCGCACATGTCGTACACGCACGACTCGTAGTACGGCTCCACGTCCACGTGCCAGTGGCACTCTGCGAACAGTTGGCATGAGGTCGTTGGTTCAAACATTGGCCCGCACCAGTTTTTCGGAACTAGGTGCGGTGTATTACGGTAGTACCACTGGCTAGAGATGAAAACATTGTAAGGAAACCTGCATTCGCCAGAATTTCTATTCTAAGTGCCTCTGAAGTCCAACAAAAAACGGTTCGGTGGACAGGGGTTTGCCACAACAAGATAAGTTTACATAGGGTTCTGATCACTATCAGCTGCTCGACAAACCTACAAATTGTCATTCGCTTTAGAGATGTAGTTTTCCTGACCTTGCCTTGTAAACTTCTAACCTTTTCTTTACGAGGCTTTATGTTATTTTAATTTCTTAGGAAAACCTACAGTTAACAAATACAACATACAAAAGTTAAATTAAAAACAGTCAAAACAGATAACCAACTAAAGGTTTCCACTGATACAGTTAAATATAAATAATCTGTGTAATAGTATGGCCTATGTAGATGTATTTTTAGGGTAAGTTTACAGGTAGTTCATACCCTTACTTTTCTATCAAATTTTCGTGCTAAACGCATAATCCTTTCAGTTATTCTAAGGTTGACTGGAAGAGATCCCTTAGTGGGATAAGTCCGCGTTTGTACAAAACTCTATTCTTAACTGTCTGTTTTTGTAAATTTTTGGTACAATAAAGTGTTTACATACATACATACAGTTTGGAACATTCGTGTCCATGCCAGCCTTATAGGGAAACACATATATTTTTGAGGACCATATATTACTCGTGCTTCATCTGAAATTGGTCATTCACCATCTCACCTTCGAACAGCTTACTTCCGAGCTTGGGATATTCACCATCTCACCTTCGAACAGCTTATTTCCGAGCTTGGAACATTCACCATCTCGCCTTCGAACAGCTTACTTCCGAGCTTGGGGCATTCACCATCTCACCTTCGAACAGCTTACTTCCGAGCTTGGAACATTCACCATCTCACCTTCGAACAGCTTACTCTTGAGCCTGGCGCAGTACTTGTCGGCGGCTTCTTTGTTCTGCACGTTGAGCTTGCACGGGTGCTCGGGCTCGTCGGCGGCGACGTCGTCGCAGCGCTCGCGCGTCTTCCACTTGTTGGCGAACGCGTGCGCGGACTGCTCCACGTCGCCCTCGGGCGTCAGGAAGTCGTCCTTCTGGTTCAGGTTGAACGTTCCGCACAGGCCCTGGGGCACATTTGTATAAGGTGAGTTCATGGTACTGTAGTCAGCTAAACAAACTGTCCTACTAATATTATAAATGCGAAAGTTTGTGAGGATGTGAGGATGTTTGGATGTTTGTTACTCTTTCACGCAAAAACTACCAAACTGATTATGGTGAAACTTGGTACAGTGATAGCTTATACCTACTAATATTATAAAAGCGAAAGTTTGTAAGGATGTGAAGATGTTTGGATGTTTGTTACTCTTTCACGCAAAAACTACCGAACAGATTTTGACTTTCTACGTGGGCGAAGCCGCGGGAAAAAGCTAGTACTTAATAACAGAAAAGGGGCGCTATTATTTAAAATATATATAATATCATTTATTTTATATGTATGTATATTATTATATGGCAGGACGGGCTATATACAGATAACACCCTAGAAAGTTAAAGCATTTGGCGATAGTTGAAACAAATAAATAAATTATTAAAAGCGTAAGTAGGTACCTTAGTTTTGCCTTGGAATTCTGGTGGTACGTCCACGAACACTCTGGTGTTGCCATCCCACCATATGTCCACTTTGTTGGGCAGTTGCACTGTCAAAAAAAACATAAATTTTAACCAAAGTCACAAAACTGAAAAATGGCTACAATCAGATGTTTGTTATCTAATAGCGGCTGAACTGATATTCTGGAGTAACAATATACAGATGACTTTTTGAATGTAATATACGATGATTGTTTTCGACCCTAAACATAATAATATAATAATAATAATAATTTATTGAACACACAAGAGTAGAAAAAGATACAAAAGTTGGACTTAGCTTATTAACATAGGTTAACGTCAGGCTGATTATAAGGTAATGGTTAAAGGCTAAGAGTATGGTAACAATGTGTTTGATGAGAACACCACGGTGGTTATCATGTTGGGGAGCCACAAAAACGTCACCCAAGCGGACATAAATAGGACTATAGAAATATTGATAGAGATTAAGAACAAAACTAGATGTAAATTCATAAATTGCGCATTTCCCTATTGTTGTAACTTGTCACAGGCGCACAATAATCGCATATTTAAAATGAATTTACACTTATATAACGCACTATGCATGTATAATGACACTATATTGTACTTTGATACAAATAAGTGTATTGACAAATTCACTTTGACTGAAAGCAATATGTATTTATCAATGACATATAAAAGACAATTAGCTACTTTAGTAGCATATAATTTACAACATTTTATGACGAATGTTAGTAGTAATACTAATAAGCTTATACATTTTTTAGAGTAGATACCACGACAATAGAAAATTCCGCAAATGATGGTTTATCAGTGTTAAACCAGAGGCAGGGATTGTCTAGCTCAGTTATGACAAAAGGAAAGCCCAATTTTACTCAATCATTACATCAAAACATTCAGGGCTTTTCTGACACCAAAGTATTAGTACAAAGTATTAGGACAAAGGAGAAGCCAAAGGGACTTAAAATTATTCACCAAAATATACAGAGCTTCTCCGGCAAGATGTTAGAAGTAGAATTATATTTAGAAAGTCAATCTAATATTGACTTGTTATGTATTACTGAGCATCACCTTAAAGAGCATGAAATGTTGTTTGGATACGAAAATTATCATGTTATAAGTTCATTCAACCGAAAGTACGCAGCACGTGGAGGGTCCCTCATACTCATGAGAAATGGTATCAAGGCCAAGGAACGCAAAGACATTGTGGGACTTTCAGTTGAATGGCACATTGAATTGTCTTGTGTTGAGATGGAGAAACATATTGTGGTATGCGTATACAGACCCCCATATGACTCTAAATTTCCTACTTTTGAGTCAGTAATGGAAGATGTTATGAAAATACTTCTTTAAAGTAGAAAACATATAATAATTTGTGGAGACTTTAATGTAGATCTACTAGAAACTAACTCCAGGTTTTCAACTCGATTAATTGGCTTATTTAATTCCTTTAATTTAAAGAATATTTTTCTTGAACCAACTAGGATCACAAGTACCACAGCTACTTGCCTAGATAATTTCTTTTGCAATTGTGATTTTATAGAAAAGACAATTATAAATTGCCTAACATCAGACCACTGTGGGCAAAGTGTTACCTTTCCAGGTAATATAAAACATACAAAAACTGAAATCCTTACTAGGCCCAACACTGTCAGTCGAATGGAGAGATATAAAGATGCTCTTTCAAGTAAATTGCCGATTCCTGTTACTGATCAGGTGGAAATCAATGATTTCTATGTCGATTTCTTCACGACACTGTCTCAGGAATTCGGTAATATTTTTAAAACTAGGAAAATTAATATTAAAAACAAGTTTAAATTTAGTGACTGGGCAACCACTGGTATTCGGAAAAGCAGGACCAAGTTATTTGATTTGTACAACGAAAAGTCTTACAGAGTTGACGACAGATTCCATGAATATGTCAAAAATTACTCTAAAATTTTTAGGAAAGTTTGTAAAATAGCCAAGTCATATTATTTAAGTAATAAAATTAAAAATTCGGATAATAAAGTTAAAGCAGTATGGAAAATCATAAATAATGAAAATGCCAAAACTAAACCACGTGAAAATGAATATGCAATCAGAAATAATGGTAAAATAATTAATTCTAAAACAGAAGTAGCAGAGTCCTTTGAAACTTTTTTCACTAACATCCCTATTAAAACCACCGAAGCTCTGCATTCATCGCCTATTCTTGCCGAAAATTTGCTTGTAAATAACGTTACAATATGTGAAACAGTTTTTAATTTTAGACACATAAACTCTCTAGATATTATTAAGGCTTTTAAATCATTAAAACTAAAATCTTCTGAAGATCTATGGGGAATGTCTGTTAAAGTAGTTAACTCAGTCATAACGATTATTGCGCCTTACTTAGCTTTTATATTTAACATGAGTATTAATCAAGGTATTTTCCCTGACCTAATGAAGCAAAGTAAAATCATACCACTGTTTAAATCTGGTGACAAACTAGATCCCAGTAATTTTAGACCAGTGTCAGTTCTCCCCGTGCTTAGCAAGATTTTCGAAAAGATCATACTGAATCAACTGCTTTGTCATTTCAATCTCAAACAACTTCTTCACGATCGTCAGTTCGGATTTACTAAGGGACGATCAACCACCGACGCAGGAGTCATGCTTGTTAAGCATATTTTTGATGCTTGGGAAGCTTCACATGATGCAATAGGCATCTTCTGCGATCTCTCCAAAGCATTTGATTGCGTTAATCACGAAACCTTGCTACTCAAATTAAAACATTATGGCGTGAAAGACAGAGCATTCGAATTACTTAAATCTTACCTTGAAAATAGAGTACAAAAAGTTGATATAAATGGAGTTAAATCATCTGGTTCAGTTGTGAAAATGGGGGTGCCCCAGGGCTCAGTTCTGGGTCCTTTTCTTTTTCTTGTATATATAAATGACTTGCCATTTTTAATACAAAACATGTCCAACATAGTATTATTTGCCGATGACACTTCTCTGATTTTTAAAATTAGCAGAAGAGCTTGTGATCTTCCTGAGGTAAACAATACTCTCACACAAGTACTTAACTGGTTCAGCATTAATAATCTAGCATTAAATACAACAAAAACTAAATGTATTAAATTTTGCCTACCAAATGTAAGACATGTAGTTAATAATGTAACTTTAGGTACAGAAAGATTAGAATTTATCAAAAGCACGGTGTTCCTAGGTATAACTATAGACTCATCTCTTCAATGGGGGCCCCACATAGCTTCACTAGCTGGCAGACTAAGCTCGGCCGCCTACGCCGTTAGGAAAATTAGACAATTAACAGATATTGCTACTGCGAGATTAGTCTATTTCAGCTACTTCCACAGCATCATGTCATACGGCATCCTACTGTGGGGTCAAGCGGCAGATATAGAAACCATCTTTATTTTGCAAAAGAGAGCTGTTAGGGCGATCTATAATCTACGTTGTAGAGAATCATTAAGAGAAAAGTTTAAAGAAATTAATATATTAACCGTTGCCAGTCAATACATTTTTGAGAATATTTTGTATGTCCGCAAAAATATATCTCTCTTTTTGAGGCACTGTGATATGAACACAGCTTATGTTACAAGAAACAAAAACAAACTTGTACCACCACAGTTAAGGCTTAGTAAGGTCAGTAAATCATTCACGGGGCAATGTATACGCTTCTACAATAAACTACCAGAAGAAATCTTAAATATGAATGACAGAAAATTTAAGACTCACATTAAACAACAACTTTGTAAGAAAGCTTATTATAAAACAGTCGATTATCTAAATGACAAAGATGCCTGGTGTTAATGTTACTTCAGCCTCGCACAATCTTTACAAAATAATGTTATGTACAAACTTGATTTTAAAAGATGTGTTGCGGAAGTTTGTTGCGCCGCTTCTTCTTCCCAGCTCTATATAACACCTTGGAGGCGGTGGTAGATAAAAAATTGACGTTGTATAAATGTACCTAGTGTACTTACATGCAATATAATACTTTTGAATTTTGAATTTTGAATTTTGTGAAGTAATAGTAGATAACACCGGTGTTTATTCTAGGTAAACCTGTGATATAAACACCGACTTCCCGAATGTACATCAGTAAGGATTATCATGTCCAGAACGAAAGAAAAAAAATAAAAAAAAATTATATAAAGCTAATTGATATAAATGAGTAAAAAGCAATGTTAACGGCGATATTTCACTATGAGTGTGGGTGTATGTGTGTGCGAGTGTGTGTGTGTGTATGTTTGTGTGAGTTTGTGTTTGTTTGAGCTCGTATGTCATAAAATTTACGACCCTAAACATGATGGTTTGATGGTAAACCCACCATTGGCTCTGTTATGAAATTGCGACACATTGCAGTTTTTTAATCCATACTAATATTATAAATGGGTATGTCTGTCGGTTAACTTTTCACGTCTAAACCGCTGAAATGTTTATGAAATTAGGTTTGGCGACACTCGAGGCAGAACATAGGCTATTATTTTTCGCTAACTAGCTGTTCCCGCCGGAAAAAACTTACTCCACGCGAGCGACGCCGGGGGAAATAGCTAGCATACATAATAAAAAATGTTACTTTGAAACATGATGAAATCTCAATGAATAATAATGAAATATATCTCATTTGCTACCAATAATGAAGAGCGATGACGCAGTCCGTATCCTCACGTCTCCGACGAGGACCGGCAGGGACGACACCTCCTGGCCGCTGACCAGGATGTACCCGCCCTGCTTCAGGTGTATGCTGGCGCCGCCGTACTCTATGTTGATGGCTTTCGTGCACGAAGGCTTGCCCTCGCCGTTGTACGGAACCAGGTTCATTTCCTGGAAACACGGGAGCTGGCAGCTTAAATATACTCTTTCATTCAGTACATACTACCATACTAATTAATTCGATTTCTTTGTTTGTAAAAAACGAATTTTTTTTTTAATAAAAAAATAAAATAATTTTTTTTAAAATTTTTTTTCAAGTCTTTTAGTTGACTGTAGCCGCTTCGCAAAAATTCGCAAAAGTAGCAAGCCCCAAAGTCGTCGGACTTTTAGCCGCACGGCGACCGGCCGCATGCAAATGCTGCGTCGCAGGCGATCGCCCGCCGCATAATTTTTTTTGTTATTTATAGTCCCCGTAGAATTTTTTTGGCGGTCGAATGAATAAAGTCACAGATTGTTTACACTTACGCATCGCTGACTGTTTATAATCTATGTGTGCGTAAGCGGGATAGTGTGCTACAAAAACTTGAAAGTTTGATTCGGGCGAATCAATGAACTATTTCTTGAAATTGAATGAGCGTCTCTAATGAGACCCAAACCCCCCCCCCCCCCCCTCCCAATTCACCTTTTGACACCAAAAATTGGTAATTGCGCAGAAATCAGCCAACTTCAAAAACTTTACGGGGACTATAGCTATGCAGCTAACGACTAACATATCCCTAAAGCGTGACACGCACTGAGCGGCGGCGTTGCGAAAGCGTTGCGGTTTTTTTCTGTAATGTTCGAAATAGTATGAAGCCCTTTACATCAAAGCGGCGGCGGCGCGGCGCGTTCTTCATACAAACCTTCGCCGCCGCAACGCTTTCGCAACGCCGCCGCCCAGTGTGTGTCACGCTTAAAGGGTCGCAGTGTCGGCCCTAGGTTACCTCGCTGATGGCGCCCGAGCAGGCGACGTTGTCGACGTGCACGGTGAGGTTCCCCGCGGCGAGCATGGTGTACGTGCACTGCCCCATGAAGTCGTAGCGCGCGCCGTCGAACGTGCAGTAGTGCGGGTCGCCCACGGCGCTGCAGCGCGCGCCGCACGCCGCCTGCGAGCACGCCCACTCGCCGGCCATGCACGTGCTGCCCAACACGCACAGAAAATCAAGTCAAAGACACCATTCTTCTTCAAATTCATCATTCTTCTCATCTTGCTAACAAAGATCATTTTCATTCAATAGGGTTCATTATCCTACTAATATTATAAAGGCGAAAGTTTGTAAGGATGATTGTGACTTTGTGGGGATCTGAGGATGTTTGTCACTCTTCCGCGCTGTAACGGCTGAACGGATTTTGATGAAACTTGGTACGTACCAAGTTGTACAGTGTATCAATATACCCGTATATACCAGTGGTGTATGTCATATAGGCTACTTTTTACCGCTGTAGACTGTTACCGCACGCTAAAGAGTTCATCGCCACAAGTAACACAGGCTCTAAAATCAACATCTTAAGATATGATAAGAGAACCGCCCGCCTTATTGTAGGAGTTTTCACCGGTCACTTCGGTGTAAGGGACCTCCTGCATAAGATGGGACTATCGGAGACCTACATATGTAGAGCCTGTGGAGAGGACAGCGTGACGATGAAACATCTGCTGTGTGAATGCGATGCACTAGCCGCAAGGCGAATGAGTGTCCTGGGTGTGGCTTATCCTGAACCTGAGGACTACAGGCTCTTACCCCTCAGCTGCACAATAGCATTTGTGCAGCGAACACTTGGGGAGGAGAGCGCCAGGTAAACACAGGGGCTGACACAATAGATCCCATAGGGTCGCAGTGTCGCCGGGTGTGCCCGGCCCCCTTCTACAAGATAAGATAAGATAGTTATTCATAATTATACATAGATATCTTCATGCTACGGGGTAGGCAGGAAGAACGGAGCGCCAAGTATATATTATATATCACTAGCTGTAGCTCGCGGCTCTGCTCGCGTGGGATGTTTTTCGTTTTTCCATCGTTACTCACCAAGTATTACAGTCCTTCGGCACGACAGAGCCGGGCGGGAGGACCTTGTTCCTCAGCCGGCAGGGGCACTCCACTTTGGGCACGCAGCGGCCCGCTTCCAGCAGCAGCCCCGCGGGACAGAAGCAGCCCTCGACGCACGTGGCGTTGTCGGCCCTGGCGGGCAGCAGGGGGAACGCGCAGCTGGGCTGGGCGTCCGGCCCGCACGACTGGTAAGTCTTGCCCTCGGGACATTGCATCGCTGTGGACGTACCATATGACAATCCTTAACTTTTAGATTTCCATACATTTGATGCCATTTTGCGGGATTTTTTCTTCATGACGATGTTGCTTCCAAACGGCTTATCTGATCAGTTGGATATCTATAGCGATCTAAAAGTCCTCCATCTACTCTCTCGGTGACCGTCATCAGATCATGCCCCGATTCACGGAGAACCATGGCTTCAGAATGACCTCGATTGAATGAAAATCTTGCCGTTTCTAATTATCCGTCCACCATGACTACATGTACCAATGGATTTTTCTCGAAACATCGGGAGGAAACCTGCATACGCCGAAGAAGAAATTCCTAGGCGCGTGTGAAGTCTACCAACCGCCTTCGTTGATAGGGTAGGCCTGAGCCCCAGCAGTGGGGACATATTAATAGGCTGTTGACTTGTCTGTACTAGATAAGAGCATAACACTCACGGCACGTGTCGACATCGCGCCAGCTGCTCATCTCGGCGACGCCGTGCCGCAGACACTCCCTGGCGTACACCGCCACTGTGCTGCACGCGCACTCTTCGGCACCTACCACCAAACGACATGTTACAATACAGGTCTCCATATACCTAGTATTAAGATAAGTCAAACGATCTGGTGAAGGTCGCGGGACCCAGCTGGATGAGGTTAGCGCAGGACCGGTCGTCGTGGAGATCCTTGGGGGAGGCCTTTGTCCAGCAGTGGACGTCTACAGGCTGATATGATGATGATGAAACGCATTTGTTCAGCGCACCCGGTCCGAATCCGTCAAAATACTGAAGACACAACAAACTCTAGATCTGTAGATGCATGAGTTTATTCCCATTTGTCACTATTTATATTTACAAACTTATACTCTCAACAGGTGACTGTTGAGAGGAGCGCTTAAATCAAGAAAGGGATAGCAATATACTGTATCCATAACACAACGTCAAAAAGTGCGTGGGCAATTTTCTGATCTGCGCATTCCCTAAGACTTTACATAGCACAACTTTGACCATATACCTATAATAGATTGGATCTTAACTGGATAATATTTTAGCTTGCACGTCTAGCTAAGACGCCATCCCGCCAAAAAAACCTCGTGTTTATTGTTTATAAAAATGGAAGAACAATTTTACACAAAATCTTATTAACACAATAAAAGGGCCGAGCAAAACGCAACGTACCGACAGGTAGTGTGTGTCAAGAGAAGCCCAAACAGGCCAATAAGATCGTGCCGGTGCTAGCTGTTGCTAGTGTTTTCAAAGGTTACAAAATAAGGTTTTAAATGGCGCTAAACCCAGCAAGGCAGCCGCAAGCTATCAGCTGGTTTTCTATCACAACCAGTTAGTAGCGACCTCCTTACTTGCTTCTCGCTTGCTCGCACAGGTGTATACCCCTCTCTGTTGTACTCACTTTGACTGGCGGCGCACGCGCAGTAGTCCCATTGACAAGTCTCCAGAAGCTGAGATACGTCCATCACCTTAGACAGCAAAATTGTAATGTTTATCAATGCAACATACTTAAAGTGCAGTTTCATCTTGAAATTAAATTATTTCTTTTTTTTTGGTCTCAAAAAAACATGCAGGTTTCCTCGCGATGTTTTCCCTCACTGAACCTCAATGGCACGGTATTTTTCCGCTTCGCAAATTTTGAAGCAATGTGGCCATACTAGTAGCCGAGTTATGTAGATGAAACAGCTGGTACGAAACTCTAAAAAAACAAAAAGGCAACGTAGGTCTATACAGTAAATACTAATAATTATTTATGGAATAGCTTACCGCTGAGCATTTGCGGAACTTGTCCTTGCTGAACACTTTGGTGCAGAACTGCAGCGCCCTCTTCATGTCCTCGTCGGTCTTGGATGCGCACGCGCTGCTCTCAGTGGGGTTACTCTCGCACACGTCTGGTACATAAACAACATTAAGTCGTGTTAAATAGTCGTGTTAGCATTTTCAAACACATATCATAAAATCCTATAATTATGTAACATCATTATAATCATATCAGCCTTTCAACGTCCTCTGCTGGACATAGGCCTTTCCCAGAGAACGTCACCGCACCCGGTCTTCCGCCCTCCGCATCCAACCGCTTCCGGCCACCTTCTTTAAGTTGTCTCCACTCCAGAACTCGATCGGTTCTGCAACAGATGTGACTTGCCCACTGCCACTTTAGTTTGCTAATCCTTTCGGCTAAGTCGGTAAACTTGGTTCTCTGCCGATACTTAATGTACTTGGCTAATCCCAAATTAGAATTTAGATACTCTGAAACACACCATTTTAGACACTATTTCATGTATAACTGTAGGTTTTCCCAACAATTTCAAATAAAATAAAATTACGTCACCTCCGCCAATTTCTTCTGAGCTCTGTGACCTAATTACCGATTACATTAAAACTACCTCCGATCTTGTTGATCTGCCACGAGGAAGCCAGTTCGGACGCGGTCTGCGCGAGAGTGCCCTCCTTCGTCATAAAGTCGTTCTCCGGGTTTCCGTCTAGAGAACTGCACAGACCTTCCGTGTTGTTCCATAATTATAGATTACATTAATAACCACCTCCGATCTTGTTGATCTGCCACGAAGAAGCCAGCACGCTCGCGGTGTGCGCGAGAGTGCCCTCCTTCGTCATAAAGTCGTTCTCCGGGTTCCCGTCCAGAGAGCCGCACAGACCTTCCGTGTTGTTCCACAGTAGCACCGACCCTTCTACTACCACCAGGTTCTGAAACGAAGGGGAGTCAATAGACTAGCTTGACCTCTAGAAACCCGCCGGCTCGATGTCAAGCCATCAAGGTACAATATAAGATTGAAGGTCAAGTCAGTTGGCGATAATTTTGCGAAAAACAGAGGATTTCGATTATCAATTCTATGGGTCGGGCGGCATTTACCTACAACGCTGAAAGTCTATGCTGGGAAATGTCGACTATGTAAAATAACTACTTCTTTTAATGTACACATAGCATAATGTCATAGTCGCAAAATGACTACAATGTGCACAGTACAGTCAATGTTAAAAAAGTTGGGTGTTTCCTCGTGGTCCTACTAATTTGTCCCACTAGTGGGACCACGAGGAAACCCTATTCTTAATAAAGTGTACTCTTTCTTTCTTTCTATTCCTCGTTTTACTGTGGAGTAAAATTATAAAATGATAAATGTCCAGTTCCTCGTAGTCCTACTGCGGTACAATCAATCACACGAGATTTTTCTAGATAATTTTTGAACATAAAAACTTTTTGGTCTATTTATTTGTGAATTTTTGAGAGTTTGTTTGAGGTCTATAGGGATTTAGGGTGAGTTTGGATTAGGGTCACCCATAATCTGTTTGTTTAAAAATAAGACGCCGAAGAAAAAGCGGGTTATAAATGCCCGTTTACTCACATTGGTGTCCCACTTGAGCGCGAGACCCGCGGCGTCGAGGTTGACGAGCACGTGCCCGCCGGGCATGGCCACGCGGATCCCGGGCAGCGACGCCGGGATCGGGATCAGCCGGTGCGTGCTGCGGAACACCACGGATCCGTCCTCTGACAGAAAAAAAACAAAATTCACAGGGATTGATCTCTATTTCTCTAGCATCCAAAAGTATCCAATGAAAATCCTTTTTGTTGCATACTAACAGCGGCACAGGGTTTTGTCTAATTAATTCGATGTAATACATGTACTATACAGATTGTAGATTTAACCACCTGCAATAATGTACTGGGAGATTCTGACTATTTCTGACCGATGATACCGCCACATTACATATTTTAAAAAAAGTTTATTTTATTAAGGACCAACCCTAGCTGAAAGCCAACGGCTGCGCGCGTTGAATAAGGTTGAAATGCTGTTTGTAAATTTTAAGGAAAAAAGCTTAGATTTAAACACCAAGTAACAAAATAATGAGCCTTGAAAACTTTTTTGTGGGCCAAAGACCACTAACCCTGAGTTCTAATACTCAAAACACACGGTCTCACCCAGTTCAAACGTTGCCAAAAAAACCGAAACAGAATTCAAAACGACAGCTAAAGGTAATGACGTATAGTTTGAATGAATATAGTCGCAAATTTTCTGCACATCTCTGAAAGTGTTTATAGTCTGTGTGCGTAAGCGAGATAGTGTGCTACCTAGGGATGTCCAAAAACTTGAAAGTTTGATTCGGTCGGTCGAATAAATGAACCATTTCTTGAAATTGAATGAGCGTCTCTAGTGAACCCCCACACAGCTCCCCCCTACGACACCTTAAAATTAGTCATTGCGCAGTAATCAGCCAACTTCACACACTCCGCGAGGAGTATAATGTGAGCGCTTACCGGCGACCGCGAGCACGTACAGCTTGTCCTCTAGGTAGATGGAGAGCTCGGCGGGGCAGTAGGCGCGGCGCGCGCACGCGCCCTGCCGCACCACCACAGAGTACGCGTGCTGCCGCGCGTCGCGCACCACCAAGTGCGGGCACGGCGACTCGAAGCTATTCACACAACACATTCAATTATAACAATGTTTGAACAAATTCACACACGGCTGTTTAGTCCCAAACTAAGCCGAAACTTGTAAATGGGTACTCAACAACTGATAAACATACTTAAATCATCATGATATCAGCCTGTAGACGTCCACTGCTGGACAAAGGCCTCCCCCAAGGATCTCCACGACGACCGGTCATGCGCTAACCTCATCCAGCCGGCTCCCCCGACCTTCACCAGATCGTCGGTCCACCTTGTGGGAGGCCTGCCTACACTGCGACTTCCGATACGTGGTCGCCACTCGAGAACCTTAAATACTTTATATACTTAAATACTTTTAAATAAATACTTAAATACATACAAACACCCAGAATCCGAAAACCAACAGATAAGCTCATCACACAAATGTTGGTCCCGGGTGGGAATCTAACCCACGACTTTTGGCGCAGTAGGCAGGGTCACTACCAATGCGCCAACAATATAGTCAAAAGTGATGATTGGTAGACATACCTGTAAATCTTCCCATCAAAAGTCTTGTAATGTACTCCGGCCCAGGACAGACATACGCCCCCCTTCGGCGTAAAGTCCTGCACGACAATCTTAACCCCCTGGTTTTCGCCATACGACCCATGGTCGAAACCCTCTGACACCTGCGTCGCATTGTGGTCGAAGCCACTCTGTTGGTCGAACTCATGTTGGTCGGTGCCACTTTGTTGTTCGTAGCCACTTTGTTGTTCGTAGCCACTTTGTTGTTCGTAGCCACTTTGTTGTTCGTAGCCACTGTGTTGGTCGATGTCTTCACTGTGATTTTCGCTGCTGCTCCAGGAGTGGTATTCGTAGTACGACTGCAAGCAAATAAGCGTCATATGAGACCACACATAGCTAACATTTAAAAAATATGTGATTTTCTTGTAAGTACTTTTCTTACAATAGAAATTCTAATCTTTGGCGTATGCAAAATTTCCTCTCGATGTTTTCCTTCACCGAAAAGCCTGTGGTATTATTTAACTTCCGAAAAATTAATTGAACGAAGTGAGACTAGGCCACCACAGCTAGGTATATGGTTATATGACTAGGCAAATACATGAATAGGGTACTTACGCCGTTAGAATGGTGATTGCTTGGTGTAATTACGACGACCTCATCTGCAGAAGACAATCAATATTTAGTCCACTAACAAGAATAATAAAAGGTATGCCCACGCCGCATATTCATATTTTTTTTGTATGAAACAAACAGTGTCAATAAATAACTTTCTCACTCGGATAAAAACGAGGATATAACTATAACAAAGAATCTACATGATGCATTTTTGTAGTAAGGAAATGTTTACAAAAACAAGTTAATTAAGTGCAGCAGACGAAATTGTAAACATGTATAAACAAACCTTGTTCCCGTGCAAGAAAGTATAGTAGGTAATAGAAGGAGCCCTTTTTACTTTTCCCCCTTTATCACACCTTTTTGCCCCTTATTTATTTATTTAACGATTTATTGTACACAAAAATACTTAAGAGGAAACGCGGGCGACGCTTTCCTATACAACTGTTTTCTCCCTGAATAATGACACTAGAGCAAAAAAAAAACATACAATTTATATAGACCACTGCCATATCTCTATGTTTTTTTTCCCCATAAAATAACAACAGTTACAATAACAGTTATTTACATTGTTAGGTACCTACAACAGCGCTCGGAAAACTGCTGGCCCAAATTAACAGGTTTTCCTTTTGGTGACCTAGTCTTGAGGCCAGTGATTTCTCCTTTGTATAAATGTTCTCTGTTCTTGCTCATTCCTATAGTTTGTAAGTACTCGCATGTATAAAGGAAACGAAACAAACTATTTGTATTTTATGGAGTGAGCTCCCTGTGCGTCACTAACCGAACACGCATCTCGGCACGGGCTGCGGCTGGAAGACGCCGGCGGCGTACGCGCACACGTAGAGTGCGGCGGGCGGCGCGCTGAACGACGCGCCCGCCGGGCACGACAGCCGGCACGACAGCGCCGCCGCGTCGCCGGAGCAGCTGTACCCGCCGTTGAAGCCCAGCTTGCGCACGTCGCACGCGCTCGCCGCTGCCCAACGTAACAAATATACTAATCAAATCAACAGCCTATTAAATTGGTTTATTACCGCCTTATTTACTATTACCGCCAATTGGCATGGCACTACACTGTTTTATTGAACACTTTGACATGTTTCTTAGTGGAGCGATTCCCACAAAATTACACGAAAACACCTGTATTTCACTGTAAACAGCATCAAACACAATATGGCGAATCGGCACGCTCAACAAAATAAAATATGTATGTAGATGTTGCATAGGGCATCTCCTTTAGTTTCTTTTGTCATTGGGCCTCAGGCCTGCCCTCTCAACGAGGGCGTTACGGCTATAGTCCGCCACGCTAGCCCAGTCCGGCTCGGTAGACTTCACACGCGAAGAATTTCTTCTTCGGCGTATGCAGGTTTCCTCGCGATGTTTTCCTTCACCGTTCGAGAGCAATCAGTGAATGTACTTAAGTTTCGAGAAAAACTTACAGGTACAGTCAAGGTTCATAAGTGTTTCGCAACTCAATAGATTGAAGGACCAGTTTCGCTTGCAACCTTCGTTTATTTCAAGTTGTTTGTTAGTATATTCCTGGATGTTACGATGAATTGATGACTTATTGCTAAGAGAATAAGGTTTAAAAACACTATTGACTTGGGTGGTCAGTTACGCCTAATTGAATTTCGTGTTTTCGTGCGCACCTTTGTAGGTACAGAAAAATGACTCTTATAGCGTGCTACTGCAATTATAAACCTTGACAGTACATGGCCCAGCCGAGGATCGAACTCGGATCTCTCTACATGACAGACCACGTCTTCCCACGACGCGACTGACGCTCAATAAGATATTGGCTTAAAGGCCTAGTAACCGAGCCACGTATCGGAAGACGCAGTGTAGGCAGGCCTCCCACAAGGTGGACCGACGATCTGGTGAAGGTCGCGGGACCCAGCTGGATGAGGTTAGCGCAGGACCGGTCGTCGTGGAGATCTTTGGGGGATGGCCTTTGTTCAGCAGTGGACGTCTACAGGCTGATATAATGATGAACCTACTCACATACTGACAGAACCTACTACAGCTACTCACCATACTGACACTGCGGCCCCCTATAGTCGGCGGGGCACTGGCAGGTGTTGACGGCGAGACACACCCCGCCGTGCAGGCAGGGCTGGCCGCACTCGGGCTCGCAGTCCGGCACGGCCGTCAGGTCGGCCCGGGTCGGCTGCCACTGACCCTCCACGCACCGCATGTTGGCCACCGTCGAGCCGTCCACGAACTTGTGACCTTCCATGCACGTTATTGTGCAAAACCTTTACGGGCGAAGGACTTTTGGTTAAAAAAACCGGACAAGTGTGAGTAGCACTGGCGCCCTGAGGGTTCCGCACTAACTCGTATTTCATACGCAAAGTTAAGTTTGTTGGTACCAAGAAAAAAAAGTTTTTTTTGTGATGTAACTACAAATTTACGATTTTCGGGTTTTTTCTTCTGTTTGTGCTATAAGACCTAGCTTATCGCCAAATTTCAAGATTCTAGGTCAACCGGAAGTACCCCACAGGTTATGATGACCAAATACTAAAAATGCAGCAAAATCGGACATACTTCTGACTGAACCAAAAACCAACCTCCTAGCTCTTATGGTTATTTTTATTTTCTCGCACCCTCGTGCCGTAGGTATAGTAGCAGGGTAGAGAAAGTTTCGAAAAAATATGTTATAATTATATCGATAACATATACCGAAAAACCAATTATCTCAATTCCGTCCGTCCGTGCGTGCGTGCGTCCGTCACGCCTGGCTTTGGAGGCTAAACCTTTGGTCTGATTGGGATCAAAATTAGAAGTAATGGTCATTTGCGTTGGGCTTTCGCCTGTCGTGCATACAGACAACTGGTCTTCAAGTCTTTAATACTACGTTGAGAACGTACTCGGCGGAGCATCTCCTCCTGGAGTTCATGGGCAGTGGCGGGTAGGTGAGGCAGGGCCGCTTCTCGAACTCGCAGTACCGCCCGTGGAAGTTGGCCGGGCAGTGGCACGTGTCGGCGCCCACGCAGATGCCGCTGTTCTTGCATTCCGGGTTACACTTGGCTGCAACGGAACAAAAAAGAATTATCGAAATCGGACTACTCTGTAAAAAGTTATGCGTTCATAAAAAAAAAAAAAGATTGGAAAACTTCCTCGATTTTTTTCGTTGGTAAAAAAACCGGCCAAGGGCGAGTCGGACTCGCACACCGAGGGTTCTGTAGAACCGACGCGTCGTCGTTCTGTTTTTGGATGGAAACGTATGTACAGGCTAAGGGAAGCTTTCAGACTCGAACTCTCCAAAATTGAAGAAACTTTGTAGGAATGAATAACTGGTGTCGGATCTTGTAAGTCAGATTGAAGGACAAATTCAACTTCTCGTTGGTTTTTTTTTCTCCCATAGGTACATAACTATAGGTCGATGCTTTCGTGTAAGTTTGTAATCACAATTTTATCTATAAATTAACGATATTCGGAATAACTTATCTCGCAAATAACCAATATTCAGCGAACTTTCATACAGTTGGCTGCCTATATTCAAGAACAAATTTTATTTTAATTCAATTTCAGGACTATAACCCATTTAAACCATTGTTGGTTTCCATGCAACCCTGACCCAAATGCATTATCGTATTGCACTAAAAATGTGCATTATCAATGACATTGGAACCTAGCTATATTACAAATAGGTCGTTTATATAACACTACGCAAATCGCTGTATAACTTTATACAGCAGCCGTCCGCTCAGATTTGCACTTCCGGTGACAGATAAGCCAACCCACGCGGTCAGATAACCAGTCTAATGTTACTTTTAATTTAGGTTTAGGTTTTTATGATAATAATCAAAAGGTTGTCTGGAAGAAATCGCTATTAGCTATAAGACCGCCTAGATGTACTATATTAGCTACGGTCTTATTGTATCTGTTTTTTTTATGTGCCTTATAGAGTATTGAATTGAAATAATATTGTCTGGTGACATTTCCGATATACAGGTTGTCCCAAAATTCAAAGCCAATCTTTCAGAGGCAATAGGGCAGCTGACGACTAATTATAATAACTGAATATGAATTTGGTAAAAAGCTGTTGGTTTTAGAGATTCATACCTCCGTTATTTTTTGAATTCATGACTTGGGTAAAAATAGATTTCTCCAAATTTAAGCACCACTAGTTTTGTTTCAGACTGTGGTAGTTGTTCATTTATATTTTTGTATGAGTGGGCTAAAAATTAAAAATGCTATGAATCTAATAATTTTATCGCATAGCCCATGGGTCACTCAAATCTATCTATATACGATTTTCGTTTTATCCACAAGAATATCCGAGAGATAAATCCGAAGAGTTTTATTTACCTTGCCCTTTTCACAGCGATCAACAATGACAGCTCGCCTCTCCAGTCAGCTCGTGACCACGGCCAGTGTGTGTAAGACCCGTAAATAATTATATAATTATGAATACAAAGCGCGAAAGTCTAAAATTTACTAAATCCGAAGAGGAATTTTATGATAATTTTTCCACTGCGGAAAAAGTAAAAATATAATAATGTTACCTGTATACGCTTCGTTGGCATTGTTGTGGAATTCTTGATAGCTCGGCCTGAAAGAAAAACTTGATGTAATTATGTAAATTCCTATAGACCGGCCGCTTAACTCGGACCACGCCCGTGGCGTTACAGGGGCGCGGGGCGGGAGGACTAAGGGGATTTCGCGGGGAGAGAGAATAATTTTGAATGTTTGTAATTTTGTAAAGGTGAAAATAAGTATTACGTCCTTTTATTCCTTATTATTATGATAAATATATAATGATATGAATGTTAATTATATAATATGACTATAGCCCGACCGCCCTCGTCATATTAATTTATAGGCTGTTGATAATGATTATGATAAATACGACCATGCATAAAAAGCTTTAAAAATGCCGTTTCGCCGAAAAACAAAGGTAAAGAAAATTAAGAGGTAAAGAAAAATTTTAACTTACGCAGATCCAGAATTAGAAGCCCAAGATTGAGACTCAGCATATCCAGTCTTTGTGCCGGAACCAGTTTTCGTACCAGCATACCCAGTCTTCGTACCAGCGTACCCAGTCTTCGTACCCGAGGTTTTGGTTTTCGTGTAACCAGTCTTGGTACCAGAGTAGCTCTTAGAGTAGCCTGTTTTGGAGTACTTTTGGTTTTTTAGGTACGATGGTACGTAAGCGGGAGCCTGGACGTCGGATTGCCTGTAGAATGAAATAAGTATAATTTCGGAAAAAGGTTTGAAAAAAAACGTCACCTCAGAGATTTCCATCGAAACTTTTTGATAGCAGCAGGATCATTCATTAAATAAATGAACCAAACGATGATAAAGAAAAATAAGTGTATGTAAATACGTTTCACGTAAAACACCGGCGGCTATACCGAGTACAGCATACCTCTTTTTTAAAAAAAAGTTATTTAAATAGGTACTTACGTTTCCTGTGGGGTAGGTGGCGCAGCCCCATACCCCGCGTCGCATATACATATCGAATACAACAAAATCAACGCGTGCGTAACTAAATTCATCTTAACTAATTCAACGCACTATCCATTCATTTGTATTTTTCAAATTAGGTAATACGAAAAAGGCTCAGGAAGGTTAGCTGGCTCTGAAGTCAGATGCCGAACTGATTCCTAAACGGTTATGCGGTATTACATTATCTCCCATTACATAAATCAGGAAATTCAGTTAAATAAATGCCATTAAGCATCCTCCTGATAAAAGATTTATCAGCGAATGCAGGATTTGCAAGGCAAAAATATTCACGTTATCTTTTTTAACCGGGATGAGCTTCTGTAATCTTGTTTACCATATTTATTTTAAAGCATGAATACCTATTTCAATGGTTTTTAAAAACGAGCTGTTGCCCGCGACTCCGCCTGCGTTGAATATGTTTTCCGGGCGGATAAAAACTTTGGCGATGAACCAAGCTATCACCATACCTATAAAAGTGGGAGTGGTTTTGAAGCAGAAAAGTAACACCGCGAAAGGCAATTCTCATTTCAAAGACTCACCCAGCGCTCCAAGGGGCCGAAACGAAACAAATATTTTAAAAAATACAGGCAGTATGACTCAGAATCATTGCCTATTCTATTAGACTGAATAAAAAAAACTTTTAAGAAAGAAAAGGCGCGAACGAAATTGTTTCTTTTCCATTATTTTTCAATCAATTAATTCTTGTTTAGTTGTTTGTTACTTAAAGATATGCCACCAAAACGAAATTGTGCGAAAAATATGTTAGCGAAAGAGGTAAAATAAACAAAATACAAATTAAATGTAAATTGTAGTGTCAACACATAGTGAAATTACGTGAATTTGTTTTTTAATCCATGTTTCACTAAATTTCAAACCCATCCCCTACCAACTTAAAAATAAATTTAATTGCGAAACTTTTGCTGTAGCCTAATCACGCTAACGTATCCTAGGATGCTGAACGGATTTTGATGAAACTTGGTACAGTGTTAAGGTATTATTATTTTAAAATAACACTAGGACACTTCTCATGCGAACAAAGGCGCGGGCGTAATCCTCAGCTACATAGCTACCTTTAATCATTTGCCAGTAAGTTCTTTTGTACATTTTCAGAAGAAATTAATGGAATCAAGACTTCAGCAGATCAGCTTGAGGCTAGAAGACTATGTGTATAGCAATATGCCTATATCCGTAGCAGATGCCCAGGCCCATTTGGATGAAATAGCTGTATACAAGATGCAATGTGGTCGAGATGAACATTCACTTCAGGTAACAAATAAAACACATTTTTAGTGTGGTATTATAAACAGAGGGCAATGGAGAGAGCTATGCTCGGAGTTTCCCTGCGAGATCGAATCAGAAATGAGGAGATCCGCAGGAGAACCAAGGTCACCGACATAGCTCAAAGAATTGCGAAGCTGAAGTGGCTGTGGGCTGGGCACATCGCTCGTAGAACTGACGGCCGTTGGGGCAGAAAGGTTCTCGAGTGGCGACCACGTATCGGAAGACGCAGTGTAGGCAGGCCTCCCACAAGGTGGACCGACGATCTGGTGAAGGTCGCGGGACCCAGCTGGATGAGGTTAGCGCAGGACCGGTCGTCGTGGAGATCCTTGGGGGAGGCCTTTGTCCAGCAGTGGACGTCTACAGGCTGATATGATGATGATTATAAACAGCGGCGCCGCCGCTGCTCTGTGCGATTTGACAAGCGGCGCCGCCGCTGCTTATTTATTTCGTCTCATACAAACTCATGTATTCTCGTAAGAGCGGCAACGCCGCGCCGCGCGGTAGCCGCTCACTATAAAACCACACTTGCGGACAGACGCGCCGCGCCCAGTGGTCGAAAGTGGTCACTGTCACCCACTAAGAAGGTGTCCGGAAGCGGCTGGATACGGTTCATTGGGGAAGGCCTATATCCAGCAGTGGTCTCTTCTATATAAGTACGCATATACATAGAAGAAAAATACATAAATTACCTACCTTTGTAAAATTATATTGTAAATAATAATATAACTGCTACTGTCGGTTGTATATTACCTATATTTTTTAGCAATGTTATCGCTGTGTTGCAATTGTCAGCAATTACCCTTTGCGAAGTCAGAAGTTTGCCCATTCTGAGAACGAATGCAATATTTGACTGCAACGTTTCAATTTAATTTTGTTAAAGGTCATAGAAAAACTAACACGCTGCATGAGGGGCATTATTATTGAACAGCGGGAGTCACATGGTTATGACGTCACTAACAATGGGTACGCAGGAACCCACACCGACTGTCCATCCCCAGTCTACTCGCTACCAGATGAAGACAAAACTATGTTCAACGAAAATTCAAATGTTACTGACAAACTAGCTAATGTAAATGATTTTGAAGCAACAAAAAAAATTACAATAGAAACAATAGATTTGACTACTGACGATGAAGATGATAAACCGGGCATAATATTAGTTACTAATGTGGAAGTAAGCAGAGCTATGTCTTCCCTGTCTATAAGATATGATGAACACTCTTTGAATGACATGGTATGTTCTCAAAGTATTCTTGATAATTTTAAACATAACACGATTAATGTTGTTGAAAACACTGAGGACATAAAACGTGTACAATCTCTGGTCATTGACAACGAACTGAGGAATTCCAAATTGCAACCAGTTAAACAATCAGTTCTAAGAAATATTAGAAAAAGTGATATAGGGAAAGAGAAAGCATTAGAAATTCAACCAGTTGAAACAGAAACAAACACTCAACATTTCATATCGAACATAAGGACTGACACCTTAGATGGGCGTGCTCCTGAACCTAACAACCAGTACAAAGCTGTTATAGGAAAAAGGAAAATAGTTAAACCACAATGTTGCACACAAGACCTTACAGCCTGTGTAAAAAAAGTTCGGACAAGACAAAAGAAGACTAAAGACAATACGCAAAACAAAGAAAATAAGCCGATTAAACAAAGAAAGGATAAACGAAAGAATAAAAACCAGATTACAACAGAATCAGAACAGGTCAGGACACCTGCAGTCACTAAAGAAACTGACATTGAAACAAATTTACCAGTCTTCAAAATAAATGTCAATTTATCTAACACTACTGAAATAGCTTCGGAAAATAATACTAAATCGATCAAACCAGATATTTTACAGACATCGCCCAAGTTAATACCGATTTACAACAAAAATACTGAAAACGATTTATCTTGGGTGGAAAATATCAGATTTGTAAGAGAAGTTACTAGCGAAGAGTATGATTCAGCTCTGGCAGATGTAAGAAATAAATTTTGGGACGATTTCACTCTACCTAATGATTGGAATGACCAAGATTTTGCTTAAGATGCTTCTATAAATCAATGCAATGCAAATGCAAAGCACAGATAAACATAAATGACTAGCTTGTGGATTAGAATAGAATAAAGTTTATATGACACACAAGACAGCACATATACACGACATTACAAAATAAGAAAACAGAGATACATAAAACATTTAAACATGGTGGAGGTTACGGTCTCCAGAGTTACAATGTCGCCGGAGTGCAGGGCGCGTGGCGCGCTGTGCACGCCGGCGCTGGCACGGTCACATCCTCCGGTCGGGCGGTGCCGCAATGTGGCCAAACAGGTCTCCAACTCAGCATATGCCGCAGCCGAAACTACAGCGCTGGTTTTCAGTGGAGCCTTCAGTGACGTACGGACGCAGAATAACTATACTATATAATGAAGTGTGTCTAAATATGTTGTAAAAATACAGTCAGATTTAGGCTTGGATGCTGATTTTACACTTTAAGTGGCAACATATTTTTTTATTCGTAACGAATGATGCTTTAAGGCCATAGACTTTACTTTTCCGATACCTATACATACTAAATATATAAAAAAGGTACTACATGTATAATTAAAGTAAAACTACAGATAGGATAAAGATTTTTTAATATATTACAGTAAGATAGTTAATTTAACAACGACAAGAGTCAAAGTAGACTTTACATAATGTGTAATAAAGCAACATATACATAACGTACATTTAGTACTATAATAATTGAACATAATAAATACAACACCTAAATTTTCTGTGATTGTATCACTTATTATTGTATAAGATTTAGGTCCATATTTTATAAAGTAGGCCTGAAAGCTCCCATACCGAATGAAAACCACTTATTATTTATAATTTATAACAAAACATCTTTAAAATCATAAGCATTTTAAATTCGTATCTGGTAACATTGGCCTACGAATTATCCAAATTTTTGGTCTCACACTGCCTCACAGTTTTTACATTTCATTGAGCACTACTTACAAAATAATAAACAATAATATTATGCATTACACAGCCGATACTTTCATTATTTATGTCTAGCAAGTTAATGGGATCTGGGGAGGCTGTCTGCTGTCTTCAGGAACATTTTTCACATTTTATATGGCAATACAATCGAATTTAAAAGTAAACTCTCACATTTATAAAATTAAGGTTCAATTCAAGGTGGATTACCTCGCCATAAAAATCGGATCGTCCACTAGTAAGTTAATAAATAGATTTAAGAAATGTTCTAACAGCCTCCTAGGTATTGAGATCCATTTAAGAACACGATATTGAAAATGTTAACCAAAGAGCTTATAGATAAAGCTGGAGAGAACACCTTTTATTTACCAACGGTCAAACAGTCTACTGCCCGCATGATGGCAAGCAATCAGCTAATGTGTCGCCATTATGGTGTCGATTTGGAGGTGCACACGACTTAACTAAATTCAGTATATTGTGCTCTTTTTTATCTGTAGAAATAAGAAAGAGATGGCATGAATTTTAGAACTGTCAAATTAGTTTAGTCCTGTCCTCACTGTTGGGGCACAGGCCTTTACAGACTGTCCCAAAGAGGATTGGTGGACATCACATGAGCCATAGGATTCCTTCTTTGGCGTATGCAGGTTTCCTCACGATGTTTTCCTTCACCGAAAATCTTGACCTCCATCTTATCTGATGGAAAAGAAGATGAGGCCGAAGATGATGCGAGCCTATAAGCTAAATAGTGCTTTTATAAGTGTAGTGTTAAGCTTATAAGCTTATAGTGTACTGAGTAAGTGATATTTCACTTCGTTTAAAGAGTATCTAAGTTAGTATCCGGTAAAACAGGATGGATCTTATAGTTATTAAGTACCTATGGTCACCGTTAGATGTAACTTGAGACTTGCTATCCCATTCTCAAAGATATAATAGTTAGGTTATAATATATTGTTTTCACTTGGGTACGATCCCTCGAGTCTTAAATATAAGCGTCTTCGGTAAAATTATCCAAGTTTTAATGCAAAAGCTACATTTATATTAATAAATACTCTCATTTTATCAACATTTAAATATCATCAACCATTATTAAGTACCTAGACTATTTTAACCATCTCCGGTGTTTAACATTTAAAAGAATTTCATTTAGTCGAGAGTATTGTTCGTTAGAATTTCAATTTAGCCAATTATTACTTATTTACTGAGTTTTAGGTAGACCACGTATTATTATGAATGAAGTTTTAGAAAAATGAAAATTCTACCAAATAACGATACTTTCGACTAAATAAAGTTCGACGAAACATTAGCTAGTCATTTTCTTTGCTTTCATCTATTACGAGCAATGGAAAGTAAAATTACAGACTACTAGCGGTGACTATTATGTAGGTAGGTACCTACGACCAATAAATTAAGAATACATGGAGTTGATTATAATGACAGTGACATTGACTTTTCACTAGTTTTCACATTGTTTGAGAGTGAATTTGATTAAGGTATGAGCACAATAGTCTACTCTCAACATGAAATGTGATATACGGAAAGATTACATGCTTCTTTTAACCGCAGCTACTTTGTACCTCAAGGTGCTATTACGTTATGAAGTGTCTATTGCCTTTGCCCTAAGTGGACAGATAGACTCGCAAGTGGGGAAAGAGAGCTCTCTCTTATTATTAGAGCAGTAGAGTCCACCCGAACCCGCTATTACGAATAACGCATAGTGTAATGGTGCTAACTTTTAAAAACTTATAAATAAATTTAAAACTACCAATTTCCCCCCAGTATCAAAACGAACATCCCCGTATAATCAAGAAAAAAACATGATTTGATTATTTAATTAATAAAAACGCAACAATTTATTTACATCACAACATAACATATTATTCACAGATGAAATTATTATTTTCATTTCATAGCCTGAGGATCACCTCGTGAAAAACCGCCATAAACAATTATTTGGAAATTCAGAACCATCTAAAGATTTAAATAGATTTCTTAGACAACAGTCATATAGGTCGACATACGTAAGTATATTATATTTAATGAAAACTTTTAATAGTAGTGCAAAAACTGTAGTTATATATTTTTTATTCGAAATGGACACAAAGACGATCAATTTTGATTCAGGTAAAGAAAACAATGTGTTACTTAACAATACTGTTATACTTACGAACATTTATCAATTTTCAATCTATTAACTATAGGGCTAGACTAATACGATTCAATGTGATTCACACACATGTGATAAACACAGATGTAGCGTATTATTTATCTTCAATTTATTATTTACTTTCATTAGTATTTCCCTATTTATCTTTTGCTGAAACTTAACCATAATAAATAGTAATAATTAATCACGAAAACAAACGTACACTCATAATAAAAGTATAGGTTTCATTGCAAATAGGGCCATACCCTCGCCACATTTTTTTACTAAAAAAAAAATATTGCCGTATTCATATGACGTTAGAGCAGGTAAATTAGCTATTCATATTACAGGACATTTTTGAACTACAAACAGAATTAGTCTTAATTTATGAATGAATGAATATGGATGAATGAATATCTTTATTTGCTAAATATGTTCTAGGTCTTTGAGAGGTCAATTTAATATTGCAATTTCTTAAAGCAGCAGAATAAAATGTGTTACTTTCTAGCTGATGTTTCTTGCTACGGATTAACTATATTAAACTTAGAGCCCTTTTAAAATAAGATTATTTATATTTAGACTGGCAACACAGCCGCTATCGGGTAGTCTTTTAAGACTTTTGGCGGGAACCGAAGTGTCATGTCTTGTCTTCCATTTTATTTTACTAACAAATGTATATTGCGGGTTTTAACGTTTAATTGTTAAAGTATTTTCACAATAAGTGATTGTGGATGTATATTGTGGGAGACACTATAATAAAAGCGGGTAACACCTCTACGTTCGTTCCGTAATTGTCAGTTGTAAATCTCCATTAGCTGATATTACTTTAGTGAGGTTGGGCAGAAAATTCATAATACGTAACTTATATCAGTCGCAACTCTTGAGATAAACGCCTCGGATAAGGTTAATTCTTCTCTGCAGGAATGCCTTGGGTAAGGTCAAATTTCCTCTGCGGCAATGCCCTAAGGTTAATTGTTCTCCACGGGAATGCCTTTGGGAAGGTTAATTCTTCTCCGCGGGAATGCCCTAAGGTTAATTGTTCTCCGCGGGAATGCCTTGGGTAAGGTTAATTCTAATTTATACGCGTGGAATTTAAAGAGAATTGATTAACATTAAAAGGGTGAAGTGTAACATTAAGTTTTAATAAGAACTCCATTCCTTTAGCGATTGGAGTGCATCCACGTAGCTACTTTGCAAACGTACAGCTTTACAACTTCGTACTTATATAAAATGATGTCGATTCGGAGGTGCACACGACTTACCTAAATTTAGTCTATTACGCTCTTTTTTATCTGTAGAAATAAGAAAGAGATATCTTTCTTATTTTAATTTTATCTTATTTTAAATTTCTAATTTTAGAACTGTCAAATTAGTTTAGTCTTTTGTCTGTTTAGTTTGACAGTTCTAAAATACATGCCATCTCTTTCTTATTTCTACAGATAAAAAAGAGCACAATAGACTAAATTTTAAGTCGTGTGCGTCAGTGGCCCTGGGGATAAGACGCGGCCTATCATATCGAAAGGTCCGGAGTTCGATCCCCGGTTGGGTCATGTACCAATGGGTTTTTCTCGAAACTTATGTACATTTACTGACTGTTCTCAAACGGTGAAGGAAAACATCGTGAGGAAACCTGCATACGCCGAAAAAGAAATTCTTAGGCGCATGTGAAGTCTACCAACCCGCACTGGGTGGTAGACTTCAGACTAGCGTGGTGGACTATAGCCCGAACACCCTCGTTGAGAGGGTAGGCCTGAGCCCCAGCAGTGGGGAGATTAATAGGCTGTTGATGATGATGTGTGCACCTCCGAATCGACACGAATGTTCATTTTAAAGCAAATTGGGTCTTCGACAATCCAATAACATTTTCGAAGTGCCTCGACATACCATTCCATATATAAATCATCTTCCAAGTTCCTCGATGTACAATTCCAAATATATTTATAGACTATCTACGCCTAGATTAGAAACTGAACTTCCCTCTGACCTTGAAGAAACCCATGCTGGTTTTGTTGTGCAGCAGCGACGTCACGCCGACGTAGCTCTGGATGACGATGGGCGAGTGGTGGATGCAGCAGGCCGACGAGGACATCGCTTCTATGGCGCTTTGGATCTTCTGCGCGAATATCTCCATGTCGTATGTTGATCTTTCGTCTACCTCGTTATCTGAGGAATACACGAACAACTGATGGGGTAAAGTCAAAAACACAAGGCGTGGTACACTACCCCTTTCCCCTCAAGTATCATTGTTTGAACTTCATGCCACAAGCGTTTTGTGTAATGGTAGCATTAGTTCCATTGATAATCCCGTTGATCGAATTAGTGAAACTTTAATTATTTTTTATTGATACGGGGGCAACCTGAGCAGGCGGGCCTCCTGATGTTAAGAGGTCACCACCGCCCACAGACACCTGCAACACCCGGGGGGTGCTGGTGCGTTGCCGGCCTTGGTTGAATGGCTCTTTTGACTCTCTTCTTGAAGGACCCCGTATCGTAGCGCTGTGGAAAAGCGTCAGAGGGAAGGTCATTCCACATGCTGCACGTGCGCAGCAAAAAATAACGCGAGAAGCGCACAGTGCTGGTCCGCCAGGTTATTTAATTATGTGAAGTCTGACATATGACATAGAACTGAAGAACTGTAAGAAATTTCAACTGTAACTGTATATTTCCTGCCAATATGATAAACGGGAAAGTTTGTAAGGACGTTTGGATGTACATATGTTTGTTACTCTTTCACGCAAAAACTACGGAACAGATTTTGATGAAGCCCTAGCAATATTTTACCTACCTACCCGGCTAGTTCAGCAATAAGGGCTCTTTTTATTTATGTGAGGTCTGACAAACTTTTTGAGTCAGTGCGATGGACTACATAGCTTGCACTCTGTCGTTGTTTTTAGGATAGTCCAACATTGAATTAACGGGCGATCTAGAAAGAACAAGAACCTTTGTGCCAGTAAATGGGGTGTGACGCGAACGTGATGAAGGGCACATCTTGGCTGAACGGGTTCCACACAGTCTTCAGCGGCACGGGCTCTCCCTTGTTCCACATCAGCCTGACTCCTCGAAGATTGCGCTCCCTGGAATTGCAAAGAAACAGGAGAACGATTAGGTTATTATAATAATCCATTGGCCAAATACTACATGATGGGTGTCGTGAGATTTCTTTTTGCAATTGGGGCTTGGTGTGCTATCCGGTACAGAATCATAGCAATTCCAGTTGGTTTTAGTGAAACTTGAAAGCCGAGTGTAACTAACTACATATTTCAAATCTAATATTTATAATTACTTCGTACAAATCAACGGAAAAGTATGGCAATGAGTGTAGTGTAGTGATTAGCACTATCTATTACTGAGCTAATTTGGGTTATTTTTGTTCAATGCTCTAAGTGCTTATGAGTGATATGATGACTCAAGATAGCAACTGCCATGCGATTTTTAGGGGTACCCGAGTGAAGCTGCCATTTCGGTGTGAACCGAGTGAACCCTACACAATGAGTTAACAAAAACATAAAACTAAATTTTTGGGATTGTCTTTTTGTCCGTCTGTCATGTCTTCGTTTGCACAAAACTCCCGCTTTCGTGGAGTCGGTGCAGGGACTGCCACCCCCGTCTAAGAATTAGAATGTCTTCGTTGTAAGGAGGTGGTCTGTGTCGTTATAAGCTCAGATTAAAGATTAAAGCTATAAGGTCGTCCGTTTATAACTACTAAATTAAGATTTTGGTAAAAATCACAAAAACTGTTTCCGATTCTCAGTCGATGTTTTTTATAAAAGCATGAAATTATTTATTACAGTGACTTCGATTTATTAAAGTTACCTAATAAATTGTGTGTGTTTAAGAAATATAGTGCACAAAGCAAATACAGAAGAAGAAGCCAACTAAAGAAAGAATTAGCATTTTGCTACAGGAAATAAAATAAAGAAAGACCTCATCATGAAGCCAGAATAGAGAACATTTTGAAAAACAAAACCAAAAATATATTTACAAAATAAATAACTATCAGCAGCGCAGTAGAAATGTAGGTAATAATTTATTAACTGCATTATTATAAAAAAAAGTTACATTATAGAGATTCTAAAATTGGAAATACTATTATTTCCAAAAAGTTTTCTATATGATAGATGCGAAAAGAAAAGGGAACCAAGCAAACAACGAATATAAAACCATGTCTACGCAACACAAGGTACCTAGGCTGAAAATACTTGGGATCGAACAGTTTAGACTCGGCGTCGCCGCTCGGCCGGCGACACAGGCGGTCGATCACCACGTCTTTAACCACCGTCGTCACTCCGGTTGCGATGCCATTTAACCGACTATAGGGCAAACAGATCGGCTTATCCAGGGGTAATATCCGCTTAATGGAGGACAAGAGTTATCACCACTTATATGTACTGGTATCTTTTCAACGGCTTATGTTTGTCTCACTGCTGTTGGGCATATTCCTAATCCTAAGCCAATCGAGGTAATTCTGAACGATATTCCACACATTTAGCAAACCTTTACGACCGCAAGCCAACCATGCAGCAATGGGTTTTGTCTCGAAACTTAGGTACATTTACTGACTTCTCTCAAACGGTGAAGGAAAACATCGTGAGGAAACATGCATACGCCGAATAAGAAATTCTTAGGCGCATGTGAAGTCCACCAACCCGCACTGGGCTAGCGTGGTGGACTATAGGCCGAACGTCCTCGTTGAGAGGGTAGGCCTTAGCCCCAGCAGTGGGGATATGTTAATAGGCTGTTGATTTGATTAATTAATGAAACTCACGGTACTAAAGAAGAGGGAGGGTACACCAGTTCCCCAACAACTATGGTGTCTAGGTCATCCAGGTAAGTCTTCTTAAAGTCCAGTTGCTTCATGGCAATAAAGTCATACTTTATGGTCATCACCAGTCTCGATGTGAGGAGAACTATCCTCTCTTTTTCATTGTCCCATAGAGTTATTCTGGAAGAGTTTTGTTTTTATTCATTTAGGAATCAGATATAGTCTTATGTATGTATATTAAACTAAAATTATTTTGAATTTAATTAATTAAAACAGACAAAAATAACAAATAAGAATGATAGAACACAATAAGAACATAAATTGTTTTATATCTATATATTAATGACAATTTTTTACATAATCTTGCTATAAAAAAATCATCTATCCTATTAATATTATAAACGCAATAGTTTGTAAAAATGTTTGGATGTTTGTTACTCTTTCATGCAAAAACTGTCAAACAGATTTTGATGAAACTTTGCAGTAATTGAGATTATACATCAGAATAAAACATAGGCTATAGATACCTTGGGAAAGCTGTTACCGCGGGAAAAAAAATTATGCAGGCGAAGCTGCTGGAAACAGCTAGTTGGTATACAAACTAATGTGGATTTGTGGACAAAATGCCTATGCCTATAGATGAACAAAAATACATACTCAGTCAGCAGCCAGGAGCCCAAATACTCTCCGTCTTCTGGAAACAGCAGGGCTGTAATACACTCTTGTATTGCATTCTCAACAACCCCCTTGCGGAATGTGAAGAAGTCCTGGATATTCTCACGATTGAACGGCACATCATACCGAGGGAATACCGTCTTGACCGGCTCAGTGGATGTTGCAGCATTGGGGTGCTCCTCTGTTCTGGCATCTAAAGGACAGTTTGTATGACTAACTGAACTAAATTGTAAATGTAAGTGACGACATTCAATTGTTTGTTTATCACCCTTAGGCTTATCCAATTGGATTTAAACTTGGTAAAGTGAAAGCTTATTGCTTATTGCAACAAGCAGGTGGGCTGTTCTTGTATATATTGTATTGTTGTTGCTATATCTCATTGTGTATCAACATGTAACTAATTAGTCATATTATCTTTGTAAATACCGTTTGTAAATACTTTATAAATATTACCTTATAAATATTACCTTTGTGGACCAATGGTTTTAAACCAGTGTCCAATAATAATAATTAAAAAAAAAAAAAAAAGCAGGTGGGCCTCCTGATGTTAAGAGGTCACCGCTGCCTATAGGCACCTGCAACACCCGGGGAGCGCTGGTACGTGGGGGTGGTGGTTATATCCTGTAGTATTGAAAGGTTTCTAAGTAATATCCATTCCTGATTCATATGCAGCATCCTTTTAAAATAAAATTTGCTGCCGCGTTCCTGTCTATGTGTCAGGCAAGAGCTGTGTTAAAAACTTACTACTTCAGTGTGACTACGCGTTTGAAATTGTGATAAACAATTATGTAGTAGAATTGATTGTTGGAACAGTTTTAGCTAGGTATGTAGGTATTGAGGATAAACACATGGTATACCTTTTACCTCTAAAAAAAGAAACTACCACGCAGAAGTCGGTACCGCTAATGAATTAACATTTGTTACTAATTTTGTTGCCTAATCTTTATAACCCGTTTGTAGTTTTATCATTTGGATGTTAAGAACACAAAAGGGGCAACAATGTTTTAAATAAATGTTGTTTGTTAGGCCGACGTACAACAATTAATTAGGTAGGTACCTGTGAAAGATGACGAGGACGACGACAAAGAGTCAGCACCAGATAATACTGAAGGGTTCACACTTGTTTGCGCAGTTTGCGGTCTGTTTCGAATAGAATTTTCCGTAGCACTGTTTTGATTGTTTTCTGCGCTCTCCGCGGGGATCGGCTCGGTCGACAGTTGCAGCGTGCCGCCGCGGAACTCCAAGTCCTCGTCCAATAAGTCACTCATGCTGTCTTTGTTTGCACTTTTCCTTTGTATTTTTTATATAATGTGAGCTCGCAAATTAATCGACCGACCGAAATGCGACTGATAAGATTTTATTTTTTTTAGTTTGTGGCTTGGTTACTAGATTTTTAGGCCATTCTGACTGTTTAATTTTTTTAAAGTAGGGTTTGGCTTGGTTACTTGATTTTTAAGCTGTCTTATTTTAGAAATTATTTCATTATCAACGCCCCGCGCCTTCATCCGCGATAGTCGAAAATGTATTACTAGGATTTATGTTTTAAATATCTGCACCAAAAAGAAAATATTTTGAAATGCATTCAAAGATTTAAAAAAATATATATTTTATAAGTCTGAGTTCACCGTTTCCTTCCAACAATAAAACAATATTTCCTATAGGTAATAAAAATATTTCATTTATTTTACAAAAATACTTACATTTTCCTTAGATTCAAAAGCTGACACTAATTTTACATTAAATGGCAAAATATTTATATTTTATACATAAAAAGTTTTTGCTTCCGTTTCCTAACATATTATACAAAGTCGGATAAAAATAAGGAAGTAGGTAGGTTAATAAAAGTGGTAATTTTAATGTCGTAAATCGGTAACATATTAGGAACTGAATAATGTGAACTGTAGGAGGTTCAGACAGAAGATTTAATTTTATTGGAATGAAAAGTCAGCAAAGAGCCCGTTTATCGGCCGAAAATCGAAACGTTTTCACCTGTTTTCAGTATCAATTTGACAGTTCGTAAGTAGAGAAATTAAGAAGTTAAGTTGGTTTCGGTTAATAGCTTAGAGTAGACCTAAGTATACTCTAAGGTTAATAGGTATTCTATCCGACAAGAATCCGAATAGGATACCTACTACGTACCTACCTTTTAGAACTGAAAACAATTTGCCTTATATGTAGGCACAGTAAGGTGTCATTGTAAGGTGACACGATTCTGTCACGTTACTTAGTTGGATACTGTTTGTTCTCAGTTCTAAAAATTCTATTCTGATGTTTGTCGGACAAGAACTTTGTCAAGAAAGTACAATGCAAGTAAAGTTCGCTTATTCACGGAGCGGAGGGGCCTTAATAGTGTACTAGTAGCAGCGACATCTGTTCCTTGGACAGCGTGGGGGGTATACGATGCACTGGTCCATGCAGTACACGTCGGCTCCGTCCCGACCTTCGATCTCGCCAGCAGCCTCGCACACTTGCCTGGAAATATACAGTTCATTAACCTTCGATACTGGTAACCATGCCCTTGGTCTTTTAAACAGGATTCAAGTTCGTAGTCGTTCAGAGCCAGAGCAATTATTTTGAGATATTGAGATAACTATAAGTTCATTAGCCTTCAATAACTGGTAACCATATATGGCCATGGTCCTATGAACAGGATTCAAGCTCGTAGTCTTTCAGAGCCAGAGCAAATATTTTGAGATATTGAGAACCAAGTAACTTTTACTGGGACAAAATCTCAGTATTAACTTGTGAACCTATAAAAAAGTTGTTTAAAGGACATGTTTGGATCCGAAAAGGTTGGGCGTTATGAGGCTGTAGATGGGGACGGAATAAAGGACTTCGGAGAATGGAGCGGGGGTGGGGGTAGGTAGGGGACTGTCATGTTATGCCTATAATTTTGCAGCACTGTAGATAAAGTAACTGCTACAGCACAGTCCTCACGCGACTTTATAACTCGGTTTCCACTGCCGCGTTGAGTACCTACCAAATATGTAGTAGTAAAAGCCAAGTCGAAATAGACAAAGTTTTAACTCACGGGCAATGACACAGGGCTTCTGGGCAGTTGGGAGGATACCGCAAACAGTTCGTTTGACACCAAATCAGCATGCCGGGAATAACCCGGAAAGCGTCAGACGGCACGCACACTTGGTCCCTGTAAACATGATTTAATCCATTATGAACAAAATAGAAATTTGCAATGTTACTTGATTGGTCGTTTGATGAATACCGCCTTTTTACAAACAGCCTAGAACGTTTATAAAATGAATACATTTTATAAGCAGCCATGTAGAATTATGGTTACCCTCTTCCCCTTTCCTCCTCCCAACCTGAAATCTTAGATCCGCTCTCCGTCGGCATAATGTACACTTTACAGGTACCTATTCGAATATGCTAGTGAACTGTATTGACTTATGTAGGGGTTATCGTCAAATAATTCTGAACATATAGGTATTTGTTGTTAAGTAGCTAGCTACATTTTACACAATTTAAGTTTTTACAAATAATTACACAACACAAAACAACTCGTTTTTAATTTTGGTTGCTGTTTGTGTAGAATGTTATTGGTTAGTCACAAAATTTATTTAGTAGTTGGTATTTTTTACATGGACGATATACTGAGTATATAATGACTCGTACACACCGGAAACTTTTGTGTCGGCAGGTAGTGTTGCGGCACAAATTCTACAACAAGCGATGTTGTTACGTTTCTTGTTCCGCAACTACTTCCTTTGGTTTTGTGTTTTGTGCCGACACAAAAGTTCTCGGCGTGTACAAACTATATATGTAGGTACTAAGTTTCCCAGTATAGACACATAAGGCGCAGTTCAGACCTGGCAAAGAGCAGCGCAGCCGTTTTAGCCGATTAATGAAGAGTTATCTGTTTAATCTGTAACTCTATAGTAGTAGGTACCTGTAGTTAGTACGCAATTTAATGTCAATCCTCGTGCAACTAAGTACTTGGCGTTTGACAGATAATTTCATTTTACTGACAGATCCACAGATTATTTATTAAGAAATCTTTTTGTCAGTGTAAAACCCATTGCGCTCGGCCAGGTCTGCGCTGGTCCTAAGATATATTAGAGGAATTATTCACAACGGGAGTACCATTCTTCAAACATGCGGCCAAAACCTGCATTCCAGGGCTCAAATTCAAAGTAAGTATACCTAATAATCTGTGGAACCAAGTCGTCCTCGGTCTCAGATAAATCGTTGCTGAAAAAAAGTGAATTATATAATACAGTGCACTGTTAAAGACCAATAATATTTAAGTAAATAATAAATATTTATTAAACATTTCATGATGTTCTTTTTTACCTAATGAAACGTAAAGGTGCCTTTTCGATGTCATCGGATACATCTCTGAAATATTAAGCATAAGAATACATACCATGTACTTATTAATAAATAAATAATACGAAACTTAGAAGGAGCATCACAATATATAGAGTTATTAGGTCTTTCAGTGGTAATAATTATATATATCGCACACATGCTTCAACAGTGACACATGTCAAAAAAATTCAATTTTTGACTTGTGTCACCGTTGTGAAGCAGCGAAATTCGCTGAATACGACCAAATTTTTTTGACTTGTTTTGAAGCAGGTGTGCTATATTCTTGTAGCTAACGTGTTTATAATGTGCATTATAGAATTATAGAGTAACGAATTGAATACAACATCTTAGATGCTTTGAGCCGTACAATGCCTTACCGTACAACCAAAGGGAACACATTCTGTGGTCTGTTGAAGTCGCTGTAATACAGCAGGAAGGGGTTATCCCTCCTCAGGTCTCCGGCGAAGGCTGGCGGCAGGCCGCCGGTGCTGGTGACCACGCTGACGTCAGCGCAGTTGCGGAAGGTCTCGGATCTGCCGCAGCCCACCGCCTCCGTGCCGTTCGGGCAAATACCCCACATGTTGCCTGGAAATGTTAGGGATATTGACATCAGAACGACCGTTTCTAAGCCCAGTGGGGTCTCTCTGTGAATGTTACGGCAGTCTCTCCCCGTAAATGCCATTGACGTACTATTTAAACTAAACAGCGAGTTACAAACAAAATATTCCCCAGGAAATGCTTATAGTTCTGCATTGTATATTGTTCCAAGAAGTTTGTTAACTAATGCCTTTTTACAAACGGCCTTTATGCCGTTTATAAAACCACAATGTTTACAAACACCCAGTAACAAGTATAGTAAACATAAACAACACTTATACAACCTAAGCAGAAGGTGTCACATCCATGGTCTTCATCCGAAATCCTACCGAGTTGGGGTACCTACTCCAAAATTCCGAGCTCGCTTCGTTCGCTCCAGAATTCAAAAGTGGTAAGAGTAAGCTAGACATATATAATATCTTCTATCTCTATCTACGTATGTAAATTTTTTGTTGGGGGGCAGTGTAACTGCATACCAACAGCCCCCCAACAAACAACAGCCCGACTAAAATAGATAATGTTTGTTCAGTTTGACCCCGCCATATAAGAAGGGTCTTCTCAAATTATTATTAATATAATATACATAAAAAAATTTTTTTTGTACTTTTTAAAAAGGGTAATCTTTAATAATACTTAATTAGTTAATATAAAACAACAAAAATTTAAAAATAAATTAAAAATGATGAGTAAACTTAGACTACCAGGCCTCCGCTTGTCGCACCTGGCACAAAGGAGCCCATCACACATATGGCGTTGCCGCGCTGAATGGCGATGGACAGCCTAATACATAAAATTAATTCTTTTAATTCTTTTTAGCTTAAGACCCTACGTACGTAGTATCCCTATATAGTTTGTGTTAAGACCTAAGCTGAATCGGTATAAACGTCAGTCAGGCTTGTGTCAAAAGTCGACGTTACAAATGGCCTAGGATGTTTAACCAACCTGTTTTAGCAACCGGCTTATGTCCAAGTGGACATCATACATCCAAAGACCGTTGGTGATAACTAAATTGGATCTTACCGGTATAGTAGGTCCATTGCAACACGCACTGCGTGCAGGTGACGTAAGCAGGCAGTCGCACCCTGTATCTGAATATGTCCTTCTTAGCCGTGTCCAGAGGGATCAGAAACCTGTCCTCTCTAGTACCGGAAATGTATAGCGGGTACCTGGAAAATAAATACTAACATGGAATTTTCTGTACTTGGTGGAATAGCTACCCATTTTTCAAGCCATATACAATACCATTGTAACCATGGAGCTAGGATTTCTTTGGTGGAAACCCGCCCGCGCCAGCTTAATTCGAACCTTCCTGATTGTAAGCAAATTACAATGTTCGGAACCGCATCTCCATTTTTTTATATGCTTTTTACTTTTGTGTTTTGTTTTTATATATCTAGTGTCATTAGAGATCGTAATTCTAGTTGTCTGTCATTGAAAATTGAACAAGAACCAGCGTTTTAATTTGTATTTGTAGTCGTTTTGTCATATTTTCGTATTTCTAGTTGTTTTCATTAACTGTCATAATACCTGTCAAAGCATTCCTGTGTGGCCTCCTGATTGGGATTGTTGTTCGGGCAGAGCTTCATCACAAACGTTCCAAGGTGGTTCGCCGTTAGCTCCACTTCTATTTCTACCTCCTGGAAAAATATGGATTTTTCTCAGATCGGACCAAAATTAGATCTCTATTAAAATTACTATCACTTATTGAGAATGTGTGCCCTGTTTTATGAGGCCCGAGTAACCTTCGGTTTTTGTTATATTTTGGAACTATGTTGGGCCTAAAATGACTTTGTTTCCAAGGCCGTAAAACAATTATAAAAAAGACAGATGCCCCTCACCTGGCCGACGCTGTAGTGCCTGGTGATGATGCCCTTGCCGTACATGCCGCGCGCCTCGTGCGGCCGCGGCTCTGACAGGTGGTGCGCGTCCCCGCACACCCCGCACCTCCCTGAGTTCTGCTCCCACTGGACTGAACATACACTCGATTAAAGCCTTACATATAATAGCAATAAGGGTGAGTTACCTATACCCACATTTCAGCCTTTCAACGGCTACTGCAGGATATGCCAACCTCAACGTCACTACCACCCATCCAGCCGCTTCCAGATACATTCTTTAGTTTCCACCTGGCGGAGGGGCGTCCCGGTCCGCGGTCTCCACTCGAGAACTAGTCTGGCCCAACGGCCGTCGGTTCTGAGACAGATGTGACTTGCCCACTGCCACTTCAGCTTACTATTCCTTTAGGCTATGTCTGTCGGTATCATAGTCCTCCGTTACACAGATGATATTCCCTGCGAGATCGAATCAGAAATGAGGAGATCCGCAGGAGAACCAAGGTCACCGATATAGCTCAAAGAATTGCGAAGCTGAAGTGGCAGTGGGCTGGGCACATCGCTAGTAGAACTGACGGCCGATGGGGCAGAAAGGTTCTCGAGTGGCGACCACGTATCGGAAGACGCAGTGTAGGCAGGTCTCCCAAAAGGTGGACCGACGATCTGGTGAAGGTCGCGGGACCCAGCTGGATGAGGTTAGCGCAGGACCGGTCGTCGTGGAGTTCCTTGGGGGAGGCCTTTGTCCAGCAGTGGACGTCTACAGGCTGATATGATGATGATGACACAGCTGATAAGCCCCAATAGATAGCGTGTTGAAATTGTTATATTGATTCGCACCAAAGGCGAGCGGCGCGGTTTCGGGGAGCAAAATGAGGCGCAGTGGCTATTTCAGGTCAACCATGGCTCCTAGCAAAGCGTAACTTTATATGTGCAAATTCATAGATATATGGTGAGCGTCAGTTACCTTTTAAGAGGCATTAGCGAAACCGAGATGTGTGATCGACCAATAGGATTTCGTTATTAAAAGTTAATTTTTAACATTCCTCAAAATTATTCGAAATAATTATTGTGGTTGGTATAAACGTTTGGAGTTCTAATAGGAACCACAGGTTCAAAATGTCAATTATTTTTTGTATCTATACCTTACTTAGTTGCTATAGAAAAGGACCATTGTATAGTCTCAGGTTCACTAAACTTCAGTTTGTATAAGTAGGTACGTTGCCTTCGCGCATCGTTACTTTAACAAAGTGATTGTTTAATCTTCCATTGGTGCAGGATAATGCCCCGCATCCAACCCGAATGCGGTCCGTAAAAAACTCGGATAATGAGTGTTTTATTTAATTTACCCATGTTTTACCTTCTACCCGACACAATTTGGGTAGGTAAATTTACATAATGAATGAATGGTTGAATGAAATATTTATTTACAAGAGGTAAGTATAAAAATGATCTAAATATACCTGCATCAATAAGATCTAAATATAACTATAATAATCCATAATTTGTTATTAAATTTAGATCTTGTGTATTTACCATATTTTTGTAAATAAATACATTCATTCTTTTTGTTGGAGGGCTGGTCACACTCTCGGAGAACCGATAACCGCTGGGGTAGATGTGAACTCGAGTGGAGACCACGAGTGGGCAGCGTAGTGTGGGACGCGGACGCCCCACGGCTAGATGGAGTGACTGGACTGGTTTAGAGGTGCGCCTATGTCCAGCAGTGGACTAGAACAGGCTGATGACGATGGTTTTTCTATGACTAAGGGCCTCTTTCACCGCTTGCTGATATTGTTACAGATAGTAAGCTGACAGATAAACTAATCTATCAGATAAATCTGTCTGATAATATTTTCGTGATACACACCTCAAGTCCCCCATTAAATATCTGACAGCCACTTGATCTTGCTGTTAGTTTATCAGGCGGTTATATCATCATCTGACAGATCTGTCAGATAATTTGCAGATAGGGTATCTGGCAGTTTATCAGCAAGCGGTGAAAGAAATACTCGTATTGGTACTGATCACAGAAAACAGAAAAAGCTTTATATTTCTATGGTACTGACCGGCGTATCCCCCACAGAAGAGCTCGTTGTCATTATAATTGACGGGGTTGGGGAACCCGAACCGCCACATGGAGTTCCGCGCGGGGGGGTCCATCAGGCGCCCGTGGCCCTCCGCCACGCGCCGCCCGCTGCCTAACATCTGCAACACATGTCACAAAGATAAGCCGCCGCCCGCCCATTGAAGATACAGCCTAATTGGCTGCCAGTGTCATTTGGGGGAAACTCTATTTTGTAAATCAGCGGAACAAGCTAATTGAAAAACCGGTGCGAGTCGGACTTGCGTAAAAAGGGTTCCTTATCTTGGAAGGAGATGTGTGAAAAAAAAGTGTGTTTCTTTCAAAAAAAATGTGTTAGTTAGACATATATAGTAGCTTTAATTTTTGTGGGACGTGCGCTCGTGTGGGACGCTACATGCGTGGATACACTGGCGCCGTCCCACCTTCCATGCACTTCACTGAGAGCTGGCGCGGCCGCTTCTAACGCGGAGAACCACAAGCGCCGCAAATATGAGTGTCTCAGTGGAGACCTCATCTTTGAGGCGTTTGGGGTCGAGACCCAGGGTCCGTGGGGTTCCGGCGCCCACCGCCTTTTCAAAGAAATTTCTAAAAGGCTGGTGGAGAACACGCGGGACCCCCGAGCTGGCGGCTACTTTGCCCAACGGATAAGCCTCGCGATCCAGCGAGGCAATGCCGCCAGCCTCCTGGGCACTCTGCCGGCGGAGGCGGGGGACGAGCTGGGGCAAGTTTTTTATTTGTAAATAGGTAGGTATATTCATTTTTATAATTTTTACTTTGTATATAATTTATATATTTGTATATAATCTGTATATATTAATAGTGTTATATTTAATTTAATTTGTTTTTATGTTTATAAATAAAGCCTTATAATAAATAAATAAATCATTTTTCTGTAATATCCTACCAATTAAGTAGATATTTTAGAATTTAAGTATACCTGCCTAAATAATTTAATTTTTGTTTAATATAATTTTTGAGTAACGTCTTTAAACTACCATGTTAATGAAAAGCAGAAGATGGGACCTCTGGCATTTGAGGAAAGTTCTCTATAGGACATCACCAGCAAGCACCAAATCTTTAAAAATTCTCATAAATCTAACGAGAGATATAAGTATATTGAAAAAAAAAACTAATTATAACACCTACTTACTTGTAAAAGAAATATCCAGTAAGTCAAGAAGGACGTGCCGCCAGATTTATGTCGCCTCATTTCCATCTGTAACAACGGAACCCAATTATAATAACAAGTATTGTAATGTAACCCTCTCCACAACCTGTTAACACGCTGGAGCATAAAAGGAAAAGATCTTTCTAATAATTGCGTTTTGTAGAGACCGAGCGCGTTGAATTCTTTTGTATGAAGGATTGATTTTGGTAGAGCACTTTTAAAAATAGAGGTTCTCGAGTGTCGACCACGGGCAGGCCTCCGTCAAGATGGACCCACGACCTGGTCAAAGGAACTAACTGGATACAGTCAGCTCAGGACCGGTCTTGTGGAATCTCCGGGCCAGGCGTCTTTCGGGTGATATCTTATGCATACATTCTTTGGACCTTTACACATAATCCTACAGAAAGACCTAGACTAACCGGACCAATCATCATAAAGTATAAAGTCCCAGATACCCTATCTGCAGGTTATCTGACATATAGCCTGATTTTTGGTTTCACAGGTATCTGATTGCCTATATCTTATATATTTTATATAGTCTATCACACAGATTTATCTGATAGATTAGTTTATCACTAATATTACTATCTGTAACAATATCAGGAACTGGTGAAAAAAGCTCTAAATGTACCTTTGATTTCTCACACAGATAGCGAATGTAAGAGAATCCTTTGACACCAAAACAGCAATATCCCGATAGATTATCGTATGTTATTCTCTTTTTTACTTCCTAAAAAACGGTATCCGATGAAACTGGATACGCCAAGTCTCTCAAATAACTTTCGCGCATGTATTTTGATCGTAAAGTTGATGATATCTGTTGCTCGGAACATTAGCGTCATTTAAACGGGCTTCGGCGGATTTATTAAGTTTTTGACCTGCGCGCGCGCATGAGGCCCACTCAATATTTCGTCGACAATTTGTGAGACGGTTGTAAAATTTTAATTGAGCTGTCATTTCATACTGAGTATGCCTTTGGTTTATTTTTAAATAGCTTTCGAAAGTTAGGAAAAAATGTCATTGGTGCACGAATTTGAATAAGTACGCACTACAAACTAGGATATACAGGGCGACCCAAACTATGGGACATCAAGGGAAAGTACCTTAAATATCGCAGATAGGATATTTTGCTGAAAGAAGACTTTTCGTTATTTTTAAAAGTTAGTAATTCTGCATTTAAAGATTTTCTAAGAATTACTTGCTTCGTCTCGGAATCGAACCGACTTAAATGTGAAAAAAAATCACCCCTATTTTTATGATGCCAATCGAAAGAATGGACAAAAAATAATAATCTTTCATAAATAATATAGTATTTTAAAAGAAAGGAACAACGTCAAAATAATCATTTTAATCAAATTAAAAACGTAACTACATGTATACCTACATACAGACGTGTATTGTCTACGAGGGTTGAGCTTCTAGTCCTCAAATGGAGCAACTTTACTTCTACAACTTTTGAAAATCATGTTAGTTACAAACCTAAAAAAATTGCTACTAGGGGGCCGCGAGAACCCACGAAAGACATCATATCTCTATGGCTATTTGTTACTAATTATACTAAATAAATAGTAACTACAAAGTATGCTATCCAGCGACTAAGTATCGTCGTTTGTTCGTCAAGAAAATGATTACACTGATATCACCAACAAAGTTTGAGCAAATACCTAAATGTCAAGAAAATACATTATAATTTTGAAAGTCGTATTAGGACAAAAGTTGTATCGTTCGAGCAGCAGAATCATCCAGACGCTATCCTAAATCACATGATCTCAATATTTTTATTTATCATAATGATGAAACTGAATGATCACAAATTGCTGTGATCACTCAATGCTTCACGGAGTTCTCGCTAATCATTGCGGTGTCATTTGCATAGAATAGGCCGTCATCGTCATCGGATAAACGACTTAATACAGATGTGTCATTGGCTTGCAATTAAACTCTAATTTTCATATTTAAGTTAAGACATTTAGGGCCTCTTACACCGCTTGCTGATAAAGTCCCAGATACCCTATCTGCAGGTTATCTGACAGATAGCCTGTTTTTTTGGTTTCACAGGTATCTGATTGCCTATATCTTATATATTTTATATAGTCTATCATACATATATATCTGATAGATTAGTTTATCACTAACATTACTATCTGTAACAATATCAGGAAGTGGTGAAAGAAGCCCTTAGCCGTTAAAACCATTGAATTTTTAAATAATTAAGTATAAGTAGTATACCTACAGTACATTTTTGCTTAGCATACTAGTTATATCAACAAGCCAAAACCCACAAATACCTACAGTTTTTAGAAAAATTCAATAGGTACTTAGTAGGTAAAACCAAAGACCTTAAGGGCTTCTTTCACCACTTCCTGATATTGTTACAGATAGTAATCATAGTGATAAACTAATCTATCAGATAAATCTGTGTGATAGACTATATAAAATATATAAGATATAGGTAATCACATACCTGTGAAACAGAAAAAAAAGGATATCCAGTAGATAACCTTCATATAGGGTATCGGGGACTTTATCAGCAAGTGGTGAAAGAAGCCCTAAAACTTTTTGCTATGCTGAGGTAAAACCCTGGATAGTTTAGATGTGGCCTGTTACATCAAAAAGTTAAAACAATAAAAGATTCTATAGGTATGTATATCGTATTGCATCTCTTTGGTTATGAATTATTTTTACAATGCAATATCAGGCCACTTTGTACAAAAAAATCTCGAGTAAAAGCCATTTATGAATTAATGAAACTTTTTTTTTCTTTTTAAAGTGATTGGACAGTGCGTTGTAAAGCAGGAATACACTACAGCAAAATAACTGGGTTCTACTTATAATTTGTTGTAGTGTATGCCTGCTTTACAACGCACTGGCCATTATTTTAAAAACAAATGTTGGTTGCTCGTAATTTTTTTGATTTATGATTTTTCCAGTCTTTTTAGCCTATGTATGGAGTAACTTTTACGCATCAGTGGGTCACACCACACTCGCACAGAAAGCGAATGGTGTTTCCTTTGGTTCCTGGCAGAGCCTGTAGGTTTTAAGTGTCCGAAGTTGAACATAAGTTTATTCAGGCCGCAGCGTCCGGTGAGTGCTCTCACTAGTGTGCGTAAATTCTCCTACTTAGTATGTTGGATTATTTTAAATTGTTTTTGGCTGTTTCTCCGCTGCCGCTCATTTATCGCACCACGTTAAGGTTACGGCCGTTGACAGCTGGGCGATGTTTGTGGGCGAGCAGGTCAAGGAACCGGCGGCCTTGACAGCCAATGTGCGCGTACGCATAGGCGGATTACGTCATCAGGGGGGTATCAAGAGAAACGTGACAGATCACTCTGAATTGTATTAACAACAAAGCAAATCTAGCGAACGGTCTGGGACGCAAGACGGTGCAACGAAGACGGCTATTTTGCAGTGACTATAGATGCCGGAGAACTGATAGATTTTTTTTTGCTTTGACTGGAAACTCAGGTATAAAAAAGATACATAAAGTATTATTTTTATTAATCTCATGAACGTAAGGCAAGTGCACAAAACCAGTACGCTATAACCCGGCTCTATCATCCGCTTACCAATTTCTGAAGACAAACAGCACTGAATGCACAGCTGCATTCCAGTTTGAATTGGAATTTGAAATTCGGTCGATCGTACGTTTATAATAATTACGCGTTGTTCCTTGCTTAGGAAAACAAACGCATTATTATTAATTTTATGTTTATTTGATTTTTATTATTAATGTTGACATTGTTTATAATGAATCTAATGACGTGTATCAAAAAATATGAATAAAAATATGTCTATGCATTTGCGGCTGAAAGCAAAATATAGATGACTATCTGTTGTTCGCGGCTCTGCTCGCCTGGAATAAGTTTTTCTCCCTCAGGTACAGTTTACCACGGTAAAAAGTAGCCTATATATTATTCCAGGATATAAGCTATCACTGTATCAAGTTTCATCAAATGTGATCGGTTGGGACAAAATAATCAACAATTTCTTAGTTGCATCGAATCATGTGATCCGATGGGAACTTTTTGTCTGATCAGATGCAACCCCTGAAGCTTGTGTTTCCTAGAGTAGCGGTGCCGTCATTTAGTGGACGTAATACAGCGGTGAATGACGTCAATAGAACAAATGGACTAAACGACGACCGCTCTCTAGGAAACCGCGCCATTTTGATTACATAGACAACGTTCTAGTGACGTCATTCACCGCTGTGTTACGTCCGCTAAATGACGGGCACCGCTACTGGCGGAAACCATAGCTTTACGGATCATATGATTCGTTGGGAATAACTCATCTGCTACAGCGTGAAAGAGTAACAAACATCTAAACATTCTTGCATACTTTCGCCTTTATAATATTAGTAGCAAGTAGGATGTTCCTAAAGTGGAACGCAGTTTAAATGGTAAGTAATTACAAACTTGTTTTTGCTGTAGAGTACCTTGAAATCACATATAGCAGAGACGCAAATAGCATTTGTTTTCGTAAGAAAACGGAATCAATATTTTGACCGCGGTCGACCGCCACAATTGGTTTAATCACAGAACATCGGAAAAAGCTCGCTACGCTCCCAGTTTAATGGCTTAGTCATGGGACTCGAGCTCCAGGGTCGTGGGTTCGATGCTCACTATTATTATCCGATCACAATCAGAGGGACTGGAACCGTGTCGTAATAAAGTAGACATTGGAATCGTAGCTTTGCATAGGGCCGTAAAACTGTTCATAAAAATTAAATGAAAAAAAAGTTTGGAAATATACTAGCAAATCATTATAAATAATTAACCAACCAATGATGAAGCTCGCCTTAGTTTCAAAAGGTCACCCCATTCTGATATTGAACGGGTTATATTTTAAAAATATAAAATGTATTCTAAGTATTTTATAAAAATAAGCAAAAAGTTTTCATAAAAGATCAGCGTTAAATCAAATCACTTCAAATGTTGTTTATTGCGTATCATTCAAACGTCTTTTAACACCTCGCTTTACGATTATGCTGATGTAATATTGGTTTTATGATTTTATTGTGCCAGCTCTTTGAGCTTTAAATTGAATTAGTGAGGTAGGTCTTGTTTTTTACCAAATTCTATTTTTATTTTCAGCAAGGTTTAGTTAGCTTGTTTTATTTTTACTTAATATCTTATTTAATTTAATGCTTTTAAAATATTTTTCCAATATTAGTAAAGTATTGAGACAGCTTACCAGTGTTGGTCGGCTGGCGGGTTATTCTCTATTGTACATTTTGTTAACAAATAAATAAATATTCCAATGTAGTTATTTAGTTTTTATTTAATTAATTTTTATTATTATTATTTTATCATTTATTTAAATTTTGATAAACTATTCATTAGTTTGTCTAAATTTTAGAGTACCTACCAACCGCTAAGTAATGAGGTCAGGATAAACAAGAACAATAGGTATAAAAAAACCTCTACAATTTTTTTTCGCTGTTTGATTCGCAATCGAAGATAAAAGTACCTAGAGTGTTTCACTCGAGACTAAAAGCCATTAAAACACTCGAACTATATCCGCTCGTGTCATCATAATGCCCTATTCACAATCTAAGTATTTTAGGGCTTTGAAACAAAACACCGTTCCAAGCGCAGCCGCGGGAAATCATTATGCTAGTTAACAGTCGATAAAAGATACCTTTTGAAATTAATAAAGACCACGCTTTATACATTAAATCAATCGGTGAAAATAATAGCATACAAACAAAAGCAATCATACACCATCGATCTTGCCGCATGAAGCGACGGGAGTGCAGTTTTGCATGATTACATGTTATTTTTCATCAGACACCCGCAATTATATTGAGGTCGGCATGCAAGTACAGTATCCAATAACCACTCCAATTAAATTGAATTAAGTCCAATTGTCGGATAATTAAATTAAGTGATATTACAGGAAGACATATCGTGTATAAAAGAAAAAGTCATGATAGATTTTTGACTGCGGATTCCTTAAGGTCCAAATTTGAAATACTTCGTTGGTTAAAAAGTTTAATTTGTAATGGTAGTCTACCCAAATTCTGTTTAATGTAAGTTTTGTTAGGGCCTTAATGTCCAATGATTTCAAAGGATACGCTAGTATATACCTATACACTTATGTCTATGGGTATATAATATTATGTTTACGTGTGCAAAACGATGGTAATCTCCCAACAAAATGAACATGGGCGACATGGGTAGATAAAGATGTCATGTTTATTTAAAACGAAACAGTTAATATGGCAAACAATCGATCATTATTATTGATTTCATGAGGAAATATGGCGAAGAGTTGTTATGTAAAGGTGCATCTAGACGTGGAGGAAGAAATATGATGACTAGTGATGACAATTAGATTGTTTATTCTGTGCTAGCACACTGTTACATTACAGCGTCATTAGATACTTATAGGTACAGTTTGGGACCGAAATGTATGAAATCTCGTACTTACAAATAGACAGACAAACAAACAAACAAACAAACAAACAAACAAACAAACAAACTATAGTCACCTTTATTATTTAGTATACCTAATACTAATAATGTAGGTATAGCTTACCTAATTCTTACGTATTGCTTATCTATACTAATATTATAAAGCTGATTAGTTTGTTTGTCTGTCTATTTGTAAGTACATAATGTCATACATTTCGGTTCAAAACTGTATAAAGTGGATACCAAAACTGTAAACCGTAAAAATGAGACGACGAAACAAAGGTAATTTTTAAAACAAATTGTAATTCGATCCACCACTTCACGTGATGCCTCCAAAATTGAGTGTCAGATATTATGAATCCCACATGTGGACGCACCTTAACACTTTTATACATTTAATGTATGTAAATAGCAAGTAATAATTTTCCTGTTTGTAAATTTTTGCTTTTTAACATGTCTCCTTCGACGTATGGAAGATAACACGCACTTTTGATACTTTATGTCAATTTTTATAAACATTATGCTACGATTAAATATATGTATTTAGCTTCATCACAAATATTAAACTAGCGGACGCCCCGCGACCCGCTCTAAAACGTATTCTATATGTTATTATATTAGTATGTCATCGGCGTACAAAGTTTCATCAAAATCCCTTCAGTCGTTATTGCGTGATAGAGCAAGAAACATGAAACTTTCACATTAATAAAGTAGACATACTAGATCAAGTAGGCAATTCATAGGAATCATAGGACAGGGCTTCATTTGTACGCCTTTAAATAGGTTTTCCTTCCTTTTATGCTGCATAGATTTTGGCTTATAGCCTTTCCCCCCTTATCTGCGAAGTTTGCAAAGCCAAAAATCTGAAATAGGTATTTATAGTTGATAGAGATTGTAATGCAAATTATTACAGAAAAAAAAGCCGGCAAGTGCGAGTCGGACTCGCCCACGGAGGTTTCCGTTCCGCAGCCACACTAATATAAGCTATCACTATACCAAGTTTCATCAAAATTAAATATTTTTCCCGTAGGAAAAGTTTACCGCGGGAAAAGCATACTATATGTTATTCCAGGATACAGATATCGCATATAACAGGCTAGCTCAGTGCGGGTTTGTGGACTTCACAAGCGCCTAAGAATTTCTTCTTCGGCGTATGCAGGTTTCCTCACGATGTTTTTCTTTACTGTTTGAGAGCAGTCAGTAAATGTGCTTAAGTTTCGAGAAAAATACCATTGGTACATGGCCCAGCCGGGGATCGACCTTCGGACCTTCCGATATGATAGGCGTCTTATCTCCGATACGACGCCACTGACGCTCTCTTTTGGTAATGATCTTTGCTAAATAAATAAAATTACACTGCGCGATACGATACCGTCGGCAGCCAGCCCTGCTATTCTGTAAGCGTATTTGTGCAACTCGATCCTGAATCCGCAGTGAGATCGGTCTCTAACTCAATGATTTACAGTTCAATACTCACTTTACTTCGCAAGTGAAGTGTTTATTAAGTAGCTTGTATTTGTTTACACAATGCGACATCAAGGTCTTTCATGATCGGATGCGGAGTGAAGTAAGTGACTTGCGATGTGATGGTCGAGTTTTAATTCATACTTTACAGAATCACACAGCTGTAATTCAACCCGTTACACGGGGATTGCTTCCCATAATTTTAGCATCGTTCGTTATCACCCCACAGACACTTTCATTAAGCCCACTGTTACGAGCTGAGAAGCGGCGCTACAAAAACACGAACGTAATCAGGATGCGTGCGATTCGACAACTTTACGAGTCGTCTCTTAAGAGCCTTTTGTGCATGCCCTAATGGAATTTATCACGAATGTAAGCTTGTTAATGTAGTTTCTTTAATGCTAAGGGCAGACTGAGCGAGGAAAAATACACAGATCTCATGTCACCCGCAACCGTCAGATCCAATTGTCAATTCAGTTCAGCTAGGTACCTACCTACCTACCTATAGTTTGCTGATTTGACAAATATGTAAGCATTGATCTTGTATTTTCAAATATACAATAACTGAGACTAAAATGTTTAAAAGTAGACTGAAATCTGTAAGGCTCTCTTTACTATTGACAATGTTATAAAATTAAACACAATATGATTCATTTAATTTTTGATCAGATTTGTTTCTCGTTCTCAAATAAGATCACAGAAGCAACGTTGCCAGATAACTTTCAAAATATAGGTACTCGGCTGTTTTTTTCTCAGGTACAGATATATATTCTTTAAATTTAATTTAGGTGTGTCTTCTTCACGCTATGTCCCTGGCGGGGTAGTCAGAAAGAACGGAGCGCCAGTATCGCGATCCTGACACACCTCTTTCGCTTCGCTCAGTCGCATCATTCTCTCACACTCGCCGCAGGGTTTAGTTCTATTGTTTGGAAACCGACAAACCTATTCTTTTCAAAATCGTACATCCTCCTGGGACCCCACTGCCTCGTATGAGGACATAAAAATTAAAAATAAAACATATAAAAAAATCATAAAAGAATTATATTTTTTGACGTTCACTCAGCGTTCACTTTAAAAATAAAACAAAACGTAAAACAGCAAAATAAATAATGAAAATTCTTTCACTTCTCCCAGCACTCAGGAGGCTATAGTTATTGAAGCGACCTGTCTGGTCTCAGCTTTATGATAATCATCGGTACAGTATTTATGTCAGAGTGGAAGTATGATGATGAGTGCTTGCTACTAATATGGACAGTGTATAAGTACCGGTCGAGCTAGGAACAATTTGGTGGATGTCTTGTTTATGGGCCGTGTTCGTGCCACCGGGCTCCCTAATTAGGGTATAGCTTCAAGTTGGTTGGGCATACCGGTTCGATGAGGTCCCGGCCTGGATATTATATTTGTGAATTTTTAATTAATTACTATTAATTATAATTAATAGTAGAAAATTACAATTTGGGGTTAGGCAAGTGGTATTAGGCAAGTGGTATTAGGCAAGTAGACGGGTCGTCGTGGAGATCCCTGGGGGAGGTCTTTGTCCAGCATTGGACGTCTATAGGCTGTTAAGATGATGATGAATGGGATAGACCAAATGGAATCCCCCCCTTGACCTCGGGAATCGTGAGACTCTTTAGAAAGTATGATATTTAATGTGAAATTTTTTATGAGCAAAAAAACGTATCAAAATTAGTCAAAATTTTGGACGTATGTATTTATTTATTTATTTAGGTTCAATATAGCAGTACATTTACCTCCGTGAATATGGCAGCGATGCAAATTTACATAGAGTATAATAGTATACTCAGTGCCATCGATTGATTTGAGTCTGTAGAAAAAAATTACCTTATGGCAGTTTCTGTAATACGAGCTATTATAAAAAGCCGTTCAGCCGCCCGTTACCCTATCATAATCAATGATTGAGAAGCGAGAGAAATCACAGTTTAATGTCAAGGCGAGCGTAACATACGAAACAAATGTGATGTTGTCGGAAGCTCGTCGGAAATGGCGCACGCGTTGATATCATTTCACGGTCTTCAGTTATGAAATTAAGTGCTTATAGGGACGTAGTCCAGCTACAGCACCCGTCTGAATAGCACCCGTCTGAATAGCACCCGTCTGAATAGCACCCGTCTGAATAGCACCCGTCTGAATAGCACCTGCGCGAATAACACCTTCTAGTCCAGGAAGGGCACCGATCAAAATATTTTTGGCACCTACGACTTAGCGCTAGGCTGCTAAGTCGTAGAAAGTTGCTTTTCGTTAAATTAAATTGAATCCCTTATTATTATAAGGAATTTAATTCAATTTTACATTTTTGTCCACGAAAAGCAACTACGACTTAGCAGCCTAATGCTAGGCAAGGTGCTATTCGCGCAGGTGCTATTCAGACGGGTGCTATTCAGACGGGCGCTGTAGCTGGACTACGTCCTTATAGATACGGTCGGCAGCACGTCAGTAGTAACAAAACCAGTATAAACTGGTCTCTCATAGTATTGAAACTCCCTAATAGACTAGGCCAGCTCAAGGTTAGTGTGTTTCCACTGACGTGCGTGGAGAACAAAAATACTTAAGCGAAGGTTACTATAGAGTCAGGTAGACTATAGGCACTTAATTGCCATCTTGCGGCATTCTATAAAGAGCTGGGTCCGATTTGGGTAGAATCTTCCAATGGAAACAGAAAAGAAAAGTTAGTTTATTGGAGGACTAAACCAAAAAATGTTAAGAATTTCTTCTTCGGCGTACCTATGCAGGTTGGTATTAAACCTTTATACTCAAAGCTTCTTCCCCACCACGCCACCGACACGCTTTCATAAACTTAATATTGTATTGTTCTGAACCTGCAGCAAAATCGTGGTCTTTACTCAGGAATTTGGAGTACAAAAACATACTACATTCCGCAATTCATTATTTCTTAATTATCATGTAAAAACTGATAATATTCAGAAACGTACAAAGTAACTTTTTTTATAATATCAAGTTTCCTTTCAGTATTTTTAGTATCATATTATAAATGCATTTTAAATTCATGTCGCATTTGTCTTAAGCGATGAGCGGAAGTCTTAATCCTGTGTCAGATTTTTTTTATTTTAAAACAAATTACAGCACAATTTATAAAATGAATCAAGTAAACTATACACAAAAGATATTAAAGCCGTTAACAAAGTAGACATAAAAGGAAAGGAAAAGGAAGAAAAGAGACAAAATGTAATACAAACAAACAAAATAAAACAGAACAAAATTGATAACCATAAAGAATAAAAAAGTATTCATAAAAAAATATTCAGATAACCATGACGAATATGTTTGTATCGATCGGTAACATCCCCGCTGGACCTCTAAACTTGTACCCATGAGCCTACTTAGGTCCACTCATGCGCAAGTGAACACAATTAGTGATGTCCGAGTCGCGAGCGAGCGCAGTGTAGCGCCAGCCTTGACATTCAGCTGCGCTGGAACCGGGGGCTCGCCTCGTGTAAACACATTGGGCATGTAGAGCTGGGCATCTACCAGAGATACCCCTACCAGAGATACTCCTACCAGAGACACCTTTTACCAGAGATACCCCTACCAGAGATTCCCCTACTAGAGATACTCCTACCAGAGATACCTCCTAACAGAGAAACCGTCTACCAGAGGTACCCCTACCAGAGACACCCCTACCAGAAATACCCCTACCAGAGATACCCCTACAAGAATAACTTATCTTCTTGGCTATCAAAATTTAAGTGTGCGTTCAAAATCTGCTATCAAGAATTCACTTAACTATTGTACGGTCGATCGCACATCAGTGGAAACAAAACCAGTATAAACTGGTCTTTCTTAGTATTGAAACTCCCTAATAGGATAGGCCAGCTCAAGGTCAAAGTGTTTCCACTAACGTGCGGTCTACTGTACATAGTTTAAGGAAGTAAGTACCTACTTTAGTATATAACTGAGGTAGGTAGTCTGTGTAACTGAACCATAAAACAAACAATCAATATTCAAATAGTGTTTGCTGTAACCAAATTATTGTATAAACTAACGGTCTGGAAACCGTTGCTGAATTCCTTACACCTGTTCTTTACAACGTTTTCGATCACCGAAAAGAATTTGTAATTTCCAAAAAGCTTATTAGATAATGAACTTCTAATTCTAAGTATGAGAACGAAGTCCGCCAAGAAAAGTTGGTGGAGAGGGGTTTGGCACAACTAATCCTGTATGGCCGTGTCGCCAAGTATTCCTGGCCCATAATAAATATTTTATATCCATGTCGAACAAGTAAAAAGCTAACACCCGAGAACTAGTCTCCCCAGCTGTTAACAGTCCTCCGACAGACAGCCCACTGCCACGTCAATGTACAAACTTTTGAAGATAGGTATGTCGAATACTTTAGTTCTCTGAAGACTCACCTCGATTCTATCCTGTTTCTCAGAGAAATTCCGAGCATGGTTGTTTCCATAGCCCGTTGAGCGACTTTTAGTTTTCGGACTAGTCTCACTGCAATTGCATAAATTCTATTCATTCTTAAGTTTTGAAATACCCACTTATCCAAACTGGAGCAAACTTGATCCTGATAAGTACGAGTATAGTAAAATAAACCGAACAGGTTTGCACATTATTACGAATTCCGATCGCCGCGCCCCCGTCTGCGCTATTCCTTCCTTATAAAGTGTATTCACTTATTCCTGTTTTATAATGTGTAAGTACATATTTATATACCTATAGCCAAAGCCAAGGTTTTATTGTATACATGTTACTGTAAAAGCCCGAACTACGCGTAAAACCTTACTAAGGTTTGCTAAGTGAGAGAGAATATTGCGAATTGTTCTCTAATACCTAAAGATTAGGTTAGATTTAAGTTAGGTTTAGATTGGGTTTATCATGTGGTAAAACCTAAAGCGGTCCATAAACGATCATGCGGCATGACATGCGTTACGTTTACGTGAATTATCATGCTGCATGATGGACCCTCATGCTTGCTATAATCACTTAGTAGCTACAGTGAAGAATACGAGCGATAGTCAATCAACGGTCAGCACATAGTTTGCATGTCATTCGCGTCAATCAATACAATTAAACGATTATGCATGAGTGACAGCACGTAACGCATGTCATGCCGCATGATCGTGTAGGGACCGCTTAAGATTTGTCGGTAAAAGTGCTGTTGGCTTAGTTGGTAGTGACCCTGCCCTGCCTTCTACGCCAGAGGTCGTGGGATCGATTCCCACCCGGGACCAACATTTGTGTGTTATGCATATCATGTTGGTTTCGGATTCTGGGTGTTTGTATGTATTTAAGTATTTATTTAAATGTATATACCTACGTATGTTTATCAGTTGTTGAGTACCTACCCATAGGACAAGCTTCGGCTTAATTTGGGACTAAACAGCCGTGTGTGAATTTGTCAAAAACATTGCCGCAGGATACGCCAAGGACAGAGGTATTGTAAAACTAAACTCCCCTTTACCATAGCGATGCCTTAAATTCTTAAATTCATAAACCTAGCGCCGTTTATACCCAAGACATTGATCCCTAATCCCATCTCATAACCCCATGAATATGAATGAGGCTAACAAGCAGACAATCGTCCGCTATAGATCACCGCCGCCCACGCACGCGATGCCAAACAAAACCAGATCGCAACGAAGATACCCAAAGAGATCTAAATCATGCCTAATCGATTTGCCATGGATGAATAAATTTGTTTCTTGTTTTAAAGTTTGTTTTGTATTTGCGCGAAACATCTGTAAGTTCGACTACAGGTTGAAGAAACGTTTATTGAAACAGACAGACAGACGAAGTGATCCAATAAGGGCTCCTTTTTTCCTCTTTTGAGGTACGGAACCCTAAAAATATCTAAGTTTTACTTGTTAAGGCTGCCTGCCTGTACAGTCAACCGCACGTCAGTGGAAACACTATGACCTTGAGCTGGTCTAGCATATTACGGAGTTTCAATACTACATGACATGAGACCAGTTTATACTGTTTTTTTTTCCACTGACTTGCGATCGACCGTACAAATCTGTGTTCTAGCAGAATTTAGCGTATCACAGACACGCGGCCTGAGGTGGCGGCCTACCGCAGGCCGCAGCCTTAATATGAAAACGCAGGCCGCGCGTGTCTGAAGTCTCACATACATTGCATAGGGCATAATACAACAGGCCGCCTCCGCCACCGCAGGCCGCGCGTAATTTTACGTTATTTATTCATTTAAAAAAACTTATTGCTAAAATCAAAATCGTCATAAGTCGTATGGTAAAAATGTCTGTGAAATCAAAACAGTATTTAGATTTGAATGCCGAGTTTCGCTATTAACTCCGACGGTATTTAATAAATTGATAAAAAAACCAGGTAACAAAAAAGATTACGAGCCCGTCCAGGTTTCGATCCTGGGTCTCTCGCGACCATCAGCCAGAACCAATCAGTTTTCATGGGGCGAACGCGCAAGCGACGCACGCGCATACAGAGTGAGTGAGAACATGCTTTTAAATTCAAACTCGCTCCATATCATACAGAATCGCGAGTTGCCCGCCCCGTACGAGAATGCCGAGCGGCTCGGCGTAGGCCGCGAGCGTCCTAGCCGCTGGACCAACGAGCTGCTCGCTCGACTGCCGGAATTATCGCAATGCTTTACACTGCGAATTGTGACGTCACGCCCGGGGATTCACCGGGGGTTGTCGAACCACGTGGACGCACCGATATAATCTATGTACTTATATGTAATCTACATATTATATTAAAACTGCAGAAAAGCGTCTCTGTACAGTCACGAACCGGGGTTGTTGAGCCGCTTGCCCCTGTTCGTATTTTGGCTGTGTAATGCAAATCGGGTTACAAAAGCAAGAAGTTTCAAACCTCTGTGGAGATCGCATATTGCATATTTAGTATGGGAAACGAAGAAAAATTTGGTGACAAAATCCGGGGGGGGGGGTGCGGACAAAGGAAGCGGATTAGCGGGAGGAAGTTGCTAATACAAATTTATATGGAGTTTGAAAATGAGAATGTGTGAGTGAGTATCAATTTTGATAGACATTTGGCACGATTTTGGCACCCCCTAAAATGCTTTTGTTACTCATCCATATGGGAGTAGCTTTTTTTTTAAATTCATGTACAAAAGGGTCGCTATGGTCACATTTCATTAACGATAAACGGCGGCATTCGTGTAACACAATCAAGTTAAGATGATAAGCTAGTGGCTCAACAATCCCGGTTCGTGACTGTACATAAATACTGGTTAGATTTTTTTTTTGCTGGGTACGGGGGCAACAAGCAGGCGGGCCGCCTGATGTTAAGAGGTCACCGCCGCCCACAGACACCTGCAACACCCGGGGGGCGCTGGTGCGTTGCCGGCCTTGGTCGAAGCCTCGAAGGGCTCTTTTGACTCTGTTCTTGAAGGACCCATATCGTAGCGATGTGGAAAAGCGTCGGATCGGAATTAGATCGGAGGTATCATAACGAACGGTTTGTTTGGGTATACGCAAAAAACAACGGAGGGTTTCGAATATTCTGGGGGTTATTTAAACATCATGTAAGATTAATGAAGTCTATGTTTCTCTTATTTTTAAGTTTATGGAATAGATGCAGCAACTAATTTAATTTACAACGAGTAAGTATCGTCGATTCAGTCGCATAGATAACCGTGACGTCATCGAGATAATTCACTACCAACAATCTCGTCAATGTTGCCACATATATCTATCAATGTCTACATATATGTCTATCAATGTTGCTACGTAATAACCTACTCTGTGCTATTATTTTGAAATGTGGTTTTGTTAATTTTTGTTCGAAGATAGATATTAACACAAACGGCAAAAAAGACTAGGTACAACCACATTCTTTTTAACTAGAAATTAAACCTAGTTGCGTCAGGCTTACGTTTCTTTAACAAAATCAAAATCATACACAAGTGCAATTTAATAAAATTTATAAATTCGGCTTATCGTTTTATATCGCGGTATTGTATTACAAACCACCCAGCGAGCTATTTCCAAACCCGAGCGGTCGTGTTCGAGATAAAACCGTCCAAATTGGTCCTTTTTCATGCAAATAAGCTAACAGTATAACGAATCTCGCGCTCGCTCCCATTGGATAAATGTACTGGTCAAAAAACCAATAGAATACACCATTTGAGTACATAAAAGGTCAAATACTTATATCGTCCCAAATACTTTGTACTTAATCCTTTATAAAACTTAAATTTTTTTAGACGATCCACCTACTTGCATATTTTAGTTTAAATAAAATATTTTTTCTACCAAAATTTTGTTCAATTTGTATAAGATAATCTGGTTTGGATGTAGATTGGCTTGGTTGTTATTGAAAAATGCTACATGCTGCTTACAGATCAAAAAATAGAGCTCCCCTAATGTACAATCTTGTACAATGGTGTTTTATCTATACATATAGATTTTATTTTATGTACAGACTTGATAATATTTAAAAAAAAGTTAGACCCCAAAACAGATGTTTTTAAAATTTTTGTCTTTTTGTTTGGTCAAGCATCACGCAAAAACCACTGAACGGATTTTGATGAAACATTGTATATTTTCAATATTATCCAACCAGTGTACTCTGAACTGTAATTTATACAAACGTTAGGACATGAGAGATTTTTATTGCTGGTCGCCATTTTTCGGGAAATTTTTGAGATGCCTATAAGTTGGCCAGAGATATACACATATCTCTCAGCAATAAAAATCTCTCATGTCCTAACGTTTGTATAAATTACAGTTCAGAGTACACTGGTTGGTTAAATTGAAAATGCTACAGATGCTTTCGGTCCAGAAATAATTTGTCATATTCATTTAACCACGCGAACGAAGTCGCGGGCAACAGCTAGTGTTATATTTAAATAAACAGCACCTTAAAACAAACATTTGAAGTGTCGATTAAGCCGATGACCGGCGCAAGGCAAACAAATCTGACCATTTAAAACATTTGGCGCGGATTTGCATACGTGAGTTGTAAACGGGTCTACGGCAAATAATGCTTCGGTCACTAAAATAAATATACGGGGTTAACAACCCAGGTTAGAAGAATTTCTGTTTACTTGGTGCATGTTTTGTTAGGCTTCTAGGCTTTGTAAATAAGTCCTCGTCTTGCTAAAGTATTTGTGTTGAAGCTTTAGCTGGAAGCTAGGAGAGGGTACGGAATTTGTACAAATAGATAGTAAACAATCGTCAGATGCCAGACCACAGAGCACAGAATGCGCATGCTCGGCCCGCGGCGGACGGTGCCATTTCGTCCAAACTCTTTGTCGCAGACGAACTATTAGATTAATTCAAAAACATAAGCGGCGCAACAAACTCGAGTTTCGAGATAATCCCATTTGTACGGTCGACCGCACGTCAGTGGAAAAGTACTGAAACTTCCTAAAAGCAATCGGCTAGTCAAGTGTTTCCGCTGACGTGTGGTCGACTGTAGTGTACATGGCACAGCCGGGATCCAACTCGGACCTCCCGACATGACACTCCGCGTCTTCCCCACTTATAGTTTATTCGGTGTAAAGTTACATTTACACTTTCCTTAACCGAATGTTCCCCTGTATCAATATTGACGCCGCATTTCCCAGAAGGTGACGAATCGCGCGACAAGTCACGACTGTCAACCGCGCGTTCACCTTGCGCCCGCGCAGCGAAGGCGTTTCGTGTTTGATTTACATACGACGAACGTACGCGGTCCATTCAATTGTCTATCAGTGCGGCGAATCATGGATAAATCGGAAAAAAGTCAACGTATTGATTTATGTCGAATATCGGAATAATTTTGAGCACTTTGTATACATACAAAGTTATAATAGCCTATAATGATGACACTGACCAGCAAAAATAAGTAGCCACTTACTGTAAATGACGATGATTCCTGAACTAGTCAAGTCCTTTTTAAATTTTTTAAAACCATAAATAGGTACTTTGTTATGAAGTCCTGTTTTTAATAAGGTTACCTACTCGTACTTAATTAAATGTACTACAATGTATTTATTCTTTGACTGTGTAGGATAGAGGTCGAAGATTACATTGTTATATGTAGTTACATTAAAAATCAAATAAAAAACAAACAGAGTTAATCTCATTCTGTTCCACCTAGAAGGTTAATGGGGAGTTTTGCTTTTAGGACGTTCCTGATACGAAAGCCATCAACTCTTGTTTAATTGGGGTAGCAACTATATAATCCTCTATGGTTCGGGTTTATATTCTCACTCATGTAGTTACCTATCATCCTTTCTGTTAGTTGTATAATAGTACATTACTGCCGCGGCCCGCAACAGAGACATAGATGGATGAACGTGTGCATGTGGGCCGAGGCGGGAGCCGAGGCACACATACGTGAGTCCATCAATGCCTGGTTGTGGCCAAGACTTGTATAGTAGTGTTCTCAAACAAATGCGCGGAAATTTAAACCTATGTACACCATTTTATTTCATACATATACATTCCAAAATAATGACGAACAACAATAAATTTCCACGCGCCAAAATGTTCATTTGTTTTTTTACACTAAACTGCTTGCAATTTGCAAGGCAATTCGAAATTAAAAAAAAACTGTTTGTTATTTTACCTCTGTGGTTGCCATGGTCACATGACATGTTAAGAATTAATATGGTCATTATTTGACCGCTAGGCACTACATATATGGATTTTCATTCAAATTATTTGCCCGTCTGCTCTCATTTATTTGACCAGTACAGCAATGACGATTTAACTCGAAGAAGGTTGTCAAAATAATGTTCACATTTCCAAGCATGTTTGAGAAAAAAATATTACGTACGTGTGGAGGTACGTAACACACAGGTACCTACTATTTACTGGTCGATGTATAATAATATGTTTACTCAAATCACGATCGAAACCCTGGAATTCACGCTTTTCATGTTTCTTTTTAATTAACTTGCCTCAGAAATTTGAACATTTTTACGAGCAGATGTCAAGGGCCATTTGCTTATTTATTTGGGCCCTTTGAAAATGTATTTTGTGAGGTTTGATAAAGTACGAAGGTCGACCTCTCGACAGCCACCTGTCAGGTTAAGGAGCGGATTAACTGAGCTTAATCCTACACGAAACGACGCGGCTACTGGAGGGTAAAATATCGTTGTGCATTGCTATGTCGGAATTAAAATTTAAACCGACTTTAAAATTGGTGACACAACGTTTAACGTCGTGAGGAAACCTGCATACCCCGAAGAAATTCTTAGGCGCATGTGAAGTCCACCAACCCGCACTGGGTTAGCGTGGTGGACTTTTAGCCCGAACGCCCTCGATGACAGGGAAGACCAGTGAGGATATTTAGGCTGTTGGGTTTTTTCTTAAATTTATTTTGCATCCCTAAATTTCATTAAAACGTGTAACTGTGGCCTTATCAGACACATATAGACAGTTTAAAAATTTTCGGATATCATTATTTTTGAATGTTGTGTACGGCAGAGGAGCAGGCAATATCTCCCAAGGAATTCCCTTAATAGTAATTTAATTAACTTTCTATATTTTAATGAGTTCAAGACGCATTTTTTTAAAGGTGAATTCGGACATTTTGAACCCGATTGGTCTTCGCGTACGAGTCCCGATGGTAGTTATACCATTTAACGATTTGCTCTGACAATTATGGAGCTGGTAACACTTCCTGGACTATTTTAGTCGCATGTAAAAGTTTTTTTCCATCTGCCCTCTAATCGATTCGGCATTCCGACGCGATCGGTTTGCGTTGCGCATGGATGGTGTCAACATCGCATCGGTTTCGACTTTTGGTTTCGGCCATAAGTTCTATTATTAAAATATCTTTCGGCATAATTTAAAGATTTTTATCAGACATTTTTTGAAATGCTATTATTAAAAAAAATATTTGATTTAATCTGAAGTAAGTAAGAAGTAGAGGTATATTCCAGTCATCGGCAATAATTATCTAGATGATTTTGACATTACACATCCTATAAAAAATTTATGAAATATGAGTACTTCCCTATAATAAACATAAAAACAAATTAAATTAAATATAACACTATTAATATATACAGATTATATACAAATATTTAACCGCGGCGGAGGCGGGCAAGAGGCGCAAGTACGCGGCCCTTGGGCAGGGCTACCTATTTGCGCCTTTTGGCGTCGAAACACTAGGGCCATGGGGTCCAGAGGCGCGGCAACTTTTTAAAGAAATTTCCTCGCGCCTGGTCGATGCCTCTGGAGACCCGAGAGCGGGTACCTACTTTGGTCAAAGGCTGAGCCTCGCCATTCAGCGGGGCAATGTGGCGAGTCTCCTCGGGACTCTTCCGAGCAATGGTGGCGATTTAGCTCAAATTTTTTATCTCTGTTAGGTAGTTGGTAATTTATTTATAGAGTAGTTTTAGATTTATATAAGTTATTTTTAATTATGTATTACAACTTAGTTGTAAGGTGTTTTTGTTAATTTATACATAAATTAAAACTTTTATTACTTAAAAAAAAAAAAAAAATATATAAATTATATACAAAGTAAAAATTATAAAAATGAATATACCTACCTATTTACAAATAAAAAACTTGCCCCAGCTAAAAATAAAAAAAAATTAAAAAAAAAATAATTAAATTTTGAGGTATATTTTAATTTTAATAAATAGCAATCCTCGCTAGTATTGTGAGAGAGCAGAGGAACTGGGGCATACGGCGCGCGGCTAATAGTATTAAAACTCGCTGCTTATATTTAATTAAATGAGCATTGAATATTTTTTTGTGATTTATGTACCACTCAAAATTCCTTGCAATGGTTAATTTACGGTGACTAAATGCAATGAAAATCAACTTGCGTTTAGTTTCTGGTTTCGGTTTCAGGAACCCTACCTTCGGCCACTAGTCGCGACTATGACGGACACCTACGGACAGAAATGTCAAACGGGTCCAGTTAGAACAGGCTCCCGACCATGACATTCACTCGATCGGTGCGCGTCGGTTCCGCGAGCTAACACACATTACATACATTGTACTGTCAGGGTTTATCGGCATCGCTCCAACGTCAGCTAGGGCAAAGATGCCACCCCGCGACGGATACCTGCAGACCCGGATACGAGCAGACCCGGATATTATAGAGACAATGCAATATTTCTGCCTATGAGTACCCGGCGCTGCCTAGGGCGGCCTGTTGAGACGAATAGCACCAGCCAAAAATATTGATCGGTGCCCTTCGTAGACTACGCAAGGTGCTATTGGCGCAGGTGCTATCAGACGGGTGCTGGGACTACGTCAAAAAATTATGTCAAAGTAATTTTAATTTGGTGCTCATTGCTTTAATTTTCATTTTACATATTTTTCAATGCACATAGTTACCTATTTGTTAAAGGTTAAAAGGTAGGTACAGTCGACCGCACATCAGTGGACACACTTTGACCTTGAGCTGGCCTAGTCTATTGGGGAGGTTCAATAGTATGAGAGACCAGGTTATTCTGGATTTGTTTCTACTGGCGTGCGGTCGACCGTACATATTTTAAAAGTAAAAAATTGTAAAGAATTTAGTAAAAGGGGGAGACTTACACTGCCTTAAGGGCTTAATCCGGACTGGGTAGCAGCGCTACCTGTGCGAGCTTATAGCGGTGCGACGACCATAATATACACCACCGATGCCACCAGCGGTGGCGGAGCTAGCGGTGGCCAATGGGACTAAACCTGGCCCCTATAACAAGATAAACATACCTCAACTTAAGAAACTCAGATAAGCGGTCCTAAAAATGAACTCTATAGTCACTTAAACCATCCTAAACTAAGAAAAAGGTTTCTAGATCCTCGTTCTCAGGCGGTCGGTGAATTTTACTAAAAATATTGATTGTACGTAATGTATGTAGGTATCAAGTGGCGACCACGCATCGGAAGACGCAGCATAGGCAGGCCTCCCAACAAGGTGGACTGACGATCTGGTGAAGGTCGCGGGACCCGGCTGGATGAGGTTAGCGCAGGACCGGTCGTCGTGGAGATCCCTGGGGGACGCCTTTGTCCAGCAATGGACTTCTACAGGCTGATATGATGATGATGTTGGTATTAATGTTACTTCAGCGTCGCACAATCTTTACAAACATTTGAGTTTATTTAAAACATGCGTAGCTAACACAACTAGGAACCGGTGGTAGATAAATTGACGTGTATAAATGTACCCAATGTACTCATAAGCAATTTAAAATATTTTGACTTGGCTTTAAAACATGTTCTTCTAAGATTCGGACCCCTGTGCGCGAGACTGACTCGCTCTTGGCGGGTTGTTAAATTCAATTCTCGCTTACATACCCATATATCTCATCTCCATGCCCACATTCATCTTGAGCGTATCTTTCAACTGTCGCCTCCGTTTAATGGGGATCACTTCTCATGTGTCTTGTTTCGCGAAACTTATTTTATTATTTCGCAAATATTTCACTCAAAACGCGCCGCGGAGTAATGAGGTTGTGAATGGTATTTAATCAAGCTGGACCTCACAGCAGACCTGGAGCTCTATTTTTGAACCGCTCTCCTCGCTTCGAGCGGTGATTCTACAGAATATTGTATCGGATGTCGAAGGAATATTAGTAGAATCGACCGCTCCAAGCGAGGCGAGCGATTCAAAAATAGGGATCCTGGTCGTAGGTCTTAAAAATTAATCACCAGGCCGTCATTTGTCGAACCTAGTATAATAGAAGCTACGTCGGTAATACCCACCTAGTACTTTTTTACCCACATATAGGCCTCGTGTATGTCAACAGGTAGCACTGCTGTAGTATGTACGTACTGTCGACCGAACGTCGTGGAAACTCTTTGACCTTAAGCTGGCCTAGCTATAGGGAGTTTCAATACTAAGAGAGACCAGTTTGTACTGGTTTTGTTTCCACTGATGTGCGGTCGTTGAAAAACAACAACTTTTTGCCCCCCCCAACAGATAGATTTATCGCCTTATGTTTTGAGAAAGCATAACAAGACCTTCTATTTTTCTTCTGACTTCAAGACCTTCTATTTTTTTAAGGCCAAAACGTCCTCCGATTCCAATGTTTCCAACAAAAATCAACTAAGTAGTTACCTAGTAATTTCTGGGTGTTATAATTTAAGGAATTTTTAAACGGAAGTAGATAAAGGACTCTATACAACAAAACTCATCAAATTGCGCTTGCGTCGAGGGAAGATCGATCGCGTTACATAAGCGTGTGGCAACGAGAGGGCGGGCGGGGCCGGTGCGCGCGCGCAGCGCATCGCAATTACAACTCACGCCGACCAGCCAGCTGTCCCGGGTAATTGTGAATTATTTCAGAGCTGCAAATTGGTTGAGGTTTAGAATAGTACATTGTTATCCAAGGGGTGAAAGTAACTTATTTAAGTCCCGAGACGGGGTTTGGCGCCCGACGCGTAGCGAGGGCGCCAATAGTTCGAGGGACCTCTAAATAAGTCTTGAACCCGAGGGAAACACTGTGCTTTTCATTAAGAATACACTGAAAGTAAAAACAAAAACATAAAATGAGTGTTAATACAAATCTCTGCTATACGGAAGTATAAACCAAACTCTACAACTCGAAAAAACAAATGAAGATCGGATTGCCGCTTTCCCGTCTATTTTGTTTTTTTTTCTGTGGCCGGCCAGCTATTCTGCCATTGTTTTTCATTTCCATCGTTGAAAAAAATTGTAAATATTTTGCCCAAATCTATGTTATTTTAAAGAAATTGTTCACAGTAATAATTATAATAAAGTCATTTAAAAAATATATTCTTTAATTATTACATAACTTTATGTTATTTCAATTTTACATCGCGCTGTTAATTGAGTGGCTGTATAGACAGTTGGAACATGGTCCAATAGAAATGTCAAAATAGTAGTACTATTTTGACATTTCTATTGGACCATGTTTTTTTATATAATTTGACAGCTGTCAGTTGAAAGCGATTCTCCCTAGGGCTGAGATGTATTACTTTCAACCCGCTCCTCAGGCAACTTCAGACCTACTTTCAGAGTATGAGTAATGAAAAGGTTGTTTAAAAGAAATCACTTAATGGGATTTGTTTGTTGTTCTTTATAAATTGTTTATGTTGCACGTATATTAAGAACTCGCTTTGCCCTTATTTGAGAAACAGTTTAGGTATATCAGTCTGTAGTCTGTGAAAACAATTAATATAGATATTATGAAGGATGTTTTTTAGGGTTCCGTACCACAAAAGAGGAAAAAGGACCCTTATAGGACCACTCCGTTGCCTGTCGGTCTGTCCGTCTGTCCGTCCGTCTGTCAAAACCATTTTTTAATTATGTTATTAGTCCGATCTTCGACTCTTCGCATCCAGTCACTGCCAGGCGCCTTACGCAGGTCGTCGCTCCATCTATCCGGGGGGCGTCCCACACTACGCTTGCTTAGTCGTGGTCTCCACTCGAGAACTCGTCTACCCCAGCGGTTATCGGTTCTCCGACAGATGTGACCAGCCCACTGCCACTTCAACGTGGCCATCCACCAGACAAATCCTCCACCAGAAACCACATACTAAGTAGGTTGTTTTTTGTGGGAGACAGCAGAATCGGAGGTTGTTTTTTACATAAGACCCTCAAAAAATAGAAATTGTTGATTGATGATTACTAATAAACTAGTCAGAAAATTCTAGGTAAATTACGCACCCTACGACCTGATTACCCAATAAACTAAGTTTCTAGAGTAGGTTAACGATCTGTTTCGAGTTTAATAGAAAAATCAATTTATCTGAATTTTTTTGTTGATTCTTAATTTGATACGATAAAAGACAAGTCAAACAGTGGACTTTGACACTTGAAGCCTTTGCTGCAAGCCCTTACGACGTTATAAAGCTTAGTTCGGACTAGGCTAGTAGATAAGTAATTAGTCGAGTGGCGAGTAGTTTAGTAGCTAAATTACTCACCACTCGACTAAATACTCGAATAAATACTCGCGTAGTGCGAACTAGGCTTATGGCCCGATGCACTGGAACATACGTTTACCATGATGTGAAAAAAAGATAAAACACGCACACTCTGTACAAATCAAATCAACAGCCTATTAACATGTCCCCACGGCTGGAGCTCTGGCCTACCCTCTCAACGAGGGCGTTCGGGCTACAGTCCACCACGCTAGCCCAGTGCGGGTTGGTGGGATTCAATGCGCCTAAGAAATTCATCTTCGGCGTATGCAGGTTTCGTACATTCTTTACGAAAAAACATAGGTAATTCGACACTTACACATTTTGTTCGACTCATCTACATGATATTTTTTTAATGAATGTCAATGGCAGTTTGATATTTACCGACACAGTTAAGTACCTACCTTATTAACGTTAAGTTAATTTTTAGTCTACAAGCACTGCACTGCTGACACAGTTTTTAATTAATGACTTCCCATCATCTTATCTGCGCGAACGATGATAATTCGCTTAATAAAACATTAAGCCTCATTCTCTTGGTTGCGTACCACACTATTTATCTTCAGGTATTATCTTGTAATGCCATCTCAGGTGTGGGAGGCTGACAGAGAGGTCTCAATATCTTCCATTGTCTCGACTCCCGCCCATTTTGATAAATGGACCGTGCTAATTTACAAGTGCGAATGACTTCTAAACTTGGTTGAACAATCCGTCAGAAAGTCCAACGTCCAACCCTCAGTCTCGGTCGAAATACTGATTATAAGCATAGTAAAAGAAAATATGTCACAGAATAAGTACTTAATAGGAGTATTACATGTGTTAGGTGTAGCGTTGAAAAATGTCGGGAAGAATATTGTTGCGCTGAATAAAACAATTTGATTGGGGGTTGAGACCCAGGACACGTGGGGTTCCGGCGCCCATCGCCTTTTCAAAGAAATATCTAAAAGGCTGCTGTGTGATTCTGTAAAGTACGAATTAAAACTCGACCAAGTCACTTACTTCACTTCGCATCGGATCATGAAAGACCTTGATGTCGCATTGTGTAAATAAATACAAGCTACACAATAAACACTTCACTTGCGAAGTAAAGTGAGTATTGAACTGTGAATCATTGAGTTAGAGACCGAGCTCACTGCGGATTCAGGATCGAGTTGCACAAATACCTACGCTTACAGAATAGCAGGGCTGGTGGAAAACACGCGGGACCCCCGATCTGGGGTGGCTACTTTGCCCAACGTATAAGCCTCGCGAACCAGCGAGGCAATGCCGCCAGCCTCCTGGGAACTCTGCCGGCGGAGGCGGGGAACGAGCTGGGGCAAGTTTTTTATTTGTAAATTGGTATTACGTTTTTATAATTTTAATTTGTATATAATTTATATATATTTGTATAAATTCTGTATATATTATTTGTGTTAGATATATTTGTGTATAAAGTTATACCAGGTTCTTATGATTTAATATTAATTGATTTTTAATTACCAATATGTAAAGGTTGTCTGGAAGAAATCGCTTTTAGCGATAAGACCGCCTAGATGTACCTTTTTAGTCTACCGTATTATTTTGTTCTGTTTTATTATTATTATGTGCAATAAAGAGTATTGAGTTGAATTGAATGTTCAAGTCCATTTGTCCAAATCCAAAATATTGTAAAAGTCTTATTTTACCTTATTTCCTTTAAAAAATCTGTGAAAAAAAATCCCGCAAATTTTGGGGGCTCTCACAATATATTTCTTTTTCATTTTCACACTTTTACATTTAGTGTTTTACGAAGAAAAGTAGGTACCTATCTATATAAGCAGAACTTGCCGACACCTTAACCATTCAGAAGGAATTTAAATTACGTGCTAAATATTGAAAGGGCGCGCAACATTTTCTGACGTAATTAAATCATTGAGATGCCGACCAGCCGAGGCTGCTATGCGAGCAATGCTCCATGGCCAGCCGTGGTCATCAGGTGCATTCCACATGGCGGAGTACCTAGCTCCTGAGTTTCCACGTAACTATGTAACTACATTGTTGCAACTTCAGACCCAGATAGGTATTATTAATTATCTTAGTCTTAATAACTTTAAGATCTCCCCTAATCAATATAAATATGTGAGTCACTGATTAAGCGACGACCTGATGAAATTTAAACTATAAGAACTTAATATTTAATAAACTTTGAGATTATCATATCAGCATTACCACCCAATCCATAAACACATCGTAGAGATAATTATAAATTGAACACCGATTGTACCTCAACGCTCGCCGGACATGTGGGCGATTCCAATATAACGATAAATTTTAAGCACTGCTCTCACGAAATTAAGTTTTTTATACGAATTAAGGGCGCAACACACGTGCTGCTTCTGCGCTGTTATCATTCGGAATAACCATAGATATTTTTGGTACGTTTTCAGCCTAAAAAAAATCTAGTTTGGAAATAGTTTTATTTGTACTCCATTCCACGAAACGAGCTATTAAAAACCTCATTGGTCAATGATGGAGACCTTATCTTATCTGAACCCCCCCTCCCCCCTTATAGGTTCACCCAGCGACACACTGTGACCCCATTGGATCTATGTGTCAGCCCCTGTGTATACCTGCTGCTCTCCTCTCCAAGTGCTCACTGCACAAAAGCTGTTATGCAGCTAAGGGGTAGAAGCCTGTAGTCCTCGGGCTCAGGACAGGCGGTACCCAGGGCACATTCGCCTTGCAGCTAGTGCATTGCATTCGCACAGCGGCTGTTTCGAAGCGTTTTCGAGTATCACCTTAATTTACGTAGTTAGTGCTTTTCTAAAGATAAGCTGGCCAGCCTTACCTTTAGTTACATAGTAGTTAAGTTACGTTGAATTTATTTACCTACCTTAACAAGAATTCCTGATTCCTCCAAAGGCAAATGGTATCTTATCTTTTACAAGTGTGCCTTAAAGCAGTAAGTATGGTAGGGCCTTAACACCACCAATATTAAATTTCACGGAAACAATGTAGTACAATTTGCTCTTAAATTCTCGTTGAAATATCGAGATGTTATCGATGTTCGAAGGTCAGAGTGTGTATTCTCAGTGGTGGCAACTGGGACGTAAACTTGTCCCATTTGCCACCACTGAGAATACACACTCTGACCTTCGAATCCGAAATTTTCGATTATCCTACGACTTAAACACGAAATCGAAAATTTTAATAAAAATACCGATTGGTAATTTATTTTATATTTTATCGACTCATGATCGATCGCCGTTTGTTATTGAATCGTTACAGAAATCAATTAAAAGTTCAACGACATAGAAACAGCAAAGCATTTTTAATTTAAGCGGGTTCTGCCATTATGACATGAATTCGACGAACGTCTTCCACTTCGTCCCGGCGGCGGGCATTCCGGAAAAATTGTGTGAAAAACCTGCACGCACTTTTGAAAGTTTCATAATATACCTACTTGAAAAGTTACAAAAAGTATAGTTAAATCGTTGTAAAGATCCATCCGACGACAATAGAAAATATATGTTTGACCACCCTCCATCCCCCCAGATGACGTCATAGACTTGATTTTCCACGCCATATTTGGCTTGATTCGTAGGAATGGTTCAGTGACACGTGTAGCAAAAAGGTTTTTCTTTCAGATTGAACCTTAAAAAATATGGGAGACATGAAATATGAATTTATTCATTTATGCCAGCCAAAATATCGCACGCTTTTTATACGCTTGACAAATATGGCGGTCGGTATGCGCATTTATAAAATATATTGAGCGTTCCGTCGTCGGCTACTGCCACTTTTTCGTGTATAGCACGTAAACCATTTCATGGAAGAGCTGGGACCCAATCAGGGAGGGTCAGACGAGCCCCCCAGATTGTGCAATTGGACAGATAGAAGGTAGAGAGGGGTAGAGAGTTGGTACTTTAGACTGTAGCCCATGTATATGTGTATTTATATTTAGATAGAAGGTAGAGAGGGGTAGAGAGTTGGTACTTTAGACTGTAGCCCATGTATATGTGTATTTATATTTAGATAGAAGGTAGAGAGGGGTAGAGAGTTGGTACTTTAGACTGTAGCCCATGTATATGTGTATTTATATTTGGTGCGCCGTTCGCTGCATACGTGTGTAATTTAGCTATGTTCGTTGCAGATAGCCCTACATATTTACGCACACCTGCTTGCTATTTTGAATCGCTCTCCTCGCTTCGAGCGGTCGATTCTACTGATTTTTGTATCGGATGTCGAAGGAAAATTTGTAGAATAGAACGCACGAAGCGAGGAGAGCGATTTAAAAATAGGGCTCCTGTTCGCTTGTATCTAGTGACGGGAGCGTGACGAACATTGGACGTTCAAGTCAAAATCAACAGCCTAGTTTTATACGTATCCCCACTGTTAGGGCACCATTAGTTCACCACGCTAGCTCATTGCGGGTTGGTGGACTTCACATGCGCATGAGAATTACTTCTTCGGCGTTACTGTTCGATAGCAGTCAGGAAAGTAGGTATGCTTAGTTTTGAGAAAAACCCGTCTAATGTCACGACCAGGGATCGAACTCGGACTCGACGTGACAGGCTGCGTCTTCTCCACTGCGCCCCCGACGCACTCTTGGACCTTAGTTTTAATTAGCGCCCCCCGAAACTAGATCCTGGCTCCGTAGCTGTGAGAGGAACAGTGAACGGGAGATCATCTTTTTTTAATTGAAAATGTCAGCTACTTGCTGCTTTAATAATACCGGTTTGCAGTTTGTTTTGAACAAAAGCCGTCGGTTTTCTTTTGTTCATTAGCTGGGTACAGATTTATAGGTTTTGAGGTGACCACAGACATCTGAGTTGTTGATGAAGCCACGAGGGATACTTGACTTATCTATAGCCGTAGATCAAGGAATATTAAGATGAAGTGTATGACGTCACTAATATTATCTATGGACTGTAAAATCAAACTTTTAAGTCAAGCAAGCGATGTTAATCTCTTTGCAATAAAAATAAAATAATTAGGCAGTAAAAGTAACGACCCCAAAATATCTTAAATAATATTAAATTGACGGTTTCGAAGTGTTTTATGTGTCAAAAAATTAAGATATTTTTTATAAGCATTTAAGAGGGCACTATTAAAAGGCTTAGAAAATTTTCTCATTTATTCACGATTTTTAGTGTCCGAGGGATTGAGCAGTGTATACAAAAAACCCGAAAAAAAGTTTTGGTGTAACCGTCCGTAACAACAATGGGCAAGTCTCATACTGTCTTCAATATATTGAACAGAAGATGTTTCCTGACCAATAATTTAGTAATATTTGGACGAAATAACTTTGAAAATTAAGCCCGATTCAGAGTCGAATCTCTGTATTTTATTGTAAGCTTTAAAAAGGTAGAAAACTGAAACTAATTATCTCTAATCTTACCTTCGCAGTTCCCAGCTGCTAAAGCGTAGAAAATCCCAAAATTCTCCCAAAAATGATGAAAGGTAACTGGCACAAAATATCGAACGCACCGAAAAAAAAAAGCAAATGGAAAAACTATTCTCTATTTAAATATTCAAAAGGCGCGCGAAACCGCAGAAATGTGTCAGTGGCGCGCCGCCGTCCCAGCGCGTTGCGTGATCCGAATTTCGAGCGGCTAATGGCGGTTGGAAAATCGATTTTACTTTTTACGAGTCGATTTTGGGAGCGGTAGAGCTCTTCGGCGGCAGGACTTTGAATGGCGCGCGGTACATCCGAGAGTGGCGATGGCGGCAGGACGTACACTTTATAAATTGACTGTTCGTTCATAAAGTAACTGTATACCGCTCGCTAGAGAATTCGGTAATCGGCATCGAGGTACTACGTACTAGAGAAGACACCCCAACTCGACTGTTTGCAACACGAGTTGGTGTTAATTGGCACCAACTCACGTGGCAGGACGGCCATATTTCGGTGAAATTCATTCATATTCAGACAAAGTCGCAACTGTGCGCATTGAATGTTATCTATGAGAACGGAGACACCCCCGCGCGCACCCCGCGTGCCCCGCCCGCCGTCATCTAGTTATACCATAACATAGGTCTGTGTATAATTATATACCACAACTTTTGTTTGAAGTAGCTACTCTATATTACCTCAATGGTAATCGGTGGAATTTTTAGTTATTTTAAAGAAATTTTTATTATTAATTTATGCGAGGTCTAATGTTATTATTAATAAGTATATCGTCCTATTGTACTCAAAACTCCTTAACTACATTTTTTGACAAAACGAAAGGACACTAGGTTTATTTTCTAACAAGCTTTCAAGGGAAGCTTTCGGAGCGGGAGCTCTATTTTTGAATCGCTCGCCTCGCTTCGAGCGTTTGATTCTACTAATTTTGTATGGATTCTATATAGGAAGTCGAAGGAAAATTTGTAGAATTGACCGTTCGAAGCGAAGCGAGCGATCCAAAAATAGAGCTCCCGCTCCGAAAGCTTCCCTTGAAAGCTTGTTAGAAAATAAATCTAGTAGGTACCTTTCATTTGCATTTGCATCTGCCGAACTCTCCGATATAGACAAAAAGTTTCGGCTGGTAGTGCAGAACCGTCTCGGTAGAACGTTTGAAATAGCCTCTTCCATAACTTAGAAGAATTTTATTCTTATGATTGATCCTTTCGATCGATCGATATCATTAAAATACTTACCATGTTTTTTCCCACACATTTTTCAAGTTCGATTCCCGGCTCAGGCAGATGATTTTTCAAAAATCTTTCAATGTAGCAACTTATTTATTATTTATTTATGCACCATGTAACACTCACCACGGCTTTATCGTAACCATATTGTGTTCTGTTTAAAAACCCTGACCGCCTACGCATCTGAACCGCTGGCGGCATTTCAACCGTAGACAGCCATCATTAATACTGGAAATAATAAATGCAGCGCTAAATACAGAAGCATCGATACAAATCGTGTGTCTGTCCGTCTGTCTGTCGAGACACTCGTGCACGACAATAAATACGTGTAGCGCACCAATATATCCGCCCGGCGATAATATCTGCCGTGCGTGGATGCGCCATGTTTACGAGTAGGGTTGCGCACTGTCGACAGTTTCACTGTCGATAAAAAAAATCGTCATTATGAGGTCACTCTTGACGGCTGTTTCCTTCCTGGAGGGGCACAACTTGGTGCTTTGAAATGTTTAAACCACAGAACACGGAAAAAGCTCGCTACGCTCCCGCTCGCTACGGATATTTCTATGGTTTAAACAAGCGGCTCAAATGTTTATAGATGTAGGTAGGTAGTCTATTTTTAGAACCTGCTATATATTCTGTTAGAACTTGTCGGTCTAACTTTTTATCTGTCTTAATGACACCAAAAACTGTAAGGTCGAAAATCTGTCTTTTCGTACATTTTCGATGAAAATATGTAATTTTTAACATAGAGTAAGGATACAATTTAATGATTCTAAGTCAATTATTTTGTCATGTACATGCAGACGGACAAGTTCTGTGACAGGATATTGAATATATGGTTTATTTCTTTGGCCTTTACAGATTTGAATCAAGATGAATATCTAAATCTCCTTTGCGATATTAGTATTGTCAGTTTTGCGCTATCGATATCGCCAAGAGTCAACACGTGGTCAACACTATTGAACCCGCCCTTTTTTACGCCGTATGTACACTTTGCTATGGTGGGTATTTCTTATATTGAAGTCACTGCCAATTTTGAAAAACTAATTTAAGCACAGAGATTTTATTTTCTATTAGCTATCGAAAACATTGAGCTTAAAGCCAGATCTCCAGGTTCCATACAAATTTGTACCGCAGGCCGCGAGATAAGCCAGTCTGGCCGGCCTTATCAATGGTAAAACTAAAAATCAAAACAACTATCACTTTGATATAATAATAGTGTAATTTTAAAGATCTTGTTCTTAATAATTTCTACTTACTTAATATAATCATTTCATACTCTCTATTTACAATTCATTTATACACAATAATAAAAATCACAAATAAAAATACCTACCAGACGTAAAGACGCTGACAAAAAATTCACTTCATATATCGAGCATTTGATCAATATAATAATAAATTACAGCATTTACACGATATTCACATAAACCACATACTGTATATAAACTTGACAACTAGTTTAGAATTTTGAAATTTATTGCAAGATATTCTCTATCTTAATATTACGTGTTTTTCCATACATAGATGAAACCAACGGAGGAAGATATGGTTCTCTCTTACATTGCCTACACGAAAACTGGGCTCACAGTAGGTACCTAAGTAAAATCTCTAGCACAAATAAACCTTTATACTAGAGAAAGCCACTCATTTCGAAAGTTCTTATACAAAATTGCAATGATGGAGGATATAAAACTAAAATTTTGTTGGTGGGCGCCGCCGGGGAGAACTTTTTTATTCAATTGATTACGCTTAATTGATAAAAATAAATAAAATGTGACTGCTTTCTTTTTGCTTTTTAATTGTTCGTCCTACGAACGAATTCAAGACTTGCGTGTACATATTTAAGTATCTGATGTGCACATATTTATGATTATTTTTAATACACCGAGGAAACTGCCGAGGCGAACAAAATATACCCCATTTAAAGTTAGTTCTTCCCGCAGTAACCTGGGCCAAAACAACACTCTAAACAGACTACAGAGACAGTATAACTCTTTAAGCAAACTAACAGAAATTGATGTATTTTCAGATAACCTTAACAAGTTCAAAAAGGCAATTAAATCACTTCACATCTAAAACTTTTAATTTTGATTTTTCACTGTTTTCTTACAAAGGCAGGATCTCAAATAATGTAATTTAGCTCTAAATTTATAGGTAATTTTACTTATAAGTCGCAATTTCACTTCTTTATATAATGCATGTCGTGGCAGCCTATAACTAAGGTAGCACTTAGATTTTTCTATCATACATGTATCAGTAATTAGCAAGTAAGAGTGTATACTTTGTTGGTTGTCCTTAATAAATAAATAAAAATAAAATAAAATAGAGAGCGGATTTGAATAGCTAATATTGGGTTTAATATGGATATCAGTATGTTTGACTGACCAAAAGGAAGTACGAAGTCCTTGCTTTTGTAGAACCATTTTCAGTAAATAAATAACATATCTCTCTTTTTGGTTTCATCTATACTTTCAACTACCTGAACTCAGCCCCGTGTCCAATAAATAGATTCTATTCGCCTTTATTTGAAGCATAATCTCTCCTCTCTTTTTAGAACAATTCTTAAAAAATATAACCAAAATTGTTAAAAAAATCCCTTTTTATCGTATAGGTATAAAAATGTTACCTATGTTTGAAGTTGTTTTTAAGTAAAAATATATTAATTAGAAACCATGTTAAATGATTTTTAAATCCAGTAGACAGCATTTAGATATGAAATTCTATGGAATTGAAAAATGCTGTTTTTGTAAAATACTCTTCAAGTGTGAATAAGTTTAGAATTTTTTTATATATATAAATGCTTATTATGCTTTTATTTCTCCTTGCCAACACCAGGATAAAATTTCATAGAATTTACATTTTCTTTGCTTCTGCATTTCATAAAGCTATCTCGAAATCATTTGAGTGCATTATTCTGTATCGTCTAGTAGTATGTATCCAGCAGCTGTCTCTAGTTAGAATGGCCATAAATTGTCCAACGTTAAGGAATATGTTGAAGAAGACAGCAGAATATCATTTGACTGCAGTATTCTGTAGTTTGTATCGAGCAGCCATCTCTAAAGTTACATTAACCCTAATTTATTCCATTGTCCAATGTACAGGAAACCATTATAGAAGACAGCATAATATCATTTGACTGCAGTATTCTGTATTGTTCTGTAATTTGTATCGAGTAAACGTTACAATAGCCATAACATTGTACAAAGTTCAGGAGCATATGTCTCTATAGGCATGATGTTGTTCAACGTTCAGGAAACCAACTTCTTGGAACAGATTCTCGAATTGCATTGGTGTCGTTTCGGGGTGCACACGACTAACTAAATTTAGTCGATTGTACTCTTTTTTTATCTGTAGAAATAAGAAAGAGATGGCATGTATTTTAGAACTGTCAGTTTAGTCCTGTCAGACAGAGGGAATTTCAATCGTCATGTTCTAAGTTGCAATACAAACCATGAGCAAACCATGGTAGGTACATTTTCTTGTGTGACAGAACAATTTTTTTTTGTTGAATTCGTCCAATGATGGACAGGCAAGTCATAGACCATACAGCCAAGTCATATTTTGTTTTGTTTTCCTTCAAAAACGCGGTTACAGCACGGTCTCCACAAAAACTGGGCATGACTATAATAGTCGGCGATTTTCAATAAAACCGCGGCCTCCACGAAAGCACAATTAGTGACATTCGGTGATCCACACTGCAGTTCACGTCCGCATTAAACTGATAGTAGGTTTAATGAAGATTTAACAAGGGACATTTTGGAACGATCTGGTTTACACGCTTTTAACTGACAGGACTAAACTAATTTGACAGTTCTAAAATACATGCCAGATGGCATCATATATCTACAGATAAAAAAAGAGCACAATAGACTAAATTTAGTTAAGTCGTGTGCACCTCCGAATCGACACGAATGAGCCTCACAGCGTCACACGCACACACTAGCGTCTGTAACTACCACCTGTACACATACGCACACCACTATGTAAAAACACGCACACGCGTGCACGGTTACGAGGCCCGTCTCTTTAACGTCACTTTGCCCCGCGCTAACTGCGATATGTATATCCGTATCCGCTCCAGGTTGGGTTTCTTCACCCATATCTGAAACGATAAATAAAGATTATTCAAAACAATCATAATAATATTAGCAAACTCTACATTATAATTTCTCGCCTTTTGCTAAATACGTTTGGTCTGTTAGGGGGCGTCTATTAAACACGTGAGCTCAAAAAGGGGAATGGAAGCTGGCTCCGAGAGACTAGCTCGAAACGGTCAAATGAAGTTTCATTTGGTATCCGGCTACTAAACGGGATTTATATTTCCCGTTTGAAAGCAGGCTATGACCACGGCGTAGGTGTTTGCGACGGGGGCGCGCGCGTCGTCTCCACACGGCTCTGGCAGAATTACCAGCGTTGCAGCCCCAAGCCAGCTGCAGCATATGCTGAGTCAGAGCCTTTCCACTGACACGACACACAGGCACACACGCGGCTACTGTGCTCTCGCGGGCTCCCAACGTCAGGACTACAGTAGGTAGTCCTATGTTGTCTCGTTGTAGGCCCGCGAAACGTTTAGTTACTTTACAGTTAGTTTTAAGTTACCTGTTATAATTGTTTATGAATATGTGTCATGTCAGTGAATAAACGTCTATCTATCTTGTTGACTGACCGCCTCGTCGGTGATGGCGTGTATGTGCCCGGGGAACTTGTGCAGGTCGCGGCCCTCGACGTACACGCTCTGCCCGCGGTGGAACCACCGCCGCTCGTGCAGCAGCTTGCCGTCCTCCACGCGCGTCTCGCCGCCCGCCTCGCCGCCGCCGCCGACACCCTCGCGCACTGGTGACTCGCCTGCGCGCACACATCAACATATTTTTCATCATTTCATCATCATCATCAACAGCCTATTAATCTCCCCACTGCTGGGGCGCAGGCCTGCCCTATCAACGAGGGCGTTCGGGCTATAGTCCTAGAGAGACCATTATAGTTAAATAAAAAAGAGGATCTTCTCCGTAAATGTTTATATATTTAACTAAGTGGTTTCCAAATCGTATCTGCCTTATAAAGGGTTAGGTAATAAATAAATAAATAAAATTAAAATGGAAACGTGCTCACAGCTGGTGGAGTTGGCGTGTTTCCTTGGCTGGGTGGTGTGCGCGTGCGCGGCGTGCCGGGCGGGGGGCGAGCCGCGGCGCGCGATGGCGCGCAGGTCCGCGTCGATGTCGCGCTCGTCCAGCTGGAACACGAGCGCGGTGGCGAGCGGCTTGCGGCGCTTCTCGGGCGCCGGCGCGGGCTCGTTGGCGCGCCGCCGCAAGATGCGCTTCATCACAGGCTTCACCTGCGACGACAACATAAGATTGCCTTTATTGCTGAATAAATTATTACAAAACATTTTATGCCTAATAATGCCTCTATCCCGGGATTTCCACTTCTCTCTCTCTCTTTTGCTTCTCTTCTCCATATTGGGATATGGAGAAGAGAAGCAAAAGCTCCATAGCGCGAACTAATGTTAAAACGGGATGCTGCGAAAGCTAAGTTTAAGCGTTCTTCGACTGACGCTAACCACGACAACTACAAACGGGCAAGAAATCGATGTAGTGTGGCATGTAGAGATGCACAGCGCCGACATATCCATGCTGCAGTTGAAAATGGAGATCCAGCTAAGGTGTGGAAATTCTTACGGTCGGTAGAGATTGGCAAGGCCAGACAGGATCCTTCTTTTAATATCGATATTGATTCCTTAAATCAACACTTTACCACTGGATGTGCCAATTTCGATGCTTCAGCGAAGTTAAATACCTTGTCAGTTCTTAAGACGCTACCTAGACCGCAGCATGATGACTTCTCGTTCAAAGCAATCACTGAGGGTGATGTTAGTAGACACATTGCATCCATTTCCTCCAGTGCTGTAGGATCTGACGATATCAGTCGTAAAATGCTGATCCCTATCTTGGATATAATCCTTCCTGTCATCACCCATATTTTGAATTTCTCCTTGTTTTCGTGTTCCTTTCCCAGCTTATGGAAGCAAGCCATTGTGATTCCTTTACCTAAAAATAGCAATCCTTCCTCGTTTTCGCATTTTAGGCCAATATCGATTCTTCCTTTCCTATCCAAAGTATTGGAGCGTATAGTGCACTATCAATTATCTTCCTTCCTTTCGAGGAATAATATCTTAAACCCATTTCAGTCTGGCTTTCGTCCAGGACATAGTACTGTCACTGCTCTTGTTAAGGTGTCCGATGATATCCGCCTAGGTATGGAGAACCGGCAAGTAACTCTCCTAACGCTGTTGGACTTCAGCAGTGCTTTCAACACGGTCGACTTTGATATTCTCTTAGCTCTGCTAGAATCCATCAAAGTCTGTCCTAAAACAATTGATTGGTTTAGAAGTTACTTGTGTGGTCGCCGTCAACGCATTCGGGCAGAAGACAATTTTTCTAACTGGTGTGAGATTACCGCCGGAGTTCCCCAAGGCGGTGTCTTATCCCCACTCCTGTTCTCTCTCTTTATTAATTCAATTACTCATTCCCTTACTTCATCCCATCACCTCTATGCTGATGACCTTCAATTGTACACCATGGAGTCTGTTGAAAACCTGCATGCTGCTATAAACAACATGAACGCTGACTTAGGTCAAATCTCCTTATGGTCAGCTTCGTATGGTCTCAACGTGAACCCTGGTAAATCGCAGGCCATCATCATAGGTGGTTCCCGCCAACTGAGTAAGATTGACATGACCTCACTTCCTCTATTATCCCTGAACGGCACTCCAATTCCTTATTGCGACACGGTTAAAAATTTGGGCATTATCTTCGATCGTACACTGTCGTGGTCTACCCAGATTGGCGAGGTCAGCAGGAAGCTGTTTGCTGCAATGCACTCCTTGAAACGCCTTCATAATTTCCTTCCTATGCCTACTAAAGTTGCGCTTGCACAGTCTCTTTTATTGCCAATCTTGGACTACGGTGACGTCTGCTATCTCGATCCCACTGAGGAGTTACTAAATAAGCTCGAACGGTTACAGAATATGTGTATTCGCTTTGTTTTCGGGTTACGTAAATTCGACCACGTCTCTGAGTTCCGAGCCAAATTAAAGTGGCTTCCTGTCCGTCTCAGACGCAGTACACATATTCTCTCCACCCTGTACAACGTGCTCCACAACCCCTGCACCCCGCAATACCTCAAGGAGAGGTTTAGCCTGCGTGTGGCTGTGCACGGTCGCCAGCCCCGCTTCTGCACCGAGATGCTATTATGTTGTCCCTCACATCACTCACAATATTACAGCGACTCTTTTACAGTCCAGGCCGTACGTCTATGGAACGCATTGCCGGCTCCCATCAGACAAGCGAAATCACTCGCAATATTTAAAAACCTACTGCGTGCTCACTTTGAATCACAATGTGGCTATTAATCTCCATATATATTACTTGACTTGTGTTTTATGTATAATATGTATCTATCAGTATATATGTATTTATATATATATATACCTATATATATTATATATTTATTTATTATTTATATTGTATTCATATGTCATGTACTTATATTATATACATATAAATGTCTGCACCCAACACCTACACTCCTTGAAGTTTTCAACATCACCCTAAGGTTGCCTGGAAGAAATCGCTGAAAGCGATAAGGCCGCCTTTTGATTGTACACAGTTTAGTAAATTATTATAATGTAAACTTTTGATATAATTTGGTGCTCAATAAAGTATATTTGATTGATTTGATTGGGCGAACGGTTCTCTTTTACGTTATGTATAAGTTTTATATAATTGAATTCAATAGCCCTAGGAAGCAAACACATTATACTACTTGGTAGTGGCCCTGTCTACTGCGCCAGAGGTCGTGGGTTCGATTCCCACCTGGGGCCAACATTTTGATGAGCATATCTGTTGGTTTTCGGTTTCTGGGTGTTTGTATGTATTTATAAACCTATGTACGTTTATCAGTTTAGTACACATCTACAAGCTTTGGCTTAATTTGGGACTAAACAGCAGTGTGTGAATTTGTCCAAAACATTATTAATATAATCTGTTCTCCAACCAATGTGACAAGCCCGATGCCATTTCTATATACCAACTTACTAAATTGCATACCTCCATGGAGTCACCATTCAGCTCCATACTGTGCCTCTCATTCTCTATCATCTTCCTCTTGTCCTCGAAGTCGCTGAGCAGGTTCTCTCGCAGCTCAATCTTTTTCTCCTCAAACTCCTTCGCGGCCGCCTTTTTCTCGGCTATGTACTCTCTCTCCACGACATCGTACATATGGTCTCTAGAGATTAAACGTAAAAGGTCAGATTAGTTTTTTTTTTACAAAACACTTTTCCTGAAGCAATATAAAAGATCTGATAAACTGACTGATAAACGCACAGTAAACCGCTGAGCCTAGAGACTTGAAATTTTGCAAACAGGTTCCTCATTAGCTGGCAGAGTCTACAAGGGTTTTCCCGCGGGAAAATCTTTTTCGCGGGAGAAGCCGCGAGAAAGCAAGTCAAACTATAAAATGAGGATATCAGTTTGTGTGACGATATAACGGATGCATTGATTTTTGGGAAAATAATGATTTTTCTCAAACGTAAAGCTTGCCTGCCACAGAGGAACCAGAAACCTTCTAGAAATCAACTGGCTGGGGTGACCACTTGAAAACTTCCACTTGGTAGTCCTCATCTATACTAATAAGCTGAAGAGTTTGTTTTATTGTTTGAACATGCTTATCTCTAGAACTACCAGACCAGTCATATTTGAAAAATTCTTTTTTGCATTTTACAACCCAACTCTTGGAGGAGGCTTTACCCAATTCGGGTCCAAGAAGTATATAACGCAAATGCAACGTCGTTAATTGATAAATATTAATTGAAAATTTTGAAAAATAAAGCTTTATTATTGTTATTTATTTATTTTCCATTCTGTATCATTCATCATAGCAATCTGTCATTTTTAACAATAAGCTATGCTTGTGTCTGATTTCAGAATCTGATTGGGGTCTGTTGTTTAGAGGAGAGGCATCCTATGATGCCTGCTTTATTATTATTAATCAAATTTATGAGGGAGGTAATAGGCTATTTAACATCAGGCAACACCCTTCGAAGCCAAGCGAAGAAAAAATTTAGAAATAACATAATGCGGGCGTGAGGCAAGTAAGAACATACTTGTATATCCTGTTGATCCGCAGCCTCTCATGCAGCTGGTGTTCCAGCCTTTTGACTCTCCGCAGGAACTCCGGGTGGATGCCATCCTCCAGCTGCTGCAGCTGCTTCCTCAGGTTGGCCAGCTTATCTTTATATAACCTGCGGAGGATGAATTGATACGAGTTGATAAACTGTTCCTTGAAAATGCATTTTCCTATGACATTTACTTTTTATTTTCATTTAGGTGACCTAGTCTTGTGGCCAGTGGTTTCTCCTTTGTATAAATGTTTCTCTGTTATTCTTCATCGCTATAGTTTGTAAGTACTCGTATGTATAAATGAAACCAAATAAGCTATTTGTATTATTTAAAAACTTACTGTTCTTTGATCTCCAGTGGCTCATCATTGTTTGGTATGTCTGTTTCGCTGGCCTCCTCTGTGTCTGTAACCCAATATTGAGCAATGAGAAAAAAATCACAAAAAAGGTACAGCAGAGCTCAGCAACAAGATGGTACCAAGTTCAATTTACACATGAATATTGAATTTTTTAGAGGAACGGCCCAAAGCGGCTATACCAAATATGGAATGATACTAGACTTGGTGAAAGTGACACAAATACATTATATCACCAACGCGTAGCTGAAACCAAATAGGCGGGAACTCGCATTCTGCATTATCGCGATGATCTGACGTCGTTAACATTACATAACCTAATTTTATTACAAAAACATGTTAAATTGCGCTATGAATGAATAGTTCTTGTAACAATTAACGGAATTTGACGCCAAACACGTATCATGACGATCGTAAACAAAACATAGAAACATACCCTCGTCGCTGTCGTCGACTGAAGGCAGCGGTAACATGTCGTCCTGATCCCTGAACTCGTCCAAGTCGTCGTACCCATCATCCTCGAAGTTATACTCGTCTCCCGGGGCCGAATATGGTGATCCTTGGTAAGACATAGTCGAGGCAACGCGTAACAGTTGCATACAGATTGACTGCGATCACCTTCTCAACAACAAACAGTGAACTCGGAAACTTCAGTTAATATCTGGAGCAACAAAGGAAAATTAACCGTTTTGTCACTCATAAAAAGGATATTCTTTCTATTCCACTTCAACTTTGGTAAAACAACGAAACTGAAATTGGAACAAATTGAATGGATGGAGCTGTTTTACTTTTACGTCAAAATCCACAAAAAGCATCATGCTGTCCATGCGAATGTCAAATAACATTATTCTCGCGAGTGAGGACGACAGCGATACGCATTAAAAAGTGATAGTGAAAGAGAGATCCGATAATTACTGAGCTAACAATGGTTGCGTCAATTTGGTGATATAATACTGCCATAGACAATAAACTATTTCAATAGAGATGTGCACACACGTCAGAGTTGACTGATTGATTAAATGTAAAAAAATTGGAAGAGTACTAGAAGAGGCCAATTTATACTGGATTTGTTTCCACTGACGTGCGTAGGTATACTCAGTAGGCTCAGATTAGAACTGGTATTTAATCTGAGTCTGTAGGTAAATTAAATTTTATGTCGCCAAAATGGCGAGTGAAATGAAATTCGAATTTAGGTTTCCCTGAAGTGAAATAGCATTATTTGTAAAGTAATTTACAGCTAAAAATATAGTGTCACGAACTGTTTCCAGAGCCGTAAAACACGTTTTAAAAATATAATCTCGTTCCTTTCTCCATAGATTCCACCCGTAGTACATAATAGTTCCATGATTCTACCCAGATTCTACCTCTACAAAAAAAAAAAAGCATTTCATTGACCTCTACGATGCCAACGGCATGGGGCGGCGGCAAACTTCATCGCCCTCCCGCCGCTTCGAATTCTCATTTCTTCTCAGCATTTCTCCATACTAGATTTGTGATTTTTTTATTTTTTATGCGTAGAGATTTTAGTTTAATCCACACGGGCAGTTATTTGCCTTTGGTACCTCCAGGGGGCCAGAGGAACTGGACGTGGGGACCATGGGCAAGTAGTGTGGACAATTCAAATCACTGTTTTTCGGTGCTCGGCGTTTTGTGGTCTGAATAGCGCTTGTTGGTTCCGTCGGAAATTATTAATATTGAATATTACACAGATGAATGAATTTTAATTTCAATATAACAGTTATACATTTCCAAAACTACAAATTATACATCACATAAATGACTGTATTTTATATATAACTACGTGACAATGCCCAGTTTTTGGAAACTTTCAAAGATTCTCTTTTTCGGTGCTCGACGTTTTGTGGTCTCAATAGCGCTTGTTCGTTCCGTCGGAAATTATTTAATATTGAATATTACACAGACGAATGAATTTTCATTCTAATATAACAGTTATACATCACGTAAACTACAAATTATACATCACATAAATTACTGTATTTTATATATTACGTGACAATGCCATTCGGTGCTCGACGTTCTGTGGTCTCAATGGAGCTTGTTCTTCCCGTCGGAAATTATTAATATATAATATTTCATGAATGAATTATAATTCTAATACAACAGTTATACATCACGAAAACTACAAATTATACATCACATAAATTAAGTAAGTACTGTATTTTATTTATTGCGTGACAATGCCCAGTTTTTGGAGCGCCAACTGTGCAGCATCCGCTTTCGCCTGCTTTTTGTTGACGCTGGCGACGGCCGGCTGGTAGTCCACACCCGCCACCTTCACCTGGGGACAACACATTGGTCACAGACATAGGTTCATCATAATCGCTTGTTACATGGCTCAGCGAATAAAACCTATTTGATTTCTAAAAAGTATTTATGTAAATTGCATTTATGAGAAAGAGAAACAACTTGTTTCGTTTTCTGACATCATCAATGCCTCCACATCTCTAGAGACCCTCACAATAGCGCAAATAAAGCAACTTCGGCCCGAGCCGGTGGCAGTCTTTGACGTATATAACGCCAAATACGCAAAATGCCAAAGACGTAAAACGGTACCGACGCAAAATGCCAAATTCTCTTGCCTTGTACGCAAATGTCAAATACGCATAACGCCAAATCGCATATGTACGCGAAATGTCAAATACGCATTAAGGCGTGTAACGCTGATGACAGTATTCAATCATTGAAGTATTGATAAGTTGACGGTCAGCTAGTCTCTTTTATTTAGTGAATATTCGCCTGGCCACACATAACAGACATGTATCCATATTTGGTGTGGATTAGGATGGTGCATGCTTTAACTAAATTTTAGTGTCTAAAGTAGTAAAGGAAAAAATTAGAAAACCGTAAATTTGTAGTTATGTCATAAAAAAATCTTTTTTTTGTACCAACAAACTTAACTTTGCGTATGAGCAAGTTATCCTTAAAAGTTAGTACCATGTGATGTAACTACAAATTTATTAACGATTTTCTAATTATTTCTTTAATTCAGTTTGTACGGAACCCTCAGGGCGAGAGTCCTACTCGCACTTGTCCGATTTTTACACTTATAAATAATTGTCAAAATAGTTTGGTCTTGTCAGATACAAGAAAATGCAATTGCCATAAAAAAAAGAAAAGAAAATGCACCGCGTACCTTGAACAGGAAGTTCTTCTTGTGATCGGGGCCGCACTCGAAGCTCAGGTTGTATTCGGGCGGTCCCAGCTTCTGCTTCGAGCAATATTCGCCGAGCAATGACACAGGGTGCTTGCCCCCAGCGACCAGTGGCGCCTGACCGCGGCGTGGGAACCGCTGCTGCCTTGCCTGGTGGCAATAGAGCTTAGGAATCAGACAAGGGAGATTTACATACAGGGATGATCTCCCTGTGTGTAACAAATAACTCATCCAATATTATCGAGTAAAGTAAAAAAAATTAAAGTACATCATGAATCATTACTCCCAAATGGTCAAATATATTTCCCGTCTGGCGACCAACCACCCATTTAACCGGGCATCTATAAATGATATGTTGTAAGGCAATAAATACTCTGCCTACACAATAGAAAAAACCGTTAAAGATGTAGATAAATCAACTCAATATACATAGAAATTTCTCAAAGAAACAAAACATAAATAAGTAGGTATCCAATGAAACTTACTTTGCCGTATCTGTTGCCTGTTTCTTCCTTGGCCTGCAAGCCCCTGGTGTCCAATTTGACCTCCAGCAGCAGCGGTTGCAGGGTGCCCGTGCCCTCTTTGCCCAATCCCTGGCCAGGAGTCCAGCCCATTTTCTGCAGAAGATGCATTCCCATGCCACCCTCGACTGGCGCAGCGCGTACCAGTTGATCCTAGACATACACCGCATCATTAATCCTCATTAATCAAGAGTTATGGGCATTGGGCGGTATAAGCCCTAATTTCGAGTTCGAAATATCTCCATATTATAATAAACATATACTCTTAATATAGAGCAGATTCTGTGTAGTTACTATAAGAACTAAATTCTAATGTGGACACATCTGTAAGAACATACAATAAGAACTTGGTAACATTTAAAAATACCTAATTAACTATAAGTACGTACTAAATTCTTTTTAAATAATATTTGTAAGATACAGCGAAATAATAAAACATGTACAATCAAGGTTCATAAGTGCAGTAGCAGTTTCGCAACGCAATAGATTGAGACCAGTTCCACTTACGAATTTCTTTTATATCTGTACCCACAAACACACACATATCCACTGATATATTCCTGGATTTTACGATGAATTTATGACTAATTGCAATGACAATAAGGTTTAAATTAAAACACACTATTGACTTAGGTGGTCAGTTACGTTTAATTGCTTTTCGTATCTTCGTGCGCACAGTTGTACAGAAAAATGACTCTTAGCGTGCAATTGCACTTACGAACGTTACTGTACATATGGTATTATTTCTTGCACGTCTGTCAGTCTTATTCTACGTGCCTCACGAAAAAAATCTGAAGAATAAGGCCAATGTCAGACCACAATATGCAGAATTCTCTCTTCTTCCCCGTTGGATACTTACCTCTCATGGGTACGTTAGGTCGCACCTATTGTAGGACGGACCACCGAGGGTTCGTGATGGAACTCCTAACTCTTAAAAGCTGCAACAAATATCCACGAATTCCCCATTGTAAGCTTAGTTTTTCGATGAGCCATTGTCATATCAGTATATCGAGACATGGCTGAGCACAGCAAGAGTCCTGTTCGCAATAAAACGCAGTTGGGCAATACCACAGCTAACATTGTTTCTGATATTTGTGGACAACACTAATTCAATATCCTACTTCTACTGCTCCTCTTTATATAACTTTTTTTTATCTTCTTAGGGGGCCAGAAATACCTGGCAACACTTCGACCCCTTAGGTCCTTTTGTGCCAGCCCCTGTCCACCAGCAGTGCCTTAACCCGTTTTGGTGGACTTCACATACGCCTAAGAAAACTAACTTCTTTGGCGTATGCAGGTTTCCTCGCGACGTTTTTTTCCTTCATCGAAAAGCCTGTGGTATCTTAATAAACGGTACTTAAGCTCCGAAATGGACCGGCCAAGGTTCTAACCTGTGACTTCAGTAACGTCAGGCGAGTGCTAATTAACGGAAGAAAGATTTATGATTAGCAGATAACTTAGTTACGTATTGAAAGGAGTCATTTCGTTAGAAGTTATTTTGACTAATTAAAGCCTGCAATAATAATGAAATACACACTTATATCCGACCGACTGCGCTTATCAGGAAGTATTTGAAACACTAATAAAATTATAAAGAGCTATTAATTTTTAAACCGCTTTAAAGTCAACATTTTTTTTAAATCTGTTTTACCCATTCTGCATTTTAGTGTGAAATTGACAGACAAGTCCACGACGTGTCAGTGGCTCAAAGAATAATTAAGCTAAATTGTTTCGTTGTAGGGAGACTGACTCGAGAGAATATGATAAGATGAATAGCTGTCTTCAATTATTATAATAATGTAATAAATATATATAAAAATGTTAGTTAAATATAGAAATATTAAAGTGTTTTCATTTCACATAATGTGCAAACCCTTGTAAATTCTAAAACTAAGATCCACAGAATTAAAGTTTTCAGAGAAGTCCGGTAAGCCTGGCTGTGTTCATGATGAAGTTAGTTCGTTACAACAAACAAAAAAAGAAAACAAAAAAATAATTATTAATCTTTAGTTTTATGTATGCACGGAGTTCCAAATTGTCCCATAATTGAGTTCAATATTAAAATATATCAAATAGTGTATTTTTTAAATAAACAAATACGTATTACATATAATAAACTGAATATATTTTTGTTTTTTGTATTGTAAGTCAGCCAAATTGTATTTGAATAAAGGGGAAAGCTGAATATTTGTATGCAATGCAATATTGTGTAATGTTAGTTGGTATGCCAAATAAGATAACATAAAAACTAGCATTACACGAAGTAAACCGTGTAAAGTGTAATGAACGAACTACAAAAGTTCTCTTTACACATCACGGTGATAACTGATATTGTGATGGATACAGCAACATGATAACACTTTTTCTGTAAACATATTTAACTGCATGCTATGTCCCAGATAGGGTTGGCAGAAAATTCTGTAAGCATGCTATTAAAATTCCACAGATTTATACAATTTATTTTATCTTTTAATACCAGGAATACAAAATATGTAGCTTATTCTGGAGTTTTCAAATGAGTGTTTCAAAATCGGAGCCACGGTATAGTCAGGTCGCAGTGACAGAAGTCACTTATCTATGACCGAAGAAAAGTAAATTGTAAAATATTTTTAGTACCACTTTACGTGTTCCCAAAGCCAGTTGCATGTTGTTGTAACCATCATCACAATGACAAAGTAAAGGTCAGAAGGCATAATACGTGAGTATTATAAGTTCTGACCACGGCAGCAAACTGCATCTCGAGCGGTGGGGCACTGGGCTGAAAGAAAATTGTTTACGAGTATTAAAGTATCAGAAGAAACCGGTTTGGCGTGCCGTATGTGTATGTACCGGTTATTACCTATAATAGACGGGTTATAAAGCAAAATGCTTAAAATCAATGTCTAAAAATGTCTCGACGGGTGCACGAAACGAATGCCCCCTGGAGGTAATGTACCCTAAATATTGAAGATAGCAAATTTTACTTAAAGGTACTATTAAATATTCTGTGCTTAATTAAAGGCACATTTATTATTTAAGTAATGAAAAACAGAATTCAAAGAAATTTGAAAAATCGCCTTGGAATCGAATTGGACGAATGTGGAGAAAAAACCGGTATTTTTATGATACCTATCTAAATCACCAGGTGGCAATCGAATCGTTAAATCCCATTAACATTCTTTTTTGAGCCGGTTAAATAAAATACAATTTTATAGTTCATTTTTTTAGGGTTCCGGTGTCCGGTTTTTTGTAATGTAAAACCAGCCTAACTACATAAGTAATAATCAGTACAAAACACGTAAACATCGCCAACTGGTTCCATTTAACACTTTAATACAAATATCTTTGGCCTCTTTGTGTACTTCTTCAATCGTCACATTAACAGACTATTCAAACGATTCCCCAGTATGATGGTCTAGTTTCTAGTTTAGGTTCTAGATATACGAAACTCTGTTTCTGTCCGAAAAGTTTTGGTCTCGTCTGCAGTCTTTTTAAGTAGAACGAAACAATCCGGCCGCTGCGACTTGATTCTTCAGCTCACTGCATTGTCACATCACTCATCGATTACAATCAAAAGAGCACATCACTGCGGTCGCCATTCCGTCTCGAATCATTCGACGCATAGCATACAGCCAAATACCCATAAAGCCAAATTCTCATAACGCCATATACGCATAACGCCAAAAAGCATATATGCGAAATGCCAAAAACAAATACGCATAACGCCAAAACGCATATCCGCGAAATGCCAAAATGCATTTAAAGTTTTTCGACCTACGGTTAGGATTTTGGCAAATTTGCGTTTATGACGTTATGCGTGTTTCACTGCTCGTAGATGTCCGGCTGAGCTCACTTTATTTATATTCCGACTGGTAACATTTTCTATATGACGTTGACGGCACATTGAGCACACTCAATTCGGCCAGCATATTAATTAAAGCATACGACGGTATCGCGGCCGGATCGTCAAATTCCTCTTTAAAACATATCGGAGAGAAACCGGCTGCAATAATTCAAGACATTTAATTGTTAGAATGTGAAATGTTTCAACCGACATTGAATAGTACATAAAACTCTATGGCGATCGAAGAAGGAACTCTTGCCATTAGATATGTCCAAGTATTTCTTGCACGTCATTTTTATTGACCGAAAAAAAAACGAGCGCGTAAAACTAATCGGTAATTGTTGACCCTAGCCTATGTATAGACACGTCTCAATAACGTTATGGAATTGTCTCTAGACTCTAGTCTATGCATAGACACGTCTCAATCGCGTTATGGAATTCTTGTCTATGTATAGACACGTCTTAATAACGTTATGGAAAAACTAAGTTCAGCTGAAGAAATCTAGCTACAACATGGACAAATTTAATGACAAAACCTATTTACTATTAAAATGTCATATGAATTTAAACAATGTCTAACTTACCCTCTTGGTCCACGCTTGCGTGCCGCTCGCTAGCTCCCTGGGCGTCAGGATCTGGGCGCCCGTAGAGCCAGTGAACTGGCCCAGATTGGATTCTCTTGACCAGCCAAACTGATGAAACAAATAAACCAATATATATATATTTTCAATATAGTCGCCATTTCTAGTGTTCCTGTGGACGTCGCCCAAGGCGACTAAAGAATAAATGCCGGTGATCGGCAGCATAATCATCGTCAACCCGCCTCATCAGCCTGCACTAGTCCGCCGCTGGACATAGGCCTCCCCGTAAGGCGCCACTAAACCTCAGCAACTGATCAGGTAGGTTCGTATGGCTCTCTGGACCTTCTCCATCCGTACTCCGGATAGTTACCATCAGATCACACGCAAATCGTTCCCTGACGCAAATCTAAGGGCTTAATTAAAGCCTCGAATATATGAAAAGGACCCTTATTTGGCTTAAAAGCTGAGGCAGCGTCCTTTTGACACTGTTGCTCACCCCATTTATACAATAGTTGTGTTATTAGTTTTAGTTTTTTTTCTTTTTCGTTTATTTGGCTTTGAGTAGTATATATTGGCAGTTGGCAGGTACTTACACCACGTGCCAGCTCGCTCTGTTCCTGCTCCTTGCGGATCATGGCTATCTTCTCTGACACTATCGCTGCCAAATCCTGGAAGACAACATTTAATTGATTTATTTGCAATTTTTTTACTTTGTTAAGTATTTTACACATACATATCTTCCTGGCGGGGTAGAATAGAATAGTTTATTTGACGCACAGAATAACAACACACTTACAGCGAGAGAGTTAACAAAATGAAATAAAACCAACAAGAAACAACAAGATTAAATACTAGATGAGGTCGCCAAGTGAAGTGATGTACTACCAGTCCCCCCCAGTCACCCACACATAGGGTGAGACTGGCCGGCACTTACCCCCTCAGCGACCGCATCCACGCCTCGTGTTGCTATCTCCAGCTCAGCTCAAGTAGGCAGAAAGAACGGAGCGCCAAGTATCGCGATCCCGACACACCTTTCACTTCGCTCAGTCTCATCACACACGCTCGCGGCGGGACGCGAGTGCTCTTATATGTCCGTCTGTAAGCACCCGCTCTATGTATTTTATTATGTCAACATAATACTAACTGCTTTAGATGTATTGACTCCTGGCGGGTATGCCTGGGGGCCGGGCGCGGGCAGCGCAGGTAGGGTAGAGAGTTCTGAAAACAGATTAATATACAGAATAATGCACAAACAAATAAAAAAACAAACAAGAGACCAAGCTAAATAAACCTAACTTAATTATGTAATTACATATATATAATTTTAGGAGCGACATTTATTTCGTATAAAATAAATAGTTTTTTAAATTAGATACTTTTTAAAATAACTATTAATTTTTTTTTATAATGTATAACTAGTGGCCTAGTGGCCTATAATATGATACGCCATGTGATACGTACGTGTTCCCGTTGTAAAGCTCTTCATATACGGAGGCGGCGACGGCGGAGCTGGCAACGCCAATAGTGAAGACCTATAAAAGAAAAAAAAAAGTCAAAGAAAACATATTTTATTACATAAGTGTACACAAAATTTTTCATTTAATGATCTACCACCTTTTCCTAGGTGGTGACGCTGAGTCTTCTCACTCTCTCGCTTCTTAGCGGCGCAACCAACTTCCGTGACACATCTTTTAAAATCAAGTTTGTATAACAATTGTTTGTAAAGATTGTGCGAGACTGAAGTAACTTATCACATACCAGGCTTTTTTGTCATTCAAATTATCGTCTATTTTATAATAAGCTTTCTTACAAAGTTGATTCTTAAGATTTCTGTCAGTCATATTGAAGATTTTCTCGGGCTGGTCCCATTTAGCTTTGACGGTCACATAGAGGACATAATTAAATTAAATAAAATTTTAATTTCGGAAATTATTATATGTTAATGAATTTACTTTGAGCTTTCGCCGCTTGTTGATGGTAGAGCCTTGGGCGGCGCTGCTGGTGCCGACTTCGCATTTAAATTTGCGACTTGCTGTAACAATAAAAGTATAATATTTATTTTCTTTTGGAACAACTTGGTATTATTAGGTATATTAGGCTATTTCGTAGCTTCGTCAGTGTCTCTGCTTCCATATGGCGCGTGAAAAAAGAATTCCACGCGCTATTTTTCCTCGCAAGTGTGTTGAAAAATGTCGTAATTATGCTAAGCATTGATCGTTACTCTCGGCTCCGACATCGGCCCCGCCGCTGCGACGGCCAGCGAGGCCGCTGCTATGGGAGATTCGCCATGTGGCGCCGCCGCCGCTTATATAAATCGTCTCATACAAACTCATGTATTCTCATAAGAGCGTCCACCCATACCGCTGAGAAGTTTAACATGTATAAGAAGTAGGTATGTATAGTATTTTTTTTATTAAATACCATGTTGTCTTTCTTAGGCGACACCGGCACCCACTCGATGGCCTTCTGTCTGTGCTGCGAGCCCGAGGACACGGGGAACTGCAGGCTGAGCTCCTCTTTGTTCGCCACCAGCGCCATGCTGTTTTTGATCGGCAGTGGGGCGCCACCCTGTGAAAACATTTAGCAATATAATAAATAAATATAAACTATACAACATTGGTAATTACATAACAAAATATAATAAAATTGTTTTCCTTCACACTATCGACAACAATTACAACATAATACCATAGTATAGGTTTAGTGGCTTGGTCATTGCACTCGATCGTCAGGGGTCGTGGGTGCGATTTCGAAATTAACCCTTTGGCTCCCGAGATTCAGAGCGCAGTACCTCTGAAACTCGGACGTATATAGCGTCAGTCTGACACCCTGACATTGTCACTCTAAAAACTGTCATTTTACGAGGTCAAGGCCAATGGACGACAATGTCAGTATAATATGACATTACCCGGCGGAATAACTAGCTAGGTGTTAAAGAGTTAATAAAATCAAATACCAGTTTGTTTATGAGACCTTATGAAAATTGTGTATGGACGCTTACGGATCCAGACGCCTGACGGCACAACGACTCGTGCCAACACACCTTAATTAAGTATTTTTATTTATTGTTATATGTATTCGTTAGTATGTAAGGTATTTATGCAATATGGCCTTATAGTGGCCGAAATAAAGATATAATAAAAAAAATTAAATAAAAAATATTACAAAACCCAACTGAGTAAAAATGAACTTCAAAAACTTAACTGCTTTCTTAGCTTAGCTTAGCTAACTTAGCTGATTCATCTGCTAACAATACTAACCCTTATATTCATAACGATTGGGCCTTTTTCCTTGATGAGGAACGGATGGTGAAAGGCGAGCGTGTCTGCGTTCTCGACCATGTCATCGTCGTTTGATGAGACAGAAGACAATTCACCCAAAGCCTCTTTCTTTGACAAGTGCTTGCAGAAGTCTGTTAGCTCGTCGACAGATTTACCTGTAAATAAATAATTAAGGTATAGTCCCCGTAGAGTTGACAAATTCTAAACTACTAGACTAATTTTAGGTGTCAAAGGGGGAGCTGTGCGGGGGTTCGCTAGAGACGCTCATTCAATTTCAAGAAATAGTTCATTGATTCAATCGACCGAATCAAACTTTCAAGCTTTTGGACATCTCTATGTAGCACACTATCTCGCTTACGCACACATAGACTATTAACACTGTCAGCGATGTGCAAACAATCTGTGACTATATTCATTCAGCCGTCAAGAAATTCTTCAGAGAAAGATAAGATTTATTGTAATAATTGTGGGTTACAGATTTCCAAAAATAAAGTCCTCACAGTCTACCCTTTTGAGCATACAGTAATTAAAGTAATCACATACAATTTATTCAATTCAGTGTCAATCCAATATTTAAAATTCTATACAAACTGTTTACACGTTTCATACGAAAATAGGAAGTTGGAATTCACCTCCTGATTGTATGGCAGCCATAACTTGATTCCTTGTGTGAGGGGGCAGCGCCGCGGCCCCGGCCGGGACCGCACCGTTCTTAAGCATGTTGATGGCATTCCTTCTCGCCACCTCCAGAAGCCGTTTCTTCTCACTATCTGCTAGCCTCACGCCAGTTGGTGACCTAAAATAAACAGTATCTGTTAATTAGTCAGTTTTTGTTTTGTTTCAGAGAAAGTTTTCAATAAACCCAGCGTCAATTGTGCAGCTTACAAATGCGTTACGTGCAACTCGTTTAAATATCAATGATAAAATATTCAACGACTACTTTGTTGAAATGGCCACATAATATAAAGAAAACTTTTAATAATTTTTTATCTTTTCAAAATTTCTTTGTCAATTTTATCAATTTTTGCAAGGTATAAATAAGACTCCTATTTTTCAGTCAACTGAAGGTACTTCCCGTCAGTACCATTAGGTTTTCCACTGTCTTATTCATCATCATCTCAGCCTTTCAGCGTCCACTGCTGGACACAGGGCTTCCCCAACGAACGCCACCACACCCGGTCCTCCGCTCTCCGCATCCAGCCGCTTCCGGCCACCTTCTTTAGGTCGTCCGTCCACCTGGCGGAGGGGTGTCGCGGTCCGCGGTCTCCACTCCAGAACCCGTCTGCCCTACGGCCGTCGGTTCTGCGACAGATGTGACCTGCCCATTGCCACTTCAGTTTGCTAATCCTTTCGGCTATGTCGGTAACCTTGGTTCTCCGTCGGATCTCCTCATTACGGATTATCTTATTCGATAGTCTTATTCGTCTTACACTAATAAGCTCACTATTGCTCAAAGCCCAAAAGGAGGGCAATGTTACTCTTTCATAATGTATATTTTAAAAGTAGAAATACCTATTTCTCCCCCTATGCTTAGGCGAGTGAAGCCTGGGCCGCACGCGAGATCTGGAGGTGGACCTGCGCCGCGACCTGCTCCTCCTGCGAGACTTGGAGCTGGAGCGATGGTGGCGCCTGGACCGAGAACGTGAACGCGAGCGTCTCGACTTGCTGCGAGATCTGGTGGAAAAAACACAGCGAAATAAGGTGATTGGTTTCGAGCCTCATTAGGAGCGGGAGAAGTATGATCACCATTAGGGATGCAACAAATAAAAACTTCGTATGGAGTATTTTAAGGATAATATTCACCGAATTCATATCATACTGATGGCCTTTTTTATTACATTCAAGGTCACTTTGATCCGTTAGTTCTTAGGGAAAGATTTGAGTGAGATCTGATGGAGGTCCAGAGTGCCATACACACCTAACTGAACAGACAACACATATACTAGTCAGAATAAAAAAGGTCAAAATGGCATCAAAATATATGGAGATTTGCATACACAGGATTGTCCATTATAGACTATTACTTACTCTGTGCCATTATGACTAGAAAATTGTTTGCCTGATGATCAGTTAGGTATGGCACTCTGGACTTCTCCCATCTTTTGATGGACAGAAAACAAATGATGACAAGACAGGGGTGTGATTTTGCTTGGAACATAAATTTTGAACAGATAACACAGAGTAAGTAATAGTCTTCACAGATAAGTACGAGTTTCCATGATGGATCCTGATTCTACACTTGAGACTCAAAAATACATACCTTTTACGAGACCTACTACGTCGTCGAGACGACTTATGATGGCTCCGTCTGTACTTGCTGCTCTTCGATTGCACCTTTTCATCTTCAGACCTTTAAAATAAAAATTGTTAACATGCTTGTCAAGTGGCCAGTTTACGCACTAATGGCGAGGCGATTGTCTGCCTGGAGCGCCTGCCATTGTCGACGCCATACGTGACGGTCGCGTTGGTGGCGTTTGTTTTTTTTTTAAAAAAAATATTGAAAGTATCAAGGCGATCTCGCAACATTAGCGCTCGACCGCTGCGCGCACCTCATTGGTCGACGGACGTTAATCGCTCCGCCGACACCTCACTAGTTGCGAACCTAGATTTTGTACGATAGTAGGCTACTTTTGTAAATAAATATTCTTTTCTTCTATCACACTCAACCAACACAAGTTTTATTTCACTCTGCCAGCTCCCTACACTACAACCCTTAAATACACCCCTTAAATACAACCCAACTGTATCTATCATAACCTGTACAACAGTTCTGCAGCTGTACAGCAATGAGAAGAGTGAAGTCAGTGGACTGCGCATTCCACAAGCCAAGTCAAGGTGAAGGGTTGAATGGATCCGCTCATGGTCTGATCGCAAATATAAAAAATTAAATAAAAAGCTGTACACAACCTGAGCAGGAGACCAGTCATAAGCAGGGACTCAAGGGACTGGCTCCATAGTGAGAACGCATTTTCCGACTAATCAGAAGAATTGTCCATTTGGAAAGTGCATTTGTCTGATAGGATCACGGTTATATACATGCTTTTATTACTAATGGTTTTTTGGTAAATTTTTGTGAATGTATAATCATAACCTTAACTTTAATTACATCTTCAATTTTAGAGCCTTTATTACTAACTGAAAAGTACTACATATTTTTCCTACTGTACAGTGTGTATACTATATTATACAGGGTGGAGTTTTGTTATGCCACCTGGAGGGAAAGTACTCTTAATACTGTAGATAGAAACTTTTAATTAAAGAAAACATTCCTTTATTTTTGAAAGGAAAGAAAACTGCATTCAAAGATTTTCGAAAATTCGTTTGCCACACCCAGGAATCGAACCGACTAAAATCTGTAAAAATTACACCCTGTACTTTTATTGCATTGATCGTTAGGGTCAATTATAAGCATGAAATCTATCTAACAAACTTTCAAAAAATTCTATCTACAGTATTAAGAGTACTTTCCCTCCAGGTGGCATTACAAAATTCCACCCTGTATATTAAATCCTAGTAGCTAACATTGCACATCGGACACCGCCCCAGTTGTCTTTGCAGTTAGCTTGTCTTGAGACAAGGAGGCCTCCTGCAGCTCTTTCCATGTTCCTCTCTGTTTCACAAGACGCAGCCAAAGTGGGCCAGTTATTTTTTTGATGTCATCTGACCATCTTTTACTCGGTCTTCCTTTTTGTATTACATTACATCTAAACTATACTAAATAATATTCTATACCTATTTACAGTGAACTTTAATATGTATAGAAGCATTACTTCATACTTTATTTGAAGTTGTGAGATTCAAATAAAAACAAATGCAATTATGATATGCTAGTCCGAAGTAACAAAACGTGTAAGATGATTATAGACCATATCGCTATGCGACAAAGTATACATTTGCTTGTATTAAATTCTACATAACTAGTCTAGTGTCATGCCAAATATACCAAGTGTCGATGTCCGCTGAGCGGCCAGTGACGTCACGCGCGTTTTCTTTATTTATTTATTTCATATGAGTGATTTTCCAAAAACCAAAACTGACAGCGACACGTAATGGAGTTTTTTTGATTTTGACAGCGATGCTAGACTAGATAATACATTTTCATGTCTAATACTAATACTCAAATCCCCTACAAAGAGTCCGCCGCGGCGAATCTTTTGGTGTCATCATTTTTATGGCTTAGTAGTATTTCTATACATATTAAAGTTCGCTGCCTATTTAGACAAAAAAGTGTTGCTTACACTTTACTTTCTTCAACCATCTGACTTTTCAGTATGCCCCCTGGATCTGCTGACTTCGGAAACTGTGAGTTAGAAACGTTGTCTTTAGCAGAGCTACTCGATGAATCCGTGTATTCACCATCTTCATACTTCTCTGCCTTTTTTCTCGCCTCTTCTTCCGCTTTTTTCACAGTCTCTTCATACACTGCACTGAATTTCAGGTTTTTAATCTGTATCCTACTTTTTGATTTATCAGTTTCAGTATTTTCTAATTTATCATTTTCTAAATTATCATTTTCTAATTTATCATTTTCTAATTTATCATTTTCTAATTTATCATTTTCCAATTTATCATTTTCCAATTTATCATTTTCTAATTTGTATCTTAGGTCTGATAAGTCAAGTTTTACGTCTTTAGGTGACTCAGGCATGGGAATGAGACTGGCGTCGATAATACTTTGAGATGGAGCAACATAGTCCTCATTGGTGCATTTCTTTGTATTTGCTTTTGACTCCATTTTAATCTTCTCCAACAAAATTTTGTCATCTTCAGTGTTTGTTGGCGGGTATTCGGGTGTCTTCTGCTCCGGATCTGGTTTTACTTGAACAGGGGACCAGGTGCGAGGGCAAGAAGGCGATCGGGGCGTGCTGCCCTTACGTTTTTTGGATTTATTTTTTTTCCTTTTCTTCCGTTTGCGGGAGTAATCACTTTTATCGGAATTGCTGCTGCTGGTACTCCGACTGCGTTTCTTTTTCTCCTTCTTATGTTTCTTTTTGCTTCTCTTCGACTTCTTCACGGTAATATCCTCTATTTTAGGTGGATCAGCATTGAAAACACCAAACAGTTCAGAAAGGATCTCGTTAGATGACTTCGCGGACTCTGCCTTGATTTTCCGCTCTGGAGTAGTTTTTTCGCGCTTGATTAATTGTTCTATTTTACCAATTAAATTCATATTTGTATTTTTAAAATTAATATATAAATACTAAAAACTACTTTTTCTTGATGAGATGATGGAAACACAGACTAGACTACTGAGAAACGTAAGAAACCACGGAATTTAGCAAGCAATTCCGTGTGAGAAATTAATGGAATGGAATTGCAAACGGTGCAAACCTGTGGAAACCGTGAGTGTGGACAAGGTGGAAACCACAGACTACAGAGGGGTACTAGTGGAAACACGGACTAACGCGGTTGTCTTCAGTGTCGTATTGATTTTTTAATTTTTTTTAAATTTATAAAGTTATATTTTTACGGCCATGGAAACAGAAACCCTACTCTATGTAATCTCTATGTACATCGGGGTTGCTAGATTAAATTATACAGTATTGTCGATCAATCAAAGTCGTCGCACTGTGGTCGCACTCTAGTCCTTACACTCCTTTGTTAAAAAAAAGTATTGTCTATTGTGGTTTTTACGTCATGAAGGCTAGCGGACGTCATCGTCATCTTGAATAAAATTCTTCTATTTATTTTGCTAAGTGATTATTTTACTTTAATCCAGTGTTTCTAATAGTTTAGGCAACAAAATTAAATAACCTTGATGATAGTTTGAATTATTTAATCGTTTCGAAGTGGTGTAGTGGCGGTGACGCTGTGCGCTATTGTGTCGGTGATGTAATTTTAGGTGATTGGGTGGCTTCCTATCCCTCGGCACTGCAATGGAAGAATCCTCTTTTACTATCCCCGCCGATGACAGTGGTGATACTGAGCTCGATCCTAGAATACAGGTCAGTGAGTGACAATATAATGTATTGAGTAACTGTAACCGTATCTACCTTTGTAACTGCAAAGATGAGTGTCAACTTTGTAGATTATTTCGCCAACGAGCACAATGGATACGATATTTTGTATCAAAACATGAAATACGGACTCATAGCCAGCAAAGAGTTGTCGGAGTACTTTAGAGAGAGATCCAACATTGAGGAGTCCAATTCGAAACTTTTGGCTAAATTAGCAAAACAGGCTAACACTAACTGCGCCCAAGGTACCTTCGCGCCGTTCTGGGGCGTCCTCAAGTGCTCAGCCGAGAAGCTGTCCAACTTGCACCAGCATATGTTTCAAAAAGTCAGTGAATTGGTTAAAGATGTCGCCAGGTACGCTGATGATTTGCACAAGAAACACAAAGCGGTCAAAGACTCCGAATCGAGCACTTTAGAGGTAGTGCTACTGATACAAAACACCAAACAGGCCTTGCAGAAGGCTAAGGATGTGTACCTACAGAAATCTTCAGAATTAGAAAAGCTCCGTAAGGATGCATCAGCTAAGGACATTGATAAGGCTGAAGTGAAGGTCAAGAAGTTGCATGAAGATTTCAGGACTCTGTCAGAGAAATACAACCTGGTGAAACAGGATTTTGAAAAGAAAATGACTCAGACATGCAAACATTTTCAAGATGTGGAGGAAGCACATCTCAAACAGATGAAACAGTTTGTCAGTGCATATACAGATATCATTCAGAACAACCACGACCTGATGGGACAAGTGCATAGAGACTTCAAACATCAATGTCTAGAATTAACAGTGGAGAAGCTGCTGGAACAGTTTCTTATAGAAAAATACACAGCAATAGAGAAGGCTAACTTGGTTGAGCTACCACCTCCATTGCCCAAACCCAGCTCTGCTAACAATTCTATTTCAGAAGCAGATCAAATATCAACCATCTCAAATGGATCCCATAAACCACCACAGACTGCTAAAGCAGCTAAGAAAGAGCAGTCATTTGCAAGTAAAACCTTGCGGTCTACAAGAACAACATCACTTCTGAATCTGTTCACACCAAACTTTTCAAGTAAAGATGAGCCTAGTGTAAGTATTGAAGGGGCAGCTCCATGTTCTGCACCTTCCAGCCCCAGTGGTACTCCTGCTACACCAGTAGCCACTGACAAAGATGATAACATGGGCCGCAGCACTCTCCGTGAATCAAAATGGTTTCGCAGCAGACGAACGAAGCCGAAACCTAAGAAATCTAAAAAGAAAAAAGATGACATATGTGAGAACTCGAATGCTGGTGAAAAGTCTGATTTAGAAGAAAAGGAAGAGGAGGTTCCGGTGAAAGAGGAATCAACGAACTCTCCAGAGGTGGATGACGAAGGCTACTGCATTAGGCCAAAGGATGAGAAAGGTAGCGCCTATTCCAGCTCAGATTCAGACTCAGAAGAAGAGAGAGATAGAAAAATACATGTAGAAATTAAGCCCATAAGCAATGGTAGTGCCCCTATGTCCGCTAGTGTGGACGAGCTCAGAGCTACTGTAGAGAATATATCCCTTTACAAAATCGGTACCACCAGACGCGGTTCTAACGCAAACACGAGTAAAGCCAGCAGCGACCTTTTAGACCTGAACTTCTTTCAAAGCCCTTCTGCTAGTAACCCCACATCGCCACATGGTAATGTCTCGAATCCTTACGCTCCTTTACAGGCCAACCAATCACAATTTCTCGAAAGTCCGACCCCAGTATCTACTGCCGATGTTGGCGATCTCTTCACGGAGGTAGGTGAGATGGGCCAATCAAATGTTCGCACGTCGACGCCTACTATGTCGTCTATCTCGCTTCCCCGTCCGCCATCGCGGCGATCGGAGGGAGATTTCCGAACCGCCGGTTCATCTGGATCGCGAGGTCCATCTCCTCTTACAATAGGCATGGCTGACACCATACCTTTAGCAGTTGCTTTCCATGAAATTATACACTCATACTTCCGTGGCACGGAAGAGTCTAAATGTCAAGTGAAAATGTCAGGTGACATGATGCTGTCCTTTCCCACCGGTATAGTAGGCGTACTCGCAAACAACCCCAATCCAGCTAAGCTCTGTTTCCGTCTAAAAAACATTCACAGGTTAGACAGTGTGTTGCCTAACAAACAACTTATCAGCATCAACAGTATGATGTCCACCCGAGACTCGACTGTAGTTGACTTCAACATGCCAGCGCTGACTTCTCTTTTAAAACGGCAATCGGAAAAGAATCCGACGGCTCAATACTTCAACGTGGACATACTCAAGTATCAGGTGCGGCCGAAATCTGGCGCCGCGTCATGTCCCTTTCAGTTGGTGGCGTATTGGAAATGCGAGACAGATCATACAGACCTGAAGGTGGATTACAAGTACAATCTTCATGCGATGAGTCCATCCTCGCCGCTGTTGAATGTTTCAGTGTGCGTTCCTATGGACGGTGGCTGCACTAATGTCATCGCCATGCCCAAGAACACGTGGAACGAGGAGAACGAGCAGGCATTGTGGCGTTTCACTGAGCTTTCTCAGCACTCTGAGGACAGAGGCGTGGGGTCTCTGCGGGCGCGGTTCGAGCTGAAAGAAGGCCCATCGTCTAAAGCCACGATCTCCGCCCAGTTTAATTGCGAGGGCGCCACGTTGTCGGGCATCGAGTTCGAGCTCATCGGCTCTGGGTATCGCCTGTCGCTCGTCAAACGACGCTTTGTCTCCGGCAAATACATTTGTGATAGTGAAGTGCAATGATTGGTCCAAACCCTTATGATGTCACATTTCTTTATTATCGTATTGTATCTTCGCGAGTATGCGTTGTTTAAATTTTTATGGTTATTGAGCAGTGTGTATGTTTGGTACCTTAGGACTGTTTCCTGTCCACCAAGTTAAGTTACATTTATATCACAATATAAGTTTGTCAATTTTAGTATTAAATATTGATTAATTTACTATTAATTATAATTATTAACAGCAATTTGTAATCTTGTTAATCCACAGAGCTATTAAAATAAATTCCAAAATAGAGATTTAATGTGCCATTTTTAGTATTTTGAATATTTTTGAAGATATTAACTAACAAAGCATAAAATTTTAACTCCATGATTTCTGCTAAAATGCAGTATTATTTTATTTAATTAAATTCATCACAAATTATCAGACATAATTTTTATTTTTAACTAATAACACTAATTATTAATTAACAATATTAAATGTTATATTGAAGTCTTTATTATAATTGTAACCCCAGTAAATAAGCAATTATTAAGTAATGTGAAAACTGATAACATGGTTTGTTGTTTTCTCGTTTTTACATGAATGACTTTTTTATTGAACTTGTCAGAATCTTGGGGTTAATATAATGATAGTGATGTCCTCTATTACTCATTCGGTATTGAGTTGGTTATGCCAATGCATATTGGCATTATACCTTGCCTCTGTAATCTGTATGATTCGAATTATTATTCTTTATAAGTTCTTGAATAATAAAGGCCTAAGTGATGCAACAGACACTGCACTGCACAGTTTAAGCTGATTTTAAAATATAAATTCTAAATTCCCCTCTAATTTTTTTATAATAAAATTACATTGTTAATGATCCAGATACATATTTCGTAATTGAATTCAAGCAATAATTATTAATTTGTTTATAATTATTACTTCAATGAACTTAGGCTTATTTGAATCTCGGTTAGTTTCTTGTTAAGCTAAATGTTGGTTAGACCAACATATGTTGGGGTTGTGTTGTTCCGCCAGCATTTAGTTATCAACCACCGGAGTATAGTTGAGTATTTTTGTGTTTCAAGGTGTACACAGTACACAAAACATTTTGTTATAAATATATTTAACTTTTACTCATTGATAATCTCATTTTATATGCGTATATATGATTAATTATATTGTAGTCTATGTTCCCCTTATCATCTCGTCGGCCTAACAAATTGGGTACAGTCAGCTTCATAAATAAATATACCAGTAAAGTCGACCAAAAAAGTGGGGTACCACGTGGGTACCACCGTAAGTTACACATTCGTTTGCACGTCACAAAACAATAAAGTATACTTTCACTGTCTAAACAATACTATGTATGATTAATTGTAAATTATTGACAACTGAAAACTTAACTTTCTTGGCCGATTGTGTTACCTAGAGAGGTCAGTTACATTTATTTTAAAAATAAAGTTTCAAGTTAAAAAAAATACGTCTGAATGAAGACGTCATGATATAATATTTACTGTTGATGCGTGAGGGCGGGTCAAAGTTCCGTGTTATTTACATTATTACATAGCAATGAGATTAACATAAATTAAAATTTTATGGTCTCTTAAAAATTCATGATGGCAAATTGGTAGATAGGTTGGATACAAAATGATGATATGCTAACCCAGCAGCGGCGGCAACGCATTTGAATTTTTCCACCCAGCGTAAAATAATAAAAAAATAAAACGTAATTGTTTAGCTATTTTTGAAGCTGACTACTTATACCCAAAAATATTGTAAAATAGTTAAAACTATTTACCAAAAGAGAAGTGTTCATATCTAACAGTTAATTTTAGATCAAACCATATTCTAGTACAAGTTAAACCATTCCATTATGATTTAGTTTTTAATTATTATTTTTATTATCTAAGCCGTAATATTTTTTGTTTAACATACATTTGGCTTTTAGCTTAAATACGTCCAGCTTCGATTATAATTGTAATTGATTAATAATTATTCTAAATTGTAATCAACGACTATTGGAAAAGCATTATTAAATTTAAGTTACTCGAAAGTTTGATGTTTAGATTACAGAAAACTATTTTTGTATTGTAAAATTTATGGCATGTATAATTCGAATTAATAATACTGTAACTTACTATGATCATTGGAAATAAATTGTAATTTTAGCATTTTTTATTGAAATTTTTGTCACAACCAAAACATAATTTAAATCTGCAAGAATGAAACTTAAGTAAGTAACTTTGGAATAAGCTATTTTAGTTTAGTTGCTTTTATATAGGGACAGGAAACGATCCTTTAGGTCCAAAGGACAGAAACCCTTCGCAATATTTATCTTAAACAATACATATTTGTGTCTACTAATAATATATTGTCACAAATTGATAAATCTTAATACTTTCACAGAACTAAAACAATAGAAATTAGTTAGCAGTGGTCTTATATAGACTGTTGTGTAAAAAAAAGTTAAAACATCTAATTTCATTTTTAGTTTTGCGAACGTATGTCGCTATCACACCCCAATTTTGGCTGATATTTTATTAATTTTAGTACCTAGATAATATTCACCAAATTTCGTCACTAAAAATCCTTATGCAACTTAAAAACAGATAAATATTGTCTAAAGAACGGTTAATGTCAGTAAGGTGCTAGATAGTGTCACACCTAATACGTTATCTTGAGCGATATTTTTGTGTAAAATACTAGTTGTATGTGTTAGAATGTCTCGGATGTTTCCCGTCTCTACATGTTGCTTGTTATTGCCTTACAATTGGGAATGCAATGTGAAGGTGCCGTGCGATTGCCTCAAACGTTTCAAAAACTTCCAGGTGGAGCTGGAGAAACTGAACGCAGCCACCGATGAGATCAATAAGCTGGAATTGGAGCTTGATGTAAGTGATTTTTTTTGTACACTGCCGATAACAAGTTTGCACTCACAGCATATTTTCATAGGTACAGTCAAGGTTCATAAGTAGCAGTTTCGCATAGATTGAGAGACCAGTTTCACTTACGACTTTCTTTTATCTCTGTACCCACACACGCCCATATCCCGAAATATCGTAATATCCCGGAATATATCCGGGATATTACGATGAATTGACGATTTCTTGCTATGAAAATGAGGTTTAAAACACGCAATGACTTGGGTGGTTAGTTATATCTAATTGGTTTTCGTGTTGCCCTGCACACCGTTTTGTACAGAAAAATGACTGTTAGCGTGCTACTGCACTTATCAACCTTACTGTACATACTTTAAACCCTTGGTTCTCCGCCACGACTGATTAATTGGATATTGGTTAAAAACGTATTATTAATTTGCACTGTTGATATTTGTTTACCTAATTATATTTCCGTATTTTATTGTAATTCATCTCGACTATATAATATTCCACTCCGGCCGCATCATAATTGTTCAAGACCACGTAATCTCAGTAATATATTATGTATTCTGTGGTAATATCAGAGTCGTTCACTCTGGTAATATTTCAGTGCAAACGAATGAACTAACTTAATTTCACATTAGAGTGTTATCTCAGATCTGAGATGACTCACGTCCAACCAAAGCAAGGTAATTGCTTTTATTACTTACACTTTGTTGCTTACTTTTCACTTTAGTTTTCAAGGTCCTGGGAAAAGTTGACGCACCCAATTGTACCGAGTGTAATGTGGTAGAAGATGTGCATTATGTTTGGTGGGAACGAATCTTTGAGAGGCCTTTATCATAACCAGATATTTATGGACGTAGGAGGTTGTAACAGGATCCTGGCATTCCCCTCATCCGAGGAGGCCAGGATGCTACATAAACTTGTTAAATTTATTTTTGTAACTATAGGTAAAGTGTAGGTATGATTGATATGATTAGAATGTATTTTAACAATATTTAATGGTTCAATTCATGTAACAAATCAATAATACCATAGAAATTAAAGCTAAAATATAGGTGTAAGTAATTGTAATAAAGTGCAGGACGGCGTACGTTTTGCTAACTTTTTATACTTAACAAACATCGACCAAGTTATTTCGTGGATAAACTAAAATTGATGCAACTTATCGTGCTTTTGGTGGTAGATACAAAATGTATATGTATAAATGTACCCAGTGTAGTCTTAAGCAATGAAATATTTTGACTTTGACTTTGAAATCAAGTGCATGCACTCCACAGACAGAATAAGTTACTGTTTTTTTTGCCACTTGCGTCCATCAGTAAACCGTAGGAGTAACCACATAACCAGTGTGTGGTTATATTGGAGTCGTCAACCAGTCAGACAGGTTGTCGCCGGGTCACGTTACAAACGACCAGAGGGTCACGCCTACGTTATATTTTTAAACTACTAGTTTTACTTGTAGGATACGTGTGTGTTTTGAAACTAGCTGTTTCCGCCGGCTTCGCACGCGTGGTGTAAGTTTTTTATCGCGGTAAAAAGTAGACTATGTTTTGACTCTTGCCTTAGGGTTCGATATCTCCACACCAAATCTGATCAGCTGTTTAGGCGTGAAAAAGTAACAAACATACTTACTTTCCCATTTATAATATAATATAATGTAATATAATGTATGGATTAGTGAGCCTTCTGCCCGCTACCACAGAATAAGTAATTGTTACTAGCGTAAAATACGGATTGCTATGGATCGAACCCACGAAAAGGGATGAAAAAGGTTATTTTTAATATTTTGGCTAGATATAGTTAAATGCAAAGTATAATAGTTTCTAAATATTGGTAAAATCTAGTAGGTTGTATCATGCATGTACAACCTTGGAACTACCATTTTAAAACAAAGAGTACAAACAAGTCCTATTTTCATACAATTTTTTTTAACTTTGTTTTAAATAAAAAGTATATTCAAAAACTTTCGGAATATTTTTGGCTGCATCAAAAATATAATATTCGAGCCACAGTGACGTCGGGGATAAGACGCGGCCTATCATATCGAAAGGTCCGAAGTCCGATGGCCATGTACCAATGGATTTTTTCTCAAAACTTAAGTACATTTACGGACTGTACGCAAACGGTGATCGAAAACATCGTGAAGAAACCTGCATACGCCGAAAAAGTAATTCTTAGGCGCATGCGAAGTCCACCAACCCGCAATAGGCTAGCGTGATAGACTGTAGTATTTGAAAAATATTCAGAAAGACCTTCCTCATTATTTAAAATTTTCGTCATCAATCCACCAAATACCCTGTAGGTATATAAAATCCATTCGCCTTAACCATTGTTCTGTAAATAAATATGCGAATATCGCGTGCTGATAGCGAAACCGCGGTCCGCCTCCGTCCTGGGTGTTAATGAAAAACTAGAAATTGAATACTTTAACACGCCAATTCTCCAAATGCCAACGCCATACCGCTAGACGCAATGCTGCAGGCATTACTGCTGCATCAGAAGACCTGGTCCTGATTTTTACTAATGACAAGGGACCACTGTCGTCTAATAACATGCACTGGCGGGCTTAGTGGGTAGTGACCCTGCCTTCGACGCCAGAGTTAGGATTTGGGCTAATATTCCCAAGGGAGCATCTATGTTTCCGCGGGAAACTAGACGAGCTGCAAGCGGAGAACTGAAGGCCGGGGGCTCCAACGGCCAGCAGTATGATGATTGATGACATGCCAGCTTGAACAAAAATACACATCGTTACAGCAGTTTTCACATTATAATTGAATAGGAGGTAGCACGTAATGATATAGATAAGAGTCAAGGTGCGCACGCGTCAATGAGAGATATTAACCAGAGGTCGGCGCAGGCGCAGAGCTGGATATATTGAGGTCAATTGGTCGCCGCCCTCCGCGTATACAAACACACCGAATTTAGTTTCGACTAACTAGATGTACTTATAGTTATTTACATGTCCCATACATTACACACTTAGCAAGCATGTGTGACTGCCTGACAAAACCCCGTCCGGGTTTAGCCACCGGGAACAGTACACAGTACTGCAGCGTCCCGCAATGCCCGCGGAGGCGTTGATGGACGAACGTGTAAATGTTGGCCGAGGCACGCATCCATCAATGCCAGCTTGTATAGTAGTTTTTTCAAATAAATGCGCGGAAATTCAAACTACTAAATACCTATGTAAAACATTTTATTTCATACATTTTGGCAGCAACAAGTTTTCTATTACTGCTCTTGCCGCCTCTTAAATTTTAGGTGACGTCACAATGTATGAACATACTTTGCACATACACCAACAATTATTAAATTCCAAAATCTATGTAATGACGAACTACAATAATTTTCCACGCGCCAAAATGTTCGTTTGGCTTTTTTACACTAATCAGCTATCTATTTGTAAGGCAGTTCAAAATTTAATTGAAACTTTTGATAAGTCAGTTCCGTGGTTGCCATGTTTCGGAGTAAAAAGATCTTCCATTTTCAAATTACACGACAGATATGAGTTTTCATAGTAATTTATTTGGCCGCTAAACACAATAGATATGGATTATAATACAACATTGCCAGCCGCCTACTCGCATGTTTTTGACCAGTACATCGTTTTCGATTACCTCGAAGATTGTGGTGAAAATAATGCTTACATTTCGAAGCATGTTTGAGAAAAGTTTGTAGTAATATTCGATTATTTTTTTACTTACATAAAAAAAAGTTTTTCGCAATTTTTTTAATAAATTTTATAAAATCCTCCACCAAAGGCTGCGATCATTATAGTATTGACGATCGCCGACCAAAGGTCATGCGCCGTATTGAAATGTATCGATGAATAGGTACGAATAGGTAGAAAACACTATCGATTTGGTAGTTCCGGGTTGTTCCGCGATACAAAGAACCAACAGTAGACTGACAGAAGCTCTCCACCCTCCAGGAGTCGATGAAGACGTTCCACCTGCTGCTGAACGAGACGTCGCGGCGGCTGCAGGCGCTGACGAGGCGGCTCGGCAGCTGCGTGGACCGGTCCCGGCCGTACCACGAGGCGGTGGCGGCCGCGGCCGCGGCGCGCGCCGACTGCCAGAAGGCGGCCGTGCAGTTTCAGAGGGCCAGCGGTGAGCTCATTCACATACTCGTGCACCTGTGTTCACCACCTCAGAAAAACCTCAGCTGCACTAATTTTACAAGCCTATATTTTTAGGGTTCCGAACTTCAAACGAGGAAAAAAGGAACCGTTATAGGATCACTCGGTTGTCCGTCTGTCAAGACCATTTTTCTCAGGAACGCGTGGAGGTATCAAGTTGAAATTAATATGAAATACTCTGTACATTTTAGACTTTCGCGCTTTGTATTCATAATTATATAATTATTTACGGGTCTTACACACGAAATAGTTTTATTTGCCTTGCCCGAACAAGGGCGTAAATAAAACGTAAACGTCGGGCAAGGTAAATAAAACTATTTCGTGTGTAAGATCCGTAAATAAATATATAATTATGAAATACTCAGGTCTGCAATCCCTTGGAGCTGTGAAAAATCAAACTTCAAAGTCAATGCATTAAAAATATATGGCCGTTTTTGCCGCATTTTGGTAATCAAAACCTATGGGGTACTTCCGGTTGACATAGAATCTTGAAATTTGGCAAGAAGCAATGTCTTATAGCACAAGTGATGGAAAAAATCCGAAAACAGTAAAGTATTTACATCACAAAAACTTAATTTTGCGTATAACCATATATAATATATCCATGTATAATTTTCGAATTAAAAAAAATTAAGTTTGTGTCCAACTTTATGTATTCTGTGGTCCAACTCGCACTTGTCCGGTTTTTTAAAATATCACAAACTCATTAAACTAACTTTAGAAACGAATAAGAGCGTGAAATTCAAGCATTTTGCAAGACTGGATCCTTTATAAGGCGCGTTTTCATCAATACTCGAGCGTAGAAAACTCGAGCCTATGAGCGCACCGAGTCCAGCACAATCGAGCCGAGTCTTCAAAGTTAGGGCTCGAGGCCTCCAGTCCAACACTACTCGTACAGTTTAAACTTAAACCACTTGAAATCGCGAGGCGGTAACAGAGCATTTATCGTTATCACACCGTTAACCGCTCGCTTCCTGTGGGGTAACGTGCCCCCGTATGTGTAAGTACTTGACCGCGCGTCGCATCGATCCACGGCCAAGGTCCCACGTTATTTGATTGTCTACTTTAATAATTCGAGGGTTAATACACTCAGAGGCACAATTAACCACCCACCCCGCTTATTGTTATCATTCGAGGTCACTTTGAATCCTTAGATCTCCGTCAAAAACAACTTTTTAGGAAAGCTTACTATAAATAGACAACAATAAATAGGTCCCGACTGTTAAAGTCGCTATGTTCCGCATTAGAATTTATTAATTGTTCTAGTGTGTAGCGATCATGAATCTATTTCGAATTCTTATCTTTTCGTTTTTGAAGTTCACTTTTTACGCAGTCGGGACTTTGATATTTTTTATTTAATCTTTTTTATTAAGATAGATTATTATAAAATAGACAATTAGTTGAATGACAAAGATGGCTGGTTGCACGGAGTAAGTAAGATCCATAGCTGGTTGGAAGATAGTTGCGCCGCTTCTTCTCAATGCTAACACTTAGCAAGCGGTGGTAGATAACAATTGACGTGTATAAATCAATGTAGCTAGTGTGTATAAATAGTACATTACTGCCGCGGCCCGCAACAGATGCATTGATGGATGAACGTGTGCATGTGGGCCGAGGCGGTAGACGAGGCACACATACGTGAGTCCATCAATGCCTAGTTATGGCCGAGGCTGGTATAGTACTTTTGTCAAACAAATGCGCGGAAATTCAAACTTTTACCTATGTACACCATTTTATTTCATACATATACATTCCAAAATCAAAGACGAACAACAATAAATTTCCACGCGCCAAAATGTTCATTTGTTTTTTTACACTAAACTGCTTGCAATTTGCAAGGCAATTCGAAATTTTAAAAAAACTGGTGTTATTTTACCTCCGTGGTTGCTATGGTCACATGACATGATATGAATTAATATGATCATTATTTGACCGCTAGGCACTACATATATGGATTTTCATTCAAATTATTTGCCCGTCTGCTCTAATTTATTTGACCAGTACAGCAATGACGATTTAACTCGAAGAAGGTTGTCAAAATAATGTTGACATTTCCAAGCATGTTTGAGAAAAGTACATAGTTATCGTGCGGAGCCGTTTGCTAGTTTTGAATAAAAGCTATAAAAATAAAAAGCACAAACAATATGTGTAATAAATTAAAATTGATAGTATTCAACAACACAGCTCCCATTCAATGACAAGGTCGAGGCTAAACGTGATGTGACAACACTTTTATACCCGCCACATGTCCGTGTATCTTATCGCTATGTATAGGTATGTCTGTCTCTTGTTGTATAGTTTAATACATTGTTACACGATCGACTAAGGTTTGGAAATTATACGCAGACTTAATTGATGGTGTGTACAACCTGTTAGGGACTTAAATAAAATATTCAATGGCTGTATTTATGTCTAGCTAGGCTATTTTCCATGTCTGGAATCATCAAAGGTCCATTGGTATCCAAAAAACCAGCAATAAGCGTATTTCACTTACTATAAACTATTTGAATCCATTATTTATTTACGACTCTTTGCTGCTTCAGGTCACCTATCAGTTAACGAGCAGTTTGGATTTTGCGTTCTGTCTACAACCCAGCTATTGATCATCTCCTTATCGAGATAGTCGACAGGAATGTTCCTCTTTGATATTAAGAAAGCATTCGATACCGTTTGACACGAGGACCTGTTGTACAACATTATCTCCTGCAAAATTCCTCTGTATTTGTTCAAACGTTTGCAGTCTTATCTGACAGGCCGTGAGTTCTAAGTCCATATAGGTAATGTCAAGTTCTCGCCCCAAATGGTGGCCGCTGGTGTTCCTCAAGGGTCCATTCTTGGCCCGTACTTATTTCTCTCATGGATGTCAAAGACATACCTACACAAATACGCACAATTCTCGCTTGTTTTGCAGACGACACAGCATCGTACACATCTTCCGCTGATATCGACATGATCATCGGCCTATTGCAACTAGCTATAAATCTGCTTTATGCCTATTTCACCTAATGGAACCTTGATAGAAATGAAGACTGAGGCGATAGTTCCTCCAAAGTTTGTGTGATTAATATTGATAGACTATATATCGGGAGCTCAAACAAAAGCTACATAGTGGTAGGCCATTTATTCAATCGTTTGAGACTGGGACTCAACAAATCAAATGATTGACACAGTCGTTATGTATAACATAACGTGCGCACGCGCTCCCGAGTTGTGCACATTCCGATCCGAAGGGCGCAGGAAGGCACTTATCAACAGCGCTCTATCTGTTAACAGCACTTCATGACAATGCTATAGTTTGTTATTATTATGTTATGTATATGTGTTTTGGGTCAAAAAGCATCGCGGAAAAATATCTAGATATGACCTCAGTAAAAAGTCGTCAGTTATCGAGATAATTCGCAAGAGGTGTTTTTTTTGTTGTTTATGACTTGGGCAAAAAAAACCAAACGTAAAGCAGTACTGGTTTTAGTAGAGAAATTAGAATCTGGACATTCGAAAAACTAAACTAAGGTGTGAATTTTCCAGAAATTCATAGAAGAGCGAATATCTAGAAAACTACCGACTTTTTAATGGGGTTATAGTTAGATTTTCTAATACTCATTACCCTCTTGAAGGGTTGGCGTTGATTTTGGAACAGCCTGTAAATGAAATAAGCGAAGGCCACTAAAGGGGATCCCAGACACGCGCGGCCTGCGTTTGCATATTGAAGCTGCGGCATGCGGTAGGCCGCCACCGCAGGCCGGGTGTGTTTGCGATACGTTTAATGCAGTTTAATGGCTTATTATGGTTCGCAATGCAATGTGAATGCCTCTTTCTACACAAAAGTATAGCCTTTATCCACAGTCTGATTCACCGGCATTATAATCTACATCTGATAATATAGGCTAGGCTTCCGCATGTTTATCACTGAGTAAGTAAGCTCGGGCTACGCCGTACAAACGCAAATTGTGCAAATTGACGCTCGGGTCGTATGATTACAATGTTTGTTTGTCTGTTCGCTTTGCACAACTAGAATATGTTGTACAGCTGCGTACTAATTGGTATGGAATCCATTTTATAGCTCTTTACGATCTATTCGGCTCGACTTTTTTCTACATCAGTTCAGTTCGATTCTTGCCGACTTTTTAATTTACCATCATCATCTCATCCTGTTGACGTCCACTGCTGGACAAAGGCCTCCCCCAAGGATCCCCACGACGACCGGTCCCGCGCTAACCTCATCCAGCTGGGTCCCGCGACCTTCACCAGATCTTCGGTCCACCTTGTGGGAGGCCTAATAATTAATTAATGTTTAAAATTTACCATATTTCTAAAATTTTGTACTCACCAGGAAGTAATGCGGTTTTACAAACCTATCTTCAACTTTGCGAGACCTACATAGAATGTAACCTTGCTGGATCATCAATTCGTTGATTTTGTTTTTAATAAATTGTCATGTATACAGGTGTAGATTTAGTCGCCGACCAATGTGTATATGGAAAAAAATAGTACCCTAATTTTGTAGTTATTTTTTGTCTTTTATTAAATTTCAAACCTAGCTAGTGTTGTACGGCGGCAGAGGGCGGGATGCGGACTAATGGATTGATAATAATAATAAAAAAACAATTAGATTAGAATTAGATTTATTTATCACAGGTGTCACAGATTACAAATACTAGTACATAGTTTAAAGGTCAAAGTTAATGTGATCATCAATTAGACAAAATATAAACAGAATACAAAATGTCAAAGCCAAATACAAAATGTCAATTTTACACAACTTGTGTATGATCATTAAAATAAAGTATAATTTAAGTTAGTAATTACTTAATTTTAGTTAGTTAAGTTCCTATATAAATTAAGGAATAATTAGCTTCGATTTTAATATCAAGTACGTAATTGATCACACCTTTATGTTCTTAATATTGACGTCTGTCCTCGATAGAGCTTCACGCGGCCGCCAAGGAGACTGTGACCCTGGCTGAGCAGCGGTTCGTGAGCAAGCAAGACGAGTGGCAGTTCGATAGCAACTGGCAGGAGGTCCTCAACCACGCCATCATCAAGGCAAGTCACACAGGGTCCCAGGTTTCATGAGGTCAGGCGCCTCGATGCGACACGTGGAGACATAAGGTCCCGCTCGCAAATGGTCCATATATAGGTATAACCTATATACCAATGGAAACCGCACCCGCAACCCCTGGAGCTCGAGTCCAATGACCAAGCCTACAAGGCGGTTGAGTTGATTGTTAGATTTTTTATTTAGTCTACTGTTTTATTTTCTCGGAAACTAGATGATTAAACAAATATGTAATCTACGATTGTTACCTCCTGTATATAGTAATAGTAGTTATTTTGAAAGGTCTAAATACTTTTATTTTATGTTTATCAAGGCCGAAGTGAACGCGTGACGTTTGCGGCACGACGCGCGGCAGCTCCGTTGTAATGTATGAAACTGTATGGGAGCCGTCGCACCGGCGCGTGGCAACAGACCGTGCGACGTTTCCCTTACAGTAACATACATTACAACGGAGTTGCCACGCGTCACGCACGCAGCTGCGTTCCGGCCTTTGAGTGGTACTTTCCGGATACTTCAGGTTACGGACGCGGAGAAGCGGAAGGCGGATAGCGGACGCGAGCACCAGAAGAAGGCCGCGGCGTACATCGGCGCGGAAAGAAAGGTAACGTCACTAGAATACAAATCATCATCAAATAAATTAAAATCTAACTCTGGGTTCAACATCGATGCTTTGAGCTAACAAATATAGTTTATGTAATATATTAACAACTATTTAGTTTAGGTAAATATAGTATGTATATGTATTATATATGTACTTACTGTATATGTAAATAAATAATCTGTGTTAGTGTTATCTATGTATTTCTACTGTATCATTTTGGTTTATGTATTTTTAGGGTAAGTTTACATGTAGTTCTTTCTCCTACTTTACTACGAAATTGTGGTACTAAACGCAAAAGCTAATCCTCTCAGTAACTCTAAGGTTGACTGGAAGAGATCCCTTAGTGGGATAAGTCCGCCTTTGTACCTAGTTTTACTTGTTTAACTGTCTGATATTGTAAAAAAATTTCTTTGGTACAATAAAGTGTTTACATACATACATACATCATATCAACCTGTAGACGTCCACTGCTGCACAAAGGCCTCCCCCAAGGATCTCCACGACGACCGGTCCTGCGCTAACCTCATCCAGCCGGGTCCCGCGACCTTCACCAGATCGTCGGTCCACCTTGTGCCTGCCTACACTGCGTCTTCCGATACGTGGTCGCCACTCGAGAACCTTTCTGCACCAACGGACGTCAGGTCTACGAGCGAATAGAAGAATACAAATGATAAAACTAGTTGTTAATTGTCCCCTCGGAGTGTGTGAAGTTGGCTGATTTCTGCGCAATGATTAATTTTAGGTGTCAAAGGGGGAGCTGTGCGGGGGTTCACTAGAGACGCTCATTCAATTTCAAGAAATGGTTCATTGATTCGATCAACCGAATCAAACTTTCACGTTTTTGGACATCTCTATGTAGCACACTATCTCGCTTACGCACACATAGACTATAAACACTGTCAGCGATGTGCAAACAATTTGTGACTATATTCATTCGGCCGTCAGGAAATTCCGTGGGGACATTGTCAATCTTGTTTAACGAAACTACAGTTTGGATTTTCGTATTAACGGGGACAAATGTTTGTGGTTTTCCAAATCCTTGTGGAGGAAATGAGTTATCTGCAGGGGCTAAAAACTACTTAACAATACCTAACCATAGATCCAAGAACCAACCTTCTAGCCCATATAGTTATTTTTAAAAAATTGTAGAGACTCAATCGTGTCGTGTCGTCGTTTGAGCCATTTTACAAAACTCTAATTATCTCGGGAACTTGCCGCCTTATGGTCCCTTTTGATTTGAAATGCCACATTTGGTTGTGTTGTTTTTTAGTACTATCTTCATATCAGCCTTTCGAGGTTCCACCAAGGCCTATGCCGTCCCCAATAAGTCGCCACCATCTTCATTATAGTCTTCTTCTTTTCCAGGTGGTGCAACTAGAGGACAATCTAAAACGCAGCATCATCAAATCGCGCCTCTACTTCGAAGAGAAGAAACTCTGCGACGAGCAACTCCAAACTCAAAACGCCAAGATCGAGAAGCTCCAACGCCTGATCGCGGACGCGAAATTCCGCTACTCAAAATCCTTGAAAGCCCTCGAGGAGATATCCGAAGATATACATAGAAGAAGGGGGGATTATCCTCCCGGAAGGAATGCCATACCAGTAGGGCCCAGGGAGCCAGGAGTAGGAGCTGAAAGAGACCCTATTCATGATGAGACGGTTGAAGTTAAGGAGGAGAACGACGAAGAATCTAGTCTCCAAGAACTGAGAATGCGTGTCAGGGAGTTAGCTTTAAAACCGATTGACAGAAAAGACGTAGAGACAGACGAAGCGTGGGCCTTAGAACTAAACGAGACGATCAATAAACTAGATCAATTGCTGATGATGAAGGAAAACAACCAGCAGAAAAGGTCTAAATTCACAGCTGTGTCGCCTAGAAACTGTAGCGCTCCATCTACCAGCACGAATATAAGACAGAAGTACAGCCAACCACCAAGCGACAGCTGGAAAACTGATACAAACTTAACGAGAACGAAGTCGATCAGTCGTGAAGTGGTGTACGAGCACACAAACCCACCGATTTGTAAAACGGAGAAGTCCAAGAGCATGATGTCCTTAGACGTGTTGTCCTTGGCGAGGGACACGGCTGTTATGGACAGGGAGTCATATTTAAAGGCTGTTATTGAAGATAAGTCCCCAACGGGGACGTATACGGAGAGCAATTCTGACAGAAACGATAGCCCCGATGAGATTCTGATGGTGGAATGTGATTCTAGTGACTCCACTCAGAATCCAGTTATAAGGATGACGAATTCCACCGTCACTGACAGCGACAACAGTTAAAGATTTAGTTTTTATTTTTAAAATTTGGTTTGGCTTTGGAAGCAAAGCTTTAGCCAAATCCCTTAAATGTTCGTGCGAAGTCAGTGTTGCTTTTTATATGTGTTTTTTTAATTATTAAAAAAAATACATGTTTTAATGAAAATAATACTTTAGACTTTTGGAATTTTGTCTCGAATGTCTTTTGTGAACTATATAAAAGAGAAAAGGAATAAAAATTCTAAAAGCTCAGTTTTGTATCGATGTTCACTACCACTAGGTACTGGAATACATTTAAGAGCGTCTTAAATAGTTGATATTTTCGAAACATTACTCATTTATAACTGCTCAGTATAAGGTGCTCTTATGTGTAATTCTAGTATGGGCACGTAGACGCGTAAGTAGATATAATATTTCTTATAGTTCGATTTATTTATGTATTTTTAAAAGTATTATATGTATTGTTATATGTGTATTGTAGAGAAAATATACAGGGTGGAAGGAAAAGTGAACCAATAAAGAAAAGTCATATCAAAAGATTATTTTTAACCTGCATTTAATAAAGCTTTTTGCGTCAAAACTGCACGCAGACTGTTATTTAAATGCGAATATCTTGCGATCAAATTTACCTTACGAACTGATTTTCACATGATGTTAAGGTGTAAGTAAACAGACTACCAACCGGCTGCAAGATTGCAGTCGTCCGCATCTGTACTGCCGACCCATTGCAGGGTTGTGATGCAGTCAGCCACAGATGGACCGTGACTGCAAGCGGACTGCGCAGTCGGTCGGCGCAGTTCCGATGGAGTTGGGCCAATTGCAACTTAACAGCTTTTTAGTTGAGATAATCATAGAAAAATGGTAACACGGACTGGTTCATTTTTACTTAACCCCCTAATTAGATATTTTAGTTTTTAGTGTTTCCTTGTATCAAGCAGATTACTAGTTCCGATCGAATTCACTCGCGAAAACCAACTATTTTTGTCTCGTGTACAAAATATTGGTCTGGGAACCATTTAGACCAAGTTTAATTTTGTCGAAACCCGAAATATTGTAAAAACACTTTGTCCAAGTCTCGTTTTGTCCAAAACCGAAAATATTGTAAGACTCGTTTTGTCCAAACCCAAAATATTGTAAGACTCATTTTGTCCAAATCCAAAATATTGTAAAAGCTCTTTTTCCAAGTCTCATTTTATCCAAACCCAAAATATTGAAAAGCTCTTTGTCCATGTCTTAATTTGTCCAACCCGAAATGTGCATGTCTCATTTTGGCCAAAACCCATAATATTGTAAGACTCATTTTGTCCAAACCCAAGTATATTTTAAAAGTCTCATTTTTTTCAAGTCTTACCGCTTGACCGTCTACTGGCTTGGTCGTTTAGACTCAAGTGCCGTCATCGGTATGTATTCGCATATAAATAATAAACTAAGTTGGTTTTCGTGAGGGAATGTGATTGGGACAAACTTAAAGTTTACTTTGTTCTTGAGGGCCATATCAGTCCACCGACGTAGCTCACAAATTCTGTATTTATTGCTTAGATTAAAGCAAAATTGGAAGATACGATACTCTTACATTGTATATACAAAAACTAGGCTCGCTCGGTACAAAATAAAAATTCGTTTAAACCGAAAGACGTGAGACGCTGTAACAGCGTGCAAGTGAGACGCACTCCCCCCGTTTTGCTTTAGTCATAAGATTTATTGTTATTTGTTATACATTAAAGGTTGTTTAAGGTTGCCATTGCTAAGCAAGTAACATTTGGTTGAAATTTCTGATCGATTGATAAAAAAATCAGAAATTTTAACCAATATCTAATAAACACAAGACTGCAATTACACGGTTGGTACTTAGAAGGTTGTAGACATAATGTAGTTAAGTGACAAGAGATATCTCTAACGTACCTTGTTAAGTCTAAAGTTAATATTACAATGAAATGTTAAGGTTGAATTTTGCATTTATACAAATAAGCGATTTTCCTGTAGGTACTAATGTCAACAATAGGTGGCGTTGCATTAATCTCAAATGTCACTGTCAATCCCGACTCAAGGCGTCAATTTTTTCTGTATTTTTAAAATAAAATTTATGGCTTCGCTTCACGGGCTTTTGCCAACACTCGCCTGATATCGAGGTTTTGGATCTGTCGTTTTTTTAAAAAGAGGTAGGTACCTACTAGAAAATCGCTTAAATTAGTGAAAATTAATTTATATTGATATTGCAAATATTGCACACAATTTAAGAAATTTAAGAAAAATCTACTTTTAAATCTTTTAATAACAAATACGAGATTTTGAATTTACAATTAAATCTATCGAAATTTTCTCTTAAGTGTTTCTTACGCATTTCCGGACACTGCATTGCACTTTTACCTACAAAGTTTTAACAAACACCACTTTTGACTGTTCATCACTTCAAAATTGTTACGTGAATCACCAATAAAATGAATGTCTGAATTGTAAAGTTTTATTTTATACCAAATAAGTACCTTCGTCCTTGAAAACTATCCCACCTATATGTTATAACAGTATTTAGTACCAAGTTTCAACAAAATCTGTTCAGCCGCTATGGCGTGAGTGAAATAAAATCTACGCTTTCGCATCTATAGTTGGATCACCGCTGGATGACAGATTAATAGGAACATTTATTCCGCAAATATAAATTTAATGCTGAAAACTGTGCTGCTATGAAATATTGACCACGGTGCTTACAATTTATTCTGACTGCCTGACCAACGCATGCACGGCCATCGTCGAGGATTCCTTCTTTAATTTCACTCAAAACTACAAAAATAGTAGTGACATACCAAAATGGCAAAAATGTGCATGCATGCACTGATGACTCAAAAGAACGTTGCTTCCAGAGCCATGAAGCCCAGTTAAAAAAAACATGCTGTACATACACATCTGTAATCTCTTTTGGTGGGAATTTTACGGGAAATTAAAATACAAGCATAAAACAACTCTGCCAGACAGTTCAATCCAAAATATTTTTCGACTACTTTAGACGCTCGTTGCACTGTACAGACAGTGTTCATTACATGACATAAATTAATAAAATAAATATTTGACTGTAGATGTTAGTTCTTTGTAAGTACTTTACTCTTGGGTAATTTAAGAAAAAAATATATAAGTAAAAAAATATGCAATTTGATATCCCATTTATTTTCACAATAGTCAGTGCTTCCACAATATTAACATTGGCTTACGTCTAAAATAACAGCACACGGACAGATATATTTATTTATTATACATAAAGGAAGGCACTTCTAACGAGTGATATTAAACACACAAGGAAAAAATAGATTTTAATTATTATTTTAAAGAACAAATGGTTTTAATATAATTAAATGTCAAATTTATTAATAATTTTGAGATTTTATAATTCTGCGATCTTAGATCTAAAGTGACATCATAAAATACACTTTGAACACAAAATATTGTATGTTACAACGCATTTGTATCGAATACTGAATAACTTTGGTTCTTTCTTAAAAAAAAAGAATATAGGTACACTTAGGTGAAGTCTTCAATTTTAAGGTAAGTTTTTTTTCTCTAAAAGTTGTTCAGTATTCAATGCCTTTGCAACTGGTGTTTTTGAAACATTCTGTATCAATCTGGTTCCACACGAAACATTAAATCATTATCAATGCTTTGAAGTGCTAAAAATCGTTTAAATCTTAAAAATTTAACGATCATTGGAATATTTTTTTTTATGTAAATGCTTGTGTCACCGAAGTATCAAACCCAACAACAAGATTTCAACATAGATACTTGAGTGTTTCCTAAACTTAAGCGTTTCCTAACTACCAAGACCCTATGGGTCCTATAACATTCGAGAAAATTTATACCATCTAGAGACAATATTGATTCTATAATAAGAACTCTGTATAATAATTATGAACGGGATGGGCAGAGCAGTAGATACCGATTTGATACAAAAATAAGCTCTAAAGTTAATTATTTAATAGCTTTTTTACATTGTGGTCCAGAAGAAAAAAATAACACTTTTCCTAAATTTGATATAGCACTTAACTTATGATTTTGAGAGTTGGTACAAATTAGAGTACAATTTAAAAATAAAATATATGTCTGTAAGCGTATTTTTTTTTGTAGAAAATATGATAATGTAAACCCATTATTTTTAAGCGCTCTGCCAATCCTATTTAGTTTTAATCTAAGATAAAATTTCAAATTGAAGGTCCTATTCATAACATCGGTGGCACATAATGAATATAGAATACTCATCAGTAATTCTATTACAAATGGTCATATTAGACCACCCTGTACATTTATAATGATTATAAAAAAACATCAAATACGATATGGACAAAAAAATACATTGTGCTGAAAAAATTATGCTCGAATACAAAAATAAAGTATCTATACAAATATTTCATTGGAAATATTATATTTTTTAACAATATCAAATGTTGAGGCAACATTAATTCATAGAGATCTGAAATTGCGCATAGAGCCACAGAATACAGAGCTGCGATCTGCGGAGATTCTTAATAAATAAAGGAATCGTCTCTTTTTTTCCTAAGTCAACTCAACATGTATATACGCCAAAGACGACTCTATTGACGAGAGCCAAAGTATCATGTTCGTATATCTTAAAAATGTATTTTGCTAGTTTAATGTATAATTGTTATAGCATTTTAAACAATAAGTGCGTGTATAGTATATCGTGCGAGAAATTAACATAAAAGCGTGTAACAAATTTTCCAGTTCGTACCAAAATTGTTACGAAAACAGAGTTTAGATGAGTTTAATTTGAAAGTGTACTTATTATAAATGATAAATAAATAATTAAAAATAATCTAATTAGGTATTATTTTAATACAGAAATACTACATTATGTACAGTAGTCTGCCTAGTTTATCTCTGATTTTAAAGTGAGATCAAAATCTAAGAGTCAGATACTACTAGTTCACAGCAGCTAGTAGTTCACAGTTGTAGCTACTCGTACACAGTAGCTACTAGCTCCTATTCTGTATTCTGTGCTAGTACACAATTTCAGAAATCCATAACAAAAAGTAAATACAAAAATTCATCATCAAATCAATAATATTACATGAACAACTACCTTAAAAAAACATTCACTTATCAAAAATAAAATGATCGTGCATGTATAATGATAAAAATAATTAATAATTGTATTATGTAATATTAAAAAAAACTTAAACATGGCGTGGCGACTTCCAAATAAGTTGTTTAATTGAAAGTCTAATAAAACCCACAGGCGCTTTATATAAAAGTGCATACAGAATATAACTAAATACTCTTCTAGGTAATAATAAAAATGCTGGTCTCCTATCATTAGTATATACTATAGTCGAAAAGTGTACAGAAATGTACAAAAGCGTACGACAGAACTCACCAAGAGCTGGCTCTGTAGTCAACTCAGCCCGCGGGCTGAAACTGTCCACTTTCAAAAATATTTTTAGTTTTTGTAGTCAACTTAGCCCACTGGCTTGACTTTGTTACAATTGTACATTGAAAAGAGTTCATTAAAGTGCACATCAATTAAATACTTAACTGTAGAATAAATATACTAATTCCGCGTTAGTGTGCTTTTTGATGTAGGTTAGGTAGGTTAGATGTTTATTCAAATACAAGCCATTAAAAATTGCATTTTGTTTTTGTGTCACAAATCTGCGTTTTTGAAATAAGGGCTGCTGACTACAAAAAAGGACATTTTTTTAAAGTGGATAATTCAGCCCGCGGGCTGAGTTGACAACGGTGACCTAGGTCCTACTTCTGTACAAAAAAATGCGCAAATAAATGCATTTCATTAAAATTAGCTTTGGAATTCGTCAAGCTTTCTGTGGTTATAAAATAATCAACGTAACAAAAACAACGGTTAATGTTAGCCGCAACCCGCAAATCCACTGATGTGTGGTGAGCGCCAGTCTGCAGCTGTAATGCGGTATCTATTTGGAGTTATCTGAGACATGCGCCAGTGGCGCCGCCTAGCAGCGACCAGTGGCAGTAGTACCTTCTATTATTTAATCTCTAGTTAAAAGGAAACCGGTGTATTCCTTTTTTGTTTAGATATCTTACGAAAACCAACTCATTTGCGGCTCGAAAACAAAATAAATAGTAGATGGTGTTCCTAAGTGGACCGCAAAGTTATCATGGTAATGCAAACCTGTTTTTGCTGCTAGAGTACCTCGCACGCCCATGTTGCCGGGCCGCAAATGTGTTGGTTTTCGTAAGACAGCTAAGTAAAAATGTATTACAGCTCACAGCTTGGAGGCGGGCTGTGGGACGACGTCGCGCCACCAGCGCGCGCGCTCGAACGCGCCCGGCTGGCTGAAGAAAGCCTTCTGCAGGTTTTGGTATAGCTGCAGGTAAACAAACAGTCGAGCGTTAATACGGTTTTGAATAGTTAAACTTATTAAAAATGTAATTATTTTTATTTGCTTATAAGTGAAAAATCAAGACCAAGACAACATAAATCAAAATTTCGGACACACCCGGTCTCTTTTTCAGAAAGTTATGTCAGTTGGTAGTGACGCAGTCGCAATATGAGTAAAATATCTTTTAAACTTTAGAATAATCAAGTCAGATCACTTATCGTTTGACCCAAAAACTTACTTTGCCATCGCTTTTTCCCAAGACGGAGTTGAGGACGAAATCTGTCGGCGCCAGCGCATCCACGACGCTCACCACCTCTCCCTTCAGCGCCGCGCACATCTCCAGCACAGCCTCCCGCACCAACCGCACCAAGGACCCCCCCTCCGCAAACCCCCCCTCGTAAAACTCCACCAAATGCTTATCGAGCGACCATAGACCATACAGAATGAACAGCTTGTACAAAACCGGCTGCAGCTCCTCCTCTTTGCTCTCTATGGATTCCGCGCAGAATATAATCGCCAAGTACTCGGCGTACACTTTGGTTAAAGTCCTCCAGCGGTACACCTGGGATTTGGTCTTCGCCTGGAACTTGGATAGGCCTTTAGCGATCTCTGACTCGTACTTCTCGTGGGTCTCTTTTAGGAGCCAGCATATCAGCCATCTGTAGGTGGAGGTCACGACTGAAATAAAACGAAATAGTTGAAGGCATATTTTATAACTCTCTACATTATCTGGTAGACCATCATGACGATCATTCTGATAAACCTAACAGTTAAACCTAAAAAGCGACCTCCACACGACAGGCATAGACTATTGAGGGTGGCACTGGTAAATTATTTTTTGTACAATTTCTTTACCTAATAAATATATTTCATTTCATATTGAAGTATTTTTTTTACCTGACAAAGCTAGGTTCTTTCCGTGGACTACATCTACCACATCATAACTGTGCATCAGTTTCAGCATCATATTGTCATTAGCGACTTTTTCATTTGCTGGGAAATTTTATCAAAACTTGATAGACCACTTTCTTGGCGGACTGTACCAAAGAAACTGACTCATTGACAGACCAACGCATAGCCCAAACCGCTTAGCCTAGAGACTTGAAATTTGGCACAAAGGTGCCTCATGTAGCTTTGACGTCCCCATGAAAGGGTTTCTTTTTAATAAAAACTTTTTACTCGGGTGAAGTTGCTTCCACAGATTATCTACTCACACTGCGTCGTCTTCAGCTCCCTAGTGTCCTTGCACTGGAACCTCCTGCCGAGTATCTCCGCGTAGTCCTTGAGGAAGCCGACGGTGCCCAGCGGGGAGTCGACCCCGTGGCCGGCCCGCACCATCTCGTACTGCCGGAGCAGCCAGTTGCCGGCCTGCTGCTGCAGCACGCTGTTGTCGCCCTCGTACGTGACCGTCGGGTCGTGGTTGTTGCGGATCTCGCCTAGGTTCGCACACTGGGGGAAAGCAAATAGATATTTAACAAAGCAATCCACTAACTCCTTATACTGGTTGAGCGACAGAGCACAAGGCACGGGGCGACTCGGTACAGGCACTAAGGCGCAAACCTACTTAGCACAGGGCATATACAGACTGGGCCTAGGGTGAAGACCGACCGGACCCAAGGTAAAGTCCGACAGGGCCTAGGGCGTAGACCACTGGACAAGGCACAGAGCGACACGGTACAGGCAATAAGGCGCAAACCCATTTAGCACAGGGCTCAGTCCGACTTGACACAGGGAGTAGACAAACGCCAAAGGCGCCACTGAGCGTATACCGACTATGCCCAGGGCGTAGACCGACTGAGTACAAGGCACAGAGCGACTCGGTAAAGGAACAAAGATGCAAACACACACACTTAGCATAGGGCTGTCCGACTTGACACAGGGCGTAGGCCGAATGAGCGCCACTGGGCGTATACTGACTGAGCACACGGCGCCAGCCCACTTAGCACAAGAAGTAGACCCACTGGGCCCAGGGAGTAGACCGACCGGGCCCAAGGCTAAGACCGACTGGTCCCAGGGCATAGACCTCGCGTGCACAGAGAATGGCGGACTGACCTTCATGTAGCCGTGTCCGCCGCACGCCTCGCGGCACTGCTGCGCCGCCTCCAGCACCGTCCACGTGATGGTCGGCTTGCTGCTCGACACCATCGCGTGGATCTCTGAAACCGCGTCACTCTGTATAGCAGAACAGATCGCGTGTCAATATTAGTCCACTACACTACACACACTAACCGTACGTACAAACACCAAGCCATTATTTACTTCATCATCATATCAGCCTGTAGACGTCCAATGCTGGACAAAGGCCTCATCTCCACGACTACCTGTGTCCTGACAACTTCATCTAGCTGGGTCCTTATTATTTAGTTGTAAAATCATAAAACAAATTACTGCTTTGAATTTTATTTGGCGAATTGAAATATTCATAAATATTTTTTATTAATACATACAACAAAGCGCTAGCACCTGTAGCGGTAGTAGATAAAAAATTGACGTGTATAAATGTACTCAGTGTACTCATATTATGCAATAAAATATTTTGACTTTGAATCAAACTACTGCTGTTTATTTAGCAAATTGGAAAATTCATTCTTATATTATTAACTAGCTTTTACCGCGGCTTCGCCCGCGTAGAAAAGTTTTTCCCGTGTACATTGCTGAAACAGCGCCCTCTATGTAGGCGTTTTGTTACTTAGCGGACGCCCCGCGACTTTATCCGCGTTAAAAAGCAGCCTATATGTTATTCCAGGATATAAACTATCACTGTACCAAATTTCATCAAAATCTGTTCGGTAGTTTTTGCGTGAAAGAGTAACAAACATCCAAACATCCTAACAAACTTTCGCCTTTATAATATTACTAGGATAGTAGGATGGTTACATATTTTCCATAGATACTCTTTATTCTGATATAGGGACTTATGAGAAAACCACTAGGCTGCCTCATCGACAGCTCCTACTCTGCTAAAACTGATGTTCTCTCTAACACAGTCTCATTGAAAACTTGAACTTATTGGCAAAATAAAAACTCACCAGGTTGTCGACCTTAAGGCCAGCGTTGGACTTCTCCACGAGGCTGAGGTACGTCCGCGTGAAGCTCTCTATGTATATGCGGAACACCACCGCCGTCGCCACGTGGCCGAAAAGCCGCCATTGCTGGAAACAGATGCGACATGTCATTTTGTGTAGCCACGGAACACGCTAACCATTGTTATCAACAGCCTGTTAACATGTCCCCGCTGCTGGGGCTCAGGCCTACCCTCTCAACGAGGGCGTTCGGGCTATAGTCCACCACGCTAGCCCAGTGCGGGTTGGTGGACTTGACATGCGCCTAAGAATTTCTTATTCGGCGTATGCAGGTTTCCTCACGATGTTTTCCTTCACCGTTTGAGAGCAGTCAGTAAATGTACTTAAGTTTCGAGACAAAACCCATTGGTACATGGCCCAGCCGGGGATCGAACTTTGGACCTTTGCCCGACGTTTCGACCAGGTTACACTGGCCGTGGTCACGAGCGGACTATAAGACCCGTAAATACTATTATGAATACAAAGCGTGAACTATAAATACATATCAGTCTTGTAACGTCCACTGCTGGACGTAGGCCTTCCCCAATGAACGCCACCGCATCAGGTCCTCAGCCCTCCGCATCCAGCCGCTTCCGGCCACCGTCTTTAGATCGTCGGTCCATCTGGCGAAGGGCTGTTCCTAAATCAGTAAGCTAATCAGTGAACTGGCTTCGCCCGCTGATTGGCCAGGTCGAAGTCGTGCCATGTTGTGATTGGTCGAAACTAAGATGACGAGACGGGACGCGGCCTGCAAATATGGACCTTTGTGTGTTGTTATAGTCGGTTGACTAGATAGTGACGGTACACCCGAACGGAAAATGGGCAAGGCCAGCGGATTTATACCTACTTATTTCTTTTGAAAAAATAAATAAATAATAGGATACAAGTTCATTTCAACACAATGTCGATGGGACATCAATTAAAATATGCTTACGCACATGTTTCACAAAAAGTTCGTCTTTTTGTTTTTGGTTCAGCTGAAACTTCATTTTGAGACACCTAACTGTCTTCTCACGGCGAAAAAACAATTTTCTATAAACGTACGCAGCAGTTAACACCGCCCTTTTAATGCGACGAACGCCTCGATATAAAACACCAAGTCAAATAGCGGGTGTACGCCGCTAAGTGTTCGCGGCGGCATCCTTTGCGTAGCGGCGGCGCGTGCCGGGCGGCTTTTTACAAAGGCGACACTATCTAAATAAACCGACTTTATATGAACCGCAACTGACATGCAACTGGTACTCGAGCAGCGGTATCTCCTCACTCCTGGTTCCGAACTGCGTGCGCGTCGCCGCGTACCGCACCGCGATCGACACCGCGCTCGATATGGAGCAGCAGCTCTCCTGCATTATGCCTATGCGACCTGCAACAAACAAAAACTCAAACTCTTTATTCGTAAACACAGTATTTGAAGATGCTACACTTTGAGCGTCAGTGGCGTAGGGGATAAGACGCGGCCTATCATATCGAAAGGTCCGTAGTTCGATCCCCAGCTGCGCCATGTACCAATGGTTTTTTTTCTCAACTTAAGTACATTTACTGACTGCTCTCAAACGGTGAAGGAAAACATCGTGAGGAAACCTGTATACGACGATGAAGAAATTCTTAGGCGCATGTGAAGTCCGCCAACCCGCACTGGGCTAGCGTGGTGGACTGTAGGTCGTTAGTGAATGCAAGTGTGTAGAAAAATAACTCGGCTTGTATACTTGCGGTTTATTTGTATTTTCCGACGACACAGTTCACAAACAGAAGGTGTAACAGGCGTTATTTAGGTACACCACAAAGGCACATACAGTCACTACACAAATAATGATTGTTGACGAGAAAATACTAATTATTTGAAAGATAGGCCATGAGCGACGTAAACATTGTATCGGCTCAGCTTCGACTCAACTGAACAACGCGCGTGAGCGCTAGCAAAAATTGCGCGTTTCCACTACACTAAATCAAGTTTGACCCGTCATCGTTTACGATGACGGACGTACGTCCAAGGTAAGTATTTAGTATAAGGTGAGAATGTATTTATGGAAGAGTGTGTGTTTGTAAATAAATATGTATATAAATATTATGTAAATATGTAAGTATGTAAGTAGCCTACAGACTATAGCCCGAACGCCCTCGTTGAGAGGGTAGGCCTGAGCTCCAGCAGTGGGGTATTAATAGGCTGTTGATGGATGATGGGACACTTTGTTTGGCTTCTCTATGTTTTGCCCATAGGCGTGCGACATTAATATTTTAAGAAATTACATCATGAAAATTATCAGGCTTAGTATTAGTAACAGTGTTTAATAATAACAATATATAGTTTCCGCGGAGTTTAGTGGCGGCTGTGTGAAGTTGGCTGATTTCTGAGCAATGACTAATTTTAGGTGTCACAGGGGGAGCTGTGCGGGGGTTCTCTAGAGACGCTCATTCAGTTTCAAAAAATGGTTCATTGATCCGATCAACCGAATCAAACTTTCAAGTTTTTGGACATCTCAATGTAGCATACTATCTCGCTTACGCACACATAGACTGTAAACATTGTCAGTGTGCAAACAATTTATGACTATATTCATTCAGCTATATTCATACGCGGACTATATAGTCCGCGTAGAATTTCTTGACGGCGTGTATATACACGCACTACTATTTATCATAAGTCATTTCATTCTTTTAAAAGGTTTTGGCTTAGCTACTAGACCTTGAAGCGTTATCTTATTTAAACCTGTATTATTTAATTTGTAACCTCCGGTTTAATAAATAAGAAAAATGACAATATTTATTGGCTTAAAAGTCTAGTAACCAAGCCAAAACCTATTTTTAAAAATCGATTCATTCTGCTCCTAGACAAATGCAGAAGATGAGAGAGATACCAAAACGTACCTGCGGACAAATTCTCTAGCGCCGCGCCCAATATCCGGGAAGGTTCCGAGAAGGAGCTCTCGTAGATTCCGTCCTCTGTGACGTCAGCGGTCCTGTTGAGCAGATTCTCGCGCGGTATCCGGTACTGGTTGAACATTATGAAGCTGGAACAACGATCATTTTGTTTTATTCAGGAAACTTACAGTCAGAAAAGTAGCCTATACGTTATTCCAGGATATAAGCCATCACTGTCTGGCCCGTTGGCGTAGTGGTAGTAACCTTGCCTACTGCGCCAAAGGTCGTGCGTTCGATTCCCACCCGGGACCAACATTTGTGTGATGAGCATAACTGTTGGTTTTCGGATTCTGGGTGTTTGTATGTATTTAAGTATTTATTTAACAGTATTTATGTGTGTTTATCCGTTGTCGAGTACCCATGGTACAAGCTTCGGCTTAGTTGGGACTAAACAGCCGTGTGTAAATTTGTCCATCCTTACAAACTTTCGCTTTATAACATTAGAATGATGATATAGGTTAATAAAACAGTGACAATTTCCACAGATTACTCATACGACATATCACAGAGACAAACAAGTTAGTGTTACTCGGTGCACGAGGGGGTCTCAGCCCTTTGACGTCCACTGCTGGACATAGGCCTACCCCAGTAACCGCCACCACACCCGACCCTACGCTTTATTCATACAACTGTTCTTAAATATGTTCTTACGATTCATTTTGAATATCTATACAGGATAGATTTATATTGTCTTTTACACAAATACCGCATCAGTGCTTAAATACTATGCATTTCGATCAGTTGTGTTAGTTTTTGAAACTTAAGTGCTTTTTGGTGAACGAAAAACATCGTGAGAAACCCTGCGTACGCCGTAGATGTTATTTATAGTTGAATGTGAAATCCACCAACCCGCTCTGGGCTGGCGTGGTGGACTATAGCCCGCACGCCCTCGTTGAGACGGCAGGCCTTGTTCCCAGAAATGGAGAAATTAATAGGCTATGGATGTATAAGGTAGATACTTGAGTAACCGTCAGTTTTAATATTTTTAAATATTATTTCAGGAAAAAAAAAACATATTAATCATATTACAAAATATTTTTATTACAAAAACCAATGATGTATTGTTGATAAGCAACTTTTATGATACATTTTATAGCGCGTGCGATTATACACGTAACGTAAATCATAAAGTGGAAACAAATCTATCCGATTATTACTAATGTAATAAAGCTAAGAGTTTGTTTTTTGTTTGTTTGAACGCGGTATTAACTGGAATTACCAATCGAATTAGAAAATTTCTTTTCACATTTCACGGTCCTATTCTTGAAGGCCTACTCATGAACATGAGGCGAATGCACAACCAACTAGGCTACCACGGCTCTCAAAACGCGTTGTCTAATTCCGTATGTACAGAAAGTCATCGTTGGGGATTGGACATGTGTATTACACACTTTTTTATTAATATTTATTGCTACGGGGGCAACACGCAGGCGGGCCTCCTGATGTTAAGAGGTCACCGCCGCCTATAGACACCTGCAACACCCGAGGGATGCTGGTGCGGTGCCGGAAGGGCTCTTTTGATTCTCTTCTTGAAGGACCCCATATCGTAGCGCTGTGAAAAGCGTCAGACGGAAGGTCATTCCACATTTTGCACGTGCGCAGCAAAAAAGAACGCGAGAAGCGCACAGTTCACTGTTTCACTTATTTATTTATCAGCAGACATAGATTATGTCATCACGCCAGACTGTTTCGTCTGTCGATAACGCCTATCAACGCCCTTGAGTCATACATAACAGTTCGATGAAAGGCTTATCACTCACTTATTGTAAGCGGCTACTTTTTCATACTTCTTAAGAAGTCTTATCGGTTCCATTATCATTAATCATCACGATGACATACATTAACCACCTGTTACGTGTCTCGATAACGAATTAGGTATATATCCGTCAAGTGCTTAGGGAAAATATCTATGTACTTTTTTAAAAAAAATTATATTTATAAAAACTTTTTACGAAGGTAAAAGACGAAACTATTTTTAGTGCTGTCAAATGTTTAAAAATGTATGCATTCATAATCGAACCTAATAGTTGTTTGATTAGTAGTTGTATTGTATCAGGTTAATAGTTTAAACATTATTTGATTTTATGCATGACATACAATTCTCATACATTTTAAAGCATATTAATTTTTCTTTTATTGAAATAATCTATTAATTACACGCCATGAATGGCGATCAAGATCTCTTTTTACCCGACTGCGGCGCAGCCCAAAAGGAGGATTATGTGTTTGACCTGTGCGTATGTTTTATTCTTGTATAAATAAATATTTCATTCATTCATAGTGAGGTAACACTACTGACTGGAAAAACTACTCGGCCTAGAGGTTGAATTACAACATCACTTACCCATTATCAATGCCATTGACTCCGATCTTCTCCCCCATGTCCCCGACCGTGAGGCCGGGGTATGTCTCCAGCGTGTCGGGGTCCCGGATGGGGACCACGAACCCGTGCAGCCCGTGGTTGGTGCCGTCTGGCGTTATCAGCTGCGCGAACAGCAGCGTGTGGGTGCACGTTCTACCTGGAAACAGAGGCAAAGTCAACGTCCATACTAATACAATAAAGCCGGTGAGTTTTTGTATAGGCTATTTAACATAACGACCTATAGAATCCGAGCAAAAGGAAAAGTCAGAAATACCTTACGAAACGCGGGGGTGGGGAGGGGACGGGAATAGGCTCTCTTAATTCAGTGTAATTATAATAATATAATTATTCACGGGTCTTACACACGAACTGGTCGAAACGTCGGGCAAAGGTAAATAAAACTTGTTCGTGTGCAACACCCGTAAATCCTACTAATATTATAAAGGCGAAAGTTTGTAAGGATGTGAGTGTATATGTTTGTTACTCTTTCAAGCAAAACTACTGAACAGATTTTGATGAGACTTGGTACAGTGATAGCTTATATCCTGGAATAACATATAGGCCACTTTTTATCGCGGACAAAGTCGCGGGGCGCACGCTAATACGCCCTAAGTAACAAAACGCCTACATAGAGGGCGCTGTTTCACAATGTACACGGGAAAAACTTTTCTACGCGGGCGAAGCCGCGGGAAAAAGCTAGTATTTATATAATTATGAATTCGCGAAAGTCTAAAATGTACTTCAGTGTAATTGTTTTGCAGGTTTGTTAGTCTTTCAACATTAAATTAGTGCTCGTTAACATTTTACTAAAGTGGTCTCTTGTCTTTTTCCCATTTAAGTACCAAATACCTATGTTCACATTATCAGTTCGTAGGAAAAGGATGATGAACATTAAAATGCAGAAAATAATCTTAAAAAAAACTTTTAAAAAACCTCCGATGTGCTTCAGTGGCCTCGGGGATAAGACGCGGCCTATCATATCGAAAGGTCCGAAGTTCAATCCCCGCCATGCACCAATGAGTTTTTTCTCGAAACTTAAGTACTGACTGCTCTCAAACGGTGAAGGAAAACATCGCGAGGAAACCTGCATACGCCGAAGAAAAAAATTCTTAGGCGCATGTGAAGTCCACCGACCCGCACTGGGCTATCGTGGTGGACTATAGCCCGAACGCCCTCGTTGAGAGGGTAGGCCTGAGCCCCAACAGTGGGGACATGTTAATAGATAGGCTTTTGATGATGATGATGTGCTTCTGTATACGCACTAACATGCGATAATGTTTATTATAATGAGCGAAAAGTTACATGGAACGCGAGCAAGGCCATGAAACAATTGCCACAAATATGCGATAGCGATTTCCGTAATACAGTCAGGTGGGCGATACGCTTTTACGGCAGGACCCAATGTCGTGTAAGTTATATGGATTTATTCCGCAATATTACATTTTGTATTTGAAAAGTATTAGAAAAGCAAAAAAAAAAAAAGAAAAAAAAGAAAAGCGAATTGTTCGTTTTGACTGCCTCCTTGACCTAGTTGCTAGGTGATTAGACTCGATGGCCAGAGGACTTGGGTGGGTTCGATTCCCGATAGTAGTCTGGTTGTTATATTTGTTATATTTTTGACCTATTCTAGTCTAATTTCCTTGTATGTATGAGAATATTTTTACTCTGAAGGCACACATCTAAAATTTTACTTAGTATTTATTTTGATTTACTTTCTATTTAAGTTGCATTAATATTGTCAATTTGAGAATTTATTTGTTCGCGTACATTATTTTTTTTTTTTTAAATAAATGAAATATTTTCTTATTTATATTCACTAAATGTTTGGCAGGAATATACGTACTGTCAAATTTAGTTATTATTTAGAATTAAAATGGAGTCTATATCTTAGAATTAAGGGATCATTTCAATTTAGGGCTCCGTTAAAATAGATACCATTTTAACGAAGCTTTTCATTAATCTTTATAAAACACATCTGAACAACGTGTTTAGCTCAATGGCTACCTATACCTATAGAACAAAGTCTGTTTAAAAATTAATCATAAACAAGTAATTTGTCATCGCACGCATCACGCCACTACAAGATAAGCTCACCATTTAGTCTACTTCAAAATAACAAAAATCAGGTGATTCTTATCATTCATTTTTTGGTCAATACCACAAAGTCTCTAGTTTAAAGTACAAACTTATCGTGCGTCATTATTTACATGTAAGTAGTTGATACTTTTGACTGTGGGTTCTTAATTGAATTTCTTATCTTATCTTCTGAGGGGGCCAGGAATACCTGGCGACACTTGGACCCTATGGGATCTGTTGTGCCAAACCCCTTTCCCCCAAACGGTGCCCCAATCCCTTTTTGGTGGACTTCACATACGCCTTAGAATAGTTAAATACCAGTCTTTGGCGTATGCAGGTTTCCTCACGATGTTTTCCTTCACCGAAAAACCTGTGGTATTATAATAAACCTTACATAAGTTTTCGAAAAACTTGTTGGTACGGGCCAGGATCGAACCCACGACCTCATGAACGTGAGGCGTACGTGAAGCGGCTTAATTGAATTTTTAGTTACATTGTTTTTACTACACAAAATGCATCATAAGAATAAAATAATAATATTTAATAATTTCAGTTTGACTGTGTCGCATACAAAAGATAAATTATTCACAAAATTATATCTTTGTATTTTGTGGTAAGAAGTAAAATAAATTGTAACTTCCTTGTACAGTCGACCGCACGTCAGTGGATACACTTTGACCTTGAGCTTGGCCTAGCCTATTAGGGAGTTTCAATACTATGAGGGCCAGTTTATACTGGTTTCGTTTCCACTGACGTGCGGTCGACCGTACGTGACCATATCACCCGCGAATCCTATCTAATGGGGGATGTGTGTCGCGTTTATTTATTATTTTATTTAAATTAAATCAGTTTTTCGCAGTAAAATGTAAATAAAATGTCGACAAAGTTTTACCTAGATTACCAACCCAGCATTTGGCGGCCTCGAAGTCGGGCGTGTGCACGACGAACTGCCGCCGCGCCGCGTCGTACGTCGCCGTCGTGCGCATCAGCCGCGCGTCCGACCCGTGCGCGATCTCCGTCAGGGCGAAGCTTGCCAGTATCTGGGCGTGCAGACACATTTTATTATTATTTATTCATTTATTTCAGATCTACAATCCACAATTTGGTAGTAATAATAAGTAGAGTTAAAAATAATGTTGTTGAATATTATAATATTGTAAAAAAATTAAATAAAAACATTCCATAATTGCGGCTCTGGACCCCATATAATAATAATAATGTTTCGACAAATTTACACACGGCTGTTTAGTCCCAACTAAGCCGAAGCTTGTAAATGGGTACTCAACAACTGATAAACATACATAAATACTTTTAAATAAATACTTAGATACATACAATACAAACGCCCAGAATCCGAAAACCAACAGTTATACTCATCACACAAATGTTGGGTCCCGGGTTGGAATCGAACCCACGACCTTTAACTGTACTGTCACTCAAAAAATGACAGTTTTTGAGTGACAGTGTCAGGGTGTCTGACTGACACAATTTACGTCCGAGTTTCAAAGGTATTGCGCTCTGGATCCCCGGCCAAAGGGTTAAGTTTTAGTTCTTAAGGGCTCCCTAAACGATCATGCGGCATGACATGCAATACGTGCTGTCACTCATGCATGATCGTCTAGCTGTAGTGATTGACGTGCAGGACTTGCAAACTACGTGCATGACATGCAAACTACGTGCTGGCCGTCGCTTCACTGTATTGATTGATAGCAAGCATGATGGTCCATCATGCAGCATGACATTACGTAAACATTGCATGTCATGCAAGCATGATCGTTTAGAGACACTTTTACCTCTCTCTTAGAAATGGTAGCCTCAAAGAACTTGCGGTGCCTCTCAGTGCCGAGCGACAGCAAAGCGTTAGAGAACAGGTAGATGCCGATCGCCATTTTGACGGACACGCTGGGGTTGAGTGACTGCACCGCCTCGTTTATTGTCATCAGCACTCGCGTCTGTGAAACAGAAGCGGAAATTAAACTCTCCAATCTAATCGTGGACGAATAGAAGGCCATAAAAAGAATAGACCTGAATATGGAGCTAATCTTTGGATACTAGATTATGGTAAATGGGTTAAGACCACCTAGATGTTAGTACTATCCTAGCTACTGTACTTGCTTCGGCAGTACATATACTAAAATTGGTATATTATTGTTCTGTTTATTTGTTATTTTTTAAAAGCGCAATAAAAAATACTGAATTCAGAATATAAGTTGTTAAAAAATATCATTTTAGCTCGTAATTAAATCATTTGTCTTACCATTTGACCTTTATCATAGAATTTCAGGGTTATTTTAGAGTAAAATTAGCGGGCAATTTTTTTTTAGTTTATACAGATAAGACGCGATAGCTCATCCGGTAGAGCGCGACCACGAATAAGTCGGCGGTATTTTTTTTATATTAAGGTTTAAGTGTATCCCCAGCACTGCGCATATGGTCGGCGAGCAAACAAAGTCTAAAATTTTCGGGTGCCGATATTTTAATGACATTTGGATCAGCGTCATGTACATCAAATCAACAGCCTATTAACATGTCCCCCTCCCCACTGCTGGGGCTCAGGCCTACCCTCTCAACGAGGGCATTCGGGCTATAGTCCACTACGCTAGCCCAGTGCGGGTTGGTGGACATCACATGCGCCTAAGAATTTCATCTTCGGCGTATTCAGGTTTTCTCACGATGTTTTCCTTCACCGTTTGAGAGCAGTCAGTAAATATTTTATTTTACTTAAGTTTTGAGAAAAATCTCATTGGTACATGGCCCAGCCGGGGACCGAACTTCGGACCTTTCGATATGATAGGCCGCGTCTTATCCCCGACGCCACTGACGCTCTCTATCATACATACCGACGGACAAAACCACTGCCAGAGTTATAATTTTAACCCTCACCCGTTTACTATAGCTGGACTTAAACATCTCCTCAGTGAGGAACTTGTACTCGTTGATCCTCTTCAGCTGCAGCTGGGTGATCCGCTTCTGCTCCTCCACGGGGGGAGTCACGAGGCTGTGCGCGAACAGGGGGTCCTTCTCCAGCGTACGCCATACTTTGTACTGTCAGAATAATGTTATTATTAGTTAAGAAAGAAATCATTTATTCGACAATCAACAAAAATAGAATAAAAATCGATAAAATTAATTACATAACTAAACCTAATTAGGTGGTAGACGATGCTGTGATTGTGAAAAGAACAAGTTAATTAGATTATTAATAGAAAAAAAAGAAATCTATCTTTGTATAGGTCATTGTATAGGTTTATATGAAATTTGATAACTTTCAGTCAGTAAGAATACAATAATTCATGTTTAAAAGAGTAAAAATTCATTTCAAATTATTATAATAATTACTCATCTATGTGCCTGTTTTTGAAACTTGATTGAACCACAGATTACATAAATACTTAATTAAAACAACAGCAGAACACTGTATTTCCCCACTAATGTATTAATAGATACCGCCAAAGGCTGAGCTAAATAAATATTTTCAAAGTGACGTAGCCAGCCTTGGGCCCACACCCATATAGCAAAGCAGTTTTGCTGTCTTACTAGGTACTGGATACCTTAAAAACTATGTACCTATCAGACCAATTGAGTTTAAATTTGGTTGCATTGTAACGTTTCTACTCAGGGTATTATAGAATTAATAAAACAAAATAAGCATAGTAGTAACATATTTGTTATTAGCTCGTTCCACAGGCTACACTCTATAGTTTGTGTCACCAGCCTATCTATATCTAGCTCCTATGAATGTAACCATACTGATGAAAATTCACTTTCATATTTATTTATTGTTCTTTACATAGCCAATTTTACTTATTGTCTTATCTCCAACACAATATATGAGCGGAGCAAAAAATCTGACAGACAGTATGTGTGTCCAGAGAAGCCCCAAGAGGCCATAAGTACAGCCAATGCTCTCTCAATATAAATATTATATATTGAGAGAGCACTGATACCATGACAAGTTTAGGTTCCTGGATGGGCTCTGTTTAAATAGAATGTGTGAGAAAATAAATATTTTTATTATAGGTATTATTATGAACCTAGTGATATAAATTTTTTACACTTTTTACCCAATGACGGAACGGATAAGGTATATGCGTTTAGGGTGAGATGTTGTTTTAATTAGAATTATGTTAGTTTTTTAGTTTAATATTTTCCAATTTGTAGGTAGTTTTATATTATTATAATTTAGTATTATTTTGTATGCATACTATTATTAATATTAATATAATATATTCATTTTATAAGTAATATAATAAATAGGTCCTATAAACAATAAAGACGCCTAATAATAAGGTTAAAGAATGTTAATATAAATAAAAATTTAAAATAGCGAAGTACAGTTTCAAAAATAAATTATTTATATACATATATTTTAAATAACTGTATGAAAAATATTGATGGATACTACTGTATGTAGGTATAGAACATTTACTTACCTTCAGCTTTAGTAAATCGATGTCCCCTTCCAGAGAGAGTTTCAATCGCTTCCAGTCAAACGAGGCGCTGCTTCTGTACGAGTCGAGGGGCCCGCTCGGGAGATCCGGCAAAAAACTTAAATCTTCCATGCTTCTAAAATTTGTATAACACTATAACCTCCCACAATATCGATGATGAAATTTAATAGGCGTGCCGGCTGTTTTATGTGACACGATGACTAATTCGCGAACGTGCACCACTCAATAAGGAGGCGAACACTTTATGAACACATGATTAAATTCCTAGAGCAGAACAATCACGGAATCCGGGCACGGTCAGCCGTGAAGGCAGCTTCTTTGATGAGATCTGATCTCACCTTGGACAGGCTATTGAAGGGAATCGAGAATTAAGGTTGGCGGTTTTTTGTGGTTCGTAAAAACGAAAAGTTGCGAGTTTACGAGGAAATTTCAAGATAGAACGGCTAAAACACCGATAACTATATACGCGAGTGCCGCTAAGCAATCGCTGTCGGAGAATGACAATGACACTGACACTTCTTGCTTGACTGACTGACATGACAAAGACCAAACAAAGACAGATCTTGACTTGACGTTTAATATGATGGACAAGCAAAAGTCATAGACATACAGCCAAGTCATATTTTGTTTGTTTTTCTCCAAAAACCGGCGGTTACAGCACGGCCGGCCTCCACAAAAACAGGACTAATTAATAGTCGGCGATTTTCAGTAAAACCGCAGCACAGCCTCCACGAAAGCACAACTAGTGCCATTCGGTGATTTACACTGCAGTTCACGTCCGCCCTAAACTGTTAGTAGGCTTAATGAATATTTAACAAGGGGCATCTGGAACGATCTGGTAGTCGTTTACACGATTGTATTTAACTATCCCGCACAATATACACTTTAATAGGCACTTGTTGCTTATAAAACTATCACAGATATACACCAAAACCTACAATATACATATTTTAGGAAAACTAATTAAAAAGACAACCGTCTCCGACAAAATCCCGCGAAAAAGCATGAATTGAAATTGTTTTTTTAAATCCGAACTTACAACTCATAAAACGACTTATAACAAAACATAGCGATATCGCCATCTTGTTCTATTTAGTCGAACTAATTCCGACTAGCTTGCGCATGCTCATGCGACGGTTCATGCAGTCATCAAGAGTGCTTAAATCAGAAACGGCTAAAAGATGGCAGCACCCACCACAAAATAGATTAATGAAATGAGTAAAAAGGACGGACTTATATAAGCTATGTGCTCAAAAGCGGGATGCACTGCGATCACAACTACAAATGTAAATGAGAACCACACATTGACAAGTTAAGTTACAGACACCTATACAAGAAAAGAGAAGTTGTAAAACAACAACTCAGTTCGCTGCTTTTCTATCAGATGTAAAATGGACGGGCGGTCGTGTCGTTGCGCGCTCGCGGACTCCGCGTGTTCGTTGTAAAATCGATGTTTATTGTTTAAAATTTTGACGTGTATACGAATATTGTTTGCGCGATTGTTCTGCTCCGGTGTTCGGTTGCCGAAGGAGATTGTGTTAGTGCATGTGTTTTTCTTATGACGTTAGCGCACAGTTCACTTGCAGTGATTTCGCTGATAGCTCACTCACCGGTGGGTGCGCGCGTGATAAAACTACGTGTTCGGTTTTCAAAAAATAGGCGAATGGTCGCCTAGTGTGGGTGTTTCCACCACCATGCTGTATACAGTGACATAGTGAACGTTTTACCGACCCTGACCTCTGACAACCATGTCTGGGCGATCGGATTGCAGGAAATTTGCACCAAACATCTTTAATAAGAGCAAATGCACTAATTGCTTCCGACAAAAGGAGGAGCACAGTGCTGAAGCTTTGGAATCTAATCGGGTAAGTTTAAATTTTGGAGCACGCCTTTGCCTTATAAAGTTCTCTAAAAATTCCGAACACGTTTTTTTTTCTAATCAACAACGCCAATGAGATTATTTTGGTGTAGGTGTGTTCGTTCTCCGATGTGTGGATCACCTATGTGTGCGTGGGTTGACCACTTCAGGTGTTGATCTAACGGATTTCTTTCATCGTGATATAAAAAATACATAGGTAGGTAGGTACTTAGCTAGTAAAGTGTGGAACTTAATAGATATGTAGACGGGTAAGGCGTGATGAATTGTGTAGGTATCGAAATGTAGAATTGAAAGCATAGATTAATTAAGCCTACTTTTTATTTTACGCGCTAAAAATTATAAACGGTCGAAGCTGTTGTTTTTTGAAGTCCTTGAGACTTCTGTGTGACTGAGGGGCCTAAACACAGAATATGCCTAACTAACAACATTGGTAACTATACCTACCTACCTACCTACTGTATTTACTGTAATAGACCAATGCCATAAGCATTATAATATACTTATCTAGCCTAGGTTCACTTACCTAGCCGAAGGATCAGAAGAAATCACGATTATAGAAAAATTAAAATGTTAGGGTAGGTAGGTAAAAATTAAATCTCATCTATTCTATGAAATAAGTAGGTAATTATTCATTGATTTCTTTCTATCATTATCTTTACCTAAAAACAGCTGATAAACAAACTATACCTAGGTAGGTACCTACCTAACCTACCTGTAAATTGATTCCAACTATCGATAAAACGCATCAAATTGTTATCGTTATGAATACCGGTGCACCTGCAATATTTACAAACTATATCTAGGTAGATATACTTACCTAAGGTATAGGACCTCACAAAAATGTCTCCAATCTGTAGTTTAAAGCCATTGATGTACCTAGGTAGGTCTTGCCATGTTCTATCACATGCCTATCGAGCATACTAATACTACAATTGTTGGTAATCCTTCGAACCGGATCATTCGAAAAGAAAACATAGCCTAATTATTTAATTAGGTACTCATTTGGCACTAGATTTTCTGTTACTATTCGACTTACCCCCAACAACCCAGTATTTTCCTGAGCGTATAAAGTAACATCTGCCCATGGTAGATACCTATACCGCTTCCGCCAGTAAAGTATTTTTTAAATGTTTTTGACAGGTACCTACTTAGTTACGAAGATAAGCTAGAGCAAACTCACAAATTGATCTCCTTAACTGATCTTTCGAACCGGATCATGCGGTAATGATTCATAGGTTAGTTATTCGGCATAAAGAAAGGATATAAATGTTGATGTGTTGTGCACTTAAATAAATATAAAAGTTATTACTTACATAGGTAATTATTAATGTGAATAGCAAGAAACAGATGGGTTTACGATTCCTTGGAATCTCCTTACAAAAAATATTAATTTCATGGCAGATATAAGTACTTACCTAGATAACAATTAAAAATCCTTGGCTAGACGCGCTTGATCCGCTGTCCCGTTGCGCAAGCGCATCGGAGCAGGACGCGGCCGAGCGCGGTATGTCCAGCGCGTCCTTTATGGCGTTTTATGTGTTTGTCGCCAAATGTAGAATGTTGATGGTCTATTCTAAGTAAAGCTAGTTTATGGAATGCCTTTTGGGATCTGCTTTTAAAGTAAACGTACTATTTACTGCCTTCGCCTTCTGGTAGGTCTAAACCTGTTTAAATTTGTGGAAAGTCTACAAAATTTAGACCGAAGTTTATGAATCTTTTTTCTCATACCTAAATTCATTAAATTTCAGTCCGTCATAACAAAGTAAAAAAGGTAGAAAAAACAATAATAATTATAATTACAAAAAAAATACGATTCCTCAAAAACTTATCAGTTTCTCCAGCTAAACCTACATATGTAACTATTTGTAGGGTAAACAATCTTCGAAGTTTTTAGGCAATCAATTTAGGTAGGTACTTTACTTACATACATACATACATATCTTCACGCTATGTCCCTGGCGGGGTAGGCAGAAAGAACGGAGCGCCAAGTATCGGGATCCTGACACACCTCTTTCGCTTCGCTCATTCTCATCATTCTCTTCATACACGTACTTTACTTTTATGACGTTTTTCCCGTTTTTCTTAAGGTTTCATTTAAATTAGGATTTTCACTGGGTCTTTTGTGGGTCATGCACGTATATGGCCAACTGGCTCCAGAACAAATTGAATGTTGGACTTATGAGCTAAATTCACCTATTAAAATAAATAACCGCCATACGATTAAATAAATAAATGCATGTATATTAATTTTAATAAACATTTGGTACCTACCTAAGTTAACTTTATAATAATATTGATTGTTAAATTTTATTCAATCTCTTTATATTCATTATTTACCAAACTACCTACTTTCATTATAAATTGTAAGTATTATAGTACTTCTTAATTATTTTCTAGTACTACCACAGAATACATAATAATACTAAATGTCTATTTATTGCGCACTGATGTTTCTAAGTGCCCTGTTTTCTTAGTTAAATTTATGAAAAAAATTTATAATACATAATATCATGATGACCACTATCACAGTAAAGTTAATATTTACTAGGTATTCTTAAACATAGATAAATTGTAATAAGTACCAAGTAATGACGTACATGTATAGCATATAGAATCTCAGTAATTTTTTATAACATTCCATTCGAGGAACTCAAGCGTTGAAAGTATTATCCCACGTTTATAATTCAATAGGACTTTTTCACTCTTAACTGTTTCTTTTAATATTACATCTATTATTGTTTTCCAGTTGGTGTTTTTTGTTTCCAATGGTGTTGCAGAAACACGCTTTCTATAACTTGCTTTGCTAAACGCTTGCTCAATCGGTTTTCTTGTGAGTAAAACTGTTTTGACTGCTTATTAACATCGCTTGCTTTTACAATTTAAAATTGCTTCCGTATCTGCTTCCTTTGTGCTTGGGTACATTTGCTTCTGGACTTGGTGTACCAAATGCTTGGTGTTCAATAACTGCTGCTTGAAGATTTGGTGTACTCTGTATATTTACTTATATGTACCTTTAATTATTACAACTATAAATTATTATTATTATTAGGTATATAATTATGTATGTCTACTTTCTTTTGGATGCACACACACACACACACTCGGGGACACCTAGCTAAGGCCCCCAGCAGAATACCGGGTGCAGCACTATGCTGAGCTGGGGACCTTTTTACAATCACAGCATCGTCTACCACCTGATTTTATGTTAAGTTTAGTTAAGTAATTAATTTTATCGATTTTATTTGTTGTGATTGTCGAATAAATGATTTTTCTTTCTTCTTTCTTTCTTTTCTTTCTTATTTAACTCACCATGCCTTGCTTGATGCATGTGGGTTGGACAGGTTAGTACCACTTGTATTGTAAACATGTCAAAAAACCACATACCCCTGCAAGTAACTATACAATGATCACATTTTAACACGAAAGTTGAGAAAGTCGCTAAATATTCATTTGAGTGCCGTGAAACAAAATAAACAGTAAAATCGAGGTCGTTTTTACGCATGGCCGTGCGTGATTCATTTTGCTTGACAATTTTAAAATAATCATAAGTAGGTAGCTTGTACTTTGTTGTGTTTAACCGTTACCACTAAAAATGTCGCCCGGAACCGGTGTCCCGCCGTCAACTGAAAATATTGTCGCTGATTATCGTTTCTTCGGACATTGTAACATGTCATGTTTGACACAAACTGTAATAAAATGTCCGTTAACTGTACAAGACACTAAATAAGTTTCTTGTATAGCTTTACTAAGCACTATTTTCAGTATTGAAATAACTTGTCTCAATCTATATTCTACTTATGGACCCTCGTGCAGGATATTGCGAGTAGAAGCAATACCTTGTAACTGGCCTTCAAGGTTTGACCGCTATAGCGCGCTAGAACTCGTACCTGATATCTCGGCATATCAATCAAACTACACACAAAACTATTCAATTGACAAAAAACAGAGAATGAGATAGTGCCATAAACACGCCTACACGAAAGAGACGGCTGGAAGTACACCGGCTGTTTCATTGAACCGGGTTTTTAATCAGATAATAAGTCCGCCGTAGTCACACAACGCTGATAATTTTGGTCTAAACAAATATAACTTACTTACGCAGGCGGGGGCACCTGTTTAAATATATGAACACAAGCACACGATAAGTAACCCCTTTGAGGCCCGCCGGACGTTTTTTTATTGTTATTTTGTAAACAAAAGTTATGACAGAAGATGAATAAACATAAGACGACCCTGATTCTTTACAGAGGTTTTAAAAAAGGTTAACAAGAGACATCTTGACCCTTAGTTCCTTTAAGAAATTGTTATTTTTAAAAACAGATACAATTATATGTATTAGTTGAGAAATAGAAGTGAAAAGCAAGTATTCGGTGTCTACATTACATTATAAGTGGTGATAGTAAGACAGTGCCATAACTAGTCTTTGATAATCTTAGGAGATTGTGCCAGAGATCCAAAGTGATATTTGGATCAAGAAACAAGCGCTGCAATATGTATGTTACTTTATATGACGCTTATCCGACAATGTATCTCTGCAAACGCTGAGGAAGTTTTCATCGCAATAAAATGCCCATAAACACAGATTACTTACAGTGCTAAAACTTTAAAAGGAGATTGCACTTACTAGTTGCTAATCTCGTATCGCTGTGTCTTCCAAATAAGAGAATTGGACAAAACACCAGTCTCTGTTGATAATTGTGCACAAAACAACCCGTTTTGGCAACACATGACACCATGTCAAAGCCAAGGCTATGGCTACACCACTTTAACTTATCTGATCGTCCGGCTTAAAAATAAACCTTATTGCCTGGCATTATGTGTGAAGGAGAAAACTTGTAAGTTAAGTTGAATAGTTAAAGTGTGCTATTCATAATAATAAGGAAACGTCGAAGCCTCAAATGGCTCGGTTCGGACAATTATCTTGACAAATGCTCCACTAACGAAGCGAACTGACGGACGCCATGTTTGATGCGCGTGCGCAAGGTGACGCGCAGCGAATAGGAAGTTAACGATTGGTACATACAATGAACGCTGACTGTACATGCTTGCTAAATACATGCTAATTTTTTTATTGTACGCTAGATAGTTACTGGTGAAAGTTAAGCTGACAAAGCAAATGTTCCTTGTGTTGGTTGATTCAATCGATTAAGTGAACTTGTATTTTTTTCATAATCAATTTTATTGTAAATCACGTTCACGGCGCATAGAATTAATTAAATTGAATGTATGAGTAACTTTGCACATCCTTATTAAAACTATAAAATGTTTGTTTTAATACTATTGTGGATCTTATGCCTGAGCAACACATGTTGCGATGATCCAAAATACAAACTATAATATACTACTTATGTATAATAAACTTGTAAATTATGAAATATAGTAGGTAGCAAAATATTGCTATTCTTAAGCATACATTATTAATACCTACTCTTACCATTTAATATTGGCGGTAGAAATCTAAAGCAGAGTACCTCAACTGAGTACAATAAATAAGTGTTACCCAGCGAAGTAATTATGCTTATTATTTCACTAGTATTCTTACCCAGGAATTACTAGTACATTAAATTAAATATTTATTTTTCCCTGCTGAGCGAATACTAGATAATTCAAATCAAATATACTTTATTGAGCACCAAATTATATCAAAAGTTAATAATAATAGTTAGTTAAAATTATGTTGGTTAAGGTTATTAAAAATACCCATGATAACAAAAAAATATTATGTTGTGTGTGTGACTCATGAGATTGTTTATAAATATGATGTTGATAAATGGTGCTTGTTACAAAATCGATCACGGTTGTCAAAACAAAGAAACTGTTTGCAGTTTAAATTCGCTGTCGAAGAACTTCATTAAGTAAGTAAAATATTCGTTTTAATTATCGCTCAGTCCGAGATTTATAGCTATATCTCGTGTCTATTACGAACGCGTTAAGTTATCCAACTAATAAAAGTTTCTCATTAGTTAAAGTTGATTATGAATTATAATATTCTCTTAACTCTTAACTGGCCATAAATGTTTCCTTCCATCTCGAGGTGAGACTTGCGGGTAGTTTAAATTTTAATTATTACACGTGTTTAAATGACCGATAATTTTCCAGCTTTCCCTATGTATGCGTTTAGCACACCATTCCGGGTCTTATCTTCTAATGGGGTCACCAGTACCTGGCGACACTTCGACCCTACAGAATCAACCTACCAACGCCTAAAAAATCTCTACTTTCATCACGAAGTTTCCCTTTGTCGTTTTCCCGTTGTCCTTCACTAAAAAGCCCGTGGTGTTAGGTAGAACAAACCGAAATTCATTGGTAAGATTTGAACCCACGGCCTTATGAACGTGAGGCGAGCACAACCAACTAGGCTACCACGCATCTTCCATTCTGGGTCGCATACACATGTGTTTGTTTTACAAAAATTAACGTTTTGCACGAACAGGTTTATAATGTTTTCGTTGCGACCGGTGGCGCCGGCGCAACCACACTTTTGCGGTTAATGCGTAAGCGCAGAACGCGCAAACGTTTCGTTTAGTACTTTGACACACTTTTTTACTTGCTCGACCGCTGCTAAAACTCAATTTAAACTGGATATTGAAGTAAAACTCGCGTATTGACCTTACGCGTAGCTGCTTGTATTGGCAATTAATAGTGATGTCCAGTGAAGCCTCAGAGTAATTAACTAAAGTAATAGAGAGAGCTCAAATATCGAACGAAACAAATCTCTAAACTCTTTAAACATTTAAAACGCGTAATAAGGGTACAGAGGATGCTTGTAAGTTCACTACTCATCGTTCTAAAAGGTTTCAATATCAATTTTTACAGTCCATAGACAATTTTAGTGATGTCATTATAATAAATACTGTAGGTTTATAATAGGTCCAAGTGATCAACTTTGAACGTTTTAAGAGCGTAGAGACGAAAAAGGGGAAACGTACGTATTGGCTTCCTCTATTACGTATTTCTTTGCTCTGAGAGAGAAGCTGTGCCACTTACAATTTTTTTTTTTTAAAGTTGCTCTACTGTCTATGGCCAATTATACAACGTCCAATTGGAGGGTACCTGCTAATATATTCTGTTAGAACTCGGTTGCTCTAAAAGGCGTCATAAATCTATCCGGCAAACACGCGTGCTTTACACAATGTAAACATTTATTCTACAGTTTAAAACTATATTGACGCCATGTAAAGGCTGTACAACTTCGGGTCGTGGCCTCCAAAAAAAGGTTTTTGATCCAAGCAACAAAGACGTGGAGATGGAATAGTTGAATTAAAAAAAAAAAGGGAGATGTTGCGTTCCGTTCCTACAAAGGTGGCCAGTTGGGTTTGGACTACTGTAGTGTACTGCTGTGACCTTTTCTAGTGTGTAAATGTTGAAGTGGTTGGGGAAGACGGGATCAGTTTAGAGTGGTTGGGCTAAACTTGTAGTGTAGCATAAAAAGGAGTGCGTAAGGAATGCGCCGGCGCAATCGCCAGGTGCAACGGCCGCGCCCCGCCCCCGACTGGCATTTTTGTGTACGCGCCTAATGTATGACGCTAAACTGTGTAGCGTCAATTAACACTAAATTAGAGTTTCCGCTCACACCTCATCAAGGATATGGCTGGAAACCCAAATCGTAAATCTTAAACGGCCAAGTACTTAACGTCAAGTTAATTTGACACTATGGTTTCCCGCCAAAAGAATCTATTATTGTTTTTTTATGGCCGTGATAATGTCACATTAACAGCCTGAACATATTTAAGTAACGGACATATAGAGTACATTCAATGATAGATTATTTTCGCGGGAACTAAAGTGTCAAGTTTGTCTCCTTTTTCTAAAAAATGTATATTGCGGGTTTTAATGTTAGGTACCTAATTGTTATACTTAGTACGAAGTGGTTGTGCATATTGGTATATTGCGCGCGACACTAAAAGTAAAGCGCTTCCAGTTCGTTAGAAAATAGTCTCTTTAATGCTGAATATCACTTTAGTGGGGATGAAAACCTAAGTGCAAATTTCCTATTGTGTCGTAGGTATTTTCTTGTGAGCTGCTTGCCATGCTAAAAACCGCCGGTCAAACAACGAGGAATTAGACCTATTTCAATAAGATATGACATATCCAAGCCAAAACCTCCCTAAAAATACAGTATCCCTAATAATAAAACATTATCTGTGGTACATTAATCATTCTATATATCGAAGATTGTTGAAATAAATTGTATATCTACTCCAGCTAGACCTCTCATCAATAGAGCTGGCAAAATTATTTACACCTCGCTCGCTATCTAACTCCGAATGCTATCTGTGGACCGTTAACAACACAATGGGTTGCCAGCGCAAAACAACAATATTATGTGGGTCGCGGAACGAACGCGACACCGGATAAAACGGACAATTAAAGTCGACATTAAACACCTACTTGTCAGCATGAAACGAGTGCGCGACGTAACTCGATAGTGTAATAATCTTAACGTCTTCATTGTAATACGGCTAATTAAAAATTCACGCGTAACGTACACCCTGGCGGGAGCGGATCTGGTCTCTGCAACTCGATAGCTTGGAATGTGTTGCCACAACATATTGGCGGGTTTTATCTAAGTAGGTTGTAAACGGAAACATGTTAGTCGACACATGTTTTGGTGTTCTCGTTTTGAATTCCAAAGGAGTTGAACATTCAATAAGTAATGCCACTAAAAATAAAAAGTTACGGCCACACCGCACGACTTTCTCACTTACTAATGAATAAACTTTTTTATAGGAAAAAACGAGATGTTACAAATAAAAAAAGGCATAGTAGGATATTTGAAGAAATTTCAATTTTTTAAACTAAATTTTATTTCGTATTTTTGTCATATATTGAAAGTTATTATCATAAGGACATTTAAAAACTCTATGACTACAATTAAATCACTTCGCTTCAATTATTTTTGAGTGAATTGCATGTTTATATTTATTTTGTATGGGTTTTATAGTTTAGCGATTTATCCCGGACCTATGTGTATTAGGTAGGTAGTAGGTCTATTCTTATTATTATAAACAGACATAAATTTCAAACAAATCGTAGTATTTACCTACTTTATGTAATTATAGTTTTTAAGAAAATTACCTATAACCTATGTCTACATTTTATTTTAAACGGAAGGTACATTTGGTTTCTAATCTAAATTTAATAAAAACCTGGAGATAAGTAATCACAAATACTTATAAAAAAATTCACACACAAACATTTTTATTAAACAGTGAAATAAATTTGATTTAAATAAAGAACGCGTTTACACAGTACTTTCTTCACTTCTTAAGTTCGTTCGAAAGTAAAAACAAGGTAGGTAACTCGCAGAGTCGAATCGGGTCTGGTGATAAAAAACGTGTATTTTGTTTTCAACCTGGTTGTTAGGTGTTCAGAGTTAATTATAGGCACTAAACGTTTACATAATGATGTCCTTTAGATAAAATTATATCCAAACACCGCATCACGTCATTTATTGTTACAGTTACTACGTATAGTAGGTGAATTTAACCAACTGTTTGCTAAAATACGTCACCTACTTATACGAGTAGAACAAATAAATCTTATCTTTTGTTTGATATCGTGTTCTGTTACCGTTAGTGAAGTAAGGTTGGTTTCAATACCTACTCTGCTAAACTTATTTCCAACGCAAATAAGGCTTTTTCCAAAAAGAAAAGGTTAATAGTTGAGCATTAAGATAATAACCAAACAAAAAAGGAGTCGTTTACTAACAACGTCGAGCTATTCACAGCTCAACGAGTCGCGTTTCATTCATTGTCACATTAGGCCTGTGTCTCTCCACAATGTAGGTATCAAAGCGCCGGCGGCCGTGCCAATCTCAACCTACACAAAAAGTTTGTCCTAGGATGCCACACACGCACCGTACCGAAATGTAATAAGCGCTCGAAATCAGTAGAATGGCAGCGCTTTCGCTCGCCTAACTACAGAGCTAAATTTCAGATCACATTTTGTAGGTTTTTAAAGAATTACCACAGAATAGATTATAGTACAAGTACCGTATAGAAGGCTCACCCCCTAACAAAAACTGTGATTTTGTATAAAACTAGCCTACATATTACGTCTGTATTTCTATAACTCTAGCTCTATCGGGCATGACCCATGTAACGCTAGGGTTGACCTGTGAAGTAAACAATACTAGTAATATAGTCGACGGCAAACTTCCTGACCTTGACTGCGCAGAAGCGAATTATAGGTCTCTTTGGTGGTATTTGGTGGTTTGGGGTACATGCGCGAAATTTCCCCCACTACGTCACTCAATGTTCAAGAGGTTTGCCGGCTAATATACCTATCTAGGTGTTAATCTTTTTCTTGAAAACTACTTTAGAAAATCCGCATGTATACATTAAATATATAGTAAGTTCATAATATCCTCAGTAATTGAAAAGAGCGATAAGTCAGATTTCTTTTTATTCGAATTTACACAATCAAGGCGATACTCGGCTGTGAAATTTCTGTTGTTTATCCATAGCGCGTGGTCGACCGGGAAAGGTGACAGGACTGGAACTGTTCGCGAGTGATGCTTCTGTTCGGAGTTACTATCGTGTACTCTGTGGTCACGAGTGCGTATGCGCATCGGCCCCACGGGCTCATACCCCCTAATGACCGTCCTTTATTCACTCTTTATCCCCATTCTTCGAGGCACGCTATTGCGTTACATGATAGTAAATCTCTTACACATAATTTATGCGTCGAATTAAACTTTACGAGACGCTCGGTCTACGATCGAAGCGATGTCACATATCAAATTCATATTGAAAACCAGTTCCCCACGAATGCACCTGTCAGATTAATTCTGGATACACGCTGTTGCCGACAAGGTTTATAAACATTTTTTATGGGATGAAAATAAAATGTCATAAAGCAGACTTCTTTATGAGGTGGTTTAAATTGAGTGACTACGGCTTCACAGAGGCTCTTTAGCGATTATTGACCTGCCGGGTACACCGAGTTCAAAGTCAACCAATATGGAAAGTGATTCAGCTCGAGTAGATGTCGTAAGTCCACTTGCAGCAGATTGCGTCTGTTGGAACTCTCTCAGCGGTATGGGCAATGACATAATATTTTCAAATATAATTAATATAAATTAAAGTTCTAAATTGGGTCTGCATTACCAAAAGTCGCCACATGCGGTATTCGTTTGCAATTGGAGCAGATGACGTTTTCTCATTCTATTTGACGTAATAAAGACTAGAGATGCGCGAATAGTGGTTATGGCGAATCTCTCTAAAACAACGAGTGATCTTTGAAGAAAATCTCTAATGAAATAATGATGAGATCATAGAAAATGACGTAGGAATCTTGTTTCCGCGGGCGTGCTTTCAGCAATTGTTTTGTCGTGCCTTGTCAGCGGCCAACAACATTGTGAAAGCGCCCCAACAAGTAACACTAGACATAACTCCACTATTTATTTACTTGTATTATCTGGCAAATGCACCATGAGTCACGATGCTGTATTTATACATATTCATAATCTAGACAAGAACACTGTAGAGATAGAAGCAGCGGGCGACTTGAAAGTGAATCTCTAATTAAAACATTTAAAAATATACCTACGTAAGTATCTGTACAACTTGTTTCGATTCTGATTAAAAGTCGCAAACGTTTAAAAGTCGGCATTTGCCTGCACAAATGAGTGCATCGTGCAATGTGCGTGTTTTTAATTGCTGTGTATGTTCGTTTTATTGCACGGCAAGGAGTTTATGTGCCGATAATGTCAACATTTTTTCTCGCGGCTGAATAGAGTTTAGCGCAAATGCCGTCGAGAGTTGTTAGTATACATAGTCTGAACTGTAAGCACGGGTCTGAACAGTCTCGAAATATTCGGGGCGACGCTACTAGTCACAACACGTCAGTAGCGCTGATTGTTGCTCTCGCCGGTATTTATTTAGATTTGGAGTAATCATGGTGAAATGTGCAGTGCCAAGCTGTAAACACGATTCACGGAAAAGAACGATCTAGAAAAAATCTATATAGAAGCGTCCATAGAACACCTGCTTACACTTGGCACAATGGGCAATGAGCGATGCGCGCGCTCTATAGCTAGTATACTAACTCTATGCCGTCGAGGCTCTCACATCTATTTTTATAGCTATAGGTCATTCAATCAAAATTTCTCATCATCATCAGCCTGCACTAGTCTACTTCTGAACATAGGCCTCCCGCGCGCCACTGAATCCGATCTTCGGTTCTATCCACACAGTTCAGACACACTGCCAGCCGCTTTACACAAACATTTCTCTCAAATTTGTACGGTTCATCATCAATTTTAGGTGCAATAACTTCATCTCCTAAACTGCCGCTACCAAGACTAGCAAGGGTCGACAAAGTACATTTCGTCAACATTTCTTCCTTGTTCAGTGAACGGCGAATGGATCTCTATTTTTAGAGCTGTGTCGATCTTATCCCTGGATAATGTTGTTTACATGTTCCCATCGGAAAACATCCGGTTTGGTGCCACGGTCTCGCCAAACGCAAAGGTACCGTTAAAATATGCGACCAATAAAATACTAGCCAACCGTGTATGGTAATTCCGTAATTGCGTGTTTATCCATGACCGAAGGTACATTTAACCGCAAAATATTCACCTGCCAAACAGAATCGCTTAACTAAATAATTATGCATCGATTACACATCTCCTTTTTGATGAAATAAGCAGGTGGCAAACTGATGCAACGTAAATTACTAGTCGCACAACGCCATGAGTACCTAATTCAATTATGCTCTGTAATTAGACACTTGTTGCTTGAATTCACAACGGTTTGAGCAATTAGGAGAAGAATATAAAGCGTTAAGATTATTCATGATTCGACAAGTCAATGCCGTTGGGAAAAATAAAGGTCCGCCGATTACAATGTTGAGCAACGCGACGTGATGCAAACTGTGCGAGTTGATAATCGCTGGGAGACCTGTGGTGTCGACGAGCCGACACACTAGTTTCGAAATTGAATTAACCCGCTGTAAAGCGCAGTTTCGCAATAAAATAGATGAAAATTATATACAATTAACAGTACGGCCGGTCCGGTGCGGACGAGGGCTCCGCGGCGCCGCAGCACCGCCTTAGAAGACGGCCTATTGCCATGAGAATGTTTAATTAAGCAGTAATTTACTGCTAACTGGAATATTGAATGGAGTTAGTTTAGCTTTATTCCCGTATTCGCCTTAGGCGTCTCGTTGCCTACCGTTGGGTTGGACTCGCACATAATACCTGTGAATGATTGATGGTTACTCCGGGTGTATAGAATTGACGCGGAAGGTTCTCTATTGCATTGTATAACCTGCAATAGCTCGCTTAGGACTGGCCTGCTTTCAACTCGTAGCAGCAGCATTTATTTAATAAGGTCCAACCTATATTTATTAAGGTTTTCTGGTCGAAATTTATGTATGGAAAACGACTTCTTCTTTCAAATTGCTTGACCAAATCACCTTATTAACTCCTGTAACCATCTCCATTTTCTCCTGTTGTAGACTCAGATGTTCAATGACCAAATCACCTTATTAACTCCTGTAACCATCTCCATTTCCTCCTGTTGTAGACTCAGCTGTTCAATTGCTCCAATGTCTCCACTCCTCATTTGCGCCTTATTACTTTTATTTTCTTGGTCCCACGGGCTCTACTCTCGATTTGAGTCAGTATTTAGGCTTTCTGTTCAATATACAAAGGCCGAAGGATATTCTGTTGTAATACACTTGCTGTTAGATGCTCGAGCACCTTCATCGCATCCGCCAGGTTTATTTTTAAATCGCTCAGGATCAATAGCAATAACCTGTAGATATCTTTGCGATCGCAATTTAAGTGCAAAATGACCGGACATTAGCATCTGACAATGTTATATTGCCCACACCTCGGCATTAATTTTCATTTGCCTTCGGAGATTGGGTACCTGTAAACGGAACTTTAACTGATACTTCAAGATGTTATCATATTGTAAATAAAGCTCATTAGATTCTTGTGATACAAGAATATTCTTAAAAGAATTAAAAGTAGCTTTTTAAAGATTATCAAGTTAAATGATACTCTTAGTATCCTTCATCTGCAATTGAACCAACTCTATTTTCCGTTCAATTTCATAACTCCCGAATTCGTTTACGGCTTTCACGCAAAACAGTCCTATTAACTCGAGAACGGTTTAACTCAAGTTTTGTGCCAGTGTTACTCCAAACAATTGCTCTGGGAAGCTAAGGACTATACCCAACCATTTATCGTGATGCATATTTCCGTTAAGTGTTTCAAATTGCATTATTATTACCGAACTGAGTTTAGTACTTTTAGTATTGGGAAATACGCGGGTTATTTTGTTGATTGTTCGCAACGCCGGCCGCGGGAACATTTTGCTGCTATTGTCTTCGTGTAATGTTGGATGCTCCGGGATCGCGTTTCGTCACTCCCTGTCACTGTATTGTTTCACCAACAGTATATCAAACACTTTTGTTTTCATTGTCTCGCTGAGTGTTGTGGAATGCTTTATTTGTTTGTCCGACGATTACCCCGGAATGGAAGGTGTCGTTTATCGATACTCTGAATTCATCAGATGTTGTGATTTGACAACAATCAATTGTTTTGCTTGCACTGACTTGACTGTGTATTCTTTTCGATGACTTTGTAGTTGTTGGATGATTCAAGCTGACTTCCAGTCGTCACAAATTCCCGCAACTCATATACTTCTAAGATTTATCAGATAATGTGTAACATATGACTTCTACTGCCTTTTAAACATTTGTTCGAATTTTACTGTAAATAGCAAGCTTTAAGGACGCTAATAAATTTGGGTTCCTTTGTCAAGGTACTGCTCCTTTTCCTAAGGGCAATTAAAATCTAGGGTCATACTGAGTATGGGTCTTTTCCAAATATTTGATCTAATGTTCAAAGCAACTGAGAATACGCATGTACCACGGCAGCGAACAATCGAATGCTGTAAGCGTGTACCAATGTAACCTCAGTCGTGTAGCATGCAAGGAATTAGCATACTCGCAGGACGCCATGCCCACGCGCAGCCGCCGCCGCCGCCGAGCCAATCCATCATATTTGCTGCTGTGTGCGTAAACCATTTTAGAAACCAATATAAACAAGCTGTGGGAAAAGCGATTTTAGTGCGATTTTCGATCTTGCGCCGCTTAATTTTGTGGCCGGGGAAAATTGACATGCGAATTGTTCAGTTTGTTCGAGTGCAGTTGAAATAAGAGGTAATATAGAACATGTATTATTGTCGGAGTCATCTCGAGATGAACTAAGATATAGGTGCACAGGTTCTTTCACATAGTTAAACTTTACAAGTAAGATAGAAGAAACAATGACAATTTATATTTGGCTCTATTGTATTTCAGGGACATAGCACCGTGAAGATAGGCATAAGCATGTAATTTGGTTTTGATATTGGTTTTCTTTCAGGGCTGCCGAACCCTTTAGTCGAAATCAAAATCGAAACCAAATTAAAAAGCAGATAATTTACAGATATGTATTTATTTATTTAACACTTTATTGCACACACACAGAAAAACATTTACAAAAGAATACAGGGGAAAATAAGTACAAAGGGCGAACTTATCTCTCGAAGAGATTTCTTCCAGCAGACCCGTGAGAGAGATAATTTAAATATATATGAAGGCAGACACGTGTGTACATACATTAAACTAACTATAAACTAGATACCTACATTCAAAAAATATAATAATAATAAATATATAGGCACTAAATACATAATAATATGAAATATATATGCTATGTATCATAAATACTAGTAAAAATAAAGAGAATATAAAATAAATATGAATACTGATATAATACAATAAATATAATACAATACCACATAAAATACATATAATACTTATATATGAATATCGATTTTATGTCAGCGACAGATAGTGCTCTTGATGTAATTACTATGGGGGTTACTCAATGGAGAATAATTATTAATTAGCGCCTGGAATAACCCGGTATTAGACTTTTGTCTCCAATCTAGATTTCTGCGACGAATTCACAGATTCGTAGATAAATTAAACTTTTGTACATCAAACAAACTTAACATCAGACCCATGTGTCTGTGCCTCGTTGCGATTGATTGATACAAAATGAGTTAGGTAGGTATTAGAGGTTATTTTTGATGGATTTCCTTAGTGGGTACATGTTTTGCACCTGAAATGGTAATTGTTGAGAATACCCCGGTTCAACAAGCATTCTTGTAGAGCTTAGCGTGCTTTCATAGTTAACGATGTAATAAAATGTTAAGGGCACAGGTGTGCGATCGATCGCAAATGACGAGTCACGGAAACTATGCCAGCCAAGCTTTAATCATTTCCGACTAAGATCTAATAATGATTTCCTATTTGATTATTGGTATGGCATGAGACCAATCCTACTAATATTATAAAGGCGAAAGTTTGTGAGGATGTTTGTTACTCTTTCACGCAAAAACTACCGAACAGATTTTGATGAAACTTGGTACAGTGATAGCTTATATCCTGGAATAACATATAGGCTACTTTTTAACGCGGAGAAAGTCGCGGGGCGTCCGCTAATACCCCCTAAGTACCAAAACACCTACATAGAGGGCGCTGTTTCACAATGTACACGGGAAAAACTTTTCTACGCGGTCGAAGCCGCGGGAAAAATCTAGTAATATATATTTTTTGTAATCTGCGCATCGGTACGCGCATCGTGGGACGCCTACCCGCCGCCAGGTGGACTGACCTAAAAGAAGTAGGGGACTGGATGCGTATGGCCTGGGTGTGGAGGCGGTTATTGGGGAAGGCCTATGTCCAGTAGTGGACGTAGAAGGGTTAATGCTGATTTTCTGGTCCTGTGGTTACCAGCAACCTGTAACTAACCTAAACCAATATTGGCGACATATAATAGGTATACAGTCTGTAGCGTAATTGGGTTTGTTGCGTACATTGTACAGCCGACCGCACGTCAGTGCATATTTTGACCTTGAGCTGGCCTAGCCTTTAAGGGCGACACAGACAGAGCGGTGCGGAAGTGGGGCGGTGGCGTGTTTTTTTGTAATGTTCCAAATAGTATGAAGCCCTTTTTTGATGTGAAGGGCTGCATACTGCATATGCATTACAAAAAAACGCCACCGCCACGCTTCCGCACCGCTCTGTCTGTGTCGCGCTTTAGGAAGTCTCAGTACTATGAGAGACCAGTTTATACTGGTTCTGTTTCCACTGACGTGCGGTCGACCGTACACGGCGGAATTGCAGAGCAGTCTGCGCGGCATCCGCATTTATAATCACGCGTCCTTTACTTTTATATTACGACAAATCCACTTTAGCATGATAAATTTGACAATACTTTGAAAAGGTGCAGTCTTCGTAAACACATCGGAGAATTACCTAGTGATTCAGCTTTAGATTACATTGTGCAAACTGTATATCAGATAAAATGACAATGTTTACATCGATACAGTATCAGTGTAAAAACTAATTTTTGATAGCAATATGGTCGCTCATAATGCAGAATGGAAAATTTCTTTTATCAATTGAATACAGTCATTGCAATGCAATTAAATATGACAGGGATTATCCATTATCCGTCTGTGGCAAGAAAGCAGTGAATTATGCTATTTAGAAATAATTTAATTTGAAACAAAGAAAATAATAGATAGTCTGATGATAAAAAGGGGGAGCCCCCCCTTTCCATCGTCAGTACTACAGATAAAGATGACGCGAAGTTTCATTCACCCTTGCACAGATCTACCACAAATTTACATTTCTCATTTAGCAGACTGCTAAGAAGTTATATACCTACATAGCCTTACATATATAGTCCATCAATAAACAGCCTAGTAACATGTCCCCACTGTTGGGGCTCAGGCCTACCCTCTCAACGAGGGCGTTAAGGCTATAGTCCACCACGCTAGCCCGTACATAGCCAGCTTCTGTGTTTTCGGACTCATAAAATTTGGTTACCCACCTTATACTTAGTATGAATCTTAACAGAAACTATAAAAATGAAGAATTTTAGCTGTGAGATAAGCGAATAATTTTGGGTTCATTAGTTGAGGAAAATAAAATGAAGAAACATTAGCAAAGAAGGGCGTTTCTTCGTGAAAATTGCTGAAGCTAGTTATAGTGCAAATTGCTTTTTTGACGTAGGTATCTAGTTTTTAGGCATTTAATTTACTACTTAGGCAAGTTGATTTTTAGATGTCACAATTTAGGTAATCTACTTATTTTTCATTTTTTTCTAAGTACTTAGAGAAATTTTAGACTCTTTACAACTTATAGGCAATTTCAGTTTGAGGCATTTTATTACTTCTAGAAATTAGACATTGATTGTACGCAAATTAGTTTTTAGACGACATTAACAGTATTTATGACCTATACCACACAAAAGTCCGTAATACGGCCTTCTACTCCATTGATTAAGTATCTAAATAAATAGGTTAATTATTACCCGCAGAAATTATAAATGAACGAGTATTCCGTCACCGATTTATTTAATTTGTCATTCATTGATTGTTTGCACAGAGCAGCGTACCGCGGCCTTGACGCCTACGCGCAAGTTATTTTGTAGTACCTACCAAGTGTGCTGATGAATGACTTTACCATAAGAAATTGTAAGAACAATAACAGAATAAACTAATTAGGTACTTGTATTTAACTAATCCATAACATAATTTTCATTACTCATACTCTGAAAGTAGGTCTGAAGTTGCCTGAGGAGCGGGTTGAAAGTCATACATCTCAGCCCTAGGGAGAATCGCTTTCAACTGACAGCTGTACAATTATTTAAAAAAAACTAGTACTATTTTGACATTTCTATTGGACCATGTTCCAACTGTCTATACGGCTGTACTCCATTCCAGCGCGATGTAAAATTGAAATAACATAAAGTTATGTAATAATTAAAGAATATATATTTTTTAATGACTTTATTATAATTATTACTGTCAACTATTTCTTTAAAATAACTTAGATTTGGGCAAAATAATTACCATTTTTTCAATGATGTAAATGAAAAATAATGGCAGAATAGTTTTTTTAAATTTATTAGGGCATTGGAGAATTCCATCAGCCCAAATGGCAGAATAGCTGGCCGGCCACAGAAAAAAAAAACAAAATAGACGGGATAGCGGCAATTCGATCTTCATTTGTTTTTTCGAGTTGTAGAGTTTTGTTTATACTTCCGTATAGCAGAGAATTGTATTAACACTCATTTTATGTTTTTGTTTTTACTTTCAGTGTATTCTTAATGAAAAGCACAGTGTTTCCCTCGGGTTCAAGACTTATTTAGAGGTCCCTCGAACCATTGGCGCCCTCGCTACGCGTGGGGCTCCAAACCCCGTCTCGGGACTTAAATAAGTTACTTTCACCCCTGGGGTAACAATGTACTATTAGATAACCCACGAGTGTATTCGTCTATCGCCTCCAAAAGACTACCAACTCTCTTCATATTATGGGTTCGCGAGTGTACAACAAACTACCAGGTAATATAAAATATGAAAAAACTGAGCGGGGCTTTAAATATCGAAACAACACTGAGGATATTACTAATCCAAAAGGCATACTATTCTATCAGGGAGTTTCTGGACGAGTGAATGCTTTAAATATCCCTTCACCCCAAGTATGTACTTACTGAATACGAAAACCTTATTCATTGAAATACAATAAATAACGGTTTTAAAGGTCCTGTAAAACGCGAAATTTACGAACGCCAAATAAATTTTTAGGACACTTTATAGTCTCCTTAACTGCAGCCAATAAAAATCGATTTGATACTCTTTGGGGCCCTCATTCCTTTTAATTACTAGTTTTTTTCCTTTCTTATTCAGGTAAAGAGATTTTATTACTGTAATTCTTTGGAATTTTATTGCTTAAAAATCCATTAAGGGCAAAATCTGATAAGCTCTTGTCAAAGCCTCGGTAAGAGGGTAGTTATGGATGTATTTATTTTGATTCTACAGTATTTTTGAGATGTCGCTATTAGTTCCTAGTGCTTATGTAGGTAATAAAATTTGATGACCATTAAATAACGATAATCAAAGGCATTAAAATTATGAGAAAACGACTTATATCGCTTTCATCGTCGCCAATCAAGACGAAAGTAACTACTACGCCTCTGATTGGTAATCACGCCGCGCGCCGTCTGCGAACCACGCCATTGATAGCTAAGGCTTGATCAATTTTATTGTGAATAGAGGAAATCATCCTTTAAATTAACATTAAAGGCTATAATGCCCCATACACCGGGAACTTTTGTGCCGGCTCAAAACCGAAGTAAACAGTTGGAAACTACAATCGACGCTTGTAGAATTTGTGTGAACAACACAAGTGACGACGCAAGGTGTGTACGAGCCCTAAAAGTGTACGTAATTACAAATTTGGTAACAAATAGTACACAATTTCGTAACACGTAGGTGCAAGGCCTAGATAACAGTGTTTAATTAGCGCGGCGTGACATTGAGGTGCGCGCGCGCACCCGACGCGTCGGCAACTAATCCACGCGGGGGCGGGCTTATGTCACTCCGGCCGATAAACCTACAAATAACGGTTATTTTATTCACGATTCGGTTAAGTGTTCTATTTTAGGTCAACTGTTTGATTTTACGATGTTTACTGGAACTGAATTTGAGTGGAAAAAGGCCTATCAATAGGAGTAGTAGTGGCACAATAAAATAAATCTACACCAGGGTGAAGACAACAAAGTTTTAATTAAGGGATTGGAAGCAAATCTTTCAGATTCTTGCGTTTCTATTCCTGAACGCAGTTTCTGCGGGACCATACACCAATTGCCTCATTTTGAAACGTTCGAAGCTGCTTGTCTTCGCATGTTTTTCCTTTTTTTTCTATTTAGATGTTTGTCAGTTGAAAGCTTCGGCTTAATTTGGGACTAAACAGCCGTGCGTGATTTTGTCCAAAACATTTTATTTTCTTGGGCAACTTTTTTTCAATATCCATGACTGTTGTGATAAGATGAACTCACACCGACCGCTTTCGCCTCTCCTTGCCGTATTTATCTGCTATTTCGTCTACCCCTTAATACCCTCGTACCCACATCCTCCTTTTCGACTTCTAGTCTTGCTCTGATCGCAATGATGGGAGGTTTTAAATAAAACTGTGGATTGGGGGGAACATGGAGATGCGTGTGAGTCAGAGAGCGTAAGGTAAAGAGGGTGAAGTATGTTCATAAATTTACACCGGGTTTTGTGAGTATTTGACATGAGGTGCCTCTTTAAGCATACTACAAGAAACACTGTTCTTTTTCGGTTAAAATCATCTCACAGCTCTTAGACAGAAGGGCACCATCAGAGCACCTAACAAGTTTAAAGGGAGTCAATCTATGTCTCAAAATTATATCGTTTGCACCGATTATATTGAAAATTATTAAGTGGTAAGTGGATGGATTTTAATTAAACCATTCAAATTGATAAGTCGTTTAAATACTTGCATTATGCATTCAAAATTGTGTAAACGAGCTGGATCGACGTCAATTAAACTGTTAAACAAGAGTTCAACTGTAGTAGTCAGTGAGTCGTGAACTATAAAAACTAAGATAAATCACGATTTTGTACGTTTTCGACTGTCGTTTGAGTTAGAATGTCAGTTCTTTTTGAAGGTTATGATTTTTAGTAATTTGTATAATGTCTGAAAGCCCTAAAAACTTTATGTTACAACTATTCTCAAAATATCATGTCATGTATGGATGGCACTTAATCTCATATTGTGCAGTATTTTTGAAGAAATAAATTAGGTATATTGGTACGGTCGCCCGCACGTCAGTGGAAACAAAACCAGTATTGACTTGTCTCTTGTAGTATTAAAACTCCCTATAGCTAGGCCAGCTCAAGGTCAAAGTGTTTTCACTGACATGCTGTCGACTGTACCAGGAAAGTCTGATCAAACTGACACACTTTACGTTTCCTTTCTTTGTGCCCCTCTCACTATTGTCAAAATAAATGTCGAGAAATACATAAAATTTGTTGTAAACAATTACACCAATCCAGAACAATTTGGTAAATTCTACCATAAAACCGTTGTTGACCAATTAATTATTATAATACCGCTCGATACCTTTTTAAGAGGTTGTATATTTTATAACTCAGTCTGAGGATCGAAGATGAGGTGTGTACACTTACCACCTCCATGTAAGGCGCCAAACATGCCGAGGACAAACAAAGGGACGTAAAAAAATATTATTTGTCATGTTACGCGAGCTGTCAGCGTGACGTTTAATTTCCCGCCAACGCGTGGCGCCCACGCGGCACGTTCTAAACTGTATTTTTCATTGGTATGTGGTGTAATGACTCCCTTACAAGGTTGCGTTGTTTCTTAGTTTTGTACTTGATATCATCGTATTCATCAGCCCGCTGGCGTGCACTGCTGGACATGGTGTTGCAAACGTAAACGTCGTGAATCTGAACGCATCTAACATTGCTGTCAAATCGGGGCTGTCAACGTCAAGAACTCACTGAGTTTGAGCATGGTCTATGCACTGCCTACTTTTTGGCGGGATCTCGTCAGTGGTTGTCTCTTTTATTTACTTCTCATATAAAATATATTATGGTTTTTAGTGTAGTCTGTGATAGTCCCTTATTATATATGCAACAAGTGTTCGTATAAGTATATTGTCCCTTGTTAATCTTCATTATATCAAAGCTGAGGACATGAACCAACCAACGGTGGTGTAGATCGCCAAGGCACTTGTTTATGCTGTAACCACCAGCTCTATTACCTTTGTCTCTAACAAAAAGCATTTTAAAAACGTTGCCATAGATACTTTAATCTCTAGACAATTTACCAAATGGCAAAGAAACCTTGTCGGAAATCTCCCAAGTGTGCTAATTTAAAATGGAGTCGTTTTTAGTGCCGGAGTTTGCATATGAATGGAAAGTTTTTAGAACCAGTGCCTTTGACAATAATATGGAAAAGTTTAAGAATTCCCATTACATAATTAGCCACAAACATTGGATAATTGCTTCCTCCATGTGGCCTTCATCATCATCATTAAAACTGAAAAGCTGACATTGTGGCATTAGGTAATAGTACATTGTTACCCCAGGGATGAAAGTAACTTATTTAAGTCCCGAGACGGGGTTTGGCGCCCGCCGCGTAGCGAGGGCGCCAATAGTTCGAGGGACCTCTAAATAAGTCTTGAACCCGAGGGAAACACTGTGCTTTTCATTAAGAATACACTGAAAGTAAAAACAAAAACATAAAATGAGTGTTAATACAAATCTCTGCTATACGGAAGTATAAACAAAACTCTACAACTCGAAAAAACAAAAGAAGATCGGATTGCCGCTTTCCCGTCTATTTTGTTTTTTTTTCTGTGGCCGGCCAGCTATTCTGCCATTATTTTTCATTTCCATCATTGAAAAAATGATAAATATTTTGCCCAAATCTAAGTCATTTTAAAGAAATAGTTGATAGTAATAATTATAATAAAGTCATTTAAAAAAATATATTCTTTAATTATTACATAACTTTATGTTATTTCAATTTTACATCGCGCTGTAATTGAGTGGCTGTATAGACAGTTGGAACATGGTCCAATAGAAATGTCAAAATAGTACTAGTTTTTTTTATATAATTTGACAGCTGTCAGTTGAAAGCGATTCTCCCTAGGGGTGAGATGTAGGTATTACTTTCAACCCGCTACTCAGGCAACTTCAGACCTTCTTTCAGAGTATGAGACACTTTGAACCTGAGCGAAAATAAGGGGAACTTTGTCTATGAGTTTGTTTCGGTTCGAATTTTTTTAAATACACGATAAATCCGCTAAACTGTAAAAAAAATTGAAGATCTATTTATCCCTTCGCCTGTGACGAGGATTTGCCGTACAATAAAAAAAAATACGCCGCCATTGGTGCACGATTTGTGTTTCCGTCACAGGTTATATCGGCATGCACAATATCATCATCATATCAGCCTGTAGACGTCCACTGCTGGACAAAGGCCTCCCCCAAGGATCTCCACGACGACCGGTCCTGCGCTAACCTCATCCAGCTGCACAATAATGTGCTTTGTCAAAGGTGATAAAAGATGTGCCAAACTTTCGACCATGTTTCGTAGAGTAACCTACAATCATTACCTTGCCTTTGCTCTCAAACGGTGTAGGAAAACATCGTGAGGAAACTGCATACGCCGAAGAAGAAATTCTTAGGCGCATGTGAAGTCCACCAACCCGCACTGGGCTAGCGGTGGTGGACTATATAACCCGAACGCCTTCGTGAGAGAGTTGGCCTGAGCCCCAGCAGTGGCGGTATATTACTAGGCTGTTGTTTTGATTTGATCCTTAGGATATCAACACATTGTTGCCCACAGCCACAGCTATCCAATTACCTTCCAGCATCCAGCCGCTTCCGGCCACCTTTTTCAGGTCGTCAGTGCATTCGGCCATCGGTTCTGCGACAGTCATGAATCAAAAAATTTTGCCAAAAGCATTCTATGGGTGTCAAAATCGTGTCAAAATAATCACAAAATTATGACTCACTCACACATTCTCATTTTCAAATTCAATAGTGAAAAGATACTTCCACCTCCTCACGCTACTCCGCTTCCTTTGTCCGCACCCCCCCCTGTAAATGGCAACATAGGTTCCGATACTATATATGCAAGATGCGATCTCCACAGGGAGCGCGCGCGCGACCAGAGATTTGAAACTTATTGGCGACAGTAGTGGTCTGCCCACTGCCGCTTCAGCTGATTAATCCTTTCGGCAGTCGATGACCTTGTTCTATATCGTATTGATTAATGATGTGGTCGCCTATTTGCTAGTGCTGGCAATGACGGCAGTAGGTCACCCACCACGCCGTCTTTGGTGGGTTTTGTGGCCGTTGTGTAACGACGTACTGCTTGGAAGCAACGGATGGACTTTGCGAAAGGTTCTCAACTGTCGTCAGCTTTCCTTATTAGGCGATGGAGTTGGTAATTTATTTTCTCTAATACACGTTATGTAGGTGGTAAAGTATCACCTCGGGCGAAATCTTTGTTATTTTTAGAATGAGAGTAAATAAAGGTGAAGTTGGTACTAACATACATACGTACATCTTCACGCTATGTCCCTGGCGGGGTAGGCTCCCGCTTCGTGGAGTCAGTGCAGGCACCGTCACCCCCGTCTAAGAATATGACGGGGTAGCCAGAAAGGGCGGAGCGCGTCCAAAGCATCGCGATCCAGTCACACCTCTTTCGCTTCGTTCAGTCCCATCGGGACGCGAGTGCTCTTTACGTGTCTGTCTGTGAGCACTGAACACCCACTCTATCTAATCCTCGTATATCAGTCTAGGTCGTCCCCGGCTTTTATTACCAATCACATTCGATATATTTGCGTCATCATTCGTTCAGTGTAGATGAAGTTGTTATATATCAAAAAGTAAAGAATAAATAATGTTTGGACAAATTCTCACACGGCTGTTTAGTCCCAAACTAAGCCGAAGCTTAGGGATATATGGGTACTCAACAACTGATAAATATACATATAAACTTATAATAAATACCTACATACAAACACCCAGAATCCGAAAACCAACAGTCACTACTAAACCTAACGAAACCTACAGGCCACTCTAAAAAGCCTTTTTTAAAGAGAAAAGCGCCAGTTTTCTTCGTACCTAATTAGCTTGTGCCAATGCAGCAATCACAGACGCACGCGGCCTGCGGTGGCGGTGGCGCTGGCGGCCTGTTGTCTTCCCTATGCAATGTATATGAGCTTCAGACGCGCGGCCTGCGTTTTCATATTGACGCTGCGGCCTGCGGTAGCCCGCCACCGCAGGCCGCGTGTCTGTGATACACCTTAAGCATAAAGTTAAGTTTAAAGATTCGGGCTCGTAAACACTACGAACATACCCGGCGCCGGCGCATGGAAGCATATCCCGTCGTAAACTTCGTAATACGCAAGCCGACGGTACATAGGTACCTACATAATTTTACAGGATAATTTTAATTCGTTCGCGACTTAAGGAGACGCATTTCTTACTTAAAGGACATCATCATTTCGGTTAAAATCTGAAAAGATATAAATAAACTTAAAAATAATAACTTCCCAAGCATAAAAAGTCAAACGTACTTAGATTTCCAAAAACATATATGAAATTTTTTTTTTAAGTTCCAACTTTCAGCTTATTATAATCGTTCCCCAGAAAACAGACAGAAGACTGACAGACAAAATGTCTTCGCTCAAGGGTATCCCTATTTCTATGGCTGACGGATCCCTAAAAAGCGTAGCACCTTATGACAGGCTAACATGCCGCGACTAACCCAAAAAGGCGGGCCAGGAAATTACCACATCGTAAATAATTCATACGCATTATTACTCAATCATGTTGCAACGGTGAACTTTTCAGTGGCTCTGTGGGACGCGTTTTTGCCGATCCCGTTCTTACGGAGACGTTTTTCTGCGCACATTGTCCTGTCATTCGCACAGAAATGCAAGAAGCGAACGCACCGCGAAAGATGAGTCAGCCGCTAAAGAAAATGCAGACTTATTTTTCCATCTTCATATAGTTCCCGTAGAGTTTAATGGCGGCTGTGTGAAGTTGGCTTATTTCTGCGCAATGAATAATTAAAGGTGTCAAAGCTGGGGTTCACTAGAGACGCTCATTCAGTTTCAATAAATAGTTCATTGATTCGATCAATCGAATCAAACTTTCAAGTTTTTGGGCATCTCTATGTGTATCACACTATCTCGCTTACGCACGCATTGACTATAAACACTGTCAGAGATGTGCAGACAATTTGTGACTATATTCATTCAACCGTCTAGAAATTCTACGCGAACTATACATTAAATTTTATTAATTTAAACGCTAGAACCAAACTGTACCAAAAACATGTTGTTCATTTTGCGATGTATAGTCACTAAGCATGGAGCTAGGATCTCTTTGGTAGGCGCCCGCGCCCTCGAACCTTCCTGTCACTAAGCCATGGAGTTGGATCTCTTTAGTGGGCGCCCGCACGTATCACTAAGCCATCTAATCATTCTGATACCATCCCCAGACACCTTTACATTTCGTTTAGAAACATTTTTAATTTAATCCTAGACTTAAGAGTCGATGGTATGTCAGCTCAAATTCAAATTTCCCCCCCGCATGCCTCTCCCACCGCCGCCGTCAGCGCACCTATCTCACTCGCACTATTTATGTAGGGTAAGCTACACAATATTGACCGTCCAAGATGGTTCTTAATAAAAAAAACACTATGTATTAATAATTTATTTACAGTCAATGTCAACATACTTTATAGCATAGGAGTACCACATCACCAAGTAACATTAATATCAGGCGTCTTTGTCATTCAAAGAATCGTCTATTTTATAATAACAAATTGTTACATAATGTGATTTTTAAACTTTGTGTGCTTCATATTCAAGATAGATATATATATCTCCTGGTAGTTTGTACGATAGTGAAACCCTCATCATCCATCCGGACATCACCAGCAGGCGGCTGTGGTTTTACAGCTGGTTTACTTAAACAAAATATTCTCAAATCTATATTGACTGGATACGGTTAGTATATTTATTTCTTTAAACTTTTCTCTTAATGACTACAACGCAGATTATAGATCGAGCTAATACCTAGCTCTCTTTCGCAAAATAAAAATGGTCACTATATCTGCTGCTCGACCCCACAGTAAGATGCCTTATGCCAGGTTACTGTGGCAGTAGCTGAAATATACTAATTTTGCGATAGCAATATCAGTAATTGTCAAATTTTTCTAACGGCATAGGCGGCCGAACTTAGTATGCCAGCTAGTGAAGCTATGTGGGGCCCCCATTGAAAAGATGAATCTATAGTTATACCAAGGAACACAATACTTTTAATAAATTCTAGTCTATATGTACCTAAAGTCATATTATTTTCTACATGTCTTACATTTGGTAAGCAAAATTTAATACATTTAGGCCGGTTTTCCTGTCACGCGTGTTTGCGCCGGCGTCCTGGTCCGACCTTTTCCCGCTGGAAAAATATTTAATTTTGATGAAACTGATTTTATTGAGAGAGAACAATCATATATGGACGAGTGTTGTTGCCTTGCCTTACGACACAGTCAAAGTCAAAAATATTTTATTGCATGTAAGTACACTGGGTACATTTATACAACGTCAATTTTTTTTATCTACCACCGCCTAGAAGTCTACCTATCAGCCGTGTTATGTTATTAGTACTCATAAATTGGATAATCCCGAAATCGAAATGTTGCTTCAGAACTTACTTTTCCATGTTGTTATATATGTTAACATCTGTTTTATTCGGAGCATTCTCCTTGTCAGAGCCATGGTTATTTTCGGATGCCCCTGATCGTCGTAATCTAATTTGAGAAAGATAAGTACATTTATGATTACGTATAATAATTTAACCCGATGTGAATTTTCTTTACCAAATAAATTATACTCACTTTAGTGCTTTACTCAAGTTTTTGCCTTTTTTTTACGCCAACCAAGTCTTTTCTTTTTTTTGTTACCTTGGTTTCCCATTTTAAAAAATTCGTTATTATACTAAACGGTCGGGAAATTATTAAGAAAGATATTGGAAAATAAATATTATCTTCAGAAAATTTCTTTTGTAGTCTTCTGTCTACACGTCGTCGTCTATTTTTGTTCTGTCAAGTCAAACAACCAAGTATCGAAACCAGAGAAATTTGAATAGCATAGAAGGAGTCCTAAAAAAGGAACAGAATATATCATTTTGTACTCTTTTCACATACAGCGTTGTAAAGGTGTTAGAAAGTGATGCGTATACCTTAGTACTTTCGTAATTTAGAAGGTGGTCACTAGATAGTCACTGACATTTTTAATGCTAGAGATGTTATGGTGTCGACACTAGTGTCGATAAATAAAAAGTACTTGCGAAATCTATATCTATTCTATATAATTATATAATATTCTTTATATTTTAAAAAACAAAGTCGTGTTAGTTACAACATTTATAACACAAGAACGGATTAACGGATTTTAATGCAACTTAGTACAGTGACAGCTCCTGGAAGAACTTAAAGGCCACTTTTTACGGCGGTAAACTGTTCCCATTCTAATTTATTATTTTGTATATACTACATTTCTGTATGTAGGTCTGTTAAATCTATTCCTTCCTTGTACGTAGACAAACTGCCACTGTCTTTTTGGCTTTTAACAGAACAGCTAGTATTATTTTGTTCTAGACTGGCCTGTTGGCGTAGTGGTAGTAATACTGCCTACTGCGCCAAAGGTCGTGGGTTCGATTCCCACCCGGGACCAACATTTGTGTGATGAGCATTACTGTTGGTTTTCGGATTCTGGGTGTTTGTATGTATTTATTTAAAAGTATTTAAGTATGTTTATCAGTTGTCGAGTACCCATGTACAAGCATCGGCTTAGTTGGGACTAAACAGCCGTGTGTAAATTTTTCCACACATTATTATTATTTTAAAATAAAGATACAGATTGCAAATAATGGTATTTATTTTAAATAATTGTTTTTTACAATACTGTATTATATTTCATTAAATAGGTACATAAAGCCTGACATTACGTACGAGTTGCTGCGAAATCATTAGTTGTTAAAATATAAACCGAACATAAAATCTCTTTAAGATACATATTTATTATATTATTATAACATATTTATATATTATATTTCCTACAGGAAATATATTGGCGTTTTCAAAAATATGTTACCACTACCGAAATCGCAGTGTCCCACACATTAAAAATTCTGTTAAAAAATTATATGCAAACTATAAGGGTTCCTTGTTTTTACTTCGGAAACCAAAAAACGACAAATGAAAGTATAGGTCTGTTGTGAATCGTTGTAATCTATACTAATATTATCTATACTAATAATAAACAGGTATAGTTTGGATGGATGGATGTGTGTTAGGACTAATCTTTGTAACTACAGAACCGATGTCAATAATTCTTTCGCTGTTGGATAGTTAATACTCTCAGAATGAACATGAACATCATATAATACATACATATGTATGTATTATACGATACGAGATCTTCATTTCGGATGACAGCTGTCGAAATTAAAATGGCTGTAACTCGGAAACTATTTATCCTAGACTATTAGTTTCTAAAGAGAAATTACAGATCTCGTCGAGATCTTCATTTCGGATGACAGCTGTCAAACTTAAAAGCGCTGTATCTCAGAAACTAGTGATCCTAGACTACTAGTTTGCTAAGAAGAATGATAGATCTTGTCAAGATCTTCATTTCGGATGACAGTTTAAAGTTTGACAGTTGTCATCCGAAATGAAGATCTCAACGAGATCTACCATTCTTCTTTACAAACTAGTAGTCTAGGATCACTAGTTTCCGAGTAACAGCGGTTTTAAGTTTGACAGCTGTCATCCGAAATGAAGATCTCGACGAGATCTGTCATTCCACTTTAGAAACTAGTAGTCTAGGATCACTAGTTTTCGAGATATAGCCATTTTAAGTTTGACAGCTGTCATCCGAAATGAAGATCTTGACGAGATCTATCATTCTTCTTTACAAATTAGTAGTCTAGGATGACTAGTTTCCGAGTAACAGCGGTTTTAAGTTTGACAGCTGTCATCCGAAATGAAGATCTTGACGAGATCTATCATTCTTCTTTACAGACTAGTAGTCTAGGATCACTAGTTTCCGAGTAACAGCGGTTTTAAGTTTGACAGCTGTCATCCGAAATGAAGATCTCGACGAGATCTATCATTCCTCTTTAGGAACTAGTAGTCTAGGATCACTAGTTTCCGAGTAACAGCGGTTTTAAGTTTGACAGCTGTCATCCGAAATGAAGATCTCGACGAGATCTATCATTCCTCTTTAGAAACTAGTAGTCTAGGATCACTAGTTTCCGAGTTACAGCCATTTTAAGTTTGACAGCTGTCATCCGAAATGAAGATCTCGACGAGATCTGTCATTCCACTTTAGAAACTAGTAGTCTAGGATCACTAGTTTCTGAGTTATAGCCATTTTAAGTTTGACAGTAATAATACAATATTTTACCTGCTGACTACTGGTAATGTGGAAAGAGGTAGTGGGTTTTGGCGTTTCGCAAACTTCCATTGGTACTGGTACCTGAAATTATATTTTTTTGTAAGTATAAAAATAAATAAAGTGTTTCCAACGTAGGTAATTTGAACCCGCAGCCCAAGGCTTAAATAAGACATAGCTACTAGGTAGTCAAATTATAAAAAAAATTAAATATTATTTATTAAAAAGTACATTTTTGAAATTTTTATAAATTATACCTGACGATGGTGTTGTACGTTTTCAATAGATATTAAAGGTTGTGACAAATCAGTAATAGGGAAAGATGTACAGGGTCCTGTTTCTGTCACTTCCGTTGGTATACAATCCTGAAATTAGTTTTTGTTTTATAATAATAAATAAATTTTCTGACAACTACATCCCTACTAACATAGTATTAAAGTGACAGGTAACATATCATTATCATCAGGTTATTTTAGTCTCCACTGCTGGAGAACGACCCTCTCTTAGGTACCCCCAGAGGCATTCTCTATAATGCAAAAAAAACCTTAATGATAATTTAATTTGAATAACCATGTCCTGTGATTCATCCATAATAAATAATGTAGGAACAGCATTTTCATGAAGTCGTCTCCATTTCATAGTTTTACAAGAAGTAAATGAATCTAAAGTAAAATGTTTGGAGCAAATATGACTATGCTTTTGTGGAGTCCAGTTTTGTCTACCAATTCGATTAATCCAAAATTTTTTTTCATATCTTCTTTAGGAAATCTGTAAAATAAAAGTATCGACAACATTATTTACGTCACTACGCATGATCAACGTAACCTCAAACCAGTTATCAAATAATCGTTTAAACTTCCTCTGAAACAGTTTTAAGGTCATGTTTTCACTATAAAGTGATTCACCAACATTAGTAAAGCATTTGTATTCGCATAATCGGCTCACGTTCGACAAATAATTTTGCAAAACTTACTTATGGAAGGTCAATAGTTCTTGTTCATTTTCTTTTCTTGATGAGTGGGACTTGCAGCCTGGTATAACACAAGCCATTGTTGCACAGACTTCATTAAACCACTACTTGTAGATATACAAATAATTCAGTTAATCTACACACAGAAATATCAATAAAATACATAAAATATCACCGTGATTTTACGAAATCAAAACAAACGCAGAGACAATTAATACGCGACTAAGGCAAATAGCCAATAAAGTAGCTACAAGATTTACAGATTAAAGTGTTACCGAATTTTATCGGATAGGAAAGTCGACCAAAATAACCAAGTGACAGTTCATTTAATGACATGCAAAAAAAATAAAACTAAGAGTGCATTATTTATCTCATTCCCACATTCTTAAAATACAATTAGATGGAACGAAACCTATGCATGTTACTGAATTCAACTTTTAGGGTTCCTTCTATGCTATTCAAATTTCTCTGATCGAAACAAATTACAAACAAACATCCAGTCATTTTTCAGTCAAGGAGACTGTACTCCAAAAAACACTAGGATAGCAACAAAGATGCTACCCTATTTCAAAATATAATTTGAATAAATGACGTGTGACGGGAGTGACAGCTGGATGGCGGCGAGCGACACGTGTTCCCCGTGCCACTGGCAGAGCGGGACTGACGCGGGGTAGGGAGATGCCATGCGGCTCAAGTTGGGCTGGCTCAAAAACGCTTAGATTTAGGTTTTTCCTTTTTTTGCCGAAAGTTATGTGTATTTTGTAAATTCAAATGTTATGTGATCTGCATATTAGTAAGTACAGTTAGTACTCAAAATATGGTGATTGTACGTAGCTTTATTACATAAAAGTAGCGAAAATAAATTCTAAAAATGGTTAACTTTGGAATTTTTTTTAATTGAGAAAATTTTAACGAACTGTGTTTTCGAAATCGTGAATAACTAGTAAAAGTCTTCTACTTTACTGCATATTTATTACAAAATGAATGATACAGTATTGTTGAAATAGCGACGGATCATCCGACCCGCTGTGAGATATCATAGCCCCTTAATAAACAATAAAACAATTAATAGTAGTTTATCGCCACAGTGACCTGACGAAAAATGGCAACCGACTATACTGGTCACGCGGGCGCGGGCGTTACAGGTGCGCCTGCGTTCACTTTCAACCAACCTGCTATAGTAAAACTTGCCGCCATTTTTGGCTTATTAACTTATTTATGACAGGGCTGTTTGGCGGGATTTTGTCGGAGACGGTTGTCTTTTTATTTAGTTTTTCTAAAAAAAAATTGTAGGTTTTGGTGTATATGTTTTAGTGATAGTTTTATATGCAACAAGTGCCTATTAAAGTGTATATTGTGCGGGATAGTTAAATAAAAGCGTGTAAACGACTCTACCAGATCGTTCCAAAATGTGCCTTGTTAAATCTTCATTAAACCTACTATCAGTTTAATGCGGACGTGAACTGCAGTGTGGTTCACCGAATGGCACTAGTTGTGCTTTCGTGAAGGCCGTGCTGCGGTTTTATTTGAAAATCGCCGACTATTATGGCCGTGCCCTCTTTTTGTAGAGGCCGTGCTTTAACCGCCGGTTTTTGAAGAAAAACAAACAAAATAAGACTTGGCTGTATGGTCTATGACTTTTGCCTGTCCATCATTGGACGAATTCAACAATTTTTTTATTATTTAAGACAGCCTTTGCTCGCGGTTTCACCCGCTTTAAATTTGGATTGGCGAATTTTTATTATCTTTCTGAATCCTATCTGTTATTCTATGACAAGATTTTCAATTTAGTATTTTGAGTCGAGTGTGTCATAAATTCAAATCTAAATGAAGGCATAATTTTTTTACTGTAGCTGCCATCAACTCAACTAGCTTCGAAATAATGATTTTAATATCATCTTGCTAAGACAGCTTTATTATTTCAATTTAATTTATTTTATCGACCTCCATATAAACTTGTTGTCATGTTTTCTACGCGGCTGCGTAAGGAGTCTATAAATATATCGATAAAAATTAAAATGCGATTGTATAAATTTATGGTTAATTACTTCAGAATATTTAAAACGTTTCATTATATGGGACCGTTAGTTGCGGAGTACCAGTGTTTTTTAATTAATTTTTTGGTAGGCAACATTACATTTTAGAGGTCGTGAATCGTGATGGCCTTGTTAGGTGTTGAGTGTTATCAGCCATAAGTTGGACTATCATAGCAACACAACTTCAGTGGTCTGAGGTTGGACCTTTTATAATCTGTTCATCATCGTTGAAAGCTAAATACAATGAAAATGTTTTGAAGTTTTTTTTTAATTCTCTACTGTCACATAAATCACTGAAGAACTGAGTGAAGAACAAATGCAATGAGTCATTTTGTTTATTCTTAGCTTTTCCTATTTAGACTTTGTGGTGGGATTTTTCTGCTTCGAATTTTTTTTGTGTCGTCTACGAGTTCGTATGTAAAACAATTGCTAAGAAAAAGTAAAGTCTCTTGTAATTTCTGGTTATGTTATCTTACCGGTCCTAGCCGCCCTATATCCTCAACATTCACTACAAAAAAATGGACCACCGTATCTTGTAGGTATATCCACGGACCAATGCCCCCAAAACGTAGGACTTTTAAGCCCTGATCACCACGCAGTGAGGGTTGGTGGACTTTCTTCTTCGACGTTTACCTTCGCAGAAAAGCCTGTCAAATCAAATCACACAGCCTATTAACATGTCCCCACTGGCGGAGACTCTAGCCAGATGGCTACGCTAGCCCAGTGCGGGTTGGTGGACTTCACATGCGCCTAAGAATTTCTTCTTCGGCGTATGCAGGTTTCCTCGCGGTGTGTTCCTTTACCGTTTGAGTCCAAACTGTTTGAGAAAATCCTGTAGTATACGAGTAATATAGTCTTAGAATAAGTTGGATTTTTCCAACTAATATACAATTTATATTCGTGTTTAACTAAACTAGTTAATAAATTAAAAGTAGGGGGTCCACTTGTGTTTAAAGTTATGCTTCCACTTATATTTAAACGATGAAAGACTAACGATAAATTTAAACATAATGAAGACATCGTCCTAGGACATAATCGTCTGTAAAGACTCATTTATAGTTTAAAATATCAATTTCTAAATATTTTTAATTAATTAGGTGAATATGAGAGCGCCAGTGGCCTCGGGGATAAGACGCGGCCTATCATATCGAAAGGTCCGGAGTTCGATCCCCGGTTGGGTCATGTACCAATGGGTTTTTCTCGAAACTTAAGTACATTTACTGACTGCTCTCAAACGGTGAAGGAAAACATCGTGAGGAAACCTGCATACGCCGAAGAAGAAATTCTTAGGCGCATGTGAAGTCTACCAACCCGCACTGGGCTAGCGTGGTGGACTATAGCCCGCACGCCCTCGTTGAGAGGGTAGGCCTGAGCCCCAGCAGTGGGGAGATTAATAGGCTGTTGATGAGGTGAATATTCGCATTATTAATACTCGCCTACCTACGTAAAATATAATAACAGAAATGACAATATTTGTTTGCGAGTTTTTGGGTACCAGCGAAGCTTTTTCGTCAGTCTGTGTTAACCCCCTGAAAACTCAAACTACTCAACCGTTTGAATTAAAGTTGGAAAATAATGCAATTAATTAACTTAATACGTAAAACTGTCCGACAAGATGGAGAATTATAGGTGATTTTTTATTGACGAAATTTTTCAAAATGTGAAAAATTTACAAAACGTCTGTGGGTGTACCTAGTTATAACTTAAAGACTAATGTTATTACCTCTTTCCTTATAACTGTAATAATAATAAGTTATTACAACAACTTGGTACACTGATTTTGTTCCTACAGAAGCAATTCACATAATAAATCAATAATCTTTCTCTTCCTAATTGCCTTTGTTGGCAGTAAAATTTAGATTTAAGTACACAGTTATGTTATGTAGACATATCCGTAAATAAACCTAGCGGATATATTAGAATTACATAATTAAGTTTCTAATCATTTATGTTTCTCGTTAAACGTAACATATATAGCTCTTCCAAGAATAGAAAACTGATTAATTGGCTGCTTCAGCACACGTAATAGTACTTTATGATACAAGTGAGCTAAGTTGATCATTACATTCGATGTGATACGAGACGAAGTCGAGTGCGTAATGAAGCCGGAGACGTGTAATGACCAATGCTCACGCGTGTCATACGTTTTTCAACACACTTCGCGAGGAAAAACGTAAATCAAGACGCTTATAGTTTCCACCCTGTATAAATGCAGTAGTGCTATAACCCGGCCTATTTAAACACGCTACCCTCCACCGGTTTATGTCCATGGGTGCATTAATACTGCATTTGAACTATCTAGTTAATACGTATCGGAGTTGTCGCGATATCAAATTATCAGCATATTATATCGATTTAACATCACTGTTTATTGAGCACAGTTAAAGCCAAGCTATAGAGTTAAAATCAAACACGACGAAGGCCGCCATGTGTAGATTTCCAGTACCTATACACTTAAACGCCACACAGACAGGGCAGCGGCGGTGCGATAGCGTTGCGGCAATTTTTTGTAATGATCGAAATAGTATGAAGCCCTTCACATCAAAGCGGCGCGGCAAACGCGCGCTGCGGCGGCGGTGCGAAGGCGAAAGCGACAAAGCCGCGCGCACAGATTGGTACGCCCCGCGCGGCGCGGCGCCGGGGAGGTGCGGAGTGGCGGCGGCGCGTTGTATTCCGTTGTAGTTTAAGAGAATCGCCACACAGAGCGGCGCGGTACGGAGCGTTCTTCATACACACCGCCGCCGCGCCGCCACCGCAAGCGGTATTCCTGTCTGAAGGGCTCCGCTTTATATTCGCTTCCCGCAGATTCGCCGCCGCAACGCTATCGCACCGCCGCGCCGCCGCCCTGTATGTGTTGCGCTTAAAGGTAAAACATAGCATGATCGCTTTACTGGTAAACAATTTTTAAGTCAAACAGGTATTGAATACCGTTGAGTACATTTAAGGGTATTTCTATTAATGTGAATACCGTTTCGTTTATTACCCGCTAATAACTAGACGTAAAATTGTAAATGTAATTACACACTTCGAATGATAAGTACATACTTACCACATTATTGAGTCGAGAAGTTGCTACTACTGGTTTTAGGGTTCCGTAAGCTTTTGTACCCATCTGTTCGGCGGATAACTCGAAAACTACTGAACCATTGTTTTTTGGTACATACAAGTATGCAAAATCCCGGCATTGATAGGAAAATATGGAAATGTATCATCATCATCATCATCAACAGCCTATTAATCTCCCCACTGCTGGGGCTCAAGCCTACCCTCTCAACGAGGGTGTTCGGGCTATAGTCCACCACGCTAGCCCAGTGCGGGTTGGTAGACTTCACATGCGCCTAAGAATTTCTTCTTCGGCGTATGCAGGTTTCCTCACGATGTTTTCCTTCACCGTTTGAGAGCAGTCAGTAAATGTACTTAAGTTTCGAGAAAAACCCATTGGTACATGACCCAACCGGGGATCGAACTCCGGACCTTTCGATATGATAGACCGCGTCTTATCCCCAGGGCCACTGACGCTTTCAAAATTGTAAACTTTGGAAATGTATACTCCAATCAAACTTTATACTTAGTTACTTCTTTATTTTATCTTTTTGGGAGGCCAGGGATACCTGGCGATACTTATCGGATCTTTTGTGCCAAACCCCTGTCCAACAACGGTGCCCCAATCCGTTTTCTGTAATATTATAAAAGCGAAAGTTTGTAAGGATGTTTGTGAGGATGTTTGGACGTTTACGCTGTAACGGTTGAACGGATTTTGACGAAACTTGGTACAGTGATATCTTAACAGGAATAACATATAGACAACTTTTTACCGCGGTAATCGGTTCCCGTGGGAAAAACTTATTCCACGCGGGCAAAGCCGCAGGCAACAGCTGGTTAATAATAAACCGTACTTAAGTTTATCGTATACTAGGGGCCCGTCCCGGCATCGCACGGGTGGACATTTTTTTGCAATAAATATAGCCTATGTCACTCAGGGTGAATGTAGCTTTCCAATAGTGAAAGAATTTTTGAAATCGGCACAGTAGTTTTTGAGTTTATTCATTACAAACATACAAAAATACAAATCTTTCCTCTTTATAATATTGGTATGATATGATTTAACTTTACCTATCGATTTTTTATTCTATTTAAAAATACGTCAAATGTTAGATGAAAATATCCAAATTTACTATTTTTGTTCCGTTTTACTCCAAGCTGGAAATCAAAGGGCTGGCTAAATTGCTAATGGATCGAATCTCCTAAATCAATCAAAGATAAACGTATCAAAGCGATTTCTCCACGCTTCAGTTTTTCTTTCTCCAGTTTATTTCCATCTGACCCATCCATCTGTCAGCTCGCACCAGCCTAGCGCGGGCTACTCCCATATGTATAGAACGATTAGAAAGAAATATAGTTCTTAATGGACCGTTCTTAGTTGACGTCAGAGCTATCTAGACGTATGAGGAACTTTTGTGCAAAATTTTAAGTCTCCGTCAGTCAGTTTCTTCTTTTATATTGATTGATGATTGGATAAAAGTATAAACATTTAAACTAGCAACGAGTAGCTTAGCTGTGAGAAGCGCCTTATAGAATTCGGTACCTATACAGCAAGGTAATTAAAGTAAGGCCTTAAAGCGTAACACAGACAGCGCGGCGGCGTTGCGAAAGCGTTGCGGCGGCGAATCTGCGGAAAGCGAATAAAAAGCGGAGCCCTTCAGACAGGAATACCGCTAGCGGCGGCGGCGCGGCGGCGGTTTGTATGAAGACCGCTCCGCACCGCGCCGCGCCCGCGCCACTCTGTGTAGGGGTTCTCATACACTACAGAGGAATACAACGCGCCGCCCGCCGCCGCTCCGCAACGCCTGTCTGCGCTAATCTGTCAAATTAAAACGTCAAATCTGTGCGCGCGGTTTTGTCGCTTTCGCCGTCGCACCGCCGCACCAGCACCCCCCGGGTGTTGCAGGTGTCTATAGGCGGCGGTGACCCTTAACATCAGGAGGCCCGCCTGCTTGTTGCCCCGTAGCAATAAAAAAAAACGCGTGGTGGACTATGGCTTACACACCCTCGTCGTCTAGGGGTGCCTTCAGCTGACAGTGGGACGCACATTACAAATTGGGTTTCATTTTAATGTTTAGACACTTCTATTAAATTCTAATTACCCGACTATAGCGAATTTTGAATTTGAATTTTTCCAATTTTGAATAAACGAATTTTGAATTTGAATTAGACGTTTGTAAGCGGGAACACCCCGGCCGGCCTGCACCTGCGCGCGCGCACGCGGGCGTCGCGACGCGCCGGTCGTCGACCCGCGACCCGCTTACCGAAATAAAACGTGCACACGTGCCCGCCGCCGCGGTTGTCAAACTGCAATATCTGCATATGTCTGGCGAATATGACTTCTTGCCTAATTTTGGCATGTCCACTCAATTTGTTACCTACTAGCTGTTGGCCGCGACTTCGTACGCGTGGACTTTAGATAAGTACATCATCATCAACAGCCTATTAATAAGTCCCCACTGCTGGGGCTCAGGCCTACCCTCTCAACGAGGGTGTTAGGGTGTTAGTCCACCACGCTAGCCTAGTGCGGGTTGGTGGAAACAAAAAGAAACTAGTGAGATCTCTTGTCGTTTCCACCCGTTTATATATGGCTGCCTAGATTCCGTTTCATTTATTTTATTGTCAGCAAATGTATGTACCTACACGTTAGGGTGAGCTCTATAATAGGACTTTAGACAAAATCAATACTACCGTCTGGAAGTTCGCAGACGTCTGGCGTTTAGTTTCTCGTCTGGATCGTACCTTTATTTGTGTGGTCGACCTATATATACTATTGGCGGTATTGCAGAATGTAACTAAATACATGTTAGTATACTGACCCGCTACCGAGCGAGGTATTAAATACTAAACAACAGAAAGTGTACGAGTTATGCAGACGAGCTAGGAAAGCTTGAATGAAAAAAATTTGCTACTGCGCGCGCGCCACCATGGAGATTCGAACCTTCCTGTAGGAAAGGGGCGAATTAGGAAAGTAGACGAATTAGATAAGTGACGAATTAGGAAGTAGACGAATTAGATAAGCAGACGAGCTAGGAAAGAGACGAATTAGGAAGTAGACGAATTAGATAAGCAGACGAGCTAGGAAAGAGACGAATTAGGAAGTAGACGAATTAGATAAGCAGACGAGCTAGGAAAGAGACGAATTAGGAAGTAGACGAATTAGATAAGCAGACGAGCTAGGAAAGAGACGAATTAGGAAGTAGACGAATTAGATAAGCAGACGAGCTAGGAAAGAGACGAATTAGGAAGTAGACGAATTAGATAAGCAGACGAGCTAGGAAAGAGACGAATTAGGAAGTAGACGAATTAGGTATGCGTTGTGGACGAAGGAAAATGGACGAGTTAGAAAAGTGGACCAATACGTCCGGAAGGATGACTTACTAATTTTGAAGAAAAAAAAAATCTTATTAGTTTTATCATTGAATCATAAAATTGCATATAATTGTGTTTTTTTTACTTACTTAATTTGCAACTTCATACTGTGAGCTTTCTATTGTCGCATCTTATCCTGTTGATGCCACTCGTATTTCTATCATAAAATTATTCATCCCACTTCTGTTTATATGGCCTATAAAAAATCAGGCGAGGGAAGACTTCAATTTATTTTGATCAAGTGAATCTAATTTGAAATTGGAGACAGGCAGCTTTACTTTCAATGGAGAAGCGAGTCCAGGAGCCAATTTACTTTTTATGACGATTCCTAGTAGCCACGGCTTTACATGCGAGCTTCGCGGAATAGCAGTTCATTGCTTTGCCATATGTTGCCCGTAACACCCGTTAACATGCCGGGTATATCTGCAATTCTGCACTCCATCCTGAGAGAGTACAATCTCTCATTACTTACTCGTACAGTCGTATCTATTTAGGTAATAAGTCATCATAATCAGACGTAGAAAAAAAAGGTAGATGTCCGTATACTCGTCAGTGTCACTATAATCGTCACATGATTTATAAAATATTTTTAACCTGTTGTCGACTTAGTGTTGCCACTTGCCATATTAATTGTTCTAAGTATTATAAAAATTGTGTTGCCATATTCATTAGAATGTGGCTGTCAGATTTTGGTTTTTGAAAAACGAACTCTATCTAGACTTCACATAAGTCTAGTATTTGAACTTGTTTTTTGGGTCGCAAAACCCGTTTTAACACTCTGAGAAATAAAGAGCTGTTGATTTGATGTTGGCACAAAAGGTTGAATATGCTTTTTATATTATGTGATGGGACACTGACGAGTGTACTAGCGTCTACCTTAGCACGAAGATATATCTAGTAGTTCCTTATCGACACAAATTTATCGATACCTTTCTGTTTTCTCGACAATACAGGCATAACATAATTAAAATTATTTCCTGCTGTGGCCTAGCTTATACCCTCATCGTTCGGTTGCCGCTGACTAGAATCCCGTCTGTTAGAAGCAGGGTGCATTTGGAGCTTAAACATACGTACCAAATTAATTATTTACTATAGGCTCGACAAATACATCTATGTTATGTAGATCATTAAGTAGGTATATACTAAGCAAAAACTGTGTAAATAACAAGCATTGGAAACGACACATATCTCGACTTTCATCTTTAATTGTCTTCAGAAGAAGCCCAACAAGATTCTAAGGCAACGATTCAAATTAACATTCCCCTAACAGTTACAAGCAATACAATAACAATTAATTCAAGCAGAACACTACCGTTCTAACTGCACCTAATTGGTGACCACGGCCATTGTTGGCCGGCGACGTAAAACAGCGGTTACGAGTCAAATTAACCGCCGGGAATGCTGGACTGAGACTTGGTGTAAAGGAGGAAAGATCAGCGGAGAAATTGAGTCAGATTAACCGACAGGAATACTGCGCTTGAGACTAGGTGTGATGGGGAAAAGACCATCGGAGAAGTTGAGTCAAATTAACCGGCAGGAATACTGCGCTTGAGACTAGGTGTGATGGGGAAAAGACCAGCAAAGAAATTGAGTCAAATTTACTGCCAGGGATACTGCGCTTGAGACTAGGTGTGATGGGGAAAAGACCATCGGAGAAGTTGAGTCAAATTAACCGGCAGGAATACTGCGCTTGAGACTAGGTGTGATGGGGAAAAGACCAGCGGAGAAGTTGAGTCAATTTAACCGCCAGGAAGACTAGGTGTAATGAGTAAAATACCAGTGGCGTAGTTAAATTAACCGCCGGGATTGCTGGACTGCGACTTGGTGTCAGGAAGGAAAGATCACCCGTGAAGTTGAGTCAAATTTACCGCCAGGGACACTGCGCTTGAGACTAGGTGTAATGGGGATAAGACCAACTGCCGGGAATACTTGACGGCGACTTGGGGTAAAGGAGGAAAAATAGAAGTTAAGTCAAATTAGCTGCCAGGACAATTTTATTTTGGAACGAACCAACTAAAAGAGTTGTTACACGTTTCCCGTATAAAATACTATCACAATAGACACCCGCAAAATATATTTTTTCGGAAAATAAAATACAAGAGACGAACATGTCGGCTCGCGCCAAAAGAGACCTAAAGGTGAAACAGCAAGAGATTCTCTCACTGTAAGCTCAACCGCTCAAGGGTGCAACGTTAATGAACTTGTTAATAACGTGTTAAATTAACTATAACGCTCGCTAATTTGCCAAACGGTTTGCTCGCGTGTGCAGGTTACTTATGTCCGGTCGATCAGCTCTATTTGTTGTAACGGTTGATGTTAGCGCTTCATGTGATGTGGTACTGAGGTTGCCATTGTGGTATTAATTGGAAGTTTGCTGGCCTTGCTTACCATAGGTCGATGTCGGGTTGAAGTTGTCTAGGAAAAGTAATATGTACCCCGAATTACATTTCTATTTAATTTCTGGTGAGCATTAAAATTTAAAATCATAACTCTAAAAAAATTCTATTCTTTAATTTTTTTACTAAAACTAAAATAATAATATTATTTAAGTTAGGTACTTAAACAATACTTTTAAAAATAAGCTTCATCATCATTATTATATAATTATTTACGGGTCTTACACACGAAATAGTTTTATTTTTTGTTTTTTGTTTTTTTTTACTTTCCAATAATACAAGATCAGCAGAGGGTAGTTTCAGAAACTACTCACAGCGATTAACAATGACAGCTCGCCTCTCCAGTCAGCTCGTGACCACGGCCAGTGTAACCTGGTCGAAACGTCGGGCAAGGTAAATAAAACTATTTCGTGTGTAAGACCCGTAAATAATTATATAATTATGAACACAAAGCGCGAAAGTCTTCATCATCATTATATCAGCCTGTAGACGTCCACTGCTGGACAAAGTCCTCCCCCCAAAATAAGCATAAATCTATCTGAAAAAAAACCCAATAATTACAAAGTGATATAATATTACAACATAATACATTATAGAAGTCTAGTGACAAACTAATAACTAAACGGAAACGCATCTTAACATCCCAGTTAGGGCACAAATCTCGTCTGGTCCCATCCAGGAGTAAACGGTAATTAATAGAAGGTCACGTGGTCCGTTAGGCGCAGGCGCATCTCGACTTATATAGCGAGGCGAGCGGCCGCGTCCGGCCCGGCTTTATATAGCAAACGCCCTTTTTAGATGCGCGTACGACATTACACAGACTGGGCTGGTATGGAGTCGCTAATTTTGATTTAGCTCGTGTTTTTGGAAAGCTGTTTTGACGTGACATTTGGCTGCGTGCTAAGAAACTTAAAAAACCGGCCAAAACCGGCCAAGTTCGTCGGATCAAAATTAAGGGCCTCCAAACCGGGAATTCCCGCTTCTGAGTGTCACAAAAAACTGTTTATTCGGTTATTTTGTTCTTTTCTAAAACTAATTAAAAAGTAAGTACATCACTTGAAATCTGCGTTGGGTTCCAAGTTCTAATCCTTTCGTCCACTTTCTAGTGTAATGTTTCCTCACGATGTTTCCTTCATCAAAGAGTCATAGTCTTGTATTATAATAAACCGTAGGTCTTAAGTTCTGTAAAACACATTGGCACGCGCTAAGGTTTGAACCTACGACGTCACGAACACGAAAAGAGTGCACAACCAACTAGGCTACCCTACCACGGCTAAAAAGCACGATGATAAGATCATCGTACAGACAGACAGGCACTTTTAAACCGAGTACTTAATGTTGATTAATCATTTTGCACAATGATCTGCTCAAGAGCGGAAAGTTGACCAATATTAGTTGAACAATAAAACATTAAATGCCTAGCTCTTCTATTGTTTGTAAGTTAAATATTTGTTCTGATCGAAATCGTTTTTTCATCTGAAGTTTAACATTGCAATTAAGTTTTTGAAAACGCTCGCATAGATAACCTGTGCCAATGTTATCGATACTTTGTATCGAGGTCGCGATGGGCGAGCCGATACCCTATCGAACAGGATAGGTGTCGATACTCGACAATCGATAGACGGCGCCGTTATGTTGATAATTAGTAGCCCTATTCCGTGTTTTGATTGTCGATAAAAATTAATCGAAGGAAAGTGTGTAGTAAACTTGATAGCTTCAAGTGTTAATGGTTTAAAGAAAGTATGTATTTACTACTCATAAATGTGATAAACATAGGTATTTTATTACACGTGCGAAAAATGACTGTTTCAAAACAGCGAGAGACTTTCAATTATTTGGATTATTTCTTATTATTTATACTATTCATTTTCATTCTTCTTATTGACTACTAGCTGTTGCCCGCTACTTCGTACGCGTGGATTTTGGAAGTAGGTACCTATCTGTGCTATGTATAAACATCGCCTAGTTATAATTTTCCGTTGGTAAAATCACCAGATTTTAAGTTATACCTTCAGGAACGCAACTTTGAAAACCGTATCCAATTTGGTTAAGTAGTTTTTGCGTGATGCCGGAATAAACATAATATAGATAGACAGAAACTCTAAAAATTATTATTTTTTGGCTTCTATTGCTCTTAAAAAACCTCTTATATCAATTTTTCTTAAATATCTCCTATTTCTATGAATATCGTCTAGTTACGTTATATGATTTATCTGAAAATAACGATTATTTATTTAAATGTAAATTTTCGTGGTCTTACTTTAATTTAAGATGCTATGTTACTTAGAAGGAATTGATTCTGATGATTGACCCTTTCCAGTGATGTCATAAAAATACAGGATGCTTTTTTAAAAAAAAATTCGGTTCGATTTCCGGCTGAGGCAAGGTGACGTTTTATAAATCTTTGAATGCAGTTTTATTTAATTTGGAAATAAAAGAATCCTTTGAGTAAAATGTGCTATCTTCAGTATTTAGAATACTTTCCCTCCAACTACGGTCCATAATTTCCAACCTTACTTACTTATAATGAATACTCAAATACCTACATACAATCACCCAGAATCCGAAAACCAACAGATATGCTCGTCGCACAAATGTTGGCCCCGGGTGGGAATCTAGGAATCGAACCCACGACCTTTAGCTCAGTAGGCAGGGTCACCACCCATAGTCACCACTCACCACCAACAAAGCCAACGGCTAGTGTAGAAAACAAATCAGTAGGTATTCGATACCGAGAGCCCCTGGAACCGGTCACTATAGGGATTTTGTTACACCTGTATGTCAGTCAGTCAGGGTTTATAATAAAACTGGCAGACCCCCGCGACCTCATTCGCGTTTTAAAAGAAGGCTATATACATGACACACTATTAAGCTGTACATGCAATGCTTCCAACCAATCAAACAACCCGCGAACAAACGCGCGTACAAACGCGCGAACAAACGCGAAAAACAAACCCGCAACCAACCAACCGAAAAAAAAAAATTAAACAAACAAACAAACAAACAAACAAACAAAAAATAAACTGAGATTCAGCACCCCCGACAACCTAGAAAATGGTAAAAGCATCGCATCGGTGCGTTGCCCGTGATAGCCACCAGATCAAATGGTATCGAATCTTCTTGTGTTAGTACTCCTTGCTAAGTAATAAATAAAGTCTTCTACTTTTTACATGAAATCTTTTTTCTTCATATGGAAAGCCAGTTGCCGATTTGCGTGCATTTTGGTTGCCATGGAGATATTTCTTGTTATTTTGCCTAGTAAATAATTAATTTATTTGGTTATTAAGAATTGCGTGTGATTTCAAATTTTGCGCATATTAGTTCTCGATTCAATATTTGTATATTTTTTTACTGAACAATTTGGTATACAGAACATTCAAAGTTACGATTTCAAATGTCAACTTACTAAAGCCTAACGTCCTGATGAATTTCTGAAATATTCGCCGACTTACTACACTTTATTACATTTTGTGGCTGCTCCTTTTTACAAAACCCAATACCAAATATCCTATGTTCATTCTCTAAGAGTATTTATTACCTATCCTACAGCGAAAGAATTATTGAGATCGGTTCTGTAATTACAAAGATTAGCTCCGTCACACATCCAAACATCCATCCAAACAAATTTTACCCCTTTTATTATTAGTATAGAATACCTATGGTAGATTGCAGAGCAGACATTTTCAAATTAACCAGGCTACTCTGACCTGTAAGTTCATACAAATGTTAGGAAATGAGAGGTTTTTATTGATGGTTGATATTTCTCTACCATTTTTTGAGATTTTTGTGATTTTTTATGTTATCCCGGGATATACACTGTCAGTATACAAAGTTTCGTCAAAATCCATCCAGAGGTTTAGGCGTGATGCGCGTTCAGACAGACAGACAGACAGAAAGACAGACAGACAGACAAAAATTTTAAAAACTGTTCTAACATGTTCAGTTACTCATTTTAAGTCGCCCTGGTTGGTTTTTTTCCGAATATATTCAATGTACAGACTTTTTGGACTTTACGATTTTATTATATGTATATAGATTGTACAAGAACTAGAATACAAGAAAACTTCACCCAAAGCTTTTTGTCTAATTTGGCACTTTGGCAGCGTTGACGCCAATGTGCTTTTCAATAAGAATACACTGAAAGTAAAAACAAATACATAAAATGAGTGTTAATACAAATCTCTGCTATACGGAAGTATAAACAAAACTCTACAACTCGAAAAAACAAATGAAGATCGGATTGCCGCTTTCCTCCCGTCTACTTTGTTTTTTTTTCTGTGGCCGGCCAGCTATTCTGCTATTATTTTTCATTTCCATCATTGAAAAAATGGTAAATATTTTGTCCAAATCTATGTTATTTAAAGAAATAGTTGACAGTAATAATTATAATAGTCATTTTAAAAAATGTATTATTTAATTATTACATAACTTTATGTTATTTCAATTTTACATCGCGCTGTAATTGAGTGGCTGTATAGACAGTTGGAACATGGTCCAATAGAAATGTCAAAATAATACTAGTTTTTTTAATATATAATTTGACAGCTGTCAGTTGAAAGCGATTCTCCCTAGGGCTGAGATGTATTACTTTCAACCCGCTCCTCAGGCAACTTCAGACCTACTTTCAGAGTATCAGTAATGAAAAAGTAAGATAAATATAATCTACGATATAATAAAAAGAAAAAATAAAGGTATACGTAAACAAATTCGTTCAGAACAGTTTTGCATTATAAAATCTATTAGGTACATGTAGATAGGTAGAAAGGATAGGTTATTATAAGGTTTCTGTGAAAAGTAGCCTTTTACCTATGTCTTATTTTTACCTATGTCTCATAGAGCGGTATACTTTTCACATTTTTAATATTTTTCATATAGGTATACCTATTTTCTAACATACACAATTCAAATAATCCTAATTTAATTTAATCCCAAATTAATTATTTAATTATGCAGTTAAATTTCTATCATCGGTCGATAGCGATTGCTATCTCGATCGGCAATAGGTGAGGGTTCTTCACGCGATGGGCGCGGACCCTGCAGGTAGCGGGTCCCGGCAACTATTTGCGGAATCCTAACATCATATGAAGATTATCTGAACTTGTTGCGTCTAGATATCCTTGTGCTGTCAAAGTAGGAATTTAGAAATCTAGCTGAGTATTTATTGGACCAAAGACTAAGACGATAGCCGGAAGCGGCAGAATATCGGTAGTTGTACCTACATTGGGATTATGTCCAACAGTGGACGGAGATAGTCAGATGGTGATAGACAGAAGGTAACTTAATCCTTTTAGGGTTGCGAACCGAGATATTACCATGAACCCTGATTTATACCTATTTAGTCATTATTTAGTTAATTATTTCGTGATTAATGAGAAGTTATTAACTAATGTCTTTTGTTTTCAGGTAAGTCCTTCTTCGTCATTAAAGTTAGTTACAGAATCAAAGGCCTCCGTTAAGGTGAGTTTTTGCAGTCAACCGGTTGGTATCGGTTACAGATAAACTGACGCTCACCACACATCAATGCATGTGCACAAATGCTACGTTAGGATTCGCTGTCAGATTGGTCGGCGCGATCTTGAATTAGCCAATCACCGCGCGCCGTTACGCCGCCCGCAACCTGCACCTTTCTCCAGGTGCACACGAATCATAACTACATTTTCCACATTCTTGTCAACCTTCAAAATTGGTTGAACCCATAAACATAGATAGACGTCCAGTGTGTGAGAGTGAGAAAAACATATTAAGACAGCGTCACAAGTAGGGAAAAAATATATATTTTTACTTTAAAAAAGATTGTCTGGAAGAAATCGCTTTTGGCGGTAAGACCGCCTAGATTAAGTGCGGAATCGACACCAATTCCGCACCTTATCTACAGATCCGCGTCCGCAGCGCATCGAAAGCGCAATTTCCCTCACCTGCGCACACGCCGGTCAAAGAGCAGGTGCAATGGAAAGCGCATTTCACTGCGCGGCTTCGTGACCAAAACAATCGCGCAAGGTTGCAGTGCCACTTTGTTTACATTATGCGCTGTTATAAGCTATTCGCTCGGCGTCGAACACATCCTATGTTCCTTGAGAACAATGAAGTCTGCCGAGGGAAAGCCTGTGCTATAATATAGAGGTATCGGATTTCCTACAATAACTTTTTTTCAATAAAAAAATTTTGAAAAACAAACAATACAAAACAGTATTTTTTTTTAATTAGCTCGAGTATAACTTTCTTATTTTAGAATTTTTAAAAAAGTCGCAGTACAAGGTCTTTTCTGTATTTTTACTTCCCATTTCGTACAGATAGTGTTTAAATGAAAAAAAAAACAGTTTTTTCGTCATGCAGTAAACAATAATTTCGTTTATTGCGAATAAATCTTAAATACTCCTTCCTAAATTAACAATATTACTTACAACTTAAATAATAATAATAAAATAATATAAAAATAAAGTCCCCCAAAAAAACTTAAATTAAACGTATTTAAATCACATTCTAACATACTTGTAATCTTTAAAATTAGAACGATAAAAATTAGAGATATAAACCACTTATTAAATTTTAAAGAATCAAATGAAATTGTATGTACATAAAACTGTAAAACCGTCGAGATGCGCCTGCGCATGTGAGTAAACACGCATTACGGCCCATCACGACAATGTTGTCTCGCCCGTCGATACATTTAGCACGTCCTCACAATGTTATTGCGGCCGTTAAAGGCACACAGTGTACAAATAATCATTACCGTAAGTTCAATTTCTTTTTATTATTTACACATATTTTATTTCGTATTTCGTTTAAAATTGTGTAAGTTACTACCTTTTGAAACTACATGTTCAGTTCGAAAAAGCATAAAATAAATAAAAATGTTTTGCTGTTTCTTCCAATGTTTCTACAACACCGACTAAACGGTAGGCAAATTCTAGACTTTTGTTCCAAAGTTTGTTTTAGCACTCGCACTCCTGCCTGTTTGCATACGTGTATGTTTGTTTGTCCTTTCGTGTGTTTGGTGATGGCACAAGCCAAGAGTCAGTAGTAGTCAATACGTCAACTTTAGGCGAAAGCTACGGACAGGCTAAAGTCTGAAACATTTTACAAAGTCTTGAAAGTATGTGGGCGTTTTCGAAAAAACGTGTACCCTTTCCTTTTTTTTGAAAATTTTGGAAAAAAAATGGTTTTTCCTACTCAGAATCAAGAGCACAATCGATTCAGATCGTTTAAAAAATGTCCCCATTTTTTCATACAAAATTTTATGAGTCAGTTTTGTCACGACCATACTAAGTATATGAAAAAAACGTCGCAAAAATGACATTTTTTGGGGGACATTTTTTTAAACTATCGGAATCGATTGTGCTCTTGATTCGAAGTAGGAAAACCATATTTTTTCCAAAATTTCAAAAAAGGAAAGGGTACACTTTTTTTCAAAACGCCCATGTCACAGAAATTAAGAGTCGCGTAATCATTTATTGGTTCCGGGACTCAGTGACACACATGGTCAAAATGTATATAGGGGTGAATGGCCTAAGTGCCAAAATGTACAAACATTTTCATTTTGGCCTAAGTGCCAAATGTACAAACATTTTCATTTTGGCCTAAGTGCCAAATGTACAAACATTTTCATTTTGTACATTTTGGCACTTAGGCCATTCACCCCTATATACATTTTGACCATGTGTGTCACTGAGTCCCGGAACCAATAAATGATTACGCGACTCTTAATTTCTGTGACATGGGCGTTTTGAAAAAAAAGTGTACCCTTTCCTTTTTTTCGGCTTTTTTCGGCTTACGTTTTAGTGAGATAATACGACCGAAAGTAAGAGTCGCGATATTCATTACCGTTTCCCAATGTGATGTTCACTATAATTATAAAAGCGTATACCATCGATTTGGTGCATTGTCGATATTGTGTACTGCCGAAATGGTGTACCGTCGATATGGCGTACGGCGTCGATGGAACGTTTTCGATACAGCGACCGTCGATATAATGACTGTCGATGTCGTGAAGACCCTCAATCAGCCGTCAATGAATGAAATGGGTATAGTCATCATCATCATATCAGCCTGTAGACGTCCACTGCTTGACAAAGGCCTATGGGTATAGTATCAGTAAATTATTGTCACCGCTTCAGTTTCTCACTTCGACCACCGCACCCGCCCGTCTGCAAGCATCTGCAAGTTTATTCTGTGGACTCTACCGCGAATCCTGCGCAAGCGCACCGCTTACAAAGAAATGCTCAATGTTTGCATAGAAGGGGGGGTTTTGTGTTTAATTTGAACTGTTGTTTGACAGTGGGATCATACTTAAACGCTATATTCAACCGACTTCAAAACAAAGGCGGTTATCAATTCGCATGTAAGTTTTTCAGTCTGTTAAGAGATATTTTCGCCGATTGTGAGCCAATTTAAATTATTTACGCTATATTCCCATTTCAATTTTAAAACAATATTTCACCTCAAAGGGTGCGGTGGTCGAAGTGAGAAACTGAAGCGATGACAATAATTTACTGATACCATACCCATTTCATTTATTCACGGCCGATTGCGGGTCTAGTTCACGACATCGACAGTCATTATCTCGACGGTCGCTGTATCGAAAACGTTCCATCGACACACTACGCCATATCGATGGTACACAATATCGACAGTACACCAAATCGATGGTACGCTTTTATAATTATAGTAGACTAGCTTTTTCCAGCGGCTTCGCCCGCGTAGAAAAGTTTTAATTTTAAACTTTATGTTTGTTATGGAAGAGCGGGATTTCCTGGTACAAGTACTTACTTAAAAGGAGGTCCCAACCACGAATGTATTTATTTATTAAGAATTGAAGAAATAAACATTATTATTATTATTATTAAAGGGTGGGTTTATTTCGTTCGGTTTTATTTGTTAAATTCAAAAAGAAAATTATAATAACGGTGCATTCAGAACCATAATTTGTTTTAAATATCAAATGGCTCTTGAGTTCTCTATAATATAAAATGCCATTGATTAAAAACGGCTTAAAAGCCTCGTGTATCCAATCAAAAATTTCACAATGCGATTTAGTCACCGCCCAAATACGTATGTCCAGGGCCTCAAAAAGTAAACCACAGTGATTATTTACGAAAAAGGGACACAATAGAAAAGCAAAACTGTCGGTCTGTCCGTCCTTACATGGTGAATAATAACGATAAATGCGACATAACACGTTGTTCGACGGATGCGTGTGTCTAAGGACTTAATTCACGTGGATCTGGTTTTTAACCGACTTCGAACAAGAAGGTACTACATTTGTCGCGACTGTACAAAGGCGACCAAGAAATGAGTCCTATAAAAAATTGGATTCACAGCAACTTTTTCATACAAACATGGTAAACTTTGAAACCTTGGTTCTCCATGTGATCTGATGATAGCCATCCAGAGAGTGAATGGAGAAGGTGCAGATCGCGAAATAATTTAAAAGTAAAACGAAATTGTGTATATTTTGCAGGAATGTTCGAATCTCTTTGGTGGCGCGCGCGCTCCCTGTAGCAAATTTTTTTCATTCAAGATATTTTAACTTGATTCATCAACAGACTTCACATGCGCCTAAGAAATTCTTCTTAGGCGTATGCAGGTTTCCTCACGATGTTTTCCTTCACCGTTTGAGAGCAGTCAGTAAATGTACTTAAGTTTCGAGAAAAAACCCATTGGTACATGGCCCAGCCGGGGATCGACCCTCGGACCTTTCGATATGATAGGTCGCGTCTTATCCCCGAGGCCACTGACAATAATCTTACGAATATGTTTTTACGGCATGCACATAACACTTTCAGTCATTAGTAGTCATTGCATTACGGTTTTAGCGTTAATAATTTTTATAATTAAAACAAAACTTTCAAAAATTACGTTTTTTACAGCATAAATAATTAAAGTGACTTTCGCAAATAAGTACGTTTGCGATAATATTTGCACATCTGTTAGTTTACCGCATGTTGTTAATTTTATTTATTTATGTTATTGCTTCTTCAATTTTCAATAGATATTTGGAATCTATATGTATACATACAGATACATATATTTAAGAGAAAGTTGTGTCTGTATTGTACATTAGATATAAAAAAAATAGGTTGAGGGTAATTAAAGAACCTTACCGAGGCCGAATATGTTTTATTTTTTGTTCGTCTTTCAACAGACATCGCGCGTAATCCACTGAACGGATTTTGACAAAACTTTTTAAAGTCTTTTTAAACAGTTTATCGAAAATTGGCCGAAAAATATCGACCAAAATCACCCGAGTCTCTGACTGACTGACATACAGTAACAAAATTTTTGTAGTGACCGTTATAGGGGCACTGGTATTAAATAAATTACTTTGCCCAAGCGAACGAAGTCGCGGGCATCAGCTAGTTGTTAATAAGTAAGTAAAAGAATCATATATTTCAATACACTTGTTTGTTTCCAAGAGCGTTTAAACAAACAAAAAAACAAAATGCAAACGATTGTCATCGCGGACCTTGAGAGCTCTGTCAAAGAGATTCAAGACAAGACTGACGGCATTACAATCGATTACGAAATCCAATAGCGATTGCCAAATCGATTTAAAATGTTACCCCACGATAAACCTTATCGATTTGACGACCTTTATGGGTTTACTTGTAGGATACAAATGCAATGCAAATAGATTTTTAGATAAAATAAATGTAACATGGTGTAGCGACTATCCGAGGTAGTTTCTGTGCAAGGTAGTGCGCGATTGCGGTATAAATCTAACTAGGTCCTACCTCGCATTGGTTTTGGTACATTTTGTTTTCCCCATGCTATCGCTGTACCAATTTTTTTATAAAAATACCTACTAGAGCTGTTGCCCGCAGCTCGTTAGCACGTTGTAGTGGCAGTGGGCTGGTCACATCTGTCGGAGAACCGATAACCGCTGGGGTAGACGAGTTCTCGAGAGGTGACCACGACTGGGCAAGCGTAGTGTGGGACGCCCCCGGCTAGATGGAGCGACGATCTGCGTAAAGCAGCTGGCTGTGATGTGATACGAAGAACCAAAGATCGCGGGTGCAGTGGCGCGCCTTGGGGGAGGCCTATGAAGCTGATGATGAATACTTTTGCGCGGTTAACTGATACATTAGCTCATAATTAGCTTACTGACCCTTCAAACCGGATTTCCGCCGATGTTGAAGTTGATGTTTGACGGAAAAATAGATAATAATATCTACGAGAAAGTGAAATGCGCAATCTCTAATGCGCAATCTCTAATTACTTTCTTTTTAATATCTTCAGGATTTATTTTATTATCTAATGCCAAGATTTGAGTAGGTGACAGTACTAAATCTTATCTTCAAAATTATAAGGCCTTTCTATTTCATAAGTGGAAGGAAACAGTAATTAAAATTCACTTTATTATTCGCATAAATTAATTTCTTGCATAAGAATGTTACTAATTAGTCAAACTTTCTTTAGTTGGCGTTAAAAAAACTCATAATTTTATTTAGAAAAAATATGTGAACATATTTTTAATAGATAACCATCGCGGTTTCTGACTTTTAAGACGTCATCATCTTACCCTTAGATACGTACTGTAGTTTTTAAAATACTGAATGATGACAAGTAGGCACTATTGTTGCAACTTTAGGGAAAGGACTAAAATGACTTAGTTTCCAGGGTCATAAACTCCGTTATAAGATAAGTTACATTGGCATCTGTCAGTTGATTCCGTCTGAAAAAAAAAAGACATAACTCCATACTGCGTAAGGAGCACCGGGCATAAGTACAAAAAAACGTGTATACTTTTACATTGGGAAATCATAAAATGGCCGACAATTGGGCTGGCACTACACTGTTTTATTGAACACTTTGACATGTTTCTTGGTCCATATCGCAAGTAAAGTCCAGTAAATCTCACGATTCCAACTAAATTCCACGAAATTACTTGTATTTCACTGTAAACAGCATCAAACACAATATGGCGAATCGGCACATTCAACAAAATAATATTATATGTAGGTAAATGTTGAGAAGCGTCTCCTTTAGTTTCTTTTGTCATTGGAAAAACATAACCTTCCGGTCTATTAAAACTTCATAAAATGTAACCGATTAAGATTTACCATCCTATTCATCACCTATACATACAAAAGAGATATCAGCCCAACATTCGTCGATAGCGCCGGCTGAAATGAATCCATAGTGCTGGCTGATCGCTATCTGGATGTCGAAATATTTGTAAACGGTATCGATAACCGAAGCGATAGCCGATAGCCGGTCACGATATCTGTCGGCCGATCGTGGCTTTTGTCGTAAACTGGGTCGTGATGAGCTCTGCACTAGCAATCTGACGATGCAACCTTAATTGTGTGAATGAATTTTTTTTTCAACTTTCAACAGTATTTTTAAGTGATTTATTTTGCATAGGAGATGTTACAACATTACAGGGACATTTTTAATATTGCTTAATAATACTCAATAAGTGTTTGTGTTTGTGCATATTGTGCGGGAAATTAAAATAAAAGCGTGTAACAACTCTTTCGGCTCGTGCCAAAATTGTCCATTGCAAATCTTCATTAAAGTTACTATCGATTTAGTGAGGTTATGAACCTTAGTGAAAATCGCCGACTAACTCTAGTCGTGCTCTGTTTTGTGGAGGCCGTGCTGTAACTGCCGCCGCCCGTTCCTCCGTATATCTATTTAATATAAGAAATAAGATTTCAAATTCAAAATAAGATATGGCTTATAGGTCTCGTTACCAAGCCAAAACCTACTTTAAAAAAAATGTCGCCGAATGAAATTTTTGTCCTACGATTTTTGGGATGTTTGTACCAAAACCCCTATTCCCAATCCGTTTTTGGTGGACTTCAGATACGCATTAAATAGAAATAGGTACTAAAATTTGCCGTATGCAGGTTTCCTCACGATGTTTTTCTCCTGTAGTTTTTTAATAAATTGTACTTAAGTTCCGGAAACCTCATTGGTACGGGGCAAGGTTCGAACCCACGACCTCACGAGCGTAAGGCGAGTGCACAACCAACTATAGGCTACCACTCTCAATTAATACATACTTATCTCTGACCTTTGTCTGTCTGTTTATCGGCTAACGAAAGTATGTGGAACAGTTTACGATGTACATTAATATTTATAAATCATATTTAAAAGGCATTCGAATTAATTTGCTTACTTAAAAGAACTTCCCGATTGTAATCCGACAGGCGAGGTCGAAAATACCAAAAGGACATTTTGTTCCGTTTAACGCAAAGAGCATAATCAAGATTTTGGTAACGATACAGTATAGGTCTCTGATACGTCATTTGTAAAGAAACGCATAAAATGAGACTTATACATAATATTTTGATTTATTCCGATCTCGTCCCCTTCCCATCTCGGCCCACCAAAAATTCCCATCTCGGCCCCTGCCGAGAAAATTGAAATAGATAATAGGTTTGATGTACCTATGCCCACACCAAATTTCTTCAAAATAGCTGTACTGTATTATTTATTCTGTGCTAGTACACAAAGTTACCTACTTTCCCAGTACCTATAGTTTAAATCAGATAAATACACATATATTTCGTAGTATAGGTATAAATATTTCTCGATTTTCGCTTTTAGGTTTTTAATCTAATTAAAATACTGTTCAATTTCAAACACATACTTCAACTTTTGTCTTTATTTTTCTTCTTTCTAAATGAAAAAAAAAACATTTGCAGAATATGGACGTAAGAAACGGTAAGATACATACCAGTTTCAAACTTTCAACACAGGTGGTCTAGCTCATGTCCAATATTTTGAATCGGATTCGATTTGGTAACCGAGTGGAAATTCGTTTGTCACGCGCATGCATAATTTGTGACTGCGAAACTGGTGATGGGAGAATCGGACGTGAAGCTAATGTGGCCAAGTGACCTCCTACCACTATCGGAGGCGTCGTTTTCATAAACAAGTGAAAAACGGTATTTAAGATCGTCAGAGGCGTCTCGTGGGAAAGACGCAGACTGTCTTGTCGAGAGGTCCGAGTTCGATCCCCGGCTGCGCCATGTACCAATGGGTTTTTCTAGAAACTTAAGTATTTACTGACTGTCTCAAACGGTGAAAGAAAACATCGTGAGGAAACCTGCATACGCCGAGGAAGAAATTCTTAGTCCTATGTGAAACCAACCCGCTCTAGCGTGGTGGACTATAGCATTAACGCCCTATTATTATCTTTGGAAGTAGGTACCTACTGGAAGCTCCATTGAAAAAGTTGACAATATTGAAACTATTATTTCCTCGCAAATGTGATGAATTACATTGTGTGCATCAAGGGTAGTAAGGCCACCTCGAGTCATTCGTTAGTAATACCCTACTTACTACCCTTGATGCACAATGTAGGTACTTGTAATATTCCATAAAGTCTAAAAGTAGCGGTATATCAGGATTGTTTATGGCTTGCTATGAAATGAATTATGTTTAGTCTCATATTGAAACACGTTCTTCTTAATATAATAGTTATTTTGAAATGAATAAAATGTTTAGTATAGCGTTGACGTTCAATTGATCAACCGGTGGTATATTAGGCAATACACGAGGTGTTGCAAACTGTCCATCTCAGTAAGACAGAGAAAAGTCTCGTCTCTTAGAGTCATCATCATTACTGATGGCTTTCAACAAATCATCACTTCATCTGCTCGGGAAGTATCAACAATTCATCACCAGTCATCATTCACTACACTCGCTCGTGACCTCTAGATATGAACTTGTTTTTTGCATCAGTAATCAGTTCTGAGACAGATGTAATATGACCAATCATTAAGTCATCTAAAGTAATCAAATCATGACATGATTGTGACCTTTGTTGTTTGGCTCTTTCCCGTGATACTTTACTTCCCTCTTTTTATCTATGCTAGGTAAAGGCAATAGGATCTTGGCCTCGCCGGTTTCCGAGGAGGCCAAGACACTATACAAAATAAAAGTTATATTTATTAAAAACCAATTAGTTATAGTCAACACATTAAAATAAAAATTCATAATATTAATTATATGTCAAATAGCCCCCCCCCCCCCCCGTAATGCCTCCCTACTATACAAAATTGTAAACTTAGGCATAAAACGTAGGTAAATGTTATGCATGTAACAATGAGGGTGGCATGTTGTAAAAAAAACAAACCAGAGAGTTGTTAGTATTACTAACTCTATGGAACAAACCCTCCATAAAAAAAAGAAAAAAAAATCAATGCTTATCCACTCATATTCTTTTACATTTATCTATCCACAGTCCTACACCGTTTGAAGTTTCCGCACACAATTATTAACGGTTTAACCAGTTTTAGTTGTGGCAAAGCTGGCAAACTGTGTAAATTTCATCTTATTTGTGTCCGCAGTATGTAGGTCGTCCGTTTTTTTTACCTCGTCGACAGGTTTGATAGTGAAGTGTAAAGCGACACCGTTGAGTGGAGATAGATTTGAGTTGTTTGCAATTTTATCGACGTTTAGTATGGCGTGTACGTCACGCACGAGTCCCTGAGTAGCGTTATACAATAGATTAGTCTTTCGAATGTAATAATTAAAAAACATATAAATGGCACCTTCTCTATTCGATGTAGTGTTTGTAATAGTTTCTGCCACGCGGTGCTCGGTTATAAAAATAACCTGCAAATCGTTGGTGTTTTAAAATGCCTCTTAGGTGGTAATTTTTAACTTTTGTAGTGTATTTTAGGAACACCGACGAAATATTTTTGTTTCAATTTACTGGGTGTGATAGAGGAATAATCAAATACGTATTCCAATAGATTGTCGAAATAATGAGTCCTTCGTCGTTACACCCCACTACCGAATGTCCCAAATGGGACGTAACAGCGAAATCCAAATTTAATATTATTTCCATTCGTCGTTAGACCCCAGTCCGTTTTTTTACTCATTTTAAATGAAAGTAACATCAGTAAGAAAAGTTTGGTAGATACTTGGCTGCCCATTTTGTCAATGAACACTATTTTCATGATAGGCATGAAATATAGTCTATAAAATCCGAACCCCCCCGGTAAATGGCATCATAGGTTACGATACTATATGCAAGATGCGATCTCCACAGGGAGCGCGCGCGACCAAAGAGATTTGAAAGTTCTTGATAAAAAGTAAGTAAAAAATATATACAAAAACTGCAAAATGATTGATTAATTAAAAAAAACACACACAATGAAAAGTTCAAGATTGCAATTTATCAAAAACTCTCACTTAAAAACCTCACAGACACATTTCTCACGCCGCCAAAGAGGTGTAATTAAACTCTGACTCAACCTGTCGACATCCTCGTCGAGAAAAAGAAAAAAAAACGCAATTTCCGTAAGTATCGAGTACTGTATCAAGTTGCCCTTGCCTTCGGTCATCGATACGTGTAAGGAAGCCAGCTGTCCTCACTCGATTCCATAAATATCGGACGCTGAAGTAAGTTTCGAAAAAACGTTTAAGGTCATAAGTTCAGACGAAGTTATTGTGTAATATGGAGTGACAAGGATAGATGTGTAAGGGCAGAGGTGCTCAAAGGGTAATAAGGTGAAAATTGATAAGATCAAGACATCGGGATTGAAAAAGGTAATTCCTATAAAGTCAAGATTAGAAAAGTCTAATTTTAATTTCCCTGAAGATGTTAAATTTCATGGTTCCTTTGCTTTATTAGAAGGAACTGATTCTTATGATGGACCCTTTCAATCGGTATCATAACAGTACGAACATGTCCGGGTCATTACCAGGCTCAGGCCTGTGATTTTTCACATACCTGTCATTTAAATACTCTCCGTGTCCCATAGTTCGTGTTCCATACTCTCCGTGTCCCATGTAACTTGTGAGAGAGACCTCTAAAAGCAACAAATAAGCAGAAAAACAACTAAATTCGTAGACGAATTTTCAAGAAAATTAATATTCCGTATTCCGTAAGACACATAAAAGTTAATCATCGAAACGTTTCTCTAAAAGAATGTTAAAGTCAGACATCATAGTAATAAAATTAGTTGACAAACACTGTTAATTATCTCCAAATTCATCTGTTCCCATATGTTAATTGCTAAATGCGTCATAAAACTCACTGTAAACTTTTACGATTCGGCCATATTTAAAGCGTGTTACAGAGTTGCCAATGGAAAAAAGTTGAGAATTCCGTAAGGATCAAATTTCCACTAAATTCACATTTCATTCAATACAATTGGAATGTTATGTTATTTTTCATTTTGCAAAAAAAATCGGATAGGTAACCATTTCCAAACAAAGTGTAAAACAATGCTGTTTATAGTATCACTGTGATAGTGTGGAATTCTAAACTTCAAAAGATGTGCAAAGTTACTGCGAGGCCTAATAAAAGGTTTCCGTATACGGTTGTTCCCATAAATTCAAAAAGTTGACGTAAAGTTTATAAAGAAGTAACAGTAAATTTACTTAATTCATGGCAACATTGGCCGCAAAGGATACGTCACACATGCGCCAGCGCAGGTGGGCGGGAAAAATCACGTGTCAATCGAAATCGCCGCTGAACGCCGGCCTTGTGCACCAATGTATATCGTGAACGTGACCTATCAGTTAGGTGTTTGTTGGTTTACATGATTGTTGCGCAAATGTACCTGACTATTGATTTATTACCTTCTCACATTTGAATAAATTTCTGCAAATGTAGGTCATGTATTGAATAGGTCGAAATTCGGTCTATTCTGTTAGAAGAACTTGAACGGGAGAACATGATAACCCGAGAGGTTGCTACGTAGGTGGCCTGCCCATAGTGGTTATTTCTTCCTCCTGCTAGACAGCTAGTCTAAAGGTATGCTGCTGGTAATATGTCAACTGGAAGAGGCTAAACGTCAAAGTCAAAGTCAAAACTATTTTATTGCATGTAAGTACACTGGGTACATTAATACAACGTCAATTTTTTATCTACCATCGCTTCCAAGGTGTTATATCCAAATAATACATAACGATGGGTTACCATAATAAGTTACTGGCAAAAATTAATAAACACAGCCTTTGGGAGAATAGATTTGATTGATTGCCTATTATAATAAGCAATCTTGCGGAAGTCCGGAAGGTCGCCTTATGTTAAGTACTCTTGTGACAAGACTTTTCACCTACGGTCATTTGTCAATATGGGCTTAGATAAAAATGTGGGTTGTAATGTACCTATTGAAAGACGTGTAAGATTCTCAAATCAAATCAAATATTTATTTATTGTGGATCATAGGTAGGTAAGTAAATACATTGGTGGAGATGTCAAAGAGCTCAGCTATGTCCCGCCACATGGGCATACAACGTTGCATTATGTATTACAACAATTAATAAATGTCAAAAAAATAATAATAAAAAAAATTACAGAAAATGTCAAGAAAATTAACTAAAACGAAAATAAAACCTTAGATGGACCCGTCACCAATAAATTCATCCAGGCTATAATAACATTTCTCAATTAATAAGTCATGGAGTTTCTTTTTGAATCTGGTAACTTCAACTATATCTCGAATTGTTTTAGGAATCTTATTGTAAATGTGAGGTATCGTACAGAATAAGATTCTTGTAGATACAGCTACTTAAATAGTAATATTTCTGACTAGCATGACAGCAAAATTATTGTTATAATGTCCGAATATTCAGAGTACTACAAGTAATAGTGTGACAGCTTAGGAGCATTCGTAAGGTCGAGTTCAGAACCCCGCTAGCTAACAGAAGTGGCTTTTACTAGTAATATTGCGGTACCAAGTAGGTATAATGATTCAACAAGATAGGGCTATAAAACATGGAGACGTGGCTTATTGATCACACAGTCTAATTTGAAATTGGTCTATGTATTATATATTACATAAAAGCCTTAACATAATATGACTGAGAAGCAAAATGCCTACATAGGATTTTTTATGTTCATTCATTTTAGGCGTTTTGCTTCATACATAGACCATTACACATACACAGACCTCCCTTGAGGTATTTATAATAGATGCATATTAATAGTTTTTATTTTCATTGCTGACATTTATCATAGTATCCCTCTGTAGTCTGTGGACATTATCGTGTTAAATTAAATTGTATAGTTGGTTAATTATTATTGTTAATTTATTTAGTTGTTTTAATTTCTTAATGTTAATTTCAATAATGTACATAAATTCAAACACAATTGATATTGTTACTGAATAAATGAACTTGAACTTGGACTTGAACATTATGAATATTTCAGACGGATCCTCCACTTCCGACAATCGGAGGAATATACAGGACAACTGGCTTCTCGCTATCAACGATTTTCCAGACAACCTTATTGTGTTGGAAAATAGTACTGATGAGTTGAGATGCGGGTGAAAAGTTCAATTTTAACGTGACACTGTATCGTATTCGGCCTCCTCTATTTGTTAATCCTATGCCTCATTTCCGAAGAGCATGAAAGTGATATCAAAAATGGTTTGACAGATCGTATATCGAAATTGAAACTCAAAATAATGGCCGCTGCCTTTATTTGGAATGAAACGTGATTAGTTGCTGGCGTAAAGTTGGTCACATCAACCGGTGGCCTCAAATATACAGCCATGAAACCTCCTCGTACATCGAAGGCTTTGTTGATCGCCAAAGCGGTTTCACGTGTAAAGCAGTCAATGTATTTCAAACTTCTCTGTTAGACGGCCAATGTGTCAGCTGGTCTAGTAATATAGGTCAGTGGGTATTTGGTATCGCTTTCAATTCAATGTTTGATAGAAAACAAGTTTGGGTCTTTCTGATTATTTATATTTCAAAATTGGTGGGTGTTCGAGTAAATTTTTCGCTATGCCCAATTTGGTTTATTTATTGTAGAGAGAGATTAACTATGGTTGTTTTAGAAAAACCTTCACTTATCAAAGATTTTAACAAGATGATCCTACTTGATAAGTTGACTTGAACTGTATTCTATAATTAGTTCGAACTAGACCTAAATAAACGGGTTGTAAGCTTAGATACAATTTCTTCTGCAGATAGGAAATTGTTTGCAGGTGAATGTAGTGTGTCCAGATTTTCTACAATTGCTACACTTTTTCGAACATGGCAAGTAAGTACCGCTTTTGCAGCTAAAATTAATGTTGTGTATTTAGGATTGAAGCGATTTTAATTTAATAACATTTACATGTTTAATAAAATGAGAAAAACAATAGTATAGGTACCCAATTAATAAATATTGTGTCAAAAAAAAGCGCCGTAGCTGCGCTGTAAGCAAAATAATCAAAACAAAAATACAAGAATTCGATACGAAAAACACAAAACAAAATCGGAACGACGTAAAAAATTGGGTTCGTTCGAAAATATGTTGGTCAAAAATATTATTAGTTATTGTACGTGACAATGGCAAAACTGCGTGGTCACTGCGCGGCCGGCGCTGCGCGTGCGCCGAAATTTAGCCGGCTTTTTGTGAATGAGCCAGCCGACAGGTTCTGTTAGCTGTTAGAACAAATTTAACGGGGCTCGCCATCTCTTATGCAGGTTTTTTTCTACGGCGTCGTAAGTGACAAGCGAAGGAGGCAGTCCGGCTTAGGAGACTAAAGAAAACAATTAGAAGACTAATGGACTAATTGTCAGACCTCCTAATAGTTTGTTTTGAACTTTCAGAGACAATGTATTTTATAAAATTTTTGATAGGGATCAATTAGAGGTGATCTTTAAGGTGTTCAGAACGAACCAAAACATGTTTTATAATCTGTGTCTAACAAATTCATTTATTATGTTCATTCGTTCATCACACGGGCAGCACTTCATTCTATCTTTTAATTCAATACTAGTTTAAAGTTTTTAAATTGGTTTTATATATGTTTAACTCACATAAATTAGACGATATTTATCTTAACATACTCTAAAATAAAATTCATTTTTAAAATTTGCGTTGAGGCCTAATGGAAGTCCTCATGGAAGAAATAATAAAGATATTTCACATATGTAATTGTAACTGTTAATGATTGTACAAGTGACACTACTTTGTGTATTCGGATTGCAAATCACAGTAGATTCAATTCTCTTAACACTGTTATCTGAAAATAACGTTATAATCAAAGCAGTGCCAGATAAAAGTTTATAACTCGTACCAAACGTTTACTATCCCATTTTATATGAACCAGTAACGCAATACGGCATAGATTATACGTCAAAGTCAAGGTGAATTTTTCCCATGGCAGATATAAATAAATAGATAACTAAATATTTTATTTATTGTGTTTTTCATATTGTGGCCTAGCCCGCAGAATATTATTTTACATGTCACAAGCTTTCATGTAACTTAGTTTCCTGTTTGTATGTCTGTTCGGTAGTGTGGTGGTCCGGGTATGGGGGCTCTTATATGATACGATATTTAGTTATGGGTTTGTGCGTGTAACTCGACCGCTCAACTCCAGTGTTGGTCGGTCGTAGCTTTTTCTTGATGAATTCGTCCAATAATGGACAGGCTAAAGTCATAGACCATACAGCCAAGTCATAATTTGTTCTGAAGAAAAACGTCGGTCGTAGCACTGTTCAAGTGTTGCCAATGCCCCAGCTTAAATAGTACCTAAACTGCGGCTATGTTGCCAGTTATCGATCGATTTTTCGACCACTTCCCGACATCCGATCTATTTGAAATTTGGTTCTAAAGACAATAAAGTATATTCAGTTTTACGGTAAGTAACTACATCCAATATACAAGCTTGTTTACTTTTTTATTGTATTTGTTGTAATAAGTTTCTTTTTACATTAATTGAGACGATGCGAAATCAGAATCCGACGTTTGTTTTAGGATTGAGAAAGTTAAGCAAAGCAATCGTACAATATACGATGTGCGAGTAAAAATAATTTCCATAATTTTCCCATCATGTTAGGTAGTTTTACGGTCCAGTAGTTTCCGAAGTATACAGGGCACAGACAGACGGACAAAATATCTAAGGGTTAGAAACTCTTCAAGAGCGGCAAACGTCGAGGAAGCGGTTGCCACGATGTCTCAGGATCTAAACAGTTTTCTCGGGGAAAAACAACACGTAATTTTCCATGGTCCAACGGACCTTACGCTAAAACACAAAATAAACCTTAATGTTTCCATCACAGCGTTTAGTTTACGACGTCCCCGATTAGCGGCCGCAGTATCAAATGACGCAATATTCTACCAACAGTTTTGTGGTCGAGTCGACCCACTTACGTTAGTACAAAAACATGATACATTTTGTTAATGAATTTATTTGTTTTGTTTACAGGTACGTTTTTAATTGAAACTTGACGAGTAATGTGTTAATAGCGGCGCAATGATCAGGTAACTTATAATGCTCTGCGAACGTAGTTTGGATGTCATCATCATCAACAGCCTATTAATCTCCCCACTGCTGGGGCTCAGGCCTACCCCTCCAACGAGGGCGTTTGGGCTATAGTCCACCACGCCAGCCCAGTGCGGATTGGTGGACTGCACATGCGCCTAAGAATTTCTTCTTCGGCGTATGCAGGTTTCCTCACGATGTTTTCCTTCACCGTTTGAGAGCAGTCAGTATACGTACTTAAGTTTCGAGAAAAACGCATTGGTACAAGGCCCAGCCGGGGATCTAACTCCGGACGTCTCGATATGATAGGCCGCGTCTTATCCCCGAGGCCACTGACGCTCTATGTTTGGATGTAACATATCTATAAAACTGACGCCCCGCGATTTCTTCCTTGTATCCTATAGGTCAGAGCAAAAGAGCATCAGTAGCGTCGGGGATAAGACGCGGTCTATCATATCGAAAGGTCCGAAGTTCCCTCCCGATGGGACCATGTACTTTGGTACAAGGTTTTTTCTCGAAATTTAAGTACACTTACTGACTGCTCTCAAACGGTAAAGGAAAACATCGTGAGGAAACCTGCATACGCCGAAGAAGAAATTCTTAGGCGCATTTGAAGTCCACCAACCCGCACTGAGCTAGTGTGGTGGACTATATCCCGAACGCTCTCGTTGAGAGGGTTGGCCTGAGCGCAACAGTGGGGACATATTAATAGACTGTTGATTCTGATTTTGATCCTATAGGTTATTCTTGTTCAAGGATTTATGGTGTCACTGCTGCTGTAGCAAGTTTTATTAAAACCCGTCCGAAACATCCAAACATCCTTACAAACTTTCGCCTTTATAATCCTAGCAGGAAGTTAAGATGATAAAGATTAGCAGGATTACAGAACAATTGTAGCAAAACAAAATATAAGGCCTAGGACACACCGTTGCAGGTACCGCTAACAAATTTCAGCAAGAAACATAAAGTAAAACGGTAGACATCTGCGGTGGGCGCCTCCATTATATCTAGAAGCATAGACAATAAAATCAGTCTAGAAATGGCGCGAAGGCTAGACTAGGAAGTTGTGTTGATATTAAATTGATATTGACGCAGTAACCATGAAATTAAATGCTGAATCTAGAAGCATACTGATAACCACTGTAGTCATATCATCACCAACAACCTGCACTAGTCCAATGCTGGACAAAGGCCTACCCCAAAGCGTGCCACTGAGCCCGAGTTATTCGCATCCAGTCACTGTCAGTTACGCAAATCGTCGCTCCGTCTAGCCGGGGGGCGTCCCACACACATGCCCGTGGTCTCTACTCGAGAACGCGTCTACCCATATGCAATAAACAACAAAATATTTTTTTATAATAGATCCTCTTCTATGGGCGTACATAATTACGTCTAATACAAATAACGCAAATTTTGGTTTTAAATCTACACTAGGATAAAAAGAATAATCAATTTGTTCCTGTTGCTATTATTTTCATCAAATAAAATAAGTCAACTATCTAGTTTTCCTTAGTCTACACCCACGTATCGAATGGATTGACGTCCGTCGCAATATCCGTAAATTGTCCACTGTTAGCGGATAATATCCGATCGTTGATGCCGTAATAAATTTGAGGACGTTTAATTCGGTAACATTTACCGGCCGTTAGTTGGATAGATGCAATGTGCTCCGGGGTTTAGGGGTCTTACTACGTTTACCGTTTTCGATTCGAGCGAAGAAATTTTATATTCGAGCGATTATTTATTTTAGGTTATTATATTATTAGTTTTGTTTAAATTATATAGGGTATTTCAAAATTAACGAAGTACGCAAACTTTTAGTAATTTTTATTAGTAATTAATTTTGAAAGATCTGGTACATATATCAACTATACAAGTAGCGTTTTATCGCTTTTAGGGATTTCTTCCAGGTAACCTGTTTCTTGAAAATTATGCGGGAGAATTGAAATGCAGTTCGACCAAGTGACATGATAATATCCGTGGTAAGGCCCCAAGCCTCGCAACATTGTAGGTAGGGTAAAGTCAACAATGTCATTATCCAGTTCCGAGCTTGATTGTTATCTGTTTTGATGGCCACCGCCTAACGGCACCAATAGGCAGAGACGTAGGGTACGCTGCCCCGTACCCCCGCTCGTTCCGAACTCACTTATTATCTTATCTTTTGGCATGTGCAGGTTTCCTCGCGATGTTTTCCTTCACCGAAAATCCTGCGGTATTATAATAAACCGTACTTAAGTTCTGAAAAACTCATTGGTACGGGTTAGGATCCAACCCACGACCTCGTGAACGTGAGGCGAGAGCACAATTAACCAACTAGGCTACCACGACTATGAACTCAGTTTTTAATATTATGCAAATTGACTCCCGACCTGCGATCGGTTGGTCGAACTGAAGGAAGCCCAGAGCTCTATATTTGAATCGCTCTCCTCGCTTCGAGCGGTCGATCCTACTAATTTTCCTTCGACATCCGGTACAAAATCAGTAGAATCGACCGCTAGAAGCGAGGAGAGCGATTCAAAAATAAAGCTCATGTGGTGGACATCACATGGGCCTAAGAATTTCTTCTTCTGCGTATGTAGGATTCCTCTCGATGTTTTTCTCGATGTCTCGACTACATACTCTCGATGTTTGAGAGTATGTAGTCTGTCCATGCACTTAAGTTTCGAGAAAAAACCGGTACACGACACGACCTGGGATCGAATTCGGAACTCTCGAGGTGACAGGCCGCGTCGTCTCCCCACTAAGCTACCGACGCAATGCAATCCCTATTTTCTTTTTCTTTCTTTCTAAACAAACAGTGCAAGCTGAAGTACACTCGACGTAATTGTTTTCTTACCGAGTCGCGGCAAATCGATGTTGCGTATGAATCGAATAAATCACCGCACGATTGACGGCTAGAAAATCGATTCGCACGAATATAATGCCGCGCGTTCCGACACGATTCGCGCAAATGGCACCATGCGTGAGGGCCTATTGTTCCTTATATGATATGGGATTTAAGAAGTAACTCTTGTATATCACCAGCCCATTAATATGTGGTTTTCCAAACCAAAAGGGACCTTATCGCTGCATCTAGTTTCCGAGATAATTAATATTTTGTAAAATGACTCAAACGGCGACACGATTGGGCCACTACAACAATTTATATAAAAAAACATATTTTAAGAGGTTGGTTCTTGGATATATAGTTAGTTATAATTTATGTAGTTTTCAGCCATGCCACAAGGTCCCATTCGATCTGGAACGCCACATGATTATGTTAGGTACCAGGTCTACGGGCTATAAAGTCCACCACGCTTGCCCAGTGCGGGTTGGTGGATTTCATTAAAAGACCGTGAAAGCCATCGCAATTTTTTTACAAAGCATGATAAATACAACTTGTGAATAAAAAAAACATTATAATACTGGCCTACAGTGACAGATGGCTCAATTAATCCTTAGACATTTCAAAACTTAAAACGGAAATATTAAATTATGTATTGAAATTAATATAAATTTAAATATTAATTGCTTAGTGCTTTAACTTAGGCAATACCGGATGTTAATTTGCGTTTGAAATGGGAGTAGACTGCGAAACTAGAGTGACTGGTAAGTTATGCGATTTATTTTGCGTTCTTAACCCGCATAAAAATTGTATGCAAAGGGCGGAGGACCCGGTGTGGTGGCGTTCATCGGCTATCATATGGAAAGGTCAGAAGTTCGATCCCCTGGGCATGTACCAATTGGTTTTTTCTCGAAACTTAAGTACATTTACTGACTGCTCTCAAACGATGAGGTAAAACAACGCGAGGAAACCTGCATATAGAAATTCTTAGGCGCATGTGAACTCCACCGACCCGCACTGGGCTAGCGTGGTGGACTGTAGCCCGAACGACCTCGTAGAGAGGGTAGGCCTGAGCCCCAGCACTGGGGACAAGTTATTAGGCAGTCGATTTGATTTTATTTGAATTTGTTTTTTTTAAAATTTAATTACAAGAGAGGTATTGTTTTTTTTTTTATCTTTAGCCCACTGGACACGCATTAGCCTGAATAGAGACGTAGCTATTCATGTATTTCGCCCAAGACGCCGCGTGGGCCGCCCATCGATTCACATGCGGCAGTATCGATTGACAGCTTTTTATCGATTTTTAACGTGTGTAGGTTGTAATTGGTCGTTTTGTTTATAAATTTATTGGTTTCGAAAGTTATTGGCACCGCGGAGTTATTGGGTTGTTTCGTCAGTACGAGAAAATTGAGCCGATTCGACCGACTTTTTAGGAGGTAGTTCGTGTTTAAAAACCTTCTCTCGGCGCTTAAGGGGCTTTGTAAAAAACTATAATAGTATCCGTTAACTAGCGTACACTTAAATGAATTTCAGAGCTATATGCTCGGAGTTTCTCTGAGAGACAGCATCTGGAAGGAAGTGATCCGCCAGAGAACGAAAGCCTTCATTCAACAAAGCTCAAAAAGTTAGTACATTGAATGATGATAATTATTATCTTTTTGACCTGTTACAGCATGTACCTATGTCTGTTGATAGAGTATCCTTTAAGTTATGTATATAGCTTTCTATATAATATACAAAACATAGCATGCATTAGCATGTATCATATTTTCATGTATGAGACGATCGTTTCTCTAAAACCACTGGAATGCTTTTGTATTTTTGATGAATCAAAACCACAGAGTTGATTTTATATTATATTTAAATATACATATATTAGTAAGGTAACTACTGTTTATGTCGGTCTGGCGATTTATTTGGATAACGCGTGGGTTCCGTACAAAGTGATTTTTTAACCGACCTGTCATCACCCGCAAATTATTGATTTAAAATTAATTTTTTGTTTTAGTTTTAGACATAAATCATGGTCGGATGCAATACTTTGATTGAGTTATTTATTAGGAAGTTATATCGCATGTATTACAATATATTATGTGTAGGTATTGTTTGTTTGTAGTTTTCGAGACCCTGACTGGTTCGTTACTTAGAATATTAGACGTACAATGTGTGCAAGCAAGAAAATAAGTGTCCCAAGTAAGAAAGAGAGAACGAATTCAAGGTCATTGTAATCTGTTTTGAGTGACATAATAAAAAGCATTTGGTCGTCATAAGTCATCACGCGGGGTACGGTCGACCGCACGTCAGTGGAAACAAAACCAGTATAAACTGGTCTCTCATAGTATTGAAACTCCCTATGGGCTAGTCCAGCTCAAGGTCAAAGTGTTTCCACTGACGTGCAGTCGACTGTACATACAATTGGCAGAATTCTGTGTTATTTTATGTTAATCGTGCTGATATTGAAGAAATAGGTATTACATTTTTGATATTGGTTACATGATGTTTCCAATAAACCAGAAAAGCGTTTGACCCACTATGACCTTGACAATCAAAAACCGTTTGTTCGTCTATCGCAAGTATATTCTAAGTTAATGGGTTGAATGAATAACTTATTCCGATCGCCTCGGTGCCTGTTTGCGATTGGGGTAAGATAAGTTATAATAACTTGATTTTTCTCTTGGAAATTTCCTATGATCCTGCAAGTGTTCTGGTGTTTACGAATACAAAGTATTCACAATGCATGTATCGTTACAAAATAGATCATTGATAACGCTGGCTCCCGATTGGCCGGTATCGCGCGCTTAATTGTACACGGCGAGTGCGCCGGCATCTAACTCCGATAGTTCCGATAAGCTTATGAAATAATATGCTGGAAGAAGTTGGCGGGGCGCATGCTGTATGCGGTACTATAGTTAGCAAAACTCATGCATTTCTCGCCTTAACTTTGTAGGGGAGAGTTCTTTCTTCTTAAGGGGCCAGGAATACCTGGCGACACTTCGACCCTTTAGGGATCTTGGTGCCAAACCCCTGTCTACCAACGGTGTCCCAATCCGTTCTTTGGTGGACTTCACCTTCGCCTAAGAATACAAATTCTAATCTGTGGCGTATGCAGCTGTTTTCCTTCACCGTTTGAGAGTAAATGTACTTAGGTTTCGAAAAAAACCCATTGGTACATGGCACGACCGGGGATAGAACTCGGACCTCTCAACATGACCGGCCGCGTTTTTACCACAGTAGACTGAAATTTCCGTCTGCTGTGTTTTACGCTTTAATTAACAATTAATACAAACTTAATTAAATTCCGTCTATGTCAAGCTATGGGTTCGAAACTACAAAATATAAAATGTTACACGAGCTTTTTAAAGAACCAGAATTAGTCCTAACAACTTGCTAGCAGATGCTTTAAATACATATAATTTATTGTTTTATCAATTTCCTACAGCAAATTAACATGCATTTTGAAATTTATTATGTACGACGAGGTACGGTCGACCGCAAGTTAGTTTAAACAAAACCAGTATAAACTGGTCTCTCACAGTTTTGAAACTCCCTATAGGCCAGGCCAGCTCAAGGTCAAAGTGTTTCCACTGACGTGCGTTCGACTGTACTATGAGGGTGACATTTTCACTTAGAAAAAACTCTCTAAAGAAGGAAAAAAAAGAAATAAATAAATAAATACGCAAAAATAAATGTATAGGTAAGTATGCATTTTTTTTTGCAACAATAAAAGTGTCTATAGTACCACTGCACGTTACAATGTATTCAACAAGACTGGCCCATCATTAAGAGTGTTATATCAAGGACCAACAAGCTTCACCGGTCATGTCAATTTGCGAGATGAGTCCAGAACGAGACATGACTCATATTCACTATAAAATTACCTTTTCAACACACTTGCTCGTAAAGTGACTCTTATTGCACCGCTTTTAGGTTCCGAATGCAGCTTATAAAGCACGCGTGCTTTTTACATTTCAGTTAAATCTCAGTAAAGAGATTTTATGTTTAAAAATACTAAACATTTTTATGAATAAATAAAATATCATAAAATAAACATTTCATTAATTTCATCAAATTATTTCTATTTTGTCAACAAATTAACATTAATTTGTTTTTTAAAAACATACATAATTTAGTTTCATATATTTTTTTATATTAGGCTGTTTGGCGGCTTCGTCAGTGCCTCTCCTTCCACCTGCGCGTGTTTACTGTTATTTATTCTGTGGCATGGCTAACTCAACTTTAGTACTTCTGAGACTCAACCATACCACAATAAAATAAACTTCAAATACTGACCAGCATATTATCCTAAAAGTAAAAAAGTTCAGTATCTTTTATCGAACAGAAATATTTTCATTATAATTAAATTCAGGAAATAACGTCCAAAATTCGCAGAAACATACACTTTCTTCCCAAGCTCTCACAGCACAGTTTATAAATAAACATATTTTAGACCCGGAAGCACTAAGGCCCTAAGAATAAACGTACCGGTCCGAAAATGGCCTCCAGCAGTTATGGTAGCTGGTAGCCGGACTGCGCAACCGCGTATCAGCGCATAAATCATAATCAACCCCACCTGTGGGCGTACGACTGTAACACATCGCGTAGATCCTTCAACAAGATCTACAGCACGGATGAAAATAATAGTAATATCCCTTAGAAATTAATTATTGTCTTAAATACATCTTAATGACATGTTTTGGTGGCTAAATTGGTGGCTAACAGTGTCTACTGTTAGCCACCAATTGGTCCAATGTGATATATTGGTCGTTGTTAATAAAACATATCGAACTTGAATATAATGTGAATTTTATTGAAATCACAGTAAAATAAATTGATCTTACGAAAAAACCTTTGCCGTGGCCAGCGTGGCAGGAAAAAGAGAAAGAAAAAAAGGGGCTGGGATGCCAGCTACAAAAAATTGTTTTTAAATAATTTTATGGCTTTGGAAGCGAAATATTTTTGGTCAATGTATTGAACAGTCGTAAATGAGCTTCTAGTCTAATAATATAACCTCCAGCCTAATAACAGTAATAAATGAGCTTCTAGATAACCTCCAGCCTAATAACAGTAATAGAACTACATAATCGAAATCAGGCAATATAGGTACAAATCAAAAGAATAAAAGCAACGGCAGAAACAGCAAATCTGAAGATAAGATAAGATAAGATAAGGAGGATCTGCAAGATATGAAACAAAATAAATTCCTAAATTAAATATCAAACTACTACAACATATTGGTTATCATGATTGTTATTGTTTCCTATCAGGAATCTGTTTTGATGACACTTGTCCACTTGTCGCAATATAAATGCTAGACTTAGGGCCTCTTTCACCACTTGCTGATAAAGTCCCAGATACCCTATCTGCAGATTATCCGACAAATAGCCTATTTTGTTTATTTCACAGGTATCTGACTGCCTTATATCTTATCTATTATATATAATCTATCAGACAGATTTGTCTGTCAGATTCCTATCTGTAACAATATCAGCAAGTGGTGAAAGAAGCTCTTAGGGCTTCTTTCACCGCTTCCTGATATTGTTACAGATAGTAATCTTAGTGTTAAACTAATCTATCAGATAAATCTGTGTGATAGACTATATAAAATATATTAGATGTAGGCAATCAGATACCTGTGAAACCGAAAAAATAAGCTATCTGTCAGATAACCTGCAGATAGGGTATCTGGGACTTTATCAGCAAGCGGTGTAAGAGGCCCTTAGTCTTCCTCGTAATATAAATGCTCTAGACGATTATGATCGAAAAAAACTTCAGATTCAATAATTATAAGTATTCTATCAATCCATGTTCTGGAAGTATCTTACTATTCTCAAGAAAGATTAATTTCATGGACTTGTTAACCTAACCAATGTGTAATTTTTCATAAAGGCTAGCTGTATGAGAACCTTGCCCGAGGATATATCCCTCCTATCTTAATCCCTACTTAGTGCAGGCGCCTCGATCATAATCCAGTTCTTGACTCAAAATGTCAAGCGATAAACACTAACACTTATAACATCATTACTGCCTGCACAGTAGTCAGTAGCCAGAGCACATTAGAACAATAATGACATACATACATAATTAGTTGCATCAAATTGCAACTATTCCAACAGAAAGTATTCGCGTGAAGCACGAAGGTGGACACAGGGGTATCAGACCGTGGAGTTATGAGCAAATGGTATGGTGTAAGTGATGAGGTGATGGCGAATTTGCAGCATCTCATTTCTGGCGACAGAGATCCCTGATAACGTTTCAGGTTGTAGTTCCTTGAAAGATTTTTTTCGGGAAACACAGTCACGAACACATTTGGAAACTCAACTATGTCACTAATAGATCTACACAGTTCCACTAATTAAAATCAAGATGGGAAGAAGAGAAGAGCATCAGAGACAGAAATATTACTTATAGATTATACATAATGAGAAAGAAATTAATAGAGACAGTACCTACAACACTTGTAGTTTTAAATTCTTTACATGCAAATGCAAACACGCAAAGATTTTTGCAATTAAAGGTACTGAGAGGGGTAGAAAAAACATTAGGTCCTCTTGTACCGGACGCCAAATACCTGGCTGAAGAATTTGAGAGAATATTTCGGGAATTGCATACTCAAGTGTCCAAAGTGCAAATTGCCATGATTCAACCTTTTCGTTGAAGAAGATGACAAAATTGTTTCTCCGGAAATTTTCAACGAAGCTTGAGGAGTACCTAAGATGTTATTATTCAAGAAGAATAGAGATATTTAGAAGAATATATTGAAACGTGGAAATACTTTCAAATCATTTCAAACAACTTTTTCTCTCTAAAACTCTTAGGGCCTCTTACACCGCTTGCTGATAAAGTCCCAGATACCCTATCTGCAGGTTATCTGACAGATAGCCTGTTATATTGGTTTCACAGGTAACTGATTGCCTATATCTTATATATTTTATATAGTCTATCACACAGATTTATCTGATAGATTAGTTTATCACTAAGATTACTATCTGTAACAATATCAGGAAGTGGTGAAAGAAGCCCTTAGGCCCATTAAATTTCATTAAGGTAAAAAAATATATCTCTGGCTTCATACATTTCCTCGATTTTCCATGACCTGAAACTGTCCGACTCACTTGCGTCTGACATCAATTATTAATTTACCGCAGAGCAATAGTAAAGTTTCCCAACGTTACTAGGAAGCTGTAATTATTCTTTATTCGCTTGGGCCGAAGCCACGGCATTTAGACTGAAATTTAATACCCAGTGGAGAGGCCGCTTCTAGATTATTAACTTACGGAATGAGATGTCGTTCTATTTAAGCTATTTTTATTGTGTTTTTGCTTATAATATTCACAATGATATATTTTATATACAGTTATAAGGTTTAACTTGAAACAGATGTGTGGGATCATTGGAGTATTTGAGAGCATTATGATAGGATTAATATTGGTAACAATCCAATTCAACTTGACTTTTAAAGGCGCTACAGGTTATCAAGAAGTTATCAAGTGGTTATCAAGTTATTCAAGAAGTGATAATGTAAGAATATTCGTTTCTGGATGTTGGATGAATGTATTTACACTCTAGAATAACATTAATTTATAGTCGTCGGTCATACATAATTCATGAGCAAATCTTACAATATCCTTACATTTGTGAATTTTCACCATTTCTCTCCGTCTCATATCTCACCCCGTGTTAGGAATAGACCTGGAGCTATTGGAAGCAAGAAACTCCCTTGTCAATGTCCAAAGGGATAGTGAATCGTATATAATACGGCGTTTCTTATGGCAAAGCGCCAACATTTACACAGTCGATACAGGAAACAGGTGTGCAAAATCAAGAATCCCCACGGCTCTTCGGCCAAGTTAATGTGACGGTGCATCGTAAAATGGTGGATTTGTAACGCTTACACTCTTATGTATGTTATTATGCAACCGATAAGGCGCTCCACAGTTTGTTGTGTTTGTCTTCAACCTTGAACACCGCAATGCACATTTTATTGTTTTCTATCGGTGGCGTATATTTCGTGAAACTGTATTGTTAAATGATTATGGAAACCAGTGTTTTCCGTTAATAGATGACTTTCCAATAATTGGTTATATCATCGATGATAACGTCACTAAACCTCGATGACTGCTAATTTGATTGACATTTAGGTTATTTCAAAATGCGAATTAGTTCTCGATATACCTAGGTAGTGTAGATCGAGTGTTGTGATGGATGTTCTACACTTCAAATAAAAGTGTTCTAGCTTCTTTAGCTTTCTATTTAAATGCTGAGGTCTCAAGAGCCGTAAATCCAATTCATTGTATTTCACAAAATTTCCGACGCCTCTTATATTTTGTTACTTCATTGACAGTTCATCTAAAAGTTGCTCTCTCTCTGGCCACTGTCGTCGCTGTATCCATTGCATTGTAAACTATTATAGTCGCAGCCCGTCCCACGGTGCAACAACTCAAAAGTTTCATTAAAACCAGACGTTAATGTTCCCCGCTTCTTTACAGCCTGCCACACTAGGCAGCCGTAAGTTAGGACTCGCCTTTCTTTGACTTTGCTCTATAACTCATTGGTTGTTGTTTGCAAGTTTGTTTAGTTGTGTCTGCTTTCTTATGTGTGTCATATTTGTTGGTTTTGAATTGTATTTTATTTTGCAATTTACTTTATCTTGCTCTAAATTGATTAATTACAATTAATTTCACTATCTAGTTTCTTTTACATTAACAAGACATAATTCACAAACTACTTGTTGAAGCAGTAGTGAATTTTAAAGGTCAATCTAATCATGATTAGAGCCAGTAGTCAATCATACAGAGATACTTGAGGTCCAAAGATCTGATTATATTTCAAATTAGCAAGATACCTACTTACTGCTTTGCTTTTGACCTTACCCAAACAAATACTGCCAGATACATTGACGAGTGTAGTGAAATCTTTCGGAAAGTGAGAAATCCTAACAAAATCTGTTGACTTGCATCTTTAACTGAACAGATCTTCATGTTTTTAGTAATATGTGGATTATATAGGTTTACGTCATAGACCGGGAGTCACATAGCTCCTTGAAATAAAAGTTATTATAGGAATCGGTAGCATCGCTTGTATGTAATAGTACAATATCTTTAAGTACATTCAAATTCATGCACCAAGGATGCATAAAGTGTGATTATATCAATCGAACGATTATTTATCGGCAGTAATTATATACCTACGCCCTGTCGATGTGTGGTTATCTATGACGTACGCTCGTTGACATTGTTTATTATAATAATCATTATTCTAATGTCATAGTGTGCAGTGGGATACTTTAATTGGTTATTCAGTTGCTATTTGTCTTATTGGAATGTGCATGTTATTTATTACCTGCGTTGTATGTTTATGATTATTCGTAATTTTATAATAAATAATTTATATATAATTCTTTCTGATTTTGTTCGTAATATATTCTACTGTATGGATTGTCTTTTCGGCTGTAATCTTTGATGTTATGACGCCTTAGAAGGTGGCCGGAAGCGGATGGGAGGACGCAGATAGCGTTCATTGAGGATTAATTACAATGATCATGATTCTTTATAATCAATGATCTTGATTCTTTTTCTGTTTCTTTACTATTACTCATTTCATAATTTCTTTCGGTTTGTCTGTCTTTTCTACTTTCCTTACTTTCTCTTTTATATTTTTCTATAGGTTACCTACTTAAATGTGTACATCATTACGCCGATATTTAATATTGCCAACTCTTATCTGTCGTTTTAAGTGTTTATTACTTCCTTTAACGATTGAATGATTTAAGATGTTTTAGACCAAAGTTAGCAGTGTATAATGAAAATTAATTAACCAACATTTCACATACACCCACTGCTTTTTTACTATAATTAAATTAAATTAAAATATTCTAAAGCCTATTCTGTTAACTCTGAGTCTAAAACCAAATCCATGTAACATCTGACTTACTTAATACGTCTTTGCTTATCTTTACAATCTCTTGTGTCTTATTCACACAAGTTCAGTCTCGACTCTAAAGAGTTAAATTTTAATATTGTCGTTATCAAAAAGAGCGCTGGTAAGTGAGAAATTGAACATTTGCATATTTCCTTTAACGAAAGTTTATTTGTGATATTTTGTAAAATACTGGTTTCAACCTGTTTCAGGAACCTGTTTTGATCTGGGATTTGAGGACAAATCAATTAACTTTACTTACAACACTATGTTATTCAGAAAGACTATACCAAGACTACTATGAAAGATTGATATAGACTATGATATAGACTTAAGATTGTATATAGACTAGCCTCTTGTCATGACGACTATTATAAGTTTCAACGTTTCACTGACGCACAGTAGTTTCACAAATGCCGCTGTTACCGTCTAATACGATTTTACTATCTCGAGCACTAGTCTAGTGTGAACAGGCCATTAGTGGCGTTAATGCACCCATTTCTAGACCACACCTCGCGGGTAATTAATAGTGATCAATTTAATGTCTTCATTTTATACGGAATTGCGATCGTTATAAAGTCGTGCGTTTATAGTCTTGGTTTTGTTACGAGCGAAGTGTAGGTGTATTTTGTTGTCGATTTATCTTTGGCTAGTGAACACCCCGCGGCTGTGTCCAACTGGTAATGTGTTCTGGATCCAAAAGCGTTTCTTTAAGAGAAGCGAACCGTAGCGTAGACGGCATGGATCGACCTATAACAAGAAATGTACCCGAGGTAACCTACGACTTGATTCGTTTTCGTTAGTCCAGTTACAGTCACTTGGTTAGTTTTACGTTGCCAATTTTTAAATTTTGTTATATTTATGTGAGAAAAATTCAAGTGACAATTTTCAATAATAGACAAGCTGAATCTACGATAGTCAGTATGATAAAATGAAATGAAATTAGTAACAATAATTATGAAATTGCTAATTCGTTAGATTTAAAAAGTGGGCAATGACCTTACTGCTATAGATGAAGTAGTAGAAATACTAGGACTGAGAAAAGGAAGTAAGTCCAATAAATGATGCTAATAAGCATTACTTACATAAAGTAAGATCGTGAGTGCATTGTTTGGAGCCAATTCCCAACTCCCAACCAAATCATCAAGCTACGAACGTCTATGTTACGCGAAGAGCAAGTCTAACCACAAAAACGCATCTCATGCTGCATTACGTCATGCGTCATACATAACATAACAGGTTATTACATAGGGAAGTGTATGGAGTCAACACCGGATTTCCCAGTCATGTACAAAAACATTGCTGTTGGCGTATAGTACAAAATTAGGAAGTTGAGCGTAAATTACTATTGTATATTCACAAAGAGATCATTGTCAGGAGCAATTATTTTTAACTTCTAGGAAGAATGCATCGCTAATAGCAAGTAGATTAGACGCGGAACTTCACTTACATCAGCGAAACTAGAGCGAAACGGAAGGTCTGTGGTAAAAAAAAATTACAAGCTGCTATGGCATAAGTAAATTAGTATGTTTTATAGAAGTTAGATGTAATTTACTACCTATGAGCTGTAGAATTTCGTACCAATTTAAATTTTAAAAAAAATTCTGCGTAAAAAAAGTTCTGCAATTTTTTAAAATAGATCGATTCCAAACTAAGAAGTTCGTGATGTTGCACACGTAAATGAAAATGCGGCAGAATGATGGAGAAACTGTCACTACTCTAGCCGTTTACATTAATATATTGATGATGATCATATCAACTACAGGAATGATAATTTTACATAATTTCAATTTGCTTGACTAGAGATAGAGAGAGAGCTAAAGAAACAAAGGCAGAACATGAGTCTAATTAAGAGACTATTTTGCCAAGATAGCAGGAAAATACTGAATAAGAAAGGCACAACACTCAAGAGAGTTGCATTGGAAGGGAATTATGTTTCTGTATAAGTAGATCTTTTACCTAAAATTCGAGCAGGAGCTTTATCTAGAGAAACAAAAGCCAGAACATAAATCTAATTAAGATACGATTTTGGAGATATAGCAGGAAAATGCTGGATAAGAGAGGCGCAATACTCAAGAACTCTTGGAGAAGTAGGTTCTGTAATAGACCTGTTACCCAAAATCCAGCAGGCGATAGAAATATAGATCACCGTTCGCCACGCTTCCCACTTGTACTGCAAACCGGTGCGATTTGTCTGCGCGCGCGCACCGCAGTAATTATTGGCACGACAGAGATGGATGCGCTCTAATGAAGGCCTGTGGCCCGCCGACGGGACGCTCTTGAATAGTAATCACTATTACTATATTCATAAACGCCACTTCTGGCTATCCGCTTATAACTTGAAAACCACTGGACAGATTTTTATAATTTTTTCACAGGATGGAAGATTCTTTTTTCAACTATTGAGCTACAAAGAACGTGAGCCCAGCAATAACGATTCAAAAGAAACAAGACAACGACGCCAGAAACTCTAATTTAACGCGAGCAGAATCGCGGGAAAAGCTAGAAATTGACGACATCGATTCTAAGATGTCCCTCTGCCATCTCTTGTAAAGGCGTGAAAGATCTCAGAGGGAAAAGCATAAATGCCGCCAGTGACCGCTTACTAGTAAATCATATTATCAAGGTATTATTTAGCTCAATAACTTACTAGTATAATGATGGGAAAATCGTATAAGGCGTATTTGAGGAAAATGACCATACCGCGATTTACTGGTTATTTTATTCCTGTATGGCTGGACTGAATGAAAGTGTCACCATTAAGATGAAAAACAGGGATGCTTCGTCGGTTTGGACATGTTGAGCGAATGAGTAATGAACTCCGAATAAATGAGCGATGAACGAATGACGACACAAATATACCGAGCAAATGTGAGTGGTGGTAATAGCCGGGGACGAGCTCGACTGACATACCAGGGTCAGATAAAGCAGGTGCTCAGTGCTCACAGACGGAAATCTGAAGAGCACTCGCGTCCCGTGGCGAGAGTGTGTGAAGAGAATGATGAGACTGAGCGTAGGGAAAGGTGTCTCAGGATTGGAGTACTTGGCGCTCCGTTCTGTTTGCCTACATAGAGTGAAGATATGTATATAAAAACGGCACGATATATATGCATAGACGGCATGTCTACTCCCGAATAGGGCTATACAGCCACGAACGCCGGTGTCGTCGCCAGGATGCTGGCTAAAAACATCTGTCCAAGAGATGACATGGCCTATGATGATGAATTGTTGTATATTTGTCCTAAATAAAGTACAAAATATAAAGGTTCGTTGCTACCCTAAGACCAAAGATGGAATGCCTCGTGTGCTTGGAATTTACACTGGTTTAACCCTACAAACCGGAACCCAGAAATGCTGTTTGCCAGTAGAAGCTGGTTAGAGGGTGTAACTTGAAGTCACTGCACAAGACCTGCCACTAGTAGGTACCTAACTACTTTATTTCTAAGAGTTATCTAATAGTTAAGTGTCTAAGTTATTCTAAGAGTTATGTGATCTTTATCAATCATCCCTTTCCTTTTGATGAACTTTTACTACTGTAATGATTTTAGATGCCTGTGGCTCATCAATTACTGTCTTTGTGGGACCACTAACTGCTTTTCTATTTCCTATTCTTTTCTTAGCTCCAGCGCTAAAATTAGCGTAATATTCCATTAGCGTACCCGTCAATCAGTCAGCTGCGGCTCCAGGCGATGTCTTCCGCTTTACAGACTTAAGTGCGTCCAACACTGTATAATAGATATTTATTTTCAAAATAAAATTAAAGTAGTTTTTAATAGCTAGAATATTTTTAGCTATATTTTCTAGTTTGTTAAACTTTTAGTGCATGGTAGTGGTCTGCAAACCCACGTGTAAAAGGCCGCCATGTCTCCAGACAGCCATTAACAGATCAGATCTCACCCAAATCGTTCCCCGAGATCAAAAATATAGATCGGTGCCCTTCCCGGACTAGGCAAGGTGCTATTCGCGCAGGTGCTATTCGGACGGATGCTGTAACTAGACTACGTCATTCAAATGACCTCGAACGTATGAAAAAATCCTGTTCTTATTTTGTTTGAGTAATATATAAATTACGATATAGATAAATAGATAAGACGCGACCTATCATATCGAAAGGTCCGAGGTTCGATCCCCGGTTGGGCCATGTACCAATGGGTTTTTCTCGAAACCTAAGTACATGTACTGACTGCTCTCAAACGGTGAAGGAAAACATCGTGAGGAAACCTGCATACGCCGAAGAAGTAATTCTTAGGCGCATGTTAAGTCCACCAACCCGCACTGGGCTAGCGTGGTGGACTATAGCCCGCACGCCCTCGTTGAGAGGGTAGGCCTGAGCCCCAGCAGTGGGGAGATTAATAGGCTGTTGTTGATGATGATGATGATATATAAATTCATGAACATTTGTCTGTTTAATCATCAATTACGACCATACAACCAGCATATACTAGTACGGATTTTGATGTTATAATCTTCAGAGAGCATATTGTATCTACCACAGATTTATAAAACGTAGAGCGTTGGGAGCTTTTTCCGATGTTCTGTGGTATCTACGGTGTTCTGTATCCAACGATTTGCCGTGTCTACCATTTGATTGCGTCGTCCCATGCAATATTCCAGTGTTGTTTATAGGACTGCTGATAAATAATCAGCTGCGTCGACGCAAGTTGCACAGTCAGCGCGTCTCATTCGCAGAAGGGCTCTCGAGTGGAGTGCGCGTGGGCAAGCGTCGCGGTGGTCCCGAGTCCCACCAGCTGGTCGCATACGAGTCAATGCACAGTCAGCAACATTGTGCTTGCTGTCAAATTTCCAGGTTTTTTCTTTGTTCAAAAACAATTTATTTGCATTTTGTTTTTACCCACGGAGAAGGTATATGAGTTTAGGGTGAGAGGTTGTTTGTTTGTTTGTTTGTTTGTTGCCTGTCATAATATAGTCGGAGTCAAAACGGTATTTAGATTTGATTGGCGTTGTTTACTCAAAACAGCAATTTCGCATTACGATATGTTACAGTCGTAACAGTAATTTACAAAGAGATTAAGGGACATACAGTGTATAAAAAGCAATGGCGGCAGCCAATCAGATTAACAGGTATTTTGTTAAAATCCAACCCGTCAGTGCTTTAAATCACACCTAATAAATCGGTTTTTTAATAGTTTAATTTAACTGTAAAAAGGTTGTGTCTATACCTATATTAAACATTACACTTTAAAAAATGTAAAAAAGAACAAAAATATAAACTAGGCAACTTACTTATCTAAATTCCACGCGTATCCGCGGGTACAGCTACTCAATAATATATCCGTGGTCAAATTGTTGGTTAACACATATTTGTAATGCGTCCGAGGTACGGAGTGACCCGCGAGTACCGTCACGTGCGTTTTATCAGCGCCGTCGCAGGTTGGCCGTACGGGGCCATCGCGGCGTGTCTGCGCGTACGCATCAATCGCGATCGCGGTAACATCGGCCAGGGTTGGCACAGTGTGATAATGCTTCATCCATACTCATCATCATTGTCCTTACCTTTTCCCTTTATTTTGGTTCGGGTCTTCTCACATTTCAGCAATTTTGCGGTTCTGGCAATTGGGCTTGTTCGAGGTCTCTCACACTATATTTGACCACCAGGTCGAAAGTTGTTTCATCCATACTAATATTATAAATGGGAAAATAACTATCTGTCTGTTTGTTACCTTTTCTCGCCTAAACTGCTGAACGGATTTTAATGAAACTTTGTGTAGACATACATCAAACTTTGGAGCAGGACATATACTACTTTTTCCCGTGATAAACTGTTCCCACGGGAAAAAATCTAATCCCATGAGAAGCCAATTTTTGGCGTAGAAAGGGGAAACCTCATTGATACCATCGCTCGGCGATAATCAGTGATGGTTATGTCCATACCTTTGACCACAGATAACTGAAAAAGCTCGCTACTTTGACCTGCAGACCGAAACCCCCACGTTGTTGGCCGGGAAGTTCTTCATAGCGTCAACGGGAGAAAAAGCGCAGCGGCATTCACCCAAAGTGTGTCCTCTGCCCATGGCAACGCCATCAGACTGGGAGAAACAGCCATTATAGATTGTACAAAGGTTTGGACTCCTGGCCTTAGGGGCTAGGCATACCTACTTGTATACCATGGGACAGTGTACCGCCACTGCAGTCGAGCGAGACTGACGAGATGAACCGATAGAGTACTCAGACCTTACCCGATACCATAAAAGTTAATAAAACGGTATTAAAGCACCCACTGGCATTAAGGACAACAAAAGACAAAGCCTTATGATGCGGTCATTGAAGATTTTTCAAACTTTAGCTATGACGTATTATGACATAATGTGACATTAACCCTTAAACCGGCAAAATACCAATATAATTCAGGTAGGTGCAAACCCTGCCGCAGTCAGAATAACAATTTTGTTAGTTTCAGTTAATAATGATAAAGTCTGAACGTGCGTTGTTAGCATTTTATGTCCCAGGCTATCTAACTTGGCTTTTTCCAACCTAGGTTCTATTATCATGTGTATTTCTTTAATTACCAAGGGACTCACTGTAAAGTAACAATTACTTTAGCTTTTTTTTGTGTTGAAGCTCTGCATAAAATTTGACTTATCTTGTGATCTCTATCCTACCTATTATAAACGCGGAAGTTTGTAAGGATGTTTGGATGTTGGCCAATCCAAGCAAGTATTTTTAGGAACTTTTTCAGCACAACTTGACAGTTCGTAAGAGATGAGTTAGCGCAAGAACACCACACTCAAGCATCATCTCTAGGTCATCATCAGTTTCTATGACACTTGGGAAATTATTCTATACACGAAGTGTTACGAAGTTGCGAGCAAAAGCTATTCAGAAATACTGTAAATTTGATCGTCCTTCATACATTTTATGCAACTAGATTGTTACTCAGCTTACGACCGCTTTAAAACCTTGCGCTTCATAAAATGTATGATGGATGTTTACAAAGCAATTTACAGTAATATTGAATTGGATTTTTGATTGTCTAATACAGTGGCCAAGTACAGACAATTTGGTTTTATCGGCATCTTTAATAATGTGAACGGTACCTTAGATGTTTCCTTCTAGCTGGACTGTTGACTATACAATGTTTGATTTTACTATACTGTGTGACACTTTGCTGTGCTGTACTTATACTTAGGCAAATGAAAATTAGTGTAATTGCAGTAATTACTTTTCAGTTTTTTAAGAGTTTTTTTAATAGTTGAAGTTTCTATTTTTTCGGCTTTCTTCGCTCATAGCAATATTATTATTAATGCTCAAAATATTAAGAGCTAGGCTTTTTAACCGGGTACTTTGTATTAAAAGTTATTTTTTTAATGTGCTTTATTTGCTTCTTAATTGAAGCAATAATTAAAAGAATCATTTACATAATTTAAAAAAAAGTTTTTTGTTTTTTATTGCTAAAAGATGGAAAAAGTCAGTACCTATACGAGATTTGTTTTGGAATACCGACAAGAATGTATGATATAACTATTATGACAGGTATAGGTTGGGGTCCAACGTAGATAAACGGGTGCGATAAGCTCAGAATGCGAATGAATCACTTGTCTCATTAGTCTTTCTTTTTTTGCAGGTAAGTGCATCGGCTACCGATTCGCAGAGCTAGAAGTCAGTTTGTATGAGTAAGTAGTATTCTGTTTGGAAAATAACAGGTACCAAAGTTTTGGATGATGTCATCATTACAGTGGTCATGGAATTTGTAGATTAAATGAGCCAGAAATAAGTTTGTTGAAATCCAAGAAAACGGTTATCACGGATTTACAATCTAGTCTAAATTTATAATTTCAGCACTTGTTCGTGTTTAAAAGAAATCGGAGGATTGATAGGTAATCATTTTTTTAACCGAAAACATTACGCAACGCCTCAGTGGGTACAACATTTAGAAAATCTAACCGTCGTGGTCTTTTATAACCTTTTTTTGGTCTTTGTTACTATGCTTTTAAGGCAGAATAAATCTGCCAATGTCAACGTAGTGGAAAATGCACGAAGGAGGACAGAAGTCTTTATTAATGAATGATTGAATTGAAAGATGACATATTATGAGCGATTGAATGAATAAGTGAAATGACAATGACAGCTGACTTTTAGAAGTCAGTGATGGTAAAAGACTAGTAAGTTATTGATACTGTACACTAGATGGCGTATAATAAAGTATTCGGCACTAAGGCCATCAACAACAACGGTTACTATTGATATCACACAAGTTTTAACAACAACAAAACAGCAGTTGTTGTTCGTTTAAAGTCACAATTACTACAACACCGCTAACACTGTTAATGCGCTCGCGCACGTTGCGTCAGCGCCGTTTCTGCGCTGCCAACTGTACTCCAATTTTCACCTTGTATTTGTTGAGAGGTACTTGTCAAATGCTAAGAAATTGATATGCTGTGCTATTTCAAAACATGTCTCGCAACGAGTTCTCCAAAAGCGGACTTTCAAACCAATCGAAAGATTTTAGTTCAAGGAATCCAGGAACGATCGAATTTGTTACGGCGCTGGCGCCCACCAAAAAGGTTCTAGTTTCATGAAGGAATCACATTAAAAAACTACTTTGTAAGAATTTTCATAATGTTTGGACTTTACACACGGCTGTTTAGTCCCAAACTAAGCCGAAGCACTTAACTGATAAACATACATAAATACTTTTAAATAAATACTTAAATATATACAAACACCCAGAATCCGAAAACCAACAGTTATGCTCATCACACAAATGTTGGTCCCGGGTGGAATCGAACCCACGACCTTTGGCGCAGTAGGCAGGGTCTACACCACTACGCGAACAGGCCAGTCAAAGTAATAATAAAGTAATATAAGAAAGCCTATCTCGTATAAAACAATCATACGCAACACAATCCGGTTTTATCTTTGCATTTTCATGATCTTTAATTATTGATATAAATTTCCTCTATGTGAGTAGACCTATGCCGTAATATTTTACTTAGTTCCTGGTCTAGCTTTTAACGATGTGTTAACTCCGGCCACAGCATTAAACCAGTTGTACCCACGTTATGACTCGGATGACAAACAGCCTCCTGCATGCCTGTGTTCAGGAAATTGTCTTGAAAAACCCTGCGTGTTGCTAGCGGCTTTCTCGATTGCTTCCTTTTGCGATTTTTTAGCAGCAAAATGACTGCAGGTTTATTGATTTACTTTGCGCCCTGTATCTTACCGTTATTCATTTGCTTTACGTAAATTAAAATCGTAAACTTTATATTCCTAGCATTTACTGCTGTAATTGGTAATTATGCAGTACGTTTGTCTTCGCTTACTTCGTCTCGCTCATTTATTTTATTCTCTTCGTTTACTTTAACTTGATTTGCTTTGGTAATACTTTTTAATATCTATAACAGAACAGCTTCTGTAATCTCTCTGTGTGATTCTGTCATTTTCTATTGTCTATTGTCCAAGGATCGTGCTTATTATTTATGATTGATTTCAGATTCGTGGATTGTTTTGTCCTTGGATTTTTAATAGTTTAGAATTGTTTCTACGGAATCCTTATCTAGGCACAATTTGCTATTGTTTAGGGGTATAGGCATGCCAGATTTATCTCAGATTGTAACAATAGCTATAATGTCAAAGGTTATTTCGAAATACTAACACTGACACCTACGCCTACTACGTGTCGTCTGTCTCTCTGTTGGAGCACGCGCTCTGGCTTTATGATTTTCGCGCGTCCATATTTCGTGCGCGTGCGCCTAACGGTCCGGCTAGGGTTGCCAGCCCGTCCCGCCGCAATTTATGTGACAGATTAATTTACGTCGCCGCAGCGGACGGTTGTTTGGACGTTTATTAAATTTTTGTTCTGGCAACATTCCCACGACATTACGTAATTATTTTTAGAAGCAGGAAATGGTGCACTTGTTGCAACACATAATGATTTTAAGAATGATAGGTATAAACGTTAAGTTAACGATTCATCATTGAGGCGTCTTAGCAGCTCTTACTTGTTATTTAATTAATGTAAGATAGGAGTCTAATTTTTTGTTGTGTTAAAATTTCAAGTCGTGATACCAGCAAAGAAGAAAACCAATTGATCTGTCGATAAAGGCAGTAGATAAATTGACAAGTTGACCCTTCGTGATTTTTGTATTGTGAAGAATATTAAAAAAACACGACGGGCCTAGGAGTACTTTGTTTCCAGAGCCGTATAACACATTACAAAAAGAGAGATTGTATCCTATCTGCGTATCTCATCCCACGCAGGCTACCTGTCCGCGGTATGACATTACGCCTGGCCTCATCTGGCCACGGAAATTGGACTCAAAGGTCCTAGCCACGCCCTCGGCGTACTTACGTGAGGTGTGATGCAGACTGGAACGGGGCTATACTGCATATGCACATAGCGGCCTTCTTTCTTATCAGGGCAGTATAGTGGTGGAACAGAAGACTTTACCATCCGATGTTAATAGGCTGTTGATGAATGAAAAAATATCTTCAAAAGTACCATTATAAAAATTATCAAATCAAATCAAATATACTTTATTGAGCACCAAATTATATCAAAAGTTTGCATTATAATAATTTATTAAATTGTGTACAATCAAAAGGCGGCCTTATCGCTTTCAGCGATTTCTTCATAATATCTATAATTTCATAATTTCTTCATAATATATATATATCTTAATGCCGGGACTTTCCAATAATACAAGATCAGCAGAGGGTAGTTTCAGAAACTACTCACAGCGATTAACAATGTCAGTTCGCCTCTCCAGTCAGCTCGTGACCACGGCCAGTGTAACCTGGTCGAAACGTCGGGCAAGGTAAATAAAACTATTTCGTGTGTAAGACCCGTAAGTAAATAATTATATAAGTATATCTTAATGATATTAATTTTTTAGGCCAATCGAAAGCTTTATTTAATTTTATCGTTTAAGTAAAAGTATAAACTAAAACCTAGAAGAGAGATCTTTTACCTCTAGGTGAGTTTTTATTATTGTTATTATTATTATTTAGGTTTAGTTTATTTATTAAAATTATGTCATCATATCAGCCTGTAGACGTCCACTGCTGGACAAATGCCTCCCCCAAGGATCTCCACGACGACCGGTCCTGCGCTAACCTCATCCAGCTGGGTCCCGCGACCTTCACCAGATCGTCGGTCCACCTTGTGGGAGGCCTGCCTACACTGCGTCTTCCGATACGTGGTCGCCACTCGAGAACCTTTCTGATAAAATCTCTTTAAAATTATGTATAGAGGAAAAATAAAACCAGAATATAGTGAAACTAATAAATGTCTTTAATATTTACCTATTGTGAGTAGACTAAGCCTTTCCGCATTGTACATAATTAAATTAATATACAATCTATATACAAACCAATAGCGCCATATACAGGATACAATAAATCGCAATTACAGCTATTACAAGTAATTACAAGAGCACGGGTTCGGTCCCAAGGCGTGTAATTTATCACTAATTAGTGTTACCACTTGTAGATGAAACAGAGACTGTAGGCAAAGTCGTTTAGCTACAGTATTACTTCATCAACCTTCACTTCTGGACATGCTTTCAATTTACGCCACAATACGGGGTTCATATTATTTTTAATGATGTTACACGGCAATCTTAAAAAATAATAATTTTGTTTAAAAATTACAGTTTTTTAAGTGTTTTTTATGTTTGTGCGGTTTGTGATTTTGTTTACAAAAATAATTTAATTTGCTATCTAAATAGATCATGTACTCGGAAATCGTGATCAGTCATTCATTACCCCATATGAGTAGGTGTCTATTGGCTACTTGAAAAATTTCTGGGTCTGCAAAAAAAAGATTTTGTGTGTTTTCCATAATATCTTTTTGCTAAAATGATATTTTAAAAGACGATATATAATTTTAATAATTTACGAGGTTTATGCCGACCCACTCAAATGTCAAGTAGCGAATAGACACCTTGGGGTAATGAATGACCGATATCCCGAGAACATGACCTATGGGGCAATGAATGACCGATTTCCCGAGTAATTTATTCGAAAACTCGAACTTACATTAAGTACGGAGTTAAAAAGGTTCCCAACTTAGTCACATAAAGCAGGTGACACCAAATTAAATTAATCCACACACAGTATCAGAGCTTCACTGTAGTATAAACCTTAAGGCCCTTTCATACCTTTTATTACACATCGGAACCGGCAAGGCTGCTACAACTCACTTGCTACAATACGTGTTAGCTACATAGATCCTATCTGTACCGAGAACTAAAATTAGCGATGCTTACGACTCGATAAACAGCAGACATCAACCCAGATGTAGTCCATCATCAGCCTGCACCAGTCTACTGCTAGACATAGGCCTCCCCAAGGCGCGCCACTGAACCCGATCTTCGCTTCTCCGCATCCAGTCACTGCAAGCCGCCTCACGCAGATCGTCGCTCCATCTAGCCGGAGAGCGTCCCACATTACGCTTGCCCACGCGTGGTCCCCTCTCGAGTACTCATGGGACGTCCCTCCGCCAGGTGGACCGACAAAAAAGAAGGTGTCCGGATGCGGCTGGATGCGGGTGGAGGACCTGGTGAAATTACGTTCATTAGGAAATGCCTATGTCCAGCAGTGGACGTTGAGGGGCGTTATGATGTTTTGCTTCACTATTACTTATGTTTCACTCCAATACATATAACTAGGTATTTGAATCTCTGGTAAAAGTGAACTCACTTTTATGGTAAACGGGGTACTTTTTCCACGATCTCATCTATTTTTTCTATCCCGAAGAATGAGGTCAAATAGAGCTTATCTGACTAAAAAAGCGATAGTACTGTCTAACAGTTGATGACGTGTTATAGACTTACCAAGTTATCTGTGAACTGAAGGGCAGCTCTGCCACCGCTCAATGCCCGTCATTCTATATATTTTGTGCTGACGGCCGAATGACATTCCGCGTAGTTCCTGATTCTGCCACTTCACAGATAACTTGGTACTTACATCTATAATGAAAATGCTGTGAAATTTCTTAAGCTAACCGTCCGGTTATCCGGTGCCGTGTGCTCGGTAAGTGTAACTCGTCCTTTGACGTGGCAAAAACTCAGTGTGTCAACGGGCAGGCTCCAGCTCTGGCATTTAGCTGGCGACACCGAATTAAAGATACACCGTTTAAAAGATATTGCGAAATTATACTTCAAATTGACAGTTTATATACTTTATACAGTAATTTATATGTGGGTCACGCAGTTTTATTTTTGGGAGTGCTTCGGTAGTTTTAAAATCGATGCTTACACAAACATGCAGACCAGACAAGCCTCCTTGCAATTTTATTATTTTACTTTTCCAATTACTTTCTTACATACATACATATCTTAACGCTATGTCCCTGGCGGGGTTGGCAGAAGAACGGAGCGCCAAGTATCGCGATCCTGACACACCTCCTGTCGCATCGCTCAGTCATCATTCTCTTCATACACGCTCGCCTATGATATGCCTACATTTACTGACTGCTCTCAAACGGTGAAGGAAAACATCGTGAGGAAACCTGCATACGCCGAAGAAGAAATTCTTACGCGCATGTGAAGTCTACCAACCCGCACTGGGCTAGCGTGGTGGACTATAGGCCGAACGCCCTCGTTTAGAGGGTAGGCCTGAGCCCCAGCAGTGGGGAGATTAATAGGCTGTTGATGATGATGAAGCCTCTAAAATGGTCCTTAACAGAAATTGAGCTATCATTTCTAATCCCTGATTGGATTATGTTCTATTGTGTTAAAAGGCTTTATGTCTGTTACAAGCGACAGTTGTCGCAACATGGTTGGCGCAGCACGACATTAGAATCTGTTTTGGCCTGTTTAACCTTACATGGGCTGATTTGTCAGTGTCTCAAGCACCCATTGAATATGGCAAGGAGCTGAGTAAGCTAAAACTTAATAAGCGTGTGCATAAGTGCCTACTATAAGTGAGGTAGAAGTGATACTTCATCATCAACAACTGGACAAACTTGTAATTGGCTTTGTTTATATAAAACTACCTGTTAACTGTTGCGTAATTATAAGCTGTTGGTTTTCTGATTAAAAAAAAACATCAGCCTGCACTAGTTCAATGCTGGACATAGGCCTCCCCCAAGGCGCGCCACTGAATCCTCACAGCATCCAGTCACTGCCAGCCGCCTTACAGGGTGTTATCGTTTAGACTGCATTCAGCCAAACAGCCCCCCCCCCTAACCTTGGGGTTTTAGAGATTAACGTGTTTAAAAACAAAACTTTCCTAATTCGCCCACTTCTCTCTCGTCTACTTCCTACCTCGTCCACTTCTCACTCGTCTACTTCCGACCTCGTCCACTTCTCACTCGTCTACTTCCTACCTCGTCCACTTTCCTAATTCGTCCACTTCTTAACTTTTGGCACAATAATATCAGATGACCCAAATGCCATCACCAATGCACTTATCTCAATTACAAATTACGAAATATACCAACTTGTTACCTTTATTAATTCATCCTGCCAAACAAAAGGTCTTCTTAAAAATGTCATTATTCTTAATGACGAAACAATGTCATTTAATACTCGACCACTTGTCAAACAAAGATTAAAATTATCATACGGCCGCGGCATTCGGCTTGTACCTGTCGCGGATTTAAACAATGTCGTTGCGACCTCGTCTCGAATGTAGTATAATAAGCAAACAGTAAGGCTACATGATGTTTTTGGCAGTGACATCTAGCTAGCTCAAATCAAAAAAAAACAATCAACAGCCTATATTTCCCCACTGTTGGGTCCAAACAAAGAGTTGTTAGTATACATAGAGCGCGCGTTAACAAGTCTGAACTGTAAGCACGGGTCTGAACAGTCTCGAAATGTTCGGGGCGACGCCACTAGTCACAACACGTCAGTAGCGCTGATTGTTGCTCTCGCCGGTATTTATTTACATTTGGAGTAATCATGGTGAAATGTGCAGTGCCAAGCTGTAAACACGATTCACGGAAAAGAACGATCTAGACAAAATCTAAATAGAAGCGTCCATAGAACACCTGCTTACACTTGGCACAATGGGCAATGAGCGATGCGCGCGCTCTATAGCTAGTATACTAACTCTATGGGTCCAAAGCCTACCCTCTCGACGAGAACATCTAGCCCAGTGCGGGTTGGTGGACATCTAGCTCGTTGAGTGGAAATAAAAAACAGCCTGCCAGATAACCAGACTAAAGTGGATATAAGGTTGAATTCGCAACCAATTTGGAAGTCATCAGCAAAAAGATCGCTTACGAAACCCGCATTCGAATTACAGAAGGTTTGTCATCAACCTTCCATTTTTGGTCGGCAAAAAGTAACTTGATCGCATTATGCCGTAATAAAGAATAACAGGTCGTATCAATCAATCAATCGCGAGATGACACTGTCATTCGCGGTCGGTTGTAATGTCGTAACTGTAATTCGACACTCGGCGGTCCTCGCGACAAATATGTCTCGACGGAATCAAGACGCAGAATCCTGTCTGGCTCCAAGTTTTTTCTGATGTTTTAATAACTCTACTGTAGTAGTTACCCACTAGTTCTCAAGTTAGGGATATGAAAATTTGATTTACTGTAATAATGTCCAATCTGAAAAATGTCCAACGACCATGCTCGAACTGAAAAATGTCCAAACTGAATAATGTCCAATCTGAAAAATGTCCAATCTGAAAAACGTCCAATCTGAAAAACGTCCAATCTGAAAAACGTCCAATCTGAAAAATGTCCAATCTGAAAAATGTCCAACCTGAAAAATGTCCAATCTGAAAAATAAATAAAAGCGGTTTTTAAGGTTCTGTACTGTAAAATGTTCCAGATTGGTCATTTTTCAGGTTGGACATTTTTCAGGTTGGAAATTTTTCAGGTTGGACGTTTTTCAGATTGGGCATTTTTCAGATTGGACGTTTTCAGATTGGACGTTTTTTAGATTGGACATTTTTTAACGGTTGGACATTTTTCAGATTGGACATTATTATCGTATCAAAAATTTGCTTAGGATAAAGAAAACACGTGTTTCAGCGTTTTTGAAAATATAATCAATAGTGCGAAACCGCGGTCAATAGCTAGTTATTGATAAATGGTCAATCAGGAAACCGTGGATGTTTGCTTTGGGCACTTAAAACAATATTGCGCAAACTGAAATAATACCTGACTTGCTGACAAGTAAGGAACGTCAGGTTTTTGATTACATTCAGATATGCTAATTCAAGATCTAAAGTTTACTACTGCGATTATTGGTTGTCATTGAAAGTTGACACCGGTAATGGACCGCGTTGTTTGTTTTCCATTGGTATTTAACCGGTTTTTATCTATATTTAAATAAAATAATCTAAGAATTAAAAATAACTAAGTTTGTTTGCTGTTTTAGGGTTCCTTTATGGAGTAAAGCGAACTTTTATTTAACTTGGTTTCTTGTTTGTTTGTCTGTTCGGGAGGAATCTTGCGATCGATTTTTCGAGCCTTCCTGATATCCGATCATGCTCAAATTTTGCACCTATCTTAGGTTTTGTATATAGACAATGTAATGCAACTAGACTGTTTATATGCAGAAGGGGAAAGCATCAAAGTCTAAATAGTTTATGCATATAAGTACACTGGGTACATTTATACACGTATTTTTTTTTATCTACCACCTCTTCCAAGGTGTTAGCGAAACAAAATAAAATCGATTAAAAGTAAACTTTCATTTAAAATGAGTCAAAAAACCGACTGGGGTCTAACGACGAATAGAAATAATAATTATTAAAATTGAATTTCGCTGTTACGTCCCATTTGGGACATTCGGTAGTGGGGTCTAACGACGAACGACTCGCGCTGAGAAGAAACGGCGCAACTAACTTCCGCAACGCACCTTTTAAAATCAAGTTTGTATACCTAACAATTGTTTGTATAAAGATTGTGCGAGGCTTCCACGTAATCGTGAATTTTTACAAAGTTTAATTTAATAAAGAAACTTTTTTACAAAGTTGTTTTATAATGTGATATTCTCTGTCTTTTATATTCAAAATATCTTAGGGTAAGTATAGTTTTTTGCAGAAGAGTATATACATTTCCCCTTGAACGATTTACTGACTTTACTAATTAGACTTAAGTCTTAACTGTGGTACTCAGTACAAGTTAGTTTTTATTACCGACTTCCAAAAAAGGAGGAGGTACTATGTTCGGCTGTATGTCTTTTTTTTTTTTCAGTTAAATTCATTTCATACTCGTAGGTAGCTCAAAATAAAATAGAAAAACCCCGCCCAGAGTTGTACTCAAGACACGCTTCGCAATTATTATAATAATATACTTTTATAGATGTTTTTTAAACCGTAAAGATCCCTGATGGTCAAGGTTATGGCAAATTAAGAAGGTCCCAGAATAGATTCGGACTGCATTCCTATTTTTACGATCGCTGGAGACGTTTGCATTCGTATAAACATACCTAATAGTGCTGGTCTATACACCTTAAATTTATAAATACAAGTACTTTTAAAATATTTCAGTGTAGAGGTATTTATATATTTATTTATTTTAAATACTGCATGCTATTAGCACAAGGCGAATTTAAATAGTGCCAATTCATAACCATTTTGGTAAACGCAAGTTAAACCTACAAGCATTTATTTAGTTTTAAATGTGTAAATTTAAAGAAATCAACAGCCTGTTAATATGGGGGGTTACGGGCTATAGTCCACCACGCTAGCCCAGTGCGGGTTGGTGGACTTCACACGCGCCTAAGAATTACTCCTACGGCGTATGCAGGTTTCCTCACGATGTTTTCCTTCACCGTTTGAGAGCAGTAAATTTCGAGTGTAACCCATTGGTACATGGCAAGTTCGGATATCGAATTCGGACCTCTCGACACACAGGCCGCGTCTGGAGGTCTACGCCATCGACACTCTCCTATATAATTTTTTTAAATAGTTTTACGGCCAATTCGAAACAAGTCCTTAAAGGCCAAATCGTAGTTTAAAATCACGAATACATAAAAAATCACGAATACAGCACGGCCACCAGGCCGCAACTAGTGCCATTCGGTGATCCACACTGCAGCAAACACCGGACTAAACTGATAGTAAGTTTAATGTCGATTTAACAAGGGATAATTTGGAACAATCCGGTAGTCGTTACGCGCTTTTATTTAACTATCCCGCACAATATACACTTTAATAGGCACTTGTTGCATATAAAACTACCACTGATATACACCAAAACCTACAATATACCTACATTTTTTATAAAACTAAACAAAAACGACAACCATCTCTGACAAAATCCCGCCAAAAAGCCGCTCCTTTAAAAATAGACAAGGGACAATTAAAAAGGGAATAAAGCTATACCTGACATAAAGAAGCTCTCCCCTAGAATTTTCTCTTCCCGAAACATACCTTAAATGTTTATTCCCGAGATGTCGAGAATAGAAAATACCTACTTCGTTTAACCCATGACAGCCATAAAACATCTTGTGATGGCATCGAAAAAGTTACGACTACACGAAATCGTTTCCCATGCGTTTACAGAATGCCAGCTTTTGTGTTTTTCAACATTATTTTCTATTGTGTGTATATAATTAAAACGCATCATGATCCCAAGATAAGACGCGGCCTATCATATCGAAAGGCCCGAAGTTCGATCCCCGGTCGTGCCATGTACCAATGGTTTTTTTTTTCGAAACTTAAGTACATTTACTGACTGCTCTCAAACGGTGAAGGAAAACATCGTGAGGAAACCTGCATACGCCGAAGAAGAAATTCTTAGGCGCGTGTGAAGTCCACCAACCCGCACTGGGCTAGGGTGGTGGACTATAGCCCGAACGTCCTCGTCGAGAGGGTAGGCCTGTGCCCCAGCAGTGGAGACATGTTAATATAGGCTGTTGATTTCATGATCCCAAGTGTAAAACTGCTTTATAATTGTAATAAAGTCATCTATAATATTTGCATATTGAGAGCTTAATAGATGTGTTATTTTATGACCAATTTTCTGCTGTATTTTGTTCTCTATTTATTGAATTTGGCGTATGCGTTTGTACGAATATCTGCTCTAGTTTTATTCTTTGATAACATGTTTCACAGTATTTTTTCTTTTATTTTCAGGTAAGGCTACAAAGCGATTTGCAAGATACTTGAATGAGGGAAACCAGTATGATACAGAACTGTTCTTCATTGGCTCAGAATTAAATCAACTCAAATAATAGCGCGGTAAATGTTAGTCCCAATATTATAGAGACCGGTCTCATTGGTTACTTCCTGTGTCACTAAAACATAGAAACAGGAACCAGCTGTTTTTCGTGCATTTTCCAGTACGCTACCACATAGGATAATGTTACCTGCTACGCAGGAGAACCAAGGTCACCGACATAGGTCGAAGAATTACGAAGCTGAAGTGGCAGTGGGCTGGGCACATCGCCCGCAGCACTGACGGCCGTTGGGGCAGAAAGGTTCTCGAGTGGCGACCACGTATCGGAAGACGCAGTGTAGGCAGGCCTCCCACAAGGTGGACCGACGATAGGTGAAGGTCGCGGGACCCGGCTGGATGAGGTTAGCGCAGGACCGGTCGTCGTGGAGATCCTTGGGGGAGGCCTTTGTCCAGCAGTGGACGTCTACAGGCTGATATGATGATGATGATACCACAGAGGATTATATATAATTGACAATTGTGCCTAAAAAAAGCATAATAACAAGTATAACAACAGCAAAAAAGAACATGGCTGTACCACAGAGCACATAAAATACTCGAATTACCTTATTCTCGCCCCAACGTCACACATAAGTTTGAAAATTTGAATACTCGCCGACACACTTCCCGACGAAATGTACGAGAATACCGCCATATTTGTTTTTAAGGATCATAAATTTTGTGGGACGTGAGAATTTTCTAAAAAAGGCACCGGCCACGCTTTCGTGTCTTAATAAATTTGTTCAGTGGAACAAGCTCTTTGTTTTAGCAGTTACTTTGTGTTTGAGAGGCTCGTGTGATGGTTTTATTAGACGGTAGTGTCGTCATTACCATTAAAACGGCATGCTTCGGACATGTTGAGCGAATGAGTGATGAACGAAATGACGACACAAATGCATCTGGTGTGGGTAGACTGACAGAATACCAGGATCAGATATAGCTGGTGCTCACAGATGGTCACGTGAAGAGCACTAAGATAAGCAGCAGATAAGACTGAGCGAAGCGAAAGAAGCGTGTCAGGATCGCAGTACTTGGCGCTCCGTTCTTTCTGCTTACCCTGTCAGGGACATAGCGTGAAGGTAAGTATGTACATTCCCAGATACACAACGAAGCAATTATGATAGTACGTACAAAAGCATAAGCAATGTCGCAATGGATTTAAGTACTTTGGCTTAACCTGTTTTTGTCCTTAGATTCTTAACAACGATAGGACCCCCTTTAATCCCATGGTGACAAAAATAAACGACGAAATTCAAACAACAGTAGCAAAACGAATTGACTCAGAGTCATGTAGATACCAGTAGAATGCAGTTGTGAATATAGCAATCCTCGTAATTTGAGGGTCGAACCAAGTGGAATTCAATGATCCTCGTGGCCCGACAGTCGAACCAAGTGGAATTTTAAAAATCCACTTGGTCGGATGGTCGAACCAAGTGGAATATCAAATTCCTGATGGTCCGACATGTCGACCCACGAGGAATTAAAATTCCACTTGGCTCGACTGTCGGACCACGTTGTCGAACCACGTGGACGCACCCCTTTTAACACATAATCTCAGCCTGATAAAAGCGAGTTAGAAACGCATAGTTGCGCCATGTTGCGCGCTGACGGACGATTCTTGCAACTTGACGTAGCACGCGCGGCGGCGGCGCAGGCGCAGCGTAGGCAAATCGGAGGCTAATTGCGACCCCAGGCATGGGCAGACGAAAAAATAAAATCGGCCTTAGTCCATTGGCACATACGGCACGGCATTATCTTTGTTCATCGTCCTTATATCAGACGTTCACTGACAAAAATCCGCGTAGTGTCAGTAGTACCATTGATGGTACAAGTGACACAACTTTGTATCTTTAGTACCATTAAAAAAAAGGGACATTCCTCGCAATTGTTCCCCAAGTTTGTGAAATTTTCGACCAATTAAATTAATGGCCTATTTATGTCCCCACTGCTGGGGCTCAGGCCTACTCTCTTAACGAGGGCGTTCGGGCTATAGTCCACCACGCTAGCCCAGTGCGGGTTGGTGGACTTCACATTGAAATTAATGGAGTGTTTCTACTAAAATATATTATTGTCTTCTCTTTACACGTAATTCTAAATATTGTTGTCTTTTTTTGTAACAAATTGAGTGGGACTACTCTTGTAATGTAAGTAGATTCCGATTGTTTTGCTTGTAGTAGGCCGGTCAATTTATTTTATATTGGTTGAAGGGGGATTGCTACTGGAGAGCGACACACGCTTGTGCGAAGTATTGTTCGCGCGAATTACGAGTGTGCGATGTACGATAGTGCGACATGTAATTTGTGCGAAGTATCGACGGTGCAATGGGCATGCGCCCCACCCGGCGAGGCTCATTTCGGGCCAGATTACAATAAAACCATCCCGGTAATTCGGTAATTTCCTTAATTCCAGACTCAGTCTCAGATCCCTTGAATGTAAATGTTACCGTTGTGGGTAAATATTTTTCGGCTGGTAACATTACGTGATGATATGCGCTCGTGAAAGCTACTGAGGTAAAGATTTATTTTTAATAATTGGTCTCAATTTATTTTAACGGTTAACTGGAGAAACTGATATGATTGTAATATGAAATAGTAGTGTCATTATACAGATGGTTGGTATCATTACAAAAATATTTTTCACACTGCCTTTTTCAATAAAAAAAACTCTAATTATATTACTAAAATATACTTTTTTGGAGTTGAGTTGGAGTAGGTATAGTAAAATATTCTTACTCCCAACAATAGTTTCAGTAAATAAAATTTAAAACTTTTTTTTTCAGACTGCGCATATTCTAGCAATTTAGCTTCTATACTTACCTACTAATAAAATACATCAGTAGAGTTTGTATTGTTGTTTGAACGCGCTAACCTCTGGAACTATCAGTCGTATACCAATTCTTTTTGCATTTGATAGCTCCATTCTTGAGGAAGAATATAGGCTATTAACCCTTAGAGTGTTAAAACGGGTTTTGCGACCCAAAAAACAAGATCAAATACTAGACTTATGTGAAGTCTAGATAGAGTTCGTTTTTGAAAAACCAAAATCTGACAGCCACATTCTCATGGTTAAGCATCACGCTACGACCCTTAGGAGCTGAGCAAAAAGGAAAAAGGTCTGAAATAACTAACAGCTAGTATTGGTCGGGCGGCATTTGCCTCAAACGTTGATTGTCTATAATCATAATCATTCTAGGCAATTATTCAATTACATGTCAAAAAAAAAAATAAAAAAAAAAAAAAAAATGTCATTATAAAATTTATTTATAGCGATATTGTCGGTAACGCATAAAACCTTCCTTGTTATTTAGTCCATATTAATATCGTAATAATATAACAATTCTTTAATAGGCAATTTACACGAAAACATACATGAAAAATGTGCACAAAGTTCCAGTCAACATACACTGTAAGAGGAACAAAAAAACTTACTTCACTTTACGTAATTCACAACTTTAATTAAATAAATGATGTTACGACACAGTATTTTTTGCCCGTAAATGCCCGCCGGTAATAAGAACTTACGATCTCAGTAGACTCCTGCGCAAGCGGTTCGCAGAAGTGTAGACAAGCTTTAAATACTTAAGGCAGGTTTCAATCTAGCTCATGCGGACGCAGCGTGCGAGCTTACATCACTAAAAAGTAGTTAGTTCAAAGTAGTTTTTTTATAGTAGGAATTGGCTTGGTTACTAGACCATTAAGCCATACCTTCATCAAAACATGGTCTAACTGGAGTATTAGTATTGTCATATTTTTACAGCACGACAGTCCACAAAAATACTGCACAAGTATAGCTAGTTGCCGACTTACCACGTAATACGTGAGACGACTTGTGACGACCTGTCATTCAAAAACAGGTTACAATGACCTTGAATTCATTTTCTCTTGTGACACTGCATAATATGTTTTTTCTCGCTTTGTATTAATTAGCTTAATATTAATATATCTGATTGTAAAAATGGCCAAAATTTTGGGCCGTTCCCAATAGATAGTCTTATACCGAATAGTCTAGGCAGTTAGACTACTGGTTTTTTAAAATTTTCTGCCTTTGTGTTAGTTTGTGTTGATAATTTATAATATTAATGTCTCTATTTTGTTTGTCCTTTAGCTTACCGCTCCGGTAAGTCATTGTATCAACTTTTATAAAAGTTATAAAATTATCTATTTTAGTTACCGATCCTTATAATGCGTAAGTATGTATATTTGTTGGTCAACCACGCTCTAACGGCTAAAAGGATTTTGATGAAACTTGGTACATTGGCAGCTTATATCCTAGAATAACAGAATACATTTTAACATGCCATTTAGAATAAGATGTATTTACTTTCAGCAGCAGTTTTCTGAATCCCATCACGTCAGAGAAAAATTATGGAAGTATTTTTAGTCAAACTCCTACTAGTATAAAAGTTTGTGAGGATGTTTGTGAATTTGGGAGGATGTTTGTGAATTTGGGAGGATGTTTGTTACTCTTTCACGCTGCAACGACTGAACGGTTTTTAATGAAACTTGGTACAGTGATAGCTTATATCCTGGAATAACATATCGGTACTTTTTACCGCGGTAAACGTCCCCGCGGAAAAAGCTTATCCCACGCGGGCAAAGCCACGGGCAGTAGCTAGCATTTTATATATAGTAAAATGCCCACTTCAAGTTGTACCTACTTCTAATATTGCCCACTATGTAAAACCACCATTTTCTCTGTTTTTAGCTATACAATATTTTGTTTTAAATAATTCTTAGCAACATTTTCCTTCAGTTATTGCAGCGAATTCGTTTATTTTCTGCATCCGTAATCTTTATTCCATGAACTGAAAACAGAATCCGGCTTACTGTGTCAATATGCATATAAATCGAACATAATTAAACAAGAAATATATGTTTCTGAATCATCAAATTCCAAGTATCTTAGCTGGCTATTTTGTAGGTGATTTAGAATCAGCGACCGTGAATTATTTAATAAACTCCATTGTGCCATTGTTGTTGACACTAATAATTTGTATTATTTCGACATGCTTTATTTAATAAATAAAACTTTGCATACAAAACGGACTTCCAAAAAAGGAGGAGGTATGTTCGGCTGTATGTATGTTTTTTTTTCCTTTTATGTTTGGATTTTTTTTCGTATTAGATTTTTTCAGCTGGACTGAAACTAAAAGGAAATTGAAACATATAGCAGTGCTAGTAGACGTGAAAATCGGTCAAGCATTTCTATTCTCAAGTTTCAATATTCAAAACATAACGGTTAACAATTGTTTCCCGCTTAGAGGACCGTCACGTATGTGCCGGCGCCATCTTTGAAGGGACGTGCTCTAACACCACCAAAATCAATAGACCTCCGTAGTATCAAATTGGTTGCGTTTTGTCTTAAACAGTAACAGAAATAAGGTTCTAAATAAAATGGTGGTATCTTGACCCAAAGAAAATTATGAATTTTGATGGTGTATAGCGTTTGTAAGGGCAACGAGTGTGGTAGCGGTGTTGCCATGCATTTTAAATAAGTTTTTTTAGAAGCAATGACTTCTGTAGGTCAAACTAGTTGACTTTTACGTTTAGGAATGTGTTGGCTATTATTTTTTAGGTCGCGATAGGCCGTAAATAATAATTTTGCGTGTGTTAAAAATATTCGAAACTTTCTGTGTTGCCAATGTGATTTAAGAACTAGTTTACTTTTTTTAAGCTGCCATAAATTATTTTTTACAATGATGAACGTTATGGATATAAAACCGCCTTGGTCTCAGACTGAAACTTAATTTATTTTTACATTCGAACGACTTTGAACGACGAACGATCGAAGTATTGAATCGTGCGAAAAGAACTCAAATTTTTTATGACATGTGTATTAACACTTGAGTAGTCCAAAAAAGTCGATATTAAAATTGGTGTGTGTAGGCAGTTATTATGTATTCTATGCCACAAGCTCGTCTATGATTCTCGGCTGGAACTATTACGGCCACTCAGGGGCAGGGATATGGTGGGAAGTACCTACAAGTTTTTTTCAGTTTTTGGACAAAATTACCCCCCAGCCAGGACTTAAGAAACCAGCAAACACGGTACTGAATAATAATAATACATAGACAAGATACAAAGCTTGTAGCTACTAAGTAATAAACCTGGCGACTTAAATAATAAATCGGACGACTAAAAATACATATTCGTGAAGATAACCTAACATACCTAACCTAATTTTTAGTCGCCAGTTTCAGTATTTTAGACACTTGGTTTATTATTACCCGAATGCGGCGAAGCCCAAAGGGTTGTATTTTATGTAAAAAGAGGGTTGTATTTTTTATTTAAAGATACTATCAGACTTAAGTAGGTATACTAATTACTAAATATTACTAATTCTATTCTGCTTATTCATTGCACATTATAGAATAATTAAAAAAGCTAGAATACGAAGTCAAAGGTCTAAAAATTACATAAATCATAATAATAAAGAAGCTTAGGCACATAAATCTTTTATTTTTTTAAACATAATATTAACAGCAACTTACTGTTCTGCTAAGGTCAAATCGATTACACAAATCACATTGAACATTGTCAGTTTAATGATGCTGGGTTTTATCCATAACTTGCGAGTTTACGGCGAGTCGAGTGACAAGTGAGAAGGAAATTCGTAGTAACTTCATAATGCGATCAGTCATTCCTCCACCGTGCTGTGACACAAATCCAATTTGGTCCCAATGAGCGTCTTATAGGACAGTAAATTATATTTTATTATTTTTAATTCATACAATAACGACGCCATGTTTTTATGAGCCCATAAAAATAATCTCAATTATTTCTCGGTCATAAATCATGTAACAAGCGGCTAGTTTGTGACTGAATAATGACTATTCTCCCGCAGAATGTTGGCAACACTGGTTATTATTTTTCAATCTATGGCGCCACGTTTCGTAGTAAATAAAAATGCATGACATTACGATCTCTTGTGCAAAGTACTTTTTATAAATAGCACTATGTTACTGTTTGGGTTTACTTCTTTATGCGGTGATAAAGGAAACGAACGATTACAAATTGTAGGTATATTTATTTTAGGCCACCTTATAGCAAATTTTATTATTTTTAAGTATAAATAAGACTTATTAACTTATCAAAAGCATGGCGTAGTTTTTGAGTATTCATCAAGTAGTTAAATGCTCTAGATCACTTTTATCGGAGAACCGATAACCTTTGGGGTAGACGAGTTCTCGAGTGAAGACCACGCTTGGGTTGGATGCGGAGACTGGATGCGGAGAACAGAAGATCGGGTTCAGTAGCTCGCCTTGGGGGAGGCCTATGTCCAGCAGTGGGCTAGTACAGGCTGATGCTGATGAATAATTGTGCACGATTGACATAGGTAAGCTCGTACTTTGCTGACTTATAAGTATAGGTAATGATGTACAGTCACGAACCGGGATTGTTGAGCCGCTTGGCACTGTTCTTATTTTGGCCGTGTAATGCAAATCGGGTTACAAATGCTATGGTCACATTTCAACATAGAGCTAGGATCTCTTTGGTGGGTGGGAGTAGCTATTTTTTACCCTTCATGCATTTCAATAACGAAAAAAGTTAAGATGATAAGGTCATATCATTATTGGCTGAACAATCCCGGTCCGTGACTGTACTTGCAGACTTTCTTTAGCATTTTATTACATTATAATGCATAACATTATAATTTCTACGCTTCATGCGTGGAAGTGGCAACGTTGTGTAATTTTTATAATGCCGCAATAACTTTCTACGGTTGCTAACCGCAGCTGCGACAGATTAGCAAACAGCTAGCTATTATGTAAATAAAGCTTGTATACATACACACAGACGGACGAATCTAGCGTCAGTGGCGTCGGGGATAAGACGCGGCCTATCACATCGAAAGGTCCAGAGTTCGATCCCCGGCTGGGCCATGTACCAATGGGTTTTTTCTCGAAACATAAGTACATTTACTGACTGCTCTCAAACGGTGAAGGAAAACATCGTGAGGAAACCTGCTTACGCCGAAGAAGAAATTCTTAGGCGCATGTGAAGTCCACCGACCCGCACTGGGCTAGCGTGGTGGACTATAGCCCGAACGCCCTCGTTGAGAGGGTAAGCCTGAGCCCCAGCAGTGGGGACATGTTAAATCTGAATGATAGTAAAAACCGCGTTAAAATCCGTTGCGTAAGGTCAAAGATCTAAGCGTACAGAGAGACAGACAGATTTTGTTTTTACTACCTAGTAGCTGCTGTCCGCGGCTTCGCCCGCTCGGAATATGTACAGTCGACCGCACGTCAGTGGTAACACTTTGACCTTGAGCCGGCTTAGCCTATTGGGGGGTTCCAATACTAGGAGAGACCAGTTTATACTGGTTTTGTTTCCACTGACGTGCGGTCGACCGTACATTAACCATCCGGAAGAAATTATTTGAATGATGGATAAAAACCGCATCAAATTAACATAATTTAAAAAACCCGAGCGAGGCCTTGGGAAATGGTAGTATATTTTATGTTGTAAATAGAGCTTGGTAGTAGCCTATATAGTTGGTAGTGCAGTCGCATTCTACATCACGTCATGAAGCCCCCCCCCCTGGCCCTACCAATGTGTTTTTCGTAACTCGAGTACGGTTTATTAAAATAAATTAAGTTTATTGCAATAATAGCATTTCGCTGAAAGAAAACATCATGAGGAAACCTGCTTATGCCAAAGATTTCTTTCTATTCAGTTCTCCACTCTATTCTATTCAGTTTAGGTTCACCATGAGAGCTGGAAGTAAGGCCACGTATATACCTCATTCAGAAGATCTCCTATACTAAATTCCACAACGAGATTGCTTGTTCACTAAACATTAGAAATTGGAATAGATCATAATTCGTATTACCTATGTAAAAGTGTTTTTAGATTTTTCATTTTGGCGGTAAATTGATACTTTGGCGTGAAACTATTGTGGCGTAAAATCTCTATGGACGAATCAGAATGCGTGTAATATGCATCGGTTTCGGTAAATAATGATGTTATGCACGATTCCATACTGTTACGAACGACTATGACAGGGTTTGAATGTTTGGGGCTTGGGGGTCACCCATAGATCACGTTATAGAATTTTGAAAAGTTCTGGGTTGGACATTATGACACTTGGACAAAACACCCACAAAGGGTAAATGCATTGGCAATTTATTATTATTCACATTTAATTTATATGTTGGTATAATAATAATAAAAATGCGCTTATTAACCTTCCCTATCTGCGTATTATTAATAAGAACTATCTCCTGACCCTGTGGTCACCATGGTTCCCGTGATAAACCTTTGTAAATTTTGTGTTAAAAGTAGCCACGTAAATGCCAAGTAAATAAACTGCATACATCTACGTACTTAAATGCTTACACACAACATTACATGCAAATCAATTGGTGTTATAGGCGTGAAAGACAAACATTTAATTATTCAGAGGTAAGTTTAAACTAGTAGGCGCCAGATTTTATCTGCCCGGCCCAATGTAATGTCACACGATTTTGTAGACCCGCAAAAATAGTTTGCAATTAAGAAAAAACTGGAATGCTACCAAACTGCGATCACGATTTGTTGGCCGTGCGCAGAAAAACGCGCACCGCTGCATAGCGCACGTGACGCGCGCAAGATGCGCTCTCATTAACATTCCTGCGTGCGCACTTCTGTCTATTTAGAGCAATAATAGACCTCATAACGACTCTCGCCGCTTTTTGCCCGCTAAAAACAATAAAAGTAAAACAGTTTTTCCGACTCTAGCCGCCTTGGTATTTGAAACGAGATATTTTATTTTTAAAACAATAAAAATTAATCTTTCCGCAGATATTAAGCCCGATTCTGAAAGCTCAGATTTTTAATTTTGTCGTTCTAAAAATTGATTCGTTATTTACCTATGTAGTAATAATATATGCTGTCAATTTTTTCCTTTCCGCCTTCGTCTGTCATATGTGTTTGTCGTTACTGAAACAATGTGTAGTTTATGGATGATCCCCTGACTCTTAAATTTCCCAGATATAATCTTAATGACGTTTAGTGGGTGAGAGATTATATAGCCTGTGATTATAGTGTAATCATCGTTACCCCATAAATGACGGGTAATGAGAGGGCTCGGAATTTTAAGTCACACCTACACAAATAAACCGCCCGGGACTTAGAATTATCGCTTTTTTTTTATCAAAATATATTCGATACTTTTTTTAATATCCCACGGGATTATTATTCCATTTAGGAGATGAATATAAATGGGAAAAAAACATTATTTTATTGAAGCCAGAAATGCGTCTATTAGAATTGTTACTTATTTTTGAACTCACAAGGGAAACTTTCGGGCCCGAACTCTCCGAAATGGACAAAACTTGTTAGGAATGTTGACCGGTAAAATTCTCAGAATAAACAACATATTTTATATCTGCCGGTATATCTGTCTTCCTCTATAGGTACTTATATTATTACAATATTAAAAAATAATATAACTTGATAAAAAAAATGGCAGTGGAAATCTCAAATTTGTTTGTGGTTTTTTTTTAACTGGGCTTTACGGCTCTGGAAGCAAATTTGTTTGTGGTTGTGCTCAGAATTACCCACTGTGCATTCCTAATTCCTACCAAGTTTCGCCGAATTCGAAGAATTGTAAGAATTATTTGTATACAATTTGGTAGGTTTTTTTGTAGGTAAACCTACTTACAAGTGACAAGTCAATAAACTACGAAAGTTAAAAAGCATTTGGGCCGGGACATATTCCCAGGCCTGTAACTTAAAAAGAAAGTGTCTCGATGAGACATTTCAATGAGATCAAATTAAACAATTGGTAGCGACATCCGTCGCCGAGGAATGTCTGAAAGGCGAAGTGATAAACGGTCGTGTGGGACCAAATTGTCTTTGCGCAATTTGGTATTGAAGACATGCTCGCGATTTGCTGTTTTTTGGACTGGATCTTTCATTTAATAGCGTGCAGAAAAACAAATACATCCTAGCACTAGGCTCGTAGGTGCTGTTCGTGTACAAAAGTGTAAAAATTAAATTGCATTCCATAATTGGTGCCCTTCCTGGTTTAGGCAAGGTGCTATTCGCGCAGGCGCTATTCAGACGGGTGCTGTAGCTGGACTACGTCTGGAAACCGAGCACCATGAGATCGCATAATGAATTTGATTTTCAGTAAATACCTATAATTTTTTATCAATTGATTGGTATATTCCGCAGAGAGTAATTAGAAACGCAAAAATGAATAAGAAAAAAACCGAATGCTAAATGAATTTGAGAAAAGGTGGAAAGGAAACCCTAAATAAAAAGTTATTATTAAACATTTGTACATTTTGACACTCGTGCTATCTAATACTTTATACATTAAGACATTATGTCAGTTTGTACCCGCCGTGAATTAATTAATCTCTTATCTTTACTTTACGTTACGAGTCGCAAATAGCTTCATTTGGAATGTCATCTTTTGGAAACTCATTCACGAACGTGACCGCTAAGCAGAAAACGCATTCATTCCCGTACCATTCCTTCTTCATATAAGATCGCATTGATCTGCCACGACGAGTAACACCTACCAACACATTACCCTATTTAAAGACAATAGCCAATTACGTCTCACACATAATTCTATGCGACAAAAGAAACCAATTGTCAATACAATACCACCGTTTCAAATTTAAACACAAGAAAACCCTTATTGTTTGTCTTTAAAGTTGTAAATAGATCGTCACGCGGCTCATCGTATAGAGGTTATGGGCCCATAATTTCTATTGGCGTAGAAAGTGAGTGAAATAACTCTGTAACAATTGTGTGGAAAGTCAAGTAGCTGGTTTAGCTCGTGGAAAATGCATTTCAATTGTAGTGAAAACCGAGGGTGTTGTTTTTGTAATTAACTTGTTGTTGCCCGCGTCTTCGTCCGATTCAACCCCTTTACGTCTTTTTGTTTTTGATGATGAACTCAGTTTCAAAAGCTTCTTTTTGAGTTTCAGGTCTTTTCAATACCGTCCGTATGATTTTTTTGTTTGTTTTCATGTTATTATATGAATGTATTGATTATTATATCATCTATAACCTAATTTATAGATTTGTTAGTATGTTTTAAAGGTTCCAGTCTAGAACATTAAAAATCCCTAAAACTGAAAGCTCAACAGTCGTTACGGAAAAGGTTATGATGAAATTCTACATCAAATAATGTAGATTATTTATACATCAGGATAACAAATACCTACTAGGCTTTTATTTCATAAAGATATTATGTAAAAAGAAAACCCTATACATAATACAATCGAATTTCATGTAAAAATCCGAATATAACGCGGGTCAAACCGCGGGCAACAGCTAGTACCTGTATGATAGGTTACTGAAGTGTCGTGTTGCAGTACTGTTTGTGTATACTGTGGCCAGAGACCTGTCGCCTGCGCGGGCGCAGCGGTGGGCGTGACAACTATCGGGCGTAATGGCGAAAGTGTCTCTGGCGGCGGCCACTTTGATCGCGCTCTACAAGCTCTATGGTAATGCTGATTAATTACGGGAGAAATTCAGATTTATCTCTTACAAATGTTTGTCGATGGGACTTTGTTGTGGATTGTTTGAATTGTTTTAGTGGCCATTGTGCGTGTAGAATAAAACCGAATCTCTAATCACAATACTAAAAAAAACAAATTGAAAAAACACACTTAAAATGTCACTAGTTTTTTTTATTACTATCGAAATTTTGGGTCAGGCGGCATTTGCCTACATCGCAGAAAGTCTATGCTGGGAAATGTCGAATACGCAAAATTACTACTTCTTCCCTTACAATTTTCGGCTTTTCTTCTGGAATATTTCTTGATGCATAAATTTAAAAGTCAAAGTGACTAGACTAATACTTATGTCAAAGGTAACCATAATGCGATAAGAATAAACTAAAAAAGGATGTATGTGTTGTATGATTTGTATGTAACCTCATTATAAAATGTAAGTGCCCTATCCAAGGATAAACCTTTTTTTCTTGTTTTTGAGGCTTGTAACTCAAAGAAGCCAATGCAGCCTCGTATAAAAACACTTTGTCATGTTTGTCGATAGGACTTTGTTACTAATATACACATACATAAATTATCGATAGGTACATAATTTAATCAAACACTAGCAATTTCGTATTTATGTGTGTGCAAATTATATATAACCCTATGCAATTAACACAATACCGCTAATACCGTACCGAACTTTACTGTAACGCTTGTCAAATATCGGTAACATTAATAAGTCGGCCATGCAAAATAAATCGAGACATAATTTGATATGCAAATCGGATATCGGATTGTTGCAAGTGACGTACTTACTTCATCAGATTTCGGTAACCTTGATCGAATTTATGTTCATACCAGCTGTTTCCCGTGCGAAAGTTTTTCCCGTGTTAACAGCTTTTCCCGAGGTATCTATAGCCAATGTAAACTTGTTGGGGTAAATATAAATAAAAACTATTTATAAAACTTAAAGTTTAAACTGATATATTCAAGTATCAAGGCTTGAGCGAAAGAGATCGATGAACGAATGCACTTTAAATATGAATGAATCAGACACAGATTATGAAATACATGTCTTGGTTCGTTCTCTGAACAAAAACATCAAGTCAAATATGGATAAACATTGCAATTGATACGATAAGTCATTAAGTCAGCTCATATATTGGAAGTCAAGGTTAGTAATGTGACAGTAAGATGTCTCTCTGATTGCCACTGATTGTCATATATCTAACGGCATACTAATATAGATTCCTGTATAATGTTGTTATTGACCTGAATATACTTACGATTGCTTGTGTGGCGGTGTTTCCTATACTTCTCATTTCTACCTACTTCAGCAGATATCTTCTACAGCTGTAATTTTTTTTTAAATTATCTACGCAAACTTTGGCAGTCTCGAAGCATGAGATCCTGTGTAAGCATAAATTCCATACATCTTATTACCATGTTTCAGCAAATAAATTCATTCATTTCATTTCATTTCACCATACGGTTGACGCAGCGTATCGACGATGCAGCATATCGACGATGCACCATCATAACGACGATGTATGACATGGTATAACAAAATGTAAAAAATAATCCACAGACTTTACGCAGTTTTTCCAAACTTTTTCGATTTTCAAAAAAAATTGCCAACCGATTTTCAAATATTCAACGCCATAATGTGTCTCGATAAATTCTGCGCCTTTTGAGCCCTCGTCTGACCCCGTAGCCCTAAATTTCTAGAAGTTATCGCAGATTTTGTTTATTTCGTGAAATCGATCCCATAAACATTTTCAATGTTAAAAAATGTTGTCTAGTTTGATAATCGATAAAACAATAGCAAGTCTTAATTTGTTCTTGTTATTTGTTGAATGGTTTTTGATCATACCTATCTGTACTATCATTTAGCAAAATGAGTCTATCGAAATATCAGATAAACCAATACTTAGCCTTATCTATTTCAGACCGTTGTCTCTCAAACTGATGGAAAAAAGAGACTGTCAGAAAGTGGACGGCTCAATCGGATCGGTCCGATAATCGCGGTAAATGGCCTGTCGTTAGGCTGCGCGTGCGCATGCTATATACGACAAGTTAATATGTCTTTGCTCCCACTTCATCTCAAGGTCTGGACATCATTGTCATATTGCAATCCAACTGAAAAAACCTTAAGGCCACAATTAGTTTGTAAAAAAATTGACTCAAACGACAACACGACAAGATTGGGTCGCTACAAAAGTTTATAAAAAAATTACCACAATGGCTAGGAGGTTGGTTCTTGGATCCATGGTTAAGAAGGAATTTTTAGGCGTTTGTGAAGTCCGCCAATCCGCACTGGGCTAGCTTGGTGAATTATTATAGCCCGTAGGTATGCCCTCGTCGAAAAAGTAGGCCTGGACCTCGAACAGTGGGACCACGTAATAGTCTATTGAGATATTGTTTATTTTTTTACAGTGATTATCCCCAAAAAAAACTGCTAAATTGTTGCACTAAAGATTTAATTAGCTTGACTACTTTCAATATCTACTCCAGTTACCGCTCCCAAAAACGTGAGGAGTACTCCGTTTATATCTGTATAAATCACGAGAAAGCGAAATGACCATTCACAATTAACGGCTTTTAAAGGGTTTTGCTCTTAAATCTCGATAATGAACTCATTGACTCACTTCACTCTCGTTTACTTTAAACCGTATTCGTTACTTCCGTGAGTCCATTGTTGATGGAATGCTGAGCAATGCAGCTGATGAGCTGTGAAATTGGAGTTCTTCCCCCGCGGGGCTCTGGCAGACCTTTACCTGAAGGGGGGTGAACAGACCTTTTGATTTGCCGTTGAAAGTGAAATGGGGGCGCACCTGATGCTTTCTTCGCGGCTCGTTCTTTTTGCTGCAGTGAGAGTGATCATTGTGCCGGTAGCGATGCCGTGACGGGGTCGGTGTGACCTCCTCCGCCGGAGGTACCACGGGTTGTCGACCCTGAGCTTGGTGCCTACGTCTTCCTTAGGTCATTTAACTATAACAGGTCGTCTTTGTCGCTTTCAAAGTAAGTCACAAATGGCGTCGATGTAGATACATACAGTCACATACCGGGAACTATGAATAAAAATGTGGAATAATTTTTTTTCTCATGTTTCACGAATTTTAAATAATTTTAATCATAAGACTACGGTTTTAAGTCAAAAGAGAAATCCTTAGACGATGTTTCTCTATTTATCTCCTGTCAATCTTACAGAGGTGAGGGGTTAATTATTTATCACGTTTTCATTATTATGTTTGTACGTTCTTGCAATTTGTTAGCATTTCTACTACATATTATACATTTATCATTCTTGTAACTGTTCTGCTTCATCTTGTATGTTTGGTTTATTCGTCTTTTTGGTCACGAAACTTTTAATTAAATGAGTATCCTTTTACATACCATTCTGCTTTCGAGTTTGTTTCTTCTATGAAACGTTGATAGCGGATTCAGTTTATTTATTTGTATGATTCTTTTTGTCGAGTGTTTATCGAAAGTCGTGATCCCGTCGACATTTTGGCATCATTGTCGTCGCCGTGTTTTTGTTCGCTCTTCATTTCAATACCGGTGTTTTCTTCAACAGATAGAAAGTGATAAGTCTTGTTGGTTTTTCTATTATTCATATACAGTCGTAAAAAACTAAATGTAATGCCTGCACATCTGATCACAGCTAGTCGATACTTATTTTATCTTTCTACGGCTTAACGGAAGTTAACGAGTATTCGTAAAAAATGATTTGTATAGAGCGTCAGTGGCCTCGGGGATAAGACGCGACCTATCATATCGAAAGGTCCGAGGTTCGATCCCCGGTTGGGCCATGTACCAATGGGTTTTTCTCGAAACTTAAGTACATTTACTGACTGCTCTCAAACGGTGAAGGAAAACATCGTGAGGAAACCTGCATACGCCGAAGAAGAAATTCTTAGGCGCATGTGAAGTCCACCAACCCGCACTGGGCTAGCGTGGTGGACTATAGCCCGCACGCCCTCGTTGAGAGGGTAGGCCTGAGCCCCAGCAGTGGGGAGATTAATAGGCTGTTGATGATGATTTGTTTACAAATATGAAAAAATGCAATAGGTAGTACCGTTTCCTTCCATTGACCTTTTCCCCTTAATTGACGTGAATACCTCGATAAGTGCCATTCGCGACTTTCTCCAAGGATCTTTCTCCACGTAAGGCATGCTCTCGGCGCGATCGGCGGATGATTAATCTGCGCTAGACGCTCGTGCGCAGACTCCGCGGCGCCTGCGCCCGCGCAGCGCTATCGCGACGCGCCGCAGACGAAAGTGCAAGTCGGCACTCGCCCAGTTCCCACGACCTCCTCTCCCAACCCGCCGCATTCGACTTGAGAAACTACCGATTCAGTGAACAGGGCTGCTCCGAACTCACGCTCAACTTGACTTTTCTCTCTTCTCTTACTCACACTCCGAACTTGGCTTTTATATTTTCTGTAGAGAGTATTGTTTTTATGTATTATTTTTGTTGGGTTGGTATGTGTTGTTTAGAAAATATTACTCAATGTGCTCAAACAACAAGCTAAAAGCGTTAGGCAGGTAATTTTTTTTTTTGCCACTTGTCACTAGTGGACTGACGTATTTGAGATTTGAGGAAACGGTTCCTCATGCAACATTTCAAGTTTCTAGACCCAACTATTTGAGTTGTGCGAAGTCCATTGTATACAAAATTAAGGGCTTCTTTCACCACTTCCTGATATTGTTACAGATAGTAATTTTGGTGATAAACTAATCTATCAGATAAATCTGTGTGATAGACTATGTAAAATATAGGCAATCAGATACCTGTGAAAACAACAAAATAGGCTATCTGTCAGATAAACTGCAGATAGCGTATCTGGGACTTTATTAGCAAGCGGTGTAAGAGTCCCTAAGGGCTTCTTTCACCACTTCCTGATATTGTTACAGATAGTAATCTTAGTGATAAACTAATCTATCAGATAAATCTGTGTGATAGACTATATAAAATATATAAGATATAGGCAATCAGATACCTGTGAAACCAAAAAAACAGGCTATCTGTCAGATAACCTACAGATAGGGTATCTGGAACTTTATCAGCAAGCGGTGTAAGAGGCCCTAAGACTCTTAAACATTAATTGACCTTGTAAATCCACTAAATGTACCTATTATAAAATACAAACATGCTAAAAATGGTGGTATAATTTTAAAGAAATTTCTGAATAGAAAGTCTACAGATAATATCTGAACTGAATATAAATGTTGATAAAACTGTGTTTTAGTATAGTTAGTGTATTTATGATTCATTGACGAATAATCTAAGCCAACACTAATATTAAGACGACTATGAATTTGGAGTGACTAATGTCAGAATTTATAGTGTGTTCTTGGAATGAACGGATGTGACCCACAAATATGTGTTCCGTAGCGGTGGCAGCATACCGAATTACTCGCAGACTCACCAAGGACTGTCATAATATTATACGTATAGGACATTGTCAAAATGTACGTACGGTCGACCGCACGTCAGTGGAAACATAACCAGTGGAAACTGGTCTATCATAGTCTTGAATCAAATTTAGCCACTCTCATATGGATCAATAATAAAAGCATTCTATGGGTGTCAAAATCGTGTCAAATGTATCAAAAAATTGTGACTCACTCACACATTCTCATTTTCAAACTCCATATAAATTTGTATTAGCAACCTCCCCCCGCTACTACGCTTCCTTTGTCCGCACCCCCCCTGTAAGTGGCACCATAGGTTCCGATACTAAATATGCAAAATGCGAACTCCACAGGGAGCGCGCGCGCCACCAAAGAGATGTAAACCTTCTTGCTCATAGTATTGAAACTCCCTATAGGCGAGCAAGGCCAAAGTGTTTCCACTGACGTGCGGTCGACTGTACCTGTACGATAGGTACGTAATTTTGACAATGCGACATTATTTCCGACCATGATACATTTTGGCATATTACGTTTTGTACAAAAAGTTTGCGTTGAAGTGGTAGTGGGCTGGTGACATGAGAACCGATAGCCGCTGGGTCGACGAGTTCTCGAGTGGAGACCACCCCCCGGCTAGATGGAGCGACGATCTCCGTGAGGGGCTGGCAGTGACTGGATGCGGAGAACCGAGGATCGAGTTCACTTGCGCCTTGGGGGAGGCCTATGCCCAGCAGTGGACTGGTGCACGCTGCTGATCATATGATGATGACGTTCTGTACCGTGTACAGTTTGAATCACCTCGCAATATCATCGCAAACTGGTCCTGCGAGCCTGTGACAGTGTTCACGACAACAACATTTAAGCTTACACTTTCATACTTTAATCGGCGCAGGCGCATGCGATCGACGACGATAATGAGCGCCTTATTTGGCGCAGTCTCGCGGTCCTTTTCCTCTGTCCATGTTGTGTAAGGGACATTATTAAAATTGTTGTATGATATTTTGTACTTGCGCAACTTAGTCCATGTAACCTTTTGGGTGGCTAGTATTTCTCCGTGGTTTTGGACCAGCTTGGGCCATTGGCATAGCCGTCAGCGGCGTCGGGGATGAGACGCGGCCTATCATATCGAAAGGTCCGAAGTTAGATCCCCGGCTGGGCCATGTACCAATGGGTTTTACGTTAGTACATTTACTGGCTGCTCTCAAACGGTGAAGGAAAACATCGTGAGGAAACCTGCATGAAACCGAAGGAAAAAATCTTAGGCGTATGTGAAGTTCACCAACCTGCACTGGGCTAGCGTGGTGGACTATAGCCCGCACGCCCTCGTTGAGAGCGTAGGCCTGAGTCCCAGCAGTGAGGACATGTTAATAGGCTGTTAATGATGCATGCATGCGTTGGGATGTTGTGGGTGAAACAGCACCAATACTTAAAATGCCACAGGCAGGACGAATAAACCGGCTATCAGGCTAAGTTCTCAGAACAACGACGATACAATCGTGGTGACTAGGCCCTAATTTTACTAGGAGTAGGAGATGACGGAAAGTAACTCCAAATGCCCCCCCCCCCCCCCACACACACACTTAAGCGTGACACACACTGAGCGGCGGCGTTGCGAAAGCGTTGCGGTTTTTTTCTGTAATGTTCGAAATAGTATGAAGCCCTTTACATCAAAGCGGCGGCGGCGCGGCGCGTTCTTCATACAAACCTTCGCCGCCGCAACGCTTTCGCAACGCCGCCGCCCAGTGTGTGTCACGCTTTAAGACCGCGGCACACCGGACGCGTGCGACAGGTCGGTTTGTAATGTTTGAATTCATGAAATCCGTTTCTTACAGATTACTTAAATTACTTTAGCAAAACATTGAATGGAAACATAAAAAACTAGGTAAGATTATATGGCTACCCACACGAGAATGCCTTAGAATGCGTTTAAAAGTGTTCATAAATCCTTTAATATTCACCATGCTATAGCAATCCGTGTTCGAAACGCACTAAAGCTCTGAAGTACTACCGTGGAACTAATTAGGAATTCCATAAATAATCCTTCCAGGATTGATGAAGTGATGCGTCATCATAATGTTGGTTTATACCGGTGTTAGCTGTTCAAATAATATATATTATTTGTGCTACAATATCTAGCCGCGTGGTTGAAGTCACAGGTTGGAGCGTGTTAATTTTTAATTTTATTAAAGATTGCCTGGAACAAATCGCTAAAAGCGATAAGGCCGCCTTTTGATTGTACACAGTTTAGTAAATTATTATAATGTAAACTTTTGATATAATTTGGTGCTCAATAAAGTATATTTGATTTGATTTGATTTATTTAATCATTTTAAAATGTATAATGTAAAAACTGAGATAGTGTTAACCAGTACCAGGGTCTGTAATTCCTGTATCTAGACACGCGGCAGCGTGTCAAGCCAAGTTCCAGCAAAGAAAAAGCAAGGATTTATAATACTTTTAACGAATCAGAAAAAACTCAAGATCAAAAGCAGTCACTAACAGCTGTTTTTCTTTGTAAAAAATATGATTCAATTGTCGTGTAAGCAGAACAGTTGTATTATTACAGCAGTTATATTCTGTACGATTTAAATTAAAATCGTTACCTATATCCATAGAAGTATAAGTCCATAGTCCATAGTCTGGGAGCGTAGCGAGTTTTTTCCGGTGTTCTGTGCCTCCTTTAGAATGTGGCTGTCAGATTTTGGTTTTTGAATAACGAATTCTATCTAGACTTCACATAAGTCTAGTATTTGATCTTGTTTTTTGAGTCGCAAAACCCGTTTTAACACTCTGAGGGATATAAGTCTGCTGCAAACCTGATACGTGGTTTTTTGGCTTACGGTTCAAAGATTTGTAAATCGCTCTACGCCCATGACTCAAACCCTATCATAAAGGGATAATCGTAAATTATATATAGCATAGTGATCCCTTGCTCCAGTGGTTTTACGCCTGCCATGGGACAAATTTATGGTTGCCATGGAAATATATATATAACTCTAGTAGGCTGCAGAGCTATGCTTGCTACAGGTAATTTTTGTGCTCGGGTAATCCTAAGTTTACCCAATATTGGTAAAATAAGCCTCGGGTCACAAAACAAGCCTTTCCTAGGCTAGGTAGGTATTCAAAATAATAAAAATAGAATATTAGAATTTTGTGTGAAATAAAAAAGATATTTTTGAAATTTAAAATGAGAATTTAGAATTTTTATTATTTTTTTATTATTATTTTTATTTATTCAGGAAACCAACAGCTTATAATTAAACAGATATACTTAAAAGATATTACTAAACAGAAGCCAATTATAGGTTCCCCAATTTAAAAGAAGAAATAAAGCCAAGAAACACACGTTTCTAGTGAAAAATACTAATAATTTAATTCGAACATGAAACGCCCTCTGAAATCCTAACATTAGTTGGGTAATTTTAAGGTCACCCATTCCCTCAACATTACCCGTGACATTTGAACAATATTGCATTCATAGAAAGAAAGTGACATGTTTATAGATGGAAAGACGATTATTATGCTGAAGCCACTTTGATTTCCAAAGTGTATGATGTAGGCATCAAATGTTTTGATATATTCGGTCTACTTAGCGGTTTCCTTGCAGATCTTCATTGGGCTACTTCACGGGGCAATGTATGCTTCTACAACAAACTACCAGAGGGTATCTTGAATATGAAGGACCGAGAATTTAAGAGACACATTAAAAACAAATTTGTAAGAAAGCTTATTAATAGTTAGATGATTATTTGAAGGATAATACCTGGTATTTACTTCAACCTCGCATAAAACCATTTTATTTGTAAACAAACTTGCTGAAAATTGTTACACAAAAAATGTGTCGCCGAAGTTTGTTGCGCCCAAAGAGGTTGGAAATTTATGTCACCGACCGCCGCGGCGCCACTACCAGATCACCATCTATAAGTATATAATACTAGCTTTTTCCCGCGGCTTCGCCCGCGTAGAAAAGTTTTTCCCGTGTACATTGTGAAACAGCGCCCTCTAGGCGTTTTGTTACTTAGGGGGTATTAGCGTGCGCCCCGCGACTTTGTCTGCGATAAAAAGTGGCCTATATGTTATTCCAGGATATAAGCTATCACTGTACAAATTTTCATCAAAATCTGTTCGGTAGTTTTTGCGTGAAAGAGTAACAAACATCTTCACTCACATCCTTACAAACTTTCGCCTTTATAATATTATATTAAGTAGGATTACATAGTCCACTGCTGGAGGTAGGCCTCTCCCATAACGGCTCACTGCCACAAGTCGCGCATTTAGCATATAAATGCGATAAAATTGGCTTCTGCACGCGCACACCAACTAACACACCAACTTAATAGTGCAGGAAAATTAGTAGTAATACCCGCATTAAATCCAACTGTTTATTTTTCTGTTACTTACATTATTGAACATCGACACGCTCAGGTTCGAGATGTCTGCTTCCTAATATTCCTTTTCCCAAAATATCTGCATTCCCAGCTTTTCTGTTTTATACAAAATACATTTTAGGAAGAACCTTAATTTTAAAATTTTGGCGTATGACATTGCACATCAAAATACAAAAATATAAGTAAAATAAAGGATAGATAAATTATATGAAATTTCATTATTTTGTTGTAGAATGTTTTATGACTAATTTTTCACTTTCATCTTCCTAAAGCGATAAGACGACCTAGCTAGATTGTATGCGAATCTCCAAAATTGTAACTAAGTACTTACATATATTTTTGTGCATTAATTATTGCATTTTATTTTTACGAAACAGCATTAATTACTAGTTACTACAGATCCTTTCCAAAAGTAGATTCTGACTGATCAAAAATTTGACAACCTTGTTGCTAATTACTATAATCATGAATCAAAAAATTTTGCCACTCCCATATGGATAAGTAATCAAAGCATTCTATGGGTGTCAAAATCGTGTCAAACTAATCACAAAATTATAACTCACTCACACATTCTTATTTTGAAACTCCATATAAATTTGTATTAGCAACCTCATCCCGCTACTCCGCTTCCTTTGTCCGCACCCCCCCGGTAAGTGGCACCATAAGTTCCGATAGTAAATATGCAAGATGCGATCTCCACAGGGAGCGCGCGCGCGACCAAAGAGATTTAAAACTTATTGATTATAATACACAATACATACCTCTAGAAAAAAAATTAAGCGAATTCCTCGAACAGAACAACTTCATATAATTTTCCTGGACTAAAATTCCGAGCACCGCTACTCAGACAGTGGGTGATAGCGATCACGCGCAGAAATTCGACGCGCACAGTATTTGTATTGTCGCCTAATGGCGCATAACGGTGCGCGTGCGACGCGCGGACCGGCTCGCCGCCGCCGTCCGCGGACAATGCGCTATCTGTCGGATTTTGTATGTGGGTGACTAGACGGGACTTGCTGTGGTGAATTGAGCTGGAGATACTTGTCAAGACGGCGATACAGGGTGCTCCAAATTTTTTTTACGTTGCAGCCATCATGACAACTCCCCTTTGGCCAGTATCGTACATATACAAAGAATATTTAAGTACTACGAAACCAAGGTTACGTACGAAGTCATTTTATTCTGTATACGAAACCCGTGCTACGTAACGTTACCAGTATCGTACAAAACTTTTCTTACTACGAAACCCGTTAGATTTAATCTAATTATTAATTTAAGTACCCAAATGAAATCTGTCTTTGCCTAATTTACACCTTACATACAATTTATGTATCGTTCTGCTGTCAATTCAGCGAAAATCAATAGGTACCTCAATTTTTTTTTTAATAAATTTATTTATAGGTAAGATAGTTTCATTGGTTTTTAAAATTATTTAAAATTCTCTACTCCAGTCCTCTCGATCGCCGCTCCAGTCCTAAAAATCTCTTCTGTTTATAGTGTTTATTCCTAGTTTCTATTGTTTAAACTTTATTGTGATTTTTTCTAGAACTAAATAATGTTGTTTTTAAATAACTTGTCAATATGTTCTTTACCTAAAAAAAATTCGACCACTGTGTACATTTATAGTGCCACCCTGTATTTAGAGAATAAAGTGACGCTAGTAAAAATATAGATAGGGCAGCCTGTAAAACACCAGCTTAAAGTGAGATATAAATCCTATCTAATATTATAAATCCTATTGTGAGTTTATAAGTGGACCGACGACCTAAAGAAGGTGGCCAGAGGCGGCTGGATGCGGAGGACCAAGGACCGGGTGTGCTGGCGTTCTGGGATGACTTTATCAAAGAAAGTTAGTTGAGATCAAATAGTAACGCATTGAACTAAAATGCTCAGTAGTCCAGTTTTCTGCATCACCGAACTAGTGCTACCAAAAAAGTCCCATTAGTCCCATCATCGGACTTCTATGAATGTCTATGCTATGCTGATATGATAACGATAGGAATTAAACATAGCAAATTTTTTGTATCATTCGCGGTTGTGACGATGGGCCCTTGGTCCGAGGATGCAAAGTCTTTTACACAAGACTTGGCTGCAAAGCTGAGGGAGGCTACGGGTGATCCTCTGTGCAAGGAATACCTTGTTCAGAGGATCAGTCTGGCCATCCAACGAGGCAATGCAGCCAGCGTCCTCGGCACTATGGGTCCATCGCCCAGCCTCGACGATTTTATAATATTTTAGTTTTATATAGGTTTTAGTTTAGTTTTAGGATAATTTAGTTTTATGTTGTTTTTAATACTGAATAACAATATGTTGCAGTAAAATTAAACACTAAAACTAAACGTAAATATAAAACTAAATTAACCAAAAACCGATATAAAACTTAAATTACCTAAAAATAACTAAAAGCGTCCAGGCTGGGCGATGGACCCAGAAATTTTTAATTATATTGCAATAAGTAAATAAATATACGATTAACTTAATTGTAGGCTGGGCGATGGACCCAGAAATTTTTAATTATATTGCAATAAGTAAATAAATATATGATTAACTTAATTTATAAAACTGCAAAAGTGTCAACAAGGCTAATTGTAAGACAATTCACGAATATAACATTCACATCGGGGCCAAATTATGTAACGTTGTATGTTGTATATCGTAATCACGTTACATTACAGTTGAATCGATGTGTTACGTTACGTGTCACTAACACCCTAAGGTTGTTGACCTGTCGGTTACGTCACATGACGAACAGTTACTCGTAATGACATTATGTGACCCTTACGTGAATTGGTCAAACAGATTTTTATCACCAAAAGATGTTACCGCGGGCGCTTACAACATTTTAAATGTAGCTTAAAATAAATAATTACTTTAGTCAAATACAGGCCAAAGTGACCCCAAAATAAACTGGCTGGTCTATATTTTAGGGATCCGTTCCTCAAAAGTGGAAAAAGGTATAGGATCACTTCGTTGTCCGCCTGTCTGTCCGTCCGTCCGTCTGTCAAGACCATTTTTCTCAGGAACGCGTGGAGGTATCAAGTTGAAATTAATGTTAAATACTCAGGTCTGCAGCGGTCCCTTAAATCTGTAAAAATATCAAACTTTTAAGTCAACGCAGTCAGAAGATATGGCCGATTTTGCCGCATTTTTTAGTATCTTGGTCATCAAAACCTATGGGGTACTTCCAATTGACCTAGTATCTTGAAATTTGGCAAGAAGCAAGGTCTTATAGTACAAGTAAAGGAAATAACCCGAAAACCGTAAATTTGTAGTTACATCTCCAAAAAAAATCTTGTACCAACAAACTTAACTTTGCCTATGAAATTTTATTAACGATTTTCTAATTATTTCTTTAATTAAGTTTGTGCCGAACCCTCAGGGCGCGAGTCCTATTCGCACATGTCCGGTTTTTTATATTATTTTCGGCCCAGTTTCATATCAATTGACTTGTGTGGAGTCCAGCCAGCTACATGTAATAATCATTACATTACACCAGTTACGTGGACATACATCATGTGACATGATGTGAAAATAAGAGTCTCATTACTTACCGTTGAAGGCGCAATACCGTTGCAACCTGGGCAAATGTACTTTTTAGCTGACTACAGGAATTTCAATGTATTTTTTGCGTATTAGGCCTAATTTATTTACTTTTAGGAAAACTGACAAGACAAATAGTAACTTTAATACAGCATAATAATAGAATGCAAATCAAATCGATAGTTTAATATGTCTCCACAGCTGGGTCTCAGGCCTACCCTTCGTTTCATTTTGCAGAGTCTTGTTCTGTCCAAATCGCATTTTGTCCAAGAGCGTAGGTGTGGAAGATGCGGCCTGTCATGTCCATAGGTCTGAGTTCGATCCCCGGTCGTGCCATGTAACAATGGGTTTTTCTCGGAACTTAAGTACATCTGACTGCTCTCAAACTGAAGGAAAACATTGTGAGGAAACTTGCATACCCCGAAGAAGAAATTCTCAGGCTCAATTGAAGTCCACCAACCCGCACTGGACTAGCGTGGTGGACTATAGCCCGTAAGCTCTCATTGTGAGGTTAAAGAACTATGTTTTACGACGAAAAAAACAAAGCAAAATGTTGTTTTGTGTCGGCCTCTCACGTTTTATACCATGTTATTAATAACACCTATACACCATGGTGTCAGATTCGCAAAGTTTTGTATTTTTGGTGCAATAAAAAAACCTTTATTCGCCGTATCGAATCGGTAATTTTATAGTTTGCAATAAAAAGATATTTTTATTGGTATGTCAAAACTCGAGCTACCGTTTTCTTTTTTGTTCTAATCCAAATTCCATCGAATTTAATACAATAAAACTGTTTGTGTGTTTGTTTGTTCATAATGTTTTCTAGCCTAGAATACTTGCCTAGAAATTCTATAAAGTTATTTAAGTACCAGACTTACTGTTTACAACGACAGATCAATTTATAATTTAATCATATTTTAAAAGTAATCGTACTTTTTAGGCAAATTTGCTTTTTAGACGATATGATCATAACCGGGTGTAGCGGTGTAGTGGGGAAGACGCAGCCTGTCACGTCGATAGTCGACCGCTTATGATCATATCGTCTAAAAAGCAATTTGCCTAAAATCAATGTCTAAATTGTAGAATACCTAAGTATTAAAATGCCTCAAACTCAAATTGCCTAAGTTGTAAAACGTCAAAAAATCAATTTGCCTAAATAATAAAACCAATGCCTAAAACCTAGAGTGCCTAAGTTGTGAAACGTCTAAAAAGATATGATCAGAACCGGATTAATGAAAAATGATGAGATGAGCCTGCATACGCCGAAGAAGGAATTATTAGGCGCATGTGAAGTCCGCCAACCTGTACTGGGCTGGCGTGGTGGACTACGCCCTACTACGGGACATTGACAGGCTGTTGATTTAGTTTCATTTTGATGTGATATTTAATGCTTCTTTTATTTTGTCCTCAGGCGAGTCGAAAGATATCAAAATGTGGTTATCTCTTCGTGGCACCCGGCTGGGACTTCTCCAATCCGCTCTACAGGACAAAGGTAAGGTCAACAAATAAGTATACATACCACGGAGCAGATTTTGCAAAAAAAAATTAACTTAATGTATAAACTACCTAATAGGTACAGTCGACCATACGTCAGTGGAAACTCTGTGACTTTGAGCTGCCCTAGCCTATAGGAGTTAAATACAATGAGAGACCCAGTTTATATTGGATTTTTTTCCACTGACGTGCGGTCGACCGTACAACCTAAAACCCTCAAAGTTTATGTGCCTACTAAAGTAGTTTTTTTGTGACGTTATATTATTATTGAATGAAAAGTGCGAGGTTTTACCGAATACCAAAAACTAATTTGAACCCTATTAGTCGCTCTGTCAGTCAGAAGCTCGAATCATAGTTTTTTGTAGATTTTCGTAGAGGTATGACTTTGATCGTAGCATTTTTTGCTCTTACATGTTCCTCGAATTTTACCTCAGACAAATTTCTCACATCAGACAGGGGTCACATTGACGCGAATTCGCATTTTCGCATTAGACCCTAATCGTGATTTCGGGGAATCCTCATATTTATGACCACCATAAACTCTAATATCCTCTAACTACATCGTTTCAAGAACCCAAGCCATCAATAAAGGATCGATTTTATTTATCGCCCCATCTCGGGAATGATAATCGATGTTTTTACGATATTTATTGCGCTGCAAAATGCCTGAGTCAAAACTGAAAAGGATCTGTCGATTCTTTTTAAAATGAACGTTTTGACGTGAACTGTTGATAAAATAATTAATATTAATCAGGTGACATGAACCGCTATGAAAAATCGTGGTGTCGAAAATAATTAGGCTATCCTTTTATGTTTCCTGCAAGTTACAGGTATGTAGTTAGGGCGGAACTTAAGAACCAGCTAAACTTTAAATACCTATTGCATTGTTGTCGAAAGTAAGACTCAAAGACGATAACTCGAGCTAGAGTATATAGAGAACAAGTAACGCACAAAACAAATTGAGATCTGAATAGGACTCGAAGACACAGAATAAATAATAGTAGAAGTCAAAGACTCGATTGTTTTACAACAGAGAGTTTTGTCTCAAAGTTGTAACATGAGTTTACTACACTGCTCAAACGAATAGTGTACTGACATTACGTCAGGACATTTATTTGTTTTATCTTTTTGTATTTCGCAAAATGTCCCACTCCTGAAAACATAACCTGTTCGCGAAATGTCCCGTTCGCCAAATATTGACACTGAGCAGCTGTTGTCAAACAAGGCAAAATAATTACATATAAACACTTGGTAAAAAAATCTCTTAGACTGAGGTTTGAGTAAGTAAACATGGCAATTAGTGATTTCTTGCGAGGTTGGCACTCTCACATTGACAGACACAAGCCTAAAAGAAAGAATAAAAAAATACACCGTCCAAACTGAAAACCCCCGCGGACACATCGCCTAACTCCGTACCTGGAAAGTTATTTTTGAAAATGCTTGTTTGTATATACGTGAGTATAGGGTTTCGTTAAACGTCGAACGTAATCACCGCGGATGATTAATTTTTGCGATATTTCCGAGGTTTGGCCCATCAGTCTTCAGCTTCGTTAGCTTTGTTGTAACCTTCTGTGTCCTGCCAGAGCCATTTAATTTTAAGCTGACTTCAGAATAAGGAAGTTCTCATATTGACGGCCAACTTTTGCAAATGTTATTGCATTTTTTGGTTTTAGGTCAAGACATGAAAAAATTGAGTGTTGCTATCTTTTTACCGAATTGTTATTTTCCTCGAAAAAATTCATTCCCTGTTTTTCTATAGTTTTATATTTTCTAACCGCACGCCGATGCGTTGAGACCACTGGGGGAGGTCTTTGTCCAGCAGTGGACGTCTTTGAAAAAATTAATTTACCTACCTACGCTTGAGAAGTCCTGATGAATAATTTTTTCCCGGACCAATGGGTATCACTCTTGTATTACTGTATTAAAGACAGTCGGCACATTAAAAAAATTAAAACAAATCGTAGTTAGGCATAGTTTTAGAAAAAATGATTTTTTCATAACTACTTGTTTGCTGCTGTCAAAAAAGAAAATAGATAGGTACCTAAAGTGTGGCTAAAAAAAGTCGTCACATTGCAATTCCTACGAAAAGACGACACTAAATTCAAACCAAAACAATAAAAGACATGAGTATTGTTGGGTTTTGGTGGTTTCATTACAACCCAGCATCAGCGATAAGGGGTTAAAGAAATATTATTATTATGCGAAAGATGAAAAAAGGATCCAATCCGAAACGTGAATCTCGGAGATTGCGATAAGAGCGGCGGGGGGTTGCGCTTGGCGCCAAAAAGTGTCAAAAAATATGCACCGCGCAGGAACTAAAGCCAGGCACGCACTCAGGATTGTGTTTGGGGGGTACGATGTAAGAAGCCAATACTACACGGACAAGGGTACACCTACATACAATAGCTAGGCGTTTGTCTACTCCGTTAAAAACATCCGTTTAATACAAATCGCATAACCGCAGTGACCTTGTCGCGCACAGGTGGCGTACAGGCCACCAGTGAGTAAATAAAGCAATTATAGTGTAGTGTTAGTGAAACAATATATATCTTTAATGGTGTTGCAACAAACTAATCGCGAAAAATCCTCACCAATTTTTTAAATGCTGTTTTTTATAATTCATGTTTGAGACCAAGTAGCATATACCTCTACTTAGAAATTAGCGTAAACACGACAATATACTTTACTTACAATACTTTACATACAATATACTTTATTGCATAATGTATTGACTTTTTTAGTGTTGTACCCCTCAAACTCTCATTCCCTTGTATGTACCATAATGGGGGAGGGAGGGGGGTTTCTATAGTCTCGCCCCTGGCTACGCCTCTGTGTTGAGTGCGAGTTCAAATTGACGGAATATAAATCATACGCGATTAAATACGAATTTGCGTTATCAATTCACTTGTCAGACGGGAATGCCGAAACTTCATTTTGTTAGATGAATAATAAATGTTTTCCAATAATATTTTTCAACGTTCGCTCACAAAAGTGTTATTGACTGGAGCACTTGCGTCCTTTCGAATTTCCATACTGTTTTAATAATGCCAATTTTTAAAGCTTACAGATGCAAACAAAGTAATTATCTGAACTCATATAACAGTCCATAAAGCTTTGAAATGGAGGTTCGAGGAACTAATTAGAGGGCGCATGCGTCGGTGCGCGGACGCATGGTCGGGAACAATTGAACTGTGACAACTGCACTTGTGGCATTACCATGGCCATTAGGGCGGGATTTTCTGTCGTGACATACTTTTGACACCAAGTTTGTTTTGTCCTAATATTAATCAGAGCGTCAGTGGCGTCGGGGATAACACGCGGCCTATCATATCGAAAGGTCCGAAGTTAGATCCCCGGCTGGACCATGTACCAATGGGTTTTTATCGAAACTTAAGTACATTTTACTGAATGTTCTCAAACGGTGAAGGAAAAACATCGTGAGGAAACCTGCATACGCCGAAGAAGAAATTCTTAGGCGCATGTGAAGTCCACCAACCCGCATTGGGCTAGCGTGGTGGACTATAGCCCGAACGCCCTCGTTGAGAAGGTAGGCCTGAGCCCCAGGCGTGGGGACATGTTAATAGGCTATTGATGATTAATCAGACTTGAAGTTTTTGATTCGTTCGTACAAACAACAAAATAGAACTTTATAAATAAGGCTTTTGTTTTCCTTTTGAGGTACGGAACCCTAAAAGTAAAATAGCCTCAATCAAAACAAAAACGGCTAATTGGGCTTGTCAGAGACAATGCGTAATTTCCGCGCTCTCTAGCCGTTTCGCGGTTTGCCCGCATTCGCGTTGCGCCTGCGACGGTTGCCAAGTGGTCCGGATCGCACGCACGGCTGCCCGTAGAAAGGCATTTATATACATTCTAATTTTACATTACCTGCTTTTTATAGCATCTGTGAAAATGTCCCATTTAAAACACCTAAATGTGAAGCAAAGGGCCTGATGAGACGGCCAAGAGTGGAGAGGGCTGCAGCGACATCGGCCAGCCTCTTAGTAAAGAAGAAGAAAAAACAAGTCATGTTGCTTTGTAATTTTGCGAGTAGAATAGCTCATCATAGCAGCAGTGGAAGTAAAGGGCCTGATGAGACGGCCAAGTGTGGAGAGGGCTGCAGCGACATCGGCCAGCCTCTTAGTAAAGAAGAAGAAAAAACAAGTCATGTTGCTTTGTAATTTTGCGAGTAGAATAGCTCATCATAGCAGCAGTGGAAGTAAAGGGCCTGATGAGACGGCCAAGTGTGGAGAGGGCTGCAACGACATCGGCCAGCCTCTTAGTAAAGAAGAAGAAAAAACAAGTCATGTTGCTTTGTAATTTTGCGAGTAGAATAGCTCATCATAGCAGCAGTGGAAGTAAAGGGCCTGATGAGACGGCCAAGTGTGGAGAGGGCTGCAACGACATCGGCCAGCCTCTTAGTAAAGAAGAAGAAAAAACAAGTCATGTTGCTTTGTAATTTTGCGAGTAGAATAGCTCATCATAGCAGCAGTGGAAGTAAAGGGCCTGATGAGACGGCCAAGTGTGGAGAGGGCTGCAACGACATCGGCCAGCCTCTTAGTAAAGAAGAAGAAAAAACAAGTCATGTTGCTTTGTAATTTTGCGAGTAGAATAGCTCATCATAGCAGCAGTGGAAGTAAAGGGCCTGATGAGACGGCCAAGTGTGGAGAGGGCTGCAGCGACATCGGCCAGCCTCTTAGTAAAGAAGAAGAAAAAACAAGTCATGTTGCTTTGTAATTTCGCGAGAAGAATAGCTCATCGTAGCAGCAGTGGAAGCAAAGGCCCTGATGAGACGGCCAAGTGTGGAGAGGGCTGTAGCGACATCGGCCAGCCTCTTAGTAAAGAAGAAGAACAAAGAAGACATGTTGCTTTATAATTTCGTGAGAAGAATAGCTTGTCGTAGCAGCAGTGGAAGCAAAGGGCCTGAAGAGACCGCCAAGAGTGGAGGAGGCTTCTGCGACATCGGCCAGCCTCTTAGTAAAGAAGAAGAATTAAGATAGAAGTCATGTTGCTTTGTAATTTCGCGACTGACCATAAAAAACATGCGCGATGTGGCATATTGCAAAACCAATTAAGCGTAACATGGAGTTTACGGCTTTGAGTAAACGCTTATAAAGCTGTTAGTAGCTTGTTAAAGTATTAAGTAATAACGTGTGTTATATTAGTTTATTTGCGTTTCCAGGCGGCAGGCAAGCTTGTAGCTTATCCCTACTATATTGGCTTGATTCTTTTTATTGCCTGCGCTTTTTTGTTACACATCACGTTTTGTTGGGTTGCCAGCTTCTACATTAATTTAAGTAAGGTAGGCTATGCGGGCAAGTTATTATAGTATCTATGTAGAACGTCAGAAATTTTTGGGATGAAAATGCAGTCTATTATCAATAATTATCGAGAACCGTATATTTTAATATTACATTGCGTTAGACATTATTTTCTGTTGACTTCGGAATTTCATTTGTCTGGTTAAATATAGGTTCCATTACCTTCGTTTCATCTAGTTCTAGGTTTCTCGTATATTGTTCTTGCAAACAATTAAGTACCTATTCTGAAATATAAAAGTTCTTACCTGGCAACACTTCTCAAAGCTTCAAACTCGCCCAACAGGGTTGCTAAGCGATAAAAAGTAACTTAGAAGTCGATTTTTGACGCGTGGTTAATTAAAACGTCATATTTTAAGTTGAAACCCTTGTTTAAAAGATTATGGACCGCTCAGCGTTCTGATAAGGGTTCATAACTTGAATAAGTACTTTAAAAAGTAAAACAAGGAGTCGGTCAGACAGAACAGGAGTGAGTGAGTGAGTGGGATGAAGTTGTCTTTAAATAATAAAAAGAGCAGCTCTAACACCTTGGAAGCGGTGGTAGATAAAAAATTGACGCTATATAAATGTACCCAGTGTACTTACATGCAATAAAATATTTTTGTCTTTTACTTTGGGCTGATATTTGATAATTCAGAATATTACCTGCGAAGCAATTTTAGAATTGTTATTTACTGTTTAAGGCTATTACTGTATTATAGAAATCATAAAAAATACGATAACTTGCGATACGCCTCTTTTCTAACGGGCCACCCCTAGCCGAATCGTCACGACCATTTAGTTATTTCCGCTTATTGGCCAGAGTCACGGAAACGGAAGTAAGTATTATATTTAATCTGTGTGTAACAAAAGGCTATTTCGACAAATCTGCAAAGTTTTCTCAATAATCGAGGCTTTTTTTAAACCAAGCTCCTTTTGTGGTATACTTCACTGGCTTCGGATAATTGATAATGGCATGAAATCTTGTTTTCTGGCATTTTTTGCGTTACACCGTTTTGCTGGTCGACACGGGTCATTGGTTAATTTTATTCAATAGCCAATCATACCACAGGTTATAATTTTTTGGAGGTAACACGAGGTACTTATTAAGAAGTGTAAAAGAATAAAGCTTCAGAAGTAGTTGAGACGTTTAATCTTCACAAATATAATAGTTCTAACAAAACAGTCTGAAAATCACCATACACAGAAAACTTAAAGGAAAATATAACGAAATTACAATTAGGTACGCGTTTGCGTCGTTTGGTGGTAAATCGAACTATCGGAAATTAAATATGGCGGATCGCGAGCGGAGCGAGAGAGTGAGATAGCGAGTGAGCCTATCGCTCGGGTGCCTTCGGGACGGCCGAGGACGCCCGAACTTTGCAGGTGCGTTTCTTTACACGGAGAATTTATTGTTACAGAAGTTTATTATATCTCGATTAGAAGGCGCTCATCATCAAAACCAAACCATAAAAATGTCAAAAGCGGTCCCTACACGATCATGCTGGATGACATCGTTATGTTTACGTGAATTATCATGCTGCATGATGGACCCTCATGCTTGCTATCAATCACTTAGTACAGTAAGCTTGCATGTCCAATCGACGGCCAACACGTAGTTTGCATGTCATTCGCGTCAATCACTACAACTAGACGGTCATGCATGAGTGACAGCTCGTAATGCATGTCATGCTGCATGATCGTGTAGGGACTATTTAAGTATGCAGGGCCTAGTCGGGGCAACCCTCTACGGGCTATGGTCCACCACGCTGGCCCAGTGCAGTTTGGTGGACGTTAACATGCATACTTCATGGAATTCCTTCTATGACATAAGCACATTGGTTCATACTTGTCAAGTTTATTCTTGTATATAAATATTTCATTCATTCATTATTGGTTCGTTCATTCATTCATATAAATGATTCATTTCCTTCTCCAAAAAGCCTGTGGTAATAAACCGTGCAAAAACTATTGTTACCGCCTCGGGTTTGAACCCTTGACCTCATCAAATTGAGGCAACAGCACTATCATACCATAAAGCCGAAAATTTGCAGCTTATAAAAAGGTACTAAAATAATATTTTGATAACTATTCGATATTTAAAGGTCACAATTTTATTTGTTTCACCTTGTATAGTACTTTGTATTGTTATATTCATCTCCACCTTGTATTCTTTATTTATTTACAAATACAATTGTGTAATAGAACAAATGGAGCCTTGTTCAGCCGATGTTACGAAAAACGATAGTTGAAAAAAACGCAAACGACAATCGATACTGTTATTATTTATACTGCAATAACAAGTTTACGTAAAATCGTGCGGATAAACTGCAAGTCTTTTTGGAACGGTTTACAAAGCTCTAGATAGTTTCGTGTTCGATTACTTAATCGTAACAGTCATATCTTGTAAACTAGTTGGATTCGCTTGTAATCAGTCGTGTTTTCGGCAAAGCACCTAAGTTGAGACCATTTCACGGATTATGAAACCTAAAAATGTATAGAATTTTAGTTGTTAGTATCAGGTAAGTGAAATATGTACTTACTTATGATTCAAATTCAAATTTTAAAAAATTAATATTTTATTTCAGACTATGTCCGTTTTAATTATAGTAACATGAAAACTATGTTAGTAGGTATAACAATAAAAAAATCTAATTTTGAAATTTGTAAAATATGAAAAAACATATTGATAAAAATAAAATATTTTTTTATAATTTTATCAAAAAAAACTTAATATTAGGATTTTGAGAATTAAAATACAAATTATCAAGGTCTGACATAAGAGGATACTTACGCTCCCTTAATCACTCTCATACACTAAAGCGTGACACACACTGAGCGGTGGCGTTGCGAAAGCGTTGCGGGTTTTTTATGTAATGTTCGAAATAGTATGAAGCCCTTTACATCAAAGCGGCGGCGGCGCGGCGCGTTCTTCATATAAACCTTCGCCGCCGCAACGCTTTCGCAACGCCGCCGCCCAGTGTGTGTCACGCTCAAATAAAACCTTTAAACACAGAAACCAATAGCCACGACAATTCTGTTCCTCCGCGAGTCACGACCGGGTGTTATGATATTAAAATCTGCTCATTTTGCCACTCCTGCGCATTCAGCAATAGGAGTGGTGTGCTCACTCTATACGGGACTAAAGCCAATCTTCCATGACGTGCTATGCCAGTTCAAATTCCAATTCAAACAATTTATTGCAATTAGACTGGCCTGTTGGCGTAGTGGTAGTGACCCTGCCTACTGCGCCAAAGGTCGTGGGTTCGATTCCCACCCGGGACCAACATTTGTGTGATGAGTATAACAGTTGGTTTTCGGATTCTTGGTGTTTGTATGTATTCAAGTGTTTATTTAAAAAGTATTTATGTACCTATGTTTATCAGTTGTTGAGTACCCATTTACAAGCTACGGCTTAGTTTGGGACTAAACAGCCGTGTGTAAATTTGTCCAAACATTATTATTATTATTACAGACTGTGTCCATAGATAATGTTAATAATACTAAAGATATAAAACTATGTTAGTAAATAAAGACGACGTTAGAAAAACCTTCCGACGCATAGTACCAGAAACGCAAATTACCTTATACGCGGTTGACGAGTTGTGCATTTCGCAAATCACCAGATACGCAGATGACCAGATACGTTTCTTACAAAGTTGTTTTTAATGTGATTCTTAAAACTGTCATATAAATTTAAGATTTCATCTGGTATATGTAGTACTGTAGAAGCGAGTTTGTAGTAGATTGCCTCGTGAGCAATTTGCTGACCTAAGTGGTAGTACCAGCTTGTTTTTATTTCTTGCACCATTCGTGTCTATGTCACAGTGTATCAAAAAGAGATATATTTTTGGGGACATACGAAATATTCCAGTATAGTATCCAGCCTACAGAAATTTTCTAGGCAACAGGGTTGCGTCCAAATGGAATAATCTGCCAGAATCTGTTGTATCTGTTGCTATATTGGCTGATATAAATAGAACACAAGATGAAATAATAATAAGTTTAATCGTTACGAGCATTAGGTACAAGCCAGGCACAAGCAGTGGCCACAGATAGTAAACTTAACCTCTAGGCTACAACACACGGACACGCCATATAGAGCAGCACTACACGACATCTGTCACTTCTGTAAACGTGTTCAAGAACAGACTAGATAACTTCCTCAAATGAAAAAGACGCAATTAATTAATATAAATTATGAAAGCAAGTCGACTGCTGATGTGGAAGCATCAGCTATATGCTGCCTTTCCATTAAAATAAAATAAATAGTATGATATGAATAGTCTGGGGCGTCAGTGGCCTCGGGGATAAGACGCGACCTATCATATCGAAAGGTCCGAGGTTCGATCCCCGGCTGGGCCATATACCAATGTGTTTTCTCTCGAAACCTAAGTACATGTACTGACTGCTCTCAAACGGTGAAGGAAAACATCGTGAGGAAACCTGCATACGCCGAAGAAGAAATTCTTAGGCGCATGTGAAGTCCACCAACCCGCACTGGGCTAGCGTGGTGGACTATAGCCTGCACGCCCTCGTTGAGGGTAGGCCTGAGCCCCAGCAGTGGGGAGATTAATAGGCTGTTGATGATGATGAAATAGTATGACATACTCACTGGATCACAAGCCTTCCGACTTATTCCGTCGGGCGTTATGAAGCAACTGTGCCCGTGTAATTTGTACCGGCCTGGTATTTATTTATGGAGACTATCTAGGAGGTACCCAGGGCTTGCTTACTGCGGATAAAATCTAACTATTTTGACCCACGCGAAGTTATTACTGGGATATTGTAACTACAACATTGAGTCTGAGTTTTTTCTACCGTGTATTTATTTATTTGTACGTATCGGAAGACGTAGCGTAGGCACGCCTCCCACAAGGTGGACCGACGATCTGCTGAAGGTCGCGGGACGCGGCTGGATGAGGTTAGCGCGGGACCGGTCGTCGTGGAGATCCCTGGGGGAGGCCTTTGTCCAGCAGTGGACGTCTACTGAATGAAGATGATGATTTGTATAACTGCTGAAACTAAGAAGAGAATTAAGAAATAGATTCAAGTGTAAACATATTAGCTGGAGAAACATCCTGAAGACACTGCGACCCTATTGTGTCAGCCTCTGTGTTTACCTGCTGGTCTCCTCCCCAAGTGTTCCCGGCACAGAAGCTGTTATGCAGCCAAGGGGTAGGAGCTTTTAATCCTCGGGTTCAGGATAGGCTGTACCCAGGACACTCATTCGCTTTGCAGCTAGTGCATCGCATTTGCACAGCAGGTGTTTCATCGCCTCGCAGTCCTCTCGACCGGCTCTACAGATGACGGTCCATCTTATGCAAGAGGTGCCTCACACCGTATCTGGAGTATTGATGGAAGCTTTCGGTCTGTGTGAGGGCTGTCTGTCTGAACCCGCATCACGCTAAAACCACTAGTCCGATTTGAACCGTTTGTTTGTTTGAAAGCATGTGGTCTGACTGGCGGGCGTACTTGGATTTATAAAATTCCAATCCTTAATAGGTTGAAAAGTTATATTAAGGTTTGTATGACACCAAAAATTTACAAATCAAATTTACATGCCGCGAACAACGAACGTCGCGGGGCTTAAGCTGGACAATAACCGTGATATGCTACCTCCATTTTTACCTTTTCGAGTTTGACTGGCAAATGTCAGATATTTCTAAAAACATCTCTTCGTGGGCCGCAATAAATATATTTAAGGCCGAGGTTTAAGGCCTCTTTCACCACTTGCTGATATTGTTACAGACAGTAAGCTGACAGATAAACTTATCTATCAGATAAATCTGTCTGATAATATTTTCGTGTTGCACACCTCTAGTCTCTATTAAAATATCTGACAGATAAGGCAATCGGATACTTGTGAAATAAATAAAACAGGCTGTCTGTCAGATAACCTGCAGATAGGGTATCTGGTACTTTATCAGCAAGCGGTGAAAGAAGCCCTTAGCATCGCTGTTCAGTTATAAACCACCAGCCTACAAGAGTTACAAGCCTAAGTTATTATGCTAGAAATCGATAGCCGATAAAATTTCCAAGGACCGCTCGCTGTCTAGGTCTCTCCATCGGTGACCTGAATAACAGTATGATTGCTCGTGTAGTATACAGCTTTCCCTGATCGTTGGAGTAATTTAGAGCCTATATAGTGTGGTCAGGTTAAATAGATTACATTATTATGAGCGAGCTTTTCGCTAAGCTGCTAATTTGCGATCGAAATTTCTCGCAGAACAAGAAACAATGACAAAATGTCGAATGCTTGTTTAGCTGCTCTATATCAGAATACAAGGGATAACAAAAGGCCATCGGATCAATCCCAGAATGTCCAAATTTGTCGGAAAATTGTCCAACTCCCAAAACGTGCAAGTCCCAAAATGTCCAACTATGTACATCAAATCAAAAAGCTGCTTAATATATAGATAATAGATGCTTAATATTTTGGGAATAGGTAATTTTGGGAATCGGTCAATCTGGGAATTAGATATTTTGGGAATTGGTCAATCTGGGAACTGGACATTTTGGGAATCTGTCAGTCTGGGAATTAGGCATTTTGGGAATTGGTCATTCTGGGAATTGGACATTTTGGGAATTGGTCAATTTGGGAATTTGGACATTCTGGGACTGATCAAGGTTATCTTACTAATATTATAAACGCGAAAGTTTGTAAGGATGTAAGTTTGTTACTCTTTCACGCAAAAACTACCGAACAGATGTTGATGAAGCTTTACAGTAATATAGATTATACATCAGAATAACACATAGGCTATTCATAAAGATAATGTGTAAATTGGCCAATCCAAATTTAACGCAGGTGAAACCGCGAGCAACAGCTAGTCTGGCTATAAAATCAGGTATCACGTTGTATGCGCGGGCGCAGGCAGCAATATTTGCGCTAATGTCCACATTATTTATGCATTAAAGGACACCATTAAAACGCCATCACGCCTGTCAACGACCCTTTGAGCACACACTTTTATCACAGCTGTACGGACTCCTGCAGCGGACACACACGTGAGACGCTAGAACATCGTTTCGCAGCGACCCGGAGCAGCTGTGAAACCAGCCTAACAGCAACATTGCCGGACGCCAAACAAGACGCCTCCGTAGCCCAGTTGGTTCTGACTCTGCCTGCTGTGCTCGGAGTCCTGGGTTTGAATCCCGAAAGCATTTATCTCACCGACAAATGCTTGTTCTCGGGTGTTGGATGATTGTGTTGGTATTTGTCAAGAAGTTTCAAACCTCTTTGGTCGCGCGCGCGCTCCCTGTGGAGATCGCATCTTGCATATTTAGTATGCGAAACAAAGAAAAATTTGGTGTCAAAATCCGGGGGGGTGCGGACAAAGGAAGCGGAGTAGCGGGAGGAGATTGCTAATACAAATGTATATGGAGTTTGAAAATGAGAATGTCACACATTCTCATTTTGTATCATTGAGTATCAATTTTGATAGACATTTGGCACGATTTTGGCACCCCCTAAAATGCTTTTGTTACTCATCCATATGGGAGTAGCTTTTTTTTTAAATTCATGGTATTTGTCCATGCCACCCGCGACACAGGGAGGACGGAGTCCTACCTAATGCGGGTGTCGCGTTTGAATGACACCCACACACGCTTAAACTTACACCACGTGATTGCGTACGCTGCGTCTGTGTGCGTAGCGTGACGCGTAATTAGAGTAGAACTGACGTATCAGTGCTGTTTAATAGTCGGCTATCGATAGACGTAAAATAATAAGCCTTTAGCTCATAGCATTTATACCGCGAGTTCCGACTCAAGACCGCAAAAGCTTCACGAAAAAGGACTTGTTAAATAATTATTATATATGTCATACATACAATTAACATTTTATACATTTCAAATTCATATTTTTTAACTTACTTAGTTATAAGTTTACCATAATTTTAACCTAATGTGGATTATACTTAAGCTAACAATGATTTAATTATGAGCAAACAATCCTATCTACAGCGTCAGTGGCGTCGAGGATAAGACGCGGCCGATCATATCGAAAGGTCCGGAGTTCGATCCCCGGCTGGACCATGTACCAATGGGTTTTTTCTCGAAACTTATGTACATTTACTGACTGCTCTGAAACGGTGAAGGAAAACATCGTGAGGAAACCTGCATATGCCGAAGAAGAAATTCTTAGGCGCATGTGCGCACCAACCCGCACTGGGCTAGCGTGGTGGACTATAGCCCGAACACCCTCGTTGCGAGGGTAGGCCTGAGCCCCAGCCGTGGGGACATGTTAATAGGCTGTTGATGAATCCTATCTACTTCGATATTAACTAGTACATGACGTCCCGCGACTTCGTCTGAGTTAAAAATCCCTTTTCCCCCAAATAAAGTTCAAAGTTTATTTTTGAAAATTAACTATCGATAGTAGTATTATCGATAATCTGGCAACACTGTAGGGCCGATAACCCGTCCTTTTCCCACATGAATTTCACAGTGTTGCCACAGTGCGTTCCACTTTCTATATCGTCATGTTTTCAATCATTCGCTATGACTTGTAATTCATGGTTAGCAGTGCAGGCGTTTATGTAACCTTTATATTGCAAAAAGATACCTACACGAAATATTGGAAACTTTTGTCAGTTTGTGCGGTTTTATGCATGAAGTTTCAAATCTCTTTGGTCCCGCGCGCGCTCCCTGTGGAGATCGCATCTCGCATATTTAGTATCGGAACCTATCGTGCCATTTACCGGGGGGTGCGGACAAAGGAAGCGGAGTAGCGGGAGGAGGTTGCTAATACAAATTTATATGGAGTTTGAAAATGAGAATGAGTGAGTGAGTCATAATTTTGTGATTATTTTGACACGATTTTGACACCCATAGAATGCTTTTATTACTGATCCATATGGGAGTGGCAAAATTTTTTGATTCATGGTTTTATGTAAGTAATGTGGAATTGGTGCGATATCAACTATTATGTAATCTGTGGCGATATGAAAGAGATCGATTATGTTATACCTATCTGGTCCATGCACTGGGCTGGTTAACGAATCACCAAAAGGGGAGAGGATAGGAGGGAGGGGTTAGGGAAGTAGGGCAGGGAGGGGAAGTAAGGAGGGAGACAGGGAGGAGTGAAAGAAACTATAGGGATTTGTAAGTTTATTTGTCTTGAAGTATTGTATGTACGCGCTGGCGCGACGAGCTCGAGCACTTCAGCGGCATAGGAGCACTGTGGTCACGGCTGACCGCTGAAAAACTTACCTGGAGGAGGATGGGGGAGACCTTTGCCCAGCAATGGGATCACCTGTAGTGACGATGGACTTACCTGAAACAATAAAGTGACAAAGTTAAATCGAACAAAAACAATAACAAAGTGACGAATTCATATGAATGACAGTGAACATAATTATAAACTCTATTACCGTGACGAATTCACAAGAATAATAAGAATTGGCATGCAATGTTCTTTTATAAAATTAATTTGACTGTACTTACCTACTACAGGAAGGCTAATAATAGTACATTTTAGACTTTCGCGTTTTGTATTCATAATTATATAATTATTTACGGGTCTTACACACGAATAAGTTTTATTTACCTTGCCCGACGTTTCGACCAGGTTACACTGGCCGTGGTCACGAGCTGACTGGAGAGGCGAGCTGTCATTGTTGATCGCTGTGAGTAGTTTCTGAAACTACCCTCTGCTGATCTTGTATTATTGGAAAGTCCCGGCACACAACACTCACGGTATCCGCGGGTGTATTCGACGATAAGTCACGAGATTTAAGTTTATCGATCACTGGATTCCACGACGGTGACAAAGCAGAGGGTAGTTTCAGAAACTACTCACAGCGATCAACAATGACAGCTCGCCTCTCCAGTCAGCTCGTGACCACGGCCAGTGTAACCTGGTCGAAACGTCGGGCAAGGTAAATAAAACTTATTCGTGTGTAAGACCCGTAAATAATTATATAATTAGGCTAATAATAATAATTGCATGTACAGCTCATTGTCAGTGTAGTCTTATTTAACGCGAATGAAGTCGCGGGGCGTTCGCTAGTATAGTATTATTCCGTAGAAAGAACAGGATAATAATGACAGAACGGCATAAGGAATGAAGGCCACGGGGAGTAGTAATATAAACAAAATTATCGTTCTTTCTGTGCGTGCCGACTGCCGGCGTACACGCAATGCGGAAGTCTAGACCGCAGCAACCGCACTGACAGACAGACATACACTTTATTTGTATACGATAGCTGTTGCTTTATTTTTGCTCGGAACTTTAGCATTTATTTTAGTATCTATACTATAATGTAGGTTGCTACCTACCTGAAACAAAATAATAATAATGTTTGGACAAATTCACACACGGCTGTTTAACCCCAGACTAAGCCGAAGCTTGTACATGGGCACTCAACAACTGATAAACCATACTTAAATACTTTTAAATAAATACTTAAATACATACAGACACCCAGAATCCGAAAACCAACAGTTATGCTCGTCACACAAATGTTGGTCCCGGGTGGGAATCGAACCCACGACCTTTGGCGCAGTAGGCGAGTCACTACCACTACGCCAACAGGCCAGTCAAATAACGAATAAATAAAATTCGATGTCGTATTACATATGAAGAGCGTCAGTGGCGTCGGGGATAAGACGCGCCTATAATATCGAAAGGTTGATCCCCGGCTGGGCCATGTACCAACGGGTTTTTCTCGAAACTTAAGTACATTTACTGACTGCTCTCAAACGGTGAAAAAAAACATCGTGAGGAAACCTGCATACGCCGAAGATGAAATTTTTAGGCGCATGGAAGTCCACCAACCCAAATTGGGCTGGCGTGGTGGACTTAAGCCCGAACGCCCACGTATGTAGGGTAGGCCTGAGCCCCAGCAGTGGGGACATGTTAATAGGCTGTTGATGATTACGTATGACGTGATATCTCATTTTCAGGACATTTCAGAGCTAGATATTTTGAATTTTCCGAACTTTTTATGTTGCTGTAAAAAATTGCCATTTGTCTTGATGTAAAAATCTTATACAGGCCTGTATAGCCAATTATATTTATATTCTGTGGTATAGCTGAAAAACTTAGGAAAGAAAACTCTTACATGTAGCGGTGTATACATTGGTTTTTGGCATTTAACTTTTGTTGTATAAAATACTACCACAATTTTACATTTTAATATTCTTAATAAGATATAGCTTAAAGGTTTAGTAACCAAGCCAAAACCTACTTTTAAAAATGAGTTCCACTTCTTATGTTTTTTCGCTATTACCTACCAATCTGGTCCTAAAGGTATGATGAGGTATGAAAACCCGTCTCGGCCGCCGGTCGAATGTTATGATTTGCTTAATAGATTGTACTCAACTGGTATAAACGATCAATGAGATAGTGTTTAGTATGTTGATTGCAAAGGTCATTATGACGTAAGTCATTTAACTATAATTAGCACAAGTTCCGTGTACAGTGCGCCAAGAAAGTGGTGTACCAGTTTTGATTTATCTTACCTTGCTAGCGGGCCAGGAATACCAGGCGACACCAGGAATACCTTTGGGATTTTCTGTGCCAAACCAAAATCCCAGAATGTCTTAATTAATTTCCAGATTGACCAATACCCAACTACTATAATCTGCTTAATAATTATCTCTTTGGTACTCCAACTGCTATAATCTTACTACCTACTTAATATTTTGGGAATCGGTCAATCTGGGAATTGGTCATTTTGGGAATTGGTCAATCTGGGAATTGGTCAATCTGGGAATTGGACATTGAGGGACTGATTCCCGCTGTCCCCCAACCGTGCCTCAATTCGTTTTTGGTGGACTCACAAACGCCTTAGAATAGAAAATCCATCTTTGGCGTATGCAGGTTTCCTCACGATGTTTTCCTTCCCGAAAAGCCTGTGGTATTAAAATAAACCGTACTTAAGTTCGGAAAAACTCATTAATTGACATTTAGTCAAAAATAATTCGTTATAAAATAAAGTCAGTTTTACAAGCGAAAATAGTCTTTGTTGTGCTGTAACCTGCAAACGATATTCAACCTTAAGGTGGTGAAACATTTTTTTGCCCCACAATATAATGTTTTGGCAGTATGTATCATATCGTGTTTTATGCTTCAGCTGTGAGTACAATAATAACAGACAGAAGTTTTGGTATCACGAACAAAATATGTCTACTGATTTCTTGTCGAGACTAATTTTTTGATGACTTATTGTGTTTACTCAACATACAGGCAAATAAATGCATCTTTTGTTATGTAAACCTTGTAAATGCGATAGTTTTTATCGATAGTCAATAAAAACACAATTTTAATCTATCACTAGGAATGACTTTTTGGCGCGAGCCGAAGTGTCATATTCGTCTCTTCTAAGTTATTTTCCTAGAAAATGTATTTTGCGAGTTTTGGTGTTTATTTGTGATGATATTTTATACATTTATGTGCTTTTGGTTTTGTATATTGTGCGGAAAATTGAAATAAAAGCGTGTAGCAACGCTTTCGGCTCGTGCCAAAATTGTTCATTGCAAATCTTCATTTAAGTTACTATCGACTTAGTGAGGATATGAACCTTAGTGAAAATCGCCGACTAACTCTAGTCGTGCTCTGTTTTTGTGGAGGCAGTGCTGTGACCGCAGCTTTAATAAATAAGAAATAGGACTATATTTTAAATTTGACATACGAGAAATATACTTAAAAGAATTTCCAATAAGGTGCATTGTTATTCTCAAGTCAGTTGTAAAATAATTCAAATTCTCAACAAATGCGTGTACTTTATAAATAAGAGTAATAAAGCAATCGAGAACTGGTGAGCTTAGTGCTTATAAGTTTTTCCACCAGACAAACAATGCGACCGGACTGGCTGCCAGTCCCGGAGTCCCATTACAGCACCAGGAAGTGGCCAACACCCTCAATTACCACAAAGAAATGGAGTAGCTAGGTGTACGTGATACACACGGGCGGAACGTTCGGCGAACGTAGACACACCCGCAACGCATATTGATTAAGTTATGTTAACACAAGCTGCAACAGCTCTATATTAGATACTAGCTGATGCCCCGCGACTTCATCCGCGTTATAAAGTATACTATTTATATGTTATTCAAAAATTTTAAATCATGCCAGTTTATTCGTTTTAAAGTTTGTCAATAGATGGCGTTAGGTGTATTTTACAACCCGCTATCATTTGGTTCGTCGCAACATATATAAGATAAGCGTGCAAATTATCCATCAGTTATTACCTCTTTATTATTAGTATATATCATCGCGCGTTCGTGCTTACGAAGATAGACGAACATACCCGAGGCGCATAATTTTAAGCGTAGTACTGCATATATACACGTAGCACATATTATTATGTGGTGGGGCTGTTTCAACGCTTAACCCATCCTTGTATCACTGCGACCAACGCTGATCTATTGTGATTACTTACCACCTTAGTATTCAGTGCTCAGCTTAATGTCAGTTAGGAACTTCTGCACGCCTTTGGCACTGACTTTTTTGATTTACTTTAAAAATGTTAGGTACTTCATCAGGTTGAAGTGAGTACTTAGTAGTGAGGTAGTTAGTTGCCCAAATATGTATTTCTTTTACGCATCAGTAGCTACACTCGCACAGGTACAAATAGGTTCACACCGCTTGTCTTTCTCAACAACCCCTTTCTCCTGTATGGGAATTTAATGTAATGCGTTGCGCCGGTTCTATTGTTATTGGCTGGGGTGGCCGGCGGTAGATCGTGGCTTCTACTAGCCTATAGATCTCATTGGAGTTTAAAGATTTTTGTCGAGAGGTCCGTGTTGATTAGTCCGAACACTCAAAGCCCGCGTAGTGTCAGTTGTAACATTGAGTAGTACCATTGACGGTACAAGTGACACAGCTTTGTATCCTTCTTAGTACCATCAAAGGTACTAGTGACACTAACTTAGGACCTGTAGTACCATTATGAATAGTTGTTATGCTCGCTATTTTAGCTATAGTACTATAGCTATAGTACCATTGATGGTTAGTGACACTATGGTTTGATGTAGAACTCATCATCATATCAGCCTGCACACGTCCACTGCTGGACAAAGGCCTCCCCAGGGATCTCCACGACGACCGGTCCTGCGCTAACCTCATCTAGCCGGGTCCCGCGACCTTCACCAGATCGTAGGTCCACCTTGTGAGAGGCCTGCCTACGCTGCGTCTTCTCGATCAGCGGGCTATGGAAAAAGCCATGCTCGGAGTTTCCTTAGAGACAGGATCCGAAACGAGGTGATCCGCCATAGAACCAAAGCCTTCGACATAACTCAAAAGTTATCACGTTGACACTTCAACATGGGCTGGTCACATCTGTCGGAGAACTAATCGCTGGGGTAGAGGAGTTCTCGAGTGGAGACCACGACCGGGCAAGCGTAGTGTGGGATGCCCCCCGGCTAGGATGGTGCGACTATGTGCGTATTAGGGGGCTGGCAGTGACGGATGCGGAGAACCCAGGATCGGGTGCAGTGGCCCGCCCCTTGGGGGAGGCCTATGTCCAGCAGTGGACTAGTCGCTGATGATGTCCGTGTTAGATCTCTCGTGTGGAAATTAAAATATACAGACTGCTCTCAAACTGCGAAGAAAACAATACAAGTAGTAAAATTTCGGGCGGAAAAAAAACGGTAATAGCGGACGGACTTGATGATACAAAAAGGTACAAAAATCTTAACCCATAAAGGTGTTAACAAGGAAAATCAATACTTCAAAGGGTTCTGACATCTCAATAAATGTTAAGTGTAAAGTAAGTATGTACTAATTGTGGGTCACTTAGCATGTTGCACGTAACAGTTATGCAACTGTACAAAATTGACAAAAAAAGTTTTTGTCAATAGTTTGGGAATGCAGACTCTGGACTGAACGGTAAAAACCCTATCTTATAGCGTCCCTAAACAATCATGCTTGCATGACATGCGTTACGTTTACGTGATTGTCATGCTGCATGATGGACCATCAATCAGAACAGTGAAGCAACGGCCAGCACGTAGTTTGCATGTCATGCAAATCACTACAGCTAGACGGTCATGCATGAGTGACAGTACGTGATTGCATGTCATGCAGATTGATCGTTTAGGGAGGTTTATAGTTCTGTACATAGGTTGTAACCTCATCCTAGCTGGATGAGGTTAGCGCAGGACCGGTCGTCGTGGATCCTTGGGGAGGCCTTTGTCCAGCAGTGGACGTCTACAGGCTGATATGATGATGATAATGATGACATAGGCTGTAACAATTCTGTCTATGTGTACTAAGTAGTTAATATAATAAAGCTGATGAGTTTGTCTGAACGACCTAATCTCTGGAACTACCAGTCGGATTTGAAAAATTCTTTCTGCCTTTGATAGCCCAATTGTTGAGGAAGGTCATAGGCTATTTAACATCGCGCTACGATCCTTAGGAGCCGAGCAAAAAGAAAAAGTCATAAATAACTAGCGAAGAAAAAAGTAACTTTATAATTACCCATCTCAAGTACAATTACAGAGTAATTTCCCCTAGGAACATTTAGCCACGTCAACACTTAGTTTCTAGTTTTCACTTACCGCTAGTTAATAGCTAGTGACTGCCTTGAAAGTTAAGAGAGGATGTTAACTTGATGTTAACCGCCATATCCTCAGATAACACAACAGCGAAAGTGATGCTAATGTTGCTCAAGAATACTTAAAAACGATAAGTGATCTCACATGATATTTAATTTAAAAGCTGTTTAATAACTCGTAATGCACCGCTTTTAGGTTCTGCAGCCTAAAAAATACTCGCGGCTCTTTAGTCTTTACGTCAAAAAAATATTGTAAAAAATTTTGTGTTCATTAAAATGTGACCAGCTATGCATGCAGCTAAAAACGTCGCATGGCACGCTTGAGCATTGGTCATTACACTCTCGGCTTCATTACGCACTCGCGTTCTTCTCGTGGTGTGTAATACAGCCTCGAGTGTAACAACCAACTTAGCTCACTGTTATAGATCTACCAAGTTATCTGTGAAGCGGCTGAATCAGGAACTATGCAGAATGTTATTCGGCAGTCAGCACAAAATAATAATAATGTAATAATGTTTTGGACAAATCCACACAGGACTGTTTAGTCCCAACTAAGCCGAAGCTTGTAAATGGGTACTCAACAACTGATAAACATACTTAAATACTTTTAAATAAATACACACAGACACCCAGAATCCGAAAACCAACAGTTACGTTCATCACACAAATGTTGGTCCCGGGTGGGAATCGAACCCACGACCTTTGGCGCAGAAGGCAGGGTTACTACCACTACGCCAACAGGCCAGTCAAAAAAATAAATAGAATGTATAGAAAAAATATATAGAATGACGGACATGGAGCGATGCCACCTTTCAGTTCACAGATAACTTGGTAAGTCTATATCATAATTCCAACGATTTCCACGTCGAGCCGGTGACAGCCCCCGTCAGTTGCCATACAAATTATCATAATACGACATACAACCTCGCGGTTACATAACCCCCAACGAAAGCTGTTGCGGCGGTCGGTATCAAACTGGCTTTAATGTTATTACTTAATAGAGAAATGCCGTCGTGTGACGACTGATTAGCGGTCTGACAGCTTTTTATTTGTGTTTGTTACGGCATACAAATATTCGACCCCGTCCACGTAAAACAGCGTAAGCGACACATACCTTTATAATGTTTTTTGGTCTCTTGATGGGCGAGGTTGATTGTTATATGGTGGTAACCAAGAAGTTTCAAAATTCTTTGGTCGCGCGCGCGCTCCCTGTGGAGATCACACCTCGCATGTTTAGTATCGGAACCTATGGTGCCAATTACCGCGGGGGTGCGGACAACGGAAGCGGAGTAGCGGGAGGAAGTTGCTAATACAAATTTATATGGAGTTTGAAAATGAGAATGTGTGAGTGAGTTACAATATTGTAACCCATTTGACACGATTTTGACACCCATAGGCTGCTTTTATTACTCATCCATATGGGAGTGGATAAATTTTTTGATTCAAGGTGGTAACACTCAAGTACAAAGGAAGGACCGAGAATTTAAGAATCACATTTAAATAGTTTCTGAAACTACCCTCTGCTGATCTTGTATTATTGGAAAGTCCCGGCACACAACACTCACGGTATCCGCGGGTGTATTCGACGATAAGTCACGAGTTTATCGATCACTGGATTCCACGACGGTGACAATTTAAAACCATCTTCCCTATTGAAATTTGATCAACAATGACAGCTCGCCTCTCCAGTCAGCTCGTGACCACGGCCAGTGTAACCTGGTCGAAACGTCGGGCAAGGTAAATAAAACTTATTCGTGTGTAAGACCCGTAAATAATTATATAATTATGAATACAAAGCGCGAAAGTCTAAAATGCACATTTAAATAGGTAACCACTTAGTAAGAAGGCTTATCTTAACCTCCTGGGACCCCCCGAGGTTAAGATAAGCGAGGTTAACATAATAAAAAAAAAAAAAACGTTCACTTCTCCCAGGACTCAAAATGATAAAAAAGACGATTATATGAATGAGAAACGATACTTAAGTTCCGAGAAAGTCGCTGGTAAGGGCCAAGGTTCGAACCGACGACCGCATGAACGTGAGGCGAGCCAACGAGGCTACCACGGCTCTGCACTGTACTGCACGTGTACTTACCTGGTAACATCCGTGCATCCCTATGATTGATCGCAAATAAATAATTAAAACAATATGTACTTACCATTCGGGCAGCGCTATTCACAAATATAACATCCAGACTAGAACCCACTTGTACAAAACCGTCGGTCTCCATTGGGGCTCGAACCCACAACCCCTCGCGCTGGAGTCCAATGACATAACCACTAAGCTGATGTCAAAAACTAGTCAACGGTTCATGAGGCAGTTGAGTCTCTAGCCACAGTAATAAACGTTGCATATTATATGGGAGGGCTATAATATTTTAACGACAACGGGCTCTTTCACACTGCGACGACAACGACACCGACACGACAATTATATCGTCAGCTCGACGGCAACGATATCGTCAGACGATATCGGTATGTGACACGATGTATGCCACAGCACTCTCCCCGCACTGTACTGTGTCGTCCACCTATATCGGAACAGTTGCAACGGATCACGTGATCGGTTGGGGAAATATAATCACAATTTCTTAGTTGCATCGGATAACGTGATGCGATGGCAACTTTTATCGTGATCAGATGCAACCACGAGCTGATCATATGGTCCGTTGGGAACCCGGCACGACAAACGATTTGACAAACGATGAAAGCGTATAGTAGTAATGTATGAATCTACCAGTCGGACGATATCGTGTCGTTATCGTCCAATGTGAAATCGCTCAACTATAAACTGCAACGATATAACTGTATTTAGGGCTGCGCGTGCGCAAATGTCATTCTATTCAGGGCGGGGACAACGTCCGGGAAGGAATCGCATTGAAGTTTTCAATATGACAGGCCATATTGAATTTTACAAGGCTTTTAAACACTACAAAGACTCTTTTGACTCCAAGACTCCTTTCTATGCTCGGAGTTACTTTGATATGGTCTGCAATGAGGAATCTTAAGAAAGAACTTAACCCTTTGGCTCGCGAGATTCACAGCGCAATACCTTTGAAACTCGGATTTATTTTGTGTCAGTCAGACACCCTGACATAGTCACTCAAAAAACTGACGTTCTTACTAGGTCAAGGACAATGTAAGTATGTCATATTACCCGGCGGAATAACTAGCTAAAAGTCATCCTATTACATAGAGTCAAAGAGTTAAGGCGTATCCCAGACACACGCGTTCTGCGGTGGCGGTCTACCGCAGGCCGCAGCTTCAATATGAAAATCCTACTACATAGAGTCAAAGAGTTAAGGCGTATCCCAGACACACGCGTTCTGCGGTGGCGGTCTACCGCAGGCCGCAGCTTCAATATGAAAATCCTACTACATAGAGTCAAAGAGTTAAGGCGTATCCCAGACACACGCGTTCTGCGGTGGCGGTCTACCGCAGGCCGCAGCTTCAATATGAAAATCCTACTACATAGAGTCAAAGAGTTAAGGCGTATCCCAGACACACGCGTTCTGCGGTGGCGGTCTACCGCAGGCCGCAGCTTCAATATGAAAATCCTACTACATAGAGTCAACGAGTTAAGGCGTATCCCAGACACACGCGTTCTGCGGTGGCGGTCTACCGCAGGCCGCAGCTTCAATATGAAAATCCTACTACACAGAGTCAACGAGTTAAGGCGTATCCCAGACACACGCGTTCTGCGGTGGCGGTCTACCGCAGGCCGCAGCTTCATATGCAAACGCAGGCCGCGCGTGTCGGAAGTCTCACATACATTGCATAAGAAAGACAACAGGCCGCCACCGCCACCGCAAGCCGCGTGTGTCTGTGATACATCTAAATCAGTTGAATCTAAATAAGTCATCTTATTGCAGATGTATCGTTTACTTATCTGTGGCTAACCGGTCCCTCTATAGAAAAAGTTGTATATACTGGTCTATGGTATAAACAAAACCGAATTTATAGTTATCATATAATCGTTATGTAATACGAAACAAGTTCGTATAAACTGTGGGAGACTGACAAGTATACTATACTCGTTGGAAAGGTCGCAGTTTAATTACTGGCATGCTTAAGGGACTGCGCAAACCAAGCGGAAATTCGCGCACTTTAAGACGGCATTGTCAAATGAACCTTATCACTGTAGCCTAAAGAACAAAATCGTATGATGACTATGATTCATTTGACAATGACGTCAAAAAGTGCGCGGGCGAATTTCCGCTTGGTTTGCGCAGTTTCTTAAGCTTAGAGCAACACCGACTCCGGCTCGAGGGGGCAGGGGTGGACGCCGCAACATTTCCTTCCAATGCCAATTAAACCAAAGACTAATTTACGAATGGAAGTCCAGAGCCATCTACACCTAACTGATCATACAAGATAGACAAGTCAGAATCCTGCGTATGTGATTTTCCAGTATACAAAACTATACAGTATAAAAAGACAGAAGTATGTTTAGTATCCAGACTAAAAAACAATACAATAATAATATTATCCATTAAGTTCGGAAGACAGATTTATAATTCTTACACTGAGACAGTAGCCTACTGTTTTTTGTTCGTTTGACATGCGCACACGCATGGCTAGTGAAAAGGAAAGTCATTCGCCGGATATGCGTGTGTACTTTCAAATGGTACATTTTATATCTATTATTTATTATGTTATGTGAATCTTATCGTGGCACTACACATGGCTATACGTATTCGCGTATTTGGTATCATCATCATCAACAGCCTATTAATCTCCCCACTGCTGGGGCTCAGGCCTACCCTCTCAACGAGGGCGTGCGGGCTATAGTCCACCACGCTAGCCCAATCGTATTTGGTATATTTGGCAAATATTTACCAGGTGTGGAGAGTACATTATGTGACATAGTATTTGCCTTAATTGACAAATACTAGTAAATTGACGGTTTTCGAAACCCATCAATGCCCAGCGGTCAATCAAATGGCAAATTTGCAACTACAACTATAAAAGTGACCCTAAACAATCATGCTTGCATGACATGCAACGTTTACGTGAATGTCATGCTGCATGATGGACCATCATGCTTGCTATCAATCAATACAGTGAAGCAACGGCCAGCACGTAGTTGGCATGTCATGCACGTAGTTTGCATGACGTCATGTACCACAATCACTACAGCTAGACGATCATGCATGAGTGACAGCACGTATTGCATGTCATGACGCATGATCGTTTAGGGAGCCCTTAATAAATGTATTTGCTCTATGTGTAGATCATCTTATTTGCCAGTATTTGCATGTTTGCTTATATTTACGTCAAATATTTGGCCAAAACGCCAAACACCAAATAGCGAACAAATAGCCATATGGAGTGAAAACATTAAAAGAATACGGCGAATGATAACCCTGTAGGTATAATTACGAACGCATTAAACGCAAGTGTAAAATATTCTTTCACACAGGCGCAATTAAACGCGAATTCCCGAGTTAAGCGCAGTGACACGTAATTTATTTACCGCCCGCCGTGGGCGATCATAATCGCAGAGACGCTTCCGCTGCGCCCGCGCAGCCCTTCGTACAGCAGGCATAGTATGGACACTGCCCCACGAAGCGATATTACCGGTAATTACTTTGCGGTAGAGCGTACAGTATGGACTGTCAAAGAAAATACGAATAATGAGAAAACAGCCATAGATGTGTTGGTTACCCCGTCCGAACTAATTCAATTCGATACACTTTATTGCACATTTAAAAATTACAGAAAAAAACCATATACAATAATGTACATCTAGGCGCTCTCATCGCTAAGAGCGATTTCTTCCAGACACCTTTAGTAGTAATAATGAGAAGCAGCCATAGATAATATGTTGGTTACCCCAAACTAATTCAATTCAATACACTTTATTGCACATTTAAAAATTACAGAAAAAAACCATATACAATAATGTACATCTAGGCGCTCTCATCGCTAAGAGCGATTTCTTCCAGACACCTTTAGTAGTAACAATGAGAAAGCAGCCATAGATAATTTGTTGGTTACCCCAAACTAATTCAATTCAATACACTTTATTGCACATTTAAAAATTACAGAAAAAAACCATATACAATAATGTACATCTAGGCGCTCTCATCGCTAAGAGCGATTTCTTCTAGACACCTTTAGTAGTAATAATGAGAAAGCAGCCATAGATAATTTGTTGGTTACCCCAAACTAATTCAATTCAATACACTTTATTGCACATTTAAAAATTACAGAAAAAAACCTTATACAATAATGTACATCTAGGCGCTCTCATCGCTAAGAGCGATTTCTTCCAGACAACCTTTAGTAGTTATAGTGATATCTTGTCGTAACCACTTTTGTTTACTAAACAATCGCGCCAGTGGCGTAGTAGGAAAGACGCGGCCTGACGCGTCGAGAGCTCCGAGTTAGATCTCCGGCCGTGACATTTACATAACTATACTATAAAAAAATCGCTCAAATCTTTGAACGGCAATTAACTTACTGTAAAGACTAAAATGCACATACGTCATAGTTCTACGACTGTGACGTAATATGACCAGTTTTTACAATAATAATAATCATCAACAGCCTATTAATGTCCCCACTGCTGGGGCTCAGGCCTACCCTCTTAACGAGGGCGTTCGGGCTATAGTCCACCACGCTAGCCCAGTGCGGGTTGGTGGACTTCACATGCGCCTAAGAATTTCTTCTTCGGCGTATGCAGGTTTCCTCACGATGTTTTTTTTCACCGTTTGAGAGCAGTCAGTAAATGTACTTAAGTTTCGAGAAAAAACCCATTGGTACATGGCCCAGCTGGGGATCGAACTCCGGACCTTTCGATAAGATAGGCCGCGTCTTATCCCCTACGCCACTGTCGCTATAATAATAATGTTTGGACAAATTCACACACGGCTGTTTAGTCCCAAACTAAGCCGAAGCTTGTAAATGTGTACTCAACAACTGATAAACATACATTAATACTTTGAAATAAATACATACAAACACTTAGGGCTTCTTTCACCGCTTCCTGATATTGTTACAGATAGTAATCTTCGTGATAAACTAATCTATCAGATAAATCTGTGTGATAGACTATATAAAATATATTAGATATAGGACCCGTGAAACCAAAAAAATTGGCTATCTGTCAGATAACCTGCAGATAGGGTATCTGGGACTTTATCAGCAAGCGGTGTAAGAGGCCCTTAGAATCCGAAAACCAACAGATATGCTCATCACACAAATATTGGTCTCGGGTGGGAATCGAACCCACGACCTAATATAATCATAGTCTAGAAGCACAGAACACCGGAAAAAGCTCGCTACTTTATTAAATCTGTGTCTAGAAGCCCTACTGTGGCCCTTTACGGCGCCTCAATCCGCGCGGCCGGCCACCTGCGCGCGCGCAGCGAAAGTCGCGTATTTGTCAACAAGCCGCTCATAAATAAGGCAATACTTAGTTAGCACTAAACAGTGTTATTTGTATGGCTTCCAATTTTCCAGCGCAGTTTCTACCGATTTTCTCCCTGTCTCGCTTCTGCGCGAGTTAATAAGCGGAGACAGAATGGAAATCGTGACTTTCTGTTTGTCGGAATGAAATATTAATTATGCCGTTTTGTTTCAGGTACATAGTTGAAGCGGTTTAAGAATAAGGTCGCTGCACAAACAAGTAATATTCATATTCATATATTCATCTGAGCATCTGTGGCGTCGTGGATAAGACGCGGCCTATCATATCGAAGTTCCGAAGTTCGATCCCCGGCTGGGCCATGTACCAATGGGTTTTTCTCGAAACTTAAGTACATTTACTGACTGCTCTTAAACGGTGAAGGAAAACATCGTGAGGAAACCTGCATACGCCGAAGAAGAAATTCTTACACGCATGTGAAGTCCGCCAACCCGCACTGGGCTAGCGTGGTGGACTATAGCCCGAACGCCCTCGTTGAGAGGGTAGGCCTGAGCCCCAACAGTGGGGACATGTTAATAGGCTGTTGATGATATATTCATTTATTCGTACTGATCATACTCGTCAATATTGTACCTATACATTTCGTCATTGGTTAAAATAAATGTCAAAATTAAACATAATTATAAAAAGGTCAGATTATTACAATGTCAATATTAAATTAATTTAGTTTTTAAACATAATTTTCTCTACATGTGCAAAATCGTATGGGTTGGTGCAAATCAGGAATGTTGCGAGCACCCACCAAAGTGATCCTATCTCTATGGTGAAAATGAACAAATTAAATAGGTAGTATTCATTGTGGACCATATAGGTAATTAAGTTGGATAGATTTTAGATTGGACATTATTAAAGTAAATCAGGATAGTCTTAGGCGCTCAGCTATGTCCCGGCATCCACAGCTATGTCATATACAGCATGCATGATTGATATTAACAATGACTATAACAGTATTATTTAGATGTCAAGAATATTTTTAAAAAATGTCATAAAAAAAAAAGAAAACTGACTCACGCTCGTTTTTTAAATAACTTTGGTCTTGCTGGCTGACTTTGATTTAGGTATACGTTTTAATTAATTCACCTGTAACTACCCATGCAAAACAAACGCCATTTGATTGTATCAAATAAATGCCTGTGATAGAGACAGACAATTTACATTGCAAAAGGAATGTAAATTGTCTATCATTTCTTTTCACACATTTTGTAACATTGACAGTTAATTTTAAATAAAAAAAACAGACAAGACAGATCTATAATTCAATTAAAATCACATCTGAACACGACACCTGTCACGTCAGTGTGACACTTGCGCTGGCTGTCACTGCAACTGCTATTTTTCTCCCGAGTGAGTACAAACGCGGTTTCACTCCATTTACGTTGTATGCCGATAAAAAGTTGATTTTTCTCATTAGTTTCCAATGATGTTCTATAAGTAGCTGGATTTCTAATCGTCTGTGAAAAAACTGGAACGCAAATGAGCTCGCCAAAGTCGGCACACCTTGAACATGCCAAAGTATCATTCTCAGAAATTTGAACAAACACAATCAGTGCAAATGATTATGATTACATAATATTTACACACTCACACATTCACAACTTTGAACATTACCTAAGGACTGAAGATTTTGGTTGGAACTGGTTGTCTAGTTTAATATAAGTCAATGTTAATCTCACATTACGATGTAATAGTAAACGCTCCTAGTTTTTTTGCGAGATATAAGGCTCAGTTCAGTATAAAAACAAATGCAAAGGGTACCGCAATCTAAACATAATGTAGTAAATTAAATAATAAATAATATAAATAATACATATATCCTGACGGGGTCTAACCGACAATGTCTTATCTTATCTTTTTGGGGCCAAGAATACTGACTAACACTTCGATCCTTTGGGATCTTTAGCTCCCAACCCCTGTCCACCAACGGTGCCCCAATCCGGTCTTTGGTGGATTTCATATACGCCATAGAATTGAAATAATCTTAGGCGTATGCAGGTTTCCTCACAGTGTTTTTCTTCACCGAAAAGCCTGTGGTCTTATAACAAACCGTACTTAAGTTGAGGAAAACTCTGGTACGGGCCAATGTTCCAAGAACTGTTAATATAATATTTTTAATATATATAATAATATATATTTTAAATCTGTTTATTTCTTTTTTAGGGGCTTTTTACAATTAATAATGGCAGCCCCATCATAGCCTGAGGATATTAATATCTCCATGCTACTCTACAAAGAGAACCTAGAGTCAAAGTAAGGTCATTTCATTCCTTTCGATTGTATGACACCTCACTACCTACTACTTACTTTCATTTAAAACTACAATTGGTCTCGCTTAAAAGGTACAAAGTAAAGGATTGTCCACAATAGTGCGGAGTCACCGCTCTGCGCGGCGTTCACGGAAATTAAATTACAAAATATCACTTTTATTGCTTTATGATTTGCGGCCAATTACTGCGATTCACACTTAGCCATTAGTTGATATTGGGCAAAGAGTAACGAAGTATATAGACGCGCCTGTTGATGTGAAACGTAATCCTCGGACTATATGAACAATATCGAGAATGTTGGTTCAACAAAATACCTTGAAGCAGCATTCGGTTATTAAAATGAACAAAACTAACATAAAGATAAACAAATGTATTGAAATTATCACAACCGAACAATAGAACTATGGATAGAAGGGGTAAGGGAAAGGAGGGGAGATAAAAGAGAGGGTAAGAGAGAGTGAGCTATTAGTCAATTACCTTATTTAAGCAGGTCTCTTCTTTGTTTGACATAATTTCCAATATTTAGGAAATCACTGTAACATTATTTAGTGCCAATCGCGTTAAAACTGAACGATATTACCAAATCCAAACCATAATCAAAAACATTATGCTGCATGTACACGTTTGGCGAACCTTTACAAAACGCAAACGTATGGAGCAGGGGTTTGGCTAGCGTTTGTAATCTGCTGCTGCTTTGCCAGCTGCAATGTTGAGAATTCCCGAAGTCATCGATGACTCACTCCGTAATTATCAAATTCAGGCTGTTCTTTCCCCTTAGTCGGCTTGGTATTGATGTCACGCTTCCACTTTCGGCCCTGTAATTTCCGACTTCACCTAGTGACTAATAATTCGCACGTGAATCACAAAAGAAAGCTTGACGACTTTTCTTTTGCACATAATTACTTTTATGGTGCCCTTGTATGTGATGCTGTGAAGAAAGTCAAAAGTCCTGCATATTTTTTTCCTAAGTATTTCGTTGTGTGTTATGAGTGGCGACCACGTATCGGAAGACGCAGCTTAGGCAGGCCTCCCATAAGGTGGACCGATGATCTGGTGAAGGTCGCGGGACCCAGATGGAAGAGGTTAGCGCAGGACCGGTCATCGTGGAGGTCGCTGGTGGAGGCCTTTGTCTAGCAGCAGTTGACGTCTACAGGCTGATATGATGATTTCGCTGTGCATAGTCCTTCTTTTGATGACAATATTGTTTTTCACTTTGTTCCCTATATGCCTAAAACTCAATTGCTCTGATCTATCCCCTTTCTAGATTACTATTACAAACCGGGCCTTTCCACAGCGTTTTGGTTTCATTGACTCCTGCTCCCTGGTTAGTGTCGTGTCTTGTCTACAAATCTTTTTACTCTTTGCCCATAATTCGGCTCCCACGACCAGCAGTATCCTCTGTCTTTTACTTTTTTGCCAAATCATTGTTTTTAGTAGGTAGGTCTCTAAAAGTAAAAGTGTAAAATTTGTTGCCTCCCAATGGATTTTAATGGTAAAAGTGAATCTAACCATCGGCTGGCGATCGATTGTTCTAGTTTTAGGAAAGTGGACCATTTTAAGCTTTTGTTTGGCATTTTTCTCGCCCGAGACTTCGACCGAATTAAGTTAGTTTCCAGCTGAAGAAGTTAGCTATCCAATTATGAATATTCCATTAAAATCCAATCAGTCGGTTTAAGATAGTTGGAAGAAGTAATGACGGATAAAGACAAATAATTATTTATTGTTACACAAACTAGATATTTAAAGATGTATCGCAGAATTTTGTTGCGGCGCTTCTTCTTCTAGCGCTAACACCTACGAAGCGGTGGTAGATATAAAAAATCGTGTAAAAATATACAAAGTGTCTCATAATATGCAATAAAAGTTTTTGACTTTTTGGAGGTGACTGTCACGGAAATGTTGTTGCTTCCGAACCACTTTTTAATTCTTCAGTTTCCTTCTTAGCTATTTTCTTTGCATAGCTAGCTGAAGAACAGAATACAATACACTTCCTAACACGTGCCCCAAGTATTGAAAATTGTTTTCTTCCTTGAAATCTACCTTAACCTCTGATTCATTCACACTCTGAGCAATTTTAGATCCAATTTGAAAGCTCGCAAAATATCTTCGGCATTCCAATTAAATAAACCAATATATCAGCGGCCATTTCTTGAAATTAACACTTCGCTTTCAATTCGCGTACAGTCGCCGTTTATTACAACGTTCGATAATGCGTTCCGCGATCCAAACACGCCATCGATCAAATTTTCTAAACACAAACACAGTAACGTCGAAACTGTCTCGAGTCGGATGTTAATTAGTCTGGAAACCGGTTCTCTGTTTGAGCAAGATAGGTCTCTGTCGACTATGAATTCATTTTTGATACATTTTGTTTTACAACTTTTTGAAATGCTAAGTTTTATTAAAATATGGTCAACGTAAGGATCTATCTATACTTATTTGTTTACATTTCAAAAAGTTGTCTAACAAAAGTTGTTGAAATTGATCACACTTAACTAAAGATGATGTTAATATAACACAGCCAGTTCCTTCCTTTTTCTTTGCTGGAACTTGGCTTGACACGTTGCCGCGTGTCTAGATGTGAAAATGCCACTTGGAACATACTCTTAAAGTGTCCCTAAACGATCATGCTTGCATGACATGCAACGTTTACGTGAATGTCATGCTGCATGATGGACCATCATGCTTGCTATCAATCAATACAGTGAAGCAACGGCCAGCACGTATTTCATGTCATGCCGCATGATCGTTTAGGGAGCCCTCTCGCCTGAAAAAAATGTAATTTTTGAAGGATTTTTTTTCTAAAATCTCTAGAAATATCAGTCGTATTAAAAAAAATCTTTTAGCATTTAATAGCCCAATTCCTGCGGAAGGCTATTTAGCATCACGCTATGACCGTTAGGAGCCGAGCAAAAAGAAAAAGTCAGAAATAACTTAACATCGAGACCGCGGGAAAATAATACCGGGGACCAAATTGAACCGGGTATAATTTTATCCACTTCTACATTTAGCATTATCGCTATGCCTATTAGGAGCGCGTCACGCTCAATCAGTAGTCGCTGGTCCGATTAGATCGAACGAAAATTAAGATCTATCCGACGATAGCTCGACCGGCTCGGCGATTAGAAAACAAGAGTGTGCGCGTGCGCATGGACGAAGAAAAAGTGGACCCAGCATTACATTGTTAGCGGAGGGCTTAATTTTGACGTCTCCTGATTTTGAGGTTACGCTTGAATCAAACGGATATTCAACATTCACACGCATTAAGTAAGTTTTTTAATTACCTACGTTAATCATATCTTCTAAGGTACTTCGCTATACATTATGTTACATAATTTATGTGTCTATGTTGCTACTTGGACAAATAATTTTTGATTTGTGTATAAAAAGAAATTATACAGGGACTTAGTGAAAAAGTTAAGTAGAGACAAATGTGAAAAACCGTCAAAATATCTCTTTTGTAATACCTCTAACATAGATACATTTATTTGAAGTCTATCAAAGTTCTTTCCGCATAGGTACCCTTCAAATTCTAAAGCTTTCTCCCACGTCACCTAGCCCCATGACTGCGCAAAATAGACATCAACGCAATGTCGGAAGCTTATTTGAAATCGAAAGTGGCATGCGCACATTTTTATATCATTTTCACATATCCATGCACGTCTCGCGGCCAGGTTACTGACCAGGGGAAAAGTGTTGATCGCTGACCAGTAAGGGAAAAGTGAGAAAAAAGGGAAAACCTGACCAGTTTTAAACGAGATGTTGTCGCTGGAGGCAAGTATTAATTGATTTACCGCGGAAAAGTAATTCAAACATCCTGAGTGACTATTATGAGTCAAGCAAACCGTTTATAGGCACTCCTATAAGCATTATTTTCTTCTATTGACTTCGTCTACGTTTAAAAGTATCCTTTAAGTAAATCCAGGATTTTGTTTCATCAAAGTCTGTTTGACCATATAGCAATTTATAGACTGACTAGCCGTTTCCCGCAAAAAAAAAATTCACGCGGAAACAACTTTTCGCCTCTCTGTAAATCGATTAAATCGATTTCAAGGAGCGCCATCAATGTTATTATTATTTAATTTTGAATGAAATTTGTCCAATTTACATAATATATCTTTATAAATTATAGCCTATGTGTTATTCTGATGTTTAATCTATATTACTGTAAAGTTTCTTGAAAATCTGTTCCGTAGTTTTTGCGTGAAAGAGTAACAAACATACATCCTCACAAACTATCGCCTTTGGATAAGATAAGATGTTGTAACCTTTGTTGAACCCATTGTACAGCCCAGTGCAGTCCTTTGACTATATTTCAGTGGTCAAAATAAATGGTAATTGATTTGGTTTCTACCCAGTACAATACCGAACAGTTTCTCTCTACTAAAATTGACAAATACAAACTGCAAAAAGCGCATGGGTATTGCGTTTCGTGAAACGCTGTTTACAAATATTTTTATACGTTTTTTGTTTTAATTTTTTTATTGCGCCAACTGCTAACTGCCGTGGACCGTGTAAAGGCACGCAATTTCGTAATGATGCTGACATTCGCAAAATCATAACATAACTATACCATTAATTATGTAGGTACGTAATTCTGACATACTTCGCAACTGCTTATGAGGAGCAAGTACTGCACTTAACTTGTACAAGTTTAAGTAATTAAGGTCAATTAGACGGACGAAACAAACACATAAAACACAAATGCATTTACTTATGTAACTTTTGAAGAAGGAATAATTGAAAAACCATTTAAAATACTTAATTATTAAATTAATGTTTCATGGTTTGTCAACAACAGCCTATTAACATGTCCCCACTGCTGGGGCTCAGGCCTACACTCTCAACGAGGGCGTACGGGCTATAGTCCACCACGCTAGCCCAGTGCGGGTTGATGGACTTCACATGCGCCTAAGAATTTCTTCTTCGGCGTAAACAGGTTTCCTCACGATGTTTTCCTTCACCGTTTGAGAGCAGTCAGTAAATGTACTTAAGTTTCGAGAAAACCTTTTGGTACATGGCCCAGCCGGGAATCGAACTTCGGACCTTTCGATATGATTGGCCGCGTCTTATCCCCGACGCCACTGACCACCACTGACTCTCTCCTTGTAGATAGTTAGCAAGGAGGTTGAAAATTTATGTCACCGCGGCGATGCCCGCACATACGCATTCTGTGCTCTGTGTTATTTAGGCTACCGCAACCAGTGCCTTTATTATAATTACTCGATTTCTTTGTTGTTTTTTGTTTATACCTTTGCTCGACGTTTCGAACAGGTCAGCTCGTGACGACGGCCAGTGTAACCTGGTCGAAACGTCGGGCAAAGGTAAATAAAACTTGTTCGTGTGTAAGACCCGTAAATAATTATATACATTGCTAATATGGGTAAACATACAGCTCGTGACCACGGCCAGTGTAACCTGGTCGAAACGTCGGGCAAAGGTAAATAAAACTTGTTCGTGTGTAAAACCCGTAAATAATTATATAATTATAAACATTGCTAATATGGGTAAACATACAGCTCGTGACCACGGCCAGTGTGACCTGGTCGAAACGTCGGGCAAAGGTAAATAAAACTTGTTCGTGTGTAAGACCCGTAAATAATTATATACATTGCTAATATGGGTAAACATACAGCTCGTGACCACGGCCAGTGTAACCTGGTCGAAACGTCGGGCAAAGGTAAATAAACTTGTTCGTGTGTAAGACCCGTAAATAATTATATAATTATAAACATTGCTAATATGGGTAAACATAGAGCAATGGGTGCATTAGTACCGCGTACCATTCGCGCTGGCTACGTTACTTACAGCGGTTGATTTATGACTTATTCATGCCACTTCCGGGCCTATGTGCGGGAGGAACGTGTAAATTTCTGCCCTTATAATATCCTTTGATTATCTTATCGGCGTATGAATGTATTGAATCTACTTCTGTTACTTTGTTGTTACATGTCCGTAGGGAATAGCCGAGCGAACCGTAAAATTAGTTACGATTGCTAGATATTACTATGTATAATACAGGGTGGAAATTTCAGACGCCTCCTGGAGGGAAAGTGCCGTAAGTATTGAAGATAGCAAACTTTACTCAAAGAAAACCTTCTTTATTTTTAATAGGAAGCTAAACTGCATTCAAAGAAATTTGAAAAATCATCTGCCTGACCGGAAATCGAACCGGAGAAATTTGGAAAAAAAACATCCTGTATTTTTATGACAGCGATCGAAAGGGTCAATCTTCAGAATAAATTCCTTCTGAGTAACATAGTATCATAAATTAGAGGAAGACCATGAAATTTAACATTTAAATAACAAAACGATTAAATCTCCCATAAGTCTAGTTTATGTCATACATATCGTAGTAATTTTCCTAAACAAAATTTTAATTTAATGGTCTAAATTGTTTTCCCAAAAATTTCCATGCTTCTTTTAGCAGAAAAACTCTTCAAAGTCTCCTCTCGCAAATAATAAAAAATTGGAAAAAAAATCCCATTTATTCTAAAAGTATAATCGGGCACAACAGTAGCGTTTTGTTATGTGACGTCATCATGTTCCATGAAATATAGGGGTGTCATCGCACTTTTAGAGCTGGCGTAAGCTGGTTTCCTCGCGGTGTTTTCCTTCTCCGAAAAGTATAAAGTGTATTTTCGTAAACCGTGCTAAGTCCCGAAAAACTCATTGGTACGGAGCAAGGCACAACCAACTAGGCTACCACGGCTTTTTGTCAAGTCAGTTCAAAGACTCTTCACAGAGGTGAGTGCACCAAAAAAGCCCTAAAGCACGTGACCATCTCGCCTGTCCAAACTCAATTAGCGACCGCTTTAATAACCGCCTCATTATAAAGAGTGAGCCAACCGCCCGGGCAGCGGCATTCGCTAAATTCGCCAAAATTGCTTTATGTCGTTCGCGTGCAGAGTTGCAGACAGATTTTGTAACTTGGCCACAATAATTTGGGTGCCGTAATTTGGCAACTGTACATTTGGATTGTTTGACTTAGTTATTTAAATGCAGGTGTCTTTCTCCTCACTGTTAGACGTGTATGTACTAAGAACAAGCATCCCATAGAACCGCACTCAGCGTATAGCATGAAATAGCAATAGTCTTTTACCCCAATAATTATAGAAGACGCTTCTTATATGGCGGGGTCAAACTGAACAAACACTATCTATTTTAGTCGGGTTGTTGTTTGTTGACAGCATCTAGTATTCTAGGGCTTTGGTGCAGTTCAACTGCACCTCAACAAAAATTCGCATACGTAGAAAGGGATAGAAGATATTATACCTGTCTAGCTTACTCTTACCACTTTTGTAATAAGTGTGTCCCTCTCTGATTATTATTATTATTTTAGCGTCTGTTCTATTGGATATTTTTTCTTAGTGTATGTATATCCGCCAATCTTCAGCCTCGCCTGCCACAGTCTTTATGAACAATCGTTCTGGATTTTACAAGATGTGTTGCGATTTGTTGCGCCGTTTCTACCTCTTAGCGTTAAGTGTGTAAATGTACCTATATCTCTCTGTCTTTTGTAATTAGTCGGAAACAGATAGCACTAATAAGTATGTACGTAGTCGCTAACGCCACATAGATAACATTTAATTACCTGTAAGTACAGTTTTTTTCTCTTTGATGTACAGAATGTACCTGTTTCGATTATCCTTTACAATACCAGCGAGCGTGATGTTATGTGTGAATTGTTTAAATCATATTCTCTACCATCGATATATGCATACAAATCATTTGAAAGTCATCGTATAACGTGATAGCTTTAAACTTGACGCTTTAGCTTGTTACCATTGCGCCTGCTTTTAAATTTAATAGTTACAAATGCGGGTTCGTGAGAGCCACTCTCTATTTTGTTCTGATCTGCTATTTATTCATCAGTAACGCGGTCTTTCCCACGATTAGCGGTGCTCTGAGCCCTCTGACCGTTGGAAACCTCTACCAGACGCTTCGAGATCTCCCGGAAGCGACGCTGAGTTCCCAATCGCCAGGGGTCCGGACGAGCGGTTCGACCCCAAACTGCTCTGATACATAGTCGCTACTTAAAAGGCGTATTTGAATGTGAGATGAAATTATTATTTACTTATTTATTAAGTAGAGTGGAACAATAAAAAGGCTTTATTAATATAAATATTACTAGCTGTTGCCCGTGGCTTTGTGCGCGTCAAATAATTTTTTTCCCGCCGGAACAGTTTATCGCGGTAAAAAATAGTAGTCCTACGCCAGGGCTCCATGTATCTCCACACCAAATTTCATCAAAATCTGTTCAGAACAAAAAATATGTGTTCTTTTATCGGCTGTAATCTAGTTCCCAGCAGTACTAATATAGGAAAAAGATAAACAGACAAGACGAGCGACTTCTTGTGCGGTCGCTAGTGTTAAATAAATCCAGCGTAGAGTCGTCGAGGTATACATTAATTGCGATGCGGCGCGCGCGCGTGCGAGGTTCAACAAACGCATCGCATTGTCATTCTGGATGCGCGGGCGCCGCGCGACGCCGCGGTTATTTCTGCAAATGCCCTTGTATGGGTGGTGAATTGGTGATACAGGAATAGATGCTTTTACTCGCGTTTACTCGACTACTGAGTAGCCGAAAAGGGGTTGTTTCTCAAGTGTAGTAGTCTATAGTCATCATCAGCCTGTACCTGTCCACTGCTGGACATAGGCCTCCCCTAACGCGCCACTGAACCCGATCCTCGGTTCGCCGCATCCAGTCACTGCCAGCCTATAATAAGAAAGCAGTCTAATCGTACTAATATTATAAACGGGAAAGTTTGTAAGGATGTTTGGATGTTTGTGAGCTTGTTTGTTACTCTTTCACGCAAAAACTACGGAACCAATTTTGATGAAACTTTACAGTAATATAGATTATACATCAGAATAACACATAGGCTGTACTTAGGTGCGTTTGGAAAGGGTGTTCTCGCGGAATAAAACTTTTCCTTATCCTTAATAAAGTACCAGTTTGGATGCATTTATGGTTAGGGTATCATCCCCAAGTATTAAACTACATCATCACTTTTTCCACAAACCGGGTATAATTGAACCAGTCATCATTCCATCTGTATTGCGTGTGCGTAATTCGTTTCTTCAGACGTTTTCATTGGTTAAAAGAATAAGTAGTTATTACTGAGTATTTAACATAATGCACGGGCGCCAGTGCGTACAATTTGTAAAATGACATGTCTTAAACTATTAATACAGTTATGACCAGATAGGCAGGGTAACCGGTACCCGGAGTCCCTCGATTTGCGTCGAGGATGGCCACCGTGAGGTTTTAGTGGGTGCGAGTCTCACATCGCCCGGCCTTCCCCCCCCCCCCCCCCCCAAAAGGTCTGGTATGCATAATGCATTTCCCCACGTGAAAAAAAAAGAAAAAAAAGGGTCTATGCTCTTGTAATGATGACATGAGCGATTTTTCCAGTAGGTAGTACCCATAGAAATATAAGCGAGCTTTTTCTGTGTTCTGTGGTAGTACCAAATTTAGTGAATGAGTAATGAACGAATGACACAGAGGAGGTATCTCAATCACGACACAAATATATTGAGCGAATGTGAGTGGTAATAGGAGCCGGGGATGAAATAGACTGACATACGAGGAGCTGATAGAGCGGGTGCTCACCGACGGACGCGTGAAGAGCACTCGCGCCCCGCGGCGAGCGTGTGGGAAGAGAATGGTGAGACTGAGCGAAGCGACAGAGGTGTGTCATTATCGCTCTGCTTGGCGCTCCGTTCTTGCTGCCTACCTCGCCAGGGAAGTAGCGTTAAGATTTCTATGTATGGCTAGCATGTATTATTAAAATGTGATTGCTTATAATAAAAACATGGCATACTCCATGTTAGAGACAATTTATTTATTCTGTGGTAGAGATGCTTCACGGACACACTGCCACAAATCCTGTCTAACCGGATGCAAAAGAAATAACTTTTATTTTTTAAAGTCGTACATAGGTATTTTGTATTCAATCCAAAAAACATATTGGCGTGGCCACTAAACAGCGATGAAATTTCTCGGAACTCAGGTACGGTTTATAAAACCACAGGTTTTTCGGTGAATTAAAACATCGCGAGGAAACCTTCATACGTCAAAGGTTAGAATTTATATTCTAAGCGTAGGTAAAGTCCGCTAATAACGGATTGGGACACCGTTGGTGGACAGGGGTTTGGCGCAAAATATGTCAAAAGGGTCGAGGTATGGTTGGCAGTTTACTCTGGCTCTTCTACCCTTAAACTGGACTGTTAGATGACCGCACAGTCAAACCCTGCAGAAGACTCTTCCCTTTGCCTTTTCGCTTATAAAGTCAACTTCGTCCTTTCCCAATAGGATGGTTTGCAGTTACTCCAAAAAAAGGTGGTTTCGTGGCCCAAATTAAGTCCGATCGTATTCGATCGGATGACGCACCAACGAATCATTCGGATCGATTCGGCTTGACTTAGTGTTGCTGGAAAACTATTCACAATACAATCACACTATCGATATGATTGAGTTCCTAATCTATCTGAATTCAAACATCCTGGTGTCCGTTTTCACAAAAAAGCTGCCGAAAGTATTGATTTTATTTTACATCTTAGAAACGACTAAATTTACAATTACTTTTCGCATTCAAAACAAATTTAACGTCTTTCTATTTATCAAGTTTTATTCATTCAATAGTAGTCTATGTACTTATTAGATTTATTTAAATATTTAGAATTCATTATATTATTGTGTTATTTCGATGTACAAAGTAGTTACCCGCAAAATCAAAACGGCCAGACGGACACCCTCCGGCTGAGGAGTCCAAGCGGAGGTCAGGGCGACAGCGTAAGAAACCGACTGACTATCCGAGGAGTGTATTTATTATTTGTGTTATTTATTAATATTTTTTTGTTATTGTATGGTTTTTTTATGGCACTAGAGTCCCAGATTTTGACAAAAGCCTATCGATAATATGAGAGACATTCGAGTAGACATTCAATGTAGGTATCATCGACAATCGATATTCGGCCGACACTAGCTCGGCTCGTGATCGAGGCGTTGACATCGACCCGACCTTGGCGCTAATACGACCCGCGCGGGTCACGGCCCAGCACTACAATGTCAAATTCAATTACCCCCAACAGGATTATCTACGATTGGATTACCTGTCCACACGCTGTGGTAGGTACCTATACAATGATCAGTTAATTGGCCTACAATAAGCAGGTAAAGGTCTCCCTACACTAGGGAAGGCGCAGACCAAGTGGAAATATAAATAGCCCAGAGAGTTGTTAGTATACATAGAGCGCGCGTTAGCAAGTTTGAACTGTAAGCACGGGTCTGAACAGTCTCGAAATTTTCGGAGCGACGCTACTAGTCACAACACGTCAGGAGCGCTGATTGTTGCTCGCGCCGGTATTTATTAAGATTTGGAGTAATCATGGTAAAATGTGCAGTGCCAAGCTGTGAACACGATTCACGGAAACAAACGATCTAGAAAAAATCGATATTGAAGCGTCCATAGAACACCTGCTTACACTTGGCACAATGGGCAATGAGCGATGCGCGCACTCTATAGCTAGTATACTAACTCTATGTTATAGCCTAAAGAACAAAATCGTATGCGCGAGGCGACGCTCACGTCTGTGTTGATATTCATACGATTTTGTTCTTTAGGCTATAGTGATATGGTTCATTTGACAATAACGTCAAAAGAGCGCGGGCATTTTTCCGCTTGGTCTGCGCATTCCCTTATAAACCTTATTACTTAGTCTGTGCCTAAACTAAGATTTTAAACCGGTAAAATGCGAATCGAACTCGCCCACCGATCGAGGCGTCGCTGGCGTAGTGAGTGGGCAAGACGCGGTCTGCCATGTCGAGAGGTCCGAGTTCGATCCGCGGTCGTAGGTTGTAACTATGGGTTTTACTCGAGTACATTTACTGGCTGCTCTCAAACGGTGAAGGAAAGTATCGTAAGGAAACCTGCATACGTCGAAGGAATCATAGCCGCATGTGTGGTCCACCAACCCGCACTACGCAGGCTAGCGTGGTGGACTATAGCCCGTTTTCGCCCTCGTTCAGCGCGTATACGCCACAGTGGGGACAATAATAGGCTCTTAATTAGTTATATGTAGCATAATTACTATTTGTATTCAACAGTCTATTAATATGTCCCCACTGCTGGGGCTCAGATCTTCAAGGATACCAACAGAGAGGGATAGAAGACAAACAGGTGGCGCAGTAATACCACAATGCCTGAAGACAAAAGTCTTCAACCAGTGCGTCCTACCCGTAATGACCTACGGCGCCGAAACGTGGACACTGACAGTGGGACTAGTCCGAAAACTCAAAGTCGCTCAACGGGCTATGGAAAGAGCTATGCTCGGGGTTTCTCTGAGAGATAGGATCCGAAACGAGGTGATCCGCCAGAGAACCAAAGCCTTTGACATAGCTCAAAGGGTTAGCACGTTGAAGTGGCAGTGGGCTGGTCACATCTGTAGGAGAACCGATAACCGCTGGGGTAGACGAGTTCTCGAGTGGAGACCACGACTGGGCAAGCGTAGTATGGGACGCCCCCGGCTAGATGGAGCGACGACCTGCGCAGGGCGGCTGGCAGTGACTGGATGCGGAGAGTCGAAGATCGGACTCAGTGGCGCGCCTTGGGGGAGGCCTATGTCCAGCAGTGGACTAGTGCAGGCTGATGATGATGAGGTGGCGCACGAAGTGAATTAGGACAAAGTGTCGTAATTTATGAGGTAAATGCTCTAGAGGATAGTAACCAATCTACCACTTGCTTATATCGATGTTACTGACACTTCTATTAACGTTATCTGGGAATGTTACGTCATGTGACGGCCGATGAAGGCGTGTGCCATCGACCCGGAGACCTCGCGGAGTGATATCTGCGATCTGTGGGTGCAATTAAATGGTAATTTGACTCGTAAGGATCGTCGTGCCGCCAAGTGAGTCAGGGACGACACCGCGTGTCGGTACAGTCGAGCACAGCGGCGCTACTCACTAGCGGAAATATTTACAACGGCAAATCTATGAACAAGGATCCCATAGAACCGCAATCAGCGTATAGCATGAAATAGCAATAGTCTTTTACCCTAATAATTTGAAAAGTCGCTTCTTATATGGCGGGGTCAAACTGAACAAACACTATCTATTTTAGTCGGGCTGTTGTTTGTTTGGGGGGTAGTTGGTATGCAGTTACACTGCCCCCCAACAAAAAATTCACATACGTAGATAGAGATAGAAGATATTATACCTGTCTTCCTTACTCTTACCATTTTTGTAATAAGCGTGTCCCTCTCTGATTATTAATGTTTTTAGCAGCTCTTCTATGGGATCCTTGTTCTTAGCGGCAAATGAATGATGATCGTCGTGAAGAAAAAAACACGCAAATGGCATCAAATTGTATGAAAATCTTAAAGGTAAGCAATCATGACGATGCTGCATCCAGACAGCTCATCTGATCAGTTGGATATCTATAGCGATCTAAAAGTCCTCCATCTACTCTCTCGATGACCGTCATCAGATCATGCCTACCATGAAAATCTTGCCCTGTTTCGAATTATCCGTCCACCTATGTACATGTGAATTGAATATAGATATTGTTTGAAAATAATTATTCTCGACATGCTTCTTTTCATGTTCATTCATTTACATGGATTTTTGGTATATTTATGCTAAATTACAATATACCTTTTTCGGACATAACATCCTACACAAAAGCTGTCTGGAAGAAATCGCAAAAAAAACAATGAGACCGTCTAAATTGTATCTATATGTCTTCTCTTCTATTAGTCTAAGTATTTACCGAAAATCCTTGTATTTACCTATGTAAATACAAGGATTTTCGTTGATTTTTATTATAAAACAAAAGTCTGTCTGTCCCTCTGTACGCTTAAATCTTTTAAACTACGCAACCGATTTTGATGCGGTTTTCACTATCATCAGATAATTTCTTCTGGTTGGTTTATTACTATCGCATGCAGGCGAAGCCGCGTTCAACATCTAGTATTGTATAAAGTAAAAACTTGACCACTTTCGTTGGCAACATTACTCGCGGAATGTATGGGATCGGCTGCCATGCGCGCGCGCAGTGAATGCATCGTAGCATTGACGATTGTGTTGTCTAGTCATACATGTTAGATTCGTGATTGGGCAACGCATGTTATCTAGGACCTTTTGGGTCCTGACCCTTGACTTGCGGTGAGAATTCGGTTAGTTATTATGAATTAATTTTGGTAAAGTACCTACAAGCTGCAATGTTTTTCCCTCCGGCCGTTTTCGCAACCAAATTTCGCAACTAGTTGCGAAAAAAGAAGAAATAATCTTGCTACGCAACTAGGTGTTGCAAAGATTTTGCGAATGGAACACAAAAAATTATTAGACTTATATCCAAAGCTCGGATGAGCTCGGATGTTTTAGGACGAAAGAAAACTATGGAGTCGATATTAATTAACATTGAATAAATAAAATCAAAGTATGCGATTGGTAAAATGTTACATGTATATTTTCGTGAGTAAAATTAACATAAGGTTCAGTTTCAGTCATTTATTAATAATATAACATTATACGTCAGACTTTAAACATTTCAAAATTTTTCAAATTATATTCATCTTACCTTCTTTAAATCCGAATATTGCTTAAAACATCAGCTGATTGTATATTTGCATCACCTCTTAATTTCTCTAACGATTTTCCGCAGACAATACTAAAACTAACAGTGAAAGTTCCCTTAGAATCGGTTCATTGGTTTTCTAGATCATCGAACACAGACAATCCTATCGACAACTCTCCCCATTGTCGATATCGATAAAGTAACAACGTTTAAAAATATTTCTTCAATGCACAATGCGAAGCTTAATTGTTTTAATGACGTGAATGTCGATTATCGCGGTGTATAATCGAATCGAGTATTCTCGATTTCATTTGTAATCGATCAATGGGCATGCGCCCGAAATAGTGTCGGTCAAACCGTCAGTTACGATTGCGGTTTCGACATTCGGACATGTTTTTTAACTTAATCTTCAAGGTAGTAAGTTCGGACGAACTGAAAGATTTTTAAATTTCAATTTGATGTGAAACGACATTTTTCTACGTTCATAACCACATTTTTCTAAATAGAAAGTAATATTTCTTAAAATCAGTGCCAAAGGGTTGCTGAAATTCCTAAAACTATCTAGGTAGGAGATACTTAGGTGAAAGGATACACTTTGAAAATCAGCGTCGGGCAAATATGTGCCGGCATTTAGCTGAAAATGTATCCTTTTGTCACATCCTATTTTTCATAAAGTGTACTAACGCTTATACCTAACACTAGTTTTTTTTTTTTTAATATAGAAATATGTAGTGGCTAAGTAACAAAAATGTATGTTCTATAATTCATCAGCTCTGTGACAATAAATGATTATATGATTATTCTATTCTATTCTGTTCTGTTCTGTTCTATTCTATTCTATTCTATTCTAACTATAGAGGGTGGCGATCACAATAGATCAATAATGGTCGCAATGATACTAGCTGGGGTACCTAAAGTCATATAAGAGGCCCATCACAAACAATAATTAGCAATTTTCCTGTATCTCTTAAAAAAGAGAAATACCTAGCTCTAAAAACCTCAGATCTTTTATGTTTCTGAGTAAATTGACAATTACATTTGAGATCAATGCAAAACGCCATCTGTTGTCAACTTCAGCAACTAAAATTAAGTACTTATTTACTGAAAAATTCCTCCTAAGTTTCACGTTTCGGCCTTTTGTCGAAAAATACGAACAGGCGGAGTTTCGGCCTCGGTTTTGGCCGAACGAGCCCACATTCGGTGGGCCACTAGCCGCGCACTCGGCCGCGTCAAATATTTCGCTCTCTCTATTGTTTAAGTTATCTGTGGTGATTTAATAGCTATCATTTTTAATGCCAATGTTATTTCGTGTGGCAGCTTTTACTTTCATACTGATAATGATACGGGCAGGTATGTGTTTATATTGCTAGGTTCGATGACCTTTTTACAAGTTTTTTTAGCTTCACGCGTTTGTTTGTTAGGTCTGGTCTGGTATTTATATTACATCATCATCAACAGCCTATTAACATGTCCCCACTGCTGGGGCTCAGGCCTACCCTCTCAACGAGGGTGTTCGGGCTATAGTCCACCACGCTAGCCCAATGCGGGTTGATGGACTTCACATGCGCCTAAGAAATTTTTCTTCGGCGTATGCAGGTTTCCTCACGATGTTTTCCTTCACCGTTTGAGAGCAGTCAGTGAATGTACTTAAGTTTCGAGAAAAACCCATCCATTATGTACATGACCAATATTCAATTAATGTATTTTCAAACCATTTGTTTCCCTTCTGAGTTTGTCTGCCGCGACGCTGGGATGCTTACTTATAGGTTTGTACATAACTTTTTATTTTTTGTGCGGCTTGTCATTATACACTACTGGACGTAGGCATGAGCGATATTATAAATTACTCGGCTTATGGGCTGTCAATTCGAACCACACTACAATACCGACTTCAATCGATTTTTATCGACTATTTCTGCCTACCGAATCGATTACTACAAAACAATATTTTTCCTGATTTGTTCCAAGTTTTATTGAAGCCAAAACATCGCACCGCCCGAACCTTAACTCATGCGGGAGTACTAGGCCTCGCACGTATGGTACTGTTGCTCGTTACCGTGGTTTTAGTAAAAGCTTTTTGTGATATTTGCACCACGCAATAGCTTTGCGCTGGTATAGCTTTGCGTGCTTGACTAAAGGTCAAATGAAAGTGTAAACGTGTGGGCATACCTTGTGTCTATAAAGCCTCAGGACTTTCCTAGTTTGGTCGTCAAGTGTAATGTAAATATACATTCAAATGTTAAGGGAGCTTCCATGAACTACGTAGCCCGAGTTTTGCCACTTTTTCACCCCTGTACCTGTAGCAGTGTTGTTTAATTCTATTCTGTGCTTGTAGCGTGGATTCATTCATTTACTTTATTACCTACCTAATAGCTAGGAAGCGGTGGTAAGATAAAAATGACATTTAAATGTACCCAGTGTCCTTGTAAGCCATAAAATATATCTAATTATAACAATTTTGGCATTCATTTCAGAAGTTATTTCATATCAGTATAACTTGCCTAGCATTTATTTTGCCTTGCGTTGATTAAATTACTACCCTGGGTCCTAGGTATGTTTCAACTCTCTGGAGGTCCCTAACTGGTCATGTGGTACATGGAAGACCCCACAGATGTCAGAAACAAGGCCCCCAAAGAATCTGCGAAGGTTTTAATGGATTTAAGGCTGAATATTTGGAATTGTCATCATTAAGATGAATAAAGGCTTGCTACGCTGGTTTGGACATGTTGAGTGAATTGGTGATGAACGAATGATGACACAAATATATCGAGCGAATGCAATTGGCAGCAGGAGCCGGGACAAAATAGACTGACATAGGAGGATCAGATAGAGCGGGTGCTCACAGACGGACATGTGAGGAGCACTCGCGTCCCGCGGCGAGCGTGTGTGAAGAGAATGATGAGACTGCGCAAAGCGAAAGAGGTGTGTCAGGATCGCTGCGTTATTTCTGTCTACCCCGCCAGGGAAATAGCGTGTATATTTAAACTTGTAAATATATATAGGTAGTTAGAATTTCTATTACACGCATGTGTTACTTCCTTCTTGGCAACTCGCATGCGGAAACCGCAACATGTCTAATTTGCTGCAACACAAACCGCGAGGCACGCATGCGCTCGCGCAGGGCTGCCTATGTCCCGCTATTCATCTACCCTTCGTGGGTATTGTACGTTAAATAATAACCGGTGTAATGCAACAATAGCTGCAAAGCTTCCGTATAATTTGACGACTAACGTAATATGTTGAATAAATTTAGGATCAATTTAAAGGTAACAGTGGAGTCATAGCGTCAGTGGCGTACCTATCATGTCGAAAGGTCCGAAGCTCGATCCCCGGCTGGGCCATGTACCAATGGGGTTTTTCTAGAAACTTAAGTAAGTGTATTTAAGTACTGACTGCTCTCAAACGGTGAAGGAAAACATCGTGAGGAAACCTGCAGACGCCGATGAAGAAATTCTTAGGCGCATGTGAAGTCCACCAACCCGCACTGGGCTAGCGTGGTGGACTATAGCCCGATCGCCCTCGTTGAGAGCTAATAGGCTGATGATGATGATGAGTGGAGTCATAGTTTGTGATTGATCACAGTTGGATGAAAGAATCTGTCCCCTGTCCTTTTCTTAGTAAGTTCAGGTATCCAGATAGAAGAATATTGCCAGAATTGCCTTCCTGTTTCCCAATCATGCACCAAACCAACCAAAACACTTTTCACCTATCAGTGATCAGACTGATGGTACAAAATGATCCAGCGCGATGTTTTCTCTGACGGCCGTTGGGGCAGAAAGGTTCTCGAGTGGCGGCCACGTATCGGAAGACGCAGCGCAGGCCTCCCACAAGGTGGACCGACGATCTGGTGAAGGTCGCGGGACCCGGCTGGATGAGGTTAGCGCAGGACCGGTCGTCGTGGAGATCCCTGGGGAGGCCTTTGTCCAGCAGTGGACGTCTACAGGCTGAGATGATGATGTTTCCTCATCTATTATTAAGTCAACTTATACCTACTTACACATATCTTCACGCTATGCCCCTGACAGGGTCATCATTTTCTAAACACACGTTTACCGATGCGAGTGCTCTTCATGCGTCCGTCTGTGAGCACCCGGTCTATCTGATCCTTGTATATCATTCATCGGCTCCTTGTACCACGTCAACTTACTCAGGAAATCGCAACCCTGCGTCATTATACTCATAAAGCAGCGTGCGCCTGCGCCCGCGTGACGCAACGACGCGCGCCGCGACGCGAAGACGCGATGCGATTATTTTGGGCGCCCGCGCGCGGGCGTTGACCCGGCGCCCGCGCAGTGAAAGTCGCCCGAGGCGCCAAGCAGACTGCGCGCGCGCACCCCCCGTCTGGCAGCGAGGGGGGCGGGCGGGGAACACCTGCGCTGCGGGGTGAAAGAGTTAAAGCTTCAGATCCTCACCAAGTGCAGACGATATACGTAAATAGCAGATAAAAGCAGCTTTGTAAGAAATCTTAATTATAAATTAGACGATTATTTGAAAGACGAAGATGCCTGGTATTAATGTTACTTCAGCCTCGCAAAATCTTTGAAAGGTCAGCTGGTAGAGAATGCCATTGGCATTAAGTTCGCCTTTTGTACAAATTAAGTTTTAAATAAATAAATAAATCTTTACAAACAATTGTTATACAAACATGGTTTTAAAAGATGTGTCACGGAAAATAAGAACAAACAATCACTATTAAATCAACAAGCAATGCGGTATCAACCAAATGCATTCGAAAAGCTGTGCTAAAAGTCATCTATCTGTTATCATATAATTTACGTTATGTTGATTTTCGTGTAAGATTTATCAGAATATGAGATGTCAGAATGTCGATTTTTACATAAAAAAATGTTGCCCCAATGAAAACCGCTACTTTAAAAAGCGAAGGCGGGGCAAATGCATCGGTAAATGTACAATGACTAAACCAAGCGTTCTCAATGCTGCAATGATAAATAAAGAATACATATCGCCGGTATTTTTCAAAGGGAACTGACAGGAAATTGCTAAACCGTAGTTAAATACAAACGGTTCTCACAATAAACCACCTTTCTATTTTGACGCAAAATAGCAAAACGAAAGGTGATAATTTTTTCATTGTATTGTCTTTAATTGCGCAAGATGGCGTAATTGAACGCGTAAATATATGAACGCGTAAACTGTGTTTGAAATGGGAATGCGAAGATTGTTGCGTAATTTTTACGACTTGAGTTGTGTAAGTTCATTTATGCTTATAATAACTTATTTTAAGTGGTTTTCTTTATCTGAGAAATCTATGACTTTTCTTAAGTTTCTGTTTTATAGTCTGTTTCATTATTACGTCTCTACATAAGAAAAAGTATCCCATAATCAGAGAGGGACACGCTTATTACAAAAGTGATAAGAGTAAGCTAGACACATATAATATCTTCTATCTCTGTCTACGTATGCGAATTTTACAACAAACCATAACTGTCAACAAACAACAACCCGACTAAAATAGATAGTGTTTGTTCAGTTTGACCCGGTCATATAAGAAGCGTCTTCTCAAATTATTGGGGTAAAAGACTATTGCTATTTCATGCTATACGCTGAGTGCGGTTCTATGGGATCCTTGTTCTTAGGTCTCTACTGTAAAATGTACAGTCAGTTACCGAATTAAGTAACCGGTTGAAAGAACTTTGAAACCAAATTCTATTTATTTGGCATTGATGACGGTACAATACACAATAATTATCTCAGATTATTAATTTTGAACATATTATAATGCGACTGCATCTCTTTCTTTCTTCTTTTTTTACACCATTGCGGCGAAGCCCAAAAGGAGGGTTATATGTTTGACCTGTATGTATATAGGTATATATATATTTTCTCCCTTTCTCACTTCAATAGACTCGAACCAATGAAACGTAACGTGATGTGTTGAGCGTAACTTCATGTTATTTTACAAATTATGGAATTCTACGTAAATAAATTTGTGAGCGAGTAACAAAATATCGTTCTGCGTCATATTTTATGCGCTCTCATGTTACTGGTGGTATATGAAACATGCATTTGATATATTACGTGCTTTATACTAATAATTAGTCTTACATACATGTCAGCCCTTCAACGTCCACTGTTTGACATAGGTCCTCCCCAACGAACGCCCGGTCCTTCTCCCGCCGCATCCAGCCGCTTCCGGCCACCTTCTTTAGGTCAAATCAGCACTACCCCATTGAAATCTCTAGTCAGTAATAACATTTACAAGAAATGTCTAAATTGCGAGAGAAATTCCGTTTAAAAGCCACTTTTCCTGAACGTTCCGACACGAACGAAGCTTGCATGTAAACTTAGATGCAACCTAAAGAGGAAGATACGGCACCGATTAAACGAAAAATAGGTTCGCGGCACGACTACACGCACATAATTTAGACTCACACAGCTGAAATCAAATCCTACTATTCTATCCTACTAATATTATAAACGCGAGAGTTTGTAAGGATTTTTAGATGTTTACTTGTTACTCATTCACGCGAAAACTACGGAACCGATTTTGAAGAAACTTTACAGGAATAGATTTAGATTAACACATAGGCAGAAAGATACATCGGAAAAGCTGCTCCCGCGGTGTGTATGTTATGCGATATTAACGCGTTATTGAATAGGCTATAATGGGCGGTACCATTTCAATTGCAAAAAAAACTCAGCTCTAAGGGTTGAAATATTTTTTTTAAAAAGATTATGAATAAGTCGTCGGTATTACTTATTAAACAAAAATCATAAATTCGGTTTTTTTTTCAAATTTTTGATTGTTAATATAAATAAGTAACATACATATTTATTATCTTCCTCGTTTTGGTTTCATCTAAGAATGTAAACCCTCTAAGAATACCACGTTCACACAGCGTAGGGCGGAAGGCACGCGTGACCTGACATTTCAGATGCGCCCGCGCAGACCCAAATGACGCAATATGGCGGCGCAGACGGAAAATTTCGATTAGCTGTGGATAAAGGACTATACACTTTACTGTAAGCTCATCACGACTGGTTTGCTCAGCGACTCTGTTATTACGCAAAAGAAATATTATGTAAGGAAAGGCTGGATAAGCAAGTCAAGTGTGATAATAATATATGAAGTTGATGAAGACGACCTGTGTCCTGTTCGCATACGTCTCATCATCATAATATCAGTCTCTTAACGTCCACTGCTGGACATAGGCCTTCCCCAATAAGCGACATCACATCACATCCCTCTGCATCCAGCCACCTTCTTTATGTCTTCGGTCCCGGAGGAATCCCACGCTGCTCGTACCGGTCCGCGGTCTCCACTCAAGACCACACGTCTGCCCCAACGGCCGTCGGTTCTGCGACAGATGTGACCTGTCCACTGCCACTTCAGCGTGCTAATCCTTTCGGCTATGTCAATCAAAGTCAAAGTCAAAACTAATTTATGCAAGAGTCGCTGATATGAACACACAGGGTAGATTTATACAACGTCAATTTTTTATCTACCACCGCTTCCAAGGTGTTAGTTCGGTAACCTTAGGCCTCCGTCGCATATCCTCATTGCGGATTATGATCCTGATTATGACCTTCAAAGAAACTCCGAGCATAGCCCTCTCCAAAGGTCGCTGAGCGAAATTAATCTTCTGGACCAGGCCCCAACACCTGCGTCTCGCTCGTTGCTAAAGTCAGGCTTGAAAAGTCCTGAAATTATGTAAGTTCAAGGATAAATCCAGGAAACAATAATAATTATTATGATGTTAAGGATAAATTAACTTTTCCGAGATATTTTTTTTTATTGCTACGGGGGCAACAAGCAGGCGAGCATCCTGATGTTAAGAGGTCACCGCCGCCCACAGACACCTGCAACACCCGGGGGGTGCTGGTGCGGCGCCGGCCGCGGTTGAAGAGCTCTCTTGACTCTCTTCTTGAAGGACCCCATATCGTAGCGCTGTGGAAAAGCATCAGAGGGAAGGTCATTCCACATTTTGCACGAGCGCAGCAGAAAAGAACGCGAGAAGTGCTGGTCCGCCAGGAATCTTGTGGGTGAACCGGTGCGATGGCGACAACTAGTGGCTGGCCAGATCAAACAAGTCCTCGGAATTTCCTTGTTTGGAAAACAATAAAAAATTGTCTAAACCGGCACGTTTTGCTTACTTTTTCTTAGGGGGCGCGGGCGCCCGCCGAAGAGATCCTAGCTCCATGCTTTTTCTCTTGATGACATCAAAGGTTAAAGGCGAAGAGATAGCCAACAGTTTCATCATATTACTATCATGTAGAGATGTAAGATATAATTATTCTTAAGCCGAGACGTATTAGCGAAAGTGATAGCTTCTTGTCTCTAATATTTAGCGAACAATGCAAATATATTTTATCTGCAATATCAATTTGCCTAATAAATGAGGTGTCACAACGAATTTCCCTTATCTCTCTCCAAAAAAAATTACCATGACAAATAGTAATCGAGCGTGCGCAGTTGATATGCGCACGCGTCTGAGACAGAGATGCAGTTATCGCGGGTTGTGCGGGAGAGAAGGAGAGGTGTGATTGAAATTTCGACTGGTATCAGAATCGATCTTGATTTGTCGAATGCTGACAAGCGATCAGTCAAACAACCTGGCGAATACAATAGCAGTGGGTGGGGCCCCGTATGGGTTTCGGTTCAATGTCGAAAACGAAACTCGGTACAAGTTAGTGACATTGAAATACCCTGCCAGAGTGTCGCTCAGGATTCCTTTTGTTTGAAGGATATGATTATGATTGCGAAGCTGAAGTGGCAGTGGGCTGGGCACATCGCTCGTAGAACTGACGGCCGTTGGGGCAGAAACATTCTCGAATGGCGACCACGTATCGGAAGACGCAGTGTGGGAACAAGGTGGACCGACGATCTGGTGAAGGTCGCGGGACCCGGCTGGATGAGGTTAGCGCAGGACCGGTCGTCGTGGAGATCCTTGGGGGAGGCCTTTGTCCAGCAGTGGACGTCTGCAGGCTGATATGATGATGATGATGATGAAGGATATGATCCCATGATATCCCATGAGAACTATAAGGTCTACATTCCTACCAAGTTTCCGGAGAATTCGCTAAGATTCCTTGTAAGTCTAGAAAGCTGTTTGGAACATTTATTTTTTAACGTACGAGTAAGCATCAAAGTGGCGTAGTGCGTCAGTGGCATCGGGGATAAGACGCGGCCTATCATATCGAAAGGTCCGAAGTACGATCTCCGGCTGAACCATGTACCAACGGGTTTTTTCTTGAAACCTACGTAAATTTACTGACTGCTCTCAAACGGTGAAGGAAAACATGGCGAGGAAACCTGCAGACGCCGAAGAAGAAATTCTTAGGCGCATGTGAAGTCCACCAACCCGCACCGGGCTAGCGTGGTGGACTATAGCCCGAACGCCCTCGTTGAGAGTGTAGGCCTGAGCCCCAGCAGTGGGGACATGTCACTAGGCTGTTGATTTGGATTTGAAGCATCCTCTAAAAGATTTTTGGAAATATCAACTTTAAATAGGCAAATAGGGGGGTGGGGGTGGGGGTGTGGGGTGGGGGGATATATAGAATACTTTTGAGTGCAGACAAAGTCGCGGGGCGTCCGGTAGTAAGTAGGTATATAATGATATTTCGGCCATGTTCGGCTGTCACCGGCCGTTGAAGCACAGATTAAATAATATTTCCTGCTGAAGTCCATGCGATGTGAACACCTGGACACTTTCTCCTCATTTCACTTCCCGACAATCGCGAACGCACCTCTATTTACTCCCGTTCATTAGCAACCCCGCGCTGTCTCGCTCTGGTAAACACTTTCACTGCATGCCAGAGAGAGTTGGAAGATAAGTGGGGTATTTTATCGCACATCGGCATTCGCCACTCGTGCGGTTACGTGTGGCGGTGGTTTAGGGTTCTTGGCTTTTTGGGTTCGCTGTGAACGTAGACGGGTTCTGTATGGTTTTGTTACGTTTTATGACCGCCTTGGTCTTGCGGTACGTTTGCTTGGAGGACTAAAGGTCGCTTACATCTTATCGTCTGGGGCGACATAGCCCTCTTCCCGGCTCCATACCCGGCGACACTTCGACCCTATGGGATCTGTTGCGCCAAACCCCTGTCCACCAACGGTGCTCCAATCCGTTTTTGATTTACTTCACATACGCCTTAAAAAGGAATTCTAATATGCGCAGATTTCCTCACGACGTTTTCCTTTACAGAAAACCCTGTGATATAATAATAAAGTTCCGAGAAACTCATTGGTACGGGCCAGGATCGAACCCACGACCTCGTGGACGTGAGGCGAGTGCACAACCAACTAGGCTACCACGGCTCTTTGTAGCTTACAAAAATATATTGCAAAAAGCATTATAAAATTTTTAACGAAGCATTCGATACGGCTTGCGCAGAATCAATATGAACAGCAAAAAAACCTACCTACGTAATTTGCATGTTTACGTTTGAAGATATGTGGTTTTTAGGTTCAGCCATATAAAAAAGCTGTAATCAATATACATTCATACAGTTACAAACGTCATAACTTGGGTATAGGTCGATTCAGAGGCCATTTTTCAAAGTTTTAGCTTCAATAGAGTCCATTGTTGGGACCGCACAAGTAAGTTTAGAAAGGGTTTTAGCCAAGGAGACTCGAACCTCTTTTGTCGCGCGCGCGCTCCCTGTGGAGATCGCATCTTGCAAATTTAGTATGGGAAGATGAAAAATTCTGTGTCAAAATCAGGGGTGGGGGGGGGGGGGGTGCGGACAAATGAAGCGGATTAGCGGGAGGAAGTTGCTCATACAAATTTATATGAAAATGAGAATGTGTGAGTGAGTATCAATTTCGATATACATTTGGCACGATTTTGGCACCCCCTAAAATGATTTTGTTACTCATCCATATGGGAGTAGTTTTTTTTTAAATTCATGGTTTTAGCTAATTTAAACCGAGGGCGGACTCGTCGTCACAATCAACTTTAATTAGTTCAGATTTTTCGATTATTTTAAATTTAAAAGACTAATTTTAAGACAATATCCACCATAAGTCGAAAACTATGCATAGGTAATAAAATTAATAGGCGTATGTACGATGAAATCCATCTTAACAAAATAACCCAAATATTTGACTATTTGCTAAGTTCATCATATCAGCCTGTAGACGTCCACTGCTGGACAAGGCCTCTTTCTATTTGCTGAGTTAATAAAATGTTTTCTTTTATTTCCAGGTAAGAACCTCAGAGTTTTACACAAGGAGGTTGCAAATTTGTGTCACCGACCGCCGCAGGGCCGCGCGGCGATGCGCATTCTGTGCTCTGCGGTTTTACACAACAATTCTAACACGAAGGTAACGGGCAGTCGTCTTTTACTTAAATTTATGTTTACAAGACTTGCCGCTGGCAATGTGTCGGAATATAAATTTATTAATTTTAATTAACTGCAGAACTATAAATATATATAGATGTATATCTTATAGATGCTATGGTTGGCGAGGTTTTAGTGATGGGAACAGCGGAAGCGGCATAGGGTTAATGAACCTTAGGAGACTTAGCTCGTCTCCAGATGAGGAGTCCACGTGAAGTGATAGAAATACTGATGAAAGTACTGGTTTAATTTTGCACTTTTCTGTACTGTACTCGTCTACATTGTAGTGAAGCCTTTACTTGACTATTCAAAGCTTGCGCATTCTGTGCTCTGTGGAGACCACAATCAAAACAATAACGTTTCTAAGAACTTGATTTGAATTCAAGACTTTTTATACTTAAGTATTCTCCTTACGCGAACGAACACGTTTTTAAACATACTTAAAAGTACGATCAATAGATTTTTCTAAGCTGATTATTATCGTTCTTAAAAACATATATATTTTTAGCGCCTCTTTTAAGCGATTTTCAAATACGCTTACGCTTATGACTAAAAGCGCCACAAAGCAAAGTACGCAGTCATAATTCCGAAGGGACTAATTCCGTTACAAAACGTGAAAGTAACTGTTTTCACCGACCGTTTGTTTGGAGATTAGGTGTTTTACTTGAGTACTAAGTAAGTTTTAGGTATTTTGTCTAATGAACGATCATAACCGTACCGAGTACAAAATAAAGCTTTTCTTACCCAAAGGAAGAAGCTAGCTGACAGTGACTAGATGCGGAGAACCGATGATAGGGTTTATTCTCGCGATTTGGGGGAGGGCTCTAGGTGGATTATTGCAGGCTGATGATGATAAACAGCGCCAGTGACTTCGTGTGTGGCCGCTGCAGAACATTAAACAGCGAAATTAAATCCGCTAACAATACTTAAACCCTAATTTAGAGTGACATAATCGCGATGCGCGCGAGGCCGCCGCCGCCGCCGCTGCGCCCGCGCCGCGCGCACCTCTGACCGGCGCCCGCGCACCCAAATTATACACGCTACTTACTCGGATTATTTGCCCAATTACTCGGCGAATGGTAATTGTTAAAATTGGTTTATAATTGAAACTCATTTGGATTCATTTACTAATTATTTGTGAGGTGAATGCAACATGTTTTTTTAAATCGACATAATTTTTTATAAAATCTCCTTTAAATTATTTGTTGTTGAACTAGAGTAAGGCGGTGATCACAATAGATCATTAATGGTCGCAGTGATACAAGACTGGATAAGCCTGGAAACAGCCTCACCGAGGCTCTTTCCAGGATTACGAGTATCTTTCTAGAGCCTCTCTATTTTGTTTCTAATTTGAAACAAACGCAAACGGATCACCAACATTATGACCGCCGCCTTCCGACCCATGCGCCATAAACAGGGTTAAGTACAATTCGAGACAGGGTTTTACAGCCGCCGTGGGTGGTTTCAATTTAACTTCGATTTACCTACGTACCTCCAGTACATGCTATACCAAATAGTAATCTACAGACCTAGAATTTTTTCTTCCACTAAATGCGCAGACCAAGCGGAAAAATGCCCGCGCATTTTTTGACATCATTGTCAAATGAACCATATCATTATTAGCCGAAACAACAAAATCATATGCGCGAGGCGACGCTGACGTCTGTGTTGGTATTCATACGATTTCGTTATAGTGATTTGGTTCATTTAACAATGACGTCAAAAAGTGCACGGGCATTTTTCCGCTTGGTCTGTGCAATCCCTACTCTAGTATCGAAATTAAGTATGATGCTTCTTTCAAATGAAATAAAATATGTGAAAAATGTAAATAAGGTAGGCTAACAGGCGTAATAGGTTCTTTTTTACATTCCGAAAATTAACTATCAAATCAACCGCAGGTAATTCATTAAAAAGTAAATAGGTTATTACTTTACAAACCCAAGGGTAATGTCTTATTATCAATACCATTATCACAATCGATCTGCCATCTTTACTGGTTCCCTCTCTAACCTTCCCACATTACTTACAAAAGGGCAGAAGCTTATAATCTTTTTAAAATATTTTGCCAAAATCCCTTTATGTAATGGGTTCTTTCATCTTTTAATGCCTGTGTTCTCTCCAATAGTGTTGCGTATAATCCATCGATAGTATAGAAATGGTCAGAATTATATTATTGATATTATATTATTACATTATTGGCTTACTGAATTTTAACCGCTGTTATAAATTATAATTTTCACGCTATGTAATTTTTAAATAAATAAATTAAATTAAATATGCCTACCTATCCATTCTATCGATATATCGAAAGCAAAATTTCTATAAATAAATAAATAACATATATAAATAACAAAACCCCGGTGTGCAATAAACGTAATTGAGATCTATATCTTAATCTATACTCTATTCTTATTTTTAGACTTTTATATTTTACATTTAAGGGGTTTTATTTTAAATTATTGTTTCGTATTATGCTGTCTGTATAAATAATTAAAATAATTTTACAAGGGTTTTCTTCCTGTAAACCTTTCCATCTGCGATCATTAATAGTATTGACGATCGCCGCTTTCCATAGATCTCTATGCTGCCGTTCAACAGCGCCTCTGCACTGCAAGGCCCAGTATTTCGATGATACGCGTATAAAAACGATGCGACCCATCGATTGTCGATGTTTCGACAAGCGCCATCACTATTCCCAAGGGCTGTTATTACGGCAGATTTTTTATCCACCATCTAGATTGTCGATACACAGCTGCGATCTGATTGCGTATCGCATGATTCGAGCGTTCTCGTGGTTTTAATAATAGGCCCCTAAGAATATGTACGGCACAAAGGGACGGTAATCAAAGGGTACCCGTCATACATACAATTATTGATTTTGTTTGTATGGAGGCTTTGATGGATGAAGATAGCATACCAATTGGCTGAGGTCTGCGGTTTCGTCGGCCCGCAGAAGAATTGTTGATTAATTTTTGTAGAGGATAATGCTCAAAATGTATTGACAATAACAAAAAATACTATTAGCATCGATTACAACAATACCTATAAAAATTAATGGGTATGTAATTAAATCAGGATTAGAAATTAAAATCTAGAATTATATAATTCCTTCGTCAATACATTTCCATCCAAACGGCTGAATAGATTTTTATAATGGGATGTCATTAGATTCGTCTTAATTAATTCCAAGAGTGATATACCTTTGCTAATTAATGTCAATTACAGCAATACCTATAAAAATTAATGAGTACCTATGTAATTAAATCAGGATTAGAAATTAAAATCTAGAATTCTTTATTCCTTCGTCCATACATTGCCATCCAAACGGCAGAATAGATTTTTATAATGAGATGTCATTAGATTCGTCTTAATTAATTCCAAGAGTGACATAGAATATAATATGAGGTTGTCTGAAAGAAATCGCTAAAAACAATAAGACCGCCTAAATTTGTACTATAATTTTAGTTAGGTACAGTTAGAGTAATTTTTTGCCGAGTTTTTTTGATATTTTTCTCAATTTGTACTGGTTTGTAATCAGCTTGTTTCGCTGGCCGTGGTACTTACCAAGTACATACATCGGAAAAGTTATGGGTTAAAGGTCTAGTAACCAAGCCAAAACCTACTTTAAAAAAATCACCACACCTGTCACAGCGGACAAACGCACACTTGTTAACTGGAGCGAGGTGAAAATGTTAATTAAACACCCATATTGATTTCTGGCGCCATACTACTCACACCGACGCTATCTCAAGGAAACAGAGTCTGTAGTTCCAAGATTTAGTTGTAAAATAAGGTTGTACTACAGACGTAGGCGTGGGACACTATTTGAGGTTACAATCGAGTTCTCGCAATTGATTAGGTGGTTCGAATGGTTTTATCGATTCGGAATCGCCTACTAGTAAAAAAGGCGCGTGTTTGCGCGAATGCTTTGAGCTAAATACTTGAATTTAAAATTAAATAAATATTTCATTGGAACCACGAGTAGAGAGAAAGTACCTTAAAATTTAATGTTGAAAATAGCAACATAGATTAGATCTATTTAGATAAATATTAAGTTATTTTTAATTCTAAATAGATTTTAAATAGTACATTTTAGACTTTCGCGCTTTGTATTCATAATTAAATAATTAATCTTACACACGAATAAATTTTATTTACGTTTGCCCGACGTTTCGACCAGGTTACACTGGCCGTGGTCGAAACGTCGGGCAAATGTAAAAAAGATTTTAAATAGGAAATAAATAAAAGGGAGTTAGGTAGGTGGTTTCCAAAAAAGTAAAACTGCAATCAAAGATTTTTGAAAAGTCGCTTGCTTCAGCCTGGAATTGTACCTACCACGATTTGTTAAGTATATTTTTCCGGACTTTTTCATTTTATTTTCAAAAAAAATTAACCGCCTGATGTAGGTACTTTTGCACCAACCGATACAGTCAATTATGAGGATCAAACCTCAAACCCATTGTATTATACATAGCATATTGTGTATAACTTTGTAATAATTAATTTTAATGAATAAATGACGTTTATGTAATTTGTAATTATGAATACTTAAATGACATAACCTAACAAACCTTAACCTAAATAACTGTATTGGCGCCATATTTATACGTATAGTGTAATTTGAGATTGTTGCGTTGATTGTGTCCATACACGCAGAGCTGTATCTGCATTTGTAACTCGCTGCCTGGACTAACTTGTACAAATTGTACCATGTCATGTGGAAATCGAACCCACGATACGTGGCACTCTGGTCCATGACCAAGCCAACGAGGCGGCCAACACTTACCGGAATTGAAAGCAACAAAATATTACGCAATCGACCTCCTATTCACCATAAAGCCATTATAATTAATGTCTGAAAACAACAATTATTTTTCTCATAATCAACCGGTAGGTATTACTTATTTCCCATTGTTTGACTTACTACCAATTTGATTTCTCATTTGCAACACTTAAATTAAGGTCGACTTGAAAGACTTTGTTTCGACTTAATTATTCCATATTACATACTTGTCTAATAGGGTTTGTATTTGCATTATAATTATTTAATCTGTGCGCGGTAATTAGTTTTATTTAGACACTACCAAGGTCGTACTTTATGATTATTTTGCAGTGCTAAAATATGAAGCATAACGGAGGTACCTACATATTTTTGTATGGGATGTCGAAGGAAAATTAGTAGAATCGACCGCTCGAAGCGAGGCGAGCGATTAAAAAATAGGACTCCCGTACGGCAACCACATTCACAAGATAAAATAACGGTGACGTCACACTGGCCGAAAAAAAATCGCGTGAAATAATTTTGGAAAAAATATTGTGCAGCAATTTGCTAAGATGTCGCTTATCATCTGCGCACATAGAGAACATACGGTCTAATTGAGAACCTCATCCTTTTTCGTCGGTTGAAAAAATACAAAAGTCTTTAGACACCAAAAGTCGAACCATGTCAACGCGACATTCAATTGTCTAAATATAAGAAGAAAGCGTCACGTTCGTTCGTCTGTCGCCGCCGCGATAGATTCAACGGCATATTGTTATCACAACACCGTTTTAATGTCGGAGGGCGATGCCTTGCCCTCGGGAGCAGCGTGCGACTAGTGTCGCACAGGTATCGATAGCCGATATCGATCGATCATTACCCCTGAGTTCACAGCGTCGACTACTGACTTGGACCGCTAATTAAACGAAGTCTAAAAATTAAAAAAAACTATTCGTTTAATCAACCAGTTTTTAGGAAACACGTAAAATACTAGTCTAAGGGCCTCTTACACCGCTTGCTGATAAAGTCCCAGATACCCTATCTGCAGCTTATCTGACAGATAGCCTGTTTTTTTGGTTTCACAGGTATCTGATTGCCTATATCTTATATATTTTATATAGTCTATCACACAGATTTATCTGATAGATTAGTTTATCACTAAGATTACTATCTGTAACAATATCAGGAAGTGGTGTAAGAAGCCCTAAATTTATTTAGAAATCTTTAAATTCAACGTAAATGCAAAATAAATTAAAGAGATGACGTAATTCGTAAGTACATATAAACAAAATAACTATAACAAAACGTGGTAAATAAAAATACTACAAAAGGCGAAGTGTGGAAAAACATCGGTGTATTTTATTTTAAAATATTTTTATGTTTAGGTGATAAAAAAATATCCGAAGATCATACCAATTGCAGATTATCTGAAGAAAAAAATCTTCAATTATATCTCCTCCTTCATTTATTTAAAATATATGAAATGGGTGTATGTCTGTCCGTTCGCCACTCCAAACCGTATTACATGATGAGTTTTATCTTTCATAGATTTTTTACAACAATGTTAAGGGCTCCCTAAACGATCATGCGGCATGACATGCAATACGTGCTGTCACTCATGCATGATCGTCTAGCGGTAGTGATTGACGTGCATGTCATGCAAACTACGTGCTGGCCGTTGCTTCACTGTATTGATTGATGGCAAGCATGATGGTCCATCATGCAGCAAGACAATCACGTAAACGTTGCATGTCATGCAAGCATCATCGTTTAGGGACACTTTTACACTATCGATACATTTATGACGACACTAGTGCTGTAATGTAATGAGGCTCGCGATATGCCGACAATAGCTATTTAGCGAAAGTGAGCGACGGATGAAAGCGAAAATTTCGAGATATTTAAACGTGGTTCGAGGCGATATGTTATAAATATGGACTTCGCAACACCTCTAGCACTATACGCCGTCTTAACTTGCATATTTTATTGATAGGAAACTACACCACTAATTTAGGTCCATGTTGTTGTTGTTGAATTCGTCCAATGATGGACAGGCAAAAGTCATAGACCATACAGCCAAGTCTTATTTTGTTTGTTTTTCTTCAAAAACCGGCGGGCGGTTACAGCACGGCCTCCGCAAAAACAGGGCACGACTTTATTAGTCGGAGATTTTCAATAAAACCGCAGCACGGCCTCCACGAAAGCACAACTAGTGCCATTCGGTGATCCACACTGCAGTTCACGTCCGCATTAAACTGATAGTAGGTTTAATGAAGATTTAACAAGGGACATTTTGGAACGATCTGGTAGAGTCGTTTACACGCTTTTAATTAACTATCCCGCACAATTTACACTTTAATAGGCACTTGTTGCATATAAAACTATCACAGATATACACCAAAACCTACAATATACATTTTTTAGGAAAACTAAATAAAAAGACAACCGTCTCCGACAAAATCCCGCCAAAAAGCCATTTAGGTCCATTATTAGATTTTTCGTTCTGTCTTCTGTTTTGTAACGAAGCCACAAACTAAAGAAAAAAAAATCGTCATCTTGTAACCAAGCCACAAACTAAAAAAGTATTTTTTTGTTTTTGATATTCGGATTAAAATAGTTGGAATGGAATAGCTAGATGTAAATAATAGATGAAGCGTGTTATGACTTATGTGGGGTGTGAATATAGGTAATGGTGTAAGTCAATAGTTTTCCGTAAGGCTGTAATATTTATTTAAGGCATAACAATACCAACTGCCAACCACGCGATTTCCATTCACAAACCGAACACATGTTCGCATTCCGACCTATCTGCGAATTATCATAAGCCATTCATCCGTGCCAGGTTAATCATCGCGTAGGTATCGATTTGAAACTGCACGGGTGCGTAGGCGCATCCGGCCGACGAACCTTGAGCTTAGGATTTTAGGTGGGGCTCATACCGGTGTCACTAAAGACATGTCTTAAGACGTCACCTGTCGTCAGATTGATTATTTTTTCTTGGCGAGAAACATGAGTACCTACCATTATATTATGTAAAATATATTATTTTTCAAAAAATCTAAAATAAATCAAACATTTTAGAAATTTTACAAACATCCATAACAAATGAACGACGTCATACAATGTCCCCTCCCATCCCCTTAACGTCTGACGTTTTATGGATGGCCTATAAAATATTATATTCATAAAACATATTCGCAAATGAATAGAAGTACAATCTTAACACTACATGAAAGTAGGTGCAATTTAAACGTGATACTGGCTCCATATAGGGCCGCCCGCCGGCGACACCAACTCATTTTTACCGTCATCGAGCCGAGCCCTTGAAGCTAACCCTTCACGCCTCAATCTAAAGGTTGCGCAGGCTCGGCCGCTTCAGACCTTAAAAAAATAATTGTATCACTTAACTTCTACCTGCAGCCGGCAGCCGAATCTCTCATCAATTTTGTCGCAAACATAAATCGTTCGTTCACTTCGGTCCAAACGTGCTTCCGTCAATGTCAACCTGCCCTTTTGAAGTGACCCATGTCAAACACAAAATGCACCCAAACTTTGACGACACGTAACAAAAACAATTTTAAAGTGGTCTCTACACGATCATGCTGTATGACATGCATTTCGTGCTGTCACTCATTCATGACCGTCATGTTGTAGTAATTGACGTGCGTGACATGCAAACTACGTGCTGGCCGTTGCTTCACTGTACTATGTGATTGATAGCAATCATGAGGGTCCATCATGCAGCATGATAATTCATGTAAACGTAATGCATGTCATGCCGCATGATCGGTTAGGGACCGCTTAACATGTTTTATTTACACAAGTCAACCAAAACGTACCAACAAACACAAAATAATAATTACTCACTCGCATCTCTAACTACGGCGCGTGCGGTTCCACAAAAACTTGAGAGATCCGTAAAAGGTCTCTTTATACCCATAAAAGTCACAGGAATCCATGAATAAAAATACCCAACCGAGATGGCGCCAATTAAGGTGAGTTGGGATGTAAGGGTGGGCCCACATGGTTACCAAACTGCCTGATTACTAAGCCTGATAACACCAGAGACACATCTGGAATATCGATTGGCACCTTTTGTCACAAAAGATTTTTAGGATTTTTTAAACCTGTCTGACTGTACCCACCATCAACGATTTTAAGCTAGTAAGAATGATTTTCAGTGTAGTATTTTGCTGTGCTTAACTATTAAAATCTTTCTTATATTTTACCTTTTTCTTATCTTCTTAGGGTGGTACCTACCAGGAATACCTGGCGACCCTTTTGTGCCAAACCCCTGTCGACGAACGGTGCCCCAATCTCTTTTTGGTGGACTTCACATACGCCCTAGAGTAGAAATTCTAATCTTTGGCGTATGCAGGTTTCCTCACGATGTTTCCCTTCACCGAAAAGCCTGTGGCATTATCATAAACCGTGCTTAAGTCCCGAAAAACTCATTGGTTCGAGGCAAGGTCTCTTAGCGTGATGAAAAATGACTCTTAGCGTGCTACTGCACTTATGAACTTTACTGTACATACATCAGTACCACAGTAAATTGATGTGTCTCTTCAAAACAAAGGGCCCCGGTCTCGAGGCTAAAGCAAGTGAAGTGGGCTTTACATGTCCGCTTAAGTTACTCGCAAACAATGACTTAGTGAAGGTGTAGTAGCACAGTTGGAACAAGCATTGCGCCCTAAAGCTCACCTAAATTTCACTGCACTTTCCAACAGTTCGGCTCAAACGGCAGCTTTCATTACAAAACCAAATACAGTTTATCTAGGTTCCGTACATTTTGAAGTGAAAACAACGGCGAACCACGCCTTTCAATTTCTCTAAATCAAATAGTACCCCGGCTGTTGAGGTCTGAAGCAGCACCTCCTCCTAGATGCGACATGCTCTATGTATCAAATGTGCATTTGTACTACAGAGATTGAACTGTTTGGTTTGGCGTGTTTGTTACACATTTCTGCACTTGCAATATTTATTTTATTTACTTATTTATTTACGAAAACAGAAATATTTCGTGTTGAATAGTTTGTTGTTTTTTCGTGTGAACAGTTTTTCACGGTAAAAAATCCCAAGGATTCTATATCTCCACGCCGTCCACATCAAAATCTGTTCTGCAGTTTGTTCGTGAAAAGGTAACAAATTATTTATTTAATAAGTATTTATTTATTTGCTTGTAAATTTTTCTATCTTTCTTCAATGTTCTAATTCATTATCATCACATCAGCCTGTAGACGTCCAGTGCTGGACAAAGACCTCCCCCAAGGATCTTCACGACGCACCGGTCCTGCGCTAACCTCATCCAGCTGGGTCCCGCGACCTTCACCAGATCGTCGGTCCTCCTTGTGGGGAAGCCTGCCTACACTGCGTCTTCCGATACGTGGTCGCCACTTGAGAACCTTTCTGTCCCAACGAGCGTCAGTTCTACGAGCGATGTGCCCAGCCCACTGCCACTTAAGCTTCGCAATTCTTTGACCTATGTCGGTGACCTTGGTTCTCCTGCGGATCTCCTCATTTCTAATTCGATCTCGCAGGGAAACTCCGAGCATAGCTCTCTCCATTGCCCTCTCTTTTAGCATCACATGTATATAAATTAATTGAACAAAAAATCTCCAAAGCCAGAAAAAGTGACTTGCTTTTTTTAGGAGTAACAAATATTGCCTAGGCACTGCCAGTTCTATACTTCCGTAGCGAGTCGTTTGTTATCTGTGGTCGGTTATGAGGTGCGCTGTCGCACGCCGGCGCGCGGAGGATTTATGTGCGGGCTGCGCGCGCGCACCCAGCCGAGATTAGCGGCTTTCGGCGAGCCAGTTAGTGGGCTCCAGTTACATGCTCCATAACTTTGAATACCCAATTTAAATTTACAAGCACTGTGTTTTAATTTAAATATGTAGTCTATCTATTATCTATTACTAATAATAAAGAGGTAAAAACTGGTGGATAATTTGCACGCCTATCTTATATATCTTGCTAAGAACCAAATGATAGCGGGGTGTAAAATACACCTAGCGCCATCTATTGACAAACTTTAAAACTAAGAAACTGGCATGATTAGAATGGGTAAAAAAATTGAATAACATTCAAATAGTATACTTTATAACGCGGATGAAGTCGCGGGATATTAGCTAGTGTTAGATAAAGTCATTAGCCAAGTTTAGAATCAAAATCGCAGATCTAGTCGGATTTGTTTGTATATGGATTACGAACAGACAATAGTAACTACAATTTCTATCAATTAAGTGCGCGGGCGCACCCTATCTGAGACAATTACACGAATCGCTTGTCTCTGTCTTTGAATGGTAGCCAAATGGCATTCCTGGGTGTAATGTAATTGTTTTAGACCATATTATTCGTATAAAGGTTGTCTTGAATAAATGGTTTATAGCGATAATACGGTTTTTTTTTAAATGTAAATTTGTATTTTGTATTCTGTGGTAGGTGTCTAACCTAAGGAAAGTATTTGATACTAACGTCAATGTGAGACTTGAAAAAAAAACTACCTACATACGAATTTTGCTATTTTTCTCGAAATTTTTAATTTGTTATTTGAAATATGAATTTAAATAAAAAACAGACTAGGTATAGAATTACTGAGAGCGTCAGTGACCTCGGGGATAAGACGCGACCTATCATATCGAAAGGTCCGAGGTTCGATCCCAGGTTGGGCCATGTACCAATGGGTTTTTTCTAGAAACTTAAGTACATGTACTGACTGCTCTCAAACGGTGAAGGAAAACATCGCGAGGAAACCTGCATACGCCGAAGAAGAAATTCTTAGGCGCCTGTGAAGTCCACCAACCCTCACTGGGCTAGCGTGGTGGACTATAGCCCGCACGCCCTCGTTGAGAGGGTAGGCCTGAGCCCCAGCAGTGAGGACATATTAATAGGCTGTTGATGATAGAATTACTGAACTAAATATCTTCATCTAATAGACATTCTCTGTTAGGACAGGATCTGTTAGAATTTGTTGCTAAGGCGTCCATTACCAGCCACTTTTTCAAGGTTCAGACCATCAGGCCAGTATAATCTATACCAATAAATGAAGCTGAAGAGTTTGTTTGTTTGTTTGTTTGTTTGTTTGTTTGTTTGTTTGTTTGTTTGTTTGTTTGTTTGTTTGTTTGTTTGTTTTGTTTGTCACTCACCATTCTCTGGTACTACCAGTCGAATTTGAAAAATTCGTTTTGCATTTGATAGCCGAAGGTTATAATAGGCTATTAAACATAACGCCACGGCCCTAAGGCGCCGAGAAAAAAGGAAACAAGTCAGAAATACAAAACATGGACGAGGCCGCGGGAACAGTATAAATGTACTTAAAATGTTTATTTTACATTACGGACCCTTGAAGGTCATCTAAAATTAAAGGTCATTGCGAAACATCTCCAATAGCTAATTATTACTTCACTGATTCCACAAATTACACCGTACCGACGTTAAACAAAAGAGTAATTCAGTTAAGCCTATAATTACCGAGCGATAAGCTCGCGACTGTACTGTGGTTTAATTCGGAGATTTTATCCCGAGGTTACCTGATTGACCCCTAAATTTGCGAGCGGTTTAAGAATCGAGATGCAGCGAATGCATTCGAATTCTTATATCTTGTTGACCTAGCGGCTTATTGGTACTACCTTGCCTCATTTGAAGATAAATAACATAATGATTTTTTGAAATCTTTTTCGAAAATTTGTTGGTTTAGTTTCTGAACATCTCGTACGGTCAACCGCACTTCAGTGGAAACTAACCAGTAGGTATGAACTGATCACTCATAGTGTTCGAATTCCCTAATAGGCTATGCTAGCTCAAGGTCAAAGTGTCTCCACTGACGTGCGGTCGACCGTACAATTAAACTTACAAACGTTCCTTCTTTACTTTAAACATAAGCGTATCGAGACACACGCTTCTCCTCATTACAAAGACCACAATATTCATAGTGAAGGTCGAAAATCGAAAACAGCCTTAAGGTCAAGTGTTGATGAAATGATTGAATTTATACCCGGTAGTGGTGTGGTGGCACTTTATGACTCTTATTGTATGCGCAGGAGAATGAATATATTCCCTGCGTGTTTTAATAAACTTGTTAATGTATGTCGTGTTTGTTAATTTAATATATTTCGATCAGCATTAGATTGAATTGACATTTCACATTTTAAGGCCGGGTCAAACCGAATGCAGCACGGCGCAGCACAGCACAGCGCAACACGGCTTATGACATTGTAAATGTATGGGATATTATGGGAGAGGACACACCAACGCACGATGCTGCACAGCGCTGCGCAGCTACGCACGTATCCAACAACCACCCAAGCGCGCGCGGTCTGGCAACGTCGCGCGACAGCAGCTCGCGGGTCTGGCAACATCGCGCGCGTGCCGTGCTGTGATTGGTCCTCACTAGTTGACGTCACACCGCGTGTGGCGATTGCGTTGCGGCACAGTACGTCGCGACAACTGGGCCGGTGTGACGTGCTACGCAACGTGCTGCGCTGCAACGCTCTGCGCTGCACCGCATACGCATCCGGTGTGACCCGGCCTTTATACTTGACTCACTTTACAAGTTACAACTTTTAATTTTTATTTTATTTTTCTAATTCCAAGAAAAAGTACGCATATAAATATGTATTTTAAAAAGCACTGTTTGATGACTATTTGAAAGGAAGAATATTGTCATATTGACACTTTTTGCGATTATACCTATTTTATATTTTTATTTAAGTTAAATTTGTATAATGGCAGACTCAGAGGAAGAGTCTCAGGAAGGTGGCGATGGCGGTGGTCTTCAGGTGGTGCTGGAAGTGCAAAGCGTGGAGAGTACACCTGACCCTCCTATGGAAGAATGGTCCTCCCTGTTACTGGAGCTTCCAGAACGAACGACCGCGAAACGAATGGCATATAAAGCAGGCCTCTTCGATCCTGGAAGTGGAGATGTGTGCGCCAACTACCTAGTCGTTTCAGACAGTTCAGTCTACAGACATCCTTATTTCCATTACCCTTGTGTCAAAGATCCAGGCATAGAGAAAGCTCTGCTTGACCCCGAAGAGAAGGTTGTTTATCCTGACGATGGACAGGCATTGTACTTGGCAATTTGCAAGGAAATGAACCAATGTCCTGTTAAGATCTTTCACAAGTCCCTGCTCGACGACAGAATAAATTTAAGGTATTATTGTGTTAATCCCACGGGTGTTCGCGCAATGGCCATGGCCTTGCAGTTCAACAAATTTGTGAGAGTCCTGGATTTAACAGACAACTTTTTATCGGCTGACGCATGCTTTCACTTGAGTGAGATGCTAATGAGAAATTCTTTATTAAAAGAACTGATCTTAGACGGTTGTCATATAGGACACGAAGGTGCCAGACGATTGTTTTCTGGTTTAGCTGTTAACAGAGGTCTCCAACTGCTCAATTTAAACAGGAACCACCTGACTGATATCGGCGGAGAACATTTTGCTAATGCTGTGAACCAAGGCCTCGATCTTAATGGCATAATTTTAAGTAACAATAACCTCGGATCTAGAACTGCTGCTGCTCTCGCTGATGCATTCGAGTTCCAGAATAAACTGACTCGTCTAGATCTTTCTTGGAATAACTTATTTTCTCCAGTCGGAACCTGCAATATGCTCAACCGCTTGCAAGAAAATAAAAACCTTCAAGTACTAAACTTGTCATGGAACGCTCTTGGAGGATCTCGGATAGGAGTTTCCCTAAAATGTGTCTTACTAGCTCCAAATTTGCATCATCTAGATCTTAGCAATAACAGTCTGTCAGGTGAAGCTGTCGCTAGTTTTCTCTTAGGTTTGAGCAAAGCCAAGAAATTAGAAACACTTAATTTGTCGAACAATCCGTTGAGCCTGGCGGATGTTGCAGCCGTGTTAACTAGATTGCGAGCTAACACTGTCAAAGTGCAGAATGTTTACATGGATAACATTTGTGTGGACCCTCACAGTCTAGACTTGTTGCAACGGCTTAAGCGGTTAAAATCGAAGAAGAACACTGTAGTCACTTACGGAACGATAGTTGGCACTTTAAAAGCTTCCAGTGTAGACGCTAAGGAATTAGTACTGAACCGAGCTGACTTCTTAGCTTACAAAAAACCCAAACGGAATAAGAAAGATATCGCTCTTATAATAATGCAACTAGTAAAAGATAAGTTTGAGATAATGGCAGCAAAAGATTTCCAGGCCGCAATAGAATATTCTGGAGCAGAATTAGATGGGGATCTTATTGATGCTATTGTGGACGCATTTCCAGGGCCCAAGGCTCGTAAATCAAAGACTATTAACTTGAAAATTCTCGTCGAATTCATTAAAAGGAAATGGCCAGATAGAGAATTGCCTCCAACACCACGTCTGCCTGAACAGCAGCCAATTCCTGAGCCAACCAACGAGGAAAAGGGCAAAAAAGGCAAAGGGAAGAAAAAATAACATCCATGCCATTATAATTGATTTAAGTATTTTATTTTAGACAACATCTATATCTATGATATTTGTTTTTAAGTACTTTATTTTAGATGAATCATTATTACACACATTTTTGTTTTTAGTTAATTTATTTTAGAATACAAGTTTGTTATGATTTTATTGTTCATTCCCTTACAACCGATTTGCAGCAATGGAAGATAATGAATATAAATTAAAACCGGTTTCATTTCATTTCGTCGATCGCTTGTTGCCACACTTGATAAAATGTATTATACCTATCAAAGACAAATATTATTACCTTCTATTCAATCTTTTTTTGTTTTAAAATAGAAATGAAACGCTGTCAATAGAAAGAATTTCAAAAATACTGCCATTTACCTTGTAATCTTGTTTTGCCTATTGCCTTTTATAAAATCAAATATCTATTAAACCAAACTTTACCAAACCTATAATACACTACCTACTAAGAGATTATTAGTCGTATACATAAAAACAATGATATAAAGATAAGTGTTTTCCTACTTAAATATAAATATACCCCAATATTACCCAAAATGTCATCCGGCAGTGGTTCGGTGCAAGCTGAAGTAATCGAAACAGTGTTCGAAGCCGAAGAGGACGAATCGTCGGTGGAAGTGCCTCGAGAGCAGTGGTCTTCTCTAGCTTGTATTTGCGCGCCTGTTATAAATGTGAAAAGAGACCTCTATGACGCGGGATTGTATAGTATTGGAAGTGGAGAAATATGCACCAAATACATTGCACAGTCGGACAGTTCTGTTTTCAGACACCCCTACTACAATTATCCTGCTGTTCTCGACCCGGGTATAGAAGAGTGTCTACTCCAACCAGAAGAGAAGATAGAATATTCTGACGATGGACAGGCGTTGTACTTGGCGGTTTGCAAAGAAATGGGCCAATGTCCCGTGCGGATTTTTCATAAGTCACTGTTGAATGATACCATTAATTTAAGATACTATTGCGTTAATCCTAATGGAGTTCGTGCAATGGCCATGGCCCTAGAGTACAACAAATTCGTTAGTGTCCTGGATTTGACCGATAATTTTTTAAATGAAGACGCATGCTTCCATTTAAGTGACATGCTGACAAAGAATTCCACATTAAAAGAACTAATCTTAGACGGTTGTCGCATACAAGCCGAAGGTGCCAGACGATTGTTTGCTGGTTTAACAGTGAACCGATGTCTTGAAGTGTTGCATCTTAACAGAAATCAGTTGACGGATGTGGGAGGAGAATATTTTGCTAGCGCTGTACTGCATGGCCTCGATCTTCAACAGATATACTTGAGTTACAATAGCCTCGGAACCAAAACAGCTGTAGCATTGGCTGACGCTTTCGAATTCCAAAATAAACTGACCCATTTAGATCTTTCATGGAACAACTTCTTTTCCCCCCTTGGAACTTGTAATATGCTCAATCGTCTCGAAGAGAATCGGTATCTTCAAATGCTGAATTTAGCCTGGAACTCCCTCGCTGGACCTCGTGTAGGAAATTCCCTCAAAAACGTGTTATTGGCTCCCAATTTGCAGCATCTTGATCTTAGCAATAACAAACTGTCGGGAGAAGCCATTGCCAATTTTCTTTTAAATTTAGGGAAAGCAAAAAAGTTAGTAACACTGAATTTATCCAGTAATCCCATGGAAATTGGAGATGCTTTAGCAGTAATTAAGAAAATGAAAGCTCGAGCTGTTAAAGTTCAAAATCTTTTACTGGATAACGTTGCTGTGAATGCTGAATTTTTGGTTACATTAGACCACATTCGTAGAATGAAATCAAAAAAGAACACAGTCATCACTCATGGAGATGTAGTTGGTACTTTCAAAGCTACAGGTAAAGACCCTAGGGAATTAGTTTTGAACCGGGCAGAATACATAGCTAAGAAACCCAAGCGAAATAAGGCAGATATAGCTCTCATAGTAATGCAACTTTTGAAGGATAAGTTTGAGATAATGGAATCAAAAAACTTCGCTTCTGCAATACAATACGCTGGAGCTAAGTTAGACGATGATCTCGTGGAAGAAATGGCTAACGCGTTCCCAGGGCCCAGAAGCAAGAAATCTAAGACTATTAATATCAAAACTCTTGTGGATTACGTGAATAGGAAATGGCCTGATAGGCAGTTGCCTCCAACACCACCACCGGAACCTGAGCCGATTCCTATACCAACTAAGGGAAAGGATAAAGGAAAGGACAAAGGCAAAGGAAAAAAGAAATAATATCCGTAATAATAGTTTATTTTAGGCATTTTGCTTTAGTTAATATCTATGGTATTCCTTTTAGTTAGGTATAGTATATTTTAGATTACAATTTTAGTTTCTATCATAACACAAATACTTCTTTCTTATAATAATATATTGTAATAATTTTATATGTTATTTGATAATTAATTTTATTGTTACTATTATAATTTATGAAAAGTATAGCAAATGTTTCTTGTTTCATTTTACCTATGTCTTGCCGTCAGCAGGAGTGAAGGACGCGCGGGGAAAGCGCGGCTAACGGTACAATTTTGTGTGGAATCTCCATCTCCGCCACCCAATGTAAAGGGGTTAGTCTATCTGTTCTCTTTGGTAAGGTGGCGTTAAGCAGCGTCTGTATTATCATCAATATTCATTATCACTCGTTCATTACTTATAATTTATAAGGTAGGCTGTACCCGGCTTCGCTAGCGTGGAATAAGTTTTTCCCCTATGGAAAAGTTCATCGCGGTAAAAAGTATAAGTCCTGCCCCAGGGTTCGATGTATCTCCACATCTTTTATCAAAATCCGTTCGGTGGTTTAGGCGTTGAAAGGCAGTAAACAAACTAACAAACAGAGTTGCCTTCTATGGATTAATTTTTCTACCTTATTATTTTATTTATTCAATTCAATACTCCTTGAATACTCTTTATTCCACATTAAAATAAAAACAGATACAATAGTACAGCAGGTTACATAAGTAGGTCTGGGCGGTCTTATCGCTGAAAGCGAAGTCTTCCAGACAACCTTTATTGGTTAATAACAATAAATATTATATCATTCGAAAGAAGGTAGGATGTACACTATAGGCACTCATTAGACAAAACATTGTAGACAGTCCAATGACGGCTTGCTGACGGCAGTCAATTATGATTAAAAATATGACAAAAAGATATCAAAGTATTCATTTATTACAATACGAAATCATTTAAAATATATAAAAATATATGAAAATAACTGAAGCTTTTTAATATACTAAAACTACAAGACTTAGAATGTCCTCTTCAACTAGTGTCATTGTGGAACAGGAGCCAGTCGAGACACTCTTCACCAACGACGACATCGATTCAGTGGAACCCCCGCAAGAGGACTGGTCGTCCCTGGCCTGCACTTGTGAGCCTTTAATAAATACTAAGAGAGCGCTGTATGAACAAGGGTTGTACATTGTTGAGAGCGAGGAAATATGCACAAAGTACATTGCGCTTTCGGACAGTTCGGTTTTCAGACACCCTTATTATAATTACCCTGCTGTTCGCGACCCAGGCATCGAAGAAGCTCTTAATGAATCTCCTCCTAAAACTAAATATGCCAACGATGGTCGTGATCTCTATCTATCTCTATGTAAAGAAATGGGCATATGTCCAATCAGATTGTTCCACAGGCAGTTATTTGAAGACACAATTAATTTAAAATACTACGGTATAAACAGTTCTGGCTTCCGACCTATAGCTGAAGCTCTGAAAAATAACATATTTGTCAAGGCTTTGGATTTGACCGACAACTGGATGAGTGAAGATGGTTGTTATCATATCGGTGAGATGCTTACGGTGAACGTAACCATTAGAGAGCTTAACTTAAGCGGTTGCAGGATTGGACCTAGGGGTGCGGAAATTATATTTCACAATTTGCCATTAAACAGATTTCTCAGAAAAATCAATGTTTCTAGAAATCAATTGGCAGATGAAGGTGTGGAGTATTTGGCGAGAGCTGTGTACGCAGGCGCTGATATTGTCGACGTTAACCTTAGTTACAACAGTTTGACGGCAGTTTCTGCCAAATCGCTCAAGTGGGCGTTCGAAATAAGGAATAAATTCACAAATCTGGATCTATCGTGGAACAGTATGCTGACTCCAGTGCTTTTAAATGCTCTATGCGTTCAGCTAATACAAAACGATGTGCTCGAAGAATTGAATTTATCTTGGAGCTCTTTGACTTCCCGTTCCGCTAACGCAATAACTAATATTCTTCAAATCCCTAATTTGCGTCTTTTACATCTAAGCAACAATAAATTAAATGGTGATGCTATTTCTGCAATAAGTGTAAATCTTAAGAAAGCAAAGAAACTTGAACTTCTGGATCTTTCTAGTAATCCATTGTCACCTGAAGAAGCGCTTTCAGTTCTGAGACCTCTAAGACTGCGAAAAGTGAAGATACAGCATCTTCTGCTTGATAATATAATTGTTTCAACGGTATTTATGGACATTCGAAAGAAGATACTGTCATTGAAACATAGACAGAACGCTGTAATTACTCACGGTGATTTGAGACCGAACTTTGTGCCCGCAGGTCATGACAAAAGAGATTTGGTTTTAACGAGGGCTGTTGTGGTTTGCTCGAAACCGAAACGGTATGCTGTCGACATACCCCTCCTAATTCTTAAATTGTATAAACAGCATCCAACTCTTATACCAGCGAAAGAACTCGGTCGTGTTCTTAAGCAACTTGGTGCTTATCAGTTGGGTGACGATTTGGTTGATGAAATTGCTGAAGCGTTCAATGGTCCTAGGAGAGGAAAGTTCAGGACGGTCAATGTAGAATCCATGGTGGATTATGTATATCGGAAATGGCCTGATAAAAAACTACCCCCCACACCGCCTCCGGAGCCCGAACCAGAACCGGAACCTCCGAAAAAAAAAGATACGAAAAAGAAAAATAAGTAAAGCTTTGCATAGATTAGTTAGATATATTTAGTTTTAATGTGTTCGTTAGTTGTATTCAGTTTAAGTTTTCATTAATACATTGGCTATTGTGTTGTGAAGTATTCCGTTGTTTGAGTTTCGCTTAGTGAGGGCTGTTCGACAATAGTCTTAGAGGGTGATTTACATCGGCAGTACAAAGCAGAGCACGTGGTTCGTGCCCACTATCCAGAGTCACGTCACCACACTCTTGCGCATGTAATGTTTGTTAGTTCACCTGTTGTATGGGGTTTGCAATGTTTAACTATGACCACTAGATAACAATGGGAATTATAATACTACTGTTACTGAAAACACTCTGTTTCTTTTATAACGAGAATATAGTGAGAATCAATGCTGCTATAATTCTATGCCCGTTTTCCCTTTGTGCAGCAAGGTGTCATCAAAAGGTGCCTTACTTCTTAATTAGTCCAACCCGACTTGGTCTGTTTAATGACAAATCTGACTAAACCCTGGAAGGTCCGATTTTTCGGGTTCCAAATTTCCGACCGGATCTGGTACTTTTTCATCTTTTCTTCATATATTCTCGCGGCAGGATGCAATATGATTTTTAATTTCAATCCAAGTCACTATTTGTGACAATAGTTGGGTATTTTTTAATCTACGGCTCGTGGGTGTACGGAGCTGCGCCCGCGCAGCCGCCGGCCGGTCCCGCACGGTAGCGTGCGTCACGCAAGCGGTGCCTGTCTGCTTTATTATTATTTATTGCCTTCCAATAATCGCTTGCTAGATAATATGTTGGACATAGTTAAATGCTGTACCACAACATTCTTACATGTTATAAAGATTTCATGGGGTAAAGTCTTCATTATCATAGCCTTTCAACGTCCACTGCTGGACATACGCCCTGCTCATTGAACGCCACCTCACCTGGTCCTTCGTCTACGTTCATCGCGTAATACCTACTCTACCTACGACTCTGCCATCACAACTATGTAGTCTGCGAATGATGAGTGGTCGTAATTTGTATGAATATCCCAATTGTAGGTACGAATGCATTACCGCGACTATTTTATAGTTTTTATCGAAAACTACATATTTAAATCAAAAAAAATATAATATAAAACTTTATTGTTATATCCTGTATGTGTAACTGCCAAAGTTGTGTAGGTGATTGTACCGTTTGTGATGCTGTTAGTATTAATAACTAGTGGTTCTGTGAGAACAGTAGACCTCGCCAGCCCTTATAAACCAAACCTAAAAGAAACAAACAGAACTCTAGTTTGCAGTTGGAGACAGATTAAGTACTAAAGTGACAAAAATTAGCACTATAAAGCTTAATATTTCGCCAACGGATCCCTAAATCGAAAAAATGGTTTTCACATACCAGCAATATTTTCGAAAGACCTATCCAACGATACCTCACACTACGGGATTCACAAGAAAAAAAGTTCACTCCCACTTTGCGAGTATGGTACGTACTCTAAAAAAATGTTTTTCAAGATTTTATTCTACTCATTTTGTCGGCTTGATTAATTTATACTCATGCCAAATTTTCGTCAAAATCGGTTGAAAAATGCGACCTGTAGAGAATTACAGACAGAAAGACAGAAAGACAGAAGGACATAAGGACAGACGGACAATAAGCATTTTTGGCCAATCTCGAAACTTAGACGCTTCGCTCGCTCGGTCAATTAGAACTCATACTGGGAGCACAAACTATTTACTTTATAGGAAAGTTCTGGAGCCTCTTGCGCAAAACACTGACCGCACTGGCAGGGGGGTGAGACAAAGGAACGCTACCAAACAGCCCCTTGTTAACGAGGTGTAATAATTGATTGCGTTCCATTATACACCTTTATCTCATGACATGATCATCAATATAAAAGAGGAAACTGACTGACTAGAGTTAAGCCTAGACTTGAACAAAGGTTCCTCATATATCTGATTTCCACGAAACATTATGTACGAAGCCGCGGGAAACGCTACATAAAATTCCCCTTGTTTCAGGTAACTTTCGCGCTGAGAAAGCGGCTCCGCTTACATCGATTCATCACGGCATATGAGAGCTAAGTGCGCCTGGTTTGTTGATGCCTAGATAGACTAGCATGATGTTATCCATCCATCTTTATTGCTTTGAAGCACAGACCACCCAACCAATTGACATGATGACTGGCCTGTTGGCGTAGTGGTAGTAACCCTGCCTACTGCGCCAAAGGTCGTGGGTTCGATTCCCACCCGGGACCAACATTTGTGTGATGAGCATAACTGTTGGTTTTCGGATTCTGGGTGTTTGTATGTATCTAAGTATTTATTTAAAAGTATTTAAGTATGTTTATCAGTTGTTGAGTACCCATTTACAAGCTTCGGCTTAGTTGGGACTAAACAGCCGTGTGTAAATTTATCCAGAACATTATTATTATTATTATATTATTATTATAATTGACTGCGCATTAACGGCGAAAGCGTTCACCGTACATAAGGCTATCGCCTAGGTATGATATGTGAGTTCGATTTTGCCAAGGTAAGAGCTCCCGCAAAAGTAATTTGTGTTACAAGGGGACTTTGTTCCTTACCTTATGCAAAATCATACTCACACAAAAATAATTATAGCTTGATGCCGGTAACATACCAAAGCGGAGATGGCCTTATGCTCGGTGAACGCTGTCGCATTCTCATGCGCAGTGAATTGGTTGGGTGGTGTGTGCTTTTTAAAGCCTCAATTTAGTTGTGATAGCTGAGTTGAGGGTGTTAGTCTTGCTCTCGTGAGGTCCATGGCTTCAATATCTTCAAATAAATAGAATGAAAGATTTAAAAATTTTTATAACAAATCTAGTTAAAAGGTCAAGTTTATTATTATTATTTTTTCATTTTCCTGAACAACATTTTGATGGAATGTTGAATAAAATGGTATTCATTTCTTTTCTTCTCTTCTCTTCCTATCTTATTTCAATTACTTTCCCTCCGGGTAGCATAGCCGTGGAACATCCTGTATTGATAATTATCATTATTATATGAGAATTAATGAACTGTAATAACTGTCAGTTAATTTCTAAAACATGCATTTATTTTAAAAAAAGAAAATCCATTTCTGTAGCAAATTAGTTTGCCAAGTCCTACAAAATCTTAATTTTTCCTTTTGATTATGCAATTCTCCACAATCCCAGAGTTTGTGTGATTTACAATGACATATTCCCTTAAATTCACCTAACAGATTACAGTAGCCCAATTAAATCCATTTCCTCTCTATCATCGGCTACTAACAAAACAACTACTTGTAAACTGGGTACTATGTATAATTAAATTTTTAATTAAAACTTTAATTACGGCTTTGTGATGGAACCGCCAGGCGGACTCATAAATCTTCTAGCAGTTAATAAAGAAGGTAGTAGATAGTTATCTAATAATAAAATGGTCATTCGATTAAAATTAATGAAGTAACAAGGAGGTTCTCACTCAATAATAATGCGCGAATGAAATTAACTAATAGCCCAAATAACGAATACCTACGCTATAGTGGCGGAAGAGTTTACCAATATCAATTTGGAAGTGAAGATGCTAAAACGCCATCGTCTAGGTTCAAAATGTCCCTTTCCCAAAATGTCATTTTCCCGAAATGTCCTTTCCCAAAATGTCCTTTTCCCGAAATGTCCTTTCCCAAAATGTCCCTTTCCCAAAATGTCCTTTTCCCGAAATGTCCTTTCCCAAAATGTCCTTTTCCCAAAATGTCATTTTCCCGAAATGTCATTTCCCAAAATGTCCTTTTTCCAAAATGTCCCTTTCCCAAAATGTCCCTTTCCCAAAATGTCCTTTTCCCAAAATGTCCTTTCCCAAAATGTCCTTTTCCCAAAATGTCATTTTCCCGAAATGTCCTTTTCCCGAAATGTCCTTTTCCCGAAATGTCCTTTCCCAAAATGTTCTCTCCCAAAATATCATTTTCCATAGCGTTTCATTACCTAGGCTAGAAACACTTTTTGAATAGAAAACAATAGACATTGTATTAACTCTGAAACTACTGAAAAAGGCAGCTAAGCCAAGCTACTGCTTTCTGTGGCAAAACTCCGATTACTTACTGCTTTCTTGGCTAGTAAATCAACAAAGCCCAACCCACAATACTCATTATTATTCCATACAAACAAAGTGCAAACTGCATGGACAGGTGAAATACAAAAGTAAAAGTGTAAACTGAACTGTGCGTTCTCACAGTCGAATTCCTAATCACATGCGCCCACGCACGCCCGGCGCCGCTCAGAGCTTTCTATCGACCAAATTATACGTTTGGTCAGTACCAAATTGGACATGTCAAAGACTGCTATTGAGCTGAGTCTGTCAAATCAAAATCAAACCAACAGACCTTAATTTGTCTCCACTGTTCTCACCCAACTCGCACCGGCGGCCTACCCTTTTATCGATAGTCCACAACGCTATTCTAGTGCGGGTTGGTGGACTTCACATGCGCCTAACGTATGCAGGTTTCCTCACGATGTTTTCCTTCACCGTTCGAGAGCAGTCAGTACCTACGAAAACAGACTATTTGATTTACTTTGTTTTAAAAAAGTGTTGATTTAAATGGCAAATTAATTTGTGTTTTATGTCACCTGAGATGATTTAAAACAATTGTGGTCGGAATTAAATTTCTACTATGACGTCTGCCTGCCAGATTCTATTTGGACGTCCGGACCAAGGCCTTGGTCCCAGAGCGTCCGGACGTCATAGTAGAAATTTAATTCCGCACCGCAATTGTTTTAAATCATCTCAGGTGACATAAAACACTAATTAAATTGCCATTTAAATCAACGTTTTTTAAATCAGAGTAAATCAAATAGTCTAAGGTTTTCGTAGGTACTGACTGCTCTCGAACGAACCTTGCAAGGTTACGTCGGAGACTTACGCCCTATAGTTTGCACAGTATTTGTACTGTCCAGATACGTATAAGCAGCGTCCTTCAGCCGGGACTTATGGACGCGTCCAATACATAGTTTGTTTCCAGCTTTACAACTCATGTTTTTTACACCCCCTTTATAATAAATCAACAGCCAAATAACGTTTTAAAATAAACGTTTATTGAACAAGGTTCACGAGTGAATTCAATATCTTATCCGATGAATGACCCAATAAGGCTTGAATGGGTAATTTACGAAATAGCTTTAGGGTACCAAGTTTTTTACTCGAATTTATGTAGTGAGGAAATTGAGTCAGGTTTTTGAGGTATTTTTAAAGTACCGTTGCGTTTTGTGCAAATAATATAAAAAATATGCCCACTTTTATGACAGACTGTCAACTTTCTGAGATAAAACTTACGTCATGGTAGTTTTATTATATCTTTTTTGTAGTTTGGTAGAATAAAGCGTTTACATATGTACATACTACAAACATGTACCTAATGTTTTTCTGATACATTATTTAGCGGAAACTGGAAAAATTTTGTTTTTTGAACTAATAAAATGTTAGAGACTATAATAATGAGATTAGTATGTACTAATGTATTTATTATGTAAATGCGTAAGGATCCTTCCAGTGAACCTTACAATAACTGAAATAATTAGTATCATGCGTTTAGTTTTGTCATAGTTTGGTCATAGCTTTAACCGTGAAAAATCCAAACTGACACTAACCTAGCGCGGCCATAATTGTATTTTGTTCCCACGTGCGCAGGCGCAGGTTTCGCTTTCGTTACAGATAGCTGCGCGCGTCACGTCCGCGCATCTTACAGCACTTTGCGGCGGAAACAGTTACGAAGACGAATTATGGTTTTGGGTGGTATCTTTCTGAGAAAACAAAGCGTGTTAAAGTGAAGGCACCATACCCTACTATATAGTCCACCACACTAGCCCAGTGCGAGTTGGTGGACTTCAGGTCAAATCAACTCAACAGCCAATTAATATGTCCCAGTGTTGGGCCTATCCCCTCAGCGAGGGGTCTAGGGCTATATAGTCCACCACGCTAGCCCAGTACGAGTTGGTGGACTTCACATTCTTCACATAAATTCCTTCTTCAGTGTAAGTGGTTTTCTCACGATGTTTTCCTCCAATACTTTCGTTGAGAATATGCTCTAGTCAGTAAATGTACTTACATACATATAAATGTACGTACACGACCGGGAATCGAACTCAGACCTCTCGACGTGAGCGTGACAGGCCGCGTCTTCCCCACTACGCCACAGACGCACTTCTTAATTTTAATTCCGACTTTAAAATCCACGGCCCACTCCGCAGGGCAAAGGTAATTAAACTTTTAAAAACTATTAATATAAATCGATACCAAATAATATTTAGACCAATTCCGGTGGAGTCGTTTCCCATAGAAATTCCTCCGCCGATAATGAGAAGCGCATCAAAGTTGTAATGAGAGAGCTCCGATGGTAATGCGACCTAGTTTGACCATCGCTGTGGTATTAGGAAACACACGTGTTAGTATTGCGTACGCGCGCGCTAAATCATATTATATTTTTACATCAAGTTTGGCCACGAGGAACACGCCATCAAATCGAAATCGTTTATTTCATTTATTTATTTCATTATTAAAAAAAAATCGTTTATTCAAAATTGTAATACGATATTCTCTTTTTGAAGTCAATACTGTCTAAAACTACTCTGTTTCCACATGTAAGCCGAGGGGAAGAAACAGCATCAAACCCAACAGCATAGCATTAGAAATCCTAATTTAAAGACCTTCAACTTATGTTAAAATAAACAAAATTTCTTGGCTTAGCTTACCAAATCATTTAACAACATTTAAAATGTCAGCAAAGTATAAGTCGTATTAAAAAAATATTACGTTTAGGAAAAATAGCGCAATTTCAAAAAAAGATTATTTCGCAGATATAAATATACATTTCCAGTAAAACTGAAAAAATAACGAAATGTTTGCATTGGGTTTCGCCATATTTTTTCCGGTTTTTCTCGATTATACTTTATCAATTTTCATCAATTACACTTATTTTTATCTCTCGTCTGTTTTGCAGCGGGCACGTCCACAATTTCCGGTCGCATGTTTCCTCTAGACTGTATCTGGGACACCTGCTCGGAACTCACTGACCTGCAAGACACTTAACTGCTACTCTTTAAGTCACTCAAAGCCTTATTTAGCTTATTATTTGTCAAAAGTAAAAGTGTACACACAACGCTAATTGTCCCGAGGTCTTGAGTAACAGCTATTCATGGTATACCACTATACAAGGCTATAGCTAGCTGGAGAAATACCTATAGGTAGTGAAAAGACAACTCCCGTTTATGGATAAGTTTTTAATATGTGTTCCAGTCACTTCTTTAGAAAATGCTTGTCGTGGCAGCCTCTAATTAGGGTAGCACTAAGATTTTTCTATCACACATGTATATGTATTAGCAAGTAAGAGTGTAAACCTTGTTGGCTGTCCTAAATAAAATAATAAAAAATGATAAAGAAACAAAAAAAATATGTATGTCATTTCTCGAGAAAATACCGTAGTAAGCTTATAAACGCACCTCACTTTTGGCGGGAACCGAACTGTCACATTCGTCTCTTCTGTTTTATTTTCCGAAGAAAATGCTTTTTGAGGGTTATAATTTATAATTGTCTTACAATAAGTGTATTTTATAACTGTTTTTATACAAAAAGATTAGTGAGCATGTGACCCTTGGTGAAAATCGCCGACTAAGGGTCTGCGCAAACGAAGCGGAAATTTGCCCGCGCACTTTTTGACGTCATTGTCAAATGAAGCATATCACTATAGCCTAAAGAACAAAATCGTATAATGACTTTTGCACGGCGGCGTCGCCTCGCGCTCGACGTCATTCATACGATTTTGTTCTTCAGGCTAAAGTGTTATGGTTCATTTGACAATGACGCCCAAAAGTGCGCGGGCATTTTTCCGCTTGGTCTGCCCCGTCCCTAACTCTCGTAGTGCCCTGTTTTGTAGAGGTAAGAGACCTCCTGCGACTTATTGAGCCTATTGTTAGGCTCAATAATTTTGTGGCCTTTGCCACAAAATAAATATCTTACTCCGTCCCAGCGTAGCAATTTAACCACTGTAACAAATGAATTGAGATATTTTTCACCGCGCGCCGCCCATCGATCACTCGCTAAATTTGCAATTATCGACTGCTGTTGCGGTGAAGGAAAACATCGTGAGGAAACCTGCATACGCCGAAGAAGAAATTATTAGGCGCATGTGAAGTCCACCAACCCGCACTGGGCTAGCGTGGTGGACTATAGCCCGAACGCCCTCGTCGAGAGGGTAGGCCTGAGCCCCAGCAGTGGGGACATTAATAGGCTGTTGATGACTGTTGCCCGAATGGGCACCTGGTGATGACGACGGCATCTCTAATAGGGACCCCGAGACGTCGGGCAACCCACACGGCTTTCCAACATCACTCAAACTATAGGACAGGTATATTTATGAAATGCAAAGGTCTGAGGGTTTTTATCCTGTATCATGAATTCGAGATAAATTTTAATAATGACTAACATTTTTTTAAGAACACGTTCGGTATGAAAATAAAAAATATAAATACATACACATATCCACACCCTTTTTACATTCGAAATCATTTTCACCCTTAGATCTCCCTCGGAGAACGATTAGGTTGAGATTGATTTTTCTGACAAACAGATAAATTGTTACGAAACTGATGATCAATTTCGTTACAATTTCAGTTTCGTAACGGTACATCTATTCTGCATTTCACCCATGTCATGTACTTTGTATATCAACAAATCTAATACGAAGGTCTATCTAGAATCGGAATCCCGTGGTACGGACGCGTCCCGGCGAAATGATCCCGCGTCTAATCCCGGAATAGATCCCGCGTCGGTGCCTTTGTGGTGCGCGCACGCGCGTTATACGACGCCCAATCATGGGTCCCGTAATGGGTGGATCGGTGGTGCATTCGTACACGTGCAACGTTCAAGGAACAATGGGAAATTAATTAAATGGAATTTATCAGGGCAACTGTAACTGCCAAAAGTCAAAATATTTGCCTCTTTATTGTATAAGTACACGCTGTGTACATTTATACACGTCAACTTTTAGGGTTCCGTACCTCAAAAGAGGAAAAAAGGAACCCTTATAGGATCTTTTCGTTGTCTGTCTGTCAAGACCCTTTTTCTCAAAAACGCGTAGAGGTATCAAGTTGAAATTAGTATCGAAGACTGAGGTCTGCAGTCCCTTAAAGCTGTGAAAAAATCAAACTTCCAAGTCAACGCAGTCAGAAGATATGGCCGATTATACCGCATTTGTTAGGATCTTACATAGTAGTATATAATATGTTCAAAATTTAACTGTACATATGGTGTTACCTATATAAAAGGTGTTGTGTGGTGCATTTGAAGGCATATGTCCTGCAGTGGACGCTAAAGGTCTGATAATATGATGTGTGTGCATTAAAAAAATATTTTAAAAACTAAACCGTGCCACAGTCCAGCCGAGATCAACAAGATCTATAGATCGAAAGTGGAAACACTGCGCCTGACATTCGCGCACCTGCGCTTGCGCAAGGCCGCATCCTAACTCCCGCGCATGATCGTTCAATTGCCTTAGCTTCACGAGCTTACTGCAACGCTTTAGACCTCCCTCGCTCCCTTCATTCCACGTATTTTTAGATCCCCGCGGGGGAGTGTAATATACCTTTAAGTTCTGGTGGTATAGTAATTAAATATAATAGCAACCTTGCAGTATCATGCCGCATGCATTGTGTGATGATGGCAGGTATTATTGAGGAGGAGTAATTTATGACAGCGATGACGGGAACACTTTAAGCTTGATATGATGATGATGACACCTTGCAACCAAGAGAATATAATCACTATGCATTGCAACTGCAGGATTTGACGTGAATCCGTAAAGAGAGAATCAATAGAGGACGCACTAAAATAACAATAATAATCAGAGAGGGACACACTTATTACAAAAGTGGTAAGAGTAAGCAAGACAGATATAAAATCTTCTAACTACATATGTGAATTTTTTGTACAAACAACAGCCCGACTAAAATAGATAGTGTTTGTTCAGTTTGCAAGAAGCGTCTTCTCAAATTATTGGGGTAAAAGACTATTGCTATTTCACGCTATACGCTGATTACGGTTCTATGGTTCATTCTTTTTCTATGTGATGACACGTTGCAACTGCAGGTTTTGACGTGAATCATATTCTGTGAATTTGACTTCATCCTGAGAACGTTATAAAGCGTTATATTACCAATGAGATCGGAAACTTGACTCAAAACTTTTTACATTGCAGCACTCCATGTTGTTCAGCACTCAATGCAACTCACGAGACTTATTTTAATAGATTCTCACTCATTGGCATGATGGGCGGACTTAAGAACAAAGCTTTCCTGACGTTTCTATTTGGCCATGTAACTTTTTAACCAAGTATAAAGTTTATGTTTTCACTATTACATTATGCTCCTTAACCCTAAACACGCGGCCGACCTTGACCGAGCAGTTGAACCCCAGAGCAGGCCCATAACCTGTGAGGCGTCAGCACAACTCGGCACACACGCGGCAATTTTCCCATTCCCGACAGGTTCCCACGCGAACGAACGAACGAATGAACGAAGGCCGCTCACGAATCGATCTACGTTCAATTGCGAAAACGTAACGCATGTCTGATAAGGGAGGGAGCACATCGGACACGCGCTGTGATTGCTTCCATTTAATGTATGAATACTGAAATAAAAAAATTTAAGATACAATGGTCGTAATATCGTTGTTGGAAGTGGCGACCAAGCATCGGAAGACGCAGCGTAGGCAGGCCTCCCACAAGGTGGACCGACGATCTGGTGAAGGTCGCGGGACCCGGCTGGATGAGGTTAGCGCAGGACCGGTCGTCGTGGAGATCCCTGGGGAGGCCTTTGTCCAGCAGTGGACGTCTACAGGCTGAGATGATGATGATGATGAAAGTAGATAGCTAACACGTGAAGCTAGTGATGCGTTAACTTTGATAAGTATCTTAAACTCTAAACTAAGGCATAATAGCTAAAACCAACTTGACTTTTTAAATTTACGCAAGGTATATGGCTTATATGGCACGATTTTACCGTTCCCTTGCCGTTTTATCTTGATTTATTTTTATCTGTATGAAACTGTATGGAAGACGTCACACCGGTTGCGCTAGTAAATCTGCGCACGCACCTGATGTGCTCCGGCCTTTAAAGGGAACTGGAGTGTTACGTTTGTCTCTTCTATTTTATTTTCCTTAAAATGTATATTGCGGGTTTTAATGTGTTTTATACAAAAAGTGCTTGTGAATATTGTGCGGTATACAAAAATAAAATCCTGTAACAACTCTTCCAGTTCGTAACTACCAAAATTAGAATAGTTACAGAAGAAAGTGCTGTAACCGCCGATTGGCTCAAAGGTGTAGTAACCAATCCAAAACCTACTTTAAAAATGTTCTAACCCTGGTTATGACAGTAATTCCAAAGGCAAACACAACACTTTCCGCTTATTACAGATTTATTATTCAGGGCAGTTGCGCAAGCGCCTATAGGGAGTAATCATCATCGAGATCTATAACACTACATCATAGCACACGCCGTAGTTAGCTACCGCGCAGGCGCGATGAAGGCTGCAATCACAATCACGCAGCTCGAGCATGATCGCTATACACTATCTGATCTCCTAACTGATCTGTTGTGTGATCAAAAAGAAGCATGCAGAATCTTCAGCCTTTGTCATGACCAGAGTTGACCATGTTGGGTACTGTAGCACTATAAATAGGTCTCGTTCTGTTGCCACTGCTGCCTGTCACGGTCCGTACTAGACCGATAGTAATTGTGAACTTAAGAACGGAAACCTAACTAAAATTACCAACGTAAAAAGGAACGATTTCGTTCATCTGTCTGTCTGTCTGTCTGGCTGATTATCTCAGTATCTACTAATGCCTGACTTAAAATTTAGAGCAGTTTTAAATAGTGCTGGCTTTTTATTGCAAATCTTTTTTTAAAATCATCCATCAGCCTATCCCATCGTGGGTTTTTCTAAATACGCGCCCTCACACCCAGTCTTATGTATTTTCCAGCGAACTTTGATAGGTATTTTCGAAATTAGACAAATAATCACGTTGATCGGACCACCTGACTGTTTTGTTCGGGACGTGTGTAGACGCCTTTACTAGATCCTGGGCTATTTGTGCCTGGGAGAGGTGAATGCACCAAGGAACTAGGAACTGGAATGTCGGTCTTAAAAAGCCCAGGCTTACTCCGACTCTCTGATGCTAGATGTTTATTAGACCTTGATAGAAAGAAATTAAAATCAAAAGGAACAAGGAATAATTATTTTATGGAAATTCACACGCGAGCCGGATTTAACCCAGCGACCGATCAATTGTCCTTTTTTTGGAGTTTGTGGCTTGGTTACAAGACCTTTAGGCATACCGATTGTCTTATTCTGCTACGTACAGCCAGCGTGAAAAGCAGCTGAACAAAAAATAACTTCCAAAATTAGGTAATGAACAGCGAACTTTCATAGAATGTTTTTTCCGACTTCTTTATTTTTCAAAGACACTCTTTGACATTTTTATCTTCAACTTTGACATCTTTAGTTTATGTCAAAGTCAACGCAATGTCAGCTCAATCGACATTTCACGCTCGACATTTCAAAAAGACAATCTGCGAGACAAGACGATGATCAGGCGGCTGGCAGCGTCGAGCGTTGCGGAAGGCCTATGTCCAGCAGTGGACTAGTGCAGGCTGATGATGTCAGACTGAAAAAATAGCTTCAGTTCAGTTTTCGTTTTAATAGAACCCTAAAAACCAAAATTAAATACACCATTGAATTAAATTAAACAGCATGGCCCTGAGGACAACTTATTTTAAGACCCTGTTAAATCTTTTTAACGACCCACGGCATGCTACCAAGCATAAATTATAACAACATCCCACCTCAGACGTCGTATTTTTCTCTTTATAGATTCATTAGAAGCTAACGAATTTCCGAACACCATTTAACATAGAGCCCCATCGCCGAACCAATTCTAATCTACATAGAGATTGGACGCGATATCAGATTCTAAAACCGAAAAGACGCGTTCTATCACATAAAATTCAATCAAAGAGCGTGTAATTACAGACGGGGCAATCAAGTACTTCAATCAAGTTTATGCCTAATAGCATTCTTGACTTAATTGTCCACTACCTCCATTTTGTAAGGGACAAATTGCTGCGCCTGTCTAATCCTTCGCCGCTAATGGGTACATAAAATCTTCTCGATTCGTCACAAGCCGCTTTGTTATTAGCGTATGGCCCTTCCGTGCTGTAATCTGTACGATAAAACATGAATTATGATTGGCCATAGACTAAAATTTAAGGGTTATGGCCTGTATTAGGTATAATACTAGCTGGCTATTAAAGTTTTTTAATGTATTGTTTTTCACTTGACGCTTGTGTTTTTAGTGTAATTTATAACAAGCGCATTGAATTTAAGTCATTTATTTTACATCGAGTAATTAGACGACCATTTATTTAGTCGGTCTTTCTGTGATTTTCTATACCTATTTGAGTTTTTACACAACGACGGAACGGAGAAGGTATATGCGTTTAGGGTGAGAGTTTGTTTGTTTGTTGGTTGGTTGGTTTTAGCATACGTGTAGTTCCTTGAACCTTTGTTGGAAAGTATTAAGTTTTTGTAATGGTATCTTGACAGAATTTGTTTCAATTTTATTAATACTTACTCCAGGTATTTTTGTGAAGTTTCACTTGTAATTTATCTAGTCTAGTAGCAATTTAAGTACCATTTAGAAAACTTTGATTGTGTATTTGTTACTGTAAAAGGCTAACCTGACCTTACCTAAACCACAGATTGCATAATAGTTCAGGTGCCAAAATTTAACATAACCGATTATTAAAGACAATTCGGACTTTTGCGATCATCACTTGGCAAATCTTAGGATTCACCGTAGTTCGGGCTTTCACAGTAACTTATTACACGTGAGATAACAAAATAGGCATAATACATATATCAAAAATAATACCACACCCAATCCATCAAACGGTTTAATCTTTGATCATGCGTAACTCCTACCGACGTCCACCATAATTATACTTGGTATGATAGGATTATAAATTAAATAAAACCAAAGAAGGCGCACGGGACGCGGCCGGCGATGCGCGCGCGCCGCCCAAACCCTGTTCATTACAGAATTTGCATACAAGTTTTATGATCACGCGCAATCGAAAGGAAATCGCATGGGAACCTTATACGTCTGCGAAGATCTAGTTATTCACTTTCGTTTGATGCCTCCTTGATAGCTGCATCGGGACGCCATTAGCGAGTTCCGATGTCTTTTATTTGTAAGGGTTCTTTACGGCTCAGAATAAAACCCCGACTTATAATTTTCATCTAAGATCTGTCTGCATTTTTCGTTCTGTGATTAAATTTTATCCGTTTCATAGGTTTCGATGAGGCCATATCGTCGGGTAAAACTGTTGTCCTTCTAACTCCTTATTGACCGAGCGAGCGAAGCGTCTCAGTTTCGAGATTGGCCAAAAATGCTTTTGTCTGTCTGTAATCCTCTACAAATCCCATTTTTTAACCGATTTTGACGAAAATTTTGCATAAATAATCACGCCGATGCTTCGTCACGTGTCCGTCTGTAAGCACCCGCTCTATCTGCTCCTCGTATGTCAGTATAGCTCGTCCCCGGCTCCTACTACCACTCACATTCGCTCGATATATTCATGTCGTCATCCCTTTCCACCTGTTCCCTAATCATACCCGAACCACAGAGTAAGTAATACCCGAACCAACGGAACAAGCCCTTTGTCCATATCCACTGTTGGACATATGTCTTCCCCAAAGACGCCTCCACAGGGTTCACCATCCCCCCCATCTAACCTTTCACAGACGTTCCAGAGACTAATCATAATTCATAAAATTTTAAACAGACGAAACCCGTTATCCAGTCATTTCAGAGTTAATTCATAATAAAACAACCACAAATGCAATACTGGTGCACCGTCAAATTGAATTTTTATTCCCATATAACATTTTGTAATATCTTTACTGTCAATTTCATTCCATCATGGTTGCGTTTAAACAATCCCATATTTATAATTTCCGAACGAATAAAAGGTTTTTTATCGCAGCCACACCACGTCTCGTGCGGTTAGATCGACTAGGCTGAAGGATCGAGTTCCTTGTTTGTATTTTTTTTTAATTCTGCTCTCTTGCGGTTTTCAAAGGATGTTTTGTATACGCGAGGGTCTTTTAACGTGCATCTTACCCGGACTTGCGGTTTTTGATATGGATTACAGTTCCCATGTCGTTGGGATCATTTGGTCCTTTTTTCAATGATACGGTCACACGGGATTTTTATTCATAAATTCATAATCGATTAATAACTTGTTGCATTTACCAGCAATAACGTAGTTAAAGTGCAGAAATATTATTCTTATACACAAGAAATAGATTAGACCCTAGGTTTCTTCCTTAGGGAACTCTGTAATTAGTTTTGATTTACTGGCAAGGTCATAAAATTTGTCACAATATTCCATGAGGACGATTATTCAAATAGCTCGAACCTATTTAAAGGCCAAGCTCCTGACCCCAAGATACTCCAGCTTCCGCAACAGAACGGGAACAGAAACCATATCAAATGCCTTAGACAAATCTCAAGCACCATTTCGAAATGCAAATAGAAAGCAGTCGTACGTAAGCGATTGATCTCGTGCAAGTGATAAATGATAATTATTGCAAAGTTCATAGTGTAATGATTGCACTTGGGTCGTGCGTACACGCAACGTGCGCGCAATTGTCCGCTCCCGTTCTTGATCGTCAACCCGATAACTTTGACACAGCAAAATAATCCAGTGCAACAGTATCGTGCCAACTATAACCAGGCGGATTGCCGAATCTGTGAATGATTTGGTAATGAAGTACTTTTCCATTTTCTTCTTGTCTTCTTAAATAGTATCATACAATACAATGTTGCATTGTTTATTTCTATTTGATGTATTATTCCAGGAGTCATCAAGAGGTATAGTTTATGTAAGTACATAACCCTAGATACGGATGCAGCCTTGGCACCTAACTTAAGGCTCTATTTGTTATTTACTATGCTGTTAATGACAAGGCGATATTCGCGTCCGTTTGTCCAACAGTCGACTCTTGCGCACGATTCGTCGTCGAGTCGTGATGTAGTGGCGTGATTATGTTAGTAGTACTTCATTGAATGTCATTTTACAGTCTATTTACTGCGTATAGGTTCATATCATTGTACTGTAGTCTGTAATATCTTCAGTCTGACATGCTTATGTGGTTGCGTTGATTCAGCGATTTGGTTTTTCTCGTAACTATAGAAACTTTCTAGAACATTCTGGAAAATGTCCATGTGTACAAAATATACAGTCTGATGTGAAAACTATCCAAAAACTTGTAAGGTCATTGCCCTACAAATTCTAAACCTCCCGACCCGTCACAATGTAAACATAATGATCTCAGGTCACAGGATGACACTGGAGAAAGGTGGACCCACACCCACCAGTTTCATTTATTTTTATTACATTCGCTTGATTGTATTGGGGTAATACCTGCATCATATTCGTATATCACAGGCGTTGGTCAAGAGCTGCATTACCTGTACATGGCATAGCAAAACAAATTACGATTTCGTTTAACGTAAGAACATTATGTACTAGATCATCATTCATTTTAAATAGTCTTTCATTCCTCTCCCTTGTGGATAGGTCAATTTATCTAACTATAGACAAATTGAATATTCAATAACATTCTTCTCGTCTTTCTAGTGTTTAAGTTTTTGGGCCTCAAGAATGTTTCTCTAATGAACTTCAACGTCTCACGTCAACAATTAGGATGTATCGCTTCAGGTTTGTTTGAGTCCGTCTGCCAGAATTTGTCTTAAATCTGTTATTCTCCTTTCTTTCTGTTCATACGACACCACCCTGGTGTGTATGAGTCTGCTTAGAGTTTCGGGCATCGCTCACGACGTCTCCCATCTCCTGATGTTATCTAATGGGAATTCCTTCGTCTCAAAGCCCAAATGGGGCTTATTTTTTAGGGACCGTGACTGACCCACGTAATGAGAGTCGATATCCTGCGCATAGCTAAATGCGGGCTTGGGCCCTCAAATTATAGGCTCGGATTCAAGAGAAGGCAATTTGAAATTGAGATTAAGTACAAATAATAAAAAAGTTGAGAGGAAATCAGTGACCGCGGTTCTGTTTAAGGAGAAAGTACATACCTAACTAATGGAAAAATTACTTCAAATATTAAAGGACGAAGAAACTATAAAATTTTATAGGCAATGAAGACGTCCTTTAGAAACTATGAAATGAAAATATGAAAATATTGACAACGATGCTTTCAATGTTGACATACTAACTAACTTAGATATACGGTACAATCTGAGTTACAGTCTAGGTAGGTGCATCATGTACCTACCTAGACTCTTTCGGTAACACTTTTCATTAAATAAGTTACTGCTAGTGACTATTTCGGACTGTAAGAATAGATCAAAAAACTATTGCTTTTGATGTTGAAATAGTCTAGTCTAGAATTTTAAATACGCAATTGATACTACTTTTCCACATGTTCGAAGTACACAGGTGAATATTATCTGATCCAGGTGTCCTTATCGCCTTTACTCTTAATTCTGGAACATTTTTCAAGACAAGCTGTTTTAAAAATATGATATTTTTCTTCGAACGAAAACTTTCGGTCATTCATTACCCACTATCAGGTTGTAATGATACCCTAAATTCATGTCCAGGGCCGATTTATAAACTCCGGCCGGGAGCGTGTCCAAAGCTGGTTCCATCACATTTTTTACCGCGTCCGAAAAAGCGTACGTTTTTTACCGGCCGCCGGTCCGGCCACCGTCGATATTTTTACGTTTTTGCCCCATCTCTAATGACGCTCATACGCTGATGATAATAATAGAATCTCTTTATATGGATTTGAGAGGCACAGATTATGAGCTTATTGTCAAAAAATATTGAGAAGTTTATCTTTGAAGTTACTCTTTATATATTTTTTACTTTCTGGAAAGAACTAAGGGTATTATTAATTTTAATCTTATCGTGTAGAATTCCACTAGAATATTTCTTGCTCACAACAACAGGGTTAGTACTTTCAGTTACTCTAAGGTTGACTGGAAGAGACCCGTGGGATAAGTCCGCCTTTGTAGATAGTTTTATTCTTAACTGTCTGTTTTTGAAAATTTTGGTATACAATATAGTGTTTGCATACATACAGGGAACATAGAATAATTTTATTTTAGTGTGAAAATATTTTTTTTAAGCCAAACGGCGGTAATTCTAGCGGTGTCAAGGTAGACACGACGATATTAAAAGTAAAATTGAAAATAGGAAACGGAAAGATCCATTTTAATGCGGACATTAATTACTGGAAGGAAGTTATAGAGAATGTCAGGGAAGAGAATACTAAAGCAAGAAGGAATTTGGTTCACAGGACAGAAAAGCTAGGAGTGCCCACTAAATTGTTTGTAACTTTGCTTCAAATACATGACGGAAAAATGCCTAGTGAATCGTTGAACCTCCCTTCAAATGTCCATACAGAGACACGCGTACCCATCCTTCTTTGTATATTACTCGGATATATCCGTATCTTACAGTTGATTGATAGCCCTAACTCATGCGGGGGCCTTTATAATGGAGTTCTGACGTTGATTTAATAAAAACCCTTCATTACGCCATCAAAAGAAGTCAGGGTCAGGACCAAGTGGTTTCTTACAAGACATCTGATGCACAATAATTATAGAACTCGAAACCACAGTCAATTAACGCAATAGAAATTTGAAAGTGTAATAATATCCGGTGATATTATTGGGATTTTTATTTCAGACTAGACTGTATGGTATTCCCAAACGTGATAAAAAAAACCTTTCTCCAAAAAGGAACGACAAGACTTTAGGACAGGCAGGACGTTGGACTATAGTCGACGATAGTTTTTTTTATCTTCCAAAGTTCTGAGCATTCATCAAGACCGCGGTCGAAACATTATTCCCCCGCCGAAGTTCAACGCACAACGCAATTAGAAAATGCCCGCCAACTCCGCATCAGCAATCACTCACGCAAGCTGGCAGCCATTTTGAAAATATTACCGCGTAAATGTGTAACCCGCACTTATTAGTGATGCGCCCATAAAAGTCTCACTTTTTACAAAAACCTTTGATGAATAAGAAAAAAGGGTCCTTAATAAAGCTGAAGTTCATTCGGTTGTTTTCTGTTGTAATGATGGTCCGCGTTCGCACTTTGCCCAATCATTGTGGGCCAATTTGAATACGCATTTCGTCGCGTTTAGTTTGAGTTTTTTTAACCTGTGCTGTTTGTTGGCTCTGCAAAGAATTCCGAGAAGTCCAAAAGCTTAATTAGACAGATTGCGCCTTTGTGAGTGTTGTTCTTTTTACGAAAATATTTGGACATGTCGGACAGAGCGGACATTGGCTTGTTTGCACAAAGTTTCGTGTGATCTGTTATTGCTGGCCGGTCCATTATTTGGTAAACACTGTGTTATTCCAACTAACAGAGTTTCATGTACTTTTAAGTGACGAATCAAGTAGACTATAGATTATTTAAGGCTTTTTGGTTGACTTTATTTGAACTACTTTGAACATAACATTTCCGAGTTTACTTTATCAACAGTCAATGTGTTTTTAAGTGCTTTTTAATCTATATCTTCCCTTCGGGATATCGTTGGTTTATCTAATCTAAGAAAGTGGAACTCAGAATGGTTAAATATTCGATTTCAAGAATTTGGAAAAAATGTGGTTTTGCTTGTATGAGCAGAGAAGAATGCATAGGTTGTCGTTGCTATTGTCTTGTTCACGATAATAAAAGAATACAGGTCGTTTTTCATCAGTAGCTGACCGGATTGCAAAAATCACACGTTTTCCCGTCCAATAATCAAATTAATAGCAAACCATTAATCTCGCGCCATTTCCAATTACACTTCAACCACATAACCTCAAACTGTGGCACGCGTGTGCAATATGGCGGGTCATTTGTCAAAACGAATGCGCGACGACAACACAATCGGCGTATGCGCAACCGACAAAACTAACAGACAAACGAACGTAACCTTGCGTGTGATTGATTGATTGAAAAGTTTACTCCATTGTTTTAGGTCACAAAGGCTGTGTAATTATGTGGATTACGTGTGTGACTTCGAGAGTAAAGAACAAATCGCACCTCCGGTACTACAATGACAGAACTGACGTTTTGTAAATTTTACGTTAAAGCGTCAGTGGCGTCGGGGATAAGACGCGGCCTATCATACCGAAAGGTCCGGAGTTCGATCCTTGGCTGGGCCATGTACCAATGAGTTTTTTCTCGAAACTTAAGTACATTTACTGACTGCTCTCAAACGGTGAAGGAAATCATCGTGAGGAAACCTGCACACGCCGAAAAAGAAAATTTTAGGCGCATGTGAAGTCCACCAACCTGCACTGGGCTAGCGTGGTGGACTATGGCCCGAACACCCTCGTTGAGAGGGTAGGCCTGAACCCCAGCAGTGGGGACATGTTAATAGGCTGTTCATGATGATGACGGGAGTCCGTTTTAAATTGTTATTGTTATTTACTCGACATTGCAAATTTTGACAATTCTGACATTGTAGCACTGGTGGTGCGAAATGTTTAAATCATGCTAATTGGAATATCTGAATAATGACTTCGGTTAAAAGTTGTAAATTTTTGAGATGTAATATTTTGTTTTTTTTTATTCAGGGCAATAATGAAATTCACAAACGTAAAGCATTACAGTTTTGTTTTGCGCTGCGGTCAGTACGATACCCGGATTGCGTGACAGAAATGAGAATCTTAAAATATGTCAGTTGTGGCATTCGGGGAACTGATACTAATACTAAGTTAAGGATGGGTTTTCCGAAATTTATAAAAGTTCAAATATCTCGAAAATAACGACTTTTCACTGCTGTCATAATTATTTTGATACTCTAATTAGTTATTTTAATGAACTGTCCTCTTACATCTTGAAGGGTTGGCGTTCAATATTGGGATATCCTGTATAATGTTTATGGTGATCCTGACAATGTTGGATAAATACACTTCCACCGCATTCTGCTGGGTTACTCTATCATTTATCTCAAATTCTCCGTGATCCATTACAAAAGTTACCTTCTACAATTCTCCCACAAAAATCCAAATTAAACTAACGCCGCCACAAACGAACCTAATCAATCACTCGCACCACACGTGCGTTCAAACGGCCGAGATTGACATTTGCGCTGCGCTTGCGTCACGAGACTGACAACAAAATGATGAAAACGTGTAACGCGGTCCTTATTCGGAACGCGCCCTGTCGGAATATAACAAACATTGTTTTCGTGCACTTTAAATAATAGATAATAAGCTTGTTTGCGATAGTTATGAAACTTATTTGGTAATTTGCTCTCCAAGACTTAAGGTCGGAGCACACCAGGTGCGTGCGCGTGGCAGGCAGCTCTTGTAAATCTGCTGCCACGCGCCGCGCACGCAACGCAACCGATCTATGGGCGTCTGCGTCCAAAAGGACAATCTTTAAAGCGTTAAACCGTAAAAACGTTGCACTATGTACAGACGACCACCAAGGTTCCAGACCAGAAAGGTTCTCGAGTGGCGACCACGTATCGGAAGACGCAGTGTAGGCAGGCCTCCCACAAGGTGGACCGACGATCTGGTGAAGGTCGCGGGGCCCACCTAGATGAGGTTAGCGCAGGACCGGTCGTCGTGGAGATCCTTGGGGGAGGCCTTTGTCCAGCAGTGGACGTCTACAGGCTGATATGATGATGATGATGATGACAAGCGCATATTGAATAAAATACTATTACAATTACTAAAGAAACATATTTTCATTATAATATAATTAAATTATTTAGTTTATTTTAGTTTTATATATTTTTTAGTTTAGTTTTTTAGGATAATTTAGTTTTATAAGTAGTTATATTTAATTATAACAAACATTAAAACCAGCAAAATACATATTTTAAGAAAAAAAGAGCCGAACAAGAATGACACTTTGGCTCCCGTCCCGCCAAAACAGTCTATGGTTCTCGACTTACTAGGTTGTCAGTATAATTTATAACAGTTTAATTTGCCATCAACAACTACCACAGTTTGTTTCATTATGCCTGCCTGCACGCATCCGGTATGCTCCGGCCTTTAAGCTAAACCTACTTCGGAGTAGAAGGCAAAGGATTGAGTGTTACATTTCAATTTTGAGATCAATTTGGGAACACCATCTATTATTTTGTTTCAAGCCTTAAATGCGTTTGTTTTGGTATGATTATTGAGTTCGGAATGGAATATAGGTACATACGTCCTGGCCTTTAACTAGCCGATGCCCCGCGCCTTCACCCGCGTTATAAACTATCCCATATTTAGTATTTTCCTATAGTTAAAAAAACCGATACTCCCATGCAACCTTTCACCCCCTCCTTTTTAAATGTGAAAGCCAATAGATGGCGCTAGGTGTATTTTACACCGCGCTATCATTTGGTTGATTTACGATAATAATGTCCAATCTGAAAAATTTCCAACCGTTGAAAAACGTCCAATGTGAAAACCATCTAATTTTCAGATTGGACGTTTTTCAACGGTTGGACATAATAATAAGGTAAGCGTGCGATTTATCCACCAGTGCAGTTTTTACCTCTTTATTATTAGTATAAAATAGGTACAGATGTTTCTGGCACATTCGGTAATATTTTCTCTAAAGCGACCGGCCATACATTTTTAAAGATGACAGTAATAACCCGATCAGCAGCCAGATAAGGGAATAACTACAAACATAAATAGAAGCAAGTGATCTTATCTGTTACTTACCACAGAACTATGTAGGTACTTTAACTGTAAACTAGGGTAAAGTACCTTTAAATTAAAAATGTGTCGTAAGTTTGAAAACTTTCGTCGTAATACAGAAAATATCGCAACAAATCTAAACTAATAATAAAGATGTAAAGTTTGTTTGGATGTATGTTAGAAGTAATCTTTGTAACTACAGAACCGATCTAAATAATTCTTTCGCTGTTGGATAGTTAATACTCTGTGTGGGAACATAGGCTATTTGGTATTGGGATTTATAAAAAGGAGCGGCCACAAAATGTATTCATCATCAACAGCCTATTAATGTCCCCACTGCTGGGGCTCAGGCCTACCCTCTTAACAAGGGCGTTCGGGCTATAGTCCACCACGCTAGCCCAGTGCGGGTTGGTGGACTTCACATGCGCCTAAGAATTTCTTCTTCGGCGTATGCAGGTTTCCTCACGATGTTTTCCTTCACCGTTTGAGAGCAGTCAGTAAATGTACTTAAGTTTCGAGAAAAAAACCCATTGGTACATGGCCCAGCTGGGGATCGAACTCCGGACCTTTCGATATGATAGGCCGCGTCTTATCCCCGACGCCACTGACGCTCTCACAAAATGTATTAAAGTGTAGTAATTCCGCGAATATTTCAAGAATTCATCAGGGGAAGGGATGGGGGGGGGGGTAGTATTTTAACGCGAATGAAGTCGCGGGGCGTTTGCTAGTATCTCATATTTTTACTCTTCACACGTATAGTTCACTACTCATCGTTCTGAAAGGTTGAGCCCATAGATAATTTTTGTGACGTCATAAGTTGCAAAGATAGGCCCAATAGGTTTTATTCATGTACAGCCGATAGGGGGGAAACGTACGTATGGGCTCTCCCTCTTTCTATTAATTACTCTGTTTCAACGTTGCCTGTGTGGTGCATTTACAGAGCGCCTATGTCGCAATTTGAAAAAGTTCTGCGCGTTTTTGTAATCACATCAGTGCAGTGTCGAAAGCTGGCTCCGTAAACGATCTGTCTATGGTTCGTCCGAATTATTTGGGGGTCATTGACTTGGCACCTTCGTGACTTGATTAATTAGATGTAGAGTTTAGGCGGTGTGGTGTGTATATTGTACATTCTCTGTCATAGAATAGAATGTCGACCCGGCTGTTAAACCTTTTTCTAGGTGCCGAGAAAAAATCCCTTATTAGTGTGGCGTCTATGAAGCAAAATGCTAAAATCAATGTCCAAAAAGCAATTTGACTGAGTAGCAAAATATCTTAAACTCATCAGATTATCTAAGCTGAAGGAAGGTAGAGCTTCAAAAAAAGAGTGTCCTGCCTGCGGTGGCGGCCTACCACAGGCCGCAGCTTCAATATGAAAACGCAGGCCGCGCGTGTCTGAAGTCTCACATACATTGCTTGGAATACAACAGGCCGCCACCACAGACCGCGTGTGTCTGTGATACGCCTTAACTTACCTACTAAAATTATTGCTTTCTTTGTCGCGCATTATTACGAAGATAAGGACAACACTAGTTTTAGTGTTGTCAAATTTTATATGTCTGCCTTCATAATCGGGCTTACTGTTTATGTGAATTACCTAACATTACCTTTTAATTTTTAACTGTGCTTCATTAAGACCCAAAAATATTCACTTACCATTACTTTGGTCTGGACCAATAGTGGCGTCGGTAATAAAACGCGGACTATCATATCGAAAGGTCCGGAGTTCGATCCCGACTGGGCCATGTACCAATGGGTTTTTTCTCGAAACTTAAGTACATTTACTGACTGCTCTCAAACGGCGAAGGAAAACATCGTGAGGAAACCTGACATAACATACGCCAAAGAAGAAATTCTTAGGCGCATGTGAAGTCCACCAACCCGCACTGGGCTAGCGTGGTGGACTATAGCCCGAACGGCCTCGTTGAGAGGGCAGGTCTGAGCCCCAGCAGTGGGGACATATTAATAGGCTGTTGATGATGATGACTTTGGTCTGGATGTTAACTAAATGTACATCCGCCTACTCTGTACTATTTTTGTGGAAGCTATGCTGTAAAGGACTATGTCTCCAGAGCCGTAAAACTCATTGTTTATATTTAAAAACAGTAATAAGTAATAGCTACACGGTCGGTTGCGCGGAAACGCGCTAACGACATTTTAATTTGCTCGGACATTTAAATATTGTATCTGTAGTGATTTTAATGTGTTTTTTTCTTTTGTTCCCAGGTTGGTCGCTACTAGCTGTAAAAGTGGACTCTGTGGCCTGTACATGTAATGTAATAATGTAATGTTTGGACAAATTTACACACTGGGCTGTTTAGCCCCAAACTAAGCCGAAGCTTGTAAATGGGCACTCAACAACTGATAAACAAAAATAAATACTTAAATTTTAAGTACATACAAACCCATTCGTACATGGCGCAGTCGGGGATCGAACTTCGGTTACGTACACGGCCAAACGGCATGTGACTTGCCATGACTTGACTTGACTGCCACCTCAGCTTGCTAATCCTTATGTCGGTAACCTTGGTTCTATATTGGAATATCAACTGAATTCCTTCATTTATAATTCGCATCGGTCCATCCCCGTGCGATAAATCTAAACAATCGATTCCCTAATTAATTCTGATCGATGCAGCCGGCACGTCGCGAGTCGAGTGCGCGCGCGCAGGCGTCGGTTTGACAAATCGACTCGGCGTGATGCATCGATCGGCGTGTGATTCGATTTGAATTAACGGTTGTCGACATGCGTTAGGGTTACGTCATAATTGGACGTGTCAAAAACTCGACCTTTCAGCCCTGTGGCGTTAAAATTAATGCGCTTAGAAAGGCAGTTTTTGGGCTGTCGAGGATTTCAGCCTTAGTGTTGTAAGTTTGAGCCTAAAAGACTCAGAGCCTTGAAGCCTTTATGGCTTGTATAATTAAACTCACACGCGTTTACCTAAATAAATAAAAATATTAAAAAAATTTATAATGATCATGTTAAGCAGAGCAATAAGCATCCATTCGGTCGTAGTCGTCAATATAAGAAATCAATTGACAAGTTAATGTGAGAAAATCCAGAAAATGATCGACGTTTTAGAAGATCGATCGACCATACAATCAGACCCCAAGTTGCGTACTGCCAACTATTTAAAATCAAAATCAACAGCCAATTTAATCTATCCCCACTGTTGGGGAACAAGGCTTTATCCTCTCACGACGGCGTACGGAAGTCCACCACGCTAGCCCGGTGCGGGTTGGTGGACTTCACATGCGCCCAAGAAATCCTTCTTCGGCGTATGCAGGTTTCCTCACAATGATTTCCTTCAACGTTCGAGAGCAGGCAGTAATTTGTATCATGGCACGGCCGGAGAGCGTCAGTGTCGTCGTGGGGAGACTGTCATGTCTACAGGTCCGAGTTCGATCCCCGGCTGGGACCATGTATTTCTCGAAACTTAAGTACATTTACTGACTGTTCTCAATCGGTGAAGGAAAACAGAACTGATACGCCGAAGAAGAAATTCTTTACCGCATGTCAAGTCCACCAACCCGCACTGGGCTAGCGTGGTGGTGCACTAACGCCCTCGTTGAGAGGGTATTTCTTAGCTCCAACAGTAGGGATATTAATAGGCTGTTGATTTGATTTTTTTTTACGGCCGGAGAGCGAACTCGGATTTCCATTATACAGATTTTTGTAGGTACCCACCTATTTGTTATCTCCTTCCTTTGACATTAGCTCATATCAGCCATCAATGACCGTACAGACAATACATTTAAGATTATGTTCGGAGATTATGTAATTTGCGTCATTGTTTTAGATAACGATTACGCTAAATCGGTTCGGAAATATTCGATCAGAATAGGCACCCCGCTATGAGGAGTGGTAGCAGAATAAACTAAATAAATTTATCTATAGTCTTTTGAAATTACCTACAGAAGTTTTTGAGAAGGGTTTATGTGTATAGGTAGGTACCTAATTATTAAGTTAAATACAAAAATCATTCGTTAATTTTTCATTTATTTATTTATTTTTGTAGTAATTATCATTTCAAAACACCGCACACTTTATCTTACTGTGTTACGGTAACGTTATAAGTGCTCATTGATACTAATTACGTCATCTCTTTAATTTGTTTTGCATTTACGTTGAATAATGTAGGATTTTTAATGTAAATAGACTTGGTACTGTTTTATAATTTTTCCAAAAACTACAATAATTTACCGAAATTTTTCATATAGGTAATCGAATTCGATCTTTACATCCAGTTATGTAACTGCCATTAAGTTTGTTCAATTAATTAAGAAAGACCTCATATTTTCGCGGTAGCGTAGCGTAAAACATTATGTTACCGAAAAATTTGAGTAAGTAAGTACCTATCGAAATATGAAGCTATCGCTTGCAAAAATTATGCAGAAGTTCCTGTTTTATTTATTTGTTTATTTATGTATTTAAAATTTTTTTGTACACACAAAAATATAAATAAACAATATAAAAGACAGAAAATTACACAAAGGGTTGAGGTTCTAAGAAATCTATTACAGCTAATTTATTTCTATTATTATGTAATTTTATTACTACAACTTTCACTCAAACACAGGTATAAAAGCTTGTTCCATTATGCAGAAACACTTAATCAATTTATAATCGTTATAGGCAGTGTGAAAAATAACACAATGGACTTACGATCTTTTGTTTTGTTTGCTGACGCTCCCAGCGATATGCGACCTCTTTGTTACAAGTAGATAATTATTTTAATACGCACAAGAACATGGCCGGGCGAGCACACTTTCACTAGAATTTGCATTTTCTCTCCTTGTAAATACATAGTGGAGTGCTGTTATAGTTTTCAGGCAATCATCAAAACGGACTCCCTTGTAGCGAAGATATTTTGTCCGTCTGTTTATCCCCCAAATAACTCGAAAACTACTACGGACTACGCATGTAAAACTGCCCGGCAATTCTTTCTTCTCTACTTTTATTTTCGGTAACATTTTTTACTATTTAGGGTACACAATGCGATAATAATAGACTTTAAGTGACACTAGGCTGTATGGTCAGGTTCCGTTGCCAAATAAATAATAAAACTTGTAATTTTTTAATGACATTTCCATTGTGCAAAACCGTCACAAAACTTTGAAAGAAATCAACCGTAAGTCAAAATGTTTTTGTAATAAGTGACTTCTTAAGTTAAATTATACTTCCACGTAATTTAAAAGGTAAAAATTTAATATCATTATTTATTTTAGGATTTGGATTATCAATAGCGGTAGCGTTTGGTTACGTTAATATTTAAACATCCTTATCATCCAATATAATAATCATTTGTACTCCTTTAAGATGCCCCTATAAGATTAACGGACATGCCCCAAAATAACTTACATCATTGTCTCTAATTGGTTACTTAAAGTTGCCGCTAAAAAATAATTATTTCAAAAGGAAGCCGGCGGAAACGACTAAATTCTATTCAGCCAATGTTAAACGCGTTATTAGAAGAATTTGAGCGCGCAATCGTATGTTCGGATCGCACTTTGAATCGGCGCGAAACTCCTGCGTGATGCGATTGGGCGATTGCGTTGCCGCGAATCGCTCGCGTGATCTCATTGGTCGATTTATGGCACGTGCGTTCGGAACATCCGTTTTGTATATTCGTAGCATTTGATTGAACGGAATGTAGATTGGTTAAGATAGTGAATGTATGAAGACGCTTCGTTAAATTCAGCCAGTTTCTGCATTTATTTTCTTTTAAAGTTATTTCGTAAAAGTGAAGAGTTCGCTTGTGTTATAAGCTTTTTAGAGAGCATGCCTTTACTTAGCGTTTGTTTATTTTAATTTTCTGTCGGCATACCATAAGTTTACAACGTCATTACTCACTAGCGACCATGTAAAAACTATGTTTATATCTCTCTGTCTTTCGTAATTAATCGAAAAGAGACAGAACTAATACGTTTTTACGTTGTATGTAGTCGCTTCCGAGTATTCCGTTGCAAACTCCCAGCGGTTACAGCACGGCCTCCACAAAAATAAGGCACAAAGAGCGATTAACACTGCAGTTGACATCCTCACTAAACTGATAGTAGGTTTAATGAAGTTTCAACAAGGGAATGAACTGATTGAGACCTTACACTCTTTTATTTAACTTTCCCGCACAATATACATTTTAAAACAACTGAATAAAAGATACAGCCTTGTTATCTGAGAAGATCCCGCCAAAAAGTCCCTTTTTTTCAGCTGTCATTGTCAACCGACTGCGTCTCTAGCTTGTCTATTGTCGGTAGTTTTTTTAAATAATTTTATGGCTTTGCTTAATTATTAAGTACGTACTGGTAAATCGTTCATTATTACACGTTGCATTGCGTTTGTATTTCCGCCAGTGGCTACGGCTAGTCGCAGATAATGGCAATCTTATCTAGTTGTTGTATCGAGCCCTGCCCAGGCGTCCCATTAGTTGCCGGCCGACTTTCCCCGCAGGGTAACAGCACCGATTGTTGACGATTGTCCTCCGCGCCGAGAATTGGAGGTCGGAATACGAGGAGTGGCTCTTTAATGCGGTTTTATTAACCTCAGTCCTGGGAGAAGTGAACAAGTTTTTATTTATTTATTTTTATGTTTTACGTATTGTTTTATTTTTAATTTTTAGCCCTCAAAAGAAGTCAACGCTGAGTGAACGTCAAAAAATAAAAAAAAATATTTTTATGTTTTAGTTATGATTTATTTTTAATGTTTATGTCCTCAAGCGAGGCAGTGGGGACCCAGGAGGTTGTTTGTAACAAAAGATAGTGCGGAATATCGTCTGGATAGATAAGTACAGTCGACCGCAAGTCAGTGGAATTCGTTGCATAATTATGGAGTATGAACAACCATACTAATATTAAGAATGTTAACGTGAATCTGTATGTCTGTTATCTTTTCACGCTTAAACTGCTGAACGGATTTTGTTGACTTTTGGTGTACCTCCACACATCGAACTCTGGGGCAGTACATAGGCTACTTTTTACCGAGATAAAGCGTTCCCACAGAAAAAAAAACATATTCCATGCGGGCGAAGCATAATGTAGCCCTCTGTATGAGAGAGTTAATAAACATCCGAAGTTGTAGAACAAAAGTTGATCCGATTGGGGAGAAGAATCAATACCCGCCTGGTGGCCAATCGCGCTAATTCTGAACGTTATTATCAAGTCCAAACCATAACCAAAAACGTTATAAGCCAAAGTCAAAACTATTTTATTGCATGTAAGTACAGTGGGTACATTTATGTAACGTAAATTTTTTATCTACCACCGCTTCCAAGGTGTTATGCTGCATGTACACGTTTGGCAAACCTTTACGAACGCAAACGTGTGAAGTAGGGGTTTGTAAATGTTTGCCAAACGTGTACATGCAGCATAACACCTTGGAAGCGGTCGTAGATAAAAAATTGACGTTACATAAATGTACCCACTGTACTTACATGCAATAAAATAGTTTTGACTTTGGCTTATAACGTTTTTGGTTATGGTTTGGACTTGATAGTAACGTTCAGAATTAGCGCGATTGGCACCCTGGTAGCCCGCCGTTTTTTAATGTTATTTATGACGCCTCTTTAAAAACCCTGCCTCCTCCTACGGTTTCCTAGCTCCATGCCTACTTATGCCTGGTAGGTAGCAGTTACTGCAGGCATGCTGCTTTCCAATGACACTTGCGCTCGTCGCATACTTATGGATTGCACAAAATGAGCTCTTCCTACCTCGCTAGCCGATGAATTGTTTTTCCCTTGAAGACTCCTGTGCATACGCAGGTTGTATACCGCAGAAGTTCGAAAAACTGTTGTTCGAACTATGTACCTTTTTTTCATGGGGGGTAAATCTTCCTGCGGGCGGTAGGCCGGGTTAGGTATGTGGGACAGGTATACTAACTTTATGGGGATTCTAAAACCACTTCGATGGCCACCTTCAAAGCATTTTGGAAGTCTCCGGGCTCTCCTACGGAGATTATTAAAGCCTAACCTAACATCAAACGTACTTTCGAACAAACGTAACTACCTACTCACTTCGAACGACAGTTTTTCGAACTTCGTAGCGGATACTGTACCGCGTACCTACCTACGCAGATATTCTAGCTTTTTAAAGGTATCTTTATTTACTAACCGATTACTTTTCTTATTATAGAAATGTCTAAAGATTTATAGACATTACAGCTTAGCTTTCATAAAAAACACGAGTTATTTCGTCACTACTATGAAAAAGCTCAAATCTCAATGTTATTCACGTTCCGAATTTATTAGAACCATTCAAACTTATAGAAAAACACGTAGCCAAAGTATTTTTTTATTTATTTATTGGTTTACCAACAGATGTTCCACATAAACAATAAGCCTGTAGTGTTGTGTAGTAGATATTATGATGCCTTTAAAATATATGCGATAGGAACGCCAAGTTTGCTAGACCTCCAAATGGAATAAATAAATAAATAACTATTGGTAACATTAGCGAGTAGTTGACATTGATCCTGACGCCTGAGAGGCACACACGTGTAACTTATATATAAATAAATAATTAGGTATTTTAAGCGATGTATTAGTAATCTCAATAACCAAAATGTTCAATGTGAGTAAACGATTCTAGTTGCGATTGTATTAGTGATACAAATATATACGTAATAATTTAATTTTTACCCAAAAAGAAGTGTCTGCTTATATGAATATAAACAAAAACAACAACAATAAAGCAATCTTATTAAATAGTAGGTACAAAACATCCAAGTGAACACCCAGTGACAGGTAATAAATACAAAATACAAAAATACAAAAAGTTTTTTATTTTTTTTTTATTTCTTCAACTAAAATTATTTTAGAATTTACAGTTGTTGGGACCCTCTTTTAAGTATATAGATTATACTTGTGTTGAAGGACCCGCTCTTCTATTATTTCATTTTAACAATTTAAAATTTAAGTTTACTTAAATAGGATTAGTTTAATTACTATGTAAATTACATAAGTAGCTTGAAGTGTGCGTGTGTGTGTGTGTATGTGTGTGTGTGTGTGTGTGTGTATGTTATTATTCCCAGAGATTGTTGCATGTATGACTGGATATCTGAATAAAATATTAACGCTTCGTCAGAGACTTTATGTATGTATGTTGTATATATTATGTATAATAAAATATTATTCACAGTTTAATATAATTTTATTATACTGTTATAATAATGTTTGTGGTTAAACTAGTTAGGATATAATTAGCATAAGAGACTCGGTGTCATCGTAGTTAAGAGTTTTAAGCCAATTAGTTAATATCTTTCTACATTCATAAAATTTCATTTGATAAATAAATAAATAAATAAATAAAAGATAGTTTATTCATCGATCACTTAAACATAATTACTTAATACAATTACTAAAAACTATTTGTAGTGAGATGAAAGGGTCGATGACTCAGCGAAGCGCTGTTTTTCAGTCATCGCCAAGACTCGAATATCGCTAAGTTCGAAGTGTGAGAGTGGTGATCGTCATCTCTGCCAAGCGCACACTGATATTTTATATAGTAGGCCTCATTAAAACATTTTTTAGGGCCATAAATCATTATCTTAACATATACCTACTGGTAGGGACAAAGAATTATCACACAGACCAGACACAGGCAGATTTTTGCCTAGACATAAGCCATTCCTTACACCGCTTTTTAAACGAGCCTAAGGTTTTCGCTTCACTAATTTGAGGCGGTATGTCGTTCCAACATTTGGACGCCGCAAAGCGAAAACACAGTATGCGCAGGTAAACACAGTATGCGTAAGTATCCTATAAACTGAAACAGTATTCATTAAATACAATCATTAGATAAATTGATTATGATAAAATGAAGCCGACCCTTCAATTCAAGACCAATGGTATATTGTTCATCTATTTGCAACTAGTTTAGTAGACTAAGGGCCTCTTACACCGCTTGCTGATAAAGTCCCAGATACCCTATCTGTCGGTTATCTGACAGATAGCCTGTTTTTTTGGTTTCACAGGTATCTGATTGCCTATATCTTATATATTTTATATAGTCTATCACACAGATTTATCTGATAGATTAGTTTATCACTAAGATTACTATCTGTAACAATATCAGGAAGTGGTGAAAGAAGCCCTAAGTAAGGGCTTCCTTCACCAATTGTTACAGATAGTAATCTTAGTGATAAACTAATATATCAGATAAATCTGTGTGATAGCCTATATAAAATATATAAGATATAGGCAATCAGATACCTGTGAATCCAAAAAAACAGGCTATCTGTCAGATAACTTGCAGATAGGGTATCTGGGACACTATCTGTCAGATAACTTGCAGATACTGTATCTGGGACTTTATCAGCAAGCGGTGTAAGAGGCCCTTAGCCATCTTAGCTTATATTTACATCGCAAGTGCGACCATGTTATGATTTACGATGCAAAACAAGTAAACAGACAACACACTGACTGATTATAATAATAAGCGTCGCAAACGCATAATGAATGTCAGTGTAATTTCATTGTTCCAACTCATTTGCACGCAAATTTATGCTAGATTTTAGATTAGTCGCTTATATTCACCATCTCGTCGCCCACTTCTGTGCGTAGTGCTTTGCGACACTCAAGTTTAATATCATATCATTATGTTCATACATTTTGCTGTAAAAACTCGACAGTAAATTCTAGGATTTACTAAAGATTTGCAGTCAAACTGAGCCTTATGATTTGGACTGACATTTATTTATATTGCTTAGACGTATCAATCACCTTCATTATCAACTGCATAACATGTCCCCACTGCTGGGGCTCAGGCCTACTACCCTCCGAGGGCGTTCGGGCTATAGTCCACCACGCTAGCCCAGTGCGGGTTGGTGGACTTCACATGCGCTTAAGAATTTCTTTTTCGGCGTGTGCAGCAGGTTTCCTCACGATGTTTTGTTTCACCGTTTGACAGTAGTCAGTAAATGTACTTATGTTTCGAGAAAAAATCCATTGATGGCTCCGCCGGGGATCGAACTTCGGACCTTTCGATATGATAGGCCAACGACGCCACTTACGCTTTAGTGTAATAATAGTACTTGTTATTCCTACCTATTCTGTAAGTGTAAACAATCTGTTAGTCGAACATAATGTTAGGGTAAATTACCCAATTGTGGACCATTTCGTGCCCTTTGTCACGTACGAGTCGAAAGGCACGTTTCAGTACGAATATCTTGCAATCTCGTGTTCTGTCGCTGTTTGGGCACACAGGAGTGGCGAAAACAGGGCCTAACACCCTAATTATGTTGATGCTAGAACCGATATGGTCTGGCATTTAATGATATTTAACTGCATTTAACATAGAAACAGATGTAAATTGTATAATTAGTGGTAAAATTCTGTATACAAGAATATTGACGTGTATAAATGTACTCAGTGTACTTACGAACGTCTACCTTTTTTGCTAATAACCTAAGAATCTTTGGACAAATTCAATTTTTTATTTATTAATTTTAAGAAAGTGGATGCGTTAGGAAAGCGGACGATTTTGTCCGAAAATATAACTATGAACCTAAATGTAAATATTACAGTAAAACGAAACGTTGTGTACAAACACTTAGCATTTTTTTAGAAACCAGCCAAGTGTATTATTATTGTGTCTGTTTATTTATTTTTTAATAAAACAATAAAAAATACTTATTAAATTGAGCTCTTTATATAAAGTACGAACCTTCGGTGCGTCCGACTCGCACTTGGCCGCACGGGCTTAGCGAGTACGAAATGCATACAAGTTTGACGCATATCCGCCGACATTTCAGCGCTGAATTCGGGCGGATAACTTAGCAGCTTTGGTCACGTGATAGGCGTTACGGAGTACGAAATGTCACTTTTCCGCTTCGGATATTAGACGCGTGGCTTACGGAGTAGAGCTGCAGATCTTTTGTTACCAAATCAAATGACAATATGACAGCCAGCAACAAAAACGGGCGCTAGGTTGCCCGTTTTCATTTCATGTGTTTAACCCAAGGAATTTGTATTTACTACGTCTACTTACACCAGAGTTTAGCCATATTCCTCGCTGCTGACTGTACAGTTGCTACCTGTATACATGACTATTGTTTCGCGAACGCTACCATTGTTAATGCTAACTAATGATATTTTCTTGTTGATAGATAATTATGTAGGTCACAGCATAATGAGTGTTGGCTACCTTGCTAGTGAGTTTTTGGTGTATAGGACGCCCCTCGGCTAGATGGAGCGACGATCTGAGTGAGGCGGCTGAAGATGGGAGGCCTATGTTCCAGCAGTGGGCTAGTGTTCCGGATCCCGCATAGCATTATTTGAATGACAAAGATTGCTGGTGTTAATGTTACTTCAGCATCACACAATCTTTACAATTTATTCAATTTCAATTTATTCAATTCAATTCAATATTTGTAACATTACAGGAATCCATGGCATTACAAACAAAAGTAACAATAATAAATGCTTATACTAAATTAGAATATAATTATATAGGATTTTTTATTAATATTTAATAGAGCTGACTGGCATCATAGGCTCAAATGATTTTTTAAATTCTCTCGTCAAACAAGCCAGCGAGCTGTGAAAGAGATCGCAGTGTGGTGCTGCCGTGAGTGCACAGTTAAGGAGGGTTATAGCGCGCAGCACCGGAGAGTGCCGATGCGCCACCGTGCGCGCGGGCGGCCGAGCCAGAACAAACCGTTAACCGTTCTCCCTAACAAACAGTTAGGGAGAAGACTATAAACTTGATTTTAAGGGAAATGTTGCGGAAGTTAGTTGCGCCGCTTGTTCTTAGCGCTGAGCTGACACCTAGGAAGCGGTGGTACATTTTGACTGACTTTGCAGGACTTCCGTTTTTCAAATTTTTTTTTCTTTTGTTACAGAGATGGCAGCGGAGGTGGTTCGTTTTGTACGATGACGGCGAACTGACTTATTCGTTGGACGAACACGTGAGTACAGTATAATATGCACTACATTAGTCAGGGAAATATACGACTTTGGTTGGTGTAATGTTTCTTCCTGCCTTATCTAGAAGAAGTCAAGTTTCATCACCAACTCGCTTATCAGTATCAAATCTCTCACATTTTTCCAGCGAGGCCATACATATTCATAAATATCGGCATCGTCGCAATTTAAAGTGCGCCCATGAATTTTTAATATACTCCGTATATAGACGTGCGCTGGAAGGAGCAAAAAGTTGTCGGGACCCGCTCTGGTGCAGTTACCCTACCGGGAACATACAGGAAATCTATTATTGATACGCGCTTCAAAGGATTTAAGTAAATATTTATTTAATGTGATAAATAAATTAAAAAACATTTACATAATTGTAATGAAATTGTAATTAAAAACTATATTCTATTTGTAATTAAGTACATTGTTATTAGGCGTATTTACAATTATGTCATCACTTAATACTTACAATACTATACAGGGTGTTACAAAACTAACCGTGAAGCCGAAAAAAGGTTAAATGTGACCTTATAACGAGATCATTCACATACCCCAAAAAAATATTACTGATGTGCAAACCCTATTTAGAAAAAAAATAAATTATACGGGTCGAATTGAGAACCTCCTTTTTTTCGTCGGTTGAAAACTATTAAAGTAAACAATTATTAGGTAATATAGGTACGTAGGGCCTTTTTTTAATAATCTGGTTCCCTGACATGACAGCTTACTAGGGTTGGCTTTGATAGTTAATTATATTTTTACGGTGTATATTGTTTAATATCACCAAAAAAAAGGCATATAGGTAGGTATTTTTGCAGTTTTAACAATACAATTTACGGTACGAGGCAATATTAGGTACGAGATTGTACCTCACATACCTATCTATGTATTTACATAATAATATTGGCTTGGCTTTTGTGTAAGATCTTAAACTAACCTCGGCCTCGCCGGTGGTGCGCAGATAGCAGCACTTCGATTGGCGTCATAACACCAGAAATAAGTTTTTCCTTCATTCTTTGTGCACGTACCGACGCACTTAACCCCAAATATGGTATACGCTTGCATGTAATCCCCGGCTCTCTTAGGGTTACAATCATCTTCATAGCCCCAGTAATTCGTACATATGTACTTGTGGCTGCGATTACGCTTGCACCAGCTTTTGCATGGCCCGCTGGTCTTGGTGAAACGAGTCCCTTTGACAATGCTGTCTTTGTTCATGACCTTGGAGCTGCAGTAATCCCAGTCCCACTGGTTTGACGTGAAGCACCATTCGTAGCCGTAGCCGAAGTAACCGCACTGGCTCAAACAGTACTGTTTGTTGCCTTTTTCTTGAGATGTATAGTAGACGGGGGGCGTGTCTTTATGTTTTTGTATGTAGCACGAGCTCTGGTATCGATAATAATTGATAACACATTTATTATGGACGCAGTTGTTCATGCACTGGCCTCCGTCTTGGGTTACGGATACCGTGTCGTACAGTAAGTTTACTTCGGCTTCAACTGTTATTATAAGAAACGTTAACAAAATTACACTTGTGTATCGCGACATGATAAACGTCACTTGCAAGAGAAAATTAACTGTATGGAAGTTGCTTCGATCGCTCTCGGTTAGACACTGAGAGTATGTTATGTGTTTATGCGCACGATTTCATATCATAGTGCGGTTATAATTATAATATGACCACACTATGATTAAGTTATCAATACATACAATATTATTGAATACAGGATGTTCTAAAGTTCAACGCCAACCCTGCAAAGTTATATTGTTATCAAATATTTTACGCGTTTGGATACTAGGTATTTTAGCCATCTGACAGGTAAGACGTCTCTCCGATTTTCCCCAAGCTTTACGTTTCACTCAATTATTGGTTACTAGAATAGTCGATAGGTGACGCTCGACAACGATGCGCGATGCTCCGACGCGACATGCAATTATATTATTAACTAGCTTTTTCCCGCGGCTTCACCCGCGTAGAAAAGTTTTTCCCGTGTACATTGTGAAACAGCGCCCTCTATGTAGGCGTTTTGTTACTTAGGGGGTATAGCGGACGCCCCGCGACTTTGTCCGCGTTAAAAAGTAGCCTATATGTTATATAAGCTATCACTGTACCAAGTTTCATCATAATCTGTTCGGTAGTTTTTGCGTAAAACATACATCCTCACATCCTTACAAACTTTCGCCTTTATAAATTAGTATGAAGTATGATGCCATATATGAGCCAACCCAATATACCATGTAGAATATCTAAATAAAAGTCACTAGTTAGTTTTCCAGTTCGAGATATTCGCACTTTTATGAATTCAGGGAAAATCCCGACTTTACAAATGCCACAACAACAAATTTAGATATTTTAATCTAATTAGTTATGACCGTCCTCTCGAATGGTTGACGTTGAATTTTGGTACGTCCTGTACTACGTATATTGCAGATAGATAAGGAGTTTCCTTTTATATTGGTTTCATAGATTCCCAGTGAGATCACTATTGTTGTGCACTATTGTTACAATCACAAGCTTTTATTTTGCCTTGTCAATATTGTACTTCCGAATGATCATCATCAGTTCTAACACCATGGAAGCGGTGGTAGATAAAAAATTGACGTTGTATAAATGTACCCAGTGTACTTACATGCAATAATATAGTTTTGACTTTGACTTTGATCTGGTATACCTCTACCTAACTTTGGTGACAACGTTACGCTGTGTTGCGTCGGCTCTATAACCAGGAAGCGGTGATAGATAAAAACGGTATATGCCCATAAGCGCGTATAAATGTGCCCACTGTACTCAGAATCATACGCAATTATATATTGTGATTGCTACAGATGGTAGCAATCACAATAACTTATTGCATTTATAATGCACAATACAATAAGCATTTTTATACAACTTTAGCCTTGGAAGGTACCTAATCTTATCTTAACCTATTTATATAATTATTTACGGGTCTTACACACGAATAAGTTTTATTTAAACGTCGGGCAAGGTAAATAAAACTTATTCGTATGTAAGACCCGTAAATAATTATATAATTATGAATACAAAGCGCGAAAGTCCAAAATGTATTATTTTAACCTGGCAATATTTCTACAGGTTAGACACAATAAATCTAAGTGTCGTTTAATATTGTCAACAAAATGTACCGTATCCTTATACCGTGTTGGGAACAAATCTGACGCCTACAGCCTGACTGGTCCCATGCCTTTGCATATGCATGCAAACTCGACTAATAAATTAATAGTGAGAGCTAATGAGAAATGCGGAACAGAAAATGCTGCTGACAGGAATGGTGTGGGTGCTGTCAGCATACATGCACACAGCATGCATCCGTAAGTATGGACAGTAAGGGAATGCGCAAACCAAGCGGAAATTCGCCCGCGCACTTTTTGACGTATTTGTCAAATGTACCATATCACTATAGCCTAAAGAACAAAATCGTATAATGACTTCTGCACGTCGGCGTCGCCTCGCGCTCGAGGGCGTTCATACGATTTTGTTCTTTAGGCTATAGTGACATGGTTCATTTGACAATGACGTCCAAAAATTGCGCGGGCAATTTTCCGCTTGGTCTGCCTCGGTGTGGGTTAGACCATACCTGTCGCGAACTCCGATATAGCTTCATACTGATTGCGTGACCAACTAAACAATGAACCGATTAAAAAGTCTAGAGCAAGTCTAGGGCTCAAAAAATTATATTGCCGCCTATGAGTATCTTATCTTCTTAGTCAGGGGGTCAGAAATACCTGGCGTAACTTCGACCCTGGGATCTTTTCTCACTGATTGCCTGACCGACGAAGCTATCGCCCGATTGAGTTTCGCATTAGTACAAGAACTTTGTATTTTGTTAGCTAAAACTGTATATCCATATAATCTTTATTAATTGCGTGAACTTTTGCCCTGTGATGTAAGCGTAAAGATAATATCTGCATGTAAACGGAACGTTTATGCCATAAATTGTGTTTGCCGACTTGCCAAGTAGTTATAAACACGTGTATAAGTGGATAAAACACTGCAGATATATACCCACGAGTTCAAGAAGGGTTAGTTAGGCGAACTACACATTACAATTTCCGCGGATAGTGCTAGAAGCTATTGAAATCAAGAAATTCAAAAATTTCAATAGGGAAGATGGCTTTAAATTGTCACCGTCGTGGAATCCAATGATCGATAAACTTAAATCTCGTGACTTATCGTCGAATACACCCGCGGATACCGTGAGTGTTGTGTGCCGGGACTTTCCAATAATACAAGATCAGCAGAGGGTAGTTTCAGAAACTACTCACAGCGATTAACAATGACAGCTCGCCTCTCCAGTCAGCTCGTGACCACGGCCAGTGTAACCTGGTCGAAACGTCGGGCAAGGTAAATAAAACTATTTCGTGTGTAAGACCCGTAAATAATTATATAATTATGAACATTACAATTTCAACCGACTTCAAAACAGAAGAGGTTTTCAATTCGACTCTCTTTTGTGTGTGTATGTTACGCGATATCTTCTTTCGCCGATTGTGAACCGATTAAGGGACTGCGCAAATCAAGCGGAAATTTGCCCGCGCACTTTTTGACTTCATTGTCAAATGAACCATGTCACTATTATAGCCTAAAGAACAAAATCGCATAATGACTTTTGCACGTCGTCGGCGCCGCCCGAGGTCATTTATACGATTTTGTTCTTTAAATTAAAGTGATATGGTTCATTTGACAATGACGTCAAATAGTGCGCGGGCTAATTTCCGCTTGGTCTGCCTCGACCCTTATGATTCATTTTTTATTGATTAGGCGTTATTTCGATGGTGTTCCCATTTCAATTTGAAAACAATATTGAAATATTGTTTTAAAAATTGTAGGTGTTAAAAACTAGTAGAATTTTTTTTTTCGGTTTTATTTTTTGTAATTTCGTTTAAAAATTGAATAATATCGTTGATATTATATTTAATATATTATAAATATATTTAATATTATGTTATATTTAATAAAATAAAACTAAATTATAATAATATACAACTACTTACAAACTGAAATAAATTAAACTAAAAACAAACAAAATTCCTACTTAAATCCCTTCTGTTGATATTATAATTTCCTTGCAGATACTATTTCCCAAGTAACACGACATTACAAGTCAGTTCAGTAGCAATGAAGCCTCACTTTTTTTATTGGATTAGGAGTCCTTACTAATGTCCACGCCTTCACTATGTACCTAATGTAATCTGAGCTACTATAATATAATTATGAATATATAAAAAAATATTACAACATATACCTAATATTTAAATAGTTTAGGTAGCAGTCGGATCTGAGCAGTCGCTGCCCGGCAGTCGCTGCCGGGCAGCGACGGCCGTACATGTCTAAATGGATTTGTATGGAGAACCGTCCGATGCAGGCGGCCGGGCAGCGCCGGTTCTCCATACAAATCTATATAGACAGGTACGGCCGTCGCTGCCCGGCCGCGACTGCCGGGCAGCGACTGCTCAGATCCGACTGCTACCTTTAGGTAAACGCGTAATACTTAAATGTCAATAAGTAGGTGACATTGACTTAAATGACTTGAGTGAGACCTCAAAATCCAGATAAGTACGTTTTCTTTGTATGTATGTATTACTTTGTTTTAATGTTAAAGTCACCATCAAAATAGCTTTAATACAAGCACAAATTTTATCAAATTAGTAATTTATTTGTTGAACGATTGCAAAAAGCACACCTGCCAAATATATTTTAACAATGACAAGTTTTCTTTTTTAATTTGTGAGTTGTGGCATTCGGAAACAGTTCTATGATGCTCACTGGATCGCGCAATTGTTATTATATTAAGTAGGCCATTAAGTTTCTGTTTGACACGCCGTACATGTAATTACTAGCCTTTGCCTAATTTAAGACAGATAAATGTCCTACAAAGTTATATTCAACTACTATACAAGCACTAGCCACAGATTAAATATAAAAAAATGTATCTGTATGGCATTAGAACAGATAATATTACAAAGATGTGTGCTTTTTACAATAAAACGCGACACAGACAGGGCGGCGGCGGTGCGATAGCGTTGCGGTAATTTTTTGTAATGTTCGAAATAGTATGAAGCCCTTCACATCAAAGCGGCGCGGCAAACGCGCGCTGCGGCGGCGGTGCGAAGGCGAAAGCGACAAAGCTGCACGCACAGATTGGTGCGGAGCGGCGGCGGCGCGTTATATTCCTTTGTAGTAATGAGAACCGTCACGTCACACAGAGCGGCGCGGGCGCGGCGCAGTGCGAAGCGTTCTTCATACATACCGCCGCCGCGCCTACCGCAAGCGGTATTCCTGTCTGAAGGGGTCCGCTTTATATTCGCAACGCTTTCGCACCGCCGCCGCCCAGTCTGTGTCGCGCTTAGAGAATCATATTACCTATAATATACCTAACCAATTTAATTATTCGTCTATCTATAGCGATATAAATCTTTGTGATAGTTTTAGCATTGGTACAAATGTGTGCCATTAATGTATGTCGCTGGTGGCCTACGATCACAAGACTTATCTGAGACGGAACGCTCATGCCCCGTGGTGCGCGCCAATTACTGGGTACTTTACCCTAATCCCACCTCAAGGCAATGTTTCCAGATTAGCTTTTTAAATTAGCCTGTTTCATCCAACTATGACATACAACGGAGGGTATATAACTCGTGGACGAAAAATCGAGTTTAAGCCCAGGAAACCTGTATTGAAACAGTTTTTCATGAAATCTGCAAGTTTAGCAGGCAACCTACCTACTCGTAGTAACCGAATAATTTAAAAAAATTGTTTTAAAGTAGTTTTTTTTATAAACTTCAAAATTATTACAATCTGGCAACATTGCTGCTATGGAATTTAATATATTTTTATATGTATATTCCCACTAGAAGACTGGCTGGCTGTTAAATTATTTTCGTTGATTGACGCCATTTTGGCGCTGATGACTATGGCGACTGATGACGAGTGTCTGTGGAACTAAACATTTTAAACTGTTTTGCCGCTGATTTCCAAATCAAACGTCAAAATTAGTTCTCGATACGCTCGCGGGTGGCGTTTCAAATTGGCACACAAAATTAGCTGTCAGAAAGCCAGTCCAGTGCTACCATAATTACAGTTAGTGAAGTTATTTGTCGGTAACTATTGGTCTAGTTTATATAGGTAAGGCTTGTATGGGCAGCAGTTTCCTCTGATCGTATCAGATTAGCTACAAATCATTTTAGTAATCGTGTAACAATTAGCTTTGTTGTATTGTGTAATCAGTGGTTACGATTGATATTGTCGACACTGGCGATTCGATATATTATTTAAATATACGTATCCTGCATACGCCAAAGACTGGATTATTAAATAATCAATACCCCTCCCCCGCTAGACCTTGTGCTTTGTTGTTCTGTGGTTAGACTATCACCATTTTTAAAAAAAAATTTTTAGCGGGGTGATATATTTTTAAGATTCCCGACCTCCTGGGGGAAGGCAGGGTTATGTGGGACTTTTACCCTTAACACCCCCTCGGTAGCCACCATCAGTGCATATTGGGAGTCTCCGGTCTTCGACTAGACTTTTGCGTTGCGCAAGTGGACGCGTGCACCCGCTGCCGCGGTCGGCGACGGAATGCGGCGCGGGCGGCGTGCGTTGTGCAAGCGATGCGCCGGCGCACCCACGGCGGCGATTCACCTGCGTCGCTTCCGTGTGTGCCGCTTGGCCAATATTAGGGACGATTTACACGGTACGTTGCGATATTGGCTTGTTTGTATGAAACCTTATAAAAGTTTTTTGCTTTTAATGAATTAGGTACATTTTTTTGGTTAAATAGTGAGTACATAAATACGTACTTACCTGTCAGCTTTGACCACACAGCAACAATGAATGAATCAGTCCCCAATGTCCAATTGCCAGATTGATCAATTCCCAAAATGGCCAACTCCCAAAATTTCCAATTCCCAAATTGACCGATTCCCAAAATAACCAGTTCCCAAAATATTGAATTCGTAGTCAATTCGTCACATATTATATTGATATAGGTACTGATTTATTACTTTGTTTTAATTTAATGATAATAAGAAATTGAGTATTTCAGAGCACGAGTATTCATTAAAAGTTCTGGCAAGTTCCATTTCAAGTAACTATTAGAAATGGGTAGGCTGTTAGTCGTAGGTATTCATTAATACCGAATGTTGTCAAATTTCATTTCAGTCAAAACAATTGGTCATTTTGATCTTTTACGATCGGTTTACGATGTAATGATTTTTTTATGCTCTGAAATTAAATATAAAAAAATTAAAAAGATTGAGTCAAGATCTCCGATCTTCTTGGTAACATTTTCTTTGGAAAAGAACGGAGCAATATTTGTGATTTTGTTAGCTTGTTGACGTCGTAACATGTAAAGCGCCTTCAGCATCGATATCAGATCGCGTATCTGGTGAACTGTGGCCCCACGGCTCGCTGATGTAACCCGGTCCCAGCAGAGAAGGCAATCTCGCGGATTTGCGCCATTTTATTTAGGTACCTGCGCGAACACTGCAATGTGAGTAAATTGTTGCGAGAAATATGTCGATACCGTCCGTCGATTGTCACGTTTACTCTATTCTATACTTAAAATAAAAAAAATAAAACATACATAAAAATAAAATAGAAAAGTTTTATCTGTACCGTACCTACATTAAATATAAAGAATTAGGTCAGTGGTATCTTACGAATACCATTCAATGCAATATTTAAAAAAAACTGTCCGTTCGAGCATCACCCAAAAACCACTGAACGGACTTTGAAGAAACTTTGTAGGTATAGTGATATTAATGCATATCCCGGGCCAACATAATAATATAGGCTCTAAAGCATCTCAAAAAATAAACAAAAAAAAATCTACTTAGACTACTTAGACTGGATATTATTAAAAAGGCGAATGCTTCTAGAATCCAGGCAAAAAAAATTTCGATTTTTCCTAAGCATGGTAGAAACTTTATTAATCCACTTACTTTAAGCTATATTTTACCTCAGGAAAATACCGTTTTCCCACGGGAAAAGCCATTAACAGTGGGCAACACCGTACCGGGAAAAGATAGATTACCACTTTATACGCGACTGGTTTCGTTATTAAAAGTTGTTATCAAAAGCTAATTATGAGATAAAATTTTTCACTTATCTGTGTAGAGAGTTAGATACTTTCGCACGAGCATCGATAACATTTGATAGATCACCGACTACGTAACAGAACCACGTGTAGTATGCGCTTGCGCAACGTGGGTGTTGCCAGACGCAAAAGGTTTCTGATAAAACTGGGATATTTTTAGTGTTTTAATTACATAAGACAGGTACGTATTTAAAGCTCAGGTTTAATTAGTACTCTATACCATAAAGAGGTAAACTATGTTTGGATGTCCGTTTGAAATACTTAATCTCTGTAGCTCTATCATTACCTAAATCCGGAAAATCTATTCCCGCGGGAATCCGTAATAACTGCGGGCAAAGCCGCGGGACATTGGTCGTTATTATTAATAAATGAGTTATTTTAACTGATGTCAACAAGATCGAATTTTTAAAACACTTCTGACAACACATCAAAATATTCAATCGATTTCGAAATTGCAATCCATTGATTCGTTCACTAATCGAGTGAGACGAGAACCGCTGTAATTTTCACGCAATAACCGTTGAAATGACATTTACGGTTTCGGACGTAACCGAGTTGGTAACCGTTGGTATCAACAACGTATTTAAACCGACTTTTAACAAAAATGACATATTTTAAAATGACTCATTACCACTGAACAATTTTTTTTTAAATCTACCCCTATTTTCACTCCGATGAAGTTATCGTCAACATTGAAGCCATAATAATTCTCGATTGTAATGATTAATGATCATTATAAAATCTTTCGTAAGTGATATATTACATGTTTCTTTGTGAATAGGTTCTAGCAACATATTCTTTGGTAAATGACCGATAAATGCTCAATTAAAATCGTATTACCATTCATTTTACATGCCTTTATAGCAAAATGTTATTACTGGATATTAATAATGATATTGCCCGAGGGAAGTTATAGAATCTTAGTAACATCGGTGTATTTTATTTTCAAATTCTATTTAATTTTGACTTCCGACATATACATTAATGCAATTTATCCTTTGAGATATATAGGAGGTCTGTTTTTGATTCGCTCGTAGGGAATTGTATCGTCTCATGCGACTTATGTCATACTCGACTTCCAAGTCGCACGACGCTGATTTTCTGCATTTTCGATTCGCTCGCGTTCGGTGTTGCCAATAATATTAGAAATGTAGAATTTTATCCGTTTCACGCAGAAAAAATAAAAACCGGTAATTACCGAAACGTAAAGCGGAACGTAAAATGCTCAGTAATGGTCGAAACCATAGAGACTGTATATGATATTATCTTTGCCTTTTGTTAGAAAAAAGTGAACTGAAGTGAAGTGTCAGTGATAGTTGCCTCTTTTTTTTTGTCATATGGCATTTGACGTTTATTCTACCGCTCGGCTCGTCCCAAGCGACGATTGGTCAATACCACTCGCTGCCGAGTCGAGTCAAAAATGCGGAGTCGACGGAAAATCAGTAGAGTCGAACGCTAGAAGCGAGGAGAGCGAATCAAAAATAGAGCGCCAAGGTGGAAAGTTCAAACGCCACCTGGAGGAAAAGTACCCTAAAAATTGAAAATAGCAAATTTTAGGCAAAGGAAACATTCCATTATTTTCAAATTTAAGTAAATCTGCATTCAAAGATTTTTAAGTAACCACCTGTCTGAGTCGGGAATCGAACCGAACAAATGTGTAAAAAACGCACCTGTAGTACCCAATATGATACTAATCGATAGGGTCAATCATCACAATTAATTCCTTCTAAATGGATGATGGTAACTTTAAATAAGGAAGACCATAAAATTTTAAATTTAAATAAATAAAAAGGGTCGCTGACACGGCCATAGAAATATGTTTCCGTGTTCATTGGACACGGCTATCCGATGCTCTTAAATTAGGTTTTGTTTTCGCTATTTAAAACAAAAACTCGTTTAAAGTTCGCATCCTCTATTAAGTAAAATTAGAAGATCATTACTTACTTAATTTATGGACAAATACCAACTTAAATCTAACACCACTTAACTATAACCAAACAATTTTAAACTTAAAATCTTCGTAAGTGACTGCCAAGTGTATTTTAAGCAACGGTAAACCGAGTGTTAAACTTGTGGTACCTTTTAAGGCGCAAATGGGTTTCTAAGATATAATCAGAAGGTCGGTTGAACTTGTGAGCTTTGATGTTGATTGTTATCAGCAAGTTGTCCAACATGACTACAAACTTGCTAGTCGGCTGTCAACTTGGAAAATGACCACTTTATTTATGGTCTGAGGTGGGAATGGGCCGACTAGTCTCTGATGGTAAACGGTATCAGCCTGTTGACGTCCGCTACTGGACATAGGCCGATGAGCGCCACCACACCCCCGAGGGCGGATCCAGGATTCAAATTGGGGAGTCTCGAGTTAAAATTTTCTAAACTGTAAAAGTGGGTATTCCCAACGAATCATATGATCCATTCGGGGTTGCATCGGATCACGCAAAAAGGTCCCATCGGATCACGTTATCCGATGCAACTAAGAAAGTTGGCGGGAGTCAAAGGTAACCGGCCTTGGAATTGGGGGGGGGGGGGGGGGGCTGGATACATCGAACCTTGGAGCAGGACATAGGCTACTTTTTACCGCGATAAACTGTCGCGGAAAAAAACGTATCCCACGCGAGCGAAGCCGGGGGTAACAGCTATATATCGTATCTAATAAGTTTTATACTTACCAGCTATTATACGAGATTTTGCTTTTTTCAAATCTATTTGCATTCCCAGTAGCGGACACGCGGAGTACAAGTTATGGTCCACTTCACAGCGTGTCCCCATTTTTCCGTAGCATGTGTTATGTAGATTAAGCCAGCAACATTTACATGGCGGAGCAGGCTATAGAGCGCATGTCGCGAGACGCCGCTGGCGCTAATGATTGCTGGGTAGCGGCTCGAGGTGGAAGATTAGGCGACCAAAGTTTTTTTTTTGCAAAACGTAACGCATCGGCAGACAGTGTGGCCAGAGAACATAGAGGTAAGATCTCTTTGGTGCGTGCTCGCGGACCCTTAAAGAGGCGTAAAAGAAGCATTCTATGGGTGTCAAAATCGTGTCAAATGTATGACAATGCTGTGACTCACACATTCTCATTTTCAAACTCCATATAAATTTGGTATTGGCAACCTCCTCCCGCTACTCCGCTTCTTTTGTCCGCACCCGCCCTGTAAGTGGCACCATTGGTTCGATTGGTTCCCGTGCTAAATATGTAAGATGCAGTCTCCTTCGATTCGAAAGAGATTCGAACCTTCCTGCCAGAGAAGCCCCAATAGGCCACGTAGCTCGTGCCGGGGCTAGCTCTTACTACAAGGTCGGATGTGAATTCACATTAAACGTCAGTAGGTATTTTAATTGTGTAATTAAATGTTCATAATTATATAATTATTTACGGGTCTTACACACGAAATAGTTTTATTTACCTTGACCATTTACCAGACTAAACGCACGATCGCGGAAAGGGTCAAAGAACATATCGCAGCTGTAAAAAACCGCCAGACGTATAAGTCAGCCATTGCGGACCACGTCATTAACGCTGGGACTGACCACTGGATTGAGCTCCACCATCCTAAAATCCTGTCCACCGATCGCCACTACTATCCGCGGATAGCGCGAGAAGCTATTGAAATCAAGAAATTCAAAAATTTCAATAGGGAAGATGGTTTTAAATTGTCACCGTCGTGGAATCCAGTGATCGATAAACTTAAATCTCGTGACTTATCGTCGAATACACCCGCGGATACCGTGAGTGTTGTGTGCCGGGACTTACCAATAATACAAGATCAGCAGAGGGTAGTTTTAGAAACTACTCACAGCGATCAACAATGACAGCTCGCCTCTCCAGTCAGCTCGTGACCACGGCCAGTGTAACCTGGTCGAAACGTCGGGCAAGGTAAATAAAACTATTTCGTGTGTAAGACCCGTAAATAATTATATAATTATGAATTCAAAGCGCGAAAGTCTAAAATGTACTAATTGAATGTTACCTTTCAACTAGAGATGACTAGACCGTCTACAGATTCTTTCAGTTGACCTTTGAAGTGAGGTAAAGCTTCTTGTCTCCTTCCGTTAGGACTTGTTTTGAATACTTTTCAAATTCAGTAAGCATTTGCTTACATATTATGGTTATTTTTTAAACTACAACATTCTTAGTGTTTAACTTTTTGACTACCAGCATGCTACATGTAGCAGGATGACAGCTAGCTAGTATTCGACGACTCTTACAGAGTTAAGTATGCCTTTGTACTGTATACTTACTAATTGTAATACTTGTACTGTAATGATTAAATAAATAAAGTTTTCGGGTATCTTTACATGAACCCCTTTAAATTCAAGTATTTCTTTACCTTCAGCTCTACCCTCCGATATTCCGCTGCTCTGCTCGTCACTTCCACCACGCCCGTAGGTGCGCCCGCGCAGGCCACTGGACCCGCCTTATGCCGTTTCCATGGCGACGTTTCAGAGCGAATGCCGACGCAAATCACTATTTATTACCCACCGCTGTTATTTTGCAACTAAACATACCCTCGATCGACTTCTGCGATTCCATTTGACGTTCAGCCATCTTTGGTGTGTAGTTACGTTAATGTCTCACTCGCGGGCATAATAAAATTGCCTGCTGTATCCAAATAACTACATCTTAAATTGAAAATACTGTTTGGTAAGTCTTTGAGATGCAAGGAACAGTTGTGATGGGAAGTCGTAGGATATAAGACGTAAGAAATATACCTGCAAGTGATTTTTCGCAGAGACATAGAAGCTAAAACGAGCTGACATGCCTACCTTCATAGATTGGAGTGGCACCGGAAGAATTTGTAAAGAATATCATATTCTTTTGCATTTCTTCTCTCGCTGACGTTCCTGAGCCACGACCTTCGTCTTCTGCCCAGTTTGTTTCCACATTAAATATAAATTGTTATTTTATAATATCAACCTCGAATTCTATTGCTACTTCATTTTCTTAGCTGCTGTATTGTATTCTACACTTGGTCGTTGTCTATGAAGAACTCACAGTAATTTGCATATATTTTAAAGACCTCACGTCTTCAGTTTTGGTCCCTCATTCCTTAAATTAATTTCTAAAGTTTTAAATTATAACACGAACTACAAATAAACACCTGCCGTATACTCGTAATACGTGCTTTCACCCATAGGAGTTTGTTTTTCTTGTTTCGTGGAATTTGTTGTTGTCATACTTTACCTCCTTTACTTACGTTACTAAATCTTTACCTACTCAATTTGTCAATTCCTAATCTCCCCAGCAAATGGAAATTACTTTCTTATTATCAGTGTTCTTGGGCTTAAAAGCAAGGGTGCGACTGTTGTAGGCGAAAGGGCCACACTGATTTAAGTTGACTTGCTTTTAGGGACGTCACGATAGCGGTTATCTGAAGACCTAAAGTGGACATCAACTGCCCTTGAGATAAAACAGACACTTCTAAATAGTATAGGATCTGAATTGGGAATGTGTTTATACTATTTCACGAGCGTCAGTGGCCTCGGGGATAAGACGCGACCTATCATATCGAAAGGTCTGAAGTTCGATCCCCGGCTGGACCATATACCAATGGGTTTTTTCTCTAAACTTAAGTACATATACTGACTGCTCTCAAACGATGAAGGAAGACATCGTGAGGAAACCTGCATACGCCGAAGAAGAAATTCTTAGGCGCATGTGAAGCACCAACCCTCACTGGGCTAGCGTGGTGGACTATAGCCCGAACGCCCTCGTTGATAGGGTAGGCCTGAGCCCCAGCAGTGGGGAGATTAATAGGCTGTTGATGATGATGATGATTATACTATTTTGTCCAATTGGGTAAAAGAATACCGTATGGAGCCGGTATCTTAACAATGGGTATCTGGTTTACGAATAGCTAGACCATCGGTGCTGTAGTGGGACTAGTGGCGAAGACGTGCCTTGTAGCACTGGTTTTTTCTTGAAACTTAAATTCTTTTACTGACTGTTCTGAAACGGTAAAGGAAAACATCGTGCGTAAACCTAAGAAGTTTATTCTTAGGCGCATGCATGCACCAACCCGCGCTGGGCTAGCGTGGTGGACTATAGCCTGGCGATTATCAAGCACTAGTAGTCGCAATTTTAAAAACGAAGTACCTTTTGAAAGTTTATGTAAGTAGATTTTGTTTAACTTGTATGAATGAATTGTACATTATTTCTGTTAAAAACTGTCTATTTGATGATTTGATTAGATTAACTAACTAACCTTTAGGGCCGTTTTCCTGTCACGCGTATTTGCTCCCGCGTCCTGGCGCGGCGCGCATGCGTGCGCCCGCAATCCAGTCCTTTCATACAAGCCTTTCCTGTCATGCGCGCCGCCCGCGCGCCACTTGTATGAAATAGGCGGCACGCATGCGCGCCGGGCCAGGACGCGGGCGCGAACAAGCGTGACAGGAAAACGGCCCTTAGGTGGGCGATGTCTAGGGGAGCAAATTTTATCCTTCCTGGTCTATAAGTAGCGTTTAAAAAGTAACACTTTGTACCTGACCGTTTAGTCTCCTAAATTATGTCCTTCAGAATATCTAGTGACTTCTAACGTTTTCTCCATTGGTCCTCCTACCTATTCCCTCAGGTCCGATTGGTCCTATTCCCGGAATGTCCCCTCGGTCCGTTACGTCTATTTCCCGGAACGTCCACTTCCTGCAATCTCGAATGACCACTTCCCCGAATGTCAACTTCCTAACTGAACCTAACCTATGAAGGGTCCAGTTACCAAACTACTATCTCGCGTACATTTGCCTCTGTCATTTGTTCCCCCACGCCCCACAACCTAGGTCGTACCCCGCAAAGTTATAGGCTATCGTTGAACTGACGTTTCGCTGCAGTCCTCCATTACGGACTCGGGCCGTAAATCAGACTACCGCTGCAGCGAGACGCCCCGGCATCAAATATCTTTTCCTGGGGCCTCGGTACGAGTTGCTAGGCTGAAGCGATTGTATTCGTTCGTAGTTTATGGCAGGCCTGTGCCGTGCGACTCTAGTTTAGGTACGAAGCGCCGCGAAATCTCAACATAATAAGGTTGTCTGGAACAAATCGCTCATAGCGATAACACCGCGTACGCCTGGCGAAGAGTAGGTACTATCTTAACTATAGATCAAGAAATATACAAGCTGTTAGATTTTCAAATACTTAAATAAATCAATAAATAATCATACTTTTTTTTTCTTAATAATAATATGCACTATATAGGTAGGTATAGGATATTTGAATTGAATAATGTAAACTTTCAATAAGTGTAGGTACAGTGAGGTACAAAGTGGTCCTAACAATTTTAACAAGTTTTGGTAGACAAATAATTTTGTGATACCACGTTTTTCACAGTGAAAATATACCTTTGTTTCATGATGTGCAAATGAATTTAAACCACTTTTTAGGCTGACTGCCTGTACTATTGTATCGCGTTTTTGACTAAAATACCCGCTTTGAGTCTTGAGTATCCGCTTCCGCTTATAACTTGATGAAGGGTGTAACATTTTACGGCCTGAATGACAGCCCGCAGCCGACTGTAAACAAACTTGTGGTATTTGATCGTCGCCATGGTGATAGGAGGGGGGAGGGGATTGGGTAATTTGGGTAATATGGGGCAGTCATTCCACTTGACGTTTGAGAGCAATCAGAGAGCATTTGCAGTCAGTGCCTTGGGTCAAGTTTAGAAAAGCTAGCCGTTGCATGCAGCATCACGCGCGTGGTATTAAGCGTATTACAGACACACGCGGCCTGCGGTGGCGGCGGCGGCCTGTTGTATTCCATACGCAATGTATGCGAGACTTCAGACACGCGCGGCCTGCGTTTGCATATTGAGACTGCGGCCTGCGGTAGGCCGCCACCGCAGGCCGTACGTGACTGGGATATGCTTAAGGTGTTAAACAGTTTTCCCGTGAGCGTTGAGCCCATATAGGCTCATCATTATGACACAGGCTATATGTCTATAATGTATTAAAGGGTTATGTGATAAAATCCGTTTTTACTTTCTCGTTTATTATCAAAATCATCAATCCTGTTGACAACTTTAGTGAAATCGCGACTAGCTGGCGGTTAAGTTAGGTTTACGTTGGGTTTTCGATAGGTTTACGTTTGGTTTACGTTAGGATGATAAAATCGATTCGTTATATTATTAAAATTATATATTATTAAATTTTTACATAATTATTCTAAATTTTTGAGATATCTTTTTACAATTGTGAACAATTAATATTTGTAACTCAAATACATATTCAATGATCACTGCCTTCTGCGTAACGGTTTGTCGACCAGTGCTGTAGGCAGATAATATATTTAATTGTTTATGGGATTATGCTGCATGACTTAAGTTAACTATTATTTAAGTACTATATAAGTTACATACATATTTATTGTTGTAATCATGTGGCAAAATAAAAAAAATCTTTTCTTTCTTTCTTTCTTTATTTAGAATCAAACCAGCGACTACACAGGTTTCCGAGCTGCAAATGCGTTTGTATTCGATGGCAATTGATTTGGAACGGAATTTACGTACGGTTTCCCATGACAAACTGACACACAAACATGTAGGTAGCGCACTTAAGGGCCTGACAATCAGCTGATCCCAGCTAATCGGCTTACGGCTGATAACTGTGGCGGGCGAGCCTTAACTGAATCACTTAGTTAATACAGGATGTTGCTATTGCATACAGTAAATCGCCTCTTACATACGAATAAATAAATGTTTCATTTATACTATACATACTATAGTTTTAGTATTTAATAATAAATTGAGCAACAAACAAAAAAATACAAACATCTTCTTAATAACAGTACATTTTAGACTTTCGCGCCTTGTATTCATAATTTAACTATAAGTATAATTAATTATATACGGGTCTTACACACGAACCAGTTTTAATTGCCTTTTCCCGACGTTTCGACCAGGAGCTCTATTTTTGAATCGCTCTCCTCGATTCGAGTGGTCGATTCTACTGATTTTCCATTGACATCCAATACAAAAATCAGTAGAATCGACCGCTCGAAGCGAGGAGAGCGATTCAAAAATAGAGCTCCAGGTTACACTGGCCGTGGCCACGAGCTGATTGTCGAACCTGGTCGTAACGTCGGGCAAAGGCAAATAAAACTGGTTCGTGTGTAAGACACGTATATAATTATATAATTATCTTCCTATAACGTTCGCATTACTAGCAAAGTAAACCGTTATTATCTGCCTTTTAGTATTGTATATTCATCATCATCATCATCAACAGCCTATTAATCTCCCCACTGCTGGGGCTCAGGCCTACCCTATTGTATATTACCTATTATCTATTCTGTGATATTACTCATTTTAAAAATAAAGAATTTTTAATTATTGATTGATTTCGCGTCAGTCAGTCACCTAACATTGTCGCTCACAAACCTTTACCATCGTAAATCGGGGTTTATGTCAGAAAAAAATGACTCAAAATATCAGTTTTTTTGAGTGTCATGTCAGTGTCTGACTGACCCGAAAAACTTATTCTAGGAAAATATAGAGAATACCATAAAAAGTAATTAGGTACATAATTTAATTATTTGACCTGAAGGTGGCCGAGAGCGGCTGGTAGTGGCGTCCTTGAGGAAGGCCTATGTCCAGCAGTGGACATCGAAGGGCTGGTATGATGATGATGATAGATAAATATATTTCAGGAAAACTAAAATTGTCGGATGCCGCACATTCTGTACAAAACACGCTTTACTTCTACCAAATCATTACCATAAGCACATTGACAATCTGAACAAACGCGCTCGTCGGATGCGCAGACGCAGGATGCGCTCAGAAACCGGAAGTGTCGTGGACTGTCGCAAACAATGCCCTATTGTGGTCGGTACCTAATTACCGACCGGATACGACGTCATTGTCATGTGTCCCATTTTGAATGGCCATAATTTACCTCTTGAAACTGCATTGCGCCTGCCAACGTCCACTATAGGCCTTTGCGTAAGCGGGCGGGAATACGGCCGGGAAATGAATTGTACTGCGTGGTTAGCAACTGTCTCATAATAAAGGCTATTACAACACGACAGCCGAGTTTCAAATCAACTGAAACCACTTTTTCCATACAAACCCGCCAATTCTGTAAAAGATTATTGAAGAGAAGATTTGTGTATTTTTCGATAGCGGAGAAAGAAAAAAAGTTTTTTTTCATTCGTGAGGACTTGTTTTTAAAGAAGGTAGTACTATTACTACCTTCTTTAAAAACAAGTGCTCACGAATGAAAAAAAAAACTTTTTTTCTTTCTCCGAGAATTTGGTAACCTTATGCATGTGCATGGGGTTTATAAACCCATGCATTACCATCGCATGGCATCACATTACAATACAATGCACAATCAAATACGATTAACAAAAATGAATGGTTTATTCGTCCGTACATTTATGAGCCGAATAAAAAATGAGACAGTTGGATGCGAATCGAAATATATGATACATACACATGGTGTGTTCCAGTTTGACAATGGGAAATGCTCTACACGTAAGGAAAATAAGTGGTACGGTCACACCACACAACTCTCTCACGCATTAATTGACTTACTAGTAACTTACCTATCTAAAGTAATTTTATTTTGTAACTAGCTTATGCCCCGCGACTTCGTTCGCATTAAAAGTATCGTAATGCTGCTTACTAACTGTTGCCCGCGATTTGTAAATTTTTGTTTCCATACATACCTTAATATCCCTTTTCACCCCTCTAGGGTTAGAATTTTAAAATCCAAATATACCAGATATTAAGTCAGACCACATGCTTACAAAAAAAAAACACGGTTCAAATCGGACCAGTAGTTTTAGCGTGATGCAACAAACAGCCAGACAGACAAGAAATTTTTTGAAGTGTTTGAGGGTCAGATAAGCCTAAATAACGTATTCCGAAAGTTTTTTTAAATCCCTTCAATGTACAGAAATACTCCCGTTACGATTTTTTAAGTAGGTGGTATAGATAATCGACTTTATTTGATAATCTATGGGATTTTTTCATAGCTAGAAATAAAGTAAAAAATGGGCCCCACGCAAACGGAAGGTATCTCAGATTTTCAGTTGAAATGAGTATTCAAATCCTGTGCCAATATCAACGGTAGGTATATATATATTTTTACATTTTGGGTTTTTTTGCGAGATCTCTATAAAGATAGAAGATCTTGCAGAAATATTATATCCAAAACTAGTTAACAGGTAAAACAGCTACATCACTTTCACTTTTACAAATAAAAAGTCAAATATATAAATCAAGCCGAAGTACTGGACCATAATCAACGCCCATACATAATCGAACGAAATCGATTATAAGGCGAATTTAATTAATGAAAGCGAATTTTCGCATTCGCCAATCGTAACCGAGATCGTATCTAGATGATCGACGTGATTTTGCGAGCTCGGTTTGTTTAAGTTTAAATTATGACGTAAATTTATGACCCTATTAATTATTTGTGTCTGTATTCATATTCAAAGAATAATAGCGACCAAAATGCTTTTAAAGAAAAATGATGTGATTGCTTATTTAAAATCGATTTTTTAACTGTCAAAGTCACACAATTGGTAGAAAAGGGATGGAAATGGTATTTAAGGACGGGATATTGTCTCAAATCCGTAAAGCGTATCACAGACACACGCGGCCTGCGGTGGCGGTGGCGGCCTGTTGTATTCCATACGCAATGTATGCGAGACTTCAGACACGCGCGGCCTGCGTTTGCATACCTATTGAGGCTGCGGCCTGCGGTAGGCCGCCACAGCAGAACGCGTGTGTCTGGGATACGCTTTATTGGCAGCATTTATGAATTAATTTAGCATAGATGTCAAACTTCAGGAATGAAACGATATTCTGTATAAAAATCAAAATCTAAAAATCTACTCAATTAATTCTCATAAGAACGCGACGAAACTAGATCAAACCGTACATTCACCGCATAAACAAAGCGTATGAAACGTTATTTTCAAAATCAATCGTTATTTTGTAGAACGTGATAGTGGAGCGGATTAAAACAAAAACAATGAACGCCAGAAGAGGCAATCTGCGTAAATCTAACCGCAGCCCGGTTGAATCGGCCGGGATCGAACCCCGGGGCGGGCGGACCGCTACACGATACAAAAACCATCGATATCACCGCAATATACAAGTAATGCAAACAAAGCCGCGGGTAGGAAATGCACGTCTGCGAAGCGGTGGCGCAAGTCAACGAAGTTAGCGGTTGACACAGAATTGCGGTGCAGCCATAGAAACTTACAAAAAAATTCACTTCATACACAATCTTCACGCTATCCCTGACAGTAGATATGCAGAAAGAACGGATCGCCAAGTATCGCGATCCTGATACACCTTCTTTCGCTTCGCTTATTAGTCTCACCATTCTCTTCACAAACGCTCTCGTGTCCGTCTGTGAGCACCCGCTCTATCTGATACTGGTCTAGAGAGACAAGGATATAAAAAAACCTCAGCGCACTTTTTGCCAACAAACACTTACGGATTTGTTGCAGATAATACAATATTTTGTTTATGAATAAAGTTTTGTTTTACTTACATGTTCAAGACTCTCAATAGTTTAGGAGGCCACAGGCTGTTGAAACCTTACTTTTCCTACTGTTACTATCAAATCAAAGGCTTACTTAATTAAGGCTTGGGCCTACCCTCTCAACGAGGGCGTTCGGGCTATAGTCCACCACCGCTAGCCCAGTGCGGATTGGTTGACTTCACATGCGCATAGGAATTTCTTCTTCGGCGTATGCAGGTTTCCTCACGAGGTTTTCCTTCACCGTTTGAGAGCAGTCAGTAAATGTATTTAAGTTTCGAGAATACCCATTACTAGGTAAATACTAATCAACAGCCGTGGTCTGGTCGCCTCTGCCTTATGCCATATCGTGCTAGGCGGCCATTCCGTCACAGCTAGTGACTCCGGAACCACTGGCGATAATTTTAATGCGCCCGCGCATTGCGCTAAAAACGTATCCATCCAACCGCTTCATCTGATAATCGCCATAGTTACATGCATTTTCCTCGTAAATCGCAACTAACCGGAATGAGATCACGAAGAACTTTAAAATCACTGGTGAAGCGCAAAGATTATCCATCTGCTGGAGTTGCAGTGGGCAGGTCACATTTGCAGAGTTGAAGAGATTGGAGCAGACGCACTCTAGAGTATAGGTTGGAGATAGCGTATAGTTGAGGTTATACCCTGTCAAATGTACCGACAACCTAATATTAGTAGACAGCCGCGGCTGGAAGAATGAAGACCGATGACTACACCCAGGTGGCGCTGTAGTAAAGGACATACATCATACCTATGTAACTATATTAATTCTCTGTGCGTATACCTTTACGCTATGACTCAAGAAGAATACAATGATGGCATCTGCGGGAAGTGGAAATCGTGAACCATAACCACTATGTGGGTTAGTCGAGCAAAAACGTTTACCCAAAAGAAAAAGCAGATGTCTTGCCAGCTGACTCATGTTCTAGGACTACCAGAGAGCGTCAACTGATGAGCCTGTGGAGAGGGCAGCAATTGGATGTAGCACTTACTGTGCGAATACAATGCACTAGCTGCAAGGCGAAAGAGTGTTCCTGGTCAAAGTGAAAATATTTTATTGTACCCGTACATTTATACACATCAATTTTTGACTGGAGCACTTGGTACAGCTTACTCTGAACACGAGGACTACAGGCTCCTGCCCCTTAGCTGCATGTAGCTTTTATTGGAGGCCCCAACAAAGGTCCCATAGGGTATATGCGTCGCCGGGTATGCCTAGCAAGAAAATATTGCAGTTTCCATTACCAAGACCAATAAACGTTTCATATTGAGTTTATCGTCCAGAAATCCTTGTACCGTTGAAAAATTGTCGGCTAAAGAGCCGCTAAGGCGCATTATAGGGCGAGTATAAAATTGGCCCGCGCCGTATAATGACATACGGACGTGTGGTAATGCGTTCCACATACGTCGCCGACGAACTGGGACACGCCCCTTGCAGGGTGGCCATGGGCTTCTGCCTCGGGAGGACGTGGAGCTAGATGAGGAAGAGGATAGAGAGATGACCGTTGTCTCAGCCGAGTTGACTAAACGCATCTTTGACAAACAGCTCCCAATTCAAAGGCGACAAGTGCGTTGCTACTGTTCGTAAACCATATGGTTCAATTTTAACCTTTCCTCCCAGTACGTAGCCTACTGTTCCTATTCGTATTGGATCTAGAACAGTTACATTTATATTGTTCAGTTGCCAGATATAATATGCTTTATATATATTTTTAAATGATTTGATGATATGATAGTGCCAACGCTCTGAAATGGATTGAAATCATAGCCGTTGAGCGTCAAAAATAGGTTAAAGGACGACCCTGATCTTTCTTACTACACGATTGCGCGTCAGCACTGGAAGGATTATTTTGTTTTATACTTTCACACCGTAATTTTTATCAGAACAAAAGGAAATTATTTAATATGGTAACCCTAGTCAATATGCAGGACCCTCATGCAAATCGCTCAAGTGACACTGAACGACGCCGCAATCTTGAATTAACACGGAACAGCTAATCTACCAGCCGACCAATCAGCAAAGACCCACCCTGCCCCTGCAACTGCCGAAGTAACAGACCGACTCTGGGTAGAACCGTGTCAGCCCGCAGCTCAGTATTATCTGGTCGTGTGGTACGAAACTCGGACAGTGTTGGCCGCTAATAGATTACCCCGTGAATGGGGTAACGAACCCAATTATAGGGTGCTCCAGTCAAGTCGGACGGTCAACTCGATGGCGGTTTGACCTCGTTGAAAATGAGTATCTTTTATAATTATGGTATCTATCTTTTATAGTATCTTTTATTAATTTACATACTTTTCGGTTTCGGTCTTAATTTTCCGGGTTTAAAAAGCGCATAGCTTCATGGTGATTTAGGAAAGTAAACGTAGGAATCCACCATCAGATTTCCGTAGTACGAAATAGAGAATCAATATTCGTCCATTCGTTCCAAGGTATATGTATTAGTCAAGGAGCGAGACTCCGAACGAGTCTCCATCTAGCCGGGCGGCCCACGCTTACCCATGCGTGGTCTACTCTCCATCCGAGAACTCGTCTACCCCAGCGGTATCGGTTCTTCGACAGATGTGAATGTGACCATCTCACCGCCGTTTCACGACATATACATAGGTACTGACGTACAAGCAGGTCAAAAGGCTTGTAAGCTTTTAAGTTTTTAATTGAAGCTAATTGTCAATGCGTAAAAGAAAGCTCGGTGTTTATGTGTGATTCGTATGAACTGTCCTCTTTATTTCCCACTGATAGTTATTACCCATTTCTCATTTGGAGTAGCGGTTCCCAACATTTGGCTCAAATGACTCGTCCCATAAACCCATCAGTCGCCAACGAACGGTTCGCGGCGCCGTGACAAATCTATAATGTGCCAACTAACGTATCCACCAGATTCGTCTGACCTCCCATCCTCCCCTGGTCTCCCTATAAGGCAGTCGACAGGAGGAAAGCATGTTAAGAGTCAGGGATCAAGAGTCGCTGGTGAGGATCCGTAAGAGGTGCAAGGCTAATTGTTTTCTACACTGTGCCAAGATTTATGACGTCACGACTGTGACTCCCAACGTCATCGATGCGAAAGGTTGTTTTTCTTTTCTTAGTACTGTTTGGTTTTCTGTTTATTAAACAATATAGCAACGAGAATAACATCAGCTGAATAAGTACCTTCACCGTTTGACAGAGCCGTCATCAGCAAATGTAGGTATTTAAGTTTCGCGAAAAACCTATTGTTACTATATGGCACGGCCGGGGATCGACCTTGGACCTTTCGACATTGCAACACACCACTAACGATCTTTATTTATTGTTCCTTACGGTTATGGCTCGTTATAATATATCCAACAGAAACTGTTAACCTGCTTATTTATGACAAATTCAAATCTGTCTCGAATGACCATATTTATCCGGTTCATAGGACCATACTAGTCCTTCGAGCCGACGCGGTTCTCAACATTGTTACGACTTCACGCAGTTTATTAACATGTTGATCCTTCCGAGACCAGTTATAGTTACGGCCGACTGCTAATATAAAGTGTAGGAACAGTCGAGTGGTTCCTGAAATAGCAATACAACTGTTAGGAATTTCTCCCGGTTCCATTCAAAGGGCTTATCTATGGGAGCTGCTAGACCGAAATTATGGGCGGTGGACACCGCAGACCGTTACGTGGAGTTGTTTGATGGGAATATTGTTGGAGACGCGTGTGTTCGTTTGGTTTTTGCGGGCGTTTGGTGGGTGAAATACTATTCTATTCCGTGTAGTATTTCTATACTTATGAAAGTTCGCTGTTCTATTCTTATACACTATTTAAATTTGCATCGCTGCCATATTCACGGAGGTAAATACACTGCTAAATGCTGAACGCGTGTCCGAAAATTTTACAAATGTTAATTTGTTTTTTTTTTGCTTTTTTTCTTTGAAGCAAATTTTCCGTCCGCATTATTTTTCCCCAAAACATTATTTTTCAGTCTCAAATTTTCATTTCGCATTATTTCTTGGTAGCGAAATTTCCGTTCGCATTTTTCCCCATCGCGGTTTTTCACAATTTTTTTGCAATATATTTGGTCGTAATGTAAAAAAATATAGAAAGGAATGGATTAAAAAAAAAAATATAGTAAATGATTATTTGCCGTACATAATAAACAACAATCGAATCTTTTTTTAAAAGTAAAACAAGTTCTGAACACGTCTCCCAAGACGCCCTATGAAATGGAGGAGAAAATATTAAAGTATACAAGTGTATAATATTATTATCTCCTTCAAACACTTCTGTTCTTTTTATTCCTGATCTGACGTATGATCATCTTTGATTTGACCCTCTGCTCCATAATCTGTCTTTCAAACATAGACTAATAGCTTAAGCCACTTTGCAATATCTGAACTGGATCCCGTCTCTATGATCTCCCATGGCTTGCGATCCCCTTTCGTGTGAATCCCGTTGCTTTTAGATGCGCGGTCGCAACGCGTTCTATTTACGAACGGTAGGATGCGCGGGCGCCGGTTGTCAACCTCACTATTTCGATGTCCGCTCTTGGTGGTTTAAGTGATGAGCGGAAACTTCAGGGTAACTCAACTTTTCTAACTGAAATATGTTTATTTCTATTACTTAACAAATTACACAAAGCCGAAACTACTTCTCAACCACTAGATAAATTATTAACTTTCCATATCTTATCCTCCCAAAAAAAAGACGTACAATAAAAACAATAAAAGATAATAGAAAAAACAAAAGGCCCGATTTCGAAGGCACACATTTGAAATTTGACAGCACTAAAATTAGTGTCGTCCTTATCTTTGTGATGCTTTGTGACAATGTGTGGCAGAGATAGAAATAATTTTGGTACTGTCAAACAAACTTCTGTTTATTCAGAATCGGGCCTTTAAGTACAAGATCCACCAGCCGCAATCATCCTGAGCGGGGCATTCAAATCGTAAAAGGCCTTGGCTCACAATCTCGACCCTGAAGCGATCCCGTTTAGTCCCTCTATAATTTCTCGTTTATCACTGCGCATGACCCTGTGGTTATTGTAGCGGAATGCAAATGTGTGGTGGATGGTGGTGCAAACTTAAACTAGGCAGTGGATCTTATCTTCGTAGATGGTCCAAGAATACCTGGCACCACTTCGACCTTGTCAGCCAACGGTGCTCCAAATTCTTGGTGAACTTCCCTCACGCCTTAGAATAGAAATTTCAATCTTTGTCACGAGGTTCCATTTCCTCGTGACATTTTCCTTCATCGAAAACCTGTGGTATTACAATAACCCGTGCTTAAGTTCCGAAAAACACATGCTACGGGCCGAGGCTTGGATCCACGACCTCATAAACGTAAGGGCGAGTGCACAAGCGACTAAACCACAACGGCTCTTACACTAGAGCCTGTAATACCATCCAAACGTTCCCGAGACTGTGCTAAATGAAATGCACTGTAAAATCTCATTTATCTAGCAGCACCCTCACACCTTTACCGTGTGCGAACTTGACAATCAATTTATATCCCCGATAAAGCTAGCAAGGATTTAATTACGGCCTTTAATGAGCCCTTTAAGTGATCACCTGTGTCGTACTGAGGTATCGCAGTACGAAGGGGACGACTTGAACGATATCCCCGCCCTTTTAACGCGACGTTGAGAAAGTGTTCGAGTTATATTGAACGTATATCAAATGAAAGCTATTTGTGGTTGAGTGTAAATAGAACTGCGAGTACGCCTTTGAATCTATTGGGCTTGAATAGATATCTTAGGCCGCTTAGAATAAGTTTTATTAACAGATTTTCCCGTGGAAAAAATTCATCATCATCACATCAACCCTTGAAGGGTGTTTACACACAGGCCTTCTCCAATGAGCGGCACCGCACCCGGTCCTCCGCACTGCGCATCCAGCCGCTTCCGGCCACCTTTTTTAGGTCGTCGGTCCACCTGGCGGAGGGCCAGGACCTTATCGGTCCGCGGTCTCCACTCCAGAACTCGTCTGCACCTATGGCTCTTCGACATATGTTACCTGCCCACGGCCACTTCAGCTTGCTAATCCTTTTGGCTCTGTCGGTAACCTTAGTTCTCCGTTGGATCTCCTCATTACGGATCATATCCTTCAAAGAAACTAAGAGCACAGCCCTCTCGACAGCTCTCTGAGCGACCTTCGTTTTGTGGATCAGGCCCACCGTCAGATGTCCATGACATCGCCACATATGTCTCAACCATGGAACAAATGCTCTCAACCTTTTTGTAGTTTAATTTTGAATGACCTTATATGAAGAAGACCTTATGACATTAAGACCGTATGACCTTAAGACCCTCATCATCATCATCATCAACAGCCTATTAACATGTCTCCACTGCTGGGGCCCCTAAGACCAAATAAATATATGAAGATCAATATCTAAAGCTCATTTTGTTTGTCTTCCGCAGCCAGACACAGTCCCTCAGGCCAGCGTCGACATGACGACTGTTCTGGAGGTGAGCGAGGCGGACGGCGTGACGGGCCACGCCCACAGCCTGGCCATCACGGCGCCGGAGCGCGTCACCTTCGTCAAGGGCACCTGCAGGGAGGAGGCCAGGTGGTGGGCTGATGTGCTCAGCGTTTACCCTAGGAGCAAGGTAAGAGCAGCTCTTGTAATTTTATGTTTGCCTAGTAGGTCGACCGCACGTCAGTGGAAACAAAACCAGTATAAACTGGTGTCTCACAGCATTGTAACTCTATAATATAGGCTTCGATCACCAACAATAGTATACTTGATCGAAGCTAGGCTAGGCCAGCTCAAGGTCAAAGTTTTGTGGGTTGCTTTTGATGTACATTTTGTAATAGGTAACTCTATCTTCTTCCTGACTGTGTTATCCAAGTTCGTACATCTAGGGAAATACCCTTTGCTATCATGTTGGCCTGGTCCTTTCCCGTAATAGCTACCAGGTTTGTCATAATCATGTGTTTCATCATTTTACTACTCAGATTATGATGGATACTGGGTAAAATCACTCTTTTAATCTCAAGGAATCTTGAAACTTGAAACAATGAAAAATGTGTGGTCTTTTTATTTAAATTTATTATGTGCTAATAGTGAAGTGTTATAGTCCGTTCACAGCTGGGTGATTCTACTGGGAAAAAAATAAAAACAAAATTATATAAAATCAACAAAACTGTTTATTTTTGGTTAATTGAGATCAAAATAGCATTAATATAAAATTTAATTAGCATCATTATATGTTTGATTAACTGTTACTTAATCATCTGTTCTAATATCTCCTTCAATATCATTTTCATTGTCTGTTTCCTTATCTGTACCAACATCTCTTTCATTAACCGTTACATTAACAGTTAATGTAACGGTTACGAAATACTTTTGCACTATTTGTTCTAATAGTCATTTCTGTCTACGCTATGTCATTTCTTTCACTGCGTGCAGACAGAAATGACGTAGACAGATATGACGATTTCACGTTAGTTTGATCTTAACTAATCTTTAATTAATTGATTCTTGGTATGGCTAGCTGATGCAGATAATATTGGTTTCTGTGCATAATTACAACCAGTTATTAAGTCACAAACTGCAAGAATTTCAAAGATATTTAACCTGAACAGAATTATGGTTTCGTAGTAGAATGACCGAGCTACATACCTACCCTACTTCAGCATTGGCAATACCTATAATTGTACAAACAAATCTCTTCCAATTAACATCAGAAGATAGATATACGAGTTAATCAGCTAACCGCACAGGAAGAGAAACCCTAGCGGCTGCAAATTATCCACAATTCGCACCTCGCACGTCCAGCGCAATAATTGCTGACATGACTCGCGTTTAAACAATTTGCCGGAGCGCAGAAGTTTCTAGCGATAGCAGAGGGAGTCATTAGGGTATTAGTAAGGAAACTGAATGTGGGACCAAAACACCGTGTTTACATTTCTAAACGAACTTGCTGCGACGGATAATGAGGTGTGCGCAGCTTCCTGCAGAAAGCGGCGCGGGCGCAGGAGATTCAGGAAGGTCGCCTCAAAGTCGGTACCGAATGATCAAGGATGAAATCGTTCAGCTATCGAGTCCAAATTCGAAATTTATAGATCTTCTGTTTGCTAAAAAAATATTTCGGTTCTAATACAGATGCAAATCGTGTTAAGCCTGTTGTTAGGTTTTTATAACATCTTGTTGCAACATCTCATGATGAAACGGAATATTTTTGACAAAGTCAAAATATTTTGTTGCGTATGCGTACGCTGGGTACATTTATACAAGTCAGATCTTATATAAATACATTACCTACCTACCTAATTTTTTCCTGATTTCGAGTTCAGAATCTCTCTCTCTCTGAAAGAAGTTCTCGATTTTATTTAATTATCTTTTGACGTGAAACCTTGTAACGTGAATTTAAGTACGGTTGATTATAATACTCAGGCTTTACGGTGAAGGAAAACATCGTGAGGAAACCTGCATACGACAAAGATTAGCTTTTCTATTCTAAAGTTTTTTCTGCACTTTACTTGCAATTATAAGTAGAGCTGATTGCTGATCCGTGTCCTTAACCTGTCATTGAGACGACTCAATAAGATAACGACCGGAAGAAACAAGTGATTTGACCAACCGAGTGAATGGTCGGGTTATTCCCAACGGATCATATGATCCGTTCGGGGTTGCATCTGATCACACAAAAAGTTGCCATCGGATCACAGGATCCGATGCAACTAAGAAATCATGTTTTATTCCCCAGCCCCTAATTGACAGTAGAATAACAAAAAATGGGTGTTTTAAAAGCTTACGGCAAAAGCATTATTTATTAATGTGGTAACGCCGTATGGTAACCATTGCGGGTAACCATGATCCGTTGGGAAAATATTCAATTCAAAAAACAGTTGCAACGGATCATGTGATCGGTTGGGAAAAAATAATCACAATTTCTTAGTTGCATCGAATAACGTGATCCGATGCAACCCCGAACGGATCATATGATTCGTTGAGAATAACCCGAATAGTCTAACCAGTCTTTATGTTGATTAGAGGAAGGACGAGCCAGTCATGACTACAGAAACTGATGGGCTCACCTAGTCATGACTTCACTAACTGGTGCAGTTTCGGATCATCTCAATTGTTTCTGCTTTCTTGACCTGTTTTAAGGTCTTAGAAAACCAACCTTGTGACTGAAATTTTGATCTTCATAACTTTACTTATATCCATAATAATTTATCTGTTTTCTCGCGATATTTACCACGGCTCCTAGATGTTCTAATTAATCATAAGCGTTTCATTACCTCTTAAGGGTTGGAGTTGAATTTTGAGTCTGTATAACTGATTAAAAAATAGTTCGCTAAATGTCCATTACACTGGTCGTAAAACACATTAACCCCACAACTTGCACCTGTCTTGTTTATAAATAAAACCATTGATCACCGGACGTGCGCACCAGTTTTTGTCGATAATAGACTGTATGTATCATAGCGAGAGGCGGACCCGCAATCTATTAAAAAGCCTTCAAATTACTCGTAACTCATCCTACGACTGACGGTGGGCCTGGTCTATATAACATTCTTCGATCATTGTGGCGTTGGAAATCAAAAGGGACTTTGTAACGGAAATGAGTTATCTTCAGGGCCGAAAACTACATGGATATACCAAACCATAGATCCAAGTACCAACCTCCTAGCTCTTTACCCTCACAATTCAGCGGGGTAATGCCGCCAGTCTTCTGGGGGTGTTCCCTTCCGGCCGTACACGCAATTACGTTTCGTAACCAGTTGCCGTAGAAGAAGTACTTTTCTTAGTTCTTCTAGTTGCGTGGGAAAGTTATGGGGGAAACATTATTAGATACAAAAAAAGAAACAAAATTCTTTTTTCGCCACTAGTTGAATATGGCCGGAAGGCTTCTTCTATGGCAACTGGTTACGAAACGAGGTTGCGAATATGGCCGGAAGGGTTTATTTATTATTTTTAATTAGGGTACTTATGTTTAATTTAAATGTATGTGAAATCAGTGTATCGTAAGTTAGCTACATTTAGTAGTCTGACGCGCCTGTGGACAGTCCCCACCTTGCACCTTTTAAAGACCAGGTGTAACGCAATATGGGACCAGAAGCCACTCGGTCACAAAAGAGGATCGTCGGCGTGACGACGCGACGCACGCGCAGAACTGGCCCCGACGCCCTTGAATTGAATTATCCTGTTTTAAACAGTACTGCTGCGATACTATGCGAAGGTAATCGAGGCCTAAAAGGAATTCGTGAAGGAAAAAGTGAAATGCCTGCGCGAACTATTCTACTAGTATTCGTTTGTTTAATCAATGTAACAGAGTGCCTGATCATCCTCCTTTGGTTTCATCTCTGACTATTGTTGTAGGTAAAATTTCATCATCATATCAGCCTGTAGACGTCCACTGCTGGACAAAGGCCTCCCCCAAGGATCTCCATGACGACCGGTCCTGCGCCAACCTCATCCAGCTGGGTCCCGCGACCTTCACCAGATCGTCGGTCCACCTTGTGGGAGGCCTACGCTGCGTCTTCTGATGCGTGGTCGCCACTTGAGAACCTTTCTGTCCCAACGGCCGTCAGTTCTACGAGCGATGTACCCAGCCCACTTGCCACTTCAGTCTCGCAATTCTTTGAGCTATGTCGGTGACCTTGGTTCTCCTGCTGATACTAATGTAAAAATAATGTAAAATTTGAAATCATAGTAATCCGGGGGTTCAGATGCAAAATAATGTTGACATATTTACCCATTGAGCGATAGTGAATCCATAAACTCATTGACCGACTGAATTATTATGCTGCCAGAGAAAGGCCGACGAAAAATTATGCGCAGGAGTCCAGACAGCGTATTACAAATGCTTCCGCACCTCAGACAGAGACTGCTCTGTAATACCCTTGTGTACGGACACAATAAACGCAACAAACCCACTACAGTCTTTGTGTTATGTATACTTAGTTGTTTAGGTTGGGTAGAAACTTAGAACTAAAGTTACTGACATAGCCGAAAGGATTAGCAAACTGAAGTGGCAGTGGGCAGGTCACATCTGTCGCAGAACCGACGGCCGTTGGGGCAGAGGAGTTCTGGAGTGGAGACCGCGGACCGGTGCGCGCAGTGTGGGACGCCTCTCCTTTAGGTGGACCGAATACCTAAAGAAGGTGGTCAGAACCGGCTGGATGCGGTGGGCAGAGGTCCGAGTGTGGTTGCGTTCATTGGGGAAGGCCTATGCCCATCAAAGGACGCTGAAAGGCTGATTTGTAGTTACGTTGCTGGTGATCCAGAAAATGACTCGGAAAATTTTATGTAAAAGTATCATCGCTGTATTGCAGCCGGGTATGGACGGTAGTGCGACGTACACACTACACTGCAGTTCAGAGCATGGGTGTCGGTGCATTTGTGATTACGCGTCCAGACACGACCTCCGCACTTAATCATCAAATCGTGACTCCTTTGAGGCGACCGAATGTTTTATTTTACGTTCGTATCTGATGTGTCATGTGGTGACCTGATCTTACCCGAAAGGCCCTTGAGATCAACCTAATTCTTCAATTGCGGGTAATCGTCGCGCGATCGATTGCTGAGAATTCGTTCATTCGTTCAGTGTAGGGTTGCCAGTGGTCATTAATTTAATTTATTTGAAAATCTCACAGCACAAAAAAATAGGTATTTCAAAAGTAATTCAACGTAGTTTGCTTATAATTATGTGGTTGACGCCTATTCGTAAAATAACATATTCCATTTTCGATGTAATTTTTTCTGGTTTTGTAGTAAAGTATGTTTATATGATCTCCCCACCACCGTTGGGATTTGCATCGTCGTTCCAACCAAATACGGTATTGTATATTGTATACTATTACTAGCGATATAGAGCTAAAGGTCCGGAGTTCGATCCCCAGCTGGGCCATGTGCCAATGGGTTTTTTCTCGAAACATAAGTACATTTACTGTCTGCACTCAAACGGTGAAGGAAAACATCGTGAGGAAACCTGCATACGCCGAAGAAGAAATTCTTAGGCGCATGTGAAGTCCACCAACCCGCACTGGGCTAGCGTGGTGGACTATAGCCCGAACGCCCTCGTTAAGAGGGTAGGCCTGAGCCCCAGCAGTGGGGACATTAATAGGCTGTTGATGACTAGCGATTACTGATTACTTTCTTATTTACTTTCTCTAATTTCTGTATGTGACTCCGAACTAAGAATTTAGAATATGATTAAATTACGGAAATGAGAAAGTAAGTAGATAAGTAATCGTGATTATGGAGAACACAAAATCAAGCGTAGTGTGGGACGCCCCCGGCAAGATGGAGCGTCGATCTGCGTAAGGCGGCTGGAAGTGACTGGATGCGGAGAACCGAGGATCGGGTTCAGTGGCGCGTCTAGCGCGGCTGATGATGATTACTTTTGCCCAGATCTGGTGACAACCCTTTCAGCTCAACCACGACCGGCCCAGTTGGCCACACAAATGGGCCGACGTAATTAGCGCAGGATCGAGTTACTTGCGCAGGCGCAGCGCTGCTCTGCTACTGACTCACGCGTTAGGCGGTTTATGTGTGCGACCTGGAATCTTGAGAATTTTAAATTTAGAAATCAGGGCACCTAAAATTCGGGTATGTCTTTGCAGACCACGTGTTGTTGTGGTATACACAGCCGATTAAACTTTTGGATTCACATTTTTATTTTGTTTTTAAATGTCGCCTAGACAGATTTTGTACGTACGTAATATGTATGATACTTAAACATCTACAAATAATAAACGTTCTAGTGATTTTTGTCGATACGTTTCATTTACTAACGTCCTGAGACGCCTGAAACGTTAGTTCACAGTACCATTTTCATATGAACGTGATAACTTTGAAACCTGGTCCTCCGGCAGGGATTGATCGGGGATCAGATAATCTGATGATTGCCATCCAGAGAGTGAACGGAGGAGGTCCAGTTCGCTATACAAACCCAACTATCAACCAAGACCTGGGTGGTTTATAAATAAAACGCAAAAAAAGCATCGAAATGTATGGAGAACCTAAAACCAAGTACGCAAATAATCTCTGGTCGAAACCATTCGTCTGATCAGTAGGGATATATTAATAGGCTGTTGATTTGATGTACCTATATGTCATTGTATCGCCTAGTGCGTTGAGTGGGTACCACAGGGCCCGGCCGCGCTTTTAACTCCTCCGCAAATAACATGTACAAAATGTTTGCATATAATTTAACTTAACTAGTGTATAAATTTTGACAAAATATGTTTTAAATCTTGAATACTTCCTGTCCACTGGAATTTTAAGTATCTTTTTTAAATGAAACTAACGTACTCCAGTTCCCGTAATCTTCGACCATAATCTCTTGTCAGGGCAATACTACACGACTAAAACCGGTAGGACTACGACTTATCACGGAAAATCTCTATATGTTTAGGGTTCCCTCTGTCCCTCGTTAAATCCCACATGGACCGGTTAACCTAAAATTTGGCTTGGTAAACAGTTCCGTGGCGGAACTAGATGCATGTAAAATGACCCTGAAACGTCCTATATTATTATAGAAATAAAAATATTTTCATCGAAACTGAAGGATGAGGATCTCAGGATGAGGTGGAATTCGGAATATACAGGGTGTTTGGTAGATCGTTGTAGAAATTTAAAGGGATGATGAAGAAGGTTACCATTCTGAATATTTTTGGCTAGATGTACTTATTTGCAGTTTAAAGTTTTTCTAAAAATTTGTTAAATTTCGTATTTATTTTGTACGTAAGTATTACAACAACTTACAACTTCCGCATTTTTAGTTAATTTATATTTTTACATTAAGTACCCCTCAGGTTGGTCAATTATTACCTATACATTTTTGGTACAATTTTTTTAAAATTCTTTTTTTCAATAAAAATTTCAAAAATATAAAAAATATGGCCAAATATATACACAATTCCGGGGGAATTCCACACACCCGGAGAAAATTATTATTTAATTTAACAAAATTGCATAAGTAAATTAATTTTTGTTAGATATCCGAGATGTTAAAATAAATAGATTGACGGAACCCCCAGCAATTATGCGGTGAACACTTGACCGACTTTTTTCTGCACATCTCACCTCGGCCTGCCCGTTGTCTTACAGCACTTGGCAGCCATCAAAGCCTCCGACACGGGCACGGGACGGACACGTTTTTGTTTGTATCGCATTATGAACGTTCACATACTATCGCTTTTGCCACAACTTATGGTCAGTCATGTTTATGAAATAGAACTAGTTGATTGTTCATAATAATAATAACTTATATTACGTGTAACTTGAGAGCGTCGATGGCGCAGTGGGGAAGACGCGGCCTAGCTGTCGTGTCGAGAGACCCGAGCTCGATCCTCGGCCGTGCCTATACCAATGGGTTTTTGTCGAAACTTAAGTACATTTACCGACTGCAGTGCTCTTAAACGGTGAAAGAAAACATCGTGAGGAAACCTGCATACGCCGAAGAAGAAATTCTTAGGCGCATGTGAAGTCCACCAACCCGCACTGGGCTAGCGTGGTGGAGCCTGTACGCTCTTGCCGAGAGAGCAACATTGGGGGTCATAATATCACGTGTAATAACTTACACGTGATATAAGTATTAACCTGTTTTTCTGCCTACCCCGTCAGGGATATAGCATGAAGATATATTATGTATAGAATTAATACCGGAATATCACTTCGAATATCAAGTCAAGTAGTTGAGAATTCCATTTTCATTTCCCCGTACTTTCGTAATAATTAGTACCACGAAGCGTCTAGTCATATGTGGTGTTAGGCTACGTACACACTGAACATATTCTGATTCAAATCTGATTAGATTTGAAATCTTTTTAATGATTGCAGAGATACAAATCTACTAAAGAATCAACAAATAACAAGTATACTTGTTTTTATAATATCTAGTTAATTGAAATAACCATAGTTTCATAATTATATAATTATTTACGGGTCTTACACATATTACTTATTAATTAATACAAATATATTAATTATTATTAATACAAAGCGCGAAAGTCTAAAATGTACTAACCATAGTTTATTAGGAAATCGTGATAATGAAATTAGAATAAAATTTTATTTTCTGTTCAAACAAAAACCCTCTGTCATCTGTGTTTCAAATACATAATAAATACATACACATTCAATACAATACATATTCAAAGTAACATCTTCATTTCATTACTCTTTATTGCACAATAAAAAATACACAGATACATGTAGTAGACGACTACTACTACTAAGCTTACTTTAGTTTAGCGATTTCTTCCAGACTATCTTTGGTTAGATAATAAATGAAATATATGAAATAATCATAGAAAGGTAGGTAGTGCAGTTAAAGAAAATTGATTCTATTCAATGTCAAACGTAAAAATTAAGAAATGTCAAAAAATTAAATAAAAATACAGCTATCAATTAATAATCAAATGATCATATACGTACTCGTACGGTCGACCGCACGTCAGTGGAAACAAAACCAGTATACACTGGTCCCTCATAGTATTTAAACTCTATAATAGGCTAGGACAGCTCAAGGTCAAAGTGTTTCCACTGACGTGCGATCGACTGTACGTCTTCTCAGTGCACACTATCCTTTATAAACCGGTAAGCAATTAGCGCGTTTTTTCACCATCACCCGGAAACGGCAGTGACATCACATTCCTGTGCGCAAGCGCAGGTGACCATACGCGGCGGCGAGCAGGCTGCTAGACATTCATCATCAACCGATAGAGGCGGAAACTTGATCAATGCTGCGTCTCGAGAATCAATTAGAGTTGTGTCAACTTGTAATTGATTGGTCGTCGGGTTTGGTTCTTCTCTGTAGTTTCACTGGTAGTGGAAAATACAGGGCGACTTCAAATTGGTAATACAAAACACTTGATTGTGGCTCAGTTAATGACAAATAGTGTATTCCGTTGTTGTTAAAATTAGATGGTATTAATTACCGTTAATTTTCTAATAAAACAAATAATTGAAGTCCCGAAGTGTGGTTACCCCACATTCAATATCTAACTGTCATACCTGTCACTCGATTTTTCAATGTCAGTTATTAATTATTGATATCAATAAAAGGGACACCATCTTAAGCATAAAAATTGGATAATTTAAAACTTATATAATTAAAAAAAATATTTTTTTTAATTTTAAAAGCATGAGACTAGGGCCCTAGTTTAAGGAAAAACATTGATTTTGTATTACCAATTTGAAGTCACCCTGTATATAGAAATACAGAAATGAAAGGAAATGATTTGATTCCAGTGTGAATTGAGCTTTAGAGTAAGGCCGTGGACTTAAGAACATTAAATAACATAAAAGCTTTGCTAAAATGCGTCGCGATAATCTTGTTTCCAATTTTGGAATTCGCGACGCTTATGGCTCCGTAATCTTTTGTGGGGACAGACAATGTAATCTATTGCAAGCCGCCAGGACCGAATCTAGGACATGGCGTTTGAGGTCTAAGTTGGGGTCGCAGACTTTTTGGGAGGTGCGAATAGAGTATTTACTGTAAGTGTCAGCACCTCACTTTCACCTCTTAAAACGAGGACCACTATCATTGGCTTTTATCATCATCATCATCATATCAGCCTGTAGACGTCCACTGCTGGACAAATCTCCACGACGACCGGTCCTGCGCTAACCTCATCCAGCTGGGTCCCGCGACCTTCACCAGATCGTCGGTCCACCTTGTGGGAGGCCTGCCTACACTGCGTCATCCGATACGTGGTCGCCACTCGAGAACCTTTCTGCCCCAACGGCCGTCAGTTCTACGGGCGATGTGCCCAGCCAGCCCACTGCCACTTCAGCTTCGCAATTCTTTGAGCTATTTATTGGCTTTTATATTTTGCTAATTTTATTATATTCATTTATGTTAAGATTGTTGTCCCAAAAAAAGTAATCACAATTTGAAATTAGTAAACTTTATTATTTAGCTGCCAGAGCCAGATTTACCTCAACAAGTCGCCTTTACAATAAAATACTATAATTCTTGGACGAGGGAAGAAAGGGCCTAGAGCCCTAGTCTTTAGTGTCTGAAGGGTTTTTAATGTCAAAGCAAAATTGTAATACTATTAGTACAGTACTCTTCATACAGTACTCTTACTCTTCAAGATCACTTTAGTACCTTGTAATGTATATGCCATTATTAGCTTAATTAGAGCGATAGGTACGTAAATGTATAGATATTTGTGTACTCATTTTTTTTGTAGGTACAGTCAAGGTTCATAAGTGCAGTTTCGCAACTCAATAGATTGAGAGACCAGTTTCACTTACGACTTTCTTTTATATCTGTACTCACACACGCACATATCCACTAACATATGTATTTCTGGATATTACGATGAATTGATGACTTATTGCTATGACAATAAGGTTTAAAACACACTATTGACTTTGGTGGTCAGTTATATCTAATTTCTTTTGTTGTCGTGCGCACCGTTGTACAGACAAATTATTCGTAGCGTGCTCCTGCACTTATGAGCCTTACTGTACCTACCATATCTTCGCTACGTGTTCCTGCCCTTAAATCCTCCCACTGAGTAAAGTTTTAGTTTATTTGCATGATATTTTGCCGAGGGTCGCCAATTTAACTAAGTACGACCCTGGCTGCGGCGAAACGTTCATGTCAACAAAGTTCATGACATCCGCCAAGGTCGTCGACCTCGGATCAGTGCTCGGGCCGGCACCGAACTTGTATCACGGAGGTCCGCATGTTACAGATATCGACAACATTGAGGCGCCGTCGTTAGAATAGCGTGGATTTCACCCGGTAATTTAAAAGGACACCGTGCGCAAACGAAAAATCTCGGTGAATTTTTATTCAAGTCCCTACCTATAGTGTGTATCTCGGTGGATATAAATACATATTAGAATTTATTTAATCATGAAATCATGTACAGTCGAACACACGTCAGTGGTGACACTGTGACCTTGAGCTGTCCTAGCATATATAGCGGTTTGCACTGGTTTTGTTTCCACTGATGTGCCTATCGACCGTACCTAAGAAAAAGACCATTTTTGTTCGAAACCTTTAGCTGTAAATGCCCATTTTGCTGTAAGTACCTACTTCAATTAGAATTAGCACAAACGCAAAAACAATCTTATCAACCTGATACAGGCAGGTCCACTCTATTCCATCGTTTGCAGTATCAATGACACAGCATCTGTATCGAGTCATCACCTACAATAGGGGGCGTGCCATCACCAGGGGGCGCCTAATCCCCTCCCTTCCCACCTCTTCTGATCTCTTGAACGCCTAACCGAACTATTATACCTAACCGTTTGACTATAACGTTGACTTCTAACTTTTTGCCAGGACCTGAAATCACCCGGAATCACCTAGTTATAGGGCACAGAACTCATACAAACTGTCTAATAAATATACCGCCGGTCTAGTAAATATACCAGCAGTTTCATGTGGTTCTTCTACGATATAGAAGTCAACGTTGCTCTACTTTAAATTATTATCATTTACTTCATAAGGACTGCATTGAACTTTGATAAACATGGCAACTAAACGGCAATGTTTTTAATGTAAGATTATTTTTAAGTGTAGTTTATGTATACCCAGGAAGGGTGTAGAATATGGAAGTGCTGGGATACTTTTTAGGTTTGTGATGTCTGCCACAATAGTTCCATACTGAGCTAAAAGTATGGAACTTCTGGGATATAGCCACAGTTGAATGAAGGGTGGTCACACCTTATTTTTAAGTGAAGAATATGTATACCCAGGGAGGGTGTAGAATATGGAAGTGCTGGGATACTTTTAAGGTTTGTGATGTCTGCCACAATAGTTCCATACTTAGCTAAAAGTATGGAACTTCTGGGATATAGCCACAGTTAAATGAAGGGTGGTCACACCTTATTTTTAAGTGAAGAATATGTATACCCAGGGAGGGTGTAGAATATGGAAGTGCTGGGATACTTTTAAAGTTTGTGATGTCTGCCACAATAGTTCCTTAAAGAGTTAAAAGTATGGAACTTCTGGGATATAGCCATAGTTAGAGGGTGGTCCCACCGAGCCGGACACTGTCTTATATTCTAAGCTGTACACCGAGCGTATCAATAATATCAAATATCAGTTCAGCGACCCCTGTCCGTCAGTGTGGACGTAATCATCTCGATCTTAATACGTTAACGGGACGGCCGGGCGGCGCCGGCGCACCAATTTCATTTGTTTTATGCTCCGAGCAATTAATTTCATATTCTCACTGCTGACGAGAGCTGGATGAACCATAGGTCTATGCAAGAGTTGTGGAAGTTAAAATCTTTGTTGGGGACGTTAAAAATATTAACCCTTTATAAGGCCCCAGTAATACAGATATGCTACGTGAAAGTTAAATACACTACCATATTTGTAATGTACTGGGGAACACATCTACGGCAAAAAAAAATCATTAAGAAAAAAACATGTGGTAAATATATGCACTCAGCCTGTTAGTGCACTTGAGTTTTCAGATGATCTGTTTCCAATACACCTATTCATTGACATTGAATGAATGAGGAAAGAAAGCCTGATATATTCGCTATATAATACCATTATAGTTAAATAAAAAAGAGGATGTTCTTCTCCGTAAATGTTTATTAACTAAGTGGTGTCCAAATCGCCTCTGCCTTATAAAGGGTTAAATTGTGCTAATTCTGTACTTCGATCATGAAGGATTCTTTTTATTGTTTAATTTGCTAAAACAATTACATGCATGTAAGCAAAACAGCAGTCAAAATCAATCAACACGCTAATAATATGTATGCTTGGCTACTTTTGATGCTATAACTGGACATGGCACAAACGGAGATCGAGCTAGAAAAGGACGGATTGCATTATCTAACAAAATCCAATCACACCGTTTAATTCTAGCTTCTTTTAATATATACCAAGTAGTCAAGACATTCCAGCTCTCTACCCTACAGGACGAGTTAGATGATGTGAAAACAAGATTAGAAACTTAAACGTTTAATTGTTCGAAAGCACATAACTCCAACGGGTTAACGGCTAACGATATTGTCGATACTGCAGTCTTTAATGGATTAATTGTCGATCAAATTGCTGAGAAACTCGCCGGAGCTAGACTTGGATAATTGAACGGGTCTACGGAACATGGTGGAGTTAAATTGTTTGACGATCATTGCGAACGGAAGCGGGAGACTGATGAGTGCGGTTCCTCGAAACTACTGTGTCGTGGAACTTGCTTATAGAATTTCTAGGAAAGACTGTTTTTATAAGAAAGGCGTCTTCCTATGTTGATGAAGTTGCAGTCAATTAGGTGATAACTGGATCATTGGAAACTTGTAGCGGCATAACGGACATTGCTTGTTTATCTTTAACGCCTGTACAATTCAACTTATCTGCATGTACAGTAAGGGTCATAAGTGCAGTTGCACGCTAAGAGTCATTTTTCTGTACAACGGCGCACACGACAACACGAAAACCGTTTAGATTAATCTGACCACCCAAGTCAATAGCATGTTTTATTTAAACCTTATTGTCATAGCAATAAGTCATCAATTCATAGTAATATCCAGGAATATATTAGTGGATACAGATATAAAAGAGAGTCATAAGTGAAACTGGTCTCTCAATCAATTGAGTTGCAAAACTGCTACTGGAACCTTGACTGTACGTTGTGTGCAGATAGTTCGTCAAAATAAATAGGCACTAGAAATGTAATCATAGTGTAGTCATAAGAAAATTTCTTCGATACAAAAATTTGGATATTTTTCATTTTTTTTTATCGGAAACCTGCATACGCCGAAGGAATTCTTAGGCGCATGTGAAGTTCACCAACCCGCACTGGGCTAGCGTGGTGGGCTACATCCCGTACAGGGTTGAGAGGGTAGTCCTGGACCCTATTAATAGATTGTTGCGGAAGTTTGTTGCGCCGCTTCTTCTTCCCAGCTCTATATAACACCTTGGAAGCGGTGGTAGATAAAAAATTGACGTTGTATAAATGTACGCAGTGTACTTACATGCAATAAAATAGTTATGACTTTGACTTTGATTGTTGATTTGATTAATTTGTAACTTTACCACAGAAAATAATAAATGACTTTATTAACATTATGTTGTTTTTGTCATCAGGGTCGACATAAGCGCAACGCGACGTTTCCTGGAGGTCAGACCGGAAGTTTGTTACCAGCAACGAGAAGTGAGTTCATATATTTATTCAATCAATTGCCGGAAATAGCATAGCTGAGAAATAGTTTTAAAATAACACAAGTTTTTCGATTATTAGGAGCAAAATTACCTTTTCATAGTCATCTCATTAAGGATTGAGTATCCAATAGAATGGAAATAAGCAAGAAGTTTCGAATCTCTTTGATGGTGCGCGCGCTCCCTGTGGAGATCGCATCTTGCATATTTAGTATGGGAACGGATGGTGCCACTTACAGGGGGGTGCGGACAAAGGAAGCGGAGTAGCGGGAGGAGGTTGCTAATACAAATTTATATGGAGTTTGAAAATGAGAATGTTTGAGTGAGTATTGTCATTCATTTGACTCGATTTTGACACCCATAGAATGCAAGCTTTTATTACTGATCCATATGGGAGTGGCAAAATTTTTTGATTCATGGAAATAAGGCATGCTCTGTTAGTTCGGTCATGTTGAGAGAATGAGTGATGAACGAATGGAAGTACAAATATATCGAGCGAATAGGATTGGTAGTAGAAGGGGACGAGCTGACGACATACCACGATCAGATGGAGCGGTGCTCACAGAACACGTCATGAAGTCGCGTGTGAAGAGAATCATAAGACTGACCGAAGAAAAATAGGTGTGTCAGGATCGCGATAGTAAGCGCACCATTCCTTCTGTCTTCCCCGTCAGAGACATAGCATGAAGATATATATTTTTAATGTGGTTTAATAGCAGTATTAAGAGGCGTATATAGCGCCTTGTTGCAACATCTATCCCTTCCTTCCAGAATATTCCGCGGATGCCTCAACCCTGCGAGACGTTGCAGACGGCTGCAGCCCCAGCAGGCCCAGATACTGCCAAGGGGGGACGACCACATGGCCGGGCCCGCGAGTGCAGCCCCCACAGCCGGAGATACCCAGCCTGGCTGCGCCTACGCCGATCGACACCAAAGGTTTGTACTTCCCTTTCTAGTAGACTACATACCCCTCGACTTCGATGTGGCCTACATGTTAATCCAGGAGATAGCTGTCACTGTGCCAAGTTTTATCAAATCCGTGCAGCCGTACAGTCAACGTCGCATCAAGATCATCGTCACTGTCACTGGTTCATATTGCATCATTGGAACCCCTCATGGGTTTAATTTTAATATGTATGTCCTGTGCTTGGTGTTAAACTTATATGGAAATCGACTCAATGATCCAGACTAGAGACTGGTCATATGTGAAGTGGTGACCTTATTATCCCCCATCCTTAAGCAAAACATAAGCATTTTCAAACTAATCCATCTAACTAGGGAACATCTAAGGAACTGTCACTGGATGGAATGATCATGGGAATGAATTTCTTCTTCGGTGCATGACTTGCATACGCCGCTGAAATACTTAGGGCTTCTTCCACCACTTCCTGATATTGCTACAGATAGTAATCTTAGTGATAAACTAATCTATCAGATAAATCTGTGTGATAGACTATATAAAATACATAAGATATAGGCAATCAGATACCTGTGAAACCAAAAAATAGGCTATCTGTCAGATAACCTGCAGATAGGGTATCTGGGACTTTATCAGCAAGCGGTGTAAGAGGCCCTTATTCTCGGGATGTTTTCCTCGCCGTTCGAAAGCAGACAGTAAATGTAGGTATTCAAGTTTCGAGAAAAACCCACTAAAATACATGGCGCGGTGATTGGCGAACTCTCGAAGTGACGGGCCGCTCTTCCTCATTACGACACCGACGCTTGATTTGACGCATTGATTACTGGCGCAAGAATCATCCTGCCTCACCTGCCAAGGCCAACTCACCTGGCGCCGAGCCCGCCCACAAAAAAGCAAAGACAACCAAATTATACCAAACAGTGCAATGAATGACGAAACAAAAATGGCTCGTGACACCAGCCCCTCGCCATTCATCCGAATTGAATGTAACACAAATTATAGATATAGGATCAACGCCTGCGCACGCCTAATAACCGGGTGTAAAAATGTGCGCGTGCGCGGAGGCGGTGGCGACCCAAGACGATTTATGCGCCATTTTGCATAACGCAATCATACGCCGATATCATTCTGGGAATCGTATTGAAGTCGACAGTAAATCGAATTTGAAGCTACATGAAGAGTCATGGATTTCGAAAAACTGGAATGGATTCCTTTTAGGACCGGGTATTTTGTCTTTACAATGGTATGCGGTGCTGATATCAAATCAAAACTACAGCCCATTAATATGTCCCTACTGTTGGGGCCATAGGCCTACTCTCTTAACAAGGTCGTCAGGGCTATAGTCCACCATGCTAGCCCAGTGCGGGTTGGTGGACTTCACATGCGCCTAAGAATTCCTTCTCCGGCGTATGCAATTTTCCTCGTGATGTTTTCCTTCACCCTTTGAGCGATTATTAATGGTTAGTGTTAAATCCGCCGCTCTGATCTGTACCAAGTCTGCGTTGACCATTAATTGTAGATTTTTGTCTTTTATTAGTATCTTTATTCGTTTCTTATTATAACCTCAAAATCAAAGAACAGAACGCAATTTACCATATTTCTTACCATCACCTAAATCATGTTCAGTTACGCCTAACTGTCATTTTAATTCCCATCAATAGTTGAGTGCGCCTCGCCGCTCCCAGGTTTTGGTTCAGGTCGTATTTCAAACGCGCATGCATCAGATACGCTGTTTTCGCAACAGACAGACAGACATACCTTCCCAGCCATCAATTTCAACAGCCTGTATATGGTGGCACCATAGTTTGCATTTCAAATTTCGGTCCTATTCTAAAACCCTAAGTATATACCTGTACCTACGATGTTTAGTTTCGTTAATACACGGATACGCCTACATTGCTTTGAATATGCTTCGTTCTTAACCCTATTACCTATCATTAAACTTATTTCAATTGATTCTTATCATTTTAAAGTCCATAATTGGTAAACTCTTGCATTTGTAGATAATTACAATTAATGTACTAAATTGTCATCATAAGTCATGTTCGAATTCTTACTTTCTATTTTAGACTTTGCTAGCCTAGCAAGGCTCAACTTGAAAAATACTTGAAACAAAACCTTTCGTATCTCGAAATAGATTTGTAGCTTTGACGTAATATATCTCATATAATAATATCTTATGTTTAGTTAAGTATGTAACATTGGACGACAGTGTTTTGAAATATTATCTATCAATCAATCACACTTTAAATAATTCATTTTCCCGTCTTTTGCGGCTACAGAAAGAATGAAATGATGTAAGATAATGTGACAAATGTTTTTAATCTGAAAATGTAACATTGTATTCTACATTTGATTGACGAGACAAAAAATATCGACCGCAATAAGCAGCGATGCTTTACATGCTTGTGATCAAAACACGCCAAAAACATCTGCACAGGAAATACTGTGGCACAATTTTTTATTATTATTATTTATTAAGGACAACCAACAAAGTTTACGCTCTTACTTGCTAATTACTGATACATGTATGATAGAAAAATGTGCTACCTTAGTTATAGGCTGCCACGACATGCATTATCTATAGAAGTGAAATTGCGACTTATATGTAAAATTACCTGTAAATTTAGAGCAATTGCCAATTGTTAACACCACCAGTTACTGTCACTTCTGCAAGATTTCCATCAGTTGCGGGATTATCTCCTATCGCCGCAGGATTTCCCTGTCATTCCTACAACAGGTACATTAGTGGCTATTCTCTGTCCTGTTCCCACAGACGTTGGGGCCATAAATTTCGCCACGATCTGCGCAGGTGACAACGCGTTAGACCTAATTAAACTCCGTTAGCTGTTAGAGATGCTGTAACCTTAAACGATTGGCGCCATTCATAAGCTGTTAGCGGTTTAATTAAAGCGTTGCTTGCTTCTCTGTGGTCCAACTGAAATGCCCAACTGGTTGTACCTACCACCACTGGTTGTAGCGTTCAGGAAGCTACGCAACATCTTCTCGTCCCAAATACCGCAGTGTCTCAAGACGAAAGTCTTCGACCAGTGTGTGTTGCCAGTGATGACATATGGTACCGAGACGTGGTCCCTCACTATGGGCCTCATAAGAAGGCTCAAGGTCACCCAGAGGGCAATGGAGGGAGCTATGCTCGGAGTTTCCCTGCGAGATCGAATCAGAAATGAGGAGATCCGCAGGAGAACCAAGGTCACCGACATAGCTCAAAGAATTGCGAAGCTGAAGTGGCAGTGGGCTGGGCACATCGCTCGTAGAACTGACGGCCGTTGGGGCAGAAAGGTTCTCGAGTGGCGACCACGTATCGGAAGACGCAGTGTAGGCAGGCCTCCCACAAGGTGGACCGACGATCTGGTGAAGGTCGCGGGACCCAGCTGGATGAGGTTAGCGCGGGACCGGTCGTCGTGGAGATCCTTGGGGGAGGCCTTTGTCCAGCAGTGGACGTCTACAGGCTGATATGATGATGATGATGATGTACCTACCATAGGGTATATATTTTTCCGTAGTACATACAAGAGTTGTACCTACGGTACGAGGGATAACAGTAATTTATTTTCTTCATATCTAGTTGGTTTTAGGATTCCGTACCTCAAAAGGGGAAAAAAGGAACCCTTATATGATCACTTCGTTATCCGTCTGTCTGGCTTGTGCTTATTTTATTCTTCGAGATCTGTTGAAGAACCGAAAATTGTTTATTGAGGGTAGATTTTGAGTAAAATATCGTGAAGAATCCTGCTTACGCTCGGCGAAGTACTAAAAAGGCTTATTGAGTCCTTTCGTCCTTAGTGTACACAATAACATAATTGTAATGTAGTGAATGTATCATGGCCCAGCCGATCCCCGGCTGGGCCATGTACCAATGGGTTTTTTCTCGAAACATAAGTACATTTACTGACTGCTCTCAAACGGTGAAGGAAAACATCGGGAGGAAACCTGCATACGCCGAATAAGAAATTCATAGGCGTATGTGAAGTCCACCAACCCGCACTGGGCTAGCGTGGTGGACTATAGCCCGAACGCCCTCGTTGAGGGGGTAGGCCTGAGCCTCGGCAGTGGGGACATGTTAATAGGCTGTTGATGAATGTGTCTGCTGGTGTTTGAAGCCACTGAAAATCGTTCAATATCTTGGAAAATAAAGTTTTTCTTTCCGTTCTATTCCATCAATGGTAAGCAGTTTTATCAGATATCGCTTGTTCCATAGCTCAATTGGTCCATTAGTTTTCGAGTTGTCGCACCGATGGACAGACAGAACGAACTAGCTTCGGTGTAAGGGTAAGTTTTGACAGAATCCTGAAAATGTGGAATACGTGCAAAATGTGGAATGACCTTCCCTCTGACGTATTTCCACAGCGCTACGATATGGGGTCCTTCAAGAAGAGAGTCAAAAGAGCCCTTCAACCAAGGCCGGCAACGCACCAGCACCCCCCGGGTGTTGCAGGTGTCTGTGGGCGGCGGTGACCTCTTAACATCAGGAGGCCCGCCTGCTTGTTGCCCCCGTAGCAATAATAAAAAAAAAAGGCGTAAGTGCAGGTAACGGCAAACTGCCTTACTACAGGAAATGCAATTCGTCCCTGTCAGACATGTTTGCGTCGTTCTGTCCTGTCCCGGTTCAGCTATTAATTCAACCATTTAACAGCCCGCTGCCATAAATCATGGAATCCTTATTTGAAACATCCAGGGCTGGAATATATCCCCTGTCACTTACGCCCCGGCCGCTCAGCCGAGTCTATGATTCACGTCGTAACCACCAGATAGCCGCGCGGCGCTGGATTCCTTGCGTCAATTAAATCTAACACCGTTACGACCATAAATTATTCAGGGAGTCTCGTTGTGAGTGCGAGGCGTAAACCTGGTGACCTTGTACGCTTTCCTTAGAGGCTGTTAGAAAGTAGCGGAGAAGAATTCGAAGACAAGGCGTCGAAATCGATAGAAATCGTGAGCTTATCCACCAAAAACTGTAAAATAGGAAATGGTTACTTACAATGAAATACGACACTAAGGGCCTCTTTCACCACTTGCTGATATTGTTGCAGATAATAAGCTGACAGATAAACTAATCTATCAGATAAATCTGTCTGATATTATTTTCATGTTTTACACCTAGTCTCTGAAAAATATCTGACAGATAAAAAAATAACAGCAACTTGATCTTGCTGTTAGTTTATCTGACAGATAATGCAATCAGATACCTGTGAAACATACAATATACGCTCTCTGTCAGTTATCCGCAGATAGGGTATCTGGGACTTTATCAGCAGGCGGTGACAGAAGTCTCTCCTTGAAATTACAAGTTAAAAACTATCACCATCATCATCAGCCCACACTAGTCCACTGCTGGACATAGGCCTCCCCCAAGACGCGCCACTGAGTCCGATCATCGACTCTTCGCATCCAGTCACTGCCAGCCGCCCTACGCAGGTCGTCGCTCCATCTAGCCGGGGGCGTCCCACACTACGCTTGCCCAGTCGTGGTCTCCACTCGAGAACTCGTCTACCCCAGCGGTTATCGGTTCTCCGACAGATGTGACCAGCCCACTGCCACTTCTACGTGCTAACCCTTTGAGCTATGTCAAAGGCTTTGGTTCTCTGGTGGATCACCTCGTTTCGGATCCTGTCTCTCAGAGAAACTCCGAGCATAGCTCTTTCCATAGCCCGTTGAGCGACTTTGAGTTTTCGGACTAGTCCCACTGTCAGTGTCCACGTCTCGGCGCCGTAGGTCATTTCGGGTAGGACGCACTGGTTAAAAACTAAAAGCTACATTCATCATCATCAACAGTCAACAGCCTATTACATGTCCCCACTGCTGGGGCTCAGGCCTACCCTCTCAACGAGGGTAAGTAAAAGCTACATTCTGCTCAGATTATTAATACCAGCGTACACACATTTTACTACACACACGGAAAACGTAAATTTATAGTTACATCACAAAAATTTAATTACTTTTTTGACCAACAAACTTAACTTTGCGTTTATCCAAATGACAAGAAACCTGAGGTGCGCTGTTTAGGATTTTACCTATTGATTACCTATTAAAGGCAACAGTAAATACCGATCGCCGACCTAGGTTATATCGTAGCAAGGCCGCGCGCTCGCGCCGAAGTCGCAAATTTATCGTGCGTCTACGCAGAGAAACCGCGCAATGAATAAAGTATACCAGAAAGGCCGTTCTCGGAGCAAACGCGCGAAATCAGGCGCAACAATTTGCGGTAACTACGTACCTAATTTTATTTTAAATTTATCTTTGTTGTCATAATTAGCTTTGTCAAGAATAATAAAATTCAGCATAGAATTAGAAATTTCCTTCCTTGTGTCGCAAACAAGGTTCTAGGTCAACGGGAAACTAAAGTTGTGATGTGTGACTACAAAAACAAGCTTTAATAGTACATTGTTAACCTAGGTGTGAAAGTAACTTATTTAAGTCCCGAGACGGGGTTTGGCGCACGACGCGTAGCGAGGGCGCCAATAGTTCGAGGGACCTCTAAATAAGTCTTGAACCCGAGGGAAACACTGTGCTTTTCATTAAGAATACACTGAAAGTAAAAACAAAAACATAAAATGAGTGTTAATACAAATCTCTGCTATACGGAAGTATAAACAAAACTCTACAACTCGAAAAAACAAAAGAAGATCGGATTGCCGCTTTCCCGTCTATTTTGTTTTTTTTTCTGAGGCCGGCCAGCTATTCTGCCATTATTTTTCATTTCCATCATTGAAAAAATGATAAATATTTTGCCCAAATCTATGTTATTTTAAAGAAATCGTTGACAGTAATAATTATAATAAAGTCATTTAAATATATATTCTTTAATTATTACATAACTTTATGTTATTTCAATTTTACATTGCGCTGTAATTGAGTGGCTGTATAGACAGTTGGAACATGGTCCAATAGAAATGTCAAAATAGTACTAGTATTTTTTTATATAATTTGACAGCTGTCAGTTGAAAGCGATTCTCCCTAGGGCTGAGATGTATTACTTTTAACCCGCTACTCAGGCAACTTCAGACCTTCTTTCGGAGTATGAGTAATGAAAAAGCTTATATCTTTTTATTGCATCGAGTTCGAAGCTTGAATTTTGTGCAGAATTATGGAGTCGTTTACCGTAATATTCGTTACTAAGTTAAAGTTAATGGGGGAAGTAAAAGGTCCTCGAAATGTGCAACAGGTAAGTGAGAAAGTAATATATTATTGCCGTGTCGAACACAGATAAGATGACACAGAGAAGAACACAACAACGCCATTTCACATATTTTGAAATGACAGATCGTCACAAGCACAGATCATTATAAAACCTAGCGTAGCGAGCGGGAGCGTAGCGAGCTTTTTCCGTGTTCTGTGTCATCACGCGAGGTACAACTCTAGCAGTATTTCAATTTATTTTGATAATTTGACAGATCAACGATTGACAAACCTCTTTGTTAGTCTTAGTATAAAGTATATTCTATGTTTATGGTACTTGGCGAGTGCCTGCCTTAACTTAGCTGATATTCTACACCTATCTAGATATTCTTTGTAAACCCGAGGTGCGCGGCACGCACGCGCACCTGGCCGATCCTAATTACTGATCTAACGGCGTTAGGGTTAACCTTTAATTACAGACTTAAGATACCAACTCACACGCAGTGTTACTAACAGCTCTACTTAACTAGGAACTCGCTCGAAACACATTCACACAGTAGTCGCTCAATCGTACATTGCACACTCGTATTTCGCACAAACGATACTTCGCACAAGCATGTGTCGCACTGCCCCAGCCCCGCGTTGTGCCAAAATATTAACTGAGCCAATCTAAAGTAGATACCTAAGTAGTTTTTTCTTTAAATGGGCTACATTTAAAAATCAGGTTTATGATGTCCGCTTCCTAAAATGTCATTCTTCCTAAATTCCCATGAGACGTCTGCTTATCCTAATGTCTTCTATTCATAATATCTACATCTTCTTAAAATGTCATCTTCAGTATTACCATCCATGACATGACGATCTCTGTAGAAAACTGTCAAAAAGTATAAATATTATGGGAAATGTCATGGAAATAGTATACAATACTATTCATAATATCTACATTTCCCCATGGAAATAGTATTGTATACTTTGACATTTTAAGAAGCAGACATTTCGAAATTGAGCGAGAATTATATGAGATTTAGTATCATCGTAGCGCCTCACAGCAGTTACATTATTGTAAGTGAGAACTATAGGAATGTATCGGAACCGGCGATGCTATTTGCGATTATAAATCTATGTCAAGGGATAATTAGTACAGTCCCTACCATAGTACATACCTACGTGTAGTTTGTAGATATTTTCTTCTTATGGACAAGCTCTAACAGAATCGAGCACAAATTTTTTGGCCGGTCAGATTTGGACCAAAATGAATGCAATTGCCAATTATTGTAGTGTATCCGAGTGATAAACTCCAATGTTTTAAGTCCAAAAGGAAAAATATCAAAATGATAGTGAAAACCGCATCAAAATCCCTTGCGTAGTTTAAAAGATCTAAGCTTACAGAGGGACAGACAGACTTTGTTATTATACTATGTAAGGATGATTAGACTGGCCTGTTGGCGTGGTGGTAGTGACCCTGCCTACTGCGCCAAAGGCCGTGGCTTCGATTCCCACCCGGGGCCAACATTTGTGTGACGAGCATAACTGTTGGTTTTCGGATTCTGAGTGTTTGTATGTATTTAAGTGTTTATTTAAATAAAAATATTTATGTATGTTTATCAGTTGTTGAGTACCCATTTACAAGCTTCGGCTTAGTTGGGACTAAACAGCCGTGTGTTAATTTGTCCAAACATTATTATTATTATGATATGTCTATCTACCTATAAACATTATGCCCTAAACTTACTTATCCACTTAGGTATAATATTAAGCATTAATTTATGAAGTTAACATTTAAACTTATCAGAATTTGCAATTGTAGGTATGAGTTATAGTTAACCTTACCAAATACGTTTAATGTAACCAACTGCTATTTGCAAGTTTTGCAGCCAATACAATACAAGGTATTTCAAAATTAACTTTGGCAGTTATATCTACAGGCTGTAACAATCATAATATTGATATTAAATACATTCGTCTAAAGGATGATGTAATTAACTAAGCCGAGCGTCAGTGGCGTAGAGAGCGTCAGTGGCGTCGGGGATAAGACGCGGCCTATCATATCGAAAGGTCCGGAGTTCGAACCCCGGCTCGGCCATGTACCAATGGGCTTTTTCTCGAAACTTAAGTACATTGACTGACTGCTCTCAAACGGTGAAGCAAAACATCGTGAGGAAACCTGCATACGCCGAAGAAGAAATTCTTAGGCGCATGTGAAGTCCACCAACCCGCACTGGGCTAGCGTAGTGGACTATAGCCCGAACGCCCTCGTTGAGAGGGTAGGCCTGAGCCCCAGCAGTGGGGACATGTTAACAGGCTGTTGATAATGTTGATGAAACATAAGCCATAAATTATGATGTTAATGTGACATACATAGCAAAAAGCGTTTTCAATGATATAGTAATTTTTTTTTTCATTTAACGTTAATGATAGATAGACGCAATACGCTCAAAGTTTATTTAGTTAATTTTAATAAACCTTATATTTGATATTATGTTTAGTACATTCAAATGTATGAGGTTATTAAAGCTTGGTTATGTAAATTTTATGCTTGATTACAAAATTGCATCATTATTTAAAATATTTATTGCAGACTTAGCGTAGCGACACCAAATAACGAAAAAAAAAAAAGGCGTTCTGTGCTTTAGCGTACTAATTCAAAGGTTCTCTAGTTCTCTACACACTGTATAACCAACAGACTGACGTCACACTTTCATTCAATAGTCACCGGAATACAACAAAAAATACTGTAATGTATTTGATTTTTTCCCCCACTCAAGTCGGCACGTATTCAAACACTTCCATCGCGGTGCGGCAAAAAATCGGCGCGTGCGCACCTCGGGGATATTGTTCGGCGGGTGGTACGGTCGACCGCACGTCAGTGAAAACAAAGCTAGTATAAACTGGTCTCTCAGAGTATTGAAACTCCCTAATAGGCTAGGCCAGTTCAAGGCCTAGTTATCGAGTGGAGACCACGAGTGGGCAGGCGTAGTGGGACGTCCCCCGGCTAAAGAGCGACGATCTGCGTGAGGCGGCTGGCAATGACCCGACCGTGTTGGCGTGGGTGGCGCGCTTTGGGGGAGGACTATGTCCAGCAGTGGACTAATGCGGGTGAAACACAAATGTAACCTAAATATATAGGTGAGTACATTATAGGATTCAGTCTATTAATATAGATATGAGGGATCTATACCCCCAAATTTCGGTTCGATAATTAAATTTAAGTCACTTTGACCGAACCGAACTTCGGTCGAATTTCCTGATTCGGCAATTTAAACGCTACGACCCTTAAGAGCCGATCAAAAACAAAAAAAAAGTCAAAAATAACGCGAGCGAAGCCGCGGGAAACAGCTAGTGTTTCATAATCAGCTTCCTCCGCGTGGCTTCAGTAACGTATGAAGAACTGCCAATAATTATTCTGGTGCGTGTCGGGTTGAGGTGGTCTCCGGAACACTTTCTCCGCCCGATCACTTTCAATTTCGAGTGAATTTCACGTTTTTATAAAACACCTGTGACAATGTCATGTGCGAGCCGACAATGGCCGACTATTTGCGGTAGTGTTGCGGGAATGTCTATCGGCTGTCGCTAGTTAAAACACACACAATTAAAATCAATACAAAAATCTTTAAATTAAACACAGTAATTTTGAATTTTTTTCGAAATTGTACAATGCTTGGTCGGACGTGTGGCAAGTGGCAACCTTACACTTGCCCAGTGAGCGTAGACTCAAGTGTCATGTTCGTCTCTTTTATTTTCCTGAAATATGTGTTTTAATGTATAATTACTAATTTTTTTAAAAATAAGTCAAAATGATTAAGGGCTCAGGGAAAGTCAAACAACAGGAGAGAGAAAACAGACTAGGGATAGAATGGTACCCAGGAGATGGAAAATGAAGGAGAGAAAGACAACACTAGAGATGGGAAGATGACTTGAAAAGGGTCGCAGGAGGAAAATGAATGCAAAAAGCAAGGAACATAACTGACTGGAAATCGGAATAAATAGCTATTAGTACATTGTGCAATAAGGGTAGTAAGTAGGATATTACTAACGAGAGTCTGTTAGAAGGCCGACGCCGAAGGCGGAGGGATTTTAATGACTCGAGTTTGTAATACCCTTACTACCCGTTATGCACACAATGTTTTTATTCACATTTGCGAGGAAATAAGTCAAGTTTAGTCAAGTTAACTACTCAATTTAACTTAATTAATTTAATAAACCAGTTCAGTACAACCAGCTACACATTACAGCCATTAGGAGTATAATATTGTACTGATTTTCATTACTCCCGCGGGTGTATAATATAGGCCATTGTGTTTCTGTATGCATGCATATAACATGACCATTTACGAGCAAGTTTGATGAAAAATAATATATACCTATATCTCTAGATCTGACATAGTTAATTACCTACGTCATTCGGCGCTGCTCGCCGCTCCATCTACGGCGGTGTGCTGGCGCAAAAAAACATTTGATGGATTCGTGACGGGTTTCGGCGAAAGCATCATCAGCCTCCAGGGCTCCTTCATAACTCATGTGTGACTAATGGTGAGGTCGTCGCCCCCGGGGTAATAGACTTGCTGACTCTGACAGTTTTTGTTGCTCCAAAGTGCTTTTGCCGCATACTTGAGCGGTATGCTGAATATGAGTTAAGTTCACCATAGTTAACGGAATACATATTGACTGGCCTGTTGGCGTAGTTGGTAGTGACCCTGCCTACTGCGCCAGAGGCCGTGGGTTCGATTCTCATCCGGGACCAACATTTGTGTGATGAGCATATCTGTTGGTTTTCGGATTCTGGGTGTTTGTATGTATTTAAGTACTTATTTATTAAAAAGTACTTACGTATGTTTATCAGTTTTTGAGTACCCATTTACAAGCTTCGGCTTAGTTTGGGACTAAACAACCGTGTGTCCAAACATTAAATAAGTTCAGTTCACTATAGTTAATATTAAGTATACGCTAACCTCAAAACATTATAAGGCAAAGAAAAATGTATACAAATTATTAATCTAAATAATAATGGAATATGTAATTATTGAGTAACACACGTAGGTACGAATATTTATAAGTGTAGATTATTTAAATTGGAATACGATTGGCGTACGATTTCGCAACTTTCGAAAATCCGGTCGGATGTTACATGACAATGCATGTGAGGCATTAATTTACGCTAGGCTAGGTCGCGAGGCTCACCCCCGCTAGGGTTGCTACTTGCAACTTACTCTTCTAGCGCCGCAACCCAAATTGGGTCGAGGCTCCGTTACCTTTCGCCACTGTGCTTTGATTTGTGCAACCGTAATATAGTCTTTATGGCTTTTTATTTAACAATTTATTGTACACACAGAAAAAATATTAATAACAATACAGAACAACAGAAAATTATACAAAGGGTCAAGCTTATTTCTATGAAATCTTTTCCAGCTAACCCCCGGTTGAGATAAGCCTTTTCTTTAAGAATCATACTTTCTAAGTATTTCTTTCCGTATATTCTTTAGCTTGATTAGACTTATGTCTTTCATAGTTTTCTTTTCTATCATGTTGTTATATCCTTGCTCATTTCTCAAAACATCGTCATCTAGAATTTTTGCCACAAAATTTTGGTGTAAGGGATCATTAATAAGAACGAAGTAATATAATCACCACTGTATCAACCATTAAAATATAATTATCACTTTGTCAATAGTGTTAGAACAGAAGCTGGAATCCTTACCAAAGATTATGGTTTTTAATTTAAATTTATTTATTTCCAAGAAGTTTAAAGTGCGCTTTCAGGAATTTTCCCTTCTGATGTTTAGTGGCAACCCTAGACCAGGTGCGGAGGTGCGCGCACAGTGGGTGTCGATGATTTACGCCGGCCTGTCTGCGAGCTCCTTCATTCATATTTATTAAGCCTCGCGATTTTTTCAACAGTAAATCTTAGAGCAATGGCGAATATGACACCCCAACACGGTATTCATGGAACTAGTTTTTGCATTCCATGAGTATCGATTATTTTCGTTCATGGGCTTATTTATTTATGTCAGAGATCGTTCGATTCGATTAAAGATTTCTTTACATATCTTTAATGGTGGATTGAAGACGCAAATAAATGTGGCAGCCCTTCTTCTGCTTTGAACCACACATAAATTTTCATCTAGGTATAACACCCTTCAACAGCGTAGCAAGGAATAGCCTCCCCTTCCAAACTTGCTACTGATGAACACGTCAAATTCACCTTAAATAATTTGCAAATTATGGAATGCCCTCTGATTTTGAAATCCTGGATCCACCCTCTCACACCCTTGTCTACTTCTGCCGCCTTCGAATTGCTAGGTTCTAGTTTGAACCGTAAGATAGGCAGCTGCCTACGTCGTCCTCTCCATTCGTCTGTGAGACAGGGTTGACACTGACAGTGGTACACGAAACACAATACCTACCGGTACAGATAGACCCATGACAAAATGCTACCTTAAACTCCAGACAAGATAATAGGGGAAAAGACTGCGAAAATACGAATTATCATAACACGGGGTTTGAATCTGGGGCTTTGCTGAACATACAACTTTAGGGTTCCATCAGAGATGTGTGCAATAGGTTTTATTTCACCAATAGTATCACTTCATTTTCTTACGAAACGTAAATGAAGTGATACTATTGGTGGACAAAACCTGTTTCACCGCACACATCTCTGGTGGAAAAGCACCCTTAGACTCAGACCACACATATAAAGAATAGAATAAAATGACAATTATAAAGCGTTTTAGAAGATGTAAAGAGAAATAACACACCCATTAAAAGGTAAAATCAAATCTTACACACAACACGACATAAACAAATGGTAAAAAGACCAGAAGCTCTATTTTTGAATCGCTCTCCGCGCTTCGAGCGCTCGATTCTACAGATTTTTGTATCGGATTTCGAAGGAAAATCAGTAGAATCTATCGTTCAAAGCGAGTAGAGCGATTCAAAAATAGAGCTCCAGGCGCTCTATTTTTGATTCGCTCTCCTCGCTTCTAGCGTTCGATTCTACAGATTTTCCCTCGACTCCGCATTTTTGAACCGCTTGAACGGCAACGAGTGGTATCGACCAATCGTTGCTTGGGACGAGCCGAGCGGTAGAATAAACGTCAAATGCCATATGACAAAAGAAAAGAGACAACTATCACTGACACTTCACTTCAGTTCACTTTTTCTAACAAAAGGCAAAGATAATATCATATACAGTGTTTATGGTTTCGACCATTACTGAGCATTTTACGTTCCGCTTTACGTTTCGGTAATTACCGGTTTTTATTTTTTCTGCGTGAAACGGATAAAATTCTACATTTCTAATATTATTGGCAACACCGAACGCGAGCGAATCAAAAATGCAGAAAATCAGTGTCGTGCGACTTGGAAGTCGAGTCGCATGCGACGATACAATTCCCTACGAGCGATTCAAAAATAGAGCTCTTATAGGCAATAGAGTATTAAAGGCAATAAAGTGAATAAAATCGGAGTAAATAATTGTAGACAGTAAAACTTTTAATAGAAAACGTACACGCATGCTATCTAATTAAACTTGAATCAACATGTAAAATTATTCATTATTCACTAAATGCTACCCATAAATGGTCGCATTTACTGCCAGGGCCATAATAATGATTTGTGACCACCACAGATAATCATATGTCTCCATAAACGGGGATAAATTGAAACATATCTACGCCTGCGCCGCCAAAGCGCGCCAACTCGCTGACGCCATTTTGTTTATTTTGTCAATTAATATCGGCTTGCGATACTTGGGATGGGACCTCCTTACTTAGTGATTAAGATTGTAGATTCTAGATTGCAATGGATATCGTGCATTTAATACATTGTAAGTGCGTCTTCTTTAAAGGTTAATACTGGGATATACAGGGTGCAAAAATTCTTCCGATGCTCGTCATTTTTTCGCTTCATCATTCGTTTTGCGGACTTTTTAAAGATACCCTGACCATTGAGCAACCTTCAGCCAATCTCCTTCGGCTAATCTCCGGCCCCGAGGGGCGACGCCATCGTTGGATGGTTGTATAATACAAGTTTGTATAGATCTACTAGGTATATTAGAATATTTTAATAGTGTATTTTACTTCCATGGACGCCATAGCGTCTTCTTCTGATGCGAAAATCCTACAGAGGAACATGTAAAGAGGTTTTTGAAATATTAAAGCTAGAAAGGATTTTTTGAAATTATTAAAGTTTTAAACCCACCAAGTCGCTGGTAAGCTGGGCTAGTCTAGTCTTTTTTATGGCTAGTCTTTTAATATTTATAGATGTTTTCTACGCCAAGTTTAACATAATTTCCCTGAGAAAATGGGTTTTGTTACAAAAAGCACCTAGACCTAGCCACTGTAGCTTGACGGGCCAAAAGCATTTAGCTGCGTTTATCTTTGAACATATCTCGGGCAGATCTTCAGAACACGTTGGGAAATCGTCTAATAAGTATACTTATGGTAAATGGGGATGCAGAGCTTTACAGGAGAGGATCTAGGCTTCCTGGCTGGGGGTCACATACTTTGTTACACCACATAATCATAAAAATCTTAATATCTTAAAGTGTGTCTAGAATGACTAATGATTGTCCTTTCTGAAAGGCTAAAACCTTATACAAGTGTATTGTTCCCTATCCCGCCCCAATTGGCCAATGTTTGTAGAAAAATTAGGGTGGCAAGTGTAGCAACATATTTCTACCACTGTACCTTGGATCAATCTAAATGTAAAGAAATAAGAAGAAGCCTTAAACCGCTGCTCAATGATATATCTGAAATGAGGGGCGCGGGTGACCCCCGCTTGAATCCGCTCCTGTGCTCGCGTGCTCCAACAGACAGACTTAAATGCTTCCAACGAAACACCACTACAATTTCATATAATGACAGGTTCATTTGTATTATTTGATCTCTGGGCCGCCGAGATATGCGTCGATAATCAGAGAGGGAACCAGGGTGGTCCTCCTGCCCACCGGGACCAGAAATAGACCACTAAATTCATAGCAAAAATCACCAAAATGGGAATTATGAAAATAAGAACGGGAATTTCATAAAATTTGTTCTTAAGAAAATCGGTCAGTGCGTAACTTTAGTACCTAGGTAGATGTTCAATTTATAAAATAATGGCTTGTTTTAATAAATTGCCCAATTTCAGATAATATGTGTACCCTAATCGCACAAAAGAATGAGGTCAATAACCCCCTAGGAACGTGCCTGTCAATAACCGATCGCAAAATCGTAAATAATCACCCAAAGGGCGCATATTTTTAAAATTACATTTTGCTCTTATATTGGCCTTGGCTCATGCGATCCGCTCGTTACGAGTCCGTTCAATTATCTGGCTCACTTGCTGAGGGGAACGCAGTGTTTGACCTTTGGCACTCCCCTGATTCGCTGATGCATATATTGGACTTGAAATATTCACTTTTATGATAAGAAATCAGACTATAACCAGGTTTACTTTGGCCAATTCGTGTTCTTTCAAGTCTTTGAACAATTTAACGCCATACAGTAAAATTACTCATACATTCTTCTGGGTCAGCGACCCAAACTGGATCTTGAAAGACGCCACTATACTCGACGTAGCGCGGTATTGCACCAGGTGGTCAAAGGCAGGTGTCTAAAAATCGTCCCATCTCCTTGTTACAGTGTATACCGACCAGCCCGTATCGTCAGCCTCACCGCCGACAAGAGACAAGATCAACGGCGAGGAGAAGGCTCGCTCCCGACGCCGGGACACATGGACTGAGCCGACCGCCTCACCAGCTCCTGATGATGGTACGTTTGTCTTTAAAACGCACTTGCTCCTTATTCTGATACAGCTATGCATCTTCTTCGGATTCCTCTCATATTTGACAACTTCATGGCTACCAATGACCAGAGGGCTGAGCATTACCTCGCTCAGAGAATCAGCCTCACCATTCAGCGAGGTAATGCCGCCAGCCTTCTGGGCACGCTCACAGCGGTGGGGGGCATCGAGGGGGTATTCTTTTTATACTTCATGGCTATATTCTAACTTTAGAAGCCGATTATAACAATGATATTGCAGCCAAACCGTTGGCGTAAATTTTGTCTTTACTCAAGAGTGTTTTCTCCTGCACAGACTCGTCTGCATACAATGTTCTAACGTTAAACACCAACATCGGGTCCAACAAATTGTTTTGCTACACCCCATTTTGCTGGATTGAGATCACTACAGCAACAACAAAATACAAGTCAAATACCTGTAACTGGTCAAATGAACCCATGTTGCATTGAAAAGTGTCGCCCTTTTTGTATTGAATTCAGAATTTATCCGCCCATTTTCTATCTATAGCTGGCTTGAGCAATTTACTGACAGTTAATAACACAACCAATGGTTATACGTTGCAGCCGGCGTAGGTGTCCGATCTCCACTACTACAGCATCAGCACCAGCAATACGATGAGCAACTTCGAGATATAGCAGCGTCGCTGACCAGACCTCGGTCCAGACGAGCGCTGCCGCCCACACTCGAAAGACCCACGCGGTTACCACCTGATCGACTGCCGGTTCGTATTAGAATCTTAGTTCAACACATCCTACAGTAAAATAATAATGTTTTATAATGTACCCACCGTGGCATACTTATATATAGGTAGCCTAAAAGTGAACCCAAGTAAGCAAAATGCTTGCTAAAACGAATTCAGAGGCAGTTACTTAATGATGTCAAACCCTGAGCTACCAACGCAAAAAAGCTGAACCTGACCTCTTTTCCAGGCCCGTGGATCACCAGATGGCGGCGCGCCACCCGAAGAAACCAGTTCCAGCTCCGTCAGCGAAGGCAGCGAACCAACAGACGCTGTAGAAGCCACAGAAACCTCAGAAGGTGGAAGGGTCGAATTACCTGCTGAAAGACTCCTCCATGCAAGAGCTGGTTGGTTACAACGACGGGGTATAGGAGGCTGGTCTCGGCATTGGTTTGTGCTGCGAGGAGCTGCGTTGTTGTACTTCAGGGATCCTCACGCTGAGAACAGAGGGCTGATGGATGGAGTCATAGACCTGAGTGGAGTTGCGAGAGTGGTGGAGCTGCCAACTTCCATGAATGGATATGCCTTTGAGACTGAGGTAGTTATTATTGTCCTTTAATCTTCTATTTGCTTTAGTTCATATACTTAGGTGCTTGATTAATCCTGTTTGTTTTTCCAGACATGGGACGGAAAGCACATAGTCTTATCGGCAGTAACAGCGGGAATCAGAGCTAACTGGGTGTCAGCGATGCGCAGAACAGCCGGTCTTCCTGACTCTGGTCCACTGTCGCTAATACTACGAGAAGACTCTGTGGATCAAACTTCAGAGTCATCAGCATCACCAGTAACACCTGTTACGCCAATCACTGGAAGAGCTCCGTTTTCATCTGACGAAGAGTATAGGACGGCTTCTGAGGGCGGTCGTAGAGACAGCGCTGATTGGGGTGATGTGGCACCTCAACCACCTCCATCTCCAATCCTCAATCGCACTCCAATATCCAAAGTCAAAGAAAAGATCCGCGCCAGAGGCTGTCATCAAACACCACCTCGCAGTGATACGCCTAAAGGTGATAGAGACGAAATTGACGCCACCAAAGAAAAAGAACGTCCCACAGATGATGTCGACGAAAACGAAAAACCCAATAATGAACCTCGAAAACGCAGCTACATATCGACTATTGACAAGCAATCCATAGAAATCGACGACTTACGCAAACAACTCAAACTTGCTTTAAACGACGTGAATTCTGCTGAATCAGAACTTGCGAGACTTCGAAAGCTGAAATCAGAAGCAGCTTTAAGAGAAAAGAAGATGGAAGAATTAGTCACAGCTTTACAAAAGAAAGAGGATGAACTGTCGGTAAGAACGAAAGAAGCCGAAAACTTAGTCACAATAAAACATCTCTATAATCAAGATAAGAATACGTGGGAGAATAAGTTGACAGAAACGCAAAACTTCTTAAAAGATTCGACGCAACATTGTGAACTGTTGACAAGGCAACTTACATCAGCGCAAGAAACGATCAAGCAACTACAACGAGAATTAGACGAACTCAGCGATAAATTAATAAAGAGTGTCAAGGAGAACGACAACTTGTATTCAAGAATCAGAGAACTGGAAGGTCGTGTTATACCAGAATCACCGAGTAGAGAAAAGAGGAAAAGCATTGGTTCTCTCGGCGATCTCACCAATATTAATCAAGACTTAAATTTGGAGTCATTAGAGAAGAATAGACTCATTGAAGAGTATGTTGAATTGCGAGGAAGGTTCCTGAAAGCCATTCAAGAAATCAAGGCCATGAAAAAGGAACTTCGGGATTCTCATAACATGTATGATGAACTAGAAGTTACAAATTTGAAATTGCGAAACGAAATGAAACTGAGGGAACAGTGTAGTAGATCAGAAATAGACCTTCTTGCAGCTCGTATTTTAGATTTAACTCAAAAACTGACTGCTTCAGATAAACAAGTGAGAACACTAAAACATAAGATTCAGAAGTCTGAGTCAAGAGAAAAAAGACGAAGCTTGTCTTTAAAAGGAAGAGAATCTTTTACGTTGGGTAAGGAGGTCGAAGAAAAACTAACAGAACTTGAAAACAAAATTACTATATTAGAGTCCGGAGAATCCGTTCCTACGATAAATTCTCCTTCCAAGAGTGCCTCACCTGCCAAAGAGAAAGCGACCAAAACCGATAGTCTTGTTGATGAGAAACGAATGAAGAGATTAGCTGCAAGACTCCGAAGAAAGTCTTTAGACAGCGCCACGAGTTCTGAACCGATGAAGATGTTAGTCCGACTAAGTTCTTTAGAAACCAAAGTAGCTTCCGTGCTAGAGAACCGTCGAGACCTAACTAATTCCTGCGAGTCTCTAAGTCAAGCAACAAGGTCCTCCGACAGTCCAATCTTCAATGACACTCCAGATAATTCAAGCATTGGTACACAGTCGCAAAGGCATCTTCTTGATAGGCTACAAAGCTTAGAGAGTGTAGTGATACATTCGAGGACTAAAGTCAACGAGTGTCTATGTCAAATGAGCGCAATGCGGGCAGCTAAGTCGAGGAGATCACCGTCTCCAAGTCTCGAAAAGAAGTATAGCATCAGATCCATGGAAAAATGTTTGACTGATGTCAGCAAGAGACTGCAGGATTGCTTTGACAAATGTGTCATTGACTGCGATCACGCACATGAGCACGAGATCAATGATAACGTAGCTCAAGTGGTCGTGCAACTTGAGGAGCAATTGAGAACTAAACTTCTAGAAATATCTAGAAGAAAGGCAGCATTGTACGAAGCCGGAGAACTGACACAGAGGAAGAACCTGGAGATATTGGCAGAAAAATTGGCGTATGAGGCAGTTCTCATCAGCAGGATCCAAGAGGCTTTGGAATCGTCTAATGGGAGCAGATTCTTTGCTAGGTTAATAAAGTCTGAAATAATCGAAACTAGTCAATTAATCGATAATCTTAAGTGTAAAATGAACGGCGATAACTCCAAGAATATCAATAGCACCAGAAGTTCACTGGACTATCTCGCGAAGATACTGTCACGCAAAATAGACATTATGAACAATGCAAGGGATAACCGAGATTTTAGGAAGTCAGAGCTGATTATACAGAGTGCAGATCTGGAGGCCCTAAAAACATCGCAGAAGGAAGTCGCTGATGCAGTTGACAGATACAAATCAGAGAAATTGGCCGAGTTATGCTCCGCACTGGCATGTGAGACTTTAAGCTATGTGACTCTTAACGACAGCGACTTTGAACAACAGCGGGCGAATATCGAAGCTGCAAGAGTGCGCGAGGCTTGGGCGGCCGCAAGGGATGCTCTCGGCGCAGAATTGGTGCAAGCCGAAGTGACCCGAGCACTCAGTCGGGCTGCTCAGCTCTGCGAGGATCAGCTCGACGACGCCCGCAGATGCCGACTGACCTTAACGGCGCAAGATCGCGCAGACTTAGAACTCTGGTGGCAAGCGGCTCACGACCATCTGCGCTGCGAAATGGACGTCGCAGTTAGAAACATCGCCTCAAGATATAGGGAATGTCTGACAGACGACCGTCGCTCCAAGGAAGGTTCACCGGGTCTCGACAGCCGGGTGCTTCTACAACAACTGGCCGATGTTCTCGCGCAGAAGGCTTTGGTGGACGCTCGCATCGCGGTCGTGGAGGGCACGTATCGAGCATCCTCGCCGCAGGACAGTGACAGCTCGCAGCGATCAGACGCCATCTCCTCGCTGGATACCGACCCGTCGCAGGAGGCGGAGTTCGTGTACCTATTCCAGCACTTCTCGAACGAGTGCCGAGCGCTCTTCTCCAGTGACTGTTCGGGTAACAGTGAAGACTCGATGAAGATCGGCGAGAGCCTCGAGCGGGTGGAAGCGGCGGTGGCGGCGGTGCAGCGGCAGCTGAGCGGCGCGGACGCGGCGCAGGAGGAGGACGCGCCCGGCACCGCCGGCAGCGGCGCCAGCGCCGGCGTGCTGGGCCGCGTCGAGTCACTGCGGAGACGCGTCGAAGCTCTGCAAGCGCTGGTGCCCTGCCAGCACTGCAAGCAGCTACAAGACGCGCTCGACAGGTGAGAGTTGCGCAACAGATTTAACCAGTTTTAGTCAGATTATTTTTCTGCAAGAGTAGACTATTATACCGATTACAATATAGAGTAGGAAACAACTTCCCCTGACCTTTTAAGATTTTAACGTTGATTGTTGTGTGCAGGTTACAAGCAGACCGCGCGCGGGGGGAGTGCGCGCTGGCGCAGCAGGCGGGCGCGCTGGCGGCGGCGCGACGCGCACGCGCGCAGCTGCAAGCGCAGCACGAGCGCGAGCGCGCCGCCCTGCGCGAGCGCGCGCGCACGCTGCAGCGCCGCCTCGCCGCACTCGACTCAGAATATTCAGCGCAGCTCGACAGTTTACGAGCTGCATATCAAGTAAGTGCAATCATAAGGGAATAGTATTAATAGTTTTATTATAGGCATAAAAATCCATTCATGAAAAATACCAAGATCCACAGAAAACCCTAGCTAATACATTCGGTGTGTTCACCCCAGAGCGCAGTGGCAGCGGACACGCACGGCGACGGCCTGCGCGCGCGCTACCAGCAGGAGATCGAGCAGCTGCGCGCGCTCTGCGAGAAGGGTCTGCTCGCCATGGAGAGCTCACATCGCCGCATCGTCAGGGAGATGGAGGAGAAACACCGCGCCGAAAGGGATCAACTCAGGTACGAGGAGGTCTTCAGTGGTCCTTGCAATGTGGAGTCTAAGAATGAGGAAAGAGTCATAACTGATAAAATCATGTCTCTTCCATCCTAAATAAATATTCAAAACGGACACTCTCAATTGGAACATGGGTAATGCCCGTGAATAATGGAAAAAATGTTGGGAGCAGGAAAAAAAATTCCTAAAAATTTAAATTATTAATGATATTGAAGGAAAACGAAACATTGTCCAACGAAATTGGCTGAGGTATCAAACTCTTTCTCAAATTCCGAAGACACAGAGATACATTGCTGTAGTTCGTTATTATCTGTGCTCTTCTACCATTTTGTTCTTATTAATTTCAAGGCTGGACAAAGAGCAAGCGTTAGCCGAAGAAACCCGCGCTACTCTATCCGCCCTGGACGCCATGAGAAAAGCCCACGAGAACGAGGTTCGCCGCGAAGTCGACAAGTTCAAGGCCGACTACCTTAGCCTCGGTGCCCAGAGCGGTGAACTGAGTCAGCTCAACTCCAGGCATCAGTAAGTACATTTGGAAAATGTAAAGATAGGGAACAAAATTGACCCTAAAATTGACCCTTGTGACACCTTCTTATACTCTGCTGAGGCATGATTTTAAATATACACCAAACGTCGTTAAAATCTTTTTTAGTGTCAAGTTACCTGTAGAGTTAAACCCTAATGTAAAAATTGAACCGACAAATGAAATATTTTGCGATAAACTGTGGTGTACCTTATCAATAGCTTTAGTAAAGTCAACATGGACTTGATAGTTTTTCTAGCCTTATATTTAAGTTGTTTCTGATTAAATCTAAGGCGATAAACCTTAAATCTAGGCCGTCAATGTGCAGGCAAGAGATGGAGGAGATAAAGCGCGAGATCCTGTCGCTGTCGGAGAAGTACTCCGTGAAGTGCGTGGAGTCAGCGGCGCTCGAGGAGCGGCTCGCCACCGCCACCGCGCAGCTCACGCAGGCGCACAGCCACATAATGCAGCTGGACGCCAGGTAATAGCAACTATAGTCTTCAAATCAAGTATTTTTTCTTCTGGAACTTTTAAAAATGATTGCAAAGGTCCGCCCAAAGAGAATGGATGCGTAAGACAGAGGAACTAGTGTGGTGGCGCGCATTAGGGAAGGCCTAAGTTCGGCAGTGGACGGTAACGGGCTGTTTATGATGAAGAGTGCAAAAGATATTTTTAGGCAAGGATTATTCAGCTTGAGGCTAGGCTGTCTCATTGGTTTTCAACGTGGCGGCGAAGTTTTACGTCAAATCTGCGTCTGAGTTCTAGTAATTGTTTAATAAAACATTGTGAATTTTTATTTGTCAGAAACAAACAACTGCGCGCGCACATAATGTCAGAAGCGAACGACATGAAAAGCTCCGAAGCGTCCTCTCTATCGCAGCTGATAGAGGAAACTGGGCCGGTACGTATCTTTTTTATTTAACTCCACAATTAAGACTACGGTACACGCTTGGACAGCCAGAGCTTATAGCGCTTCTCTTTAAGTCATTCCATCATATTCACGCCGTGTAGACGCTCCACGCTTGCATGATCACATGCGTACGCACATAACAACAATCATTTCTGTCATCAGCATCATTTTTATGTTAAGTGATTAGAAAATCCGAAATTTTTGTTAAAGTTTTTGATGATTTTAATTGTTATATTTATTTATATGTTTTAAGTTATTGTTAAATTTTGTGATAATTTTTAAACGAATTGATTGCACCTTTTGTAAATACCATGTCTACAAATTTTCTTCTTTCTAGAATGAATCTGTATTGAATGTATGTAGGTCGCACAGATTGAGCTGTACGCAATAATTTAAGTATTTTCATATTTCAAATTTTATACAACAATACAGTACACCAATTTGTGTTTTAAGTTACCCACGCAAAAAACTCTTGTTATTATTTTGCTATTTGGTCCTTCGAACCGGACGAACTTTTTTAAAGTAAAACTTTGTATACCTTTTAAGGCTACTGCCAAGTCTTCGTTTTACTTGAAATAAAACGTAATAAATATCCACAAATGATTTCACTATCATCAACAATCTGTTTACGTCCGACAAAGCCTTCCTTGATAAACGCTACATTCGATCCTAGTCTGCCGTCTTTCTTTGGACTACAAGTTGATGGGTGACAGTGGCCGTCACCATCGGCTAGACTGTCTGTTCCACTCCATACCGTAAAAATCAGCTCAATGTGTGCGACTAGTCGTGTAGCGTAGTCTGTCCACTGCCACTTCACTGTGTAATATTGCAAATGGCGTCGGTACATGCGGGGCACTAACAGCATGGGATGGACGCGCCGCTGTGGACGCACCTGCGACACCTGGCGACCGTCTGGCAGCGCCATGGCAACACTCAAGGTAACACGTCGGTCTTGTAAGCCCTCAGACAGTCGAGCCAGATTGATCAGGTCATGTGCTGGATTGATATATCTACATTGCGCACCTATCTACATAATTATACATTGTTGTTACAGAATACTTTCTATACAGAATGTAATTTATTCAATAATTAAATGCAAAGAGATTTGAGTGCTTTAGCCCCAAAAAATTGTTCAATGCTCAATTGTTACCTGGTGTTTAATTCTAAGCTTACGATTAAAGAGAAGGGTTTCATTTCAACCCTATTTGCCGCATTAGAAAATAATGTTGTGTACAAAACCCGTTTACCTGTTTAGTTAACGCAGAGAAACCTTGTTTTCATTCAAATTAATCTTTTTCTGAAAGAACACGTGTCTTATGTCGAATTTCGAACTGATTGTGATCTGGAATAATATTGATTGAGCAACTAATGTCACACGAAGATACGTCAATCCACATCAATCGCGGATACCGATCTGGATTGACTGTCTATGGGCACCTAAGAGAATGTCGGACTTGGCAAGTTAAGGAAGACTGTTCGGTACCGGTGTTTATAATTCGACGGTGGAAAGGCAGAAGGGGTCAACCGCCAATACTGGTTGACCCCTTTTGCCTTTTTCCACCGTCGGGCAAAAGGGGGTCAACAGTCGAACTATTGTTATTGATTTCAATTCTATTGCTATTATTTGTCACCTTGACTGCATGTATGTAATTAATTACCTACTAGTACGTACTATGTCGTTATAAATTAGATTTCAAGTACCTACACTGAACTGTTTGTTGCGCCGCTTCTTCTTCCCAGCTCTATATAACACCTTGGAAGCGGTGGTAGATAAAAAATTGACGTTGTATAAATGTACCCAGTGTACTTACATGCAATAAAATAGTTTTGACTTTGAACTGTTTGCTAAAAGATGTGACTCTTCCTCCACTATGCCAATATAAAGAACTCAGAAAAACGCATTTCAAAATTTGACATATTCAGAATGTTCTCCCTCGCACACTCACACACATACACATAACTCTAAGAGAGAGAGCTAATTTTGGAGTTGTCAAAATTTAATGTGTAATCAGAACCAACTCTAAATTAATTAAACAGAGGTTTGATTAATGAATAACGGAATGCAGTGTAAATATTATTTATTTATATTTTAATGTAGAGTAGAATGTAGAAAAGTAATTGTAGATTTTCCTGCACCTTACCTTTAATTTATTGTATTATCATATATGATTTATAATTAAGTATGCCTAAAAGTTTTCGTTGGCAAATTATTTTTATACAAAATTTTATTTATTGTGACAACCATAATTATATTAACAAAATTAACTTTATAACTTTCATGCTTTTACGAATACTTATGCATGATTCCTAATGACTTAATAAATCAAGTAATAAACATTAACATGCTTTTGCGGCAAAATTTTCTAATGTAGTTTATTACATTAACAATCAGTAGTTTTAAAACATGATAGATTGGTATACCTATATGTATTATTGGGAAGCACTTAAGTATCCACTGTGTGATTTAATACAATTTTATTACTAAAACCAAACTTAAGAAAGTAAATAGAAATTTAAATAGGTTCAATTCTATTCAAAACCACTGAATGGATTTTAATGGGGCTTTCAATGTTGCATAGCTTGGTTCATCAGTTGCGCGAAAAAAATCAAATTTAAAAAGAAGCACATAATTACATCAGAAATACGATACTGACTTTATATTATTAGAAGCAATAGCTTAGTTGGCAATTATAGCTTACTGCGGTCATGTTGGTCGCAAGTTCAAATATTTGTTGCGTATTGATCATGAAGGGTTGGTCAAACCGAATGCAGCGTAGGGCAGCTTAAGTCGTTTGTAATGTATGGAATATAACGACACACCAAACGCGTACTACGTAGCTGCGCAGCGCTGTGCAGCATCGTACCCATAATATTCCATACATTACAACGTCATAAGCTGCGCTGCGTTGTGCTGCATTCGGTTTGACCAGCCCTTCAAGGTAAAAAGAAACTGGTGTCGTCCTCGTTTTTAGCGTCATGAGTTTCTGGTGGTGACCACAGTAACGTTGTGACGTTTTAGGGGAAGTCGTCCCGATCGAACTCGCTGCTGGAGGCGGCGAGGCCGTCGCGGCCCGCCAACATACAGTACGCCAAGACAGAGAGCACCAGAAACATGCAGCTGTCCCCCGTTCAGGTACGCATCGCCCGGCGTGTAGACGTCCTTAAGGGTTGGACCACATCTCATCGTCATATCAGCTTGTAGACGTCCACTGCTGGACAATGGCCTCCCCCAAGGATCTCCACGACGACCGGTCCCGCGCTAACCTCATCCAGCCGGGTCCCGCGACCTTCACCAGATCGTCGGTCCACCTTGTGGGAGGCCAGCCTACACTGCGTCTTCCGATACGTGGGTATACGTGGGTGGGCGGGTAAGCGGGTGTAACTATATCGCGCGGCAGTACCGGCGATGCGCCCGACCGCACGACCACAAGTCGATCGCCGGCGGGGGCGATGGAGTGCTGACGCGTGCTGCCGCGCGCTATAGTTACACCCGCTATGTTTCTCGCTGAACGATAGTAAAGGCTAGAGTAGAGCACAAGCTGTTTCTCGCTGTAGCATGCCGTTCTGTCAGCACGGACACGCGATCGCGCGGGATAGCGTGCTATAGCATGCTAAAACACGCCGCAACACTGACGAAAAGTGCGATTCCGACAGATATCCGAGTCCGAGTGCTGACAGATACGGTCAAACCCTTACAGGTCTCTCACTCTTAGAGTGAACCTTACTTTATTTATTTGATTTGATTTATGATCAGACTAGCTGTTTCCCGCGGCTTCGCCCGCATGCTATAAGTTATTTCTGACTTTCTTTTTGCTCGGTCTTAAGGGTCGTAGCGTGATGTTAACCCTTTATAAGGCAGAGACGATTTGGAAAACAGTTAATAAACATTTACGCAGAAGAACATCCCCTTTTTTATTTAACTGTAATGGTATATAATACAGCGAATATATCAGGCTTTCTTTCCTCATTCATACAGTGTCAATGAATAGGTGTATTGGAAACAGATCATCTGAAAACTCAAGTGCACAAACTGGCTGAGTGCATATATTGACCACATGTTTTTCTTAAAGTTTTTTTTTGCCGTATATGTGTTCCCCAGTGCATTACAAACATGGTAGTGTATTTAACTTTCACGTAGCATATCTGTATAACTGGAGCCTTATAAAGGATTATATAGCCTTTCGAATAAACCTTTTCGAATGCGACTGCTAGTTCCAGATATTAGTGCGTTCAAACAAACTGCAGATTGTTATACTAGTATAGATAGCATTATTATACCAGTGGTAGTGTAGGTATGTTATTATAACTACAAATTTGTTCTCCCACAGAACTGAAGCCCGCGCGGCGCTGCTCGGACGGCGGTCGCGCCTCGCTCGCGCCGCTCGTCGGCATGGTGGCCGAGAGGAAGAAACGATTCGAGCTTTAGACCACTTTGTTGATGGCTGCATTCAGTTTCATGCTTCAACAGAACCTATATAGTTTGGCTAGTTATCGGAGATGCTTGCGGAAAGCAAGCTATCTAAAAATTAAGAGGATATGATTGAAAACCAATCTGTTGTGTGTTGTTAATTTCAAAGTAAAACATGTTTCAATGAATTACTAATTATCCAATAACAGCCGAATTCAATACAATGGTAGAAATGTTTTGAACAAAATACTGAAATCCGACATAACTCAGTTTCCAATTCAATTAATTGAAAATAAAACGAGATTTTATTTTACCACTTTGTCGGCGTCAAATTACAGCTTTCTAGTACTAATAGTCTCTGAGTTGAGCCGCGGACGGACGGAAAGACGGACATGACGAAACTATAAGGGTTCCTTGCTTCTACTACGGAACACTAGCGAACATTCTCTGTTAAGTTGTCAAACTATATTTGCTCGTTGTAAGCATAGAATTGAACGCACGAATTCGTTACGTAACACCCACCACGCTAGCACCTGGCCACTTGCTTCACTTTGTCCGCATATGCATTCAAAGTATCACAACACATCTAACTTTATCCAGCAATATGTATTTATCTCACCTTGTATTTTAACGTATCACAAAATTATTTAATTAAACTGTTACGTAGGTATTTAAAACATTATTTGTGTTGCGTTCTGACAGTATATTGTATCGATTTTTATAGGTATTTAGAGTTAGCGGATGTTTTTATAGTTTGTTAGTGTTGCCAGGTGTGAAATTAGAGAATAGTTCCTATTTGAACGGAAACGTGGAGTGAAGATTACTGATTTCACATCTGTGCGGTTTTTATAATAGAACGTGTAACGGCATTTATTTTTAATTGTGGTGTTGATTTAAAATAGCTTTTGTTTGTATCAACTATAAGAAAAATTTACTCGACAATAGTCCGTTCCCATTAAAAATTCATTTCATCACTTTAAAAAACAATACAAAAATGCTTGTTAAAAATATATGTCGTTATTTCGTCCTGATCTTGTATGACTATATTCATATTATTAACATAAATATATTATAATACATAACCGACATAGTGTCTCAATATTGTGTAGTATTTAATGTATTTTAAGACCAAATAACCTTTCTCTAAAAGTGGCCAGATTCTTTTAACTCCCACCAACTACACAAATGTTTAACGTAATTTGTTTTTTTTTGTGTAATCTTAATTAACTTGTAGATTGTACATTAGACTTTCTGTATTTTTTTTCTTTTACTCAATATTTCTCTAAAACTTTTCACCTGCAATGAATTGGGTATTTCTTTTCACTGTGTGTATTTTTAACTAATTTCCTAAGTTAGCTTAAGATGAGTTTGGTTAGTGATGTGTTTTATTTTATAACTTGTATAAAAACAGTTTTTGTAACATTTTTTTCGTGTAAATACTAACTCTCCTTGTAATCATTTGTTTTCGTGCACAGTTTTCTGTCAAATTGTAGTAATCTTTAAGGAATTGTTACCAAATATTTCGTATTTATGACATTTTCACTTCGGGCGTTTTTTAAAAATAGATGCACAACTATTATGTACATTGATTGTTATATTAGTATTATTGAAATACTAAGAAAATATAGCAAGCAATGTTTTAACACAGAAATCCGAATATTTAATGCCATTGAGCTATCGGAATACAGATAGTTGTGCCTCGTATAAGTAGGCGCCCCTTGTTTATCTTTTTTTTAGATTTTTAATAAGTGACTTAACGTTATGCATATACGAAATATGGGAGATATTATGTATTAGAGTTTTTAGAGCCGTTTATAGTGCGTGTTTTACTGGTTGTGCGATGTGTTAGAATATTTTAATACTTTTATTTCAAATATTAAAAAAAATGGAAGGGATCCTCAATAACTTAAGATAACACAAGTTATCAAGTTACTAAATAACATAAGTATCGCTACAATTACTAAAACTAATTGTGAATAAAAAATGAATCCAAGAAAACTAAGCTAAATAAGAGATAATTACTGCAAATTTTCATTTCAATAATTTTATTTGACGTTTTTGTTGTTGTTTTGAAATTTATTAGAGTTTGTTCTAAATGTATTCTAACACATTGTATATTTATATTTATAGAGGCATATTATATTGTTTTTAAACATTTTAACACATTATTTAGCGTTGATGTTTGACATTTTCCAGTTTATTCCTGACACCCTACTAATATATTTGTTACCATGTTTTCCAACCGGGGCATTTCAAATCTGTCTTCCACTACACTTTGTTACGTTATACAGTCACTTCTAACTTTACAGTCGCGGAACAGTTGAGTAGGCTAGGCACGTTGCTGCCCACATGCTCAATGATATCTAGTTGCATTAAAAAAGAAATACCAAATCGATCGACGCATTGTAATTACGCTAAGCTAAGTTTGGACGGAACGCGGCTATAAAATAACTTATGTTTACAACTCCCTTGTCTGAGTTGACTTTGTAAAGTGTTGGTTTGTATAACAAAGATTTTTAAAATAAACTACTTAATACAAAATTATTTGTTTTATTTCACAAAATTCCTCCGTTAACGTTTTAGGAACTATGAATACAATCGGCAAGCGGTTTATAAAAACTAAATCTGGTTATCAATAAAAAAGGGCTACACTTATCTAAAATAAATATTCTAAATTATGTACATTAATAAAATAATACTTTGAATTAAGCTATAGAATTTCTGTCGTTGGGTGTTATCAGAATGATAATGATGAAGCTACTGTTTGGATAGTGTTCCCTTGTAAGGTCGACTGCACGTCAGTGGAAACAAACCCAGTATAAAAATGTCTCAGGGTTTTGAAACTCCCTAATATTCTAGGGCAGCTGCTAAGGTCAGTGTTTCCACTGGCCTGTTGGCGTGGTGGTAGTGACCCTGCCTACTGCGCCAAAGGTCGTGGGTTCGATTCCCATCCGGGACCAACATTTGTGCGATGAGCTTAACTGTTGGTTTTTGGATTCTGGGTGTTTGTATGTATTTAAGTATTTATTAAAAAAGTATGTATGTTTATCAGTTGTTGAGTACCCATTTACAAGCTTCGGCGTAGTTTGGGACTAAACAGCCAATGTGTTCTGTCCAAACATTGTTTGTTGCTACTGACGTGCGGTCGACAGTACGTATGGTTTCTTACAACTGAATGAGAGGTGTTTCGGCGGTCTCTTTCTGCTTCAACAGCCTGGCGCGCCATTCGGCCCTGTCGGTCAGTATACGACGGCCGTGGGCCGTGTGGATGTCTCGGAAAGGCACCTTCTTGCGCGGCACCTCTGGCCTGAGGTTCTCTTTGTCTGGAAGGAGAAATACAAAAATAATTTCTTCTACTACCTTGAGTAAAAAGTTCCATTTCATACTTGAAATCAGTTTCGAAAATCGAACTTAAAAACAAACAAACAACCTCTCACCCTTTATGGTGAGACTAGTATAGACGTGTATAAACGTATTTGCACGCCTAACGTAAATATGTTGCGAACACGTTGCGAAGAACCAAATGATAGCGGGGTGTAAAATACACTTAACGCCATCTATTGACAAACTTTAAAACTAAGAAACTGGCATGATAACGGGTAAAAAAATTTTCAATAACATATAAATACATAGTATACTTTATAACGGGGAAGAAGTCGCGGGGCATCGGCTAGTCGGCTAGGTTTATTACCCAACGGTAATAAAGAGGAATAAATTGTTAAGAGTTGTTTAGTTCGTGCTACTCAATACTAGATGTCGCCACTAGTAGAATGCATCGCGCTATGGTGAGAAACACTGTATTTTGTTGTATATTATGAAGTGTGTGATAGCTTGGATGACTAAACTGTACTCACGATGCCGACTTCCCTGAACCGCCTTGACCGTTTCGCCTTCCGGCAGCTTGTTGAAGGGGTTGTAGCGCTGCCCGCGCGGCGGCACCCTCGGCTCCTCGTCCGGAGGAGTCACCGTCACCAGGGCTGCTGCCGCTTCCTCGGCGGCCTCCGCTGTCAAGGTGAAAATCTTGGTTTTTATCGACGATTTAAATGAAAACAAAGCTGTCCACAGAGGTACCACTCGACTCTACATGATATTGGAGTCTCAAACTATCCCTATCGTACCTAAGTTTTTTAAGACTGAGGATTACGAAATCATTTTATTCTATGGCTTTGTGATGTTTTCTGAAGCATTTTGTAAAAGTTAGCATATAGAAAAGCATTCTTGTCTGCCTGTCAAAATTTAATTACATTTACTGACGGCTCTCAAATGGTGACGGAAAGCATCGCGAGGAAACATGCATACGCCGAAGAAGGAGGTCTTGGCCACACATATCCTAACCCGCTCTCCTAACTCCACAGCCGCTACTCAGAAGCACTAGAACGTTAATTTCTTCTAAGAAACTGTCGCAACATTTATTTTTATTAGGTTTTATTGATTAACATGTTCCACACCATGTCGGACAATGATGGGCGACGCATGGTTTACTCCATAGGCCAATGAAATTATACTAAAACGGCCAAAGTGCTGAGTTGACTAAAACATTCCGTGGGGCCCCGCAGGTCACCCGCAATGCAATATCGCCTTATAAAGACCTACCAGGGGGCGCCACTAGCGCTAACTGACAAAATTTAAGCTCTCCGGTAATTTATTTTATTCAAATATATTAAAACGCATTTATCTACCAATTAATGTACTAAATCTGTGAAAAACATCAGTGAAGTGTGTGTCTGTAATAAATTCGCAAGAAAATGGCTCCTGTGACAAGATCTGCAAACATCGAAAGGTTGGTGGAGACCGTTACAAATTTAGAAACTGAAATTTCGACTTTGCACCAGAAGCTAGACGACTGTCACTCTATTATAAACATTCAAAAAGAATGCATCACACAGCAAAATAACAAACTGACGGAGATCTATCAGATTTTACTTACAATACGTGACAACCAAATAACATCGTCTAAAGCTGAAACTGTGAAAAACAATATCACGCAGACTCACCACTCACCAAAACGCCAGGATCCAAAAGACACCACCATCAATTTCACTGACACAGTAGTTCCAGCCAAGCTTCACATACTGAACACTGATGCACTGAACGACTCAGGACCATTTGGCATCATTGTACAAAACACCACCGACGGACAGAAGACCAGTCAGGATCAGGACACTGCTTCATCACCATCTCCTGCAACCCCTGGTACTAGCAAGCGCCAGGGCCCCCGTCGCTGGGAAACGGTCAATAATAGACCGCCAACCAAAGCGTCTTCTGTAGTCAACGTCAGCCGTCCAGAGAACGATGATACGGTGTCAGGAAACCGGGGGGAGAAGGTATGTGGCTTGCGTGCTGCACCTCCCCGTACAACAAGCCTCCATTTGTTCAACTTCAGTTCAGACACCAAGCCAGATGATATAATAAACCACTTGCGGACACGCCTAAAATTGAGAGATGTCCAGTGCGAGCAGCTGCCCACCAGAGGAGAATACGCATCCTTCAAGCTGGATATTCCCACTTCCACTGTTAAGAATGTACGCGATAACAAGCACTGGCCAAAGGGCGTATCTATTAGAAAGTTCAATGTTATTGTTCCAAAAAACTTGCAAAATCCACGCACAAAACCGGTAAACGACTAAACACTACAACGAGATTACATCTAACTAACACAAAAACAAAACAGTTCACTGTTATTCACCAAAATGTTAGATCAATCACGAGCAAAACCGGACTTTTAAACATCCTAGCCAACAAATATAAGCCGGACGTGATTGCGTGTTCTGAGACGTGGTGCCGGTCTACTGAAATAACACGAGTTGGCCTTATAGGTTATGAGCTCGCTAATAGCTACTGTCGCCCGCGCATTGAGCACGGGGGGGTGGCGCTGTACGCGCGGGACGGTACGGCATACAAACACAGGAGCGACCTGCAGCGCCTCGCCGTCGAGTATCACTGCGAGTTTAGTGCAATAGAAATAGTACAGTCAAAACTACTTGTTGTATGTATATATAGAACTGGACTAGGAGACTTCCAAATATTTTTAAATATTTTCGAAATACTGTTAAACAAACTTATTGACGAAAACAAAAGGTTTATCTTAGTTGGCGATTTAAATGTGGATTACTTAAGTGACAATACTCTTAGACGTAAATTAGATGACCTGTTAAGATGTTATGACTTGAAGAACATCGTTGACTTTCCTACGCGAGTTACCGACGACTGCGTCACGTCACTGGACTGCGGGCTGGTGGCTCGGGGCGACGATGACGTCACCGCGACACCGGTACACACCGCGATAAGCGATCACAATGCCCAGCGGTTTGTACTAAACACCTCTAAATCTAACAAACCAGACTCAATACGTAATCAATACATAGAACGACGACTTTATACAGACAATTCTATCCACCTATTCTTTATTGACATCACAAATTATGATTGGAACTTTATTATTAACCCTGACATTAATATAAATGAAAAATTTAACAAATTATTTCGTATTTTAACATATTACATTGACATACATTTCCCTATTAAAAAGGTTATGCCAAAAAATATAAACAATGTTCCATGGGTGAGTGACGAACTAGAAATTTATATAAGAATGTTTGAGGACTTCTGTGAAATGAGACGTCAATACCCCAATGAATTAATATCAAAATGTGTAAATTATTATTCTGATTTAATAAAATCAACTAACTTACGAGATCGCAAGGCGTACGCGGATAAACGTATATCAAATGCTAAAAATCCTACAAAAGAGATCTGGAAAGTTGTCAATGATGAAATATCCACAAAAAACAAATCGTCTAATATTATTTTAACGGAGCAAGGCACTCACGTACCAACCGACAAAATTCCAGACTGTTTCAATAACCATTTCCTGACGGTTACTTCAAAATGTATGCTGCAAACTGATCGACGGAAGGCCATAAACTACTTAAATAAATATATAGATGACTTAAATGTTCCCGAAATGATACTCCCCATAGTGACACGCGACACTATCGACCGAGTCTTAAAATCTATGTTGAAAACACCGAACACACTTGACATCTATGATATTTCGGTGAATATTATGTTGTCCATCTGGCCAGTCTTATCGGATGCGCTTATAGTTCTAATAAATGATATTTTCTCCACGGGGGTATATCCCGACGTTCTTAAAAGTACACGAGTGTGTCCGGTTTACAAAGGGAAAGGTGACAAAGATAAAGTGGATAGTCACAGGCCCATAACTATCGTCCCCAACATATCAAAGATTATTGAATCGATTATATCGACATGCATCATGCAACATTTAGAGAATAACGACCTACTTACAGACAGACAGTTCGCTTACAGAAAAAACAAGTCAACCACTAGTGCAGCACAACAAATAATAGACACTATAATTACTGGGATTGACGACAAGTATAAAACAGCCGGAATATTCTGTGACCTTTCAAAAGCATTCGATGTTATAGAAAATGAGCTACTATTAGAAAAATTGTACCAATATGGTATTAAGAACAACAGTCAAAATCTCTTAAAATCCTTCCTTAGCAACCGGAAACAAACTGTCGAGGTCGTCGCCGGCGGCCGGAAAGTCAGGTCCGAAGCAGGTGAAGTGACGGTGGGGATTCCTCAAGGATCAGCTCTAGGAAATACCATGTTCTTGGTGTTCATCAACGACCTGCCGTCCTCCATCACTGACGGCCTGGTAGTCCTGTTCGCCGACGACACCACTGTCGTTGTGTGCGCGCGCACATATCAACAACTCAACGACAAAATTGAAAAGTTATGCAAGGAATTGCAAGAGTGGTTCTCATCGAATGGCCTTATGTTAAATGTTTCCAAATCTAATGTTATGCTTTTCTCCGGCAGACCCGTGCCGCGCCCCCTCTGTATGAACAGTTCAATCCCACTGTGCGATAGCTGCAAGTTCCTGGGCTTCACGCTCGACACCAATGTCAATTGGAAGCTTCACGTCCAGTCGCTCTGCGACAGACTAAGCAGTGCAGCGTACGCGATGCGAAAGCTACGGCCACTGGTTTCGGACAGCGTGCTAAAGCAGACGTATTTCGCGTACTTCCACTCGCTGATGTCATACGGTACCATCCTGTGGGGTGATTCCACGGATTCTGACCGAGTGTTCATTCTGCAGAAAAGGGCGATAAGGATACTTTCGCGGGTTAAACCGAGACACACTTGTAAAAATATGTTCAGGAAGCACAATGTAATGTCATTATATTCATTGTACTTATTCCAAATAATAATGTATGTCAGGAGAAATTATTCATGTTTTAAACAAAAAACTGGCAACGGACACAGACTGAGGAACGAGGGGCGGCTGTGTGCAGTGCCCCGGCGCACCGCACTCGCCAACAAAAACCCGCGCGTCATCGGCCCCACGTATTACGAGCACCTCCCCGCAGACCTACGAAATGAGACAAATGACGAAACATTTAGTCGCCGACTGAAAGACCTTTTGTTGGAAAATGAATTCTATTCTGTTGACGAATTTTTAAATCAGAAATTTACCTAGCATAGGTACTTACATAATGTATCATGACATTATTATTTTATATCTTATTTTGACATTTATATCTTATTTTGACATTATATAATTTTATTTAATTAGATTTATAAAAAATAGTGACGATCCCTTTTACACATAGACTCTATAATAATGTTGTATATAATATTGTATACTGTTTTATGATGTAATAGCGAAATAAAGAAATCTAAATCTAAATCTAATCGCTGTTAATACACCTTGGAAGCGGTGGTTGATAAAAAATTGACGTTATATAAATGTACCCAGTGTACTTTTACATGCAATAAAATAGTTTTGACTTTGGCTTTGACTTTATGCTGACCATTGACTTCGCCGCACCGCACGCGCCGCCTTTCGTTGGCTTTGTATGGAGCTGCGTCCACCTGCCCGCACCGACCTCCACCATACAAACCGTTGCGGCGCGTGCGGTGCGGCCAAGTCGACGCTCAGCTAACGAGAAGTGACCGGTGGCGTCAGATCACTGCTTGAATATTGCTCTGTCAGACAGCATTGTCCCCCACGGCCTCAATGGAACACATTGGTGTACCCAACATTATCACCCATGGCCTGAACGGAAAGGTATCACTTTTCTCCTCAGCGTTGAACACAACCAACCCTGTGCCTCATCGAGCTGCCTCTGCAGTTCGGCGACCATGAGCTTCATGTAGTCGTAGCTGGCGCACGCGAGCGCCTTCATCCACGCCTCCATGGCCGCCTGCGCGCTCGTGCACAGATAGTACGTGCGTCCGCCGTCGCATTGGAACACTATTTTGAAACTGTATGTTTCTTCTTCTGTCAGTTCTGCAATGGGGAAAAGAGGCTAGTAAATAAATACTTACTAAATGTATGTTATATTTGATTTTGTTTAACCTTCTGACGTGTAATACTTTTTACCAATACATTTGATTATGAATAATTATGAGCCCCTACTTCGAGAAAGATATCACCCTCCTAGAGAATGTGCAGAGGCGAGCTACAAAACTACCGCATGCACTCAAAAGACTCGAATATGATGCTAGATTGTCGCGCTTGAACCTTACTACACTTAAAGAACGTAGAGATAGAGGTGATCTAATTGAGACCTACAAGATTCTGAGCAACCATTACAACTCATCTGTCATAAGGAACATATTTAACCCTAACCCCATAGAGAGACTGAGAGGGCACAACTTGAGAATACAAAGAGCCAATGCATAGCTGAACCCCTACAGAAATTTTCTAAGCAACAGGGTTGCATCCAAATGGAATAATCTGCCAGAATCTGTTGTATCTGCCACTTCCGTAAACATGTTCAAGAACAGACTAGACAACTTTCTCAAATCTAAAAAGACGCAATAAATTAATATAAATTATGAAAGCAAGTCGACTGCTGATATGGAAGCATCAGCTTTAACTGCCTTTCCATTTAAATAAAATAAAAAATAAAAAAATAAGCACTTCCACTGATTGTGCATATTAAGTAAGGAGTTTAATGAAGTCCTGTATAACAATTTTTATTTTACGAGATCCTAAGTAAATGTTTTTTTATTCTGCAAAATTAAAGTTATAGAACAATAATGGTTGGAGTGGAGAAAAGGGGGCGCTGAGGAATTTTTTTTGGCAATTATAATGTGTGACTGTTAGCAGTCGGAGCACCCCGAAGGTTAGGTTCGTTAGGTTACTGGTGACTCCAAAAAAAGTGAAATTTTTCTCTAAGTCTTTTTCCATTGCGCCCATTTGTCCACACTGACCCAAATCCGGCGTCAAACAGATATTTAACAAAAATTACTCACCAATAGTGCAGCCCTCAAGTATAATGACTCCGACTGGTTCCTTGTCGCCTTTCTTATCGAAATAGAACAGCAAGTTCCCTTTGAGGGTGAACCAGCGCTTCTGGTAGGTCTTCCCGACCTCCGCCCGCATGTCGAGCCAGCCTTCGTGGTCCACGGGCGTCGCGGAGGACGCGAAAGCATATAAATTCTTCTCGTTTAGCTTCATTTTCTAATTAATCGTAGTTACGAAAGCATGAAATGAAATACGTACTCAGCCGTGGCGGTAATGTGGTTGAGAAACACTTTCGCCAGAAGAAGAGAAGGAAGTTTTTGGGGGTATTAAGCAGTAATTAAAAGAAAAATACAGTTTACTGGTAAATCTAAGTATCTACTGCCTACAACTGTTTTGTTTATTTTTTTTTGTTTCGTCAAATTTAACAAATTGTCACTGTCAGTCAGTCAATCAAGCGGTCACTTTTTAATATATCCAACAGGAAAAAAAAGCAAAGGTTATTTAAATTATAAAGTACATATATTATATTAGTGTACACTAGACGAGAGAATTATTAGACAATAGATTCCGCGTAGCATATATCAATTTAATTCAAAATAATATAAATAAGTAAATGCTTACACCAAACTACTGTTTGTATTGTATCTAAGAAATAAGAAATTAGTATATTTAATGGCGAGAGAAATCAGTTCCTCCCTAGCGCTCCAAGTGGCTATAAATCGAAACTTTATTAGTTTTAGGCTAAATTTTTTGATTCGTGTTCAAGATCGATAATATCCAGGAGATTATCTGGTTAAATTTGTATTTGTGTGAGAAATAAATTTATTAATAATGATAATAAGTTAAATAATTAAATAACTAATTAGAAAAAAACTAAATTATCCTAAAACTTAAACCTATATAAAAAACAAAAATTACATAAAATTACCTAAAATCTTCGTGGCTGGGCGATGGACCCATGGTTCCGAGGACGCTGGCTGCATTGCCTCGATGGATGGCCAGGCTGATCCTCTAATAAAGGTGTTTCGGTTTAGCTTATAAAAAAAAATGATAATAATAAAATTTGAATTTAAAAATTTGTTTTTTTTGTTATACCTAGTAGGTACTTAGTCAGTTTCTAAATTGCTGTGCATTACGCAATGCAATGTTCCCATTCACAATTTATTGGAGACTTGAGACAAGTCGTTGGTCGTGAGCCACTTGTTCGGTCTACGGGAAAAACCCCAGTTTATTTTTTAAGATCCCACGGTGGGCGCCAAGTTTAATAATGATTAGGTTTGTGTTGGACTTCAGTTCACAGAATAAATTTTGTGAATCTAAAGTCATTTTTTCGTCTGGGAAAAAAAACAATTTTGAATACGTATATTACATTTATATTTCTATTTTAATACACATTTGGAAAGATAGGTATAAGTATAGAAAAAGACAAGTATAGAAAATATGAAATATTTTACGTATTTAAAAAGACGTTTTACATCAAAATGTTCACAGTTTGCATCACAGCGAAATAATTTACAAAAGATTAGTCTTATACCTCTTTCTCTGCCCGTCAAGAGAGTTTATAACAAACATACAACATTAAATGCATGCAAGAGACTCCATTTAATACTGAGAGTGACAACATCGATCACATTAATTCCACAGAATTACGAGATGTTAATACAATAAAACTACTTTTACATTTGAAGGGTCCGACATTTCGGCAATCGCTTCATGCTCCACCTTGTGTGTGATCAATTTTGTTTTAGTTTTGAAATTCAGCCCGCAAATATCGCAAGAATGGAAGTTTTTACCTTTGTGATGCTGGTCATAATGTTGAAGCAAACCTGATTTTGATATGAATGGCTTGCGACATTTGGCGCAGTGGAATGAGTATTTCTTCTTAGGCACATGCTGGCTCATGTGTCGGTCTAAGTCGTATTGGACGACGAATTTTCTTTCACAAAAGTCGCATTCGTATGGCATTTCACCAGTGTGCCGGCGCATGTGGATCAGCAAGCTGGATCGTCGGCTGAGCGACTTGTTACAGATGTGGCATATATGAGGCCCTTTATCATTCCGACTTCTCACACTATTTGCTTCTTGTTTTTTTGGAGTCTTGTATACATTACGCTTAGTTCGTAATTGTTTTTTAAAAAGTTTGTTAGTATCGTCGCATGTGATGGTTAATTCTTCTATTACCGTTATTACCCCACTTGAAACATCTGATTTGGTTGGTTCTGCATTACATTCGTTTTGATAATTGGATTTGGAGCTACTTGGATTAATACAGATGTGGGATTTTAAAGCATGTTCGGTTTCAAACGTAACATTGCAGTGTGTACAAAGACGCATCAATCTCTGTCCTAAATCTGTAGATGATTCTGTAATAAAAGAGAATATTTTAAAAATGATCGATTTAATTTAGGTAACTAAATATAAAATATAAGTTTTCTTAAATATTAAACGTACCACTATGTATTTTTTCCATGGTGAAACTAGGCCACTGCATCTGAACGGGTTGTGTAAGCAATTTCTGCGCAGCTGCGCTATTTGTATATGAGCTTGCCACATCATTTTCTATATATTCTTCAATCATTTCTCTTTCTTCCTCTAGATCGTATCCTTGGATAAAGTCCCTTGGATATTCTTTGGGAGGTTCCTGAATCATGTTACCCTCCTTGTCTATATTACTATCTTCAATAGTTACGCTATTGTGATCAACATACTCTTGAATTGTATCTGTTTTCTCTTTTAAATCGTATACTTGAACTGTTTTTACAATTTCTTTAGGATATCCCGGAATTTCTGATTCCATCTTGTTATTATATTCTTGCGTAACTTCCTTAAATTCTGAGCTACATTTTTGAATTCTTTCTCTTTGATTACCTTTGAGTAATTCCAGGGACTCCTCTTTCTTATTTTCTATTTTGCAATGGTGGACGATTTTATTTTTATTCGCTACTTTATAATCTTGAGTCTTTTCTACTCTCCTAATGTTATTAAATTCGTGAGCCATTTCTGTATAACTTTGTGTAATTGTTTTACAATTTCCTGTGTATAATTACCTAATATAATCTGTTCAAAGGTATCCACAACCAAAATTACAGTTATGTGCCTCGTTATTTCATAAGTATTTTTGGCATTATAGAGGCTAATACCTATTGATTTTTAAAATACTGGCATAATAAGTACTAAATAATATCAAAATAGAATTGACTAATGAATTTTAGTTCTCACATAAATCTCGTTTGAATTTGTATTGCTGAATGGACATGACATTGCTTCTTAGTTCTGGTTTATAGTAAATTGTTTTTATATGAATAGCTCGTGACTTGATGTGACGCGCCTTTGTCCTGGAAAATATCAGCAAACTTAAAGGTCCACCTATACCTACTAGAAACCTCCGTACCCTGAATACAACATGTAAATATCATTTCATTAGGTATTGGTTTTCCTACCTTTGCAATTCCTTAGATAAAATACAGCAATGAACGTCATTACAGTTGCACAGTAAATAAAATAGATTTTAGCAATAAAATTCGCGTTTAGGTTCAGTTGATATGTCATTGTGGAAATGTGAAAATTGGAAATAATGAAAACTGGGTCATCGATTCGGTAGAGGGGGGAGGAGGCCACGGGCGGGGAAAATGCACGTAGACGTAGTGCGACCATTTTCATCCAGTGGTGAAAATTCGAACTAATGGTTTAGACATGTTCCAGAGATTTCAATGCGATTGACTGGTTGATAATATTTGATTGATCTTACAGACAGCGCCACCATAACTCTCGATAGTCCGTAGCTATATGACACAGACTACAGAGGGATACGCAAGAAACAAGCATGGAACTAATATGTACTAGTTGTTATATTAGTTCCATGGAAACAAGTTACAAATGAAAACTATTGGCTGGAATTTTGAAACAAAAAAATTGTGTCTATCAGTGTTGGTGGCCTGAGGTGGCCTGAGGTTGGTGGTTATATATGCAACAGGTGTCTATTGTGCGGTAAACTTAAATAAAAGCGTGTAGGTTTTTACCTCCTGGTTATATTATTAAGTCTGTGGCTTGTAAAACTACTCGTCAAGTTTATTCTAACTAAATTTTATTATTGTCCATGTTAAAACTTTAGCTGATAGGTACTTAGCACTTTAGTAAAGATTTGAATTGTGGTGTGGATTGCCGGCTATACCTTATTTTTATTTAAGCCGTGCTGTAACCGTCGGCTTTCTATGTTACGAATATTAAAAATTAAGACTGCCCTAAAATTCTTTGTTTCCAAGGCCATAAAAATCATTAAAAGTACTAAATAGTCCGGTAAATTTTGAAATACATATAACTATGGTGGGTAGAACACAAAAAACTGTGGTGTGTAGGAGTTGGGTAGAAGTCGTGCCACTACAGCAGCGGTAGTATAATCTAGCGAGATTTTTTCGTAAATTCGATGATTTTTTTCGTTCTAATCCAACAAGAAGTTTTGATGCTAGCGCAACTCGCGCTGTACCGAACCAGGCTGACTCAGGCGAAATAAATTACTAACTTGAGAGAAGTATTAATTAGATACCACAAAATTTGAAAATTGGTAGTTAAAATTTATATTTATTTATTTTATTTAATTATATCTTACAGTACTAAGTTTAACAAATGTCAAAAGGATAAAAATTACAACAAAAAAACCGTTGATGAATTCGTCACCAAAAAATAAAGCTTTAATAGCACTTTTCCTTTTATATATTTAATTTTTATATATTTTATTTTATTTTTAATAGCACCGCCTTTTGATTGTACACAGTTTAGTAAATTATTATAATGTAAACTTTTGATATAATTTGGTGCTCAATAAAGTATATTTGATTTGATTTGATTTTCAGTTAGCAAATCATGGAGTCACCTCGATTCGCGTCATAAATGAACACCTGAAATGAGATTTGCCTTCATTCTGTGTATGTAATGTACATACCAATTCACATAATAGTAGGTAGGTATGCTTGTTCTTCGAATTACGCTCAGAGCCCAGTAATTTGTAGTTATATTACGATTACGCTGCCACCAAAATTGTTTATGAGCAGCTATTCATAGTCAAGCAAGTCCCTTTGACAATACTGCCTTCGTATAACACCTTGGAGCTGCAATAATCCCGTCGTTTGAAGTGAAGAACCAGGTGTGGCCATGACAAAAAAACACACTGATTCACAAGTGGTACCTACTTTTTTTGCACTGCCATGTATTTATGACGGGGATTGCTCGTGTTAGGGCTCCAAAAAATAACTCCAAAGTCGGACCCTTTCCCCCCCTATGGACCTCTTGACTTGTGTGTCGGAAATACTTTTAAAAAGCCGGTGGGGCGCACATAAAAGCACTTCGATTCGCGTCATAACACCAGAAATAAGACTTGCCTTCATTCTGTGTACATGTACCAACGCACTTGGTCCCATAAATAGTATACGCCTGTATGTAATCACCAGCTTTTTTTGGATTACACTCGTCTTCATAGCCCCAGTAATTCGTACATGTATATTTGTTGTTTTGGCTGCGATTGCGCTTGCACCAATTTCTGCAAGGACCGCTGGTCTTTGTGAAACGAGTCCCCTTCACCGTGCTGTATTTGTTCATCACCTTGGAGCTGCAGTAATCCCAGTGCCCCTGGTTTGAAGTGAAGCACCAGTCGTAGTCGGTACCGAAAGTTCCGCACTGGCTCAAGCAGTACTGCTTATCGTCATGTTTTTGAGATGTATAGTAAACAGGGGGCCCGTTTTCTTCTTTTTTAATGTAGCACCGGCTCTGTTCTTTCTTATAATTGATAACACATTTATGATTGACGCAGTTGTTCATGCACTGGCCTCCGTCGTGGGTCACGGATACCGTGTCGTACAGTAAGTTTATTTCGGCTTCAACTGTTATAATAAACGCTAACAAAATAACGCTTGTACACCGCGACATGATACAGGTTAAATAAGCTGCTTCGATCGCTCGCCGTTGGTGAATGGTCACAAAGTTCTGCGATTATATTATCAATAATGTTTATACCTACTTTACATTAAGAGTAAATACTGCAGATAGAAGTTTCCTAGTATAATTGTTTTATGAATTCCCAATGCGATAACCTATTGACTGCGTTCGTGTACTTAAGATCAAAGTCGTCGTTTCAACTTCATTCGATGTGTTGATTATGAGAACGTCTACTGTGCAAATATTACCTACTGTAGCGCCCAGTTACGACTACATCACAAAATGATACTAGCTTGTTTCCCGCTGCTTCGCCCGCGTTTTATTAGTTAATTTCTGGCTTTTCTTGGTCGGCAGCGAAATAGCAAGAATTCCCCCTGAAGAATTTTCCTCCCTCAACAATTGAGCAAAAATAAATATTCGAATCCGACTGGTAGTTCCAGAGATGCCCGTTCAAATAAACTAAAAAAACTCTTCAGCTTATTATATTAGTGATAGTAGGTATTGAATAAGGACCTACTGTGATTATATTGTTAATTCTTAGAACATTAATAACAATGCACAGAACTCGGGAACAATTAGAACTCTGAAACAAACAATATCTTCCGAGAAACTGTGGCCACGGTCCGGATAATCAGATTTCGCGCATTTTCACGCTCTGTCTGTATTCCCTAAGAATAAACACGAGACAAATAAAACAGTGCTATTTAAATATGTAATATTTTATTCATAATTATTATTACCTATTTTCACAGTTATTTATAAAGTTATATTAATATCAAGTATTACACTAATTTTGTTTCACGAAACTAATGATTGCTCCATAGAGGATGCTGTTTCCACATCAATCATCAGATTCGGCTTACCGGCTAATATATGACAAAACGGTGAGGTCTATATACAGTACGATCCCAATTCCCTAAAAAAAATTGACAAATTCACAAATAACAAAAAGTTCAAAAACGAAACGCTAAAATAACACATTCAACTACAAATCTCGCTTAACAACTGTACATATTTATTACGAGTGGTTTCTTTAAAACGTGTCGCCTTCAGTGGGCTCTAGACTACGCCGACCTATGTACAAAATGTATTACAAAACAAAATATAAACTATATACAACATCATATAAATATTCTCAAATGCTGTAACACATTTAAAACATTTAATATTCAACTAGGCATATTCAGTTAAGTAACAGGCAGGCCGCCGTTACAGTATAATAATTTACTTATACGACGGTAGTCGGAAGTGGCATGGGAAACTTATTATTGTTGGTTCAAACAACGTACGCACGTAAGCAAAATGAAAACCAGTGTAAACTGGTCTTGCATAGTATTGCAACTCCCGATAGGCTAGGCTAGGACAGCTCAAGGTCAAAACATTTCCACTGACGTGAAGTCAAGCCGTTTAGCGTCGTCTGGTGTAAATCGGCCTTTTTAGTCCGCCCGTTCCATCTATCTGTTCCCTATCAATCTATCTAGTTTATTGTTTGGAAATTTTATTTCCATGTTTCCCGACACGTTACGGCAAAGACGTTAGAAATAAACGAAAAAGTATCCTTACTGGTATTTATGGATTATTGGAAAAAATCCATTCCATTCTACCAATAAACTAAGAACTGATTTTGTCGTTAAAATGTCCATGGCCACAAATGTAAAATAAATAAATAAATACCGTCATTACTAACGTCCATAATTTACTAACACATTTCATGACTTAATTTTGATAAAGTGGACATTTTGGTAAAATTGTAATTTTTGGGAACGTGGCCATTTTGGACCTGAAGGATGCTAATAACACTGGATGCAAAACTGAGTAATATAAATAAATCAAAGCGACTCCCACGGGACATGCCATAGCCTATTGTACTGGTAAATTATTTTTGTACAAATTATTTTGCTAATAAATATATTTCAATTAAAAAATAATTATGAAAGCTTCCACCACGAACGACTGCCGTCGTACCGCCTCGCCTGTGCGGCCCCACACTTACATATACAACTGTACAATTGCCTACAATTGATTGTATTATCATTACAAAAAGGGATTATCTCAGGAATCCTCACTACACCCCAAAATCATCTCCAGTCAAGACCGCTCGGTTCTTACGTCAGAATAATTTAAATCCGCGGTAACTTGGGGCGGTCAGGGTTCCTGGAGTAATCGCACAAAAACATCAATAATTAGGTACTAAGCAACAAAAAATATACGTGTCCACGATTTTAAAACTTTGTTCAAAACTGATCTATTTCGGTTCTGATGTCCCATATTCCTCGAATGTCCAGGACCATTACGTCTAATTCCCCAAACGCCAATACCCATTTCCCCGAACGCCTCGGATGTTCAATTTAAATTTTGTGTTTTTTTTTAAATTGCGGATTCACAACAAATATCCCATGAATCTTAATTAATCAGGTTATCAAATCTAATTTTTCAAACCGATTCCTTTGTAAATATTTATGTTTTTCGTACACCGACTACTGATGGACAATTTTTTTAATTTTTCCACCCTTTGAAATGAAATTTTTAATGTCTCTTCAATTTGAAATGGGATCAGTCTGGAAGTAAAACTATATCCTGTCATATAAAAAAAATAATTTCAAATCGGTTTATAAACGACGGAGTACCGAAGTAACAAACATAAAAAAACAACCGAAACTTTATTTTGAAACCGTTTGAAAACGGCAAGAGTGAGTAGTTCTGTGGCAATTTATGCGTTCCGTTTCTATCTTATAAATGGACATACCGGGAATTAGAGAAATGGGGAATTACACTGATAAGACATGCGAGGAATTAACCGTTCAAGGCTTTCACCTCTATTTCATATCGGAACTCAGCCATGTCGTCCGCAGATGGAAAAAAAAATACAATACATAACACGCCTCGAACAATATTTACATTTTCACAGCACACCTCTCTAAACTTACGATTTTAAATATATTAAAATAGAAAATTTCCATAACTACTTTATGCTGTTGGAGATTCTGCGATAAATCGCCGTGTTCTTGCGTTGGTTGGACTCCAATATTTTTGATATATATATATATAATATAACGACATCTAAATATACAAATGCTACTTCAAACATGATCTAGGGGGCTCTCTTCATCACTATACATATATAAATAGCTAACAGACTATTGGTGTTACTAATTAGGTTGTTATTTATGACAGGAAGTCATCGGATGACTTAAATGATATACAAATACTACCTGTGGTGATCCTTTACGGAGATAGTATTCATTCACTGACTGAGAATCATCAATTTTTTATATGTTCTTTAGTCGAACTACAGAAGTTCAAATGCTGAATGTACTACAGGTATTTTCTTATTGATCAAAAATTCAATGCCAACTAAAAAGTAACGTACAAAAATAATATTAAATCAATTGTATTAACTGATACAGAACCCTGTGGAACAAGACAAGAAAAACCTTTTTGATTAGTAAACAAAATTGTGGTCATAAATATCTAAAATACACTACAAGTAGTACCTACCTACTCCTTTGGTAAATCACACCGGTTTTATAAAATAAAAATAATATATTATTGATATATTATAAATTATGATATAAAAATTAACTACAATAGCATAGTCGGAAGATTTATTATTATGATTTTTAATGATTGTTCTAACAGACGATGTAATCAATTATAAAATGAAGTATAAAAATAAATAGGTAGATCGCCTTAAGTAGAATAAACATCGTCCAAAGTGTTGGCTAGCGTAAACAATAAATAAATCGAAATATATACAAAATTGATTAGGTATCTATTTTTTACAATTTCATTCAATAAACTCTATATTTATTCTTATTTTAAATTTTGCAAACTTTCTAGAGTCCATCCCGTAAAAATATTATAAAAATCATTTTCTCATCGGTTGAGTTATTTTTTAAATTTTAAACACTGTAAAATTTTGAACTTTCTAAGCTAAATACCTCGAACGTAAACTGCGATGAAAGCGGCACCAAACCATGGCGGGATGCCAAACTATTATATATTCTTATCATGCACGAGTCGCATTTATTAAGACAACTTTGTACAATTTGTACAAGCTGGTCGGTGTACAGTCGAGGTTCATAAGTGCAGTAGCAGTATCGCAACTCAATAGATAGACCAGTTTCACTTGCGATCTTCTTTTATATCAAGTTGTTTCTGTATCCACACACGTAAACACCCACTAATATATTCCTGGTAATAACGATGATTTGATTACTTATTGCTATGTTAATAAGGTTTAAATTAAAACACACTATTCACTTGGGTGGTCAGTTATGTCTATTTGGTTTTTGTGGGCACCGTTGAACAGAAAAACACTGCACTTATGAATGCTACTGTACCTGCGCACTTCATGGTACCGATCGCTTGCGTTCGTTTCGTCCGAAGCTAAAGCGGTCCCTACACGATCATCCGGCATGACATGCGATGCGTTACGTCCTGTCACTCATGCATGACCGTTTAATTGTAATGATTGACGCGAATGACATGCAAACTACTTGCTGGCCGTTGATTGACAATCGTGCGTACTCTTCACTGTACTAAGTGATTGATAGCAAGCATGAGGGTCCATCATGCAGCTTGATAATTCACGTAAACGTAATGCATGTCATGCCGCATGATCGTCTAGGGACCGCTTAATACATACAAAATGAGGTTCATGGTAGTTCCTATGGAGTGAGAGATCAAGGAAGAATTATATTATGCGAAAGACTGATGGAAGTTCCCTTTTATTTCAAGGAAATGATAATGAAATGCCCTTAACCCTTTATAAGGCAGAGGCGATTTGGATACCACTGAGTTAATAAACATTTACGGAGAAGAACATCCTCTTTTTTATTTAACTATAATGGTATTATATTGCGAATGTATCAGGTTTTCTTTAAAACCGTCGAGACGATTTTAGCTGTAACACACTGCCTAGATCTTATATTTTTTGATTTTAATCTGACCTTGTTACAGAATCAATTTTTGGTAAGTAGTTAAATTCAAAGAAAAAAAAGTTAAGGTTATTAACCTTCTTGGTAGGTAGGTAGGTACCCAACTATTTCGCTTCACTGTGCACAGTACGTCCTTAGATAAATGATTTTTAAAACCATACGCCAAATTGGACCTTCGTAGATTTTTCTATCGAACTAGTAGAGATATCTAATTCCCCGGCATCAATCATAATTGTTTTACGTGTCTAGATTTTCATACTAGCATTGGATATTCGCAGTACTCTGCGCGTCGTAACACTTTCATCTGACCTCTGTTTATTATAAATATTTATCATCACAGAATTAAAAAAAAAAAGTTAGATATGTGAAGTTGAAGAAGGAGACGTAATTTTTTAATTCAGTGTGCAAATAATTATTTATATTAAACAGAGAAACATTCAGTCCTTGTGCCAGGCGGGTGTAGCATGAGTCTAGGCAATGAGCCATGTTTGAGCAAAGATTGTCCACTGAGAAATGTTGGACATTACTCATTGGACAATCTTTGCATAATCATAAAAATCCTAACCAAACCTATCTTTACACGTTAAGTTGCACTTTTCATACTAGCTCGTCTTAGTAGCTTAAGAGGTTAAAGTTACGTCAGTGGACCATGTCACAGATCCTGGGGCAATGGACGAGCGGACCAAACATAAACACTGTTTGGGGGTGGTGGTACCGATTTGCCCTGCTGGTGGGACTACGCGATACCACTCGACCAGGTGGATGACAGTGGAGTCCAATGATATTGTAATTACAGATGTCGCACTAGGCAATTGAGACAATTGTCGTAATTTCACATAGTATTTGGTATTTCAACCGCAACTCGTAACAGATAGCTATCTCTTTCTGTATCGTTAGTTCCGTATTAGCTATCGCATTCATTGTGAAGGTAATAAGACATCATAGCGGAACAATATCTGATTGCCACGCAGTATGAAGGCACGTCATCTTTAGTTATTATGTTTGGACAAATTTACACACGGCTGTTTAGTCCCAAACTAAGCCGAAGCTTGTAAATGGGTACTCAACAACTGATAAACATACTTTAAAATAAATACTTAAATACATACAAACACCCAGAATCCGAAAACAGTTATGCTCATCACACAAATGTTGGTCCCGGGTGGGAATCGCACCCACGACCTTTGGCGCAGTAGTCAGGGTCACCACTACGCCAACAGGACAATCAAAGTTACAATATCATTGGTGGATTTAAAATGATAGCCCATTCTCGTCCATTCCCTCTAACAATGTTGTGTCCTAAATAACAAGTATATCCTCAAGCCTCAACTGGGGGTGGCTGGTCTACCCGAGGGCTGCCGCGGTGTGGTAGAGCTGCATGAGTATCTGCACGTGGAAGGGCAGGCACGAGAGCCGGTCGTGCGTGCTCCCGTCCAGGGCCAGCCACGACAGAGCGTTGTACCCCTCCAACACGTACCTGGAATGGGAAATTAGATTGTAATGTACCTGATAGGCTGATCGAAGTTTTCATAGATTGAATTGTGGAAAGTCCTTAAATTTCGACAAACTTTCTCATTCAATTTCTCTTGATAGATTCCCTGATATGTTATATGGATAAAATAAAAAGTTAAGGAATCATGACGATGCTGCTCCCAAACGGCTGATCTGATCAGTTGGATATCTACAGCCATCTAAAAGTCCTCCATCTACTCTCTCGATGACTGCCATCAGATCACGCCCCGATCAATCCTTCACGGAGAACCATGGCTTCAAAGTGACCTCGATTGTATGAAAATCTGGCCCTGTTTCTAATTATGCGTCCACCTATGTATATGGTGAAGCATGAGATCCTGTGTAAGCATAATTCCATACAACTTATTACCATGTTTCAGCAAATAAATTCATTCATTCATTGAGATGAAGGCATCACGATAGAATCCCATAAAGAAAATGTAGATTAAACAAAATCCTAGACACGCACCTCAGTACATCTGTGGTGGTCTGCGAGTCGAGCGGGTGGGTGTTGTGGTCCCGCCGCTGCGTGAACGACGTGAAGTCGTCCGCGGACTGCACGTTCCCCGCGTGCAGGTGCAGCGCGTTCTTGAGGAAGGCGGGGCACGCGTCGCGCAGGTGCGTGCAGCCCGCCCACCACCACGCGGGCATCGACCCCAGCGGCGCGGTGGACACCATGTACCCCAGGGCCAGAGGCTGCTGCAGCACAGTGCCTACTTGCTCCTGCAACGACCAAGCAAGGGTGCTCACACGTGGCCTAGCGGATTGATTGAACTGTTCTAATATCCTTCCTACTAATATTATAAAGGCGAACGTTTGTAAGGATGTGAGGATGTTTGATGCTCTTTCACGCAAAAACTACCGAACAGATTTTGATGAAACTTGGCACAGTGATAGCTTATATCCTGGAATAACATATAGGCTACTTTCTAACGCGGACAAAGTCGCGGGGCGTCCGCTATTACCCCCTGAGTAACAAAACGCCTACATAGAAGGCGCTGTTTCATAATGTACACGGGAAAAAATTTTTGAGGTACCAGTTCGATTCCCGGTCGGGCCATATACCAATGGGTTTTTTCCCGAAACTTAAGTACATTTACTGACTGCTCTCAAACAGTGAAGGAAAACATCGTGAGGAAACCTGCATACGCCTGCATTCTTACGCACATGTGAAGTCCACCAACCCGAACTAGGCTAGCGTGGTGGACTATAGCCCGTACGCCCTTGTCGACAGGGTAGGCCTGTGCCCCAACAGTGGGGGTATATTCTTATCTTATCTTCTCAGGGGGCCAGGAATACCTGACGACACTTCGACCCTATGGGATCTGTTATGCCAAACCCCTGTCCGCCAAACGGTGCCCCAATCCGTTTTTGGTGGACTTCACATACGCCTTAGAATAGTTAAATACCAGTCTTTGGCGTATGCAGGTTTCCTCACGATGTTTTCCTTCACCGAAAAACCTGTGGTATTAAAATAAACCGTCCTTAAGTTTTTCGAAAAACTCATTGGTACGGGCCAGGATCGAACCCACGACCTCATGAACGTGAGGCGAGTGCACTACCAACTAGGCTACCACGGCTCTTTGGGTAAATTGATAGGCTGTTGAATTTGCACTAACCGCGGCGTGGTCAGCGCCGTGCGCGCCGCTGGCGACGTGCTGCTGCCGCACGGGGCTGCCGTCGCGGCTGGCGTCGTCGTCCTGGCGGCGCGGGCTGCCGCGCGGGCTGCCCTGCGCCCACATGAACATGTCCCCGATCAGCAGGTCCGTCATGTTCTCCTCGCCCATGTCCTCGTCCACCATGTCCACGCCGATGAAGATGTTCATGTCGTTGTCCTCGCCGTTCGCCATCGGCGGCTCGAACGGCATCTGGTTCGACTGCAAATGACAAATTTATGTTTTGTAGCACATGTCGAGAAGCAGGTCATTGGGAGAAAAGATGTGATGCAATTGCACTATATGCTTCAAGCGAAGACACTTGAGTTTTATTTGTTTCTTTTAAGTATTTTCTCGCAAACTATAAAAGTTAAATTGACATGATATAATTAATTGGTATCGTCTATTGATTTGCGTAAAAACATTCCTATTTATGTTCTCCAGATTGCTAAGCTACACTTGACTAGCTGCCAACTTGATCTTGGTCAAACTATTCATGTGCCTACTTGATTTACGCCATTGTAAGTGTCACTGGAACTAACCTTCGAATCGGCACATTTAAATCAGCCCATAATATTTACAAAGGAATTGAAAACCAGTATCCGGTATCAGTGAAGGTGAAGGAAAACATCGTGAGGAAACCTGCATACGCCGAAGAAGAAATTCTTAGGCGCATGTGAAGTCCACCAACCCGCTCAGGGCTAGCGTGGTGGACTATAGCCCGAACGCCCTCGTTGTGAGGGTAGGCCTGATCCCCAGCAGTGGGGACATATTAATAGGCTGTTGATGATGATCTGGTTGAGCGTACCTGTGTAGTAGCCGAGGTGGGGAACACGAGTATGTGGGTGGCTGTGACGTCCCGCGGCGTGTGGAGATGCGACTGTATGGAGGCCTGCGAGAACCGCTCGTCGGGCGTGAACCGGTCGGCCATGAGCCGCAGGCACGAGTCGGGCTCGGTGGACACGAGGCACGCGGACAGGATGCACGGCGCGCCGGCCGGGTACAGCACCGAGCAGTTGGTGCAGATCTCGCGCAGCACGTTCGACGCGCGCCGCAGGTTCGTGCGGGACAGCAGCCAGCTCCAGCCTGCAATGTACACCTCGAGGTGAATTATCGGAATTTCCCCAGGATACGGAGGAATCAGCAAGTTCAACACAGCTCGAAAAGTTAGCACAACCGACTTCTGTACGAGAACTGATAACCGTTCGGGTAGACGTGTTTTCGAACGGCGGTATGGAACGCCTCCCGGGTAGATGGAGCGACGCACTCAGGCGGCTGGCTGTGACTGGATCGGATCCAATGGCGCGAGACGTAAGCCTTTTCTTGACGTAGGTCAATCAGTAGACTAGTCTGATAATGATGAATTTAAAGCTCACAATAGGGTATGTCCCAACGGTATTTTCTTAAAAAGAAACTTCAGGTGTTAAGCCTAGACTGTATTCTATGAAATACATTAAGTATAAGCTCTAAATGTATCTATATATCTTGGTATATTAAGTAAGATTTTCATCTATATATTTATTTATATGTAACTTTAATTATTACAACTATAAATTATTATTATTATATAATTATGTAGGTATAAGTCTACTTTCTTTTGGACGCACACACACACAAACACACACACACGGGAACACCTAGCTAAGGCCCCCAGCAGAATACCAGCGCTGCGCCTCCAGGGTGCAGCACTATGCGGAGCTGGTGACCTTTTCACAATCACAGCATCGTCTACCACATGATTTTATGTTAGGTTTAGTTAAGTAATTAATTTTATTGATTTTATTTGTTGTGATTGTCGAACAAATGATTTTTCTTTCTTTCTTTTCTTCTTTCATGTATGCAAATCGAGAGAAATCGGAAAATACGGGGCACATTAGCATATATCACTTTTCTAGAGGACTCGGCATGCCTTACGTCGTTGCTAGAAAGAGAATCTGTGTGCAATGAGTGTACCTTTGAGCTCGCCGTGTCCGATGCGGCCCACGCGGCCGACGACCAGCCGCCAGGGCTGCGCGGCCTGGCTCATCACGCCCAGCGTGAAGTCCATCAGCTTCGTCAGCCCCAGCCGCCGCGCCGGCGCGCTCCGCCGCCGCCGAGACCTGCATCCATACAATGAGTAATTCGTATTTATTCATATTCATTTATTCATGAACAATTTTTACATTGTATTTGAATGTCACTAAAATCATCATTAAAATTAACATTAAATTTATAATAATAAAAATTAAATTTTTAATTTTAATTTATTCCATAAATGGATAATTACAGATACAGCAGAAGAGTCAGTGGCGTCGTAGGGAGGGGCGGACTGTCATGTCGAGAGGTCCGAGCTCGATCCCCGGCTGGGCCATGTACCAATGGGTTTTTCTCGAAACTTAAGTACATTTACTGACTGCTCTCGAACGGTGAAGGAAAACATCGTGACGAAACCTGCATACGCCGAAGAAGAAATTCTTAGGCGCATGTAAAGTTCACCAAACCGCACTGGGCTAGCGTGGTGGACTATATCCCTAACGCGCTCGCTAAGAGGGTAGACCTGAGCCCCAAACTGTGGGGACATATTAATAGGCTGTTGATTGAAAATAGCAAGTTCGAATCACTTTGGTGGCGCGCGCGCTCCCTATGGAGACTGCATCTTGCATATTTAGTATGTGAACCAATGGTGCCACTTACAGGGGGGGTGCGGACAAAGGAAGCGGAGTAGCGGGAGGAGGTTGCCAATACAAATTTATATGGAGTTTGAAAATGAGAATGTGTGAGTGAGTAACAGTATTGTCATACATTTGACACGATTTTGACACCCATAGAATGCTTCTTTTACGCCTCTTTAAGGGGCCGCGAGCACGCACCAAAGAGATCTTAACTCTATGGAAAATAGCATGTGAATTTAGAATTTGAACAAGTAATCCCCGGCAATGTGACGGAAGCAGAGAGTTGTTAGTATACATAGAGCGCGCGTTAGCAAGTCTGAACTGTAAGCACGGGTCTGAACAGTCTCGAAATGTTCGGGGCGACGCCACTAGTCACAACACGTCAGTAGCGCTGATTGTTGCTCTCGCCGGTATTTATTTAGATTTGGAGTAATCATGGTGAAATGTGCAGTGCCAAGCTGTAAACACGATTCACGAAAAAGAACGATCTAGAAAAAATCTATATAGAAGCGTCCATAGAACACCTGCTTACACTTGGCACAATGGGCAATGAGCGATGCGCGCGCTCTATAGCTAGTATACTAACTCTATGGACGGAAGGCACGTGGCAGGTGTGCACATACGTCTATTAGTAGTGACAGGCACCGACCTGGCGGGCACGTGTATGTTGATGGCGGCGGTGTCGAGCAGCTCGCCGCGCGCGTCGGTGGCGGCGGCGAGCAGCCAGCGCTGGTCGTGCGAGAGGCAGTACGAGAGGAACAGCACGGCGCACGGCTCGCCGCCCGCCTGCCCCCACGTCTCCGCCACCTCCTTGAGCGCGCGCGGCGGCGCCAGCACCCACGCCGGCGAGAACAGCTTGTACGGCGCCTTGTTTTTCTCCTGCAATACAACGTTGAAACGTTACACGATGGAAACTAACGGGCCACGACAACAGCGGATTCAGGGGGGTCCCGTAGGTCATGACCCCCCTGGGCCTAGGTCGTACAGGATGTTAGTTATCCTCGCGAACGAAGAGGTAAATTGTTTTTATTATTTAACGGACATAAAGATTAACCATGGTAATAGGAGCCGGGGACGACCTAGACTGACATACGAGGATCAGATAGAGCGGGTGCTCACAGACGGACACGTAAAGAGCACTCGCGTCCCACGGCGAGCGTGTATGAAGAGACTGATGAGAATGAGCGAAGCGAAAGAGGTGTGTCAGGATCGCGATACTTGGCGCTCCGTTCTTTCTGCCTACCCCGCCAGGGACATAGCGTGAAGATATGTATGTATGTAAAGATTAAGCATCCTTTAATTTTTTGTGTTGTAACTTTGGAGTCTGTGACCATCTCCAGGGCTCGAAGACTGGCTCCGCCCTTGGGCCACGATGATTAAAGAAGACTTGCCTAGCAAGATATGTATGTATGTATGTATGTAAAGATTAACCATCCTTTAATTTTTTGTGTTGTAACTTTGGAGTCTGTGACCATCCCCAGGCTCGAAGACTGGCTCCGCCCTTGGGCCACGATGATTAAAGAAGACTTGCCTAGCCAAACGACCGGGCGACTAACGTCGAACAAAACTATGGACTACTATCGCTTTGGATGATGCAATGGTGTCAATAAAGTGTGCTTTCTTTTTTCTTTCTGTCTTTCTATGGCCGCCCTGTCAGATTATTTCGGTTGATCGAAATTTTCACATGTATTGATTTTGTGTAGTTTTTATTTTGGATAGAACTGTATTAGTAGTCGGCAAGCTATCACGTTTCTAATTGGATCAAGACCGGAATATTCTTTTTAGAAAAAAAAAACACTTGAGTTGGGGGGATAGGGGGGGTCAAGCGGTTGCTGGGTGTCAAACATACATTAATACGAACTTAACGTTAAAAACGATGGTAAATGTACGTGTAATACTGACGTCTTTGTTGGCGAGGAATATGTTGGCGTTGGCGGCGGTGCCGAAGCCGGTGAGCGACTTGCCGGTGGGCGGGTGCGCGAGCACGCGCCGCGCGCCGCTGAACACGCTGAACGCCAGCGCGCGCAGCTCGGCCGCGCGCCCCTCGCCGCCCCCGCCGCCGCCCGCGCCCCACGCCTCGCACACGCCCTCCACGGATATTATCTGTGCACACATCAACACGCTTTAGCTAACCGATAGATTAGTAAAGTAAATATTTCATAACATGGCAACGACAAGTGTGTCCGGACCATTGTTTTGATAATTTTATTTATTTATTTTGCTGGACAATTATGTATTTATGGACATTTATACAAGGAATTTATCTGTAAATGGTTTAATTTTTCATTTTTCTATTGTAATAGTACGGTTTAAGCATAACATATTAATATTAAACATACGCTGACCTTTATGAGTGGGTTGTGATGGTGCAGGTGCTGCTGCACGCGCGCGGCCAGGCGCAGCAGCGCGAGCAGCGCCCTCGAGCGGTGCGCGTGCGCGCCCGCCGGCTCCACCACGTACACCACCAGCGCGGGCGCGCCGCACTCCTCCTCCTCGCCCCACCCGCCGCCGGCGGCGCCGCCCCCGCCCGCCGCGCCGCCCCCGCCGCCGGCCGGCCCGCCCCCGCCGCCGCCGCTGCTCGCGCAGCTCGGCGTCGCCTCCTCCTGGTCGGACTGGCTGGACGGCGTCGGCGGGTGGTCCGGCGTGGACGGCGGCCGCATGGGCGACGGCGACGGCCTCTCCGCGTGCGTCGCCCTCTCCGTCTCGAACAGGCTGCGGTCGACGGCGAGCGCGGACAGCTGCGGCACGATGGTGGTGCGCAGCGTGTCCGCGTACGCCCGGATGCACTCGCCGAGGCGGCCGGGCGGCAGGTCGCCGGCCCACTCCTCGCCGGCGGCGTCGCGGGCGGCGTCGGCGGGCGCCGAGCGCACGATGCCGTCGCGGGCGACGCGCGCGACCGGCTGGTGCCGGCCGAGGCGGCACGACTCGTACGTGGCGGACAGCTCCCGGAAGAACACGCGCAGCGGCTCGGTGAGCACGTCCGCGTCGGCGGCGAGCACCACGTACGCCACGTCGCGCGAGTACGAGTACGGCTCGAGCGCGAGCCGCTCCCAGTGGCGCAGCGCGTGCGGCGACAGCGACATCCAGTCGCGGTCGTGGCCCACCAGCAGCGGCGGCACGGGCTGCGGCTCGCACAGGTCCTCGTTGCCGCGCCCCGCCAGCCGGTGGAACTGCCGCCACGTCAGCGGGCCCGTCACGCCGTCCCACATGCGCGCGCCGCAGCAACGCTTCTGGATCGCGTCCTGAACACCATACAACAATCGGTCAAACGAGCATCTAGCGCATGGACCTCATAAATTAGGCCACATTGTCCTAATTGACTCACTTCGTCCTGCTCGCGCGCCACCTGCGTGCGTCATTCTATCCCCCTCTGTTGGTATCCTTATTGACAACAAATCGCATCCATTTATTGAGTACGTAATGTAAGAACGCCACCCATCTTCCGCTTGTTTTTCTTTATATCGATGGCAGGAATACAACTCTTCGAAGCAGCTGATGCTGGTGATTCAGCCTCACTAACCGAGCCCGGAGAACTCTCCTTCTGGCCTTCTCCAGCCTTGCGGTTACGAGGGCCAAGTCACATGACAGGGCACCGGTATCGCTAGAAAAGGTACCGAAACTGGGAAAGTAGGCAGTTGGTGAAAGACATTACCTGCAGCAAGGGTCGCAGTCGGCGCATGAGCCGCACCACGTCTCGCGAGGAGCGCGGCGCGCGCGCGCCGATGAAGGGCCACCGGTGGACGGCGCCGCCGCACGCCGCGCCCTCCGCGCCGCCGCCCCCGCCCGCGGCCGCGCGCAGCGCACGCGCCGCCGCCGCGCCACCGTCAGAGTACCTGCCACACGTGTTACAACGTTTAAATGAGAAAGTTTTTCATATTCTTCTTAAATTCTATGAGTATAGAAGTATTTGTATAAGTAACTGGTTACGAATTAATTTGGTGCCCCCTTCAGCCTTCTATGAAACCTAAGCTATTTGTAGTAACACAGACAAATGTGGACGTTTATTATTCTTTCATCAAAAACTACTGAAGAGATTTAAAAACTGAAACTGCACAGTAATATGGATAGATTATATATCAGAATAACACATAGGCTATCGGGAAAACCTTTTCTACGCGAGAGAAGCAGTGGGAAACGGCTAGTGTTTAAATAACGCAAACTTTTTTATGATAAGTGCGGTTAACTATTTTCATAAAACTGATATTTTGTGTTGTGTACATGGTTTTTAGTGTAGCGTGTGTATGTGAGAGAGAGTGTGTGTGTGTGTGTGTGTGTGTGTGAGAGAAATAGAGTGTGTGTGTGTGTGGTTGGTACTGACTCGAGCAGGTTGAGCCGCAGCTCGTCAGGCGCGCGCGCGGCGGCGTGTCGGCGCGCGGCGCGGGCCAGCGCGGACGCGGCCCCGCCCGCCGGCGCCGCGCACATGCCCACCACCGCGCCACACACCTCCGCCAGACCCGCGCCGCCGCCCCCGCGCCCGCCAGGCTCCTCCGCCACGCCAGTGATCTCCATCTCATCCTGTCACAAACAAACATACTAGTTAAATCGGGAGCGGAGCCTTGCCTTAAGATGTGTGCTGCAACTTGAAAAAATAATTAAAATTAAAAGTAGGTATAGCCAAGTTATTGTTCACTTTTTACTTTTTTTTTTAGCTCGGCGTCTAAGGGTTTTATGATTTAAAAGAGTTGGGCTATCAAATGCAAGAACAACTTTTCAAATCCAACTGGTAGACATTAGCATGTTCAAACAAACACACTCTTCATAATGATGCCATTGAACTGTTTGTGTGTGATCACGTGGCGTGGCTGGCACTGACCTCGTAGAAGAGTCCCGCTTGGTGCGCGAGCCGGCGGTTGACGATGGCGCTGAAGCCGCACGTGCAGCGCGCGGGCTCGTCGTCGGGCGCGGGCGACGCGCCGCCGCCCGCGCCGCCCGACAGCACGCCGCTCAGGTACGTAGCCGCGTCCGCGCCGCGGATGTTGCCCACAACCTGCACGCAACAAACCAAACACTTAACATAAGAAAATAAAGGAAAATACTATATAACAAAAAAACTAATAATAATACATATATTATGAAAATTTTAACGTATGAAATTGATAAATTGTTAGGTTAAGTTGAATCTTAGAAACCATTATGCTAATTTAGACCAAATGAAATATAAACTTTTTAAATAAAGGGACCACCCGTAACAAACGAGCCACCGACAAACCCACTTCCTTGTGCGTCTGGGCACCTTTGTTGCTACTTCAATAATATTTCCTTTTTACACTGAGCCCTCTCTTGTATCAGGGCAGGTATAGGTATTAGTAAGCTGCAGGCGATACTTTGAAGTATTTAAATAATATATATTCTATGACACTTGCGAAACTAAGGCGAATTCAATGATACCTCACTTTTCGAAATCGATTAAGTCTAAACTCTCCTCTTGTCTTCGAGAACTACTAGTGTAAGTGTTTCGACTTCTTTGAGTCACAAACCTAAAAAAAAAAAGAGGAAAAAAATGTTACCTTGGCCCCCGCATTGCAGACACAAAGCGAGCAGCTGTCGAAGTTGTGGTCCCGGAACACGTTGAGCACGGTGTCCGCGAGCAGCACGTTCAGCAGCAGCGGGCACGCGGCGCGGTGCGCGCGCGGCGAGTCCCGCCCGCCGCCCGCGCCCGCCAGCGCGCACGCGCCGCGCGCCGCCGGCGAGCACGCGCCCGACCCGCCGCCGCCCCCGCCGCCGCCCGCGCCCGCCGGCTCGCACGCCCGCCGCGCGCGCGCATTCGCCTCGGGGATCGGAGACGCGGAACGTTTTACGCCTGAAACATTATTGAATTTTTATTTATTTAAAAAACAATAAATAAATACACAATTGTGTCAATTCGGATGTGCACGCCTCTAAATTTTAGTATATTATATCATGTGCTCTTTTTTTTGGAGTCTTTAAAAATAATAAAAGATATGGCATGATTGTTACAATTGTCAAATTAGTTTAGTCCTAACTATCCATCGTCTGCCAAAGATCAGATCATTCATGAGAGAGTTACATGTAGGTGCAGTAACTTGTTTGAATTTCACAGTTATAGACTTACCAAGTTATCTGTGAACTGAAGGGTGGCTCTGCCACCGCTCCATGCCCGTCATTCTATACAATTTGTTCTGACGGCCGAACGACATTCTGCGTAGGTCCTGATTCTGACACTTCACAGATAACTTGGCAGGTCTATACTGGCCAATTAGAACTAAAAGTCCCGATTTCCGACCGCTAGGGGCGCTAGGGTCCTTGCCGTAAATTCACTTTTGAATTTCAGAGTTAACGCGAGAAAGGTTCTCTAGTGTGCCGCCTGGGGGCGCTAGAGGCGCTGGCTGGCTGCTAAGAAAAAGTATCCCATAGAACAGATGCTAAAATAATAATAATAATCAGAGAGGGACACACTTATTACAAAAGTGGTAAGAGTAAGCTAGACAGATATAATATCTTCTATCTCTATCTACGTATGCGAATTTTTTAGTTTCACTGCACCCCACAACAAACCATAACTGTCAACGAACGACAGCCCGACTAAAATATATAGTTTTTGTTCAGTTTGACCCCGCCATGTAAGAAGCGTCTTCTCAAATTATCGGGGTAAAAGACTATTGGTATTTCATGCAGTGTGGTTCTATGGGATCCTTGTTCTGGTCGTGACTCACCGGCGCGGTGCGCGTCGGCGTCGGTCTCCGCGTCGCGCGGCTGGTCGCGGTGCGCGCGCGGGCGGTACACCGCGTGCGGCGGGAGCGTCACCGTCGGCAGCAGTTGGCTCGGCAGGCTGCCCAGCGGCGCGTACTTCGACGAGCCCACGCACTTGTACACCGTCGGCGGCTTGAACACGTACGACCAGTCCTGCAGAGGTCACATGACTTACATATTGTGCTCCGTTTTACACGAGAGGTGTGGATTTGGTATACAGGTTGGAGGTAACGTGAATATTAATAATAGTAAGGGCTTCTTTCACCACTTCCTGATATTGTTACAGATAGTAATCTTAGTGATAAACTAATCTATCAGATAAATCTGTGTGATAGACTATATAAAATATATAAGATATAGGCAATCAGATACCTGTGAAACCAAAAAAACAGGCTATCTGTCAGATAACCTGCAGATAGGGTATCTGGGACTTTATCAGCAAGCGGTGTAAGAGGCCCTAAATATTTCTAAAGGGAAACGTTCCTCTATTGTCAAAAATAAGCTGAGTCTACATTCAAAGAATTATAAGAAACTGTTCTATAGGCATTTAATAAAACTCTTGTCTGAGCCGGGTTCGAACTGGACAAATATATATCAATAAAGAAAGAAAATAAATAAGGAAATGGACATCTTTATTTTTATGATATTACCGCGATCGAAAGTTCAAGTTCAAGTTCATTTATTCAGTAACAATATCAATTGTGTTTGAATTTTTGTACATTATTGAAATTAACATTAAGAAATTAAAACAACTAAATAAATTAAATAAACTAAATAAAAATAAATCGAAAGGGCAATAATAAGAATCAATTCCTTCTAAGTAACATAAATAATACGATTTGGTAGCTGAATGGCTACTATAGCTCTTAGTGGATTTTTCAATATATTCAATTCATTAAATTTAAAATTTTGTTGAAGAAAATAGATTTTTCTCTTCATATGACTGAACCTTGACTGAAAGATACATGTGGTGGTGTCGATCGTTGGTTGTTACCTCAATCGGGTCCGGCGGCGGCGACCCGGCGTGCAGGCGGTGCGGCAGCGGCGTGGCGTCGTCGGGCAGCGTGAACCCTGGCGAGGGCTGCGCGTGCGCCTCCAGGCTGGGCGGCGTGGGGAACATCTTGCTCAGCTCCTCGGGCCGCACGCACCGCCCGGGGCACCGAATGTCCTCCATTGACTTGTTAGAGTCCGGCGGCGTTTGGACTTGCAGCTGACGACACAAACATACGTAAGTACTTACATGTAATAGTCTAGTACTTGCAGGTGCCGACACACAAAACGTCAAAATCAACAGTCTATTAATATGTTCCCAATGTTGGGGCTCAGGCCTACCCTCTCAACGAGGGCGTCTACCACGCTAGCCCAGTGCGGGTTGGTGGACTTCAAATGCGCCTAAGAATTTCTTCTTCGGCGTATGCAGGTTTCCTCACGACGTTTTCCTTCACCGTTTGAGAACTAAATGTACTTAAGTTTCCATTAAAAAAACCGTTGGTACGTCCCAGCCGGAGATCGAACTCGGACCTCTCGGTATGACGGTCCGCGTCTTCCCCACGACGCCACTGAGACAAAACGTACTTACATGTAATAAATAGAGTATAGTACTTGCAGGTGCCGACATACAAACGTACTTATATGTACTAGACAGTCCAGTACTTGCAACTGACGATACATAAACGTCGTTTTATGCACTAGACAGTCTGTAGCAGTTATTAATGTAGCCACTTGACAGTCGGTGACAGCACCAGGATAAGTAAGAGTAATATAGTTACGAAAAATCACATTGTCAGTTATGTGAATCACATTGAAAACTTAATAAAACCCACACATTCACCCAAGAAGTAAATAAAAGCAGTTTACGGTGACACATACATAGTTCCTCAACCTGGGGTCTCAAATAGGTAGATAAAAGCTAGGTTCTACTAGGGTTGCAACGAACCGTTATGACTATGTCGGGTAAGGGGTCTCTCTAAACTTGTCGAAGTGAAATCGGCTTAAGCCAGTCAAAATACCAAGACCTTCCAGTCGAGTCGAATATCAGAATAGTAAAGCTTCATTGTATTTTTAGGTCATGATTGAAGTAATATAACAGAATACTTCCTCCGGATACTTCTTATATCGTTTTTTTCAATGTGTTTGAATTTAATTAGTGTTTATTGGTATTTATTTACACATTAATCCTAATAACTTGTGTCATCAACAGCCTATTAACATGTCCCCACTGCTGGGGCTCAGGCCTACCCTCTCAACGAGGACGTTCGGACTGCGCCAAAGGTCGTGGGTTCGATTCCCTACCGGGGCCAACATTTGTGTGATGAGCATAACTGTTTGTTTTCGGATCCTGGTTGTTTGTATGTATTTATGTATTTATTTAAAAGTATTTATGTATTTAATTAAAAGTATTTATGTATGTTTATCAGTTGTTGAGTACCCAATTTACAAGCTTCGGCTTAGTTTGGGACTAAACAGCCGTGTGTAAATTTGTCCAAACATTATTTATTTATTTAATTTCAAAATGTCAATAGTCAATTCGTCACAACCCAAAGCTACAGTATAGGTATAATAAGTATAAAAGGGTGCACACTCACAAGTCTTACCGTCTCATCGCCGCTGGCCGCGTCGTCGGAGTTGTCGAAGATCTGGTCGAGGTCCTTGAGCGTGGGGCACAGGCCGTCCGATGTGAACAGGTTCTTGTACTCCTTAGAGTCCTCCTACAAATTTTTGGCACTTCTGTATCATATGACCTAGTTTAACGCACTTGATACAATTTCAACTAATCAATACGTATCTACTAACTTATTATAAAAATTGAAATAAAACCTGTACCGGATTGTGCTTCAAAACCTAAGCTATTAATCAATTTATTGAAATTTATGCAATGAATTTTCTATTTTTATTATTATTAAATTTTAATACTATTGTACACCTACTAGGAAAACTATAGAGTGACTATTGAATTTGTATAATAATATCTTAATTTGACCTATATTTATGCAATAAATATATTTTGACTTTGACTTTGAATGAGAACTTCGTCGAATTCTGTTCAGTCGTTTCCAATATTAGTCCAGACCACATCTCTAATATTAGATAGGACTGTTTGTCCTAATTGTCCCATAAACTTCTTACATCTAATTAAATGTGCCAATTCGAAGATTAGTTCCAGAGACACTCGTCAATTGTCGCCATAGCCTTCAGCGCCAAAATGGCGTAAACCAAGTAGGCACATAAACAGTTTGACATTAGTATTTCTAGCGTAACATTAGAGGCCTGATAGATCCGTTGTCAGAAATTGGTTTGATGAATTTTGTTGTGCTACTGACCTACTTAGTTTTACATTTTTTTATTTTAATCAAATTCCTTGTATAATTTTATACTTGATATTATATTCTTAACAACTTTTTGATTATGAATTTGGAATACATAACTGAAATGAAGTTAATATTTATGTGCATGTTCTTTGTGTGTAAATTTGTATTGTAATAACAATTTATAATCAGCTATAATTTGCATATTGTAATTTGTTACCATAATGGAATTAATGTCGTACGCCTAATGGGCAAAACCGGGCGGCCGCGCCCCCTATAGAGTAAAGATGCATTTTTAGTATCGGAACCGATGGTGCCGCTTACAGGGGGGGTGCGGACAAAGGAAGCGGTAGCGGGAGGAGGGGAAAGTATCTTTTCACTCTTTGTTGCTAATACAAATTTATTGTAGTTTGAAAATGAGAATGTGTGAGTGAGTTACAGTATTGCAATATATTTGACACCCATAGAATGCGTTCTTTACTCCTCCATAGGGGGAACTTCGAACCTTCCTGGGTAAAACATAGAGACGCCAACCTAATGTTTACCATCTTATATATTGTACCTATAAACCTATGTTTACGAATAAATAGTTTGAAGTTTGAATGCTCATAGACTGACCTCCGGTTTCTCCTGCTTGATGTCGAGGTGGGTGTGGTCGGTGATGGCGGCCATCTTGGTGTGCTCGTGACCCGCGTACAGGTCCCCCGCGGCGCCCGCGCCCAGCGCCAGCTCCTCCCGGAAGCAGTTGTCCTCCGTCTTGAACCGCTTCACAGGATGCTCGAGCCTGACATGGTTAACAACAGTTTTTTTCTAGAGTATGTGGCTTGGTTACCAAGATCTTTAAGCCAATTCGGAAAGTTTTACTTTTTAAAACCTCATAGTTAAAGTTTTGTTATTAAATTTGTATGGAGCACTGAAATAGTATTTGTTATTCTGTAACTACGCATTTGTTGAACGAAACGCCAATAAGTTTTAAATGAAAGTAATCAAATCGACTGGTAATTATATAAATAAACATCAGATGTGAATTGGATTTTGATTCAAAATAAATCTAATGACGCTATGGAAGTAACGGACAAAAAAACAGATCGAGTTTTCGTTAGTGGTACCGAATTTACAATATCACTAATCTTCAAGTGGAAGTGTCTTAAGCTCTTTATTTATTTTCACAAAATTTTTGTCAACAAAAAACCTCATATAGGTCAAAATGTCACCGCACATGAACGCAGTATTTAAAAACTAAAACAATACTGCTGCGCAACTTGGTACAATAATGTAGCGAATTAAAGATTCACACCGAACAGAGCACTAGAGTCGGCGCGTCCGAATTAAACTCGCCAAATTTTAAAAATAAATATTGTGGATTCTATGAAATGAAATTGTTTTATTACTGGTTATAGGTATAACCTTAAATATTGCAGATAGCAAATATAACTCAAAGGAACTTCTTTATTTTTTTATGTAAAATTGCATTCCAATCTACAGATCGCCAGTTTCTTTTCCACAGTTGTGTGACGTTGGCTAATTTCTGCGCAATGGCTGTGTCAGCGGAGAGGGGGTCACTGGAGACGCTCATTCAATTTCACGAAATAGTTCATTGATTCGATCAACCGAATCAAGGGGGGTCACTAGAGACGCTCATTCAATTTCAAGAAATAGTTCATTGATTCGTTCAACCGAATCAAATTTTCAAGTTTTTGGAAATCTCTATGTATCACACTATTTCGCTCACGCACACATAGACTGTAAACACTGTAAGCGATGTGCTAACAATCTGTCACTCTGATCATTCAACCGCCGAAAGAAACCGGCGATCTATATTTGACTATTTTATCTTATGGCTTGTCTCAGCCGATCTCTTGCATCAGCATTATCTGGGGGTACGTTTTATTCTTAGAGGGGGGCGGCGGCGGCTGTTCAAAATGTACTGACTTGGCTTCCTTACGATTTTATTAAATGTACGTACTTATAGATGAATGACTGGCCAATTATACGTACTTAAAGATGAATGACTGACCAATTATATGTACTTATAGATGAATGACTGACCAGGCGTGCACGGTGGTGTAGTCGTACAGCATGTGCAGCGAGTGCTCGTCCTCGAGCGGGTCGACGCGGCGCTCGGCGCGCGGCAGCGTGGGCCGCTTGACCAGCCCCGCGGGCGCCGCCTCCGCCTGCCCCGCGGCGCTGCTCGCCGCGCCGCCGGGCGGGGAGTCGCCCTGGAACCCAACGAGATATCAGCACACATGATCATCTTAATATTACAAAAACAGCTGGCAGTTTGGGATTTGTAGTGTTAATTTCATCCCATACTAAACCTGTCATTCACGATTATTGCACGATAAAAACCCCCAATTTTGTCCAGAATTTTCTTGAAGGTCTGATGAAGATCAGGTAAACGATGACTGGTTTTACATTTACTTTTGCAGTTACACTACAAAATAAACTTACTTTTATCTCCTCGCATTCGAAGTGAAAAGTAGAGCGTTTCACGACTAAAAGTTATTCTGACACTCGAACTATATTCTTCTCGTATCATAATGGCCCGTTTTAGTCTCTTGTTAAACATTCTACTAATATTATTCGTGGTGGGGCTCTGTCACGGCTTATCCAGCCTAGTATCACTGCGACCACTGCTGATCTATTGTGATCGCCACCACTCAATCTACTATAGTGCAACGTCAGAAGTCTCACAGATTTCTAACTTTCGGCACGTACCTGGTTGTATAGTTTGGGCGGTGGCGCGGAGGGTGGCGCGGGGGTGGGCGGCGCGAGCGGGTCTGGCGTGGGCGCAGGCGTGTGCAGCGTGGTCGGCACCGCGCCCGCCGCGCCGCCGCCGGTGCCGCCGGCGCCGCCGCACTGCCACACAAACCACTCGCTTAGTACAGCCAGCACATCAGTAACCTTGAGCTGACCCAGCTTATTGCGGAGTTACAAATGAGAGACCACTTCATACTGGTCTTGTTTCTAGTTACGTGCCGTCGGCCGTACTACCCAGTGCCGATGCGTATCGAAATTAAATCGAAGAACGGACATAATTTATTGGTAACTAGCTGTTGCCCGCGGCTTTGTCCGCGTGGAATAAGTTCTTTTCGTAGCCTTATGATATTCCAGAATATAAGCTATCACTCTACCGAGTTTCATGAAAATCCGTCCAGCCGTTACAGCGTGACAGAGTAACAAACATCCTCACAACCTTACAAACTTTCGCCTTTATAATATTAGTAGGATAGGATATCCATTACCTAGTGCCAGGGTTGACACTTGCAAACGAAATACTTGCATACAGATATGTATATCCGGCTGCATACTACTATTGACATGATATTTTTAATAAAAAAAATTAATTTAATTTGTTTAATTGCAATTTAAAAAGAATAAACTGTAACGCAACGGTTTTTTACTGTAAGTTAGGTTTATGTGAAATAAATAATTTGAATTTGAATATGCTATAATAAAAGATCAAAGGATCCAGGGGTACCTCTTGAACAGATCTAGATCAAAAATTGTCATCGTTTGGCGGGGTAATAATCTGTATGTGATTATCGACAAAAACGTAAGTGTTAAAAATGTAATGTATTACCTGATGCGATGGTAACGCAGTGTGGTGCGTGTGCGGCGAGACGGGCGCCGCGCCGGCGGAGGAGGGCGCGGAGACGGCGGCCGCGGGCGACCCCCCGCCGCAGCTGCCCGGCGAGCCCGCCGCCGGCCCGCCGCCGCTCGGCCTGCGCAACGTGCGCGCACGCACCGTTTAGTACGACACTACTTACTACTAAAAAATCGAGGTGGGCAGAAGTCAAAGTAGTATCCCACTACCGCAATTTTTTTAGTGAATTGATGGATATAATTTTTTGATAAAAAACTCAAAGACAGTTTGTTCCGATGCTATCTTTTATGGATATATATTTAAACAGTATATAAGAAGGTCAAAAGTACATTATAAGGTGGTCAAAACAAGCTTTAGTGTCACTCCACCTTTGACCTTTGATCGTATCACCTGAGAAACAATGACCCCATGGTACAAATAAAATGTTTAAGTCACTTCAATGATTATGATAACGTAACGGTGCGTTGTCTCCTGCGCCTGTTTTTTCGAAACATTACACAGAAAACATGAAACAAAAACATTTGTTTTCATACACAAGCTGTCTTCTGCTATAGACAAGACAAACGTTTCTTGTTAAAACAAAAAAATTGTGTAGACAGTTCGGCAGTCGTAAAGAAATGAAACAAACCCTTCCCCTCGCGCGGGGAATACAAAAACATTGTGTATTCCTACACAAATTTCCTACACAAATGTGTAAAACCACGCCCAATGTTTCGATGTATTGTGTAACGTTTATAAACAATGCAAGAGACACGGACTACGTTGACCATGACACATTTGAGAATCATGAATGACTGAGTGGCGAACAATCCATTGATTGATGAAAAATCGAGCAAGGTAGGTATGAGCCCCGAGATGGTAGATAGATGTTATTATGTTCATGAAACTTTGACATTGCTTCCACTTTACCATATCACCTAGGTCCGGAATTTTCATAGCGAAAGCTTAAATGCATAGAGTTTGAATATTGTAATCTATCGACTTTCGACGGTATCGATGTTGACCCAATAAACTGATTATATGTGTACAAACCGACACTGAAATTACATTTCATTGTTGTTTTGTATACTTACAATCAGTAGTGAGCAACATAGATACCGTCAAAAGTCGATAGGCTCCAACGTTCTATCCCTATGCATTAAAGTTTTCGCCATAAAAATTCCGAACCTTGCATATCACTGTTAGGACTCAGGTTAACAATCCGAAATACACAAAAATTATATTTACAGAAGACGTAATAAGCAGTGATATAGCGAAGTGATACAGCGTATAATGTGACAACCATAAAACGAATTCTCACATCCCGTCACCGTATGGTTTTGAAGCAATAACTTTACGCAAGACAGTGTTTTACGCTCTCGTATTACAATAGCAGAAATCTGAGAATTCACTTTAAGGTTGTCGAGTAATAAATGTCATAAGGAATACAGAGATATTCACGATGATGTAGGGAAAGAATTTAATGGTTTGGTGACAGACCGTTGATGATTTGTCCCAAAAGTGACACTCTTGATCAAAGTAATTTTCACATCATCAATAAAGGTAATTATAGATAACACATTTTAAAGAAATGGTGATGTACAGTAACTTGACAATGAATGGTATGAAACATGTTCAATTTACTTTTAAAATACTAAAATTAAAGACACAAAACATGCAATTTTATGACATTCAAACATTCAATGTACTCCATGCACTATTCGCCTACAATGCAATAAATATAAAATGATATAAGTAATACTTCTATAGGCATTATAAACATGCACTGTTCAAGCAATATTGCATTATTTGTGGCTTATTATTCTATATTATGATGTGGCGTTGTGTTAGAATGTTTGTGTGTTCAAAGAGAAGTGCTGAATTTTATCTATTGGCAATCAGAAATATTTGCCATAATTAATGAAATTTTGATTTGGATATAAGTAATGCGTATTACCAAACAATAATTGATAGGGATAATATAAAATATACACAAAATTAAATGTCCTTGTTTTTATCACCTACATTTAAAACAGCAGTGGGTTTGAACAGTTACCGAAAGTAACGGGTTCAGTTATAAAATTGAGATTCTATCACAGAAATTTCAAAGTTTTATCTGTGTAGATGATATTATAATTATCTTAAAGACAAAATTAATGATTGGAGTATAGGTACAGGTGTTCCTAGATTTATGCGACTCGATAATGCAACTTTACCTTTTTGTCTGTAAAAAAACTGGGGAAAGTTAAAAGAATTGTCCACTATGCGCCAGTATGTGTTGTGAGGAGATGGTGGAATATACTTCGTCTCAATCCAAACTTCCAACGATCACAAAGCCTTGTCAGTTGGATCAAGTAATGGTCCGTATCATATGATAAGTACCCATATACGAATTTGAAATGATCGGCACCATACAATAATAGCCAAGCATATAGAAATGCTGTTACTGTTTAAATCATGGCCACATCATTGTACATTGTAGTTTGTTGTCTACGCTGCAAGTTTTGTGATCGTTGTGGGGTCGAGTGTGAGCGAGGCGGGTGGAGTGTGCGGTACTCACTGGGCTGCGGGCGGGCGGAGGGGCGGGCGGGGCGCGTGGCGCGGCGCGGCGGGGTGGCGCGGGTGGTGGGGCTGGCGCGGCGCGGGCGCGGCGGGCGCGCGCCGGTGGAAGGGCGGCGGGCGAGACGCGCGCGCGGGGCGCCGCCGCCGCCACCTGCACCGACTCAACGCTAGCCAACCTGCGTGTGCGCCTCCCGCCGGCGCCGCCCGACGACCGCGCGCGCAAACCTCCTCACACTTTTCTCACGCTCAACGCGTCCGCCACCCAAGCACTGGTGCCCCCTTAGCTCGGGCATAGCGATCGAACCCTCACACTGGACTGTATGGTGTTAACTTTCTCATTGTAAATCAAATAACAACAGTCGAGCCGTCATTTAGATTTTCTTTTTTACGAAGCATTCAGGCGCCGAAATTGGATATTTCGTGCTGTTATTATTTTCATATAATTATTGGCATAAAAAGTGTGAAAAGAGCTTGCACGCGTCTCATTATTACGCCAAAGGAATCAATACTTCTGATGAAGTAAACGTTGTTAAAGTCGTTAAAAAATAATGTTTGTAAAATTAACTATGGTCTAGTGAATTAATGATTCCTTTGGCATGTCTGCAAAGACCAAACAACATGTCAACTGACATGTTAATTGGAAAAGCTGCTGCATCCCTCTACTGTTTAAACACTACATATTAAATAAACTATAATAAATTCCGCATATAATAATAAAATAAATAAAAAAACATTCACATACATAACATCTACCTATATCTACTCGGCAGCTACACCCTACTATGTCGCTCATTGTCATATGAACGTTTCGTCAATCACTGTCGAACTTCATGGCATAACATTCACATTAAAAAAGAGATTTAAAAAAAAATTCGACGGTGATCGGCGGAGCTTCAAACTGTCATACAAAATAAAAAATAAATATATGTGGTAGTTACACAACATACGTAGATATAAATGCAATAAAACACGCAAATTTCTACTACTGGCTATAATAATATGCTGCACCTATCTACTGTAGACTTATTATCATTTAAAAACATTTGTTGTAGAGTATGCGCTGTGAGAAATGTGATGGTTTGCATTATTTATTACTCCAAGTAAAAAAAAACTCTATTAAACTAAACTAAATTAATTATGCAATTAATTTTGGTTCAGTGAAGAATCATACACGCTCTCCTTGTCTAACACCGTCGACGGGCGACAAGTAAAAACGAGACAGCTGCCGTACTTGAATTACAAATTTGGGATGTAAGGACGGGATTTACCATACCTAGTTTACATAGGGACCTTTTGCGAACGGGTCCTTTTGCTAAAGTGACCTTTTTAGCAGCGGGACCATATGCGTTCTAAACCCTTTCAACTTTGAACTGTCAAAGTCCGAAATTAAGTAGTATAACCGATGTTAAAGTTACAAAGTCTACAATTCAATAGTAGAGAGATTTGCCATCGCTAGCTTACATAGAAAACCTTTTGCAATCGGGTCTTTTTGCGAACGGGACCTTTTTTTGCAAAGGTCACCATTTTTAGCAGCGGGACCTGACTTCTAATGCCTACGTTGAATGAAGTCCGAAATTAAGTTTTATATCCGATGTTGAAGTTACAGAGTCTACAATAAAATTCAATACTAAGGACGAGATTTACCATCGCTTACCATTTGCGAATGGGACCTTTTGCGAATGGGACCTTTTGCGAAAGTGACCTTCTTTAGCAGCAGGACCTTATGCGTTGGTCAGAAATTAAGTAGTATAGCCGATGTTAAAGTTACCAAGGTAAAATAGTCTACAGTTCAACAGGCACGCATCCCACAGCGCACACCCCCAACGGCATACAAAGTGCACGTGCGCCGGCGCACGGGCGCGGTACTCACTTGGCGCAGGTGCAGGCGCTCTTGCGCGTCGGGTCGACGAAGTCTTCGCCCTTGTCGGCCGCGTCGCAGTACGTCAGCTCCGCCTTCTGAAACGATTCGCAAACATATTAACGTTATTACGTTCTACAGGGCGGAAAAAACGAGCGGAACATGCAGGAGAAGTACGTTAAATATTGATGATAGCAAATTTTATTCATTATCATCATATCAGCCTGTAGACGTCCACTGCTGGACAAAGGCCTCCCCCAAGGATCTCCACGACGACCGGTCCCGCACTAACCTCATCCAGCTGGGTCCCGCGACCTTCACCAGATCGTCGGTCTACTAAATATAAAATAGCTAAATTTTTTGAAAAATCGCCAGGAAGTGGACTCCGAACCGCCTTGAATTCCGAAACAGTCTGTATTTTTAATGACATCGACAGGAACACATCTCTCAATTAAACATTGAATCTTAGGTTTATGAAAGATTATGAAATCCAAGTAGGAGAAATAAGAATTAGTGGAGAAAATTAAAATAAATTCGAGAGAAATCCTCTTATCCCATTCAATATATGTATATGTAATTGTTAGATTGTCCAAAAACGGCAATACAATTAAGTACGAATGTCAGAAAACTAATTAATTGTCATTTTACATTCTTATAAATGACCACGAAATTAATAAGTTTCTCATATGATTTTGGAAGTACACTCAAAACTATCTGAGCTTCAAAGATAGCTTTGTTTCCCACTTCCTCGTGAAGCGGTCCCTAGACGGTCATGCGGCATGACATGCGGTACGTTTACGCGAATTATCATGCTGCATGATGGACCCTACTGCTTGCTATCAATCACTTAGTACAGTGAAGAGTACGCGCGATTGTCAATCAACGGCCAGCACGTAGTTTGCATGTCATTCGCGTCAATCGCTACAATTAAACGGTCATGCATGAGTGACAGCACGTAACGCATGTCATGCTGCATGATCATGTAGGGACCGCTAAGTTTGTGCGATATTTAGGATAAAGCCACCTACACACTTTGGTGGCGGGCAGGATGCGGACCAAAGCACAGCAGGAAGCTCTAGCATACAAACCCATGTAAAATGATCGCTACCGCCCCAGTGTGGGGCTTTAGATAGGAACCTGTACCAATACCATGAGTTGACAACATCAATACTCGCTAGCGACTACGGAAAAACTATATCTATATCTCTGTCTTTCGTATTAGTCGAAAAGAGACAGCAATACTAAGCATTTACGTAGTCCATAACGAGTATCGACGCTGTCAACTCATGGTACGGGTACAGGTTACTAACAGTAGAGGCTCTGGCGACCAAAACATGATGTTATCGCCATTTAAAGTAGCTAAGACGTAAACGCCAAGAAAAAAAGAAGAAAAAAGAGTAATTTTCCCATATCCGTTTCCCTAACTTTAACACTGACACTGGCTAAATCCACTGTAGTCGTAAGCCACAACAGAAAAAAAGAGTAAATTTCCGTTACTTGGTGCGGCAGGGGCGTGGTGAGGGCGCGCAGGGTGCGGTGCGCGAGCGCCTGCGCGGAGGGCGGGTGCGCGGGCGGCGCCTCCATCTCCGTCACCAGCACGTACGGCAGCGGGTAGCGCATGCGCGCGCCGCCGCACACAACCTGCGCACGCAATACAAACATAAATAAATAAAAGATAGTTTATTCATCGATCACACCATATTACATACTCGTACAGTTATACCAAGTTATCTGTGAAGTGTCAGAATCAGGAACTACGCAGAATGTCGTTCGGCCGTCAGAACAAATTGTATAGAATGACGGGCATGGAGCGGTGGCAGAGCCACCCTTCAGCTCACAGATAACTTGGTAAGTCTATACATTATGTTGATGGAATGACATTAAATCCACCGACAATATTAATAGGTTTAAATTAAAGCTGACAAGTTGGTTACACGAATATTGCTTGATTTTATGACATTTTCCAAATAACTTTATCGATTATCATCAACAGCCTATTAATCTCCCCACTGCTGGGGCTCAGGCCTACCCTCTCAACGAGGGCGTGCGGGCTATAGTCCACCACGCTAGCCCAGTGCGGGTTGGTGGACTTCACATGCGCCTAAGAATTTCTTCTTCGGCGTATGCAGGTTTCCTCACGATGTTTTCCTTCACCGTTTGAGAGCAGTCAGTAAATGTACTTAAGTTTCGAGAAAAAACCCATTGGTACATGGCCCAGCTGGGGATCGAACTCCGGACCTTTCGATATGATAGGCCGTGTCTTATCCCCTACGCCACTGACGCTCTAATCTTCTATAATCTTCTATAGCGCTCTTATCGATTATAATCAATAAGTAATAATTGTACAATGCCTATACTTAATATTCTAACTGTTAGAAAATTTGCATCTTCTGGACAACTAGACTAAGACCTATGAAAAAACTTATCTTTGTAATTAAATAATTCTATCTTTTATCTAATGCCATAGATACAATAATACATTTCCCCCTCCCGGCCCCTGATGTTGAAAAATGAAAAATTCAATGGCAACCAGGATTTTGGGAGAGTAGACATTTTGGAAGGTATATCCTTCATTTAAAGACAGTAGTCATTTTGGGAGAGTAGACAATTTGGAAAAACCATACATTTAGGGAAAGTAGACATATTGGAAGAACATACATTTAGGGAAAGTATATGTTTTGGGCGAGAGCGTCAGTGGCCTCGGGGATAAGACGCGACCTATCATATCGAAAGGTCCGAGGTTCGATCCCCGGTTGGGTCATGTACCAATGGGTTTTTTCTCGAAACTTAAGTACATGTACTGACTGCTCTCAAACGGTGAAGGAAAACATCGTGAGGAAACCTGCATACGCCGAAGAAGAAATTCTTAGGCGCATGTGAAGTCCGCCAACCCGCACTGGGCTAGCGTGGTGGACTATAGCCCGCACGCCCTCGTTGAGAGGGTAGGCCTGAGCCCCAGCAGTGGGGAGATTAATAGGCTGTTGATGATGATATGTTTTGGGAAAGTAGACATTTTAGGACAGAAGGAGTTACGCGACTAGACCGGCAAGTGAAGTAAGTCGGCATGTTGCCGTGTTACCTCGACGGCGGCGCAGCCCTGCTCGAGCGGGTAGAGCTGCCGCCACGCGTCCAGCAGCCGCGCCGTGCCCGGGTCGCCGTCGCCCCACTCGCGCCCCGTCACCACGCCCTCCAGCCCGAACGGCGCCAGCATCACTGCAAACAAACAAACCATCACAGTTTTGTTCAGCAATCACTTACTTCAACACATTATACGCCTAATATGAGAAGTCAAGCAGCAAGAGTAAAAGGCAGGCCTGACAGACTTGGGGCACATTAAAATTTTTTTGATCTACTTTCAAAAAGCATATATTTTTGTATGTTATCTTATCAAGTACCAAATTCATATATTTGTCATAGACCAGGAGCGCAAAACTTTCAGTGTGCCCTAGGCAGTTGTTAAATTGATATGTATATGTATGTAATACAATCCAAAATCGTGTTGGAGACATGAGAATAAGCAAAAAGTCACCGTATCTCTTAAACTAGGAAACCTGTTACTTATGAGACAGAGTTCATCCGCAGTCCTAGTGTCAGCAAAGAGTATTTGTGGGGGTGTGTGTGAGCGTGCGCGGGTGCAAGCGCGTGCGCCGTCCATAATACCCATAGAACTAGTACCCCATAGAACCCACTCAGCGTATAGCATGAAATAGCAATAGTCTTTTACCCCAATAATTTGAGAAGACGCTTCTTACATGGCGGGGTCAAACTGAACAAACACTATCTATTTTAGTCGGGCTGTCGTTCGTTGACAGTTATGGTTTGTTGTGGGGTGCAGTGAAACTAAAAAATTCGCATACGTAGATAGAGATAGAATATATTATATCTGTCTAGCTTACTCTTACCACTTTTGTAATAAGTGTGTCCCTCTCTGATTATTATTGTCATTTTAGTGCGTCCTCTATAGCTTACTCTCTTTACGATATTACCCTTGGCGTCAGGTTGGAGGCGTTTACATGAGCGCGCGTTTGTGTGTGCGTGTGTCACATTACCCTTGGCGTCAGATTGGTGGTGTTTACATGAGCGCGCGTTTGTGTGTGCGTGTGTCACATTACCCTTGGCGTCAGGTTGGTGGCGTTTACATGAGCGCGCGTTTGTGTGTGCGTGTGTCACATTACCTACCCCTGGCGTCAGGTTGGTGGCGTTTCCATGAGCGCGCGTTTGTGTGTGCGTGTGTCACATTACCCTTGGCGTCTGGCTGGTGGTGTTAACATGAGCGCGCGATTGTGTGTGCGTGTGTCACATTACCCTTGGCGTCTGGCTGGTGGTGTTAACATGAGCGCGCGATTGTGTGTGCGTGTGTCACATTACCCTTGGCGTCAGGTTGGTGGTGTTTACATGAGCGCGCGTTTGTGTGTGCGTGTGTCACATTACCCTTGGCGTCTGGCTGGTGGTGGTGGTGGTGCGAGGGCTGGCGGTTGAGCCGCGCGAGCCGGCGCGCGGTGAGCGTGCGCACGGGCGGGTGCTGGCGGACGTCCACCGACGCGCACACCGTGCTCTCGCCGTGCAGGAAGAACGCGAACGAGAACGACAGGTGCCACGGGCTGGAAACAAGCGCGCGCAAACAAACATAAGTACATTTATTAACATACAAAAAACGTATTAATAGCTCGATATAATGGCACCGACTATTTCATAGCATGTCAAAATATGCGAGATTGTTCGCAAAATATATGAAAGCGAAGCCATAAAATTGTTTAAAAAAGTACTACCGACGTCGCACCGCCATATTGATTGACAGGATACAATCCATACCTGTACTCACTTGTAATATGGCGTTTAGTAACTTTTACTTATTTTGTGGCATGATTTTTTTAACTCTTTTTTTATTGAGGCTTTGGACAAATTTATGTCCATGCCAGCCTCATAGGCGTTATAAGAGTTATAACAAGAGTTTCTCTAAGAGATAGGACCCGAAACTAGGTGATCCGCCAGAGAACTAGAGTCCTCAAAAAGTTAGTACGTTAATGTGGCAGTGGGCTGGCCACATCTGTCGGAAATTCGATAACCGCAGGAGTAGACGAGTTCTTGAGTGGATACCACGACTGGACAAGCGTAGTGTGGGACGCCCCCCGGCTAGATGGAGCGGCTGGTAGTGACTGGATGCGGAAAATAGAATATCGGATTCAGTGGAGCGCGTGGGGGAGGCTTATGTCCAGCAGTGGACTAGTGCATGCTGATGATGATGATGAAATTAAAATGTTGGAAGGGGAACGAAGTTCCGCTCTTATGTCTTGACGAGCGTAACACAGAGATCTTCGCATTTCTATAGGAAGTCGGGCTCAGTGTTGCCACAGGCCCGTGTTTGAGCGCAGTTCATAGAAAACAACTGCTTCAAATTTCACTTCCATGTCTGGCTCGTCTGTATTTGTCAGACACTTGTATACGCTAAACCCACCATTGGACTAGTGTGGTGGACTATTGCCCGAATGCCTTGGTAGTGGGCATTAGTAAAATTAGATATCGCGATCCTGACACATCTCTTTCGCTTCGCTCAGTCTCATCATTGGACTAAAAATAAAATAGGTCCAAGTAGCAAATTGGTCCAGATTCGCATACCTCTTGCCAACGTCCTCCTCGTCGCCGTCGTACGGCTGCACGAACCACTTGCCCAGCCTCACGAAGTCCCGGGACAGCAGACATCTGGAACACAAACATTTTGTATAATTAATTTTACATATTTATTTTTATGAATGGAAGTTGGTCCAACTGACACAGGCTGTTAACGTCCTGAGTTAAGACATGAGAACCGTACGTCTTATCGTAGTAGCGTTCACGACACATCACACCTCCTACATAAGGTAAGACTTGATAAAATTCTATAAATCAGTCCCCCAATGTCCAATTCCCAGATTGACCATTCCTAAAATGACCAATTCCCAAAACGTCCAAATGTGTATATCAGTTTTTTCGAGTTTTATTGCTTATTAGTGATATTGTATTGTGTTATTAACACTTGTGGACGAACATAGAGATGTGAAATGGCACTACTATGCAATAAACTCGAAAAAAAAACGACTAAAATTTGGACATTTTGGGAATTGGTCAGTCTGGGAATTGGACAGTCTGGGAATTGGTCATTTTAGGAATTGGATATTGGGCGACTGATCCGATTCTGTGGAGAGGACTGCGAGACGATGAAACACCTGCTCTGCGAATGCAATGCTGCAAGACGAACGAGTGTCCTGGGTACAGCCTATCCTGAACCCGAGGACTACAGGCTCCTGCGCCTTAGCTGCATAACAGCTTTTGTGCATGGAACACTTGGCGAGGAGAGCAACACAGGGGCTGACACAATAGATCCCGTAGGGTCGCTGGCCCCCCTATTATAAGAAAAGATATTAATGGGAGGTACATCTGCTATTATAAATACTGAAACCTTACCGTCGAGTTAATTTGATTTTACCTATAGCTCTTTGTTATAATAAACACTTGAGAATAAAACAAAGAAACCACCATCGGTCGGGCGGTACCTATGTTATTAACAATTGCTCGCTCCACTGCGATTATGTCGGTCAATAATTCATGTTATTACGTAACAGCTCAGCGTACACACATTATAACATTGACATTACTCATCGATGCGTTAAACATTGCTGAACTAAATTAATTGTCGATGCAATGCAATTGTCTACTGCCTCACAACGAGTATACCAAGAAGTTTCAGATGAGTTTCAGATCATATTTAGTATGTGAACCAATGGTGCCACTTACAGGGGGGTGGGGGGGTGCGGACAAAGGAAGCGGAGTAGCGGGAGGAGGTTGCTAATACAAATTTATTTGGAGTTTGAAAATGAGAATGTGTGAGTGAGTCATAATTTTGTGATTAGTTTGACACGATTTTGACACCCATAGAATGCTTTTATTACTCATCCATATGGGAGTGGCTAAATTTTTTGATTCATGGAGTATACGTACAATACGTTAATATTGGGTGATACCATTACAGACAGACAGACGGGTGCAACGAAACATTTAATTATAGTCCCCGCGGAGTTTAATTTCAGCCGTGTGAAGTTGGCTGATTACTGCGCAATGACTAAAATAAGGTGTCAAAGGGGGAAGCTGTGCGGGGTTTCACTAGAGACGATCATTCAGTTTCAAGAAATGGTTCATTGATGCGATCAACCGAATCAAACTTTCAAGTTTTTGGACATCTCTATGTAGCACTATCTCGCTTACGCATACATAGACTATAAACACTGTCAGCGATGTGCTATATTCTTTCAGCCGTCAAGAAATTCCGTGGGGACTATAAAGGTCTGTAACTACTCATAGTTACAGACCTTTATAGTCCCCACGGAATTTCTTGATTTTTGATTGATTTCACTATCAATCGATTGATATCATGATGATTGATATCAATATGATATCAATCATCAATCAATCATCAGCCTATTAATATGTCCCCACTGTTGGGCCGCAGGCCTACCCTCTCAAAGAGGGCGTACGGGCTATAACCACGCTAACCAAATGCGGGTTGGTGGACTCCCCATACGCCTAAGAATTCTTTCTTCGGCGCATGCAGGTTTCCTCACGAAGTTTTCCTTCACCCATTGGTACATGGCTTAGCCGGGGATTGAAGTCGGACCTCTCGACAGTCAGTATTCGCAGTGTCTTATTTACGTGATGAAGTTTCAGGAAACGTATTTGGAATAATATTCCAAGAATCGTTGACGTATCTGAAAGCACGAACCCGCTCCGCCATTAAACTATGACGTGATGACATCAGTTGAGTACAAAGCGGTAAATCTTCGCGTGAAAGGGACAATTAGTTACTATGTTCATTGTTGGCGGCGCGTGCGCAGCGACCGGCGGGAGTTGGGCAACAGACGTGAAGTGCGTTGTTTACTGCAAGTGTAATATACCTGCTCGGACAGCGCTTGAAATAAACCGACCCAAATTTCAGTACCCCTAGTACCTGCTTACTGAAAGTCGCACTTTATCTGTAAGGTATACCAACTCTATGGTCATTTCTGGTCGCCACGTTTGCCTTTGTGGTTTTCATCGGGTATAGACAACTTCTTAGATGTTGGTAGTCCTGTTACGCCTACTATGAGTTGACAACAACATCGATACTCGCCAGCGAATACTTAATAGTGCTATCTCTTTTCGACTTATTACGAAAGACAGAGAGATAAATACCTATATAGTTTTTACGTAGTCGCTACCATTTACGTTGTCAACTCATGGTAGGCCCCACTGGTCTGAATCAGCGTTGAAAAAAGCCGAAAAATCAATCGTTTCTTTCCCGGGAAAAAACAATGTTTTTTTCTCGCACGTTTTGATAAAAAGAAACGACAACGAACGACACGTGTCAACTTCAAAGCACAGTGAGTGCTCAGCGACATAGGTTATAGATAATGGATTAAAGGTCTAGTAACCAAGCCAGAATCTCCTTTAAGAACCTACCGCGTCTTAAATTCGCGCCCGTTGAGGTCTTTGACCCCGCAAGACGTCCCGTGTCGACCTTAGGCGAGGTGCTCTAAATCTTGCAGGTGATTTACACGCGCACGCAATCTAAAAACTTTTGGAGCCGTCTTTTGGCGACTTAATTAGAGACTGAAGATGTATAGGGAAGAAAGCTGTGACAGTAGCTTGAACTGTGAATGATAGGCATTAGATTTATCGCTTTCCTGAGCTGGTAAATTAAAATCCTAACCATATTTAAACAGTATGTTCAACGACTCGACCGATTATCGCGACCATCGCGCGGATAAGCGATGCGATCAAATCATTTTAATGTGATAGATACATAGGTGAAGCTTGTTACAATGTGTATTTGTATGTTTGATCGCGCGTTTGTATGCACAAAACTCGCGCGAATCGCGCAATCGCGTTGTATTGAGACGAACGCCTAAGAGAATTCCCCAAGATACCCGAATTTAACTAACGCGTATCTTGGAAATATCCCAAAATGAAATCGTATCATTATCGAATATTACGTTACGGCAATGCTCAATTTGACAACGCATATTGGTTTACGCCGTTTAAATTGACACGTACACCGTTTACGATCCTCATTCGAATGCAACCGGAGACCTGAACGACTTGGCGACATTAAAAAAAACAACAATATTTAAAAATACATCTGCTCCTTCATTATTACAAGCGTGTATCGTAAAACCGTCGCAATCCAGCCCCGACGAACGCATTGTTTCTTTTGACGCGCCGCCGTGGGGTCAACGACTCGTCTGGATTTCGTCCATATCCAAGATTACGTAGCTCGGGCCCGGGAGATGCATGCTGTAGAACCCGACGCTCCAACTGATCACGATACTCAAGTAACTACATCACATCACGAAAATTCTAAAGATTGAGAAGCTGACGAAAACTATACATGGCTGTCAGACGATATGCAAAGCCAAATCGTTAAATTATGGGGCATAGAAGGTTTAACTAAGAATGATGAGTTCTGATGATTTCGAGTAATTTTGTACATGTTTCTCGACGATTAACAAAGCCAAACTAAATTAGGTCCGTAGCATAACGACTGATGGTATAATAACCATGGAGCAAGTCTCGCCCGGGGCACGACCGCTGATACTTTGTGAGTCGTCAGGCAAAAAACGACATTAGAACGCCCCGACTGAATGCAACGACCTTCGGGAAACAATGACGGGCGGTCGATGCGCGGGCGCACACGCCAGGTGCACTCTTTTGGCGGGAAATCCGAGCATTGGAACATTTAATTGATACTTACTAGATAGTACAGAAGTCAGCATAGATAATCATTAACACAAAAACGTGCAAGACCATAGATTAGATAACCAACATTGCTGAGGAAAACGTGAAGGAGATAACGTATAAGCGATAACACTCTTTCACAATACTAAATATGTATCTACTTCAACCTTTCCATTTAGATTTTAATTAGAAGCTGATTGCAAAACAAAAATTACTTACCTACTGGATTTTTACTTGGTTGTTTATTTTTTTGATTTTTAAACTGATTTGAAATTTGGATCCAGGTTGTTGGATGTACGTAAAGCCTATTTACAGATTCCTTATTTTCTTATATAATTCTTTTTGGTTTAAGTAACGGCAGTTTCTATCGATCTACAGCTTTTTATTATCTATACTGGGAATTTTTCGTACGCATCTAAACTAAGAAGGTAGAGTAGGTACAATATTTCCATTAATTTCCCCAGATGACTAAAATTTTAGATGACGTCATTAAATTTAAAAGAACTTACTATACAATGTGCGAGTTATACACATATTTTACTACTGGAAGAAACGACGCGTGCGACGTTGTTCTGCTTCGCTGGTAATAAATTAGTTGCTGTTGACAATTTAGTTAAACTTCTGGTAGGTACCTACTACGTATGTTTATAAACGTTTTACATGTGTGGAAAATCGTCGGTCGAATGAATGGCATTATTTTCAGTTAAACAGTATAGCTCCCGTAGAATTTTTGTGGCGGTTGTGTGAAGTTGGCTGATTTATGCGCAATGACTAATTTTAGGGGAGCCAATGAACTGTTTCATGGAGTTGAATGAGTGCCTTAGTGAACCGAACTTCAAGATATAAATAGTTCATTGGTTCGATCAACCGAATCAAACTTTTCAAGTTTGTGGACATCTCTATGTATCACGCTCACGTGCGTAAGCGACGCACACATAGACTGTAAACACTGTCAGCGATGTGCAAACAATCTGTGACTATATTCACTCAACCGCCGAATAATTCTATAGGGGCTATCTATTACCTAAAGGTGGTGAAGGACCGGGTGTTCATTGCGTAAGGCCTATGTCTAGGTAGAAGTGCTGATATGCTGATGAACCTGATGAAATTACCTTTCGATGAGGTTATGCAGCGCTTTGAACAGCAGCGACCGACACTCGTACGAGAGACCGCTTTCCCACGATCCTTGGTCGCCTTCTGTAAACAAAGAGAGGAATTTGCTTCAGATCACGTCATCTAACTAAACCAAGATTGTGCAAAATGGAATATTCCGTTGGTATTTATTTAGCCCTGACATTGATTGCCCTTTCTTTTATTGTACTATTTAGCATCTAGAATTAGCACAGTGTGACATTATTAGACTAGTCGCTCTTCATCATCGGTGTGTCGCCGCGAAACATTGGCGTCTTTGTATCATAGCGACTTTCTCAAGGCCGAGACCTCCGCTATTAGCGGTATGTTGGTTTATAGCTGTTACTTACCGGCGAAATGGACTTTAGAATTTATAGTTTCAGTTACAGTTTCATTCATATAATCTTTAAAAATGTACCTAGTCATTATCAATTTTTTTAACTGGGCTTTACGACTCTGGAAGTCGTAGTCCATTATAGTCCATACCTACCATTTCTGTTTGGGGTGCGAAAACTCATTCAAGAAAACTAGGTGCACCATTTAAGGTGTGTGTTGCCAAGTTTGTGAACACTTTAGGGCCTAGCGCATGGAGGGTCTTCAATAGAGGTTTATAAACTACGACTGGCCCTAAAAGAAATTTGTCTTCAATTGGCCTTAAAATCCATTTATAAAATGCGTCGTCAGTTGTAATAGAAACATTAGAAATAGCAGTTGCATTCGCAATCGGAAGATAAACTCGGCCTATCACCGGCTTCAAATGCGAAAACAAAACGGCGCGCGCGACGTTGCCGCTCCGCGCGGGTAGCGGCGTCCCTGTCGGCGGGGGGCGGGGCGAGCCGCGTGACGTCACGCGTCCACCGCTCGCTTCGCACGTGCTTGTGTTTGTTGCGTACACCACAACACATGTGAGTGAGCCAGCTTTTAGCGTCCGCTAACATTTTAATTGACATTGAATTTTCTTGTAATAGCTTTGTAACAACTGTATGCGAGAGGATGTTGGTTTCCATGCTTCTCGCTAAATGCACGATAAGCCCAGTTAGCACTGGGCGTAATCGGTTACAGATTGCGGAATAAAACCAAGCAATAAAGTGTAATGACTCGAGTTAAGAGATTGTTTATCGTCCGAGCGCATCCAGCCCTTGCGCAGTTTGTTTGCTTATTATTTTATCTGCTATCTAAATTATGCTATCTAAATATTGTATTCAATTGTAACAATTGTACTGTATTGTTTTATTAATAAATAAAATTATTATTATTATTAGTTTCATCGCACCATATTTATTTATACAGGCTGACTGGAAATCCTATCTATACTTGAGGTCATCTGCAACAAGTTCACCCCGATCAACTAGGGGTCGAATTTAAGTGGTTTCCTAGCTTCGGTGTTTTTTTAATCAGACGTTATCTGTTAAGAAAAAAGATTAATTTTACTTACAACTTTTAATGCTGAAAGCTGACAAATGAATGTTTAATAAAGTGGATACCTAAAAAAAAAAACTGGAAATTTTTAACCACCGAAACCAGGAAACCACTCAATTCTGACCCCTCGCCTGTAGGGGTTTACTTTTTTTGGACATAATCAGTAAAGCATAATATGCCTTGCAAATGAACACAATTATGCCCCTTTCACGGAATAGGTCGAATTTACGGCTCCGTCGATTCAGCCAACAGGTTTAAAAAAAAAAGTAGGTATCAATACTTTTTGGAGAAAAGCCCACTGACTTGACTTTGTTGTAGGTAGTAGAAATATTGCGTTTTTAATTTAAATTAAATGAGCAATAAGCATTTTAAATTTTTTGTTGTTGTAAAATTATGACATTATAATGACAGCTGTGGCTAAGTTGTGTTGCCTACGAAGCTGAATGTTCAGTCAGCCTGTATACAATCTAGCGCTTGCAACACTCAAGCTGGAGCCGTTCCAAGCGTGCAGCCTTGACATTCGTGCTCCAGTCCAGGTGTGCGCGTGCCGTCTCCCGGCCCCTCAACCCAACTAGTAATTCTAGTATTCTAGTAACAGAAGTTGACATAAATGACGATAGCAATTATTCTTATAACATTGTAGTGTAGCCGATCCGCACGTTCGCTTAGTTATCTCCAACCGGAATATTACCTATTGAATCCGAAGTTACGCTGATTATGCAAATGTTTTCATTGGTCGAGCGCAGAAAGATCACGTACTCACATGCGCAAATGGCAAGGTTAGCATGCATTCGATTTATTTTAATTGTTGGAAAGAAAAATTTTATTATTATTATTCTGTTTATTTTAAGATAAATAAAAAACATATAATTTCAACCTAACCTAAAAATTATTAAAATGGTTTGTTTTCGAAAAAAAAAGTTTTTTAAAATTTGTTCTCAGTCTATATACATGTTTTATCCGGTTATGATCATTTTCTGTTTCAACCAGGTTACGCATACTTTCGGCAATATATATCTATTGTCACCTTTCCTAAAATGTGCAATTAAAATAAAGGATCCTGTTAGTGTCTTGAATGCTGGTGTGGGTCCAGAGAAAAGACTTTTCTATTTTTACTGCAATTTTTATTAATTTTTTACATGTACAAGTAATGGCGGCGTACGGACAAGAAGGGAATGGAAAGGAGCGAATGAATGAGTGAGTTGAATGAATGAATGAATTAAAAACAATAGAATGAATGGTGTTGTCTGGGTTGCCAACATGCTGCGCCTCACAAAAGATGTACAATGTTGATCTTAACTTATAATACAATGTGTTAAAACTAACCCTGTCTTTTATTACTTATACAATTTGAACCTTAAAAACATAAAGTTATACATATTTAGATCATCACTTTTATGAGTAATTAATTTGACAAAACTGAAATCATGAACTTGACACAAAATGAAGTTTTAACAAGACTTTAACAATGGAGTTTAACAAACAAAAAACTTATCTAACGAATACATAGGTACATGTAAAAGGAGATACCTTATGTGCTATTACATTCAATGGGGAGGACACATACTTTTGTAACGGACCTTTTATGGGTTCTGCCATTGACGGTTCTCACCTCTACTGCTCTGACCTTGGCGTCTGAGCCAGGAAATACCTGGGTTATTCTAGCCATGGGCCAGTACATAGGTTGTGTGTTGTCCTCCCTTAGTATTACTAAGGAGCCTACCTCAATATTTGGTAATACATTTCTCCACTTAGGACGAGACTGTAAAACATTTAAATAGTATTTATTCCAGATTTTCCAAAATGACTGTTGCATACTAGTACATATTTTCCAGAATGTAAGCCTATTCGCTGGAATTTCAGAAATATCTTGCTCTGGGTATGAATTTAAAGCTGTGCCAATTAGAAAATGACCAGGCGATAAGTATGAAAAATCATTAATATCATTTGAAGTAGGTATTAGAGGCCTACTATTTAGCACTGCCTCGATTTGACACAATACAGTGTTAAGCTGTTCGTAAGTAAGCAAAGCCTTCTGTACCACTCTTTTTAAGTGGTGTTTTACACTTTTGACAGAAGACTCCCAAAGGCCACCAAACACAGGAGAGTAGCATGGAATGAAATGAAATTTGATTCCATTTTGAGCTGCATAAGCTTGCACCTGCGCTTGGTGCTCCCCGGAGCTATGCAATTTATAAAAATCAGCTATCTGGGTTCGTGCACATTTAAAATAAGCGGCATTGTCGCAATGACAATCGGTGGGCAGGCCTCTGCGTGAAATAAAGCGTTTAAAGCAGGCGAGGAAGCTTTCTGTTTTTAGGTCCGAAGCTATTTCCAAATGGATCGCTTTCGTAGCGAAGCAAACAAACACACAAATGTATCCCGAAGAGACAATTGCTCGCCGCACTCTAGACTGCTTTACAGAGACCGGCCCAGCGAAGTCGATGCCGACCTTTTGAAATGGACGACAAACGTTTACTCGGTCGTTCGGCAACGATCCCATCAGCTGTTCTGAAACATTTTTCTTTAATTTAAAACATATTATACATTTATGTATGACCTTTTTAATTTCTCTAATACCATTCACAATCCAAAATTTTTGGTTTATTGATGACAGAACGACTCTTTGTCCTGCATGTAGGTTTTTGATATGCTCGCTTTCTATTATTAACTCCGTAACGCGTGAACCTTTCGGAAGAATCGCCGGGTGCTTCTGCGAGTAAGGAATGGCGGCATTCGTCAATCGACCGCCCACTCTAACCAGACCTCTGTCATCAATAAACGGATATAATGGCTTGAGACTGCTAGTTACAGTATTATTTTTACATTTTAAAGAACGAATATCGTTCTGCATGAATTTTTGTTGTTCACATTTTACTATTAACAATAGTGAATCATTTAGCTCTGTAGCTGTAACATAGTTATGCTTGTTTTTTAATGACTTAGACCGTACATTATGACAAAAGCGTAATACGTATGCGAGAACCCTTTGCATTTTATTGATGTTGGAGTATTTATCGAGGAAATCAAGACAGAGCGGCTGGTCATCTGCATCAACGCAAGTCGTCGCACCTGAGAACGCGGGGTCGACCTTCAATTCAGGTAAGTCTCCTGGCGTAGGAGCTTTGCACTGTGGCGGTTCATACTCACTTGAGCGCAGGGACTCGGGTCCGTTCCACCACAGCTGATGCTGCTCCAGCTCATGAGGCATGACTCCCCTGCTGAGACAGTCGGCAGGGTTGTTCTCCGTGCTTATGTAAGACCAGGTGTATTTCTCTGTAAGCTGTGAAATTTCCTTTACTCTGTTCGCGACATAAGCATTTAATTTAGTTACGTTTGTCTGAATCCAAGCTAAAACAATTTGTGAATCTGAATATAGAATTATATTATTTATGTCCAGTCTTGATGCTAATGTGTTGTGGACTCTGACTGCTAATTTAGCAAGCAATAGGGCGGCATTGAGTTCCAGCCGAGGGACTGTAAGCTTCTGCTTGAGAGGGTTAATTCTTGATTTCGAACAGAGTAGAGAAACTTTCACATTACCTGTTTTATCGACGACTCTCAAGAAGAGACAGCAGCCATATCCGACGGAACTTGAAGCGTCTGCAAAACCTATCAGTTGTATATTTTGTGCAGTCTGTAAATTGACATAACGCTGTATGTGTATTGGTTTCATGACAGTTAAGCTGTTATAAAACTCTTGCCACAAGTTTTTCAATTCCTCATTGAGGGTGGAGTCCCAGTCCATTTGGGTTTTCCACAACCTTTGCATTATGATTTTAGCATTTACCGTTATTGGACCCGCTAGACCCAGTGGGTCATAAAATTTGCTAATAAAGCTTAAAATTTCGCGTTTGGTTTCAGGTACAGCATCATCTGACGATGAAGGGCTCGTGAGGCAAAAAGAGTCTGATTTGATATTGAAATTGATACCTAAGGTTTTCAAATTGAAATTATTTTTCTGTAGGTCAATTTCATCGAAATGTTGGTGTGTCTTTGGAATGTCCTGCAGAACTTCAACTCTATTGGAGGCCCACTTATGAAGCTGGAACCCTCCCAGGTCCAGAAGACTACAGAGCTGCCTTTTCGATTCCATCAACGACTCCAGGGAAGGCCTCGAGACTAACGCGTCGTCGATATACGTTTGATTCCTAAGAATGAACGCTGCTTCTGGAAATTTATCGTGGTACTGGTTAGCTAACTCAATGAGGCAACGCGTGGCTAAGTATGATGAACATTTTAGTCCATAAGTTACGGTATTTAATTGAATACACTTTACCTCTTCATTAAGCGATTCCCTCCAAAGTATATTCTGTAACGGTCTGAATTCGGGGGACAAGATCACTTTTCTAAACATACTTTTTATATCTGTGAGGAAGATGTATTGATCAGCTCGAAATAATATTAAAATGTCAAACAGTTCCTTTTGTACTACAGGACCGTTGAGCAATAAATCGTTTAATGACACCTTTTTGTTTGTTTTCATGGAGCCATCAAACACCACCCTACATTTAGTGGATTTTTTATCCATGTTCACCACTGGGTGGTGAGGAAGAAAGTATACTGGGTCCCTTCCTAAATCATATTGACTTATGTCAATGACAGTACCGTGACCTAAGGCCAGGTACTCATTTATGAAATTTTTGTAAAGTTCAAATAGGACTTTATCTTTTTGTAATCTTTTTTCTAAGTTATAAAATCTTTTTAAAGCTAAAAAGAATGAATCTCCTAAAGTCTCATTGATGGATTCGAGTGGCAGCTTTAAAGGCAATGTAACCTCAAAATTTTGGTCAAGTTTTACAGTATTTTGAAATATTTCTTCGCAAGTGTCAAATTCTGAATTTTTTTCAGGAAAAATTTCTGGTACGGATTCAGTTTTCCAAAAGTGTGTCATTGAATCATTCAAATCTGAATTACATGTGTTGCAAAATAGAGTTATTACTTCTTTTGTGTGCTGTGTAGGTAGATTACCCGCAATGACATGTCCGAACTGTGTATTTACGAATGTTGGTGCTGGCAGGCTGTTGGCAGGCTCGCCCTGCGGCGTGGCAGACAGCGAGAATGCGGGCTCATGCGGCAGCAACACCTGGAAAAACGCATCAGCTCCTAATAATATATGTATGTTACTTGGCTCATGAAAATTTTTGTCAGCCAAAGTGACGTTAGGGGGCAGCACAAAATCGTGAAGTGTTATCCTCTTCTGTGGCAGTTTAGATGTGATTTTGTCCAGCACAAAGCATGTGACTGGAATTTTGAAACTACGCACTAGCGAATGTAATTCTAATTGCACACTTTCTTTTAAATTATTTATTGAACTTCCTATACCTTTGACACCAGTATGTACTGTTTTTGATTGTAAATTTAATAACTTGACAAGTTCTGTTGTGACGAATGAGACTTGTGATCCACTATCTAACAGCACCTTGACATGGACCTCGGTGCCATTATGTGCCAGCAGTTTGACCCTAGCGGTGGGCAATAATACCTGCTGGGTGGATGTTTTTGAGTGCAAAGTCACTGGCTCTGCTTTGTTCTCGCACAGGACTGTGTTGTGTCGGAGTTTGCAGTTACCACATTTGAAGTGATATCTGCATACTCCCCTGTGCCATGACAGACAAACCTTACACAAATGATGATCCTCAACAAACTTGAGCCTATCCGCAGCAGTCATCAGTTTAAATTTTGCACAAGTATGTAATTTGTGTGGTAACTTACATAGCGAGCATTCGAAGGCTGGCTTGTCCGTCCTGTCCTTGGCAGCAGACCCGCGGGCAGGCGCTTGGTCAGGCTTGTCGTCCGTGGCGGCGGCCATGTGACTTAGCTTTGTGGAAGGAGGAGTGGGAGAAGGTTTTTCTGCATTTTCAAGTGCGAGAGCTCGCTTCTCTAAAAATTCAATTAAATCGTTTACAGAGGGTTCTCCTGTACGCATGAGTTGGAATTCCCTATTACAGTAATTATCTAACTTACGAGTAAGAATACACAACATTATAGGATCCCACTGGTCGACAGCACATTTTAAGTTTTTTAATGCAGCTAACTGCTGTTTTGTTGTAGAAACAAATTGCCTTAATATAGGTGCCGTTGATTTAACAATGGATGGTATATCTAGTAGGATACAGATGTGCTCACTTATAATTTTGTACTCGTTATTGTATCTAGAACTTAATATTTTGCGAGCTTCCCAGTAGCTTTCTGCTACCATTGGCAGATTTTTTACTAAATCAAGTGGTTCTGCTACTAGGAAACTCCTGAGGTAAAAGAATTTTTGAATTGATTCTAAATTTGTATTATGGTGGATTAAGGAATCAAATAACCCGATGAAAGTCCTCCACTCCGAGTACTTACCCGAGAATGGTGGTATAACAATGTTAGGTAGCTTCGTAGGTGTATAAGCTTGAGCTCCATTTGCACTGGACACTGTCTTGTTGGACCCGATGGGTGGTGAAGCTTTGTTGAGAAGCGTTTTTATTGTAGTCATCGCTTCCATGTATCGTTCTTCGATGGAATCTGTATCTTCAGTATCCGTGGGATCTAAACCTGATATTTCGAGAGCGAAAGACTCGTATTTTTCAAAATTTATGCGTAGCCTTTCTTCCTTAACCAGCAGGTTCTCACGTGTCAGGGTCTCTGCTGCCATCCCGGGTTTGAAGCTATTGAACATTTTGGTTAGAATTCCTTTAATGGTTCCCCTTTTGCGAATTAACGTTTTTAAGGTTGTGTTCTCCTCGGTCGGTGCGGATCCGCCGGGGGCACACGCCATTTTTGAGGTTAGTTGGATTGAGCGATAAACTGACTAGTGATGTTTCGGTAGCGAGTCTTATCCGTTTACCTTTTGGCTGCAGTGGCGTCGTCGCTTCGTCGATGTGATGGATGACGGCGGGAAAATATCGGCCGTGACCACGAGGCGTGGACTGCGAACACTGGCAGGGCGTGTGTTGAATCTTGTCGTAAATTCTTCGGTTTGCAACTTGACCGATGATTTTATTAGCTGCAGTGGCGTCGTCGCTTTGTCGATGTGATGACGGCGGGAAAATGTTGGCCGTGACCACGAGGCGTGGACTGCGAGCACTGGCAGTGCGTGTCGAAACTCGCATGTAAATTTTTCTTACGGCTACTTGTCCGATGACCTTTATTAATAGCTGCAGTGGCGTCGTCGCTTCGTCGATATGATGGATGACGGCGGGAAAATGTCGGCCGTGACCACGAGGCGTGGACTGCAAGCACTGGCAGGCGTGCGTAGAAATAAATGTCCGATGAACGCTCTGGAACCTTTTTCCCTCGAAGGACCAATGTTAGTGTCTTGAATGCTGGTGTGGGTCCAGAGAAAAGACTTTTCTATTTTTACTGCAATTTTTATTAATTTTTTACATGTACAAGTAATGGCGGCGTACGGACAAGAAGGGAATGGAAAGGAGCGAATGAATGAGTGAGTTGAATGAATGAATGAATTAAAAACAATAGAATGAATGGTGTTGTCTGGGTTGCCAACAGATCCCACTTTAAAATGTTTTAACAATTTGTTAAAATACTAACATTGTTGGTGACCATGGAGCCAGCAAAGAGAGCGACAGGGTCCAGAAAATTACTTAGAAACATTATAGTTATTTCGGGTAAGTTCGTTATGTTGCTGGAAAGGACCCAGAAAAACGACATAAGAGTTGAGGTTTAAATTTTGGTGGTCATTAACTACGACAACAAAAGAAGGTACAAGAATATGCTGGGATCTTCATTAAAATACAAATACAACCCATTTAAAAACCAGTCGTTATTTGAGTATGCCTAGTACAAACTCAAACGGTGAAGGAAAACATCGTGAGGAAACCTGCATCTGCCGAAGAAGAAATTCTTAGGCGCATGTGAAGTCCACCAACCCGCACTGGGCTAGCGTGGTGGACTAACACCCTCGTTGAGAGTGTAGGCCTGAGCCCCAGCAGTGGGGACATGTTAATAGGCTGTTGACGAAGTATAAACAGTGGGAGAATGGTAAAACTGAAGATTCAAGGGCAACAAGTAACGCGGTCAGATCAGCAAACAATAACAAGAGTGAATCTGACTTGTTCGATTGACTCGTTAGGTATTAGGATCAGCGTAACGAGGGACGAGACCGTTTTGGGTTTAACTCAATCAACGTGTCAAAGGGTTCCGCCTATTCACGCAGAGGATCACTTTAACGTGGACAACCATAAGGTGAATAACAGACAGTGAATGGGTCAGGACCGACAATCATTGATGACAAAAGTCTGAAGATCAGTGAGATATCACTCAAAATCAAACATGCCTGGGGCATGTACATGTTATATTGCCTTCCTTGTCCATATAATTTTGGATTACTACACACCTTTGTCCAATTGTAAAATGTCCAAGTGTAAAAATAATTAGAGATCCATCGATACCCGTTTTGACCGATATGATACCGACACTTTGTTATAATATAAACATTCACGACCAGAAAATTTTGAGTAGTAAGTGCATTTCGGTAGTAATATCAATGAGATTGATCGCACAAAGATCCGCAAGAATTCATTTAAAAATTCGTCGACGGCCTACTCTTCATATTATTATTATTATGTAATCATTCACCTCCGACTATTACGACGTACGTTATAGCATACGCAAACAGCAATTACAGAGTGGTGCTTACAGCCATCAACCAGATCGAGCTTCCTCTCCCAAGGCCGCTAACGCAACAAACGGTACGCTTACTGTACCTATCTGAATACCGATATACTCGAATACCAGAGCGAGTCACGACTCCGTCCGCAATATGGTGCCATCGCGATTGTGGATTCCCAAGGATTTCAGCATCGATCGGTGGGTTTCAAACACGAACACAACCTCCGTGTGGTTTCTAAAACGTAATGAACGTCTAGGATGTCGAAGAAACGTCTACGGGAATCGTTGACGTCATGATGATCATGCGGTTTTGTGGGAAGATAGAAAGATTTCAACACGATTCAGATTTGCGGTGCTTAGTTGAGACCCTTCACTGGTGAAAAGGACGACTGATCATCAGATACTTTAGACAAGCAAGACTCTGGCCCCAATAAAGTCATCGCTGAGGTAGGTGCAGGCGAAATCTTGTCCACGATTATGTAAAGAGTACTGAGCTAGGTACAACGCATCTTGCTGTATTGCGAAAGTACAAACACGCAATGATCTGAACCATTAGATATATTTTTAAAGCTTTTTGTTGGTTGTATGCATCTGGAACAATTTGCCGGAATCTGTTGTATCCAGTCAATAAACAAACCATTTTTTTGTATATAAATGAGCAAAATAAGCTGATATTAAAAACATCAGCTATCTGCCTTTCTAACGCTCTCGCTCCTGAGACCAGTGACATCTGACAGTGAAGTGGATACCTGCGCAACCTTCCTTGCGACCCTTAAAGAGCATTGCGCCAGGAGATGTGCTGATGCATTCCCGTGTGCAATAATGAGGATGTCTTAAGGTTCAAGGTCGCAGGTTTGGTCGCGGTAACAGCGGTGGTTGGCACCACGTAGCGGGCCGCGCCGGGATCGATAGCGGGCGGGCCGCCGCGCCGCGCCGCCGCGCCGGGCCCGCCTCCGCGCCAACCGATGCGAACGCGATAATCGCCATACGATTATCACTATTGTTGCTTAGTACTGGATTGTTTGTTTGCTACGAGCCGCTAATGTTAACTGCCGCAGATAACACACTGATAAGCGCGAGCGAAACTTGAATGCGGACTGATAAGTAAATCACCTTGACGCTCGGAAATATTCCGACTTACGAAACCGCTTACGTTTGGATAACGGTAGGTAGTTGGAGTAAAAATAAGCGACGTGCGCTTGCATTGACTTACTATTTACACTGGACAACAAGTTTCCGAGAAAATCTTCCGTAGGTAGCAAATTTCCGAGTAGGTACCTAGTCCAAAATATAAATCAAACATACTAATAATAATGCGTTTGTTTAATTTATAATTTCCGCGGTCATATCGAAGCATACTTTAGCGTGAAGGCGGTGGTCTCCCTAATGAATGAGCTCACTAGTATTCGATGCGAGTCATAGAACTAATATCCCATAGAACCGCACTCAGCATATAGCATGAAACAGCAATAGTATTTTACCCCAATAATTTGAGAAGACGCTTCTTATATGGCGGGGTCAAACTGAACAAACACTATCTATTTTAGTCGGGCTGTCGTTCGTTGACAGTTATGGTATATTGTTGGGATGCAGTTGAACTGCATCCTAATTCTTAATCCTATTGCGTACTAAATAGCTAGTTTTGAGTTAGTCAGTATACGAGTAAACTAAACCTGGGTATTTATCGGTATTGAACGGTAAGTATCATCGTCGGGGCGGCGGCGGTGACACGTGGGCTTCAGGCATGCATGCAGTGTCTCGCTCGCTGTTCCAATGTATTGGAACAATCTCCGCGAATGTGATCTATTAGCTCGCATTCACCGCATCTAGTGCATTTTATATCACTGCGTTTGTTGTGTTCTTTCAGTGTCTTTCAGTTTCTCTTTTAATGTTTTACTACCTGTACTTTAACTCTTCAACTTCATCAATAACTTTTGACTTGCTCTCAAACAAAAAAAAATTGACCAAATATCGAAAATACTGGAATCCCGGTGTTCACTTACACTCAATACCGAACATAACGGTATTGGATAAAGGTACCGGTATTGTGACCCCTAGTTCTAGTTTACGGCAGAGGTTTACGTTTTTTGAGTGATGTACAATGATTTTTACTTCGGCATGAATAAAAAAAACTTCGGTTGTGTAATTGAACCAAATGGTTCGACACTTAGCAATAAGACAAGCCGGTTAGACCTTGGTAACTGGTAGTCAACGAGGTAACATAACAACCAAGAAACTGGTAGTGTTACCTACGCGTGCATCGTCAATTTAATTCTAAACACGAAATGCAATATGCATACTAGGTATATTATTTACTAGATATGAGGCATGAAAATGAATCTTGAAGGCGATATGTCTGTATTATTATGTATTTCCTGTTCAATGATTACGGTACTTGTGAATCGTTACGTTCAAACGATTGGCCTAAATAACTGTAATACATCCTATCGCACCTACTAATATTATAAAGGCGAAAGTTTGTAAGGATGAGAGGATGTTTGTTACTCTTTCACGCAAAAACTACCGAACAGATTTTGATGAAACTTGGTACAGTGATAGCTTATATCCTGGAATAACATATATGCTACTTTTTAACGCGGACAAAGTAGCGGGGCGTCCGCTAAATACCCCCTAAGTAACAAAACACATACATAGAGGGCGCTGTTTCACAATGTACACAGAAAAAACTTTTCTACGCGGGCGAAGCCGCGAAAAGCTAGTACTTAATACGACTTAGAAATTGTTGTGATTTTAGTTCGGTCAGTAAAGTGTAAAAACTTTAGTTTCAGAGATGAAACATTCAGCAATGTACCGTTCACAGGAACGGTTCTACAGTGACTCTTTTTGGCGGGAACCGAAGTGTCATGTTCGTCTTTTCTATTTTACTTTCCTTAAAATGTATAATATGTAATGTATATGTATACTCGTAAGTACTGTTTCAATATTTCATAGCTTTGTTTTTAGCTTTAAGCAATTTGCTTGTGGTTGCGTAAATTGTACTGGTAATTGAAATAAAAGCGTTCAACAACTCTTTCCGTTAGTTATGAAATTGTCCGTTGTACCGTAAAAGATGCTATGACTTTAGTGTGTAAATCTTAGTGAAAATGACAGACTAACTCTAGCCATGCCTGTTTTTCTGAAGGCGGTGCTGTACCTAAACTACCTAACCGCCACGACATTTTAAAACTATAAAAAAAGGCTTTGTTTCCAGGGCCGTATAAGCCGTTATAAAGTAAATAGTGAGTGACAGCTAGATGGTTGGGCGGGCGGGCGGCGCGGCAACGTCGCGCGGAAAGTGTGCGCGCGCTTTGTTTACAACCCGCAGGCCGCCGCCCGCCGCCGGCCGCGAGGTAAACCGCTGCGGCAACGCAACATTCGCCAACCCAACGCAATGCTGACAAGCATGAAAGTATCTCTACCGCCACAAACAACCGCAAACGAAGGCTTCTAGAATCGAACGGGTTGCCTCTAAACCGGTTGTTAGAGTTGAAGGATTTCTAGTACCATTCTTTAATACGAAATGCGACAAATGCGAGCCGACGGTTGTTTTAAAAAGGCAGCGGTTTGTCGGACAATTGTAAAGGCGGATACGGCATTTAGCCCGATTCGGCGCGGGCCCGATAATGTAATTCAAGATCGTATCGAGCGCGTGGAAATCTGTCAATTCGCGCGCGCCCTCTGCGGCGGCGCGCCGGCCTCCTCGCTCCCGCGCGGCGGAGTGCCGCCGTCTCCCTCGCACACGCCCACGTGCGCGTGACGTCACGCGCGCGTCGCCGACGACGTCACGGACCGCCCCCGCTGCAGCGCAATGGTAGCCTAAACCCTATCGAAAGGCTTGTGACTCCTTTACAGTAATAGACGCAATTTGCGATTGGTATTTGGAGTTGTTCTCATCGTTAGCAGATGATTCCTAGAATGGGCAGCAGGTGGTTAATGCCTATAAGATTATTCCTAGAGGACATCAGATCACTCATATTGGTCAAAATCTGAAATTGCCGGTTTTTTATTTTTTTTGACATTTATTAATTGTTTTAATACATAATGCAACGTTGTATGCCCATGTGGCGGGACATAGCTGAGCTCTTTGACATCTCCACCAATGTATTTACTTACCTACCTATGATCCACAATAAATAAATATTTGATTGATTGATTGATTGAAAAAAATTACCTCTACTTATATAAGTACTTTTTACTACGACAGTGACACCAAAGCTGTAAGATTTATCGTTGGTTTTAGTTGAAAAAAACATGTTTTTTCATATTATTATATTATTGATAATAATATGTCATCATTTTCATTACTTTGAAATAAAAAAATGCAAAAAAAACCCGGTGATGTGGACCAAAAATTTATGAAACTCAAATCACCTTTCGTGATGTCCTTTCCGTCCTCTCTCTTAGCAACGTCTTTCTAAATAAACTAAGGGCTTCTTTCACCACTTCCTGATATTGTTACAGATAGTAATCTTAGTGATAAACTAATCTATCAGATAAATCTGTGTGATAGACCATATAAAATATATAAGATATAAGCAATCAGATACATGTGAAACAAAAAAAACTGTCTATCTGTCGGATAACCTACAGATAGGGTATCTGGGACTTTATCAGCAAGCGGTGTAAGAGGCCCTAAACCTAGCAGCCAGTCCTGTTTCGCTTTATTATTGTCGCGTTAATTAGATTCGTATTGCCATCATGTACATGTTGGTATACCTATGTGAAATTATACGTTCGTAAGCGAAGCGCGTCCCTTCCGTGGAACATCTGCGCGCCCGAGCACCGAACCCGGGATATGCAGCTGCTGACAAGTCTTCAACCCTCCCGCTTGTATTTTGTTTTAAACTCTCCTCCCTCCGCGTCTTAACCTTGTATTCAATGAACAACCACAGTTAAGGCTTAGTAAGGTCAGTAAATCATTCACGGGGCAATGTATACGCTTCTACAACAAACTACCAGAAGAAATCTTAAATATGAATGACAGAAAATTTAAGACTCACATTAAACAACAACTTTGTAAGAAAGCTTATTATAAAACAGTCGATTATCTAAATGACAAAGATGCCTGGTGTTAATGTTACTTCAGCCTCGCACAATCTTTACAAAATAATGTTATGTACAAACTTGATTTTAAAAGATGTGTTGCGGAAGTTTGTTGCGCCGCTTCTTCTTCCCAGCTCTATATAACACCTTGGAGGCGGTGGTAGATAAAAAATTGACGTTGTATAAATGTACCTAGTGTACTTACATGCAATAAAATACTTTTGAATTTGAATTTGAACAAGTAATTATCTAAAACAACTAGTTCATTCAAGATAATAAGCATTTTGTGAATACATGTATCTTATCTTCTTAAAGGCGCGATGCATATCAGGCGACACTTCGGCCTTTTTGGGATCTTTTACGCCAAACTCCTGTCCACAGACAGTGCCCCAATTCGTTTTTGGTGGACTTCCTTCACGCCTTAGAATAGAAATTCTAATCTTTGGCGTATGCAGCTTTCCTCACGATGTTTTACTTCAACGAAAAACCCGTGGTATTATAATAAACCATAGTTACTTAAGTTTCGACAACCTCATGAACGCAAACCGAGGCTCAAAATACGTGGAGGTACAGAAAAAATCAAGCTTTCCACAACAATCTACGGGATCCACCGAGGCATTGTTAATTTTACCGCCTCAAAAGGTAAAAATTGGCGTGAATAATTTCCATACACAATTAAATTTCTTTTAGATGGATACGTACGACGAAAACGTTGATCACCGCAATGGCAGTATAGGTGTCGCAATCCGGCGTGGAGCATTCGCATAGTGTTGGACGCGGACATTACTTAACCGAGGCGAATCCGTAATAACGGCACAGCTTATCAATAGATTTGGAGTCGTTATGCCCGGTTTACATTGGTCAAGTGTTTAGCGAAGTGGCAGGTAACAAGTACAGTGGCAAGTGGCGAGTGCCTTGCAAGCGACCGTTGACAAGTGTCATTTCTTCGTCGAGACGGAGGAGCAACGTCGCCAAATACGTAGGCGAATCCGTAATAACGGTACAGCTTATCAATAGATTTGGAGTCGCTATGCCCAGTTTACATTGGTCAAGTGTTTAGCGAAGTGCCAGGTAATAAGTACCTACAGTGGCAAGTGCCTTGCAACTGACCGTTCACAAGTGTCATTTCTTCGTCAAGACGAAGGAGCCACGTCGCCAAATACCTGCGATTCTGTGCAGAGCAAATAGAAGAATTGTTATACCAAACAAATCAACCAGAAGGGTGTTTGAGAGGGCACGCGGGGGTGTCAATTGTAAGAAAAAATGATTCTATTTGGATCCACTGGTAAGGCAACTTGCAAGCCACGTTGATCCGCCACTGTCTTGCTTACTCACTGTACTTGTCTACTTCGCTAAACACTTGACTTGACCAATGTAAATCGGGCTTAATGGCGGCAATTCAGTTAGCGATCGATCGGCAGACGGCGGGCGGCGGCGATAAATAGCCCGATCCGGTGCGCGCGCGTCGATACACGTCACTACGATTTTATTAATAAAATGCGCAACAACGCGCCGGCCGTTCAACAACCCCGCGCAGGCGCAAGAGGCTAGCGCACGCTCTCACATAGTTACATCACTATCCACTAGGCTGCTCCACATTTAAACAGTTACTTTACGCGAATACAAGAAATACATACGCGATCAATAGCGAGATATCAACAAAGGACAATACCACAATCAATTTTTTTTTAATAGGAAGGGCTTTTAAAATATGCACATTTGAATCAAAAAATGCAAAAGAAATGTTTGAAGTAACACGAGATGAATGAAATACCAGAACATTCCATCAGGTAGCAATAGCAAATGTGGCACCGTTATGTGCTTTGACAAAGCGTCGGCGGCGCGGCGTAAGCTTCAGCACCGTTCCCACGGCCTCACTACCACTATTACTACCACTACACTGTACATTGCTGACATAGTAGCCAGATGGTGCAATGCGATGAGACTATAAGCTTCGATGGACAGACAAAGTTACAGAAGCATGTCGTAGCGGAGATTGTGGATTGCAAAGGCATCGTAACGGTAATGCTCGGTGAGTTTACGTTACATCGCGTTGTCAGTTCTTACACGTTATGATTTATGGTATAGTTTGCATTTCTGGTAGGGACTTCTTGTAATGTTACTCCACGGCTACTTAACTACCTTAACATGCCTTTTATATACGAATCTTATCTTCTTAAGGGGCCAAGAAAACCTGCCGACACTTCGACCAACCGGGCACCGTTTTTGGCGGACTCCACATAGAATAGATTCTAATATTGGACGTATGCAGGTATGCACAACCAGATATCCATGTAACATGATGGCAATAGCTGTAAGGTTATGTGTAAATTGACAATAAATAAACTAGACCACCACGGCTTCTTATAGTCAGCTCCGTTGAGTTGTAGAGAAACAAATATATTTTCACATTTTCTCAGCAATTCTTTGTAATATTTATAATCGCATCTACATAACACCTTGGAGGCGGTGGTAGATAAAAAATTGACGTTGTATAAATGTACCCAGTGTACTTACATGCAATAAAATAGTTTTAACTTTTGACTTTTTTTGACTTTTGTGGAATTCGCAAAATAAGCAAGCAAGTGTATGCATGCGTTTTCCATTGCGTTTCAATCCAAGTCAATTCCCACAATAACTGCGCTGACTGCGCGCGCGCACTCTACCCACGCGGCCCTAAGTACTAATTAATAAGCCTAACGGATGGCTTCCACACTCTCTTGATTTATCTGGCCAAGCGGAACAGTGTGATACAGAACTGTTTGTTGGTGAAAGTCGCAAATAGACAATTTCTCTAGTCTAACTCCCTCATTGTTGAAAATCGTAACCATTCGTTTCGTTGATAGATTTGCTTGGTTGACTAGTGTATCTTCTTAGGGGGCCATGAATACCCGGAGACATTTCAGCCCTTTTGGCATCTTGTGTGCCAAACCCCCGTTCACCAACGGAGCCCCAATCCGTTTTGGTGAACTTCGCAAACGCCTTAGAATATAAATTATAATCTTTAGCTTATACAAGTATCCTGACGATGCTTTCCTTCACCAAAAAGCCTATGGTATTATAATAAACCGTACTAAAGTGATTACCACGGGTCCTTTTCCTAGTGTAAAAAAACAGGGATTTACACTTCTTTTGCATATATAATTTGGGCAGCCTGAACTATTCCACACAAGAATGACGAGCGGAAGAAGCCAGCGTTATCTTAACTCATCATAAACAGATCGTAACGATGAGATAATGTTTGGATTAGATAACCTCTAAGCCACAAGTTACATGGAAAAACGTTGCCGTTAAAAATATAACCATTTCAAAGTTTTTGGAATAGCGTCTTCTTATAAAATCTTCAACATTCGAGAATGATTTGAGGATGAGCTTTGAAAGCTCTAGGAATTCATAGACAACGTTGAGTGGGGTTCAACTTAGGTTAGATAGAATAAAATTATTGGGATGTCCTTATGATGAGAGGTTGGGTTTTTGGCGGGATCTCGCGATGGGAAAATTAAAGATGTCAACTTTAGTGTGGATGGCCGACAGTCACTAGGTGTACCCTATTCTTGTGGAAGCCGTGCTGTAACCGCCGGATTTTGTATAAAAAGTATAAAATGTACTAAAAAGTAGTTTTTAGTATTCAGAATACAAAATCCGGAAAAAAAGAGTCCTTCTAGGCCACTCGTAGGAGTGGCTTAGAAGGACTCTGATTCCACGTCCGTAAAAGCCATAAAAAAGATGCAAGGTACCGTAGACTGTAGCCCTTATTTGTGGGGGGCGTAGCTACATCGAACGGGCGAGCGGGCCTGGGTCAACGACTGCGCCCCGGCGGCGGCCGGCCAGAGGTGAAATAATTCATCTAGCACACCATTCGACACGGGGCGGGCTAGGTAACTCTATGGAAATCACAGTATAACCAAGCCTTTACTCCAAATGGCGGTATTTATTGTCCATTGCGAATGATGAAGTGGTTTTAATGTTGCACCATTACCCCAAAACATGCTTTGTGCTGGTGAGTGATGAGATGACAGTTTTCAGCTGCTTTTGACCCTAATTTGAAATCAAATCACCTCTTAATGACTTGCCTAAAATTCTAATACATTGAAGGATTACAGTAAAAACAAGCAATTACAATTTATTTAGTAATACCGACATTGAAAATAAAATGCCGTAGATTTTAGAGCAGGGACAGGTTGTAAATTGTCGGTTAAAATTTGAAATAAGTAGAGTTCAGTGACAGGCGAACGGTCGTCACAGAACAGGCCCATTGTCAGGAATTCGGGCGACGCGGGCGAGCCGGTGGCGGCGGCGCACGCGCACGATGCGCATTTTATCTTCGCCCGTTTATATCGGCCTTCGATTTCGAGAATACTTAGAAAGCAAGCTCAATATAAGTAAAAAACAAGCGTCGCCTTGTCGCAGAATGACATAAAATCATAATTTTAACAAAACGCAAAATGAATGACCTAAACAAAAAATAAAATATTTTTTTTAACAACTTCATGTTTTTTGTAAAAGTGTTTCCGAGATCGTCCACATAAATGGATACAGTATCAACCAGGGCTTTACGGCAAAGGGAAACATCGCGAGGATACTTGCATACGGTTTGGCAATCACCTGTAGGGTCGAAGTGTCTCCAGGTATTCCTAGCGCCCTAAAAAGATAAGAACTGTACCATTTTGTACCTGCATAAGGTTGGCACAACCTCTCCTGTAGGGTCGAAGTGTCTCCAGGTATTCCTAACGCCCTAAAAAGATAAGAACTGTACCACTTTGTACCTGCATACGGTTGGCACAACCTCTCCTGTAGGGTCGAAGTGTCTCCAGGTATTCCTAGCGCCCTAAAAAGATAAGAACTGTACCATTTTGTACCTGCATAAGGTTGGCACAACCTCTCCTGTAGGGTCGAAGTGTCTCCAGGTATTCCTAACGCCCTAAAAAGATAAGAACTGTACCACTTTGTACCTGCATACGGTTGGCACAACCTCTCCTGTAGGGTCGAAGTGTCTCCAGGTATTCCTAGCGCCCTAAAAAGATAAGAACTGTACCATTTTGTACCTGCATACGGTTGGCATAACCTCTCCTGTAGGGTCGAAGTGTCTCCAGGTATTCCTGGCGCCCTAAAAAGGTGAGATCTGCACCATTTTGTTTTTAAAGTATGAATAAAAGTCACCAGCGATCCGAGTATGTTAACTGTAGCTCAGTAACGCGATGCAACAGGTTGTTTTGTAGGCTAATTGTGGACGCAATTAAATTGTTTCTTTTCGCCTCCGCTGAGCAGGACGGCAGGACGGCTCGTTATCCGTAACGAGCCTCAATCCGACTCGTTTTGTTCGCGTGACATTGTCTTTAATTCTAATTGTCGTCCCATTGTTGTACTTTTATTTGACTGTCGACGTCTCTAATCTCTACATCAATGCTGTCTGGTTTACCTGCAATTCTCGGGAATCCAATTCGTTGTTTTATTTTTTTGACGTAGCATTAGTTTATACGCATGGCTTGCAGACAGAGAAGGCCGCGGGTGTCGATTATAAGTTTTTATGTGCAAATTTAGTATCAGAATCAAATTTTACTTTCACGTATGTTTCGACTAACCTGTTCCATAGAATTTGTACGCGGCAACACCCGATCAACGTTTTCTACACGTTCCCCCTTCTTTTAGTACAGAATGCTGGTAGACAGAGGCAGATGTTCAAGGACTAAGAAAGCTGCTTTCAGAGCTTTACTTAAAGCGACTGTCTCGAGTTCTTCTGTGAAGGCGAGATTCTTAGCAAAGAAATAGAAAAATTTCACGCCTAGAGTAATAGTCTCTTGGTTAAAAAAAATTTCAAGCTTTAAAAGTTCAAAGCGTAAAAGTAATCCAATTTAACATAGACAGGGGTCGATTGTGCAATCCCGGAATTAACCAAGCGCAAGGCACAGCGCAGGTTAATCGGATAATTAGCCAGCTTTAGTTACGGATATATCTAGGCACCGACCGTCTAGACATAGACTTGTTACACATAGTCGGGTCAGTCAGAAGACATGCGTTGTTCGAAGATTCAGTCAGAACCTTGGCCCGTGTGCTAAAATTTTCAACAGTTCAATTTTACTTTCATTGATTTTTTTTTTGAAACCTTTTGTCATTTTTCCAGAAGTGTAAGCAATCTTGTGGCCCTTATTACCAGACTGCGGCGAAGCCCAATAGGAAGGTTATTTTTGTTAACAGATATTGAAGAGGTTACAGCAATACTCAAATGAAAATATGAACATAAATATGCTACTTTTCGTACATGTATAGTTTTGAACCAGTGCCAGTTCATTCACGGATATTCCCCAAGTTCATGGCAGAGACCAATTCATACTTCGGTTTTAGTGCACTTGTTAAAAAGTTTCTACGTTTACGGTATACGTATGTCGCACAGCTACTTGATCCTCCGGCTTTTGTTTAATGCTACCTTCCGTAAATAAACTCTTGCGCAAATAAACTATTTAGCAGATTGGTTTTGTTTCTTATGCTCTGTGTCTTCCGAATATACAGTCGACTACACGTCAGTGGAAACACTATGACCTTGAGCTGATCTCACTTATAATAGGCAGTTTCAATATTGCGAGAGACCAGTTTATAATGGTTTTGTTTACACTGATGTGCGGTCGACTGTACCTATAATAACGTTAAAACTCCTGTGATGAGGGCATATCCCCATTCTTCCACTATGGAATCCCACGAAATATCAACTCTACCTATCCCAACCACTGATTGTTTGTTTCCCACCACATACCTAAAGAAATTGTCATTTAAAAAATATCGCTCTACGTTCCTATTTAGAAAGATCATCAACTAAAGTGATATAATCATGCTCACCTATAACTGAGACTTATCTCACCTGTCCACCAAAGCGGTGCGTCCATGTTTTGGTAGACTTCAGATACGTGTTAGAATAGAAATTCTGATCTTTGGATGTCTTCCTTCGCGGAAAAGCCTATGGTATTATAATAAAGTAAAGTAAATACTTAAGTTCTGAAAAACTCATTGGTACAGGCCAGGATCGAACTACCAACTGGGCTACCACGGCTCCTAAATAGGTCTTACTGATAATTATACATATAATTATTTACGGGTCTCACACACAAAATAGTTTTATTTACCTTGCCCGACGTTTCGACCAGGTTACACTGGCCGTGGTCACGAGCTGACTGGAGAGGCGAGCTGTGATTGTTGATCGCTGTGAGTAGTTTCTGAAACTACCCTCCTACCCTCTGCTGATCTTGTATTATTGGAAAGTCCCAGCACACAGCACTCACGGTATTCGCGTATGTCTTCGACGATAAGTCACGAGATTCAAGTTTATCGATCACTGGATTCCACGACCCGTAAATAATTATATAATTATGAATACAAAGCGCGAAAGTCTAATAGGTCTTACTGAGTTCTGACACAGAGGATTATGGTTCTGATTTATTCATTACAGATTTCCGTTTGATGAAAAATAATAGTGGCTCGTTTAGTTACAATAATAATAATATATAATTGTTTGGACAATTTGACACACGGCTGTTTAGTCCCAACTAAGCCGAAGCTTGTACGTGGGTACTCGACAACTGATAAACATACTTAAATACATTTAAATAAATACATAAATACATACAAACACCCAGAATCCGAAAACCAACAGTTATGCTCATCACACAAATGTTGGTCCCGGGTGGGAATCGAACCCACGACCTTTGGCGCAGTAGGCAGTGTTACTACCACTGCGCCAACAATATTATTATGATTGTAAGTCAACTTGGTACTTGGTCCCCCTCTCTGACGCCAATGGACTTTCTATCGCCATTGATATTCGTTAATCGATTACGTAGTAACCAAGATCTGGGGACGGGGTAACACAAAACTGTGTACCAACAATCGGATGCAAGTAGAGGGGTGTATTATGTTACTGTAAAAGGCCGAACTAAGGTAAATCCTGGGATTTACTGGTAAAACCTAAGATTTAGGTTAGGGTTATCATGACTCTATGGTAAAATCTAAGTACCAACATAACCTCTTATAAACATAAACCGACTTTCCGCCCCAGAAGCTCGGGTATGCATAACGCAATTTCCCACGACATAAATAAAGTTAGTTATAGTTTAGGCACAGAATAAATTGGTTAAAATTATATTTAGGTTAGGTTTATCATGACTGTGATAAAATCTAAGATTTGCCGTTCAAATTCGGAAAATTAACGATCTATTCGGACTTTTACCATCATCACTTGGTTGAGAGTACGTTTTACCGGTAAAACCGAGAATTTGCTGGTAAAACCTAAGATTTACCAAGTACGAATGGGTTAGGTTTATCATGACTGTGGCAAAGTCTAAGAACTGCCGGTAAAAGTCCGAAAATCAACGTCACTAACTTACTTAATCTCGTTCGCTGCCCGTGGTCCCACCGCTATGACCCGCTGGTGGGTCCACGGGTAATCGAAACTCCCCATGACCCCACTGCATTGCATAGGTTTTACCATGGTTCGTGCTTTTACAGTAACATATACGTACACACAGGGGTACAGTCGCGTATCGATCAGCGTGTAGCGGACGCGGCGGCCGGCGGCTGGCGCGGGACGGCGGCGGCGGCGGCGGGACGCGGCAGCCGCCACTTACCGCCGTCTTCACACCTAATTTATCGCGCGGCGCGATCGACGACAGCGTTCCTTCGTACTAATGTTACGATGCGTGTTTGTTGCTCTTTTATTGGCAAAAAATTGGGCAGCGAACACAAGATTGCGATGTCGTTTTTTTAAAAATAAAAAAATTAAAAATACAATTTTTATGTTATTATTTATTTATTTAAAACTAATAAACATGTAGGTATATTGGTATTGTGGTATTGTTAAACCAGTGTATTGGTTTGTCCCAACACAACCGCGCGATCGACGACCGATGCCGGTTTGTTGCTCTTTTATTGGCAAAAAATTGGGCAGCGAACACAATTAAGGTTGCGATGTCGTATTCCTTCGTAACGGTGGGGTTAAGCTTGGAATAAGTTGTTAAGTTACAATAAACTGTAACTTACTGTAACTTACTCTAACTTACTCTGTAACTTATTTAGTGATAAATCACTCATTTGGGGTAAATAAGATACTAGGTATATTTTAGTTTATAGTTTAGTAAATATTATTCCAAAATAAATGACAAACAAATATTAAACGACCATCGATATTCTATGTACTTATAGTTTCTATTAATCTTCAATCTTCATTACACTTTTTCCATACATTACGCTATTCATATAAATTTGTTACTTTTATTCTCTAATTTTGTACCTTTTTTAAAAAACTAAATGCACTTGTATTGCATCAGCAAAATTTTAAAAAATCACAGATTAATTTCCTAGAGATATAAAACATAAAAAATCACCGACGTTTTCTTCATGCGTGCGGTGTCCATATTGAAACAATTCTACAACAAAATACTTTCTTTTATTCAGGAATTACTCGGCTTTATATATAATTCAAGTGGCCCGCGAAGGTCGCCGGACACGTGGTCGTTGCGTAAATTAAGAGGGGAGCGTGCGTACCCACCCCCCCGGCAGGCCGGCGGCGCACAGTGGGACCAGTGCAAGATTTAGCGGTTGGAAATTATTTCACGTTATCATTCAGTGTTGATCATCACAATAAATATAAAAATTAAACGTGAAAATATGTTTGTTTATGTGTTTTTATTACTCAATCACGCCATAACGGCTGAACCAATTTGGCTGAAATTTGACATAATCATAGTTTATTGGCAATTATTTAGTTGCATGTCAAACAGGTAGACTTGTCCTGGAATTTCAGCGGGCAAAGCCGTGCGGCGGGATAGCTAGGTATGGTTCGATACGGTTAAAATGCAGTTTCACGTCAAAATATATTAGTTAGACCAAACATAATATTAGAAAATATATTAGAAGAGTACCTTGTGTAAAATTGACATTTTGTATTTGGCTTTGACGTTTTGTATTCTATGATTTTATTTTGTTAATTGACGATCACATTAACTTTGACCTTTTACGTAAGTAAAACTATGTACCTACCTACTAGTATTTGTAATGTGTAATATAAATAAATCTAACTATCTACATAAAAATAAAATTAGCAAAGAGAAATGAAATCAATTCGATAAGGATGTAGTTACAGAGTTTCCAACGCCTGAGTGTCACGTCGGTCCCACTGTGCGGCGCGGCGGCCGAGCGGTGCCGCCCACAGTGGATCGATAGCCCTCGCCTCGCCCGCGCCCGCGCCCGCGCTCGCTGCGCTCGCACTCAGCTACCGCCCGAAACCCCGCCCGCCGTACGGCTACGGCCGGCGTAGCCCTGCTGTTACCGTAGGACTTTACTACGAGAATCTGTAAATATCCTGCGCGATATGTTTGCCAAATTCTGCGTGTGTGAACCGAACGATGAGACTGAGCGAAGCGAAAGAGGTGTGTCCGGATCGCGATACTCGGCGGTCCGTTGTATCTGCCTACCCCCTCAGGGGCATAGCTGCCTGTTGTCCACCGGATAACTCAAATATGTAGGTTTAATGGAACATACCTGTAAAATTGCATAGCAACGATGGAAAAAAATTCAGGATATATTTGAGGAACACTACATACAACTAACGGATCTGGCAAGTTGTGTACGACGTACGCTTTGATCACTTTTTAATCATTCCAACCGGATATATCGTCGTTAGTGAATTAACTGTTCAATAGCCTTTTTGGTGCAATATAAAATTATCAAAGCAAGAGTACTCGTAAAGGAAGGCCGTGGTATCAGAATAATCTATTAACAAATCGTCATATGTTGCTGAACATCCGCGTAAAGAGAGTTCATCTAAAGGAAGGTCCTCACTGGGAGCATTCAAGAGGTGATCCGAGCGGATGGATCAACGCAAGAGTAAAGGAAGGGCGTCGTATTAGAATGACCTATTATCAAATGGTCCTATGTTGCTAAACGTCCGCCTAAAGAGAGTTCCTCTTAAGGCCTCAACGAGGGCATTAGAATGCTAGCTATTCATATTAGCAACATCATTTCGGAATGCTAGCTACTCATATTGGCAACATCATTTCAGAATGTTAGACTCATATTGGCAACATCATTTCAGAACGCTAGCTTAACTCATATTGGCAACATCATTTCAGAATGTTAGACTCATATTGGCAACATCATTTCAGAACGCTAGCTTAACTCATATTGGCAACATCATTTCAGAATGTTAGACTCATATTGGCAACATCATTTCAGAACGCTAGCTTAACTCATATTGGCAACATCATTTCAGAATGTTAGACTCATATTGGCAACATCATTTCAGAACGCTAGCTTAACTCATATTGGCAACATCATTTCAGAACGCTAGCTTAACTCATATTGGCAACATCATTTCAGAATGTTAGACTCATATTGGCAACATCATTTCAGAACGCTAGCTTAACTCATATTGGCAACATCATTTCAGAATGTTAGACTCATATTGGCAACATCATTTCAGAACGCTAGCTCAACTCATATTGGCAACATCATTTCAGAACGATCGCTAACTCTATATCAACATGTGCCATCAATAATCGTCATCAAAGTGACCGCAATGACGATAGTTTCCTCGTCATCGAGCATATTAATAATTAATCCGACCACAGCCGAGGAGGTGGCGCCTCCACACCCCCTGAACTTAACCTCCCCACGGCTACAGGAGCTATTTGCATACGCTAGGCTTGTAGGTACCAGGTGTTGGAGGCGAGCTTGTGATTGGGCGGTTGATTTCATTCGGAGGGAAAAGTGGCTCGACACGGTTCATAATTCATAGTGGAAGTGGTTGGTAAATGAGTTAATGAAGACTTTACAAATAAACACGGAAAATTGTTATGGATACATTTTATACAAAAACATATAACTTTTTTTGTATTTTTTATGGCTTGAGCTACGAGCTTTTTTGGCAAGTTTAGAAAATATCGTCATTTATTTTTATTCAACTGTGTGCTCTTATTAATTGTCTGCGGTTTTCTCTGATCATCTATTCAATTCATTACTATTTAAGCACAATAAATAAAAACACAACACTAGCTTACATCTGGGCGGTCTTATCACTAAAAGCGATTTTTTCCAGACAACCTCATGATCGTATCATCCCTTCAATGTCCACTGCTGGACATATGAATTCCACACCCGGTCCTCCGCCCTCCGCATCCGACCATAGACATAGACCAGCTCGTCGATCCACAGGGACTATCAGGGACTTATTCGGACGAGGAAAACTTATGAAATACTCAACCGTGAACACAAAATGTTATTCAATAACTGTTAATAATTAACCGATCCATAACTTCAACGTTCGTTAATTTCATTAGCAGCGCGATAAAGTCAGGTTCCATCTCCGACTGCGCCTCGCGTAGGTACGCCCACGCGCGGGAGGGGGTTGGGGGGTTGGGTAACGTGACATTTACAACCCTACCCCTCCCCAACCTCCGTCCCACCCCCCGCCAGACCCCAACCTCCTCCAGCCCGCCAACCCACGTGCCTTACTCGAACAATTTACAAGTAGCAACCAATTTTCATAGTAAACAATGAGCTAAGTTTATTTCCGTTGACCGCACGCTAGTTCTCTGAGTGATTGGCTGTCGGTGTAGTCACGTGCGAAACCGATACTGAAGGTATTGCCACACTCCTCGGGTTATAGGAAAAACACACATTCATGTGCTGAAAGGGTTTAAAAACGGGCTAAAAGTTTGCTAAAGTAGGTTAGAGATTCGAAAAAAAAAGAGACTTCTCCATATCTTTCAGTGACTGATCTTTCAGGGAAATCATTCCCTTTTTCCTGATCTCAGGACTCAAAAAGATCTCAGAATGTATGAAAAAGACCCCTGGCCCGGTATTTTTGCTCGTCAGACTGAAAATTGTCATATAGGCCTACCCTATCAACGAGGGCGTTCGGGCTACAGTCCACCACGCTAGCCCAGTGCGGGTTGGTGGACTTCACATGCGCCTAAGAATTTCTTCTCCGGCGTATGCAGTTTTCCTCACTATGTTTTCCTTCACCGTTTGAGAGCAGTCGTAAATGTACATAAGTTTTGAGAAAAAACCCATTGGTACATGGCCCAGCCGGGGATCGAACTTCGCACCTTTCGATATGATAGGCCGCGTCTTATCCCCGAGGCCACTGACGCTTTACTAAAACAAATTATGAGACCAACAGAAATTATAACTATAAAGATTTATTTTGTCTCCACTAAGACTAGCCGGTGAGACGCCCGGAGGAAGACATTATGTAAACCAGATAACAACGGTTTATGAAAACCGCGCCATATCCACATTTGTGCATTTGCCTACCTACACCGTTCGTCAAATCGCCCGTAGCAACACACCCACCCGGCGGCGGAGGGGGCGCTAAACAGATTATCCGATGTCGACTCGGGGTCAGCCGATAATCTCCAGCAAATTCTCCATTTTTTAATTTGTCGACTCGGGGTCAGCCGATAATCTCCAGCAAATTCTCCGTTTTTTAATATGATAACTTTGTATATGTCCTCAAGAGTTCTTAAATATCAGTAGTTCAGTTCCTTTGAACCGAGATGCTGAGACCAAGAAAAGCTCAATAGTTCGGTTGCCGATCATAGAACTACCTGAGCCTAAATAAAGTAAAAAGAAACGAGGCCACGTACTGTGTACCGTGATATAAATGGTTCTCTACAAAAATATGCCAATTGAGTAAAAAAGCTATATAAAATATGTATTGAGGAAAAGCTTAGTGTCATAGATTTAGGGGGTAAGGCTTCCATAAAGCAGATGACAATGATCTGTTTTACAAGCATTACAGATGACGATCAAAAATTAAGTATAGTCACTTACATTAATATCAAATTTTCTTAAACTTGTCAAATTAGGTCATCAGACCCTGGTCAAAACCATCTACGATCAGAGTAGGTACTTGTCAAGACAAACCAAACGAGCCCAAACTCGATGGGTTTGCATGGTTTTATTACAGAGTTCCTGTAGCTACCTTCCAGCTCCATCATCAGATCAGCTCAATGACACCATAATATTGCGTTGTCATCCGACTTACATACGTATGTAAAATTTCAGCTCAACTGATCATCGGGAAGTAGATCAAAATTAACTTGCTAGATTTGACCCATACTTAACTAACAAGGCAAGTTAAATAAAAGCTTGTGAAAAGTAGGTAACATCGAAGTATATTTAATTACGCATAAAACAACACAATAAACATGCAGATATAAAACTAAAACTATTTTTCTAGGAAAAATAAGTATAAGAAATATTTTTGCTCGTCAGTGTAGAAAGGGTTGGGTAGAAAAAATAGAGATTTCGCAGGAGTCAAATTCGTGCACATGGTAGACTCTCTGCTAGAGAGTTTTATAAGCTAGTACTGCAATCAACTCCCCCATGATAAAATAAATTATGCATAACAGCGAGCGTCAAGTATGTAGGACATCAAATGAGAACAAAATTGGAGGGATCGCTTAATAACGAAAGCTCTTCCGAAACTAAAGTGATAAGGGGGCGCGGTTTATACACAACGTCGAACGAGGTCATTAATAATGCTGCTGATCTCGCCTTCGCTAGATCAGTAACTAAGTTTCAGATATTCATGAAAGCTCAGGTTGTATTGGTCGTGGGAGCCTAGCCTCGGAAGTCGATGCAAAGCCTTGTGGAGGTGACAGTGGAAACCATTTGAGGAGGTTTACCTCAACCAAAACTAAACTTTAACTAAACTCAACTTTAACTAAACCTTGTTTTATTTTGATTTTGTATTCTGAGACAGAATGTTAAAAATTATCATTAAATTAGGCTAAAATATTACCTAGTTTTTATTTTTTCTAAAGCTTTAAAAAGTGGTTAAAAGAGGTTTTGTTCTTTACATTCTCATTTAGACTGCATTAAGCTAAACATACTTTATACGAAACATTTTTTAATGCAGTCTAAATACTCTCCCCTGTCACCTCCGCAGCGCCCAAACTGTGCACACATTAGGCTGTTGTTTTTCAGATCGTAAGACGTTGCCGAAATAGACGTCAGGATTGAGCAGTAAGATCCTGCTAACCTGCGCTAATGGGCCTCGCAATTTCGATAAATAACCAATCGCGCATATGAGTCTGTATTTCCCCTGTCACATCCGCAGCGCCCTAAAAACTGGCGACATATTAATATGCTGTTGTTTTTCAGATCGCGAGACGTTGCAGAGACAGACGTCAGGATTGAGCAGTAAGATCCTGTTAACCTGCGCTAATGGGCCTCGAAATTTCGATAAATAACCAATCGCGCATATGAGCCTGTATTTCCCCTGTCACATCCGCAGCGCCCTAAAAACTGGCGACATATTAATAGGCTGTTGTTTTTCAGATCGCGAGACGTTGCAGAGACAGACGTCAGGATTGAGCAGTAAGATCCTGTTAACCTGCGCTAATGGGCCTCGAAATTTCGATAAATAACCAATCGCGCATATGGTCCTGTATTTCCCCTGTCACCTCCGCAGCGCCCTAAAACTGGCGACTTATTTAATAGGCTGTTGTGTTTCAGATCGTGAGACGTTGCAGAGACAGACGTCAGGATTGAGCAGTAAGATCCTGCTAACCTGCGCTAATGGAGCTCGCAATTTCGATAAATAACCAATCGCGCAGATGGTCCTGTATGCCGCTAGCCGGTTCGGGCGGGATATTGCCGTTGGTTCGGCTATTTCCGTCCGAACGGCGGGCGGCAGTCGCGCGGCGCGGCGCTGCGACCTTCGATCGAATGCATGTACCGGTTGCATGTTGACGTGTGTATTACTGATAATATAGCAGCCAGCGGAACAAGCTGGTCAAAAAAAAATAGGAACGCTATAAAAAACTTTATACTAGATGTTGATTTACGAATGGTTGCGTTTCTGCTAATTTGTAGGTGTTTATTTAACCTTTAAAGAAGTTCGGCACCGAAAAACGTTAAAAAATTATTTAGTTTTATTTTGTGTACGGACGTTCAGTAGGTATTTCTAAATAGAAATTGTAAAATTCTGCCTGATTTTTGTTTGCCTTTCGTGGTGGGGAAAATGCGACAACCAAAAACCCGAAAGAGAACGCGCGACGATGTCAGCATACGAGCGAGCGAGCGCGGCGCGGGTGTACAAAGTATTAATTTTTTTAGGTAGCGTAAAAAATACAGGTATTTTTATTTTTTTGGTAGCGAAAAATTTGGAAAATATATGACGTCATACCGTTTTTAAAAGGTAGCATTGTTTTTCTGTTTAATAGGTATGTTACCTCCTAGTGGTCGATCCGTCGATAGCTCGCCCTTGCCGCGCCAGGTTTCCTTATAAGAGGAAACTGGGTGACCGGGAGAAATTTATCGTGGCCATAAAGAGCATTTATTTTTAGACGGATCCCGCGCAAAATACACTTGAAATAACTTGGCATTACTGCCGGGTAACATATTCGATAAGGGCCTTGAAAGTGCTTGGAAGGCTTATGAATGTTTTGAAATTGGGGGAGATTTTATGACAGGCCTGTTGGCGTAATTGGTAGTGACCCTGCCTACTGCGCCAGAGGTTCGATTCCCGCCCAGGACCAACATTTGTGTGATGAGCCTGTTGGTTTTCGGATTCCGGGTCTTTGTATGTATTTAAGTATTTATTTGAAAGTATTTTTTTATGTGAAAAAAACCTTGTTACTTCGGGACGCCAGGTCTCCCCCCCGCGGAAAGAATTAATGTATAACTTGAATGACTTCTCAAATGAAAATTAATGGTCTATTATTTAAAAACGCCGTTGTCGTCGATAGCATGCATTATTATGTGTAACTAAGTATTGGTGGCTACTTGGCTAGTGTTTTACTTTACCAGAACCTGTGTTTACATAAGCCTGCCCGAGCTGTGTAAACAGTTGACAATACTTCTTCCCACGCTCACCGTGCATTGTCATTCACGCAGTAGCGTTGGCTACTCTCATTTATGGTATTATATGCTTTCGTAGAATTATAAAATAATATAGTTTATCTTACTATCATAGAAGAAAAGTAGGAATGCTGGGGTTTTAGATATTCTCTCCTATATAATGAACTAATAGTTCGAACACACAAAACCTTTCAAATTTTTAGGTTGATTTCGACGCTTAATACCCAATATACGAAAAAGAAAAAAAAAACTTATAGATTTTTTTTCTTTTTTGAAATATTATTTTTTATGAAAAAAACCGCAGGTGAGGAATCGTGTCATCGAGAGGGGAGACCTCCGACAGGAGTATGCGAATACCCAAATTGTATTTTTAAAATAATTTGGCGTTAATAAGTCGACATTTTTAGGATTTTTAATGAGAAAGATATTTCTCATAAAAAAAATTAATGAGAAAGATGTTATTGTATATTTCTACGAAAGCATAATAATAAGGCTTGACAACAACAACCTAATAGTGGACTAAATCCATATAAAAGCTACAACTTCTACAACCAAACGGGCCCATTCAAGCCTCGCATCTGTATTGTTAAAGGCAGCGCGTAACATTGTTACGCCCACTTAGCGCCAAGGTGCGATATTACACAATACAATAATGCTTCACTACCGGTACCAGCTTAATATATCCGATGAACATTTATATATAAAAAAAACGGGTCAACTTGAGAACCTCCTCTTTTGTTTTTCGTCGGTTGAAAAATAGTAGTACATCACTACTTATTTGACCGTCTATGTACGTATACCCAACTAGCTGTACCCCGCGGCTTCGCTCGCGCAAAAAACCTTTGCGCAACATTTCAAGCTTAGGCTCAGAATAACAATTTTTTTTTCTTTTACGTCCCCTGGGTCGTAGCGTGAATAACGTGATGTTAAATAATCTATAACCTTCCTCAGGAATTGGGTTAATGCAAAAAGAATTTTTCAAATCCAACTGGTAATTCTAGTTCCAGAAATTAACGCATTCGAAAAAAAAACGTACTAGCTTTTTCCAGCGGCTTCCCCCGCGTAGAAAAGTTTTCCCGTGTACATTGTGAAACAGCGCCCGCTATGTAGGTGTTTTGTTACTTAGGGGGTATTGGCGGACGCCCCGCGACTTTGTCCGCGTTAAAAAGTAGCATGTTATTGCAGGATATAAGCTATCACTGTACCAAGATTCATCAAAATCTGTTCGGTAGATTTTGCGTGAAATAGTAACAAACATCCTCACATCCTTACAAACTTTCGCCTTTATAATATTAGTAGGATTAGTATATACCTACACCTGTTTGTTTCAGAACATGCACAATGGGATAATCAATTCCACGATCTACAATCGTGCGTCTTCATGGATGAGACTTGGAGATTCCAGGTTTACTATTTAAAGCTATTAGTCGTTGAAACGACGCGCCTTAGTTATAGATTCGCAAGGTTGAACCAATTGAGTTGACCGCGGCCAGAGCAATGCGCACACGCATCGCGCCTAATACGTAATAGGATCCTTGTGAACTGTTCGAGGGCTACTCGTTTATCATACCGCTCATCATGCACATTACAAGCGTTTTTGGAGAGTCAAAGAGAGACAAGGAGAGACAAATTAACATAAATATAAAATAAAGATCAAAATACGCAGAAAAGCGAGAGAATAGAGAAAAATACAGGCAATTTCAATGTAATATAAGATGATGAAGAGCAAATAAATAAATGTTAAGAAACATCGTTTTGCAAGGAACAGTCCATTGATCATATTTTCTTGTAATCAGTTATTTATTACATTAGAATACTTGTCGTTATTCACAGTCAATGCCATAGAGTATAAATGACCATGACATAATCATCAGCTACTCTCGAAAATAATATGCCTTCAACTCTGGTTTCCCTTCAAAACGTATAATATGCCTTCAATAACGTTACGACCACAGCCATTCCTGCGTCTTTCCATCCAGCCATTACTTTTTTCAGATCATAGGACCTCTCGCTGAGACGGCGCAGAGCTTCTGGTGCACAATCTCAGTGTAACTTAGAACACGGCGTGGATTCCCATTTAACGTATGACGACACTTTCAAATCAACTAACCGTGTCTCAGTGTCTATATGTGGGACAAACACATTGAGAGCAAGCGTGTCAATGTAATTATTTAATAGAATACGAATTTACGACCAATTTCGTGGGTGCCTTTAATGCTCACAATCATATTTAAGTATTTGATGAAAATTTTCACCACACAAACAGTTTCAACCAAAATGTTGGAGAAGCGGGAGATAAAGATCTTGAAACTACCTTTGAATTGAAGAAAGGAAAAGAAATGGAAGAAAGAAGAGTACTTAACACGCACGATATTCTTCTAGAAAGAGCTACTACAGATACAAAGAGATACATACATCGCCTTAGAAAGACAGGAAAATCTTTATTAGCAACAACATTAACCTAGTCACAAAGTCAATGTCAGTCAAGTCAAGTGTGTAAATACAAAAGCTGGCCTTGTGTGCGGCTAGTCACACGTCAAATCTGTGCCTACTTGGTTAACAGCACTCACGATTGAACTTTTAACAAGCTCTTAACATGGTTGTTTAGCACTTATTCTTATCGGTTCACGCGCTAGTGTTGCTAGCAATTAATTTTCCTTTCAATAAATGTTATCCCAAGACATGAAAAAAAAAACCGCGACACCAACTAACTTGTGTGTTAGGTACTACGAGCTATCTTGACCAGTTTAGGAAATATGGTCATTTAAGCGACTACTTACATTTGCTCGTCAGTGCCCAGTCCTATCACTTATCCCATGACGATAAAGTTCAAATTAGACGATTTAGGGCAACTGAGACGGTACAAAGGAAAAATACCCGAGTACTTGTCAAAAACAAGAAAACTGTGGACGTCACAAGATAAAGAAACGCTACCAAAACAATGCGCCACGACAAGAGTAAAGGCAGTTTATGTAAATTTATGTCACAGTCTATTTTGGGATACGGCACGCGCGTGAACTTGCCCGCCGCTACATGTGCGTGTGCGCACCGCCGCTTCTGTACAAAATTGAAATGAACCCAGGTGTGTTTCCCGACCGAAATAGATATATTGGATGTCAATCAAAAAGTCAAAACCCACCTTAACATCTAGTTCCATATTTTGCCACCGACTGGAAGCATTGCAAGAGGAAAATGTCTTCAGAGAACTCTATTTGACAACAATGAATGGGTGTTAGTCATCGTGCGCGAATATTTTGGTAGGTATCGAACGAGACATTTTGGCGGTTTCTTGTTTCAGTCGCACATAGTTCGTCGTAAAGAATTGTGTGTGGCGCGCTTGAACATTTTGTAAGTTTTATTAAACCAGAAATAATTGTTTCTTTTCTTGTCAAGTATTGCAGTAATATACATTACTGAACTCATAATGTACTTAACGTGATTAGTGATAGCAGCGAACCCTTTGTATTTGCTCCATGAGCGTACCTAAGTAAGATAATTCGACACGCAAAGTAAAAACTATTGATTTACAACAATAATGATTTTGTAATACATTTAATGGAAATGACGTCAGTTTTTTTGCAAGAAACGATATAATAGATAGACGGCTCTCTACGGAACCGCAAAGCGGGACTCCGGCAACCCCACTGCGTCTCCAAGACATTTAGCCACCCACCTGTTGCTATCCAGACGATATCTGCTTACCCTTTGACAAACATTCCTCGTATTTGAATCGTATTACGGTAATGATGTCGATATATGACTTTAATGCGGAACTGGAATAGAATTGCATAAGGTAGGGTGCTTTTGTTAATAATTTTATGCGTCTTTTATGATCTGTAACTAAATATATATAATCTGTAAGCGTGCGACACCTCAAAACGCCGAAGTATTCCTCCATGACCTCAGAAATTGTAATCAATCAATCGAAATTATAGGTCAATACCCTTTTTCTAGATGTAGAAAGTTGAAATTAATATTAAATACTCCCTTTTTTTTATCTTTATTTAATGAGCTTAGTCACCCTGTGACTATGAAATACTCCCTTGGAGGTGAACGAAATTCAAGTCGACGCAATCAAAAGATACGGCCATATTGTATGTCCATATTTTGATACTCGCAAACAAATCAAAACCATAGGGTACTCCCGTTGACCTAGATCATGAAATTTGGTATGAAGCATGATCTCACAGCACGAGTAAAGGAAATAAATCCGAAAATCGTTACATGTAGTTGTGTGGTTGTTAAGCTTATATCTACATGGAGTTGAGGTCCGTCAAGTGGGGCATAATGAGAGTCATTTAAGGCCCCAGTGCATCAGCGCCCCCAAGCCAATGGCTTGCAGGTGTGTGGTCGACAGCGACCATTTATCAAAAGGTGCCCTGTCTGCCCGTTTGCCCGCTCCGGCCACTTTATCAAATATAATTTATCCTATCCATTGCAGGCACTCGGTGTTGTATATCCCACACTACTAAATAAATGCGAAAGTTCGTATGTTTGTTTCTCAATCACGTTAGGTGCGATTCTGAAAGCGCTAAATTAAATTTTGACAGCACTAAAATTTGTGGCGTCCTTATCTTCATAATACTGTGTGACAGGGATAGAAAAAGTTTTAGTGCTGTCAAATTTTAACTTTGTGCCTTCAGAATCAGGAATATTATTACATTTTATTGCATGATTTAGGAGTACACTGGGTACATTTATTGGGTATATTATATACAGAGTATATTATGTACCCGCCGCGTCTTCTCTATGGTAGCTACGCAATATGGCGCTGATGGCGGCCATTTTTAATAAACAATTTTCCGAGATAAAAAGAGGATATTTTTAAACGACAAAAAAATTCTAGTCTTTATTTCGTCCTCAACAAAAAAAAACTACGTTTAACTTTGATTTCAAAACCGCACGCTGCTGTTAAAGATAAAAGTGTACTTAAAATAATATATTTTAAGTACAGTACAACGAAATAAAAGCTCAGAAAAACACGATATGCTTACGACGAACTAAGCGGAAATGAGACTGCTATAGCATCGTAGTTGGCTAGCAAAATATCTTGCAGTAGCGAGTACAAAAAAAAACGGCGCGGTCCCGCCCTAGAAGCTCTAGAAAGGCTGTTGACACGGCCGCCCTCCCCCGCAAACCGAGCGACTGGGCGGAGGCGGGCGGATCGTTTGCATCCTACGATTCCTACGTGGATACCTACTGCAAATTATCGCCCTTTTTATTTTCACTGCGTGTTTTATGTAAGTCCTATATCATATCGAAAGGTCCGGAGTTCGATCCCCGGATGGGCCATGTATCAATGGGTTTTTTCTCGAAACTTAAGTGCATTTACTGACTGCTCTCAAACGGTGAAGGAAAACATCGCGAGGAAATCTGCGAGTGTCTGTTAATCTTCCAGCATTCTTAAAATGTGTAGGTTTCAAGTAAAAGGGACTCAAACGGGCAAGAGAGTGTTGTCGAATTAGTGTTGAATCCATCAATAGAACCATTCAACGAATCCAAGTGGACGGCGGGAAATTTTGAAATCATTATTATAAGTGTAATTATTAATTTAGCAATCATTACCAATAATCTCTTACAAAATATAAAGCTAGAGACAAAATAAATCCACTCCATGGGTGGATTAATTTTTTTGGCCATCAGCACATCATTCCAGAAATCCACCCAATGGGGTGGTATTTTTGGGGTGGATTTCTGGAATAATTCAAATCAACCCTACAGCAAATAATCAACAAGAGATGGTAGAAGTAATTCAGACTACTGCAATTACCTGACCGTCCACTGCATAATCCCACGTTGGGCGCCATTTATTACATTAATCACAATTCCAGCAGTTTTTCCCGTTCCAGTACGGACCACCGCACTTCAGTGGAAACAAAACCAGCATAACCTGGTCTCTCATAGTATTGAAACTCGAGGGTAGGCCAGTTTCCACTGACGCGCGGTAGACTGTACCTACGGGATGACGCCGCGAGATCTTAATCTTTCCCTTAATTGTTATCCACAGTACGGCTACTCGAGCTTAGCTAACGACGCGTTAACTTGAGCTATTACGTGTTTCTGTACTTGTTTACTGTCGTTTGTGAAATTATTGCACGTCATGCTGTAAACATAAACTTTCTATGCTCACAGTTCCTCCCTCTGTGTACGTATATAAGGCAGGAGATGTTTCCTAGTGACCACGGCCAGTGTAACCAGCTCGAAACGTCGGGCAAAAGCAAATAAAAATATTCGCTTGGTAAGACCTGTCTAAATAATAAAATTGATGATTTCCTAATGAAGTAAATTAAAATTCACTTCGCCAAGCCGTTATGTAAACAAGGTATAATCTTTGTAAATACGATAGGTAATATACAACGACCTCTTCATGTCTCAAACGATAAACACTCGATACCAGACTTCCGAGTTAAAAGCACAAAGTCAGTCAAATCCAGCCGTTCAAGTATGTCTTGAGCGTAAGTAATGTCTTTACTCTATGATTAGTAATTAAAGTGTACCCTAGTTATTTATAAACGTGCTCTTATTGGATGTAGGAGAAATAAAAATTAAATGTATGGAGTGCATCGGGAAAAAGTGCCTCTGGTGAGTATACTTTCGTGCGATCTAGCCCTCAGTCAACCGGTGGGTGTGTGGTCAGTGGTCACCATAGGTCACTAGACTGCGCGCAGTCTCCTAACCTCTTCCCCTGGCCGACACTCTCCGGGTTGACAATAGTCATTACGTAATGTTTTTGTGTGTGCTAAGTAAATTTCTTCTTTTCTATTCTCATAACCGCAAGGTTGGAAGCCAGAAGGAGAGAATACATTGCATTTAGTTCAAAATACTCACGGCTAGCGATCAACTCCGGCGCGACCAGACCGTTCAAGTCTGGCTCTTCTCCGTACCAGAAGATCCAGAGCTCCTTGGCGGCGCGGAGGGAGAGCGGCGGCGGCGGCGCGGGCGCGCTCATCTCGTAGATGTCCGGCGGCTGCGGCTGCGGCACCCTGCGCCACACGCACAGGATGTCGCCGGCCAGGCAGCGCGCGTAGCTGCTGATCACCGGGTCCGCGAGGGGGGCGGCCCCCTCGTCGCCGTCCCCCCCGCCGCCGCCGCTTGTCTCCCCCCATACGAGCTTACGCCATTTTATGCCATACAGCTCCGTCTGAAACGAGAAACGGTCAGTTAGCTTCAGCATATTTAATGCAATTTTCAGTTTAATGTGCCTTTCGGGCACTGACCTGTAATATATTACCACTGGACTGGCTTTTCCATACAAATTACAGCTAATTAAATCTGCCCTTGACGCCTAGTTCAAAGTAGTCGTTACTGGCGCCTAAATGTTCAGTTCCAGGGACACTCGTTGCGGTCTCCATAACCGTCAGCGCCAAAATGGCGTTAATCAAATAAGCACCAAAATGATTTGACAGCAGCCTGTCCAGTTGTAATATATTGCTTACAGGTCAGTGTTATCCGGCTAGAAGGAGACAATCATTAGGATGTTACGTAGACCAAGGCTAACTCAAATGAAATGTTCAAGTGAGAGTCGGGTGTGCACCTACAAAGTGACTTGGAAAAAGCCTTGCCACACCAGTGGAAGACTACAGAGGAGAACAAAGACATCAGAATTTCTGTTAAGGAACATTTGGCAAGCATCCAGAATAACAAAGGTGACAGTACAATCCCTCCACACCGGCCCATTGTCCTACTCGAATCGCGTGAGATGCACCGTTACTAGCTCGAAGCCTTTCCTTGTGCACTTTCTTGACTTCATACAAATTTCTGTGCTCCGTTCCTTTTCCATTAACTTCTGCCGGTAACAGAAAGAACAGAAGGTCGAGCGAGAGCGCCCGAAATGAAAAACAAAACTTGATATTGTCGTGTGAACTAATGAGTGAAATGAAAACGGACCAAATTCACGTAGAATTTCAGTGTTACACCGTTTTCTAAACCCTGAACAGACATAATCACATCACATGGCACACCTTATAGGTTATTAAAAATTAACTACACAAAGAGAGATTTATGCTGGTAAACACAATATTCGTCAGTTTTATGAGTATTTCTTTATTTGTAGTGAATTTCAAAACACTACTTACTAGTATTTACTATGATATCTCTATTTTGTTCACGCTTACAATAATTGTCGGTCATCTCTTTTATTTATTTTGCATTTATGGTGAACCATGTATAGGAATTTTAATTCAATATAGACTACCTAATGTTTTATCGTTTTTCTCGACAACTATATGATTAAACGAAAAAAATATATATAGGTAATCGTAGTTATTTTTGAAAGATCTTGTACAATGTATCGGCAAGGCTTTCTATATTACCTACATATTGTTATGTTATAAGATTGAGCTGAGGCAATATACTATGTAGACAGACGTGCAGGCAGACAGGCGCTACATCGACCTTGGATTGAATATGCAAATTAATATCGGGTCGAAAACCGTCGCCCTCGTCTGGACTTCGCTAAGTACCAACAAACAATAATTACCTATATGCCGTTCACAATTTTATTGCAGTTTGGGCCTTGGGCGAAAACCAACCATTTTATTAGTTTTAAAATAAAAGCCAAGGGTCACTGGACCTCTCGGCAGGCATCTGCAGCGGAAAGGGGCTACACACCTGGCAGACGCAGACGCGTGGGGCCGCGGCTCGCAACCAACCGCACCGACCTAATGCGATAAGGGGAGACGCCGAAACGAGTTTTAGACAACTGTGGGTGCATTATTGGTCGCATGGTTTTTATTATCGGATGAATACCGGTAACTAAACATATTGTACGTACTACATTCGCACGTCAGATTTGGTTCGCAACGATCATCGTAGCGCCCTCGTTGACAGGGTAGGCCTGAGCCCCAGCAGTGGGGACATGTTAATAGGCTGTTGATGATGATCATCGTAGGCCATTTCATCTTGGACTGATGTTTTAGTACAGCATCCTTGCTAAGGCGCTTGTTACTTAACAGTCCTATTCGGGAGTTACATGCCGGCCGCTCTTTCGGCAAGTGAATGTATTCCTAGGTGACGGGGGATAATATTCGCATCCATTATAAATAAATAAAATAAAAATAAAATAAAAAGCCTTTATTAATGTTCCCAACATTCGTGCACACAAGTATTATAAATAGAAAACAATAATTAATTTTTGTCGGGAACCCCTACTCGGGTGAAGGCCTCCTCCAGGTTTTGCCATTTCATTCCGCATCCATTAAAACTGTTAAAATGTGACCAAAATTCTGTGATTTACGTAGGTACCTTATGCTCGTGAGCAGAGCTTTTTATACCATGTCGTATTGTAAATGATTTACAGTTATAAACTGACATATACAAGAATACTGCTACATAAGTTATTTTTAAATGTTATTTTATTTAATTGAATTGACAGAGTTATTTTATGATTGATTTTATTTTATTATTTTTATTTGAATTATTAATTATTTAAACATTTTAAATGTTACTAACACTAGCCAAGTAAGCTTTTTTTTTTACTAACATAACATGGATCTTTTTTCTGAATAAATAAATTTGAATTAAATTAAATTATAAGTGGAAAAGCTTGCAAACGCCCTAAAAGCCGTAGGCCAACTAGCATATTTCAGCTCACGTCAGCAAGTCCAAGTAAAAGAATGCGCCAAGTGTGGTTTCGTGAACGTTCGGCTGACGTCGGGGCCGCTTTCTAACGCCCGATGCGCCTGCGCAGGCCCGCTTCACTTTCTATTGTGTGACGTGCCGACGCCGCCATTAAATTGATCATCATCCAGTTTTTATACTAATTTCATTGGCGTGTGTAAAATAAATGATACAATTCTAGTAACGGTTAGTGCAAACTATGAGACAGGAGAAATATTTTTCCTTATTTCTTAACCTTTTACAGTTTTTATTAGCATGTTTAAAAATATTATATAACCCACATGTTTATAGCCTTTCATGCCTTTTTCAAACCATATTTGTTTACGCTTCTTATCAAATAAAATATAGTTGTAATTTTATTAGATCAAAATCAAGTTTGCAGAATATCTTCACTGGAATAGTAAAGATATTCTCCAAACAAAGGGTAAAGTCAATACTTCGCGCAGAAAATTCAAAAGCTCCCGGTATCGGACGCTGCACTATGTCAACCGCCAAGGCAGGATATTACGCGAAGATAGCCATCGACAAAGCGCAAAGTCTGAAGCAAAGTTTCCCGGGAAAAATCTGCGGTTATATGAATTTTAAATGCGAAACGAGCGACGGATGCGGCGCCCAGCCCGGCGATAACACCCGGATGAGCCGGGCATAGCCGGGTCTTTTCCGGAAAATTCTGGCTGTAACGGGCTCCAGCGCGGAGTTGCGTCACTTACTGTAGAGCCTTTGAAAAGTTGAAAGTCAAATGAGGGTAGAGCTTATAGTTCGCGAAGTTTCACTATCAAATGAAAGGCATTTCCACGATAATTCCATTTTCAGCATTCAGCACTATAATAAGTATGTATATTGTTCATGGACTGTTTTAATTTCATTTGTTATTTGTTTATCATTTATCGTTTGGACAACCGATAAGCGGTATACAAAGATAGCATCATAAAATATTTATAGGTCATTCAAAATTAACTAGGTTCACAAACTTTGGAAGTTACATAATATACAGGTTGTTCTAAACATTTGATTCAATAAAATTCTTCGTTGTTTAATCATCTGGTTTTCGAGAAAATCGATAAATTAGTAGTATTTTATTTAGGCAAATTAAAAAAAAAAATTTTTCAACGTATAGGTAAATGCAAAATAGATATTACGTAATTACTGTAGCATTAACGAAAATTTACCTAAAGTTACAATAGGTATTAAAATTTGGGTTTTGAAATACTTACTTTAAAATTCAAAAAATTTTTTTTTAAAACCTGACCTAAACTAAAAATTGTTGGTTATAGTTATAAATTACCTTCTTACTTACATACTTTTGGAGAAAATAAAAAACAACAAAATGTGATTAAGTGTTAAAACAATTAACGACGCCGTAAAAAGTTAATGTACAAATTACAGTAGCCTAAACAATAATCCCGTAAAAGCGATCATAACCATAACCAAGAACGGAAAAAACTGCATGTCCAAAAAAGTCGAGCACCGCTAGCCGAGGGAACGGGACGGGGATAGAGGGCGCGAGCGGGACGAAGGCAGTCGCGAAAGTGAGAGGAGGCGAGCACGGAGCGGCAACGTCGAGCGGTTACGTTACTAGCGGGGTAAACAATCGAGGATGATGTGACGACGGTGAGCTGCGCGTGCGACCGACCGCCCCCAATGCACTTACTACTGCATTTTTGTGCTGTGACGTCACTAGGCTCGTTCCGAGTTCGGGGTAGCCATTGATCCTTAATGACTTTCCTATTTTATTTATCTAGCCGACTAGCGGGGGACTGTGTTTATTTATAAGAAAATTTATAATTATTTGTAACTTGTAAAACCTAGATTAAGTTAGTCTTAGGTTTTACCGGAAATCTTAGGATTTACGGGTAGTTCCAGCTTCTACGCTACCTAACTTAAAATTTATATGGCATGCCAAATTTTCCAAATCGCGTGGAGTCTTAATTATGTTAGTGGCGTGTTTAAGCTTACTGTATTGCCTTAATAAAAAATTAAATAAAACTCAGATAGTATAAAAAAAATTACAAGTTTCAGAAAATTTAAAGACATATTTCAATCTGCAATTCCCCCTAGCATTGTTAGCTGCAGCACTGCCCTTTTGCAGGAATGCGTGACGTGTCTTCTGTTAAATCTGTGTCAACAATTAAAGACGAATCGCACGCACCGACAATGTGCGTGTTACTACAGCTTACAATATACGCATCAGTCGAGACGCTCATTGTGACCATCTACTTCCGCAAGCGTCATCAACTCATCATCATGTATTATATTTCATGAGATGTTATGTTAGCCAAGTCACTAGGGCTTTTTCTCTTTGATTTACCAACTGATCGAGAACGGTGCAGAATTTAAAATACCAACCACGTCACAAATACAGAGGAAAGGCAGGCAGGCAATAGTAAGAGCTGTATGTCCTTCAATCAAGCTGTATGGCATTCAGATAGCTGAATATAAATTTTTGGTCAAAAAAGGAACTATAAAAGTATATAGTTTTTTGGGAAAGAACAATGAAGGATTTCTTTCAAATTTTTGTTCTTGTTCATTCTTTAAAGTCCTCAGAAAATACTACACTTTCAATTCAAAAATAGGCTACATTTTACCAACATTTTTAAAACTAAAATAAAAACTACCTAATAACATAAATTTCTCATTGACTGGCAATTGGCATCGTTCTTAGATTCCCCTGGACCTTTCACATGTTTATTATTTCGCATAACTAGGTACTTACGTAGCTACGGAAAAATAAACTATATCACTTGACACGCACACAAACATAGCTCAATATGTGTACCATGAGTTCACCAATACACAACACAATATATACATTGACATTAACTATCGTGTAACTTGAAAGAGTGGGCGGCCGGCAAAAGACAAGACATGTAACGCTCCGTACTCCTCACTCTTACTACCGAATAGGCAAAACAACTTGAAGAAGCGAGATAGAAACACTAATACATAAGTTTAAAGCGAATAAACGGTAGTTATCTATACCAATGATTCTACAAATCTACAACACCTTTGACCTCAAAAAGTATGAGACAGACTAGATACTCCGCAAAAGAAATTGTAATACCCTAATTAGATAATCTTTGAAAGTTCTAATAACAAAAAAAAACTGGTTCGAGGACATACCGCTCTGCTGATGTGTTTATTACCTACATTCTATTTCATTTAACAAGTTACTTGAACTATGCTGCAGACAAGGATGGAATATAAGTACAGTATAGTAGGAAAACAGAGTGCTATGGTGATTTAAACAAGATTTACATTCTTGTCTGACCACAATGCTTCTGTCGTCAAGGGCGAGGACGAACGAGTACAAATACTTTATAATGACAGCTATAGGAATGGCGATTCTTGAACAACAACGATTTCTATACTTATTTCGTTGTATTAGACTTGACCTCTAGATAACATTAAAATCGTCTTTACTTTAATAATAATAAGTAACGATAATACTTTACGATCTTACAATACAATTATACCCAACAACATAATATAGGTGGCCATTTTAGAAAACAATTGAATGTAGTAGTTTGATCAAGTTTAGAAGTATCAAATTAACATAGAACACAGCATGAAATTGTTATGCGGCGAACGCGTCCGGAGGCACGCGCCATCAGTCATTTAGAGGCCACTTCGTCGGCGCAGGCGCAGCGCTTGCAGAACTGAGCAGGTTTGTTAAACAATCATAATGAACAATAAAACTAAGTAAGTATACGCGCTGTGTTTTGTAATACTTATGCCTACTAAATGAATTGGAAAGGAAAAATATCAAAGATTTACGATATTTTAATATTTCCCATTTAGGTCTTACCTAACCTACATCATTAAGCTACACACACACTTGAAGACTAGAAGCCATTTTTTGTTTCACCAATGTCGTTAATCGTCTCAATCTCAACTTGTACTTGGCTGGCCTATTGTTTGAACCTTTTTATGGTGTGGTGGCATGGCATATAATAATCGAATGGAATTTGGCAACGAAAAAGGTTAGGATATACGTGGGTTTAAAACTGGTTAAAAATATGAACAAGTTAAAACGCCTCAATATAGACGCAATTTTTTTTGAAATGACAGCGATACCTACCAACTTCAACTATATAAAATGGTTTTAAACATTTCAGATGAAATACATGTTGACAGCGGTATCTGTTAATGATGAACTTACAAGATATTGTAAGAAAAATCTGTTAAAATGAGTCCATTGTTTTTAGAGCTAGGTATAATAATGTTCCAATTGAACAGGGTTCTTTCGTTCTTAGCTCGAGTGCCAGTCTCTATTTTAGTTATTATTTAGGTAACCTATTAGATATTGGAATTTGTTTGTGAAAAAATATTTTTTTTATTAAGTCTGGGGTATTTATCTATCCATCAATCCAGGGCAAAAACTAAGGGTACGCAGGCCGACGGTGCGGTACGTACGCTATACGGTTAACGGTACGAGCGCGCGCCGCCAGCGGTCAACGAACCTGCCGCTGACCTTACGTCTAGAATTTTGAAGATTTGCCCTAGTTTTCAAGATTGTGTAATGAACTAACCATAAGAGTTTATTAAAAACTTCATTTCCTCGATTTCTATTACATTATGTGGGTGAGTATCCACATTTTGTTAGCATAATGATTTTTAGATCTCCAAATTTGTTAATTTCCAATCTGCAAAGGTTTTAAATCTACCAGATTATTATAAACGTAATAAAAATGTTTTGCTGGAAGCGTAAGCGTGCTCTTTCCACCAACGACCCACGAAGCATGCATCTCGACTCGACTCGAGTGGCCAACCGCAGACTCCATGGTGACACGTAAACAATCCACGCACTATTTAGCAAGTGGCACACAACAAGTACTGGTTTGAAAGTTACTGGATTTGGTAAGAGACAAGAATAAGGTACCAACATAACGTAATAAATAGAAGCGTAGGTATCATGATGTGGAACATACCTTATGCTTATAGTGCTTATGGATTGTCATTATCAAGAGCAGAGGTTCTGCAAGGCCTAAGGTTGAGGATATAAACAACATGGAAACACCGACGTAGTTGAAACATGAGAAAAGGAAAACATCACTGCGCTACGAAACCTTTACAAACAGTAGAACAGCAAGTGGTTTGTTTATTTGATTTAAGATTGACGCATTTCTCGATGTCGAAGTGGAAGTAATCCACTCAATACTAAGTCCACAAATGGACCTTTATCAATATTATCCAATCATCTGATAATAATCCAGTCAATCCAACTCGATTACAAACAAGACGCCGCGCCGTTTGTACCACCATAGGTACCACCATCAAATATTGAACGGAGTGTTCAGCTTAATAGCAATAGGTACGAGTTCGCACCGTCGCGGCTGGTGGCGGCGAAGGGGGGATCTATGTCGAGTGAAAGCGTTTTAAATTTAATCGCATGCCCTCAGACAATGTATTCGGCCGAGTTTCTGGAGTCGGTACATCGAAAGGCTGTAACCACTGAAGAATCGATGACATTTTCAAAAAACAAATAAAAAATTACGCGAACATTCGAGACTACAACATCCATTTGGATGCATATTGTGAGTCACTACAATTAAAACGATTACAAATTCTGTTGAATGAGGTCAAGCATGTAAAAATACAAGTAAACAAATGATGTAATGTGTAGAAGAATCAATTTTTGTGTTTAAGATAATGGTGGATATTGGACAAGAGATTGAAGCTCACCAGTGTATAGTTGACGAAAACAAGGCACGTTTTGAGTGGATACAAAATACATGTCATTTATTACAATCAAAAAACCAGAAAAAGAAAAGGCTTTCAATGGTAAGGAACTGCTACCTACACCTTGATTTTTCAAACGAGAAAGGTAAAACCTCCTTACAAGGAAATTGATATAGGTACCTACTGGTTTTCTTCTAGCTTAGTAAAAATTCAAGAAGATACCTCGTCTAAAATCTATTCGCATGGGTGCACTTCATACTCGTGGCAAACAAAAATTGAAAATAGATCCCATCCTCTGGACATTCCAGGTACAGTTTTGAAGATCTATAAGAGTCAACTTTCAGCAATCAGTAGGTACCTATCTATACAACTTCGTAACAACACAATGTACTTTGTTGTTAATGAACAATTGCTTTACATTACTTGACGTTGTCCTAACGTTATTGGACGAATTTAGTTTCTTACGAGGGCGCCTACTCGTGGAAATAACCTTTTCGCGATAAAAGCGAAAGTGGAACACAAGGCTAAAGACTTGTTTGTAACGATCGATTTTTCATTAGGTACAAGTTTAAAATATTAACAATATACGGCCCTCATTTCCAGCGTTTCAGAAAATAAATAACAGAACCATTGAATTTAGGGTGTCACGTACAATTTTATCACCGGCTCAATTTACGGTAAACATCGACGCCAATACGCTATTGATTTGTGTAGATTACGGTCCAACTCCCCTCATTTACTACATCCCCTCAGTATTTTAGTACCATGAATTAAACAAGCGTACATCAAATGTGGAACAGGCAGATAGCGAGCGAACACTCTTCGGTTGTCTTGACCCACATAACTGTGACCACGGCCGAGGCCACAACATGTCGCGTCGCACTCGCTAATCTAGCATGAATACCTTTATTTTAATAGAAAAAAAATAATGGAGTTCAAAATCAATAGGAAAAGTAACCTTTAATTCCTAAACCTGTTCTAGTTGAACTTAAATTATAAAGATTTGGCGACAGCTTACGTCATTGCATAAAAATAAGAACTAACATTAAAACGCAGACAAAAATTAAGAAGGCAGTAAGAGTTTTCCTTCGAGACGCTCGTCGACAACCTTGACCCAGAAAGTGTGGATCATAATATGAGTATAACAAGACGAAAAAACAACTCTCTGACAATATTGTTCTGTCTAAATGATTTTACATGTACGTTAACTTCGTTACTTTACTTATTTCATAACTTACTAGCAATGGTTTTAAATCGATTCAGGACAGAACACAATCTATGCGAAGGACGCGCGTTCAACAAGGTTCCAACAGTTCCAAGGATTGCACGACCTCGATGTCCACATTATCTGGTCTGATAATTGTACGTAAAATAAATACGTAGCACCAGGTACTTGCGACACAGTATTCTTTTGGTATTTAGTAAAATAAGTGATTTTTTAAACTCAGTTCGGAAATCGTATGAAAAATAACAGCTCGTTGAAGACGAACTGATAACGCCACCGCAAATTGGCGCTTATCAGTAGCGATATGATGCGATACTTGACCATTGGGTACAATATAAACAACTGTTAGAATCGCAAACCACTGTGGCAATAAAATGTTTTGCTAGGTTTTGGTGACTGTTTTATATTTACTCGCTTTGAGTGTATTTTGTAAGTACTTAAATCTTATTTATAAACAGTAATCTTTTGATACATTTGTTTTCTAAATTCATGCCAAAGAATTGGTTGCCATTGTCAGGAAGTACCTATCTTGAACTATTGATTAAGAATTAAGCGCAGCGTAGTGCAGGTACCTACTAATCTGTTAGCAAAATATATGATCAAATAATACTCAAACCTCGTAGGTACTTGTATACAACATTAAAGATGTTTGGAAATTGGTTGTGGTTGTTGCTTGTCCATAAACGAAAATTTTAGTTCGAAATCTACGGTCCAATTTGATGAAAATATAATCTGGCGGAACATACAAAAACAGAATGCCTATCAATGTGGTAATCATGCGGGCGGTATTGTATAGTTTTGACTGATAGCGATAACGTTGCCCACCGTTTTCACTCGGACTCTGATAACAAGTGACAGAGTGATAACGGTTATCAGCCAGTAGACAGAGACCCCCGCGACATAACAAACCAGCGGTTGGACGACGAATATCATATCGTCATAATTGGGGCCTAATTAGACAAGATTATCTAACGTGGCAGGCTGAAACTGGATTTGCATTTATGACAACGCAGGATGTAAGTATGTTTACTCTAAACGTAATCTTGTAACTCAACGAGTTAAAAAATAGATTTTTCATCAGTTGGACATGACTGAACCGTCAACAAATCAAAAGGTCAGGTTAACCTTGCTTATTGCAGTGAAGTCTACGAAAGAACTTTCGTAGTTACATCATAAAGTTTAAATTCCTTTATGATTGTTTTTATCATGTTGGTAGTCGGTACAGATTCTGGTATGGCCAGGTAGTTGTTTTTTCGACGACCTTGTTTGACACGAGCTCTGAAAGCCCAGTTCTTGATTTGTCGAACTTAATAGTTTATTTAAATGGTTAGGTAGCTGGATTAAAATAAAAACAATAATGTACGGAATTTTAATATTTTTAAATCTCAGCACTAAGGTTCAAATTTTAACCATTACTGTGAACATTACCTCCAAAACTACTAAATCGATTCGCTTGCAATAGCGATAGCATTGTTGGATTGCTGGATCTTTGGGAAGGTTTTAGCTTTTCCGCTAAAATAAGTGGTACACACCACAAACAAAACGAATCGAAACTAAAGCTGATACAGGTAGAAAAATACCTTTCAATATTTGTAAACAGATACATCGTTTCACACTTGAATCCGAGCGAGATGTTGTTAACACGCTAACAAGAAAATGAAAAGGTTAAATTAATAACCTTGAAATCCCTTTCGTCCTTGATTACCTACTATTTGTTAATAAAAGTTTTTACCTACAATTACATAGGCACTGCCTTTACCAAATCTTCCGTGGATAAAAATCGCTTGCGTATAAGATTATATCTACTGTTATTTACTCACATGACCTAGTCCAGAGTTTAATACTGCTGGGGAGATGAGCATATATATACCTATTGAGTGCAAAATTGAAGTCGTGCTCTGTATGCATAGCATGGAATGAGATAAGGGGAGGCGGTCGTTGGGAGCTCGTCAGATACCGTGAATAAGTAAACAGAAAATTCCGGAAGTCTATGTACAATATCAAGGTTCATTTTTGAGTGAAAATGAGAGGCACTCCATAAAAGAAGGATGTTTATTTAGAAAAATATGCTTTTTAAAGCAAGTTTGATGTGCGAGCGATGGTTGCTTGCATTTATTGTTATTCAACATGTGTCTGTTAGGTTTTCGTTCAAGTGTGCGAATAATTATTGCAAACCACACCTTAGCAAAGCAGGTAGGCGAAAGAACAAAGAGACAAGTACGAATTAGTCACTCAGTAGGTACCTATTGCAAGTACGTAACCTACACATAGAGTAGGGCTTGGGCGGAGGCACGCTTATGGGAAAGTTACAATCATTACGACCATTCATAAATGGTTGAATGAGCGCAAGACGCCAGCGCAGCGCGCTGCCGCTCGGCCGACGTGCGCGCACCGACCCCGCGACATCTGTGATGTCGCCGCTCGGATGCCGGGCATGCCTCTCAGCAAACAGGGGCCAAATAAACGAGTAAACAGGCCAAATAAACGAGTAAACACTCGAGTTAACGACAACCATCAACCCAGGAGAGGCAATAAACATAGTGTCGAAATCATGTAAAACATGACGAGTTGCACCCTACAGATTCGATAGGTACGGTCGACAAAGCGAGTGTATTGAACTCGTGCAACGACAATCTACTAGCCTCCGATGCGTCACCGGTCGCTGAGAAAATTCCATGCGACAGAAGCCGCGGTGTTCGCAAACGACGCATAAATAATTAGACAATAAGCAGGCAGGGCAAGAAATCGGTAATTTGTATCGCGGCGAGATAGGCGGAGCGGAGCGCAGAGGGAGACGGGCGGGTGCAGGCAGGCGCGCGCCGCCGCGGTGCGAGCGGCGGAGATGTGGCAACGCGTCAGGTGGAAGTGGCGCCGTGCTGTTCTGCCGAGTGCCGAGGACGGCCGCCGCCCCCGCACCCCGCCACCCGCTTATCCTCACCCGAACACAATCTGATAAAATTCGCGCCAGCTATGAACATTACGCCAAGCGACTCTTACTACGATAATGAATGACCCGACCGATTCTTTCAGCACACCCCTCTCGTACACAAACAATACTATTTACTAGGTAGGTACCTATCTAAAATGATGTCGCAGAGAATGGAGCTCGAGTCAAAATGTAATAAGAAAGTTATTTCCTCGACCTGGCGAAACTAGTCTCGCGAACGCATTACGGTCCGCGTTACGGCCAGGTGAATACAAAATGACCTCTATGGGCCGGTGGCTTCTTGTGGCCTCGCTCACCGAAAGCGTTGACATTTTCTGAGTTAGCAACACAACATGACTCTGTACAGCAGCGAGAACGATGCCAGGATGACTAACGGCCGGCCGTCATTAGCCGCCTCAACGTAAATTGTCCCATACAAAATCTTTGAACCAATAGATCGATTCAATAGCCGTAACGCAATAAGGTGGATTTTGTGTACCAGCGTCCACCAACGATAAATCTGACAATCTTACACTATGTACATGAACACCGTGAACTCATTTCTTAGAAATTCCAGAACATATAACACGACACATCTAAACAACAATGAAAATAATTAGGTGTAACGTAAATCCAAATGATTTCGAAAGAAAAGTACATAGGTATACGAGTTCTTTCATCAATGTAAAAGTGACTTGCCAAGGCGAAGAAGTTTGTGTGGCAATCCTCGAGACTTGCACCGTTTGTTTGGTGATTTTGATGCGTCATGGTAGTTCGCGGCACTTCATTTTCATTTCACAACACTAATAACAGTCCCAAATCTTAAAGAAACCACTCAAAATCTTAAAATCATCACCGACGTTTAGCCAAGTTTTCACCTTTCAATGGCGACTGGAAAATGGCGGATAGGAAACAACAACCCAAGCCGACGGTGCTGCCGTAGCGGCTTAATTTAGAACTGATTTCGTCCAGAAACGTTTTCACGTTCCGTTTCACGCATATCATAATTTAGTGTTAATTAAAATAAAAAGAATTTTTTTAAATTTCTGTTTTGAGTGAACAATGTCATTCAAATTAAAACGGCACTCATGTACATTTAGATTTGAATGACACTGTTCCCTCAAAACATAATTTTTTATTCATTCCAGATAATGCAATAACTCAAGACTATAGTAGAAATTAATGTAAATTCGATTCCTTTTATTTTATTAAAATAAAGGTACTATTTTGTTTGTCAATGTTTACAAAAATCTGCCTCTCGCACGTCATTAAACAATAAGGTTTTATGTGTTAGTTTCCATGCGTAGATCGAAACGAACAAAAAAAAAACTTGATTGAGGTTATGTGTCAAATCAGTCGCCTGAAAATTGCCTAAATTATCAGACATTGTGTTAATACAAACAAATCTTTGATTTATATTAGTACCTATTGAATAAAATGTTAAGGAATGTATTGCTTCCTCTTTCCCGCACGAACGTTCAGGTTAGTTTTGTACCTAACTTGGTCATAAGTTTTATTGACTAAACCAGAAAATAAAATAAATATTGTTCACACAGGTTACAGCAGTACGATACAAACAAAAGAAATATCCAAAGGTAGACAAAAAGCTACAAGCAGCCGCAGAATCTTTAGCAGCCAGAGGGTAAGTTTCATACATACATGAATAGGTACCTACCTGGCCTGATTTATTGCACTGGGGCAATTACAACTACTAGGATAAAAAATTAACTGCATCAGAGCAATCGTAACTACACAGTTTACATAGGCACCTATAGAGAAAGTCATTGTTTAGGTGAAATAATATTTAAGTTAGAGATTAATGTTTAGGTGAAACAGCTAGATAACAAAGGAACTTCAGGTAAACAATTATTTTCTTCATACAGTCATACATACCTTTAATTTTGTAGTGTGTAGTTGCATTTGCCCCCTGTTATAGTTGAAATTTCCCCAGTGCATCTTACATATAAGGTAATTAGGTATATATATTTTCATTTTTAGATAGTTATTTATGTCTGGGTCATCTGTAACAAATTTAATCAAAACATTAACATTGTATAGTTACAGATATTAAGTATAGTTATTTATTAATTCATTTATTATTGTAGGAGGTAAAAGAATAACATGTAAATAGGTACCTAAATTATACTTACTAATACCTACTCATGTCTCTCTTCCAGATTTCTTCGCCCTAACAAACCTTGGGATCCACCAGCAAATATTGGAGAGACGATCCTCAAGATATGTGGTGATATGGGCTTAAAATCTGATGCTGAATTTGAATCTCTTGACACCAAGTTTACTATACTTAAAGCTTGCTACGAAGAAACCGGCCACAGCGTTCCTAATTCCTTATTACATACTATAGAATGTGTAGGTATGTAATCATTAAAAAGCATTTTCAGCTATTTGAATTCATAACTCAAGCAAAATTTGGATATTGTCAGCTGAAAGCAACAGTGTGATACCTCAAAAGAGAACTTACACACTCTTGGTAAAATGTATTTTTTCACAAAATGTCTGCTATTCCAGAATGTGAGCACGTCTTTTGCATAATGTCATATTGAAAAGCTGACATTTTGCGAAAGACGTGCTCACAGTCTGGAATAGCAGACATTTTGCGAAAAAATATATTTTAGGAAAACAGGTATTTCAGGCCTGAGCCCTTTTAATCTGTTTCTTTCAGAAGATATGTTCATCCAATGAAGCGGTAGGGAAGCAAGTTTCAGCAATATTTAAAATTACCAACAAATTAATTTTCAGGTGACCTCGAAGAGTTTTATAATACTCCAGTTGACACAACTACTCCATTTGATTCATTGAAAAAGATGGACTTACCCAAGAATATGTATATCCAGCAGGATTATGTGAGGTTCCATCCAGGTGAGATTTGTGTAATGAAAATAACTCTTAAAGAATAACTCTTTATAAATTATACAATTTATAAAGACATCTATCTGTCTTTCTTTAAGAGTCATTTGGATATGCCATTGAAATTAATCTATTAGGTACATATATTTTTAACAGTCTGGCCTGATAGTAAGCGGTCACTATCGCCCGTGACCCTGCTGCATTTGAACAACAATCCAAAGGTTGCAAGTCCATTCCTACCCCGAGAACCATGTTACAATGCCACATGTGCCTGTAATTACACTGGCCTCCTACCCTTCAAACCAGAATTGCTGTTTGATGGCAGAAATGAACGGGTATGAGGCTGGTGACCATCCAGACGAATCCTGCACTAGAATCCTCCACCTGCAAAATAGTTATTTAAGTATGACCTTTTACACCCTGAATACATGGCTCAAACTGCTAGAACTTGAAATTTTACATAGGTAGAGATTTCGTAAGTTAGTCATAAGCTGCCACTAAGTAAGATATTAATTAAAAATCACCCCTATGCGACAAAGCGCAGATGATGGACACACATTCCAATTCCTTATTTCTTTTCAGACAAAGATACACTATTCAATGGTATGTCTGCCTTCCCCAAGAGCTCTACAATTGTGACGGGCCTGAAGTCAAGGAAGAAATACGAGGGATTTTCCGCCAAAAGATCTTGGCCGTAATAAACTAATTATGAAGCTTTAGTTCTATAAATGTAAGATAGGTACCTTGTTCACTTTTAGATTAAATAAACTGTTTTGAAAATTGACTTGTAACTAGTATATCCTCACGTTCCCTAGACTTTTCCATTATGTAATTAAAAATTAAGTTTTTTTTTTAATTCGCCCTCCAGTCAGTACATACCAACCAGTCTAGATTACTATTAGGTAAATAAATTTAGTCGGGATGTTATCAGATTTAATTTAAGGCATCACTAGGTACACCTACCTATCTACAGACAAACTATTATATCCGCTAAAGAGTTAGAAATCATATTTATAAAGAGCTACACTGATGGTGGCGGCGGCGTCGTAAGTTTTTTTAGCATTCATAAAAAATGGGGGTCTGCCGGAGATACTTCCAAACTTCCAAAAAGTCCTGCGGGGGTATTTTCGGTTTCAGTTCAACAAAGTAAAGAGTAACCAAATTAAAGAAAGACTGAAGCCATATAAACTTACATAGAAACACTTGGTTTCAGTTTCTTTCTTGCCGTTTGCGATGGATCTTGAACATGAAGGAACAAATTTAGCTACCTACTCCTAGGGCGCACACAAAGCTTATGCTTCATGATCTTGAACTTACTTACATTCCATTCCTATCTTTTCTTCGAAAGATTTTTTGTCAAAACAAAGTTCCGAAAGAAAAATAAATTCAAGCGCGCGGCAAACGGGTCGGAAAAAGAAAGATGTCTATTGCCTGTAAACTTTTTAATGGATCCGGACTGGATACCGGTATTTTGACTTTGATACTTACTACCACAGCCAAAATAATTTTCGGAAGAATGATTTTGTTCTTATTTATTATCCTACATCATACAGACAACATGATGAAACCATTTTCCAAAAATAAAAGTACTTTTTACACATACAACATACTTTACGCTATGTCTGCTTCATGATCTTGAACTTAATTACATTCCATTCCCTATCTTCGAAAGATTTTTTGTCAAAACAAAGTTCCGAAAGAAAAATAAATTCAAGCGCGCGGCAAACGGGTCGGAAAAAGAAAGATGTCTATTGCCCGTAAACTTTTTAATGGATCCGGACTGGATACCGGTATTTTGACTTTGATACTTACTACCACAGCCAAAATAATTTTCGGAAGAATGATTTTGTTCTTATTTATTATCCTACATCATACAGACAACATGATGAAACCATTTCCCAAAAATAAAAGTACTTTTTACACATACAACATACTTTACGCTATGTCCCTGCATACCCCATGCAGAAGGGATGGACATCTACCATCTAAAAACATTTCAGTTCTACATTTAGAAAAACATGGTTGCTCATCTTCCTATGTAGTAACTGTAGTCTTTGGAGGAATCTGAACTCCTCCAAGCGGTGTCGTACAAGATTTAGGTCACGCTTTACTTGCCTGGTTCCTTGTAACCAAGCCAGAAATAAATAAATAAACTTAGATTAGATTGACAGCCGATTGACAGTGACAGTGACGTTTGACGTTCGCTCGAAATTTTGAGGTTATGATAGAAATCTGAGAATGGACGTATTTTAATGAATTATTTCGAATTTAATTGCAAGATGATGGTTTAAACTATAAAAAATGAACGTGCTACTCATATTGTGCGTTATATTCTTGGCCATTTATTCCTGTGTATCATGGTAAGTTGCCTGTGATGATGTCATTCGGTATCTGTTTATTTTGTTTATTTACCGTCATAAAGCAACACGGAGGGGCATCTCCGTACCGAGATGTTCCCCTTTGCCAAAGGTACAAGACCAGATCCAGACCAGAGGTCATGCGTTGTTTAGAAAAGTCTGGATGTGTACGGAAGATTACGAATGTGATGTTCGATTTATTACGTGTGTGATTCGTAGCTACAGTCGGTGTACAAGTTTGCATGTGAGTACGGATGGAATGCTTCACACTGGAAGAAAACCATGGCGTCTCCCGTCCGTGTCAAGCCAGCGCCCTTGTTGCTTTAAGTTTACCGTCTGTTTCATTTCTAGGCTGCTCCCGACTCTCTTAGCCTGGCTGTTTATGCGAAAGTACCATATAAAGTTAAAGATAGGCAGAATAGCTGTGCCGAAGCTGATTCTCAAGGATGTCAGCTTGTCGAAAGATGGATACTTTATTGTGAGAAAATGTTTTTATATTAATATGATTTAGACCCGTGTTCTTACATGAAACCACATAGAAGATAAGTTACTTACTGAAAATGACCTTGTGCAACAAGTATTATGTACTCAGCTCAGCATAGTATGGAAGTACAGCTTGATTGCACATCATCATTAATCCGTTATTACTGGATTTTTAGTGAATAATACTGTATTTATACTATAGTATAATAAAGGCTTGTATAAACACAATTTTGATTTCAGCTATGAGAATGTGTGATGCACAGAGGTCACAGATATAGATATACCTATGTCTGTGACAGAGGCTTTATTTTTATGTAACAGAGTACCATATCTTCTTCCGTTAGTTTAATCTAAGCACACATAATTCAGTTTCTTTTTCACTCGCTTATAACAGCTCCACATACATAGATTATATAATTCCTCTGGGATTGTTTTCATGGGGTTTTAGTTTTCAATGAGTTCATTACAGATTACCAAAGACACTAAGTCAACTGGTAGAGAATGCCTCCGGCATTAATTTTGCCTTTTGTACAATAAATACATGTGCAATAAAGTTTAAATAAATAAATAACTGTATAGTCATTTAAATTGGAACACAAAACATGTTTCTCATATACCAAGGTTGATTAGCGAGTAGGTAATGCTCAATCTTTAACAATATACTAATTAACGTCAAGGCAGATATCACTGCATTTCAAACTCTACCAAGCTTTTACATCATATCTATTTATAAACAGAGTTGCACAAATAATAATAAAATTCTCTACATAGAGCAAAATCTGAACTCACTACCCAAATATATTTTTTACAGCATATCAACGAAATATCATTCCGTAGCAGTTTCTTCAACTCCGAAATCAACAAACTGGTTTCCGTAGTCATAAAAGGGGTCGACGTCACCAACAATGTTGAAGAGAAGCGGAGTGTTGTCGTGGAGACGATACTCAAACCGCTGCTGTCTAAACAGAACTCAGCGGCTTCCAGGGACGGAGACGAGGACCCGTTGGGACTCGGCGCTTTGAATACAGAGTTGGGTAGAATAAGTAGAAGGAAGCTGTTGGATTTTAGAGACAAGAAATTACCACCGAGTTTGATAATGTTTGCACAGGTAAGTTGTACCATCAGTGCCAATATTGAAGGAGTCATTGTATCCAGCACATATCAATTTTTGTTTTGTTATTCTGTTGTCTATGTCTGTTTACAAGAGCCTGGATTTGATTTGTAATTAATCTAATAATGTAAACATGTCGAAGATAATACCGATATACGCTAATCTAATGGATAAGTATCTATCATCATCATCCACTAATATATTCCTGGATCAAATCAAATCAACAGCCATATTAACATGTCCCCACTGCTGGGGCTCAGACCTACCCTCTCAACGAGGGCGTTCGGGCTATAGTCCACCACACTAGCCCAGTGCGGGTTGGTTGACCTCACATGCGCCTAAGAATTTCTTCTTCGGCGTATGCAGGTTTCCTCACTATGTTTTCCTTCACCGTTTGAGAGCAGCTGTGCATCGAACTTCGGACCTGGATAATACGATGAATTGATGACATATTACTATGACAATAAGGTTTAAAACACACTATTGGTTCGGGGGGTCAGTTACGTGGGTGGTGCACAGCACAAAAAAATTACTCGGCGTGTTACTGCACTTATGAACCCTACTGTACATATTTCAGTTCATGGGAGTGCGTATATTCAACTGAACCTTACTGTACATATTTCAGTTCATGGGAGTGCATATATTCAACTGAACCTTACTGTACATATTTCAGTTCATGGGAGTGCACATATTCAACGCATCAGTGACGCTGCACGGCGGCGGCGCGGGCGGGCGGACGCTGCACGTGAGCGCGGCGGAGGTGCACGCGGACGGCGCGGCGGGCGGGCCGGCGCGCGCGCTCGTGTTCTCCGCGAGCGTGGCGGCGGCGCGCGCGCGGGTGGACGCGCGCGGGGACCGCCTGGCCGAGGCGGGCTGCAGCCTCTTAGTGGAGGGCACCGTCAAGGCCGACGGGCCGCTGAACGTTGAGGCAAGTCTGTCGTTTGATGTATTTTCAATATTTAATTTGACATTTTTTAATATGATTTTGACATTTTATAATAATCTGATAATCCTACTAATATTATAAAGGCGAAAGTTTGTAAGGATGTGAAGATGTGAGGATGGATGTTTGTTACTCTTTCACGCAAAAACTACCGAACAGATTTTGATGAAACTTGGTACAGTGATAGCTTACATCCTGCAATAACATATTGTATACTTTTTAACGCGGACGAAGTGGCTGGGCGTCCGCTAGAACCCCCTAAGTAACAAAACGCATAACATAGAGGGCGGAAAATTTAGAATTAGACCGTCAAAGTTAGCTTTTTTTTTAGAAAATCCACGCAGTAATCAGCAATACAACAGTGACATTCCAAGACCAGCTCTATCACATAGTACAGAAGCAGAGGAAGGAACAAAAGTCTCCAGCGCTATCCGGACTGGAGTATGAGGACCACATGGGCACGTTGATACAGAGGTTATCGCCGGTTATACCAAAGGTAAGATAGATAGTCATTTATTCATTGACACAACACAAACTCACAAGCAATTTCCATGGAGTGCCTGATGGCTCAACATATAGATAAATAAACAAAAGAACCCTGTGCTGTTGGGTTTGTTTCTGTTTCTTCCCCTCGGCTATACAAGTGGAAACAGAGTGGTTTTAGACAGAATTATCGTCAAAATGAGAATATTGTATTCCAATTTATGCACATATTGTGATTCCCCAGTAACTGTGGAGAGACACAAATTGTGCTTCAACGGCCGCCGAGGCCTAGACTTTGTGAAAACAAAAAACTGACAGCATTTTGACAGCCACATTCTAAAAGTTAACAGATTACCATAAACTAACTTCAATTAACTGAACGCTTTGCGGGGGCACCCAACGCCGGTAACTTACATTGTTTTCTTATCTTATCTTCTTAGGGGGCCTGAAATACCTGGCGACACTTCGATCCTACAGAATCTGTTATGCCCTGTCCACCAACGGTGCCCCAATCCGTTTTTTGGTGAACTTCACATACGCCTTAGAATAGACATTCTAATCTTCGGCGTATGCAGGTTTCCTCACGATGTTTTCCCTCACCGAAAAGCCTGTGGTATTATATTAACCGTACTTAAGTTCCGAAATACTCATTGTTACGGACCAAGACTCGAACTCACGATATCATGAGAGTGAGACGAGTGCACAACCAACTAGGCCCCCATGGCTCACAAAATAGTCGGTACAAAAATAGTTTCTGAAAAACAGTTTTCAAATCGTTCCTGATTTTCCATCTATACTATAGTATAATTATTCGGTGCTGTCACTTAGAGATTATCTATAGTAAATTTTAACTGTATCCACTGGGTACTTGCGTTTTTTTTGTTATTGACCAAAACCGTTTTCTTTTTCAGATATTTAGTTTAAAAATAGACACAACTATAGTCAATTGTAAAGATAGTATCACTAAGACTAACTTCAACATGTCACTACAGAGCTTACAAGTAAGTGTAACTTGTTTTAAGTCAAATTTAAGGCAACTTTTTTTATAGCATGTGAGTAAACTGGGTACATTTATACACGTAATTTTTATCTACCACCGCTTCCTAGGTGTCAGCCAAGAAGTTTCAAATCTCTTTGGTCGCGCGCGCGCTCCCTGTGGAGATCGCATCTTGCATATTTAGTATCGGAACCTATGGTGCCATTCACCGGGGGGTGCGGACAAAGGAAGCGGAGTAGCGGGAGGAGGTTGCTAATACAAATTTATATGGAGTTTGAAAATAAGAATGTGTGAGCAAGTCATAATTTTGTGATTAGTTTGACACGATTTTGACACCCATAGAATGCTTTTATTACTCATCCATATGCGGGAGTGGCTAAATTTTTTGATTCATGGTGTTAGCACTGAGAAGAAACGGCGCAACAAACTTCCGCCTTAAATTACCGATGCTGCTTCCAAACGACTTATCTGATCAGTTGGATATCTATAGCGATCTAAAAGCCCTCCATCTACTCTCTCGATGACCGTCATCAGATCATGCCCCGATCTATTGATCTTCACGGAGATTGGCTTCAAAGTGACCTCGATTGTGTGAAAATCTTGCCGTTTCTAATTATCCGTCCACCTATGTATGTCACCGTCCTGTCCTAAGATGTACTTAAACGTAACCTAAGATAGTAATAGCGGTGGTAGATATAAATTGACGTGTATAAAATGTACCCAGTGTACTTATATGGAATATTTTTCCAGGTGAATTCACGGTTCAGCGCCGCGTCGATCCGCTGCGACGCCGCCGGAGCGGAGGCGGTAGGGCTGCCGCAGGTATACGTCGCCTTCCAAATGGACCAATACCAGTTGAGCACAGACGATGACACGCTCATGTTTTTTAACAAGCTCAAACTGGACGCCAAGGTACGCACCCGCGTCAGGATCAGAAAATGTATCCAGCATTGAAATTATCCGTCTATCAATATGATCAACGGCTTTTAACATATCCCCACTGCTGGGGCTCAGGCCTACCCTCTCAACGAGGGCGTTCGGGCTATAGTCCACCTTAGGCATGCGCCTAAGAATTTCTTCTTCGGCGTATGCAGGTTTCCTCGCGATGTTTTCCTTGACCGTTTGAGAGCTGTCAGTAAATGTACTTAAATTTCGAGAAAAAACCATTGGTTCATTGCCCAGCCGGGGATCGAACTTCGCACCTTTCGATATGATAGGCCGCGTCTTATCCCCGACGCCACTGACGCTCTTTATTTTACCGTACCGTATATAGAAATATGATTTCAATGCTTATTGAAATTGAAGTATTAATTCAATTATTAACTGATTGTTCCAGCTCGAGAAAGGCGTACTTAATCTATACCTGATAATAAGTATACTGAACATCACGTATAGACACGACAAAGTGTTCAAATGGTACGCCTCGACCGTGGACACTATAAATAAATCGAGGCCTCTGCAAATGAAATATATTCCAACAGAATGTAAGTATGATTGTCCTATTCATAAATCAGGCATTACACAAACGGACACGGGCCAGAGTCCTTTCTTCCTCGGTTAATTACACATTAATTACACGTTATTATCACATTAATGTGATTCTTAAATTTTCTATCCTTAATTTTCAGGATATTCTCTGGTAGATTAAAATAAGGTATCAATAAGTCGTCGGTATACGAAAATCATAAACTTTTTTAAAGTCGGTTTTATTTATTGTAAAAATTTATTTTTGTTATTTCTTTTAGCACCTCCGTCGACACAAAAATGGCTGTCGCGAGTGTTATCTTCGTGCGTGGTGCAGGGCTGCGCGGAGCTGCTCACGGTGACGGCGCACGCGCAGCTGGGCGCGGGCCGCGCGCTGGCCGCCGGCTGCGGCGGCGTCAAGGTCAAGCTGGACCAGCTGCTCGACACAAGAGGTGGGTTTAGATCTTCCAGGTGTGACAATCGTGTGGATTTTTAACTAAATTTTAGTCTCTTTTAAGTTAATTTAGTCCTGTCCAGCCAGACATAGGGAATTTTAAGGTCGTATTACATTATAGCGGCACGGCAACGACACAGCTGCACCACAGCACCGCCTCAAATTTCGGCTACCGCTAGCCGTCCGCGAGGTGCCAGCTCGTTGGCAGCGCATAGTATGCTAACGCATGTCCCGCAGTCGGCGCGCTGTACGCACGCGGTCTCCTCGCTCGCAGCGCGCGGGCTCCGCGACGAGTCGTATAGTAGCTGTAGGCGCGCTGCCTACAGCTACTATACGACTGCTGGCTTTTTATATTGACATTACGAAATATATTATACGACACAGGTTTTAATGCTGATATTTTGAATGACAAGTAAATGCTGGGTTGGAGCCGTGCTGGATCCGTGCCGTTGTAGTGTAAAGGCCTTTAATCGCCATGTTTTAAATTGCAATAGATACCCGCACATTTTCTTGTTACCTTTATTGCACAGAGGAGGCGTACAAATCCAAAATGGCCCGGCTTGTGGTGGGCTCGCGTCACTGGAGCACTGAGCTGCTAGTGGACTCTGGTTGGGCCGCGTTTGGTCCGCGGGCGCTCACGCTGCGCGAGGCGCCGCCGCGCAAGCAGCACGCGTGGGGCACAGCCTTGCTGGCGGTCGCGCTTGTTAAGTGGGGCAGTCACGGCCCTAGGGATTCCAAGGTAAGGACTTGAGGAAGGTATGTCACAGTACTGTCCGGTTGTGACAGCCTTATCGCTTTTAGTTTCTAGTGAAAATTGTGCGAGTTGTTGCTATAAAGTTTTGGAATGGTTTCCCATACACTAGGGGTGTCGTTTATTTTTAAATGTTTTCTTTTCCTAAGAAGACAAAAATAAAATACCAATTTATAGTAAGCCGTTTCGTCGCTTGAGCACTAGCAATTTTATAATCCGTTTTTCCTTGGGTGTCTTAAGAAAACAAACGTATTTGCGGTTGAAATCAAAATTAACGATAGACGAAGTTCCCAAGTGGACCGCAAAGTTTATATTATGGTAATACAAACTTGTTTATTAGCTGGTAAGGTACCTTGCTTGCACATGTGGCCGAGATGCAAAAATAGTTTTCATAAGACAGCTGTAAAGGAAAAACTGAATATAAATAGTGTAAGTCACAATATCTAACGTAAGTTTCCATTGTAGATGGAAGCCATGATGGACTGCCTCCGTGTTGAATGGAGCCCAACCATATCCGAGACGGTGCTCGGGCTGGCCGACTGCCTCCGCGCGTACTCCCCCGCGCACCCCGCGCCGCGCGGGTCCTCCCTTCCCCCGCCCACGCCTCCGGTCGCTCCCAGCACCATCGCGATCAACGTGAAGCTGTCCCACATCAACCTGTTCCTCATCGTGAACGAGACCACGTGCCTGATGACCAGAGTGGATGCTGTGACCTTGGAGAAGACAACGAACAAGTCCGGAGCGGTGATATCCGGACTGAAAGTGGTCGATGTGGTGCCTTATGAAGGTCAGTTCATACTTCTCGTGTTGCTTATCGTGTTGCTTACTTATGGTCTTACTGATCGTCTTGCTTACTTATTGTGTAGTTTTCCTTACCGTCTTGTTTACTTGTCTTCTGCCTGCTTATCGTGTTGCTTACATCGTGTTGCTTACCTTATCGTCTAGCTTATTTATCGTATTTCTTACTTATCGTCTTGCTTACTTTCAGGCAACATGCATTGCCAGAGATCAGACGAAATCGTAACCACTTTCTTTCACGTGAGACTGGCCAGGATCGAGCACGTGCCATCGAAGGAGAGGAACTCCGCCTTAATGGACCTCCAGTTCCTGGAAAACGTTGATTTAGAGTGGAGCGCCAACTTGCATCTCAAAATACTGGCATTCGTGCAAGCTTTGAGGGGATTCAAAGAGGAATTTGATGCGAGAAAGAGACGTGAAGATGTAGATATGAGAGGGAAGAAAGAGATGGCGCTAGATTGGAGAGTTTCGTTCAAGGGTGAAACGAATTTGGGATTGATTTTGTCAAAGGAGAACTGTATGCTCTTCGCAACTGGTATGTAAGCGCTATGGATTGTTTAGCTCAAAATTTGTACATTGTGTACATTGTGTGCCCGTGTACATTGTGAAACAGCGCCCTCTATGTAGGTGTTTTATTACTTAGGGTGTATTAGCGGACGCCCCGCGACTTTGTCCGCGTTAAAAAGTAGTCTATATGTTACTCCAGGATATAAGCTATCACTGTACCAATTTTAATAAAAATCTGTTCGGTAGTTTTTGCGTGAAAGAGTAACAAACATACTCACATCCTTACAAACTTTCGCCTTTGTAATTAGTAGGATGTGCTTTACGGATGTATATCATGCACAATGTCGTCTTAGTTCCGACCAATCACGACACGGCGCGACTTTGGCCGAGCCAATCAGCGCGCAGATCCCTCTGCCGGCCCGCACCCCTCAGAACGTTGACAGAAATTGTTTGTGGAATTAAAAACCTAGTCTAGTTTCAGCAAAGATTCATTTCGCAGATGACATGACAGTAGCGTTCGACCACGAAGTCGGCCTGTCTGTGGTGTGGAGCCAGCTGAAGATGGTGCTGAACGGCGACGAGGTGGTCACCGTCGAGGGGTACTGCCAGGAGCGCGCGGCGGACGACCACGACGTCAGGGTGGAGAGGAAGGCCAACGAAGGGTTCCAGCTCATGTGGAACAAGGTTTGGTAAGTGTCAGTGACATCGTGGGGAACACGCGGACTGTCATGCCGAGCGGTCCGAGCTCGATCCCCGGCTGGGCCATGTACCAATGGTTTTTTTTTCGAAACTTAAGTACATTTACTGACTGTTCTCAAACATCGTGAGGAAACCTGCATACGCCGAAAAAGAAATTCTTAGGCGCATGTGAAGCCAACCCGCACTGGGCTAGCGTGGTGGACTATAGCCCATACGCCTTAGTAGGCCTGTGCCCCAGCACTATAGGCTATTGATGGTGAAGAACAGAAAATCTCCAGATAACTCTTTTGGCAAGAACATGTTAGTCTCTTCTAATATATTCTTCCCAAAAATATAATAAAATAGCGTTTTCCCGCGGCTTCGCCTGCGTAGAAACGTTTTTCCCGCGTACATTGTAAAACAGCGCCCTCTATGTAGGCGTTTTGTTACTTAGGGGGTATTAGCGGACGCCCCGCGACTTTGTCCGCGTTAAAAAGTAGCCTATATATTATTCCGGGATATAAGCTATAACTGTGTTTCATCAAAATCTGTTTGGTAGTTTTTGCGTGAAAGAGTAACAAACATCCTCACATCCTTACAAGCTTTCGCCTTTATAATATTAGTAGGATAAAATAAATTTTCTTTCCTAATTAGGTCTGTACACGTGGATTCCGTCCGCATGGTGTTCCCGTACAAGCACCGGTTCGCGGAGGCGGTGCAGGGCGACCTGGTGTCGCTCTTCAAGTGGCTCAAGCTGGTCCACGGCGTCGCCAAGAAGCCCTTCACCGCGGACAGCCCGCTGCCCAGCGATTTGCATATCGTGGTGAGCCATCACATCTACATGAGCGTCAGTGGTCTTATCGAAAGGTCCGAAGACCGATCCCCGGCTGGACCATGTACCAATGGGTTTTTTCTCGAAACTTAAGTACATTTTACTGACTGCTCTCAAACGGTGAAGAAAAACATCGTGAGGAAACCTACATACGCCGAAGAAGAAATTCTTAGGCGCATTGTGAAGTCCACCAACCCGCACTGAGCTAGCGTGGTGGACTATAGCCCGAACGCCCTCGGTAGGCCTGAGCCCCAGCAGTGGAGACATATTAATAGGCTGTTGATGATGATGATTTCCAGATTGAAGAGCTTCTGATAGAGATGAGCGACGACCCGTTCGAAGTGAAGCTGCGAGACAACTACGAGCTGCTCGAAGACGAGTACAAAGAGAGCCAACGAAGGAGGACGATGCTTGACGCCAAGGTAATAATATTATCTAGTTACATAATTAAAAGCAAGGCTCGGATTTTCCATCGCAAAAATTTATCGAACGCTATCGGCCTTTGTGAAAACACCCTTTACAAATTGTTTGTTTGTTTGTTTAGTTTGTTTGTTTGTTTGTTTGTTTGTTTGTTTGTTTGTTTGTTTGTTTGTTTGTTTGTTTGTTTGTTTGTTTATGAATATCTTTATCAGTAGTAAATAATTGTAATAAAACTTACAAATAGTATACATTTAGCCAGTAAACGCCACCACACCCGGTCTACCGCCCTCTGCGTCCAGCCTCTTCCGGACACCGTCTTCAAGTCTTCGGTCCACCTGGCTGGGTTGGGAGTGGTTAAGAAAGGGGGGGCCTCTATGCCCCAATCTTCACTTCGTCTTCTGCACTTTCATTCTTCAAGTCATCATCACGACGTCATTATAACAACTAATAACTATTTCCCCGGCGAGCGTGTGTGAAGAGAATGATGGGACTGAGCGAAGCGAAAGAGGTGTGTCGGGATCGCGATACTTGGCGCTCCGTTCTTTCTGCCTACCCCACCATGTATGTTTGTACGTACGTATGTATGTATGTATGTATGTATGTATGTATGTATGTATGTATGTATGTATGTATGTATGTGTTTGTGTATGTATTTATCTACTCAAGTGTCGGTGTCCCGGCCCCGGGACGGTAGAAAAACCGCTTCAAGTGTCGGTGTGACGGCCCCGGGACGCTTACGTCACGCGCATTGTTCTTTATTTATTTAATTGTCTAAGGGTGTTTTTTCAACAACCAACCCCTGACAGCGACACTTTAGGTATTTCTAGATTTTTGACAGCGGCACTAGATTGGGTATGTATGTATGTACGTGTGCATGTATGTATGTATGTATGTATGTATGTATGTATGTATGTATGTATGTATGTATGTATGTATGTATGTATGTATGTATGTATGTATGTATGTATGTATGTATGTATGTATGTATGTATGTATGTGTTTGTGTATGTATGTATGTATGTACGTGTGCATGTATGTAACAACATTTTTCTAATTGACCAGGTCCAAGAGCTGTGCAAACCCCACCTGTTCCTTCCCGCGGGAAAGGTGGAGGAGCTGTACGCGGCGCTGAGGCAGAAGGACGCGCAGATCTACGTGCAGCGCTGCCGGGCGGCGCCCCCGCCTCGGACCCGCCTCGTGGCGTGCTGCCTCACCAGGTTCAAGCTGCTCGCGCTAGCGGACCCCACCATACACGGCGCGCAGCACGCCCAGGACAAACTGAGGGATATCGACTTTGACAGGTCAGTATTGAGGCATAGACTCGTCTATCATTGTTGTACCACAGAGCCAGACCGTCCTCAAGTCCTATTTGAAATGATGATACAGAACATATATGGATGGCGCTATTGCACAATGTCACCTCTGATCTTACTATAGATACCAAAGCTGTTCCCACGGGAATACCTTTTTTTGTGTTACGGCCAATTGGAAACAAGTCGGTAGAGATCAAATCGTAGTTTAAAATCACGAATACATAAAGCCGCAGTACGGCCTCCAGGGCACAACTAGTGCCACTCGGTAATCCACACTGCAGCTAACACCGCACTAAACTGATAGTAGGTTTAATGTTGTTGTAACAAGGGACAATTTGTAATAACACGCTTACACGCTTTTATTTATCTATCCCGCACAATATACACAGACTGGCCTGTTGGCGTAGTGATAGTGACCCTGCTTACTGCGCCAAAGGTCTTGCGTTCGATTCCCACCCGGGACCAACATTTGTGTGATGAGCATAACTGTTGGTATTCGGATTCTGGGTGTTTGTATGTATTTAAGTATTTATTTAAAAGTATTTATGTATGTTTATCAGTTGTTGACTACCCATTTACAAGCTTCGGCTTAGTTTGGGACTAAACAGCCGTGTGTAAAATTTGTCCAAACATTATTATTATTATTTTTATACACTTTAATAGGCACTTGTTGCATATAAAACTATCACAGATATATATCAATTACCTACAATATACATTTTTTTTGAAAACTAAACAAAAACGACAACCATCTCTGACAAAGTTCCGCCAAAAAGCCTCCCACGGGAATAACTTTTCTAAGCGGGCGACCCCCTCCGGGGTGGGTTGATGCTCCTGCTGACAGTCGGTAGTGTTCTAGAACCGTCCTAGAACGGTTTAAAATATGTGGATAGCACGACACAGCATCACAGACAATATGTGTGGTTAAGACACACACCACGGCACGGCGCGCGTCCCGAACGTTCGATAGAAGAGGGATGGGGAAGGAGCGAAGGAAGGGGAATGAAGGACGCACGCACAGATAGAAAAAATTCACATGTAAGGCAGTGACAATTACTGTAACCCTAAACACAGCCCGTGGCCGGAAGACGGCATCGAGTTCACGACGCTGTGGTGCCGCAGCGTCAACCTGAGCTGCGCGCAGTGGCAGCTGCTGCTGCGGGACTTCCCGCAGCCGCTGCTCAGCATGAGCGAGCTCCGGATGTGGGGCACCGTGCTGGCGGCCGAGGAGCAGCCGCCGCCCAGAGGTGAGCTGTCCATTAACTGCTTTTAAAATATGTTTTGATGAATTTTTGTTGCGCCGCTTCCTCTTCTCAGCGCTAACACCTAGGAAGCTGTAAAGCTATGGTTTCGTCCAGTAGCGGTGCCCGTCATTTAGCGGACGTAATACAGCGATGAATGACGTCACTAGAACGTTGTCTATGTAATCAAAATGGCGCGGTTTCCTAGAGAGCGGTCGTCGTTTAGTCCATTTGTTCTAGTGACGTCATTCACCGCTGTATTACGTCCGCTAAATGACGGCACCGCTACTCTAGGAAAACCAATCTTAATAGATAAAAAAATTAAGTTTATAAATGTACCCAGTGTACTCACATGCAATAAAATATTCTGACTTTGACTGTATGTCTACGCATCATACATAAAACTCGAAGTCGCTCGGCGGGCTATGGAAAGAGCCAAGCTCAGAGTTTCTCTGAGAGACAGGATCCGGAACGAGGTGACCCGCCAGAGGACCAAAGCCTTCGACATAGCTCAGAAAGTTGAAGTAGCAGTGAGCTGGTCACATCTGTCGGAGAATCGATAACCGCTGGGGTAGACGTGTTCTCGAGTGGAGACCACGACTGGGCAAGCGTAGTGTAGCGTAAGACGTAACATGTGACAGGGGGTTCAAAAAAGGGATAAATGTATTTTGGCGAAATGCAATTTTTGACCTAAGGTCTACACTACAACCCAGCGTCATCATCATATCAGCCAAAAGACGTCCATTGGTCCGTCGTTAGACAAAGGCCTCCAAACATCAAACAACACCAACAAACCATTGTGATATAACATTGTGAATTTTGGTGCAGCCGTGAGGAGTGTGGTGGTGGACCAGGGCGCCCCGTGGGGCGAGCGCGAGCTGGAGCGCAGCATGATGCCGCTCAAGTGGTACTACGACCTGTGCTGCGAGATGGCGCAGTACAGCTACGCGTTCGGGCCCTGCTGGGAGCCCGTCATCGCGCACTGCAACCTCGGTCAGTACACCACATACATGCGTCGGGTGCAGCCGTGAGGAGTGTGGTGGTGGACCAGGGCGCCCCGTGGGGCGAGCGCGAGCTGGAGCGCAGCATGATGCCGCTCAAGTGGTACTACGACCTGTGCTGCGAGATGGCGCAGTACAGCTACGCGTTCGGGCCCTGCTGGGAGCCCGTCATCGCGCACTGCAACCTCGGTCAGTACACCACATACATGCGTCGGCTGCAGCCGTGAGGAGGGTGGTGGTGGACCAGGGCGCCCCGTGGGGCGAGCGCGAGCTGGAGCGCAGCATGATGCCGCTCAAGTGGTACTACAATGTCAATGTTTCGAGTCAGTCAGAAACCTGACATAGTCACTACTTTAAAACCGGTTATCTAGAGGTTAGTTAGTAGTCTTGTATATGTTGTGAAGAACCAAATGATAGCGGGGTGTAAAATACACCTAACGCCATCTATTGACAAACTTTAAAACTAAGAAACTGGCATGATTACGGGTTAAAAATTTTTGAATAACATATAAATAGTATACTTTATAACGCGGATGAAGTCGCGGGGCATCGGCTGGTCGAAAATATTCTTGTAGAAATTATAACACATTTCTGACAATCCTAAGTGGTCCTTCTCGGACTGTGGAACCCTAATAATATAAAAAAACATGTCCAGCGTTCGACCAAGTGTCCCGTCCGTCGCTGGACCCCTCGCTGCCGCTGGCGTGGTGGGACAAGGTGCGACTGCTGATGCACGGCCGGCTGACGGCGCGCTGCTGCAAGTTCACCTGCCTGCTGCACGTGTCGCTCGACCCCTACAACACCACCGAGGAGATGGAGGTCACCTGGACCGACCTCGTGCTCGACTGGACCAACGGTGGGTGTTGAAACAGCTTCCAGACTGTCGGATCGCATTTTAAGTACAGATGTCTGTCATAATTATTTTAATTTTATTTTATTCAGGAAAGGAAATACTATAATAATGATGACAAATAATATACGTTAATTATGCGTTAACTTGTAAAATGTTTTTACCAAATATAATGTTGATTGGTTGCGTATTAGTATTTTGAAGGCATGTCATTTTGCGTATTTAATATTTTTTTAATGTTACTTATGCGAGTCATCCGGATCAACCGAACGCTGTGTATATCGGTGTATACCGAGTGTGTCGTGTATGTAGAAAGACGCGGCCTGTCATGTAGAGAGGTCCGTTTTCGATCCCCGCGGCATCGATGGATTTTTCTCGAGACTTAGTAGGTACTCTCGAACGGTGAAGGAAAACTTCGTGAGGAATCCTGCATAGGCCCAATATACACGGTGTTTAATTGATCCGGGGGACTCGCATAACGATTAACATTTAATAAAATATATTAAATGCGCAAAATGACATGCCTTCAAAATACTAATACTCATAATGACACTAATGATCGGGACTTTTCCTACACTTAAAACACGATACGACATTCTGTTCAGGCGGGGTGTAGGTTCGGTTGTGCACACCTTAACAAATTTTTGGTCTCTATGCTCTTTTTTATCTTTAAAAATATTTTATTTTATAAGAAAGAGATGGCATGAATTTTAGAACTTTCAAACTAGTTTAGTCGTGTCAGATACAATTACAATGCCGAATCTGGGTTATGATAATCTTATTAATTACCATTATTAATGAACTACAATACCAGGCAAGCTGGGGTTCCTGGGCGAGCTGAACGTGTTCGTGCGCACGGCGAGCAAGTACGACGACTGCCGCGTGCTGCGCATGCCGTCGCTGCGGCTGTCCGTGAAGCTGGGCTGGCAGTGCGTGGGCGACCCCCGCGACCACCACGCGGTGGCGCCCTGCGCGCCCACGCGCCTGCCGGAGTACTCCAGCAACCAGGTAGCCCTAACCGCCAACTTATTGTAAGAGACAAGAATCGAATTTTTAACGGTAACCATTCTATGTCTTCCTCTCAACCCTAACATCAAGGAAGCGATCTTCATCTCAGCCTTTCAGCGTTTACTGCTGGACATAGGCCTTCCCCAACGAACGCCACCACACCCGCTCCTCCGCATCCAGCCGCTTCCGGCCACTTTCTTTAGGTCGTCGGTCCACCTGGCAGAGGGGCGTCCCGGTCCGCGGTCTCCACTCCAGAACTCGTCTGCCCCAACGGCCGTCGGTTCTGCGACAGATGTGACCTGCCCACTGCCACTTCAGTTTGCTAATCCTAATCCTAAGGAAGCGATGGTAAATAAAAAAATTACGTGTATAAATGTACCCAGTGTACTCACATGCAGTTAAATATTTTGACGCTGACGTCTAAATTGAATTTTTGTCGCTTGCAATTTGTCGGCCGTTATTTGGCGACACCCCACGGCTCCCTGGAGAACCAGCATTTCTACGACTTTGTACAAATTTCAAAGTGACAAAGTCAAAGTAACGTTATTGTGTGACCGTTTTTGACTTTGACTGGCCTGTTGGCTTAGTTGGTAGTGACCCTGCCTTCTACGGCAAAGGTCGTGGGTTCGATTCCCACCCGGGACCAACATTTGTGTGATGAGCAGAACTGTTGGTTTTCGGATTCTGGGTGTTTGTATATATTTAAGTATTTATTTAAAAGTATTTATGTATGTTTATCAGTTGTTGAGTATTTACAAGCTTCGGCTTAGTTTGGGACTAAACAGCCGTGTGTAAATTGGTCCAAACATTATTATTTATATTGGATTGGAACTTGATAGGCTGAGAGGTCTTATATTTTCGCAGGAACACGACTCGTACAGGGCTTTTCGCTCTCAAGTGCTGGACCTGCATCTCAGTATGGACACCAAACCCATAGAGAGGGACGGGCCTGTACTTTTACTATACGGAAGTACTCTCAGGTAATTTATTTGATTTATCAGCTTTATAGCATGAAAGTTTCTCTCTCAAACATTTTGAAAAGTTATATTCTTAAAGGACCTTTCTATATCGTATCGATATGTTATGTAAAGTAAAGGGCCTAGGATAGAACCTTGAAGGACACCAGATGTAATATTGACAAATCGGAATGAAATCGCACTCACAGTAACAGCTTGGCTTCTATTTCTGGATTAAACTGAAACTGACACGACAATAGTTCCCACATATACCAATTTCCCGCAGTTTTCGCGGCAATATGACATGGACCACACAATCAAAGGCTTTTTCAAAGTCCTTGTACACTGCGTCAATCTGTTTACCTCCGCCGATGTCTCATAAAACATCATGAGTATAGATAGATACAGTTGTGTCAGTAGATCGACCGTTGGTTAACCCCCGTGTTGTTCAGGCGGAATAGCGTATGATAAAAAAGGATATGACCTGCTCTTTCAAATAATTTACTCAAAACGTTGAGTATTGAGATCGGCCTGTAATTTTCTATTGGAAATGTAAGACCTTTTTCGACCCCTAGTTGGTAGGGGTGTAACCCCCCATAAGAAATATGTGGATAAAATTCCAAGTCACTCTGTTTATTAAAGAAATTGAGCCGTGATTATTAAAAGGTGTTACACGGTCGCGCAGATGGTTCGAGAGCCTGAAGCTGATCCTGTCCGGCGTGACGCGGCCCACGCGCCGCGGCCGCGTGTTCCGCAACGTGCGCCCGCGCAAGCCGCAGCTCTCGCGGCACTACCGCAACGTCAGCGTGTCGCTCACCCTGCACAACCTGCAGGTAACACCGGCCCGCACTAGCCCAGGCCTCCTCCTAGCTTCTGCTTTATTTTTATTACATCTATACCACTCAAAAGAAAATAAGGGCCAGAGGCCTTTTTTATACATTTGAGGTCACTTTGAGCCCTTGAATCTTCGCCCGGGAACGATTTGGATGAGATCTGATGGTGGCTGTCCTGAGTACGGATGGAGGAGTTGCAGAAGGCCATACGTACCTAACTGATCAGGCAAGCCGTTTTGTACTGGTCAGAATCATGCGTATGCGATTTTCCACACATTTTGATTGCCTGATCCGTAAGGTGTGCATGGCTCTCTGGACCTCCTTCATTCCCTTATTTTCCACTCCAGGCCTTAATTTTCTTTTATGTAGTATATGAATTTGTTCGTGCCCCAAAGCTTAGTAACATCGTTGATGTTTCCACGGCAGGTGTTCTACTGGTCGTCGTCGTCGATGCAGCGCGGCATCGAGATGCACGGGGCGCGCGTGACGTGCGGCTCGCGGCACCGGCTGGCGCTGGTGGCGGCGCGCGACGCGCTCGTGCGCCGCCCCCGCGCCGACTGGACCACCGTCTACATGAACTGCGACCTCAGCGACGCGCACATCTGGCTCAAGACCGCCGCCGCGCTCGCGGACGCCGACAGCCGCGCGCACGAGGTCGGTGACGGCTTACTCTTTTGTCTGTGGCACTAGTTAATCTCTGCCACAACAGACGAGGTCATTAACAGGCTTTCTATTTAATCTGTGGCACTAATTCTCTGTCACAACAGACGGCTCTCTCTATCACAAGGCGAACGTTTCTTTTCATTTTAATGGGTTCGACTTGGTAATTTTAGATCTACAAGAAAAATCGTTGCCGGTCGAGGTTTCAGCCAGTCCATATAACTGTATTAAACAATGCGAGAACACAAAACACGAGAAACAGAAATGAAATGACAGCCCGACCTTCTGTTTGATCAGACTTCTTTCTATTACTATACAAGTTTTTTTCTCGCGGGAACAGTTTATTGCGGTAAAATGTAGCCTACGTCCTTTTTTTCCCTTTTTTTACGTGAGGAAATGCATTACGCATACCTGACCTACTGGGGAGGGGGGGAGGCCGGGTGATGTGGATCTCGCATCCGATAAAACCCTACGGTGGCCATCCTCGACGCAAATCGAGGGACTCCGAGTACCGTACTGGGTTACAGCCCCCGCTCTATGCACCCGCGTCCCCACGGTCCCCTTTTAGTCGCCTTGTACGGGGACCGTGGGGACGTCCTGCCCCAACTCATTAGCTGATTAAGTTGTGACCGTGTGCAGAACCCGTCGGTGCTGACTCCCGCGGCGATGGAGAAGTGCTACTGCCTGTCGGTGCGGCGCGTGTCGTACGGGCGCGAGGCGAGCGGCGCGGCGGCGGGGCCGAGCGGCGCGGCGGGCGCGGCCGGGGCGGGCGGCGCGCCCGCGCACCGGCTCGCCGTGCACGACCTGCGCGGCGCGTGGACCAAGCTCAACCGGGACCTCGCGTTCGCGCTCATCGACACGTATATTAAGACACAGGTGAGTGATCCGAGGGCTATGCCAATTAATTCCTCTGTGGCTATGCGACGACTTTTTGTAGAGATGCAGTCACGCGTGTTTTGCATTGCTATAAGACGCTGTTTGTCGCGTTTGCAACCAACGTTGGTAGCGTAGCGATACTGTATGGATTGCGCACCAATATTTTATTGGTAAACTATTTTTACAATTCTACAATTCGCACAAAATAAGACGTAACAAATATCATACCACACCAAAATTCACATTGTCATAATTCATTCATTTTCCAGCAACTGAAAAAGAATCTGTCAACTAAAGCGCTCAAGGAGGAGGAGAAGCCGACTACGTCTCCGAAGCACCAGCGGGAGGCCGACGTGGTGTCTCCGCCGCCCTCGGCCTCCGCGCAAGTAAGTATAAATTGATCGCTGTTACTATATTTATATTACATAATAGTTCATTACTGCAGCGGCCGGCTTGTATAGTACTTTTCTCAATTATTGCGCGGAAATTTAAACTAAGTAGTAGGTACCTATGTATTACATTTTATTTGAAAATATAATCACTGACGTACAACAATAATTTTCACGTCCAAATTTTTTTTCTTTAAACAGCTTTCTATTTGCAAGCTTGTTTAAAAAAAATTATACTCCATTAAATGTGGTTGTATGCTTAGGGCGGCGCGGGCGGTGGTCCGGGCTCGTGCGCGGAGGGCATGCTGGCGGCGCTGGTGGCGGAGGCGGGCGGCGAGGCGCCCGTCGTGTTCAGCGACGAGCTGAGCGGCGCCGACGGGGACGCGCCGCCCGCGCATCCCGCGCACCCCGCGCACGCCCCGCACGCGCCGCACGCGCCGCACCCCCGACACGTGCTCGACGACGACAACGCGCACACAGCCTGTCTCAGTTAGTCCATTTACGAGTATTGGGCCCGGTTCTGAAGGAATTTGACCATTTTTGTATGAAGCCAAAAATATTTTTTTACCTAACAATTTTTTGCGATTTTTTTTGGAGACTGCATCTCGACAGAGGACATTATTACAAACAAATACTTTCCCTTGGCAAAATATCCTAGCGTGCTGTATTATAAGAGAGCGTACGATCTTAGTCCACGAACGGCACCTAAGAATTTCTTCTTCGGCGTAAGCTGGATGTTTTCTATCACCGTTTGAGAGCAGTCATGTACTTAAGTTTTGAGAAAAACCATTGGACAACCTCGGACTTCTCGACATGATGCCTCCGACTCTGTTGCTAATATCTTCTTGTGTTGGCAGTCGAGCTGGTGAACTCCCAGGTGGTGCTGAAGGGGTGCGAGACGCGCGGGTACGTGATCGTGTGCGCGGCGCGCGCCGAGGTGCGGCAGCGCGTGCGCCGCGCGCCCGCCGCCAGCGCGTGGAGCGGCGCGCTCTCCGCCATGCAGTACTACGCCACCGTCAGCGCGGCCGAGCGCGACCAGCTCGACGGTCAGTACCCACCCACTCACCACCGCCTCTCATCCCAGAAGGGGGAGAAGTGATACAAAAAAAGGAAAATAAGATTTATAGAGGGCATCGGGGAAGCCTCTGGCGAGTATACCGGTGCACTCTCGTGCGATTTGGCGCTCATAATCACAAGGTAAGAAGAGCCGAAGAAGAATAACAACCCGTCTCTGTTCCTTCTTGATACCTGCACTCTTGCGCAATGAGCTTGGGAACGTTTTTTTTAATGGACAAGGTTCAACTTGAACTTATTTTTAAGTACCTAGTGTAATTGTAATATTGTATTAAGCTTTTGTCAATAGAACTGTTATTTTACCGCGCTTTGTATTCATAATTACATAATTATATACGGGTCTTACACACGAACAAGTTTTATTTACCTTTGCCCGACGTTTCGACCAGGTTACACTTGCCCGTGGTCACTCTAAATAAAACTTGTTCGTGTGTAAAACCCGTAAATAATTATATAATTAAGAACTGTTATTATTATTATTTGTAGATCATCATGGAACTGCGTTGTTCAACCCATATGAACTTGAATTCATCCACCAGAAAACATCCAGTGGGTGTCCGTGGAGGAGATCGAGGAGCGGTGGCAGGGGGCGGAGATCAGCACGCTGCCGGACGTGCCGCGGCTCGTGGGCAGCGGCCACTCGGCCGGGGGGGTCATCGGCCGCACCGTGGGGCCCTGCGCCGACGCAGGACAGGCACAGGTAGGCCTAGGACACGTGGACTGGTGGCAGCAAGCGATGAAGGCAGAATTTGAGGGGATGAGGAATGGATAGGTAGCAATGCAAGACAACAAGTCAAAGTGCATAATCATCAATCATCAACAGCCTATTAACATGTCCCCACTGCTGGCGCTCAGGCCTACCCTCTCAACGAGGGCGTTCGGGCTACCACGCTAGCCCAGTGCGGGTTGGTGGACTTCACATGCGCCTACGAATTTCTTCGTCAGCGTATGCAGATTTCCTCACGATGTTTTCCTTCACCGTTTGAGATCAGTCGGTAAATGTACTCGGGGATCGAGCTCCGGACCTTTCCATATGATAGGTCGCGTCTTATCCCCGACGCCACTGACGCTCCCATGCTCGAAAATGCTTGGACAAAGATAACTCAATTCAATACTCTTTATTGCACATTTAAAAGAACACAAACTACTTAGGTAGCGATTTATCCGTAGAAAGTGAGTGGGTAAAGCAAGTAGAGACATTGTATAATTTTTTATGTATTTATTTATTGCTACGGGGGCAACAAGCAGGCGGGCCTCCTGATGTTAAGAGGTCACCGCCGCCCATAGACACCTGCAACACCCGGGGGGTGCTGGTGCGGCGCCGGCCTTAGTCGAAGGGCTCTTTTGACTCTCTTCTTGAAGGACCCCACATCGTAGCGCTGTGGAAAAGCGTCAGAGGGAAGGTCATTCCACATTTTGCGCGTGCGCAGCGAAAAAGAACGCGAGAAGCGCACAGTGCTGGTCCGCCTGGGATCTTGTGGGTGAACCATATTCTGAAGGCGCGCGGTGCGATGGCGAAAACTGGTGGCTGGCACCAGATCAAACAACTCCTCCCTTTTTAAAAAGCCGGTGTAACAAGTGCTGTACAGTGCGTAGTCGTTGCAGCTGCAACGGATAGTGTCGCGGTGCGCGATGGAGTTCTACTACGCGTCGCACGAGGAGGCGGGCGCGCGGCGCGCGGCGGGCGCCGGGTGGGCGCAGGCGCCGGAGCCCTACGACTCCTTCACGCTCATGCACCACGACCTCGACGTGTGCACCAACTCGCTGCAGGTTAGCCGCCATAAACATACATACAGGCTGGTTTATGGTTCACAGCTTTGATCTTCATAGATCATGTATGTACCCTGTTACTTAAACACATTAGTTGATGTTCAAAATAACAACCAAATAGATGGCACAAGGCGTATTTACATACAATTATCGTTTTGCCAACCCTGGGTTGTCAACCCTATTTTTATTTTCTATTACCTACATTTTTAATCTGTCAGTTCGGTTCAGTCACCCGACGATCTGGTGAAGGTCGCGGGACCCAGCTGGATGAGGTTAGCGCAGGACCGGTCGTCGTGAAGATCCTTGGGGGAGGCCTTTGTCCAGCAGTGGACGTCTACAGGCTGATATGATGATGAAGACTCAATAAAGATGGAGTTTTTTTCAAAATTATTTTATTTTATTTATTTTATTTTTGCTTAGCTTATTTATTGTTATTTCATAAACATTGGTCCATACGAGTCCTATGCTATCATGCGAGCTATCACATATAATTATTTTAAGTAACCTACTGTTATGCCGCTTGCACAAATGATCTGTGGCTTAAATGTCTTGTAACCCAGCCACAACCTAAAAAACAAAGAGCGATGATATCTGTGTTTTCAGTACGCGATGCTGCTAGACGTGGTTAACAACGTGGTGCTGCACGTGGAGCCGGAGCGGCGGCGCACGCTGGAGCGGCGCGCGCGCATGCGCTTCCAGCTGCAGCTGCACCAGGACCGGGACCCGCGCCACCTCATACACCAGCTGCAGACCCAGGTGGGTGGTCAGCCTGGGCTTTTTTACGGTCTGACACCAGCCGCAGACCCGGGTACGTAGTCAGCCTGGGCTTTTTTACGGTCTGACATCAGCTGCAGACCCAGGTGCGTGGTCAGCCTGGACTCTTTTACGGTGTGACACCAGCTGCAGACCCAGGTACGTGGTCAACCTGGGCTTTTTTACGGTCTGACATCAGCTGCAGACCCAGTTGCGTGGTCAGCCTGGGCTCTTTTACGGTGTGACACCAGCTGCAGACCCGGGTGCGTGGTCAGCCTGGACTCTTTTACGGTGTGACACCAGCTGCAGACCCAGGTACGTGGTCAACCTGGGCTTTTTTACGGTCTGACATCAGCTGCAGACCCAGTTGCGTGGTCAGCCTGGGCTCTTTTACGGTGTGACACCAGCTGCAGACCCGGGTGCGTGGTCAGCCTGGACTCTTTTACGGTGTGACACCAGCTGCAGACCCAGGTACGTGGTCAACCTGGGCTTTTTTACGGTCTGACATCAGCTGCAGACCCAGGTACGTGGTCAACCTGGGCTTTTTTACGGTCTGACATCAGCTGCAGACCCAGGTGCGTGGTCAGCCTGGACTCTTTTACGGTGTGACACCAGCTGCAGACCCAGGTACGTGGTCAACCTGGGCTTTTTTACGGTCTGACATCAGCTGCAGACCCAGTTGCGTGGTCAGCCTGGGCTCTTTTACGGTGTGACACCAGCTGCAGACCCGGGTGCGTGGTCAGCCTGGGCTTTTTTACGGTCTGAAGTAGCAAAGGCAGTCTAATATGTATACTGAAATAACCAGTATACTATTTAGGCCAGTTGATCTTTTTTATGCGTTCGATCGAGGTCACTTTGAGCCGATTTTCTAGAAAAAAAAGAATTGAATCAGATGAGAATTTAATTTTAATAATAAAAAAGTATCCTCCCCGGCGGGGAATCGAACCCCGGTCTCCCGCGTGACAGGCGGGGATACTTACCACTATACTACCGAGGATATGGAGGGAGAGGCGAAAATACGCTTCTATTTAAACAACTGAACGTCATTTGTTGTATGAATTATTTTTAACCACATGTATGACGTATTCTTTAACAGGTGCGGGAATCTCTGAACAGACTGCGCCGCCTCGAGAAGGAGTATTATCTGAGGAACCGGTCCATCAATGGAAATGACGCGGTTGCCATCGCGGAGCTGAAGAGTCTAGATGATCAGGTACGGAATTTATTATTGTAAATTTTAAGCCATTTAAATTTATTACCAATTAACTATTGGATTAAGCTGGAAACATAGCTACGTGCAATCGACTGCAATCACTTGTAATATTAGTAGTAGTATACTTATGTGATTAGAAGATTTTTCGTAACTTTTCTAAATGATCATAAAATGAGTGATTCTGCCTACCCCGCCAGGGACATAGCGTGAAGATATGTATGTATGTATGAGTGATTTATTTCAGCAGTTTTTTTTATTTTTTAGGTTAGTTAGATTTTATAATTTAGTTACAGCTAGACTAGTACCATAGTTATCTACGAGTATTTATATGGATGCCTTTGTCCAGCAGTGGAGGTCTACAGGCTGATATGACTTTTATATTACTAGTTGTTTCACTCGTTCTCGCCTGCGTTTTATCAGTTATTTCTAACAAATTTTTTCTGGACTCCTAGGTAGCGTTAAATATCCTAAAATGAATGTAATTGGCTATCAAATTTATTTACTTAAAAAAATAAAGTAAAGGTTTCTTTATGTAAATTTTGCTTTGTTTAATAGTTGGGTTATTTTTCCTCAATTCGTTATTTAGCTATATATATTCGCTGTTTAGCATCACGCTACGATCCCTAGGAACCGAACAAAAAGACAAACCAAAAATAGCTTATGATACGCCGGGAGGTCGCGGGAACAGTTGGTATGTAAAAGAGGTGATTGACGTGTAATGTAAAGAGGGATTGATTGATTGATTGATTGATTGATTACTTACTTGCTTGCTTGTTCCCAGGTGAACGAGTGCAAGGAGTGCGTGTGGTCGCTGGGCGAGGAGCTGGACGCGATGGTGCGCGCGTGGCGCGAGACGCGCGCGCGCGGCGCCGCGCCCGCCGAGCGCGCGCACGCCGCGCCGCACCGCGCCAACGACATCTGCTTCAAGTCCGCGCGCTGGCGGCTCACGGACGCCGACGGACAGCTCGGCATCGCGGACCTGCTGCTCACCAACTTCCTGTAACACATCTCACTTAAAATTTAAAGTCGAAAGTTTGTAAGGATGTTTGTTACTTTTTAACGCAAAAACTACCGAACAGATTTTGATGAAACTTGGTACAGTGATAGCTTATATCCTGGAATAACATATAGGCTACTTTTTAATGCCGACAAAGTCGCGGGACGTCCGCCAATACCCCCTGAGTAACAAAACGCCTACATAGAGGGCGCTGTTTTACAATGTACACGGGAAAACTTTTCTACGCGGGCGAAGCCGCAGGAAAAAGCTAGTAATAAATCCATGGTGTATACAGGTACACGAAGACGTCTCGGTCTGACGACTCCGTGGAGCACCAGCTGGAGGTGGGCTATGTGCGCGTCACCAACCTTCTGCCCAACGAGCCCTTTCCAGAGGTAACCAACCCACCGACCGACCGACCAACCACGCCTCCGCGTGTCTACTCTCCTAACAAACATTTACAACCTTTCGAAACCAAATGCATCCAGAGAGTGTAACTAAAAGGGGATCCGCGACATACGCGGCCTGCGGTGGCGGTGGCGGCCTGTTGTATTCCCTATGCAATGTATGTGAGACTTCAGACACGCGCGGCCTGCGTTTGCATCGTGTGTCTGGGATACGCTTAACTCGGTCGTATGTCGCGTCAATCACACCTAACATTGTTACTCAAAAATACTGACTTTTTAACTTCGGGTTTAATGTCAGAAAAACGATTCAAAATATCAGTTTTATGTTTTTGAGTGACAATGTTAGGTGTTTGGCTCATGCGAAATGCGACCGAGTGTCAATTATCCGGCGGATAACAAAGGTATAGATATACCAAGTTATCTGTGAAGTGGCAGAATCAGGAACTACTCAGAATGTCATTCGGCCGTCAGAACAAAATATATAGAATGACGGGCATGGAACGATGGCAGAGCCACCCTTCAGTTCACAGATAACTTGGTAAGTCTATATGCTAACAATGGTCGCAGTGACAACAAGACTGGATAAGCCTTGAAAGAGCCCCACAACAAATAACAATAATAATGTAGGTGCTGGCGCCACAAGCGCCGTCTGGGCGGGCTCCACTGGCGCGCCGCGCGGCGCTGCGCGTGTTCTGCCGCGACCGCCCGCCCGTCGGCGGCATATCCGTCAAGGAACACTTTGAGGTCAACATTGTGCCCATACGCATCGGTAAGTCACATTTATGTTAACATTTTTTTTACTTAACACAATCAATATAAGCAAACGAAACTCTTTTGGCCCTTCCAACCTCGCGGCTGGGCTCGTCATCAGTCTGCCCACTGCTGGACATAGGCCTCCCCAAGGCGCACCACTGAACCCGAACTCTGGTTCTCAGTATCCAGCTGCCTCACGCAGATCATCGCTCCATCTACTTAGTGGAAAAAAAACACATTTACCAGATACTAAAACACCGACAATTCTATTGTCTTATTAACGCAAGATTTACAAGTACATAACAAGGGGATTCGTCGTGGAGATCCATGGGGGAGGCCTTTGTCCAGCAGTGGACGGCTTTCGGCTGATATGATGAACAAGTGAAGATAAGCAGTGGTCAACTCAAAGATGCGTTAAACATGATAGAAATGTCGGTGATTTTATTCCTGATCTCCTCACGCAGGTCTCACGAAGAAGTTCTTCAACACGATGCTCAAGTTCTGCTTCCCGGAGCGCGATCCTGACTCCATCGAGGAGGCGGAGGACGAGGACGGCACGCTGCGGGCGGGCGCGTCCACCGCCAGCCTCGTCGCCGCCGGATCCAAGAAGGCCAAGAAGAAGGGCAAGGACAGCAACTCCAACTTCTACGTGAAAAGGGACAAGAAGGACAAAGATGACGTCGAGAAGATGAAGGTAGGTGTACCCGGAGGGTGGATTGAAAGATGACGTTGAGAAGTCCAGGGTTAAGAAGAAGTTAAGGGTAGATACTCCTAGAGGGTGGTTAAAAAACAAAGATGACATCGACAAGATGAGTATAGGTATATCGGAAGTATAATGATGACGACGAGAAGATGGGAGTAGGTATCCACTGTCTAGAGAGTGGATGGAAGGACAAAGATGACGTCTAGAAGATGGGGGAATACATATACCTGAAGACTGGATGGGGCTCGGTTTGCATTGCCGTATAAAGACGGACTTGGAGGAGTGTCGTCTAACGACCACCACACTAAGCAGACAGTTACTGGTGACCATCAACCATTAAATTTATTTTGTCCACCGGCAGGAGCGCGCCGAGAAGAACAAGCTGTTCATCTACATAAAGATCCCGGAGGTGCCGGTGCGCGTGTCCTACAAGGGCAGCAAGGAGAAGAACCTGGAGGACGTGCGCGACATCCCGCTGGTGCTGCCCACGCTCGAGTACCACAACGTCACGTGGACCTGGCTCGACCTGCTGCTCGCCACCAAGAGCGACACCAGGAGGTCAGTCTAACAGCGGCGTCAAAACAGCTCGCGCATGCTCGTGACCGCGCGAGCGCACGCGAGCAATTTTTTGCTTTGAACACACTTTTTTTTTATTGCTACGGGCGCAACAAGAAATATATGTACATATAGACACCTGCAACACCCGTGGGTGCTGGTGCGTTGCCGACCTTGGTTGAAGGGCTCTTTTGACTCTCTTCTTGAATGTTTATTTTCTTCTTCAGCGCTAACTCCATGGAAGCGGTGGTAGATAAAAATTTTACGTAAAAATGTACCCACTGTACTTACATGCAATAAATAGTTTTGACTTTGACTTTTACATTACCAACATAAACTACGCGAGCATTTTTCCGTTCTTTCTGAATTTTTACTAATATATTCATGACTTTTAGTCCATTAATGTTTAAGAAATGCTTGTGTGTCGTCGTTTCTTGCACCACTAAATGTTTTCCGAAGAGGTTCTCGAAGCGGTTGTGATAGTTTTTCGAAGTATTTTACAGAGTCATCAATGTGGTTTACCGAGTCATCAAGAAAATAATACTAATAGAAAACTTACATTATATAACTTGGTCCGGAGTTCGATCCCCAGCTGGGCCATGTACCGATGGATTTTTTCTCGAAACTTAAGTACATTTACTGACTGCTCTCAAACGGTGAAGGAAAACATCGTGAGGAAACCTGCATACGCCGAAGAAGAAATTCTTAGGCGTATGTGAAGTCCAACAACCCGCACTGGGCTAGCGTGGTGGACTATAGCCCGAACGCCCTCATGGAGAGGGTAGGCCTGAGCCCCAGCAGTGGGGACATTAATAGGCTGTTGATGATGACAACTTAAGTTTGGATTTTTTATTGGCGTTGCAATACAACACTAATTAATACATGAATTGCGCAGGGAGATCCTCTCGCAAACAATCCGTCAAAAGCTACAGCTGCACCGGCGGGCCGCCGCCGCGCCAGAGCCCCTCGAGGAGGACAAGGCCAGGCTGCTGCTGGGAGAGAGAACTGTAAGTATATCACCACGCATTTTTAAAAAGGTTTTACGGCCAATTGGAAACAAATCCTTATAGGCCAAATCGAAGTTTATAATGTTTAGATTACACAAAACCGCATCACGGCCTCCAGGGCACGACTAGTGCCATTCGGTGATCCACACTGCAGTTCATATCCGCACTAAACTGATAGCGGGTTGAATGAATATTTTACAAGGGACGACAATCTTTTTTTTACGACTCTCTTTTTCATCGACCGTAAAACACCAGCGCAGCAAATAACAGATCCTAACAGATGAAGAGTTTCCATAAAATCTGTTTATCGTGATTGATCATCCAGTTAGATAAAATATTAATTTAAAATATTCATCAGGTGGCAGAGAACAAACCTCAGAAGAAGAGCACACCAGGCATCTTCAAGCTGTCCAAGTCATAGCATAAGCTAAACAAATACACTGACGAGAAAAAATAAGGTAGCCACTTACACATATTCCAAACTAGTCAAGTTATTTATTTATTAACATGAACTTCTGTAGCATAACAGCGTTACACCAAATTTAATTTAAAATAATAAACGGTACGGCCACACCGCATCACCAGGTTTTTGAGTTTTTTTTGGGAGATACTTACCCTTAACTTCAAACTTCAAAGGTAAGTTACAAAAAAAGTTTTTTAAGAAAATTAAAAAAAAAAATCATTTTTTTTTAAACTTCTTGACTAGTTTATGAAATATCGTTATTAATGTAAGTGGCTACTTATTATTGGTCGTCAGTGTATGTCTTTTTATCACTTGGATGTCGATTCACATAGGCCGATACCGGCACGACACATAGTGTTGCGAGCGAATCGATTGGCTTATCGATACTGTCGTTAAAAGTTATCGACACGCTGAAGTTACAGACGTTTCACGGCGCAAGAATTCAATGCTACCCTAGGGTCTGAACGCTGCGCGGCTAATCGGTTTCTAGAAAGCATTATTTCGGTTACGTAGCAAAATGCATAAAATCATATCTCATACGTTCAAAATACATAGGACATACCTTCAAGGACATATTTTGACAGCTGTCATCCGAAATAATTTATTCTGTTCCCATTAATTCTTTTATTATTATTTTGTCTAGATCATGAATTTAAAAAAAAAGCTACTCCCATATGGATGAGTAACAAAAGCATTTTAGGGGGAGCCAAAATAGTGTCAAATGGATTACAATATTGTAACTAACTCACACATTCTCATTTTCAAACTCCATATAAATTTGTATTAGCAACTTCCTCCCGCTAATCCGCTTCCTTTGTCCGCACCCCCCTGATTTTGACACCGATTTTTTCTTCGTTTCCCATACTAAATATGCAAGATGCGATCTCCATAGGGAGCGCGCGCGCGACCAGAGGTTCGAATCTTGTTGGCCTAGATAGACTACATTTGTGTAGGTAGGTCTGTTAAATCTTCTGAATTACTTCCTTTGTGCGTAGACAAACTGCCACAGTCAAATACCTAGCTTTTGACAGACGTCTGTCGCGTCATTTAGTATGAGATTATTATTTTTTTTCGCCTTTTCCGAATCGCGTTTTTCCGCGATCGCAATTTCTTCAATCTCATAATTTATTGACGGCGTATCTTATAGTTATATTGTATTTATTGACAGAAAATAAGCGTTTCAGGTATTTGTCGATCGCGAAAAGACGTGATACGGAAAAAATAAGCATAGATGTGAAAAAATGCGTTCTAGAAAACGATCTAAGAAATCTTTGCAGTTGCCTGCAGATTTCTAGGGACTGCGAAAGTGCCTTTATGGCAAATATATCCTCCGTCGCGGAGACGGAGATATTTTATACGCTTTGAGGCTAGAACGGAAGATAGTTTTAAGTTTATATCATTCGTATTTAAATATGAAATGTTGGATGAAATAAGAGATTTGTTATTAAATTCAAACGTTGTGATTTTAAGCACTAGCAGCATTTTATTAGGGTTAACCTGTCATACGAAATATGACTTCAGTAAATTCTTTTAAAAACTCTTTAAAAAATATTTTTCCGTTTTGGTTTTTTTTTAATTTGTGAGTTTTATGGATTTTTTTTTACCTATTTTCTTCACTAATGTTTGAGGTTGAAAAATGACTTTATTTATGAAAGTTGAATTAGAGATTTATATTATTAATAGGGTACATAGTTATTTTTATTAATATTTTGAGCTTTTTCATCCTGTTTTTATTATAAATTGAATTGAATATGCATGTCATTTTATATGTAGGTATTTAATTATGTATACGACTTTTTCTAAATTGATATTAAAGTGATTATTCGTTTTAAGAATAAAGACGATGTACAAGTGTAGGTACTGTTGCTAAAGACAGAAAATTTTAACTAATTTTAATTAAAAATTAATTTTTATTCAATTTAATTTTAATTTTTTTATTTTAAAACTTTCTCAAACTAAAAAAAACAATAAAATAATGATTTAGAAACCAAGTCGACTGCTGATATGGAAGCATCAGCTATAAGCTGCCTTTCCATTTAAAATAAAATAAATAAATAAATTGTTCAGTCGCTTTCTTTGCCGATGGTACCTATGAGAAAAATCTCAGCTGTAAAGCAAACCACACATTGAGGCGGTGGCGGCCAATTGTAATGTATGGGGTTGTATGGGAGACTCTACAGCGGCATCAACGGGCAGTACACTTTTGTATGGAACCTAGGCCTTGCCTATTATCTAATCTGTGGCCTTGCCTTGTCCGCATGCCTCCACCGCATCAGTATGGGGATTGCTTAAATGTAATTTATGTATAATATCGCCGTTACTGAGGAGTTAGCATCATGATTATTTTGTAAAATTGTAAAAGTTGAAAAAAATAATCATCGAACTACCTATATATTATGTAATAAATTCTTATTTCTATTGAAATATCATAAAACTTAAGAGATTTTAAACGCTTTTCAGTCATTTTGGGTTATATTATGTATAATGAATGACGCATATACGCGAAATGACATTATATACGCATAAATACATTTATTGTGTCTAAAACGCAAAATGACTGACGCTAAAGGGGATCCCAGACACACGCGGCCCGCGGTGGCGGTGGCGGCCTGTTGTATTCCTTAAGCAATGTATGTGAGAATTCGGACACGCGCGGCCTGCGTTTGCATATTAAAGCTACGGCCTGTGGTAGGCCGCCACCGCAGGCCGCGCGTGTCTGGGATACGCTTTACCCTTGACTGTATACCTAATTGTAATAAAGTTGAGTTTTACAAGACCAGACGTCAGAATAACGTCTAAAATAAAATAAAACTGGGTCAGTATTCCTGTTACAACGTAAGTGAAATTTTTATACGACACGATATTATTTTTAGACACGAGTATTATAGCGAACTATTTATATGATAACGATTTGTTTATTAAACTTTTTAATTTAATTTTGCAGTTTTTTATATGTGATTAAACTAGATTTTAACTAGATTAAAAGGTACCCTCCGTTATCATCAAACAAGAGTAAAGAAATGCTTACGTAGATAACGACGACTTCCTAAAATGTCAACTTTCTATAATGTCAACTTCATTTAAGTGTCAATTTCCTAAAATGTCAACTTTCTATAATGTCAACTTAACATAAGTGTCAATTTCCTAAAATGTCAACTTTCTATAATGTCAACTTCATTTAAGTGTCAATTTCTTAAAATGACAACTTCTAAAATGACAATTTTCTTTAATGTCAACTTGTTAGCCCGTGCGTGGGTCGGTTAGTGCACAAAATAACGGAGCACTAATAGAGAGAAAAGACTGAATCATGTTCGAGTGTTTGAGACTAACTTTTCGATCAATGTGATAGAATCGATTGGGTTCCATTTTACTAATACCTAAGTATAATCCTTACATTATTAAAAGTTGACATTTCAGGTATTCGACATTTTACGAAGTTGTCATTATAAACTTAGATTTTATACTAATTAGAACCATCTAAAAAGGTGAATTTTAGATTTTGTAGTTTTGATAGAAGATGGTGTATTTTTTTTTAGGCCCACGATTTATTTGGACATTACCTAAGGAATATTTTTTGGGAATACTCATTTGTTCCATAGAAACGTGAAGTATGTATGAAACTTAATTTTTTTCTGAATATATTCATCTATAAAAGAAGGAGATAATTTGTTCCATGGAACAGATTACCGGATTTTGTTTGGAACTCGTCTAGTTTAAATAGCAAGTCGGTTTGTCTATGGCGCACACTTACGCACGGCCAGAAATACCGCGTCTCCATTCAGAAGAATAGTCATGTTACCGAGAAAATTGCGCGAAAACCCATCGCGGCCGGCCATAGAGCGCGTTTCCACTATTTTCTACTGCATTACCTCACCCGCGGCCTTGCGGGATCAGTTCAGCGCCGACCGCCGTGCCGTCCGCACGCGTCACCGGCTCCCAACTTCGCCTTCACGACTACGAACTCGTAATACGAACGAATCATGAGGACGAATTATGTAATTTAAATTAAAAGTGATTTAATTTCTGTGCAGTGTTGTGACTTAATTTCTTTGACATGGCGTGGTTTTTGTGTGTGTTTTTGTGCGCGTGCGCCGGGGTGTCAGCGTTCAACGTAGATATACCCTCCAGGGTGGTGTATAAGGGTAACAGGCAGTCCATGTTTGGATTCACAGTTCAAGCCCACGTGGAACGTAATAAGAAAATGTGCGTACTTTTTCGTATTATAATTTTGGGCAGCGAAAAATGACCTGTCTTTTTTCAGGGTACATAATAGAACTTCAGCTGGATTAAGTACTAGTTAATTTATTGCTCTGTTTAATTACTTATTTATCAAATTTTTTAATATAATTAAAATAATATTTAGTGGAATAGATAGAGCCGAATAGTAAATAACCTTGCAGAAGTCCTGATTATTTTATTGCTTTATATTTAGTTCTACAAAATTATCCTTTATCAAAAATTAAAAATATACTCTACAAAATATTATATTATACTTACTCGTTTATGTATCAATAGATAACATGTTTCGTAATTTTTTGGTAAATAAATACTCTTTTACGACCGTTTTATTATGTAGAGTTAAACTAGTCAAACTTGAAAATCAGGCTACATAGGCACTCATATTTTTTAATTTATTTGTTGTTTTAATTTTTATATAATAAAATTCTTTTAAATCAAATAAGTACTTATACTTAGCCCAATTTTTTAGTTTAACTCTACATAATAAACGAGTGTAAAAGAATACTTCCGTACCTATATCGTATAGAGTAACCTGCTTTGCCAGATAAACACTTCTTTTGACACCGTTCCAGTCGGGTAAAAATAGGGAAGGTCAACCACCAAGACCAAAGTCATTAGACATTCCCATAGTTACACAGACAGACAAACAATCCCGCTCTGTGTACTCAACTCAGAGTAATTTTATTGCAGATGCTAAATATCGCACTAGCTTATAGGTATATTGAGCTCCTTGGCCGATGATGTCATATTGCGATAAAACCATTACTCTGCGAGGTGCTTGTAATCGTAATACTAAACCTTCAGTAATATAGGTATATACAGGCTGTTGCAAAATTCAACGAGAACCCAAGAGTATTGTGGGTATGCTAATGCCAAGGCTAATACTGATTATTTATCGTGAATTTATATTATTTTCATATACGTAGGTAGTAATTGTAAAGAAAATACGTAACGAATATGTATGTATCATAACCAGATTTTTAGGGATGTGGGTGGTTGTAACAGCATCCTGGCATTCCCCTCATCTGAGAAGGCCAGGATGCTATATAAACTTGTTAAATTTATTTTAGTTACTAGGAGGTAAAGCGAAAGTGTATGATTTGTGTCAATAAGGGTGACATGGTCATTATGATATGACCAAACCCTTTCTAAATAAATCATTTTAAAAAAACGTAACGAAAGTTATAAATTAAACTAGCTGCTTTATGCCAGCGTAAGATAAGTTTTTCTTCCGCGGGAACAGTACGAGTATAACGTGGTAAAATCAGTCCAGGGTTCGATGTATTTCAACTCCAAATTTCATCAAAATTCGTTCAGCGGTTAAGGCGTGAAAGGTAGCAGAGTTACTTTCGCATTTATAATATTAGTGTGGATTCTATTAGTCATCCGCTGTCCTATTACCTCTTAAGGGTTGTCGTTGAATTTTGGGACAACCTGTATATACTCGTATATTCCTATACTTAGGAATTTGCTGTGCAGGTATTTTACATTAGACCATAACATTGATTGTAAATACATATTTCAATATCGTAGATAGAGTGCGTACAAGTCGGAAATATGTGGTATTTTTTACTTGTCTTCCGCCTGAATCATGCATTATGCTTTTTCCATACATTTTGATGCCATTTTAAATCCTTTTTATCCTGACTAATCTATGGTGAAAACGGTTTGCCTGATCAGTGAGGTGTGTACAGCTCTCTGGACCTCTTCCATCCGTACTGCGGACAGCCACCATCAGATCTCACGCAAACCATTCCCTGACGGAGATCTAAGGACACAAAGTGACCTTATTTACTTGACAACAAATCGCTCGCGATTTAGTTTGGGCACCAGTCTCCTGCAATCTCTTACGTCTAAAATCTAAGTCTTAATCTAAAATTGTACAAGTACCTTTGTTTGTACCCTATTACTGTAAGTTTGTGGGAGAAAATAAATGACTGCTTATTTGATTGATTTGATTATTTGTATGGAAAAGGCTGGCTCCTAGCCAGAATTCATTGCAGCCCAGTGTAGTGCAGTAGACGCTAAAGGGATCGATGATGAGTGTAGCCGGCAACCATGGTAAAATTAAGGAAAAAGTCATAAAACTCGGTTTCGCTCCAAACTTGGGTTTTTTCCTGACACGTGTTGTGTCAGTTAAAAATAAATAAAATGAAAATAATGTTTGGACAAATTTTCACACGGCTGGTTAGTCCCAAACTAAGCCGAAGCTTGTAAATTGGGTATTTATACATAAACACTTTTAAATAAATACTTAAATACATACAAACACCTAGAATCTGAAAACCAACAGTTATGCTCATCACACAAATGTTGGCCCCGGGTGGGAATCGAACCCACCACCTTTGGCGCAGTGGGCAGGGTCACTACCACTGCGCCAACAGGCCAGTCAAATCAGTTCCATCGATATTAGTACATTTGTACATTCATTCTTCTTCCCAGCGCTAACACCTTAGAAGCGCTGTGGGATAAAAAACTGAGGTTGTATAAATGTACCCACTGTACTTGCATGCAATAAAATAGTTTTGACTTTGACACACCCTCTATTCGTGTACGGCTTCTGATGAATTCCGTCAAAGAACATTAGCATTTTTGATTCGCTCGCGTTCGGTGTTGCCAATAATATTAGAAATGTAGAATTTTATCCGTTTCACGCAGAAAAAATAAAAACCGGTAATTACCGAAACGTAAAGCGGAACGTAAAATGCTCAGTAATGGTCGAAACCATAGAGACTGTATATGATATTATCTTTGCCTTTTGTTAGAAAAAGTGAACTGAAGTGAAGTGTCAGTGATAGTTGTCTCTTTTCTTTTGTCATATGGCATTTGACGTTTATTCTACCGCTCGGCTCGTCCCAAGCGACGATTGGTCGATACCACTCGTTGCCGCTCGAGCTGTTCAAAAATGCGGAGTCGAGGGAAAATCAGTAGAATCGAACGCTAGAAGCGAGGACAGCGAATCAAAAATAGAGCGCCAGAATTGTCTGCTGTAGTTTAGTACATATTTGGACATGTGCACATTTTTTATGCCTCTGTCATTTATTATTCCCAAACCCATCTATTATCTTTGACACCCATCAACCCCAAATAGACAATGGAACGCAAAAATGTCGAATTAGAACCGGAAACACGGTCGCGCGTCACATGCGTCACACATGCGCGCGCGCACCGCCCCGCGCCCTTCGTCCTTTTTTATTTCTTTTTTACTTAATTTACTCGGGCTATTTTTGTTGTATAGGGTGGGATGCCGGCTTTTAGGCTTGATTTATTAAAGTTTCATTTACACAATTCTATGGTTATTTTTTTTAGGTTCAGTTGTCATTAGGGCAACATACAACCCAACAAGTGGTGCGCTATCCCACTAACTAATGGTTAAGATAAGTAATGACTGCCGCAGCTGTGGTCAGATGCGTTTTTGTATTGATGGTTCATTGATTGGTGAAGTGTTGCTCATCCATAAGTTTTATGAACTCAAATAAAGTTGTTTCAGATTATATTTAAATAGAGTTTGAGGGTTGATTATACAAAAAAAGGTGACATGAGATTGTGGTTAGTGAGTGTTTATTGTTACACTTTTAAGGACTATTTTTCATTTAAATGTTATTTTTACCGATTGTACGGTCGACCGCACGTCAGTCTGTCAGATTTCCATACATTTTTCATTTTATTCTGACTAGAAAACCGTGTGCCGAATCAGGTAGGTGTGTATGGCTCTCTGGATCTGCTCCATCCCCTCTCCGGACAGCTACCATCAGATCTCACTCAAATCGTTCCCTGGCGGAGATCTAAGGGCTCAAAGTGACCTCGAATGTATGCATGCATGACACACAGGCGAACAAGGCCCCAGGTCTTATTTTTAAAAGTATATACTACTTTAAAATAATGGTTGTGTTGATTTTGTTTATACATAAGACTTGTTAATTGACCATTGCAAGCCAAAAATAGTATTTATTTAAAGAGTCAAGTCTAGGGGCAGCGCGAGATAAGCCTAAGGTTATCTGTGCATGCCAGTGCAAGCGACAGCGATTCATTGTTCAATAGCATATAGCACAGGAGCCGGCAGAACAAGCTTATTATGGAGAGTTAGGTACCTGTTTTCTTTTTTTCTTTTTTTTTAAACAGTTTAGAGGTCTCGCTATCAGATTGAGATACGAAAATAAAGTTAATTAAAAATGGTACCTATTTGACGGTTTTTTAATATAATTTTTTACGTTTCACTAACAACTTGGCACAATGCTGAAACGCAAAAGAAAACGACCTGAAGTATTCGAGCACAATTTTAAGGCTAGGTACTTAAAGCAAATATAACTGATTTCAAACTCGTGTTTGGCCACTAATGTCGTCTTCTTTGCGTTTCGTATTGTGCCAATCAATTTGGAAGCATTAGAAGTTTTGATATTGAAGTCTACGACCCTCGCAGACGATACACTTTGATGATCAATTGATGCTAGAATCGAAAAAAATAATTTTAAATTGCGACATAAAGTTTGATCTGCCATGCAAATGAAATTGTTACGTCATCAACGAACCTAAGGTAATATTATTTTGCGACGACGCTATCTCCGCAGACCCACATTGTTAAGGTGACATACTGTCATTTCTATGGTCTATAAACAACCATCAACAGGTCTAAAGCACAGAATAGGTAATACAAGTATCTAAAGCAAGTATTTTTGGTATAAAGTAGGTTACTTTTTGTCACCAGCTCCTAGTCTAGCATTGCCGATAACTATTTTAACGTTCCTGATTAGATAGAAAAAAATGAAAACATTACTATCTACTTAGAATAAAAAAAAATCAATTAAAAGTATGTTTGTTTAATAATTACGTGGTATCCGAAACAAGTAACAATCAACAGGCTCAGGACTACCCTCTCAACGAGGGCGTTCGGGCTATAGTCCACCGCGCTAGCCCAGTGCGGGTTGGCGGACTTCACATGCGCCTAAGAATTTCTTCTTCGGCGTATGCAGGTTTCCTCACGAGGTTTTCCTTCACCGTTTGAGAGCAGTCAGTAAATGTAGGTACTTTACTTGTGTTTCGAGAAAAACCCATTGGTACATGGCCCAGCCGGGGATCGAACTTCGGACCTTTCGATATGATAGGCCGCGTCTTATCCCGACACCACTGACGCACTCTATAGCAAGATACTTAAATAAGACTATTGTAAGGGATGGAAAAGGTTCTAAACTAATGTATAAACTTTGGGCCTTCCTCGAGGCTTCTGTTTGGGATTTTTTTTTCGTTGAACCTACGATCAGAAGCAAATGTTTATTGAACCACTGACCCAAGGAGGCGGTCAGTGGGTACAGTCGACCGCACGTCAGTGGAAACACTTTGACCTTGAGCTGGCCTAGCCTATTAGGGAGTTTCAATACTATGAGAGACAAGTTTATACTGGCTTTGTTTCCATTGACGTGCGGTTGACCGTACGTATCAATACAATGTACGCTTTCTTGTTGCAAAGTTGTTTTGATGTCACCGGGCCGTTTCCCTGAAATGTAACAAACGGTGCTTTATGTTCACTCATGCTGGACTCATGGGGCAATGGGGCTACCATTGCATGGACGTACCTACATAATCATTGTGATCAATAATACATAGGTACCTACGTAAATATCATACAAAAGTGTTTTTTTTATATTTTTAAAATATATTTTCTGGCTTGTATATGACGTAGCATAATTTTAAAAATCGGATCTTTGCGAAAATCCTAGAAAGATTGCAAAAAAACAGATAATTGAAATCTAAGAATGAATTTCGTTATCGTGCCAGAGGTCGTAGGCACTTGTCCTATTATCTATTCTGGGTCGTAGGTTCGATTCAAATTTTTGTGAAAGTAACCATCGAGGTAATATGTACTACGTACTAGAGAAGACACCCCAACTCGACTGTTTGCAACATGAGTCGGTGTTCATTGGCACCAACTCACGTGGCGGGGCGGCCATATTTCGGTAAAATTCATTCATATTCAGACAAAGTCGCATCTGTGCGCATTGAATGTTATCTATGAGAACGGAGACACCCCCGCGCGCACCCCGCCCGCCCCGCCCGCCGTCATCTAGTTATACCATAACATAGGTCTGTGTATAGTTATATACCACAACTTTTGTTTGAAGTAGCTACTCGTATATTACCTCAATGAAAGTAACGAATATTTTTAAACACCGATAGTATATCCTGAAGCTCCCACAAGCCCCACGAACTAATTGGTGGCACACGCTGCGCCGGCGCCGCCGCCGTGACCTCGTTCCGACGGCGTCGGACGACCTCACGACGCGTTTCTTACTTCACGTGCGTTATTGTTGCTGATGGCACTCGGTACATGTATGTATGTATGCAAACACGGTTTACAATAATAATGTCCAATCTAAAAAATGTCTAACCGTTGAAAAACGTCCAATCTTAAAAAGGTCCAATCCGAAAAACGACCAACCTTAAAAATGTCCAATCTAAAAAAACGTTTTTCAGTTTGGACATTATTCAGTTTGGACGTTTTTCAGTTCGAGCATGGTCGTTGGACATTTTTCAGATTGGACATTATTACAGTAAACCGTAAACACTTCATTGTACCAAAAATTTACAGATACAGACAGTTATGAATAAAACTAAGTACAAAGGCGGACTTATCCCACTAAGAGATCTCTTCCAGTTAACATTAGAGTTACTGAAAGGATTAGCTTAAGAACGGATGCGTTTTGTGCCAAAATTAGATAGTAAAGTAGGAGAATGAACTACCTGTAAACTTACCCTAAAAATACATAAACCAAAATGATACAGTACAAATACATAGATCATACTATTACACAGATACATTACATACCTATATTAATGTAGGTATACCATACGGTATATTAGGGACCCTATTAGGGAGTTTCAATACTATGAGAGACCAGTTTATGCTGGTTTTGTTTCCACTGACGTGCGGTTGACCGTACGAGTAGGTACACACAAGACGTCGACTTCGCATTTTTTTCTGATACTAACCAGTAAACGATGCTGCGGATACGAGGCAAGAGTTGTAGCTAATGTTTATTCAGTGAAATAGAGTGCGCCCTCGACACAGTTCCGAACAGAACTACACAAATAAATACACGTGTCTCGAAGGTGAAAGTTATGACAGAAACAGGCATTCTACAATGAAGCTTTACACCTAAAATACATAAATAGATATTACTAGCTTTTTCTCGCGGCTTCGCCCGCGTAAAATAGTTTTCCCGTGTACATTGTGAAACAGCGCCCTCTATGTAGGCGTTTTGTTACTTATGGGGTATTAGCGGACGCCCCGCGACTTCGTCCGCGTTAAAAATTACCCTATAAGTTATTCCAGGATATAAGCTGTCACTGTACCAAGTTTTATGAAAATCTGTTCAGTAGTTCTTGCGTGAAAGAGTAACAAACATCCTCACATCCTTACAAACTTTTGCCTTTATAATATTAGTCGGATTAGAGACCGTTATCTTCGGTATTTGGTAGCATCGAATAGGTTTTCAAAGTAGGTATACCTAGTTAATTGAAAAAAGTATAATGGAACATTTGTGTGATAATTTAGCATTTCGCGAATTGTCAATATGATTATTAGGCATTTTGCGCGTCAAAAGGGTTGTATCATTCTTAAAGGAAAATAATAATTTGTTACAGTAACTTTGTTCACTTTTATGATTTGAACGTTCTCGCCAGTTAAATTTAGTACTCCATTGTTCTTTTACTATGATTGTATCAAACAAAATGATGAATCATTTCAAGTGACGAATTGACCTTTAAAAAAACTTGGTGCTAATTCCCAGTGGCAGTTGCACCAAATTAATTGCTCGGTTAATTGCGCGTGACTCTGAACTTGGTAATGAATATGCCAGTTAGATATGAAATCATTAAAGTCATTTAAGTTTGGTGAAAAGATCCGCAAGAGAACCAAGGTCACCGACATAGCTCAAAGAATTGCGAAGCTGAAGTGGCAGTGGGCTGGGCACATCGCTCGTAGAACTGACGGCCGCTGGGGCAGAAAGGTTCTCGAGTGGCGACCACGTATCGGAAGATGTAGGCAGGCCTCCCACAAGGTGGACCGACGATCTGGTGAAGGACGCGGGACCCAGCTGGATGAGGTTAGCGCAGGACCGGTCGTCGTGGAGATCCTTGGGGGAGGCCTTTGTTCAGCAGTGGACGTCTACAGGCTGATATGATGATGATGAAGTTTGGTGATATATTTTGTTACAGCATAATTTTTCATTCTTCTTAGTATGCTACATCAATTCTAACAGATCATGTTACCAACGATAATCTGTTATACTCAATTTGAGTGAAACTCCGAAAGAAAAAGTTGGTGATACGAGCCCGGGTTCAACCCCTTACCTACCTCACGAATGTGAAGCGATAAATCTTAATCAAACATTTCTTTATCCGAAAGATCTAGTTCTTTACTTTCTTATAAATTAATTAAGTTTTTTTATTAATGGAATTGGACGACCTAGCTAGACTGACATACGAGGATCAGATAGAGCGGGTGCTCACTGACGGACACGTGGAAGCACTCGCGTCCCGCGGCGAGCGTGTGTAATTAAAAAGAATGATAAGACTGAGCGAAGCGAAAGAGGTGTGTCAGGATCGCAATACTTGGCGCTCGTTCTTTCTGCCCACCCCGTCAGGGACGTAGCGTGAAGATAATAATTATGTAAGTATACTATGTAATAACGGAAGAATTTCTAAAATTTGAAGTTACAAAAAAACGTGGTAGTAATATTTTTCGTATTTCGAGATTTAATGCTAGACCTGTCATACAAAATGCTACAAAATGGCATTAAAACCTCGAAAATGCAAAAAAACTGACATCCATGTTTTTTCATGTATAGTCTTCAATTTTATCCTTAGACTGATACCTTGTAACAAGTGCGTATGACATTTTCGGTGCGCTTGTAATGACTTGCGCAGACGCATTTTGGGTCAAGGAGAGCGGTCTGGGAACTTAATACTCATCGATGTATTGCGGTTTATGGGTAAGTATGTATTTTAAAGGATTATTGATGACATTGTTTACGTTGGCATTGACCTGAAAACTTGACTCATATTTTGTGTACTCTATCTGCCTTTGCGCCAATGTAATGGTTTTGTGAGATCACCCAAAAAGTCGATAAAAAAATTACTGTGTCAGATGAACCAAAAAGTTTTTTTAATAACCTATTATTTATTAGGTATCTTCGAATTTGAATTCGTTAGACAACGGAAGTGCGAAGGTTTTGGAAGTCAATTTACATATAAATTGTCCACCAATCTTTAGTGATTAAATTATTTGCTAGATTAATAAATCGCTACCGGTCACTCGCCGAAAGGCAGCCTTAAGTTTGATGGACACATCCTTCTTACAATGAGCGGACTATTTATTGTCTGTCAAACTCAAACTGTTAACAGCTGTGATACCCTACAGTAGCTATAGGTAGGTGCATTGTGGTTACTCGCTCTGTCAACTGAATTTAAGAGATGGTAATTTTGTAGTTGTGGACAAAGAAAAACTGGAGTTAAGTAGTTGAATTTACAAAGATACCTAGCTGTGTACGAAATTTAAGTTCGCAACTAGCGTAATATCAGCACAGCGTAGCAATGCCCGCCGACCAATCACAGCACCGTGCGCGGGACGTGCAGATGTGCAGCTAACTTCAGACTGCCCTGTGTGCAGCTACATGAGTATACTAGTAGAACTGTGCATTGGCCTTTTCATACACTTCAACCAGTCCAAAGTGAAAGTCAAATCGAGAGCAATATTGGGAAACCATAAACACAGATAATGGACAATCCCTCTGTCAAGAGAGAGGTGGTCGCACTGCTGACATTTCATATTGAGACCGACACATTACGAAGGCATTATGTACGATCGATGGTGGTTTTCACCGATAATTGTCGTTGAAATGGTAAGTGGCCTAATTGGTGTGATTATGAGACATTAAAAGGTAATCAATCACTTTCCGGGAATGTTTTAAACATGACAATGCAACTTTATTACACTTTAATTATTATTAGCCAGTTTACTTTTTCCCGAGGTAATCTATAGGTAGCCTATTATGTGCCATTCTGATGTACGTAATATAACCTATATTACTTACTGTAAAGTTTCATCAAAATCTGTTCGGTAGTTTTTGCGTTAAAGATTATCAAACAGCCAAACGCCTTTATAATTTATTGACTCTAACATTGCGATTCCCCTAACAGTACGTAACATAATGTGACAAATCAGTTTTCAATTATAAAATCGATTGCTAACTCATAAATACGGAAACGTTATATCACTTAGAGGTTGATGACGACGGCCGATGAGTCAAGGTGACACAGGTGAGACGCGTTTGATGACTTCAGTCTTGTGTATCGTCACCCGAGGCCGACCGAACCTCGAATGTGCTTGAATGTGATTTTACAGCTGCAAATACATTTTATTTGGATTACAGTTAGAGTTAGGTAAGGTCTGTCTTTCTTGGTGTATATCCGCCGGCCGTCCGAGCAGAAAGTCAGAATTTTTGTTTCCGAGATATTACAGGAAATCTAAAAAACCGCTAACTGTTCGAAGTTCCTTAAACATAATTGAAGTTAGAAATACCATAGACTCCAGTTTCAGTAAAATTCATAGTTACGTGAATAATTCGAAGTTTCTCTTGCAAAGTTTTTATTAATTAGTTTGATCTTTACAAGGTTTTTGTGAGGCGATGCGATTATGTAGATATACTTACTTATAAGTAGGTACAGTCAAGAACTCGACAAGTTATACCAGAGTTGTACGTAGCCTTAGCGCGATCAACATAAAGTTGACAATGCCACAAATGTTTTTAGCTTGACTGTACACACATAAATACATAATATTTATTATGTGTAGGCAGTTATGTGGGTAACGTATTGACATGTGTTTCATCGCTAATTTTAAAAATATAGCGTGATATAGCTAAGTCGAACTATATAGGTATGAGCTCAATGTTTGCGGGTAGGTATTTCAAGTGTAGGTAGGTAATGGTACATGATTTGTCAGGTATCTTACTCTGAACTATTATATACATAGGTGGACGGATAATTAGAAACAAATCAAGATTTTCATACAATCGAGGTCACTTTGAAGCCATGGCTCTCCGTGAAGGATTGATCGGGACATAATCTGATGACGGTCATCGAGAGAGTAGATGGAGGACTTTTAGATCGCTGTAGATATCAAACTGATCAGATGAACTGCCTGGAAGCAGCATCGTCATGATTCCTTAACTTTAAGATTTTCATACATTTTGATGCCATTTTGCGTGTTTTTTTCTTCATGACGATGCTGCTTCCAAATGGCTCATCTGATCAGTTGAATATCTACAGCTATCTAAGAGTACTCCATCTACTCTCTCGATGACCGCCATCAGATCATGCCCCGGTCAATCCTTCACGGAGAGCAGCCTCAAAGTGACCTCGACGAACGATTCATTGTTATGTATGAAAATCTTGCCCTGTTTCTAATTATCCGTCCACCTATGTATAAGTAAGCATAGTACGGTCGAACGCACGCCAGTGGAAACAAAACCAGTATAAAAGGTCTCTCATAGTATTGAATATCCCTGATAGGCTAGGCGAGCTCAAGGTCAAAGTGTGTCCACTGACGTGCGGTCGGCTGTACAGTACTCATAGATTTAGGATGTACGAAAAATTTTTAAGTCTATGGCTGTACTTACCTATTGTACTTAATTTTGGCGCGGGCGCCCACCAAAGAGATCTTAACTCTATGGTAATTTTAAAGAAAAAAAGTACCTATTCATTTTTATATCATCACAGTTCCAATTGTTAGTTTATTTAGTTTAAAAACATTATGACACTTTTAATACAAATAATTTATTCTTTAATTTGGAGAGACAATAACGGCATTACGCCGCTTTGAGCTATTGATTGCATTATAATGACAATTATATTTGACGTGACGCACTTCCGGCCGCGGCGGCGCATCCGTCGCGCGATGCGCGTGCGCATACAAAGCCTGCATTCCGCGCCATCTGGCGACCAGTCGGGCAACACTGCCCATTGTATCCGGCCGTCTTTTGTTTCAATTTTTTTGGATTCCCAGACGAATATGGCAAGGGTATTGCTGTTGTAAAGTGTCAACAATGGGGGTAGATATGAATTATGAAACAATGCGAAATTGACGCCTGGTTTGACAGTTGGGTGTAAGAGGCTGGATGCGAGAACCGATGATCGGGTTCAGTAGTGCCTTGGGGAAGCCTATGTTCAGCAGTGGACTAGTGCGGGCTGATGATGATGCTGTTATAGCGTACAACAAAGCGAATAAGCAAGCATCCACACTTTCGCATTTATTTGGATGACCGAATGTTTTGACGGACAGTTGAAGGACCGAATGAATCACACAAGACTGCTATATACATGCATTAGTAGGGAGAGAGTTAGGTATTTATGCACCAGGAAGGTAGGTAGTGTAGGTATAAAGTAACCCGCCCTAGTGATACATGTCACGCAACCTTTTGGGGGTTTCCTTGCGATGAATCATTCATAGCCATAGAATGACCAACCAAAACATGCGAGACGAGACGACTATGAATATTTTCAATGTATATTGAACAAAAACTTAAATAAATCAAAAATAGTAAGTATCAGACCATATTCAGACTAAGATATAAAACAATAATTGAATATTTTTATAAAAAACGTACTGTCATATCTTTTAACTTCTCGTCGCATATAATACCTGAATACCATAATGCCTGAAGACAAAACTCTTCAATCAATGCGTCCTGCCCGTAATGAACTACCGAGCCGAAACGTGGTCACTGAGTCAATAAGTGTAGCAAAGCGACGACCCGCTGAGGCGGCTGGCAGTGACTGGATGCGGAGAACCGAAGATCGGGTTCAGTGGCACGCCTTGAGCACAGTACACGACAGTACGGAAACTCAGTACATTGGGTCTGAAACACACGCGCAGATGCGCAGTGTTCCTACACTAGCACACAGAGATAAGCCAGGGGAGACGTAGCTAGGGCTGTGTTCGCTCTCCGCGAAAGCAGCCGAGCGAAACGCGTGCCGATCAGTGAGGGTAGTTTGGTTTGATGTTGCGATTGTGAGTTTTGTTCAACCCTAGCCGCTAGCCACTCGGTACGTTGATTCAAGGCCACACGACTGTTGCTCCACTCTCGTACACTCTGCCTTGAGGGAGGCCTATGTCTAGCAGTGGACTAGTGCAGATTGAAGATGACATTTATAATTGACTTTGTGCATTCTTATCACCCGCTATTTGATAGTCAAAATTAATTTTAAAAGAACGAGTTCCTAGCATTTACCATTGAAATCCAATCAGTATTTTTAGCTATGCAGAAAAACGATGCAAACTTACATATTTTAAACAGTAAGTAATTATTCAGTCTTTCAAGTTTCAGTTGATGATTTTGACGTGTAATATAGACCATGAGTCAGAAAAGTGTCGAAACTGAATTTCTTACGAATTCGCTTGCAGTTAGTGAGGTCATATTATTTAGCGGCGATGACAAAATTCATCATTATTGCAGCCAAATATTCATCATGCCGTGTCACCACTCACACCAGTCACCACCTATGAGTAATACACAAAAATAATCAACGCTCGATGAACCACATCACTCATGCAAAAACTTTGTAATGTAGGTAACCATTATTATCACTGTATATAAGTAGCTGGACTTGTGGCTCACTGTACTTGCCAAACAAGAAGTTCCAAGTCTCTTTGGTCGCGCGCGCGCTCCCTGTGGAGATCGCATCATCGGATTCTGGGCGTTTTATGTATTTAAGTATTTATTTAAAAGTATTTAAGTATGTTTATCAGTTGTTGAGTACCCATGTACAAGCTTCGGCTTAGTTGGGACTAAACAGCCGTGTGTAAATTTGTCCAAAACATTATTATTATTATATTTAGTATCGGAACCTATGGTGCCATTTACCGGGGGGGGGGGGGCGGACAATGGAAGCGGAGTAGCGGGAGGAGGTTGCTAATACAATTTTATATGGAGTTTGAAAATGAGAATGTGTGAGTGAGTTACAATATTGTAATTCATTTGACACGATTTTGACACCCATAGGATGCTTTTATTACTCATCCATATGGGAGTGGCAAATTTTTTTGATTCAAGCCGCCAATACTTTAGGGGTTCAGTTCTATCAAGGCCAGGGGGAAATAAAATCATGTCCTTCAAATTTTAATGTCTATTACATAATATTAATAAGTGTATCTCTTTTTAGGACTTGCCCAGCCTTGTCACACTGCGACCATTGCTGATCTATTGTGATCACCACCTTACTATAGTTCAGTGCTAAGCTTTGCGTCAATTAGGAAGTTTAGCAAGCTTTTGGCACTAATTTGTTTTACTTCAGTCAGCAGTTGCCCAGATGGGCGCTTCTTTTGTCCATCAGCGGGTCACACTAGCACAGAAGGTGCAATGGTCTTGGCAGAGTCTGCATACTTTAGTGTTCCGGAGGAGGTTGAACATGTGTTTGTTCAGGTCGCAATTTTCAGTGAGGGTTCACTAGTGTGCGTAGATCCTTCCTACTCAGCGCTAGTCACGGTCAGCTCAGGATAAATAAAGAAAACACTAAATTGGTCATTATCCCGTGGAAACCCATATCCCTTCTACAACAACAGAATCCCAAAAGTACTAATGTAAAAGTGACCCATCCATCCAGCGGAAATGGACAAGCAATTTACCTACTTAGATACCCAAAGATCATGACCTCAGCTATAAAAAAGTCACCATAAAAACATGCATTTCCAATCGGCTAAGCATTTTTGACAGCCTCAAAATCGATGGGCCGTCCAACCAGTCCCGCGACCATATGGCGCTCGGGTGCGCGTGGGCAGCCATTCAAGCGTGTGACGTCACGGCCCATTCACTGCTACCTAGTACGGCCTGCGCGGAGTTTGTCACTCGATGGCTTTATTTGGATCACGTTTGAGAAGAAACAAAAAATGTGCCCTGACTCCGACAGTCCATTGCGAAACGTTTATGAACTGTTTTAGTTTACAGTTTTACGTCATCACACTCACATAACAGCCTTTCAACGTCAACTGCTGGACATAGGCCTTCCCCAGTGAACGCTACCACACCCTGTCCTCGACACTTCATCCAACCAAAGTCATCACGAAGTATTTTTGAGTCCACGGAAATTCGAACCCACTTTGAAACATTTTTTTTGACACATTCTTGATTGTCGTCTTATCCCCCTGGGAATCAAATCCAGGAGTCCACGATCTCCAGCGCTGGAGTCTAATAGCCAAACCAAGACGCCAACGAGACGGTGAGTTTACGCAATATTTTCACTAATGGGTACATAACACACGGTAAGTATGAATAAGCGAGGCATGTAGGTAAGTCGTGTTTACAATACTCAGGCACTGACGACAATCCGACCATATGGCGCTATATGCGTGGGCACCCACCGCCGATACCTTGCACTCATACTTCTGAGAATTGAACACCTTTACCAACTATTTCCAGCGGCTCTGCCCACGTAGAAAAGTTTTTCCCGCGGGAACAGCTTCTCCCGAAGTATCTATAGTGGGATACAAAAGTTACATTGTGAAACAGCGCCATCAACCGATGTGTTACAACTTTTTGGTTCGTAACATTTCTTAAATTCGGATTTATTTGTCAATTGGATCGAATTCGGACCTCTCGACGTGGCAGGCCGCGCTTGTCGCCGCGCCGCCACTACGCCAGACGCTCTCGTCTCATGTCATATTATGATCTTTTGAATCATATAAAGGTATTATTATTATTTTGAGGTCGGGCTCTTTCAAGGCTTATCCAGCCTGGTATCACTGCGACCATTGCTGATCTATTGTGATCGCTGCCTTTACTATAGTTCAGTGTTGAGCTTTGCATCAGTTAGGAACTTCATCGGGTTGAAGTATTGTCGTAACATTTCATAAATTTGGATTTATTTGCCAATTGGATCGAACTCGAACCTTTCGACATGATGTGGCAGGCCGCGCTTGCCGCCGCCATCGCCACTACGCCATACGCTCTCATCTCATGGTGTATTATGATCTTTTGAATCTTAAAGGTAAGCTCAAACGAGTAAATGTTGATGTACTTAGCTCAATGTAAATCTTTTTTATGTGTTGGTACATAATTTTGTACCAATACACTTACAGAAAGAATGTTCACAGCTCACCTACAAAAAGGTCAACAGTCAACATACCATTTCCGGCTTAAAAATAAATCCTATAGGTAGTGGCACCGTCGACTAAACTTTTGTATCGACGTTCAGTCAGACCCTACCGTAACTAATGCTGGGATCAAGTGGCCCATAAATCGTGGCCGGTGTCGAGTGTCGCCGCGCATGCGCGATGCGCTCCAATTTCACTGCGCGGACGAACTGACGGACGAACGGACCAACGGACGAACAGACCACCCCGGAACAGAAGCGTGTGAATTTTAGAACATATAAACATGCAGCGTTTTAGCGTCGTCTTTATATACATTCATTAGCATCAGTTATCAGCCTTCTTTGTCCACTGCTGGACATAGATTTCCCATAAGTCACGTCTGCATGCCCGGTCCTTCGCCTTTCGCATCCAGCCGCTTTCGGTCCTTATGTTGTTGGTCCACCTATCAGCGGTTGAAGGGAGGCGTCCTCTGGTCTAAATTAGTAGGTAACAGAGATTTTCAAAAACCACAAGACATAAAATTGCATTAATTTTTTTTTAATCAAGCGGTTACATGGCCTCCACAAAAATAGGGCACAATAGTGCCAATCGGCGATCAGTTCACATACTCACGAAAGTAATAGCAGCTTTAATGAAGATTCAACAAGAGACAACAGAGTCAGCTCGTGACCACGGCCAGTGTAACCTGGTCGAAACGTCGGGCAAGGTAAATAAAACTTATTCGTGTGTAAGACCCGTAAATAATTATATAATTAAGAGACAATTTGGAACGAACTAGACGAGTCAGCTTATATTTAAGTTTTCCGCAGTATTTTAGGACAACTAATTATAGGAGACAATCATCTTGGACAAAATCCCTCCAAAAAACCATGCAATCGAAACCATAGGTGTTATACGAGATGAATCCGCAACTTCGAAGCTGCTGTAAAGAGTTCGACGCGTGTATGTTATCCTAAACAATGTTGTTATCAATATTATTCAATATAAACAGCGTGGGCTCACCTCGGCACCGATCCGGCGGTTATTTTAGAACATTACGTTGTTATAACGTGTTGTCATGGCACAGTGTGAGCAGGAACAGTAGGTACACTTACTTTCTAAAATTACTTGAGTTAAGTATTTATGAAATAGTCAAATCAACACCGTGTTTTTTGGTGCTTCGTTCTCGCTGTCTACTCCACAATGAATGAGAAGATCGAAGATATTTTAAGTAATTTTTATTAAAAGATTTTTGTTAAAACCTCTAATTAAATTTCAGGCTGATGTTGAAATGCATTTTGGGTCTTGTGGATTTGTTAGTTTGTACGGCATTCATTTAATTTTTGTAACCAATGTTTGTTGCTCAATTATAGCCCTATAGCTGAACGGATTTTGATGAAACTTGGTACAGTGTTAGCTTATATCGTATAATTTTAACGTATATAGGATACTTTTTAACGCGGGTATTATTTAGGTAATTATATTATTAGGTTAGGATTCATGTGCTTTAAAAATATCTTAACTTTCCAAGACCCATTTTAAACGATTATGGCGATTGAAAGTTGCTCTACTGTCTCTATACGTATACGTGGCGGTGTGTTAATTTATGCCAATAACTGGACAATGAAGACCATGGACATTAATTCCTCGATTAGGCACGTTTCTCGGCTTGTAGCAGACACTCTGTGGTTATGTGTTTATTCAAATTCTATTCTGTTGCTTGCTATACTTTGAAGTTATTTGTAACTTAATAGGCTAATGCATTCGATCGTTACAAGAAAATATAAAATGTAGATGGAATAACGTTTTATTAGAGTACCTGTCTGACGTATGGGCTAATAGTCCACCACGCTATAGCCCAGCGCGGGTTGGTAAACTTCTTATGCGCGTAACAATTGTTTCTTCGGTGTAAGCAGGTTTCCTCAAGATTTTTCCTTCACCGTTTTAGAGCTGTCAGTATGCTTCAGTTTTTCATACAAATCAAATAATCAACTAAAAAATTACTGACAATAAACATAATAATTTGTGTAGAAATGTATTTACAAATATGGAGAACAATTTAGGTTAATAGGTTTACTTACATACATATTTGTTGCATATTATTTACATGGGGACCAATGGCGCTAACTCTGAAAGCTATTACTATTAGCTATTACAAATCCAAACCATAACCAAAAACGTTATGCTGCATGTACACGTTTGGCAAACATTTACTTAAACAAATTTCTTAGCTATAAGTATATACATAAATGGTTCATTGAAGAAAGACTTGCATTTTTGCTTTATTTCACGATTACACCATGACTATGTCACCACGTAATTTGAGCTCTGTTTTGTACCGGCGCTCGTACAAATCAGAGCTCAAGTAACATGCCGCCAATATTACAGCTGATGTTCTTTCTCTGTGATTATTAGAGCAACGAGGTCTTCATTCAAGTTTGACACTTGAGTACCAACAAGCGGTGTCAACATCCATTTTGCACCTTTCACTGTAGTTTAACACAACATTTTAACAATGTAGCGCTACTGGTTAGCATGCTTATACTATGCGGAACCATAGCATTCTTTGTATGCATTTAGGACAGTCCCATCAAGTCGATTTGTTAGAAATGAGCTTCTTTCTTATTTGTAAAAAGGAAATTGTGTATCACATAGGTGAAAGTGTACCGAATAAAAAATGCGAAATAAGCAAAAACAACGATTTACTTCCATCGAAGTTTGTAGCAACCAGCTGTTCGAACCCTATTCTCTGCAAATAAATGTACCAACATATTTCATTTCATTTCGTTTCTTTTCGTTTCGTTTCATTTCAAATTGTAGGTACCCATATAAAAAGTGGAACCAAATCCATGGATTTGGTTCGGTTTGGTGTGGTTGGTTGGAGTGGAATAAAAGTGGAAAAAAATCCATTAATGGATTTAGCAAGTGGTTTAGGGCGGAAGTTAGGGAATGCCTTATAAATAGAGTTTCCCAAAAATAGGAATAATATAATATGTCTATCATAAAGGTAGAAGCCATGCTCAAGTTAGACGTGTTGGCAGAACCAGCTGTGTGATTCTGTAAAGTATGAATTAAAACTCGACCATCACACCGCAAGTCACTTACTTCACTCCGCATCCGATCATGAAAGACCTTGATGTCGCATTGTGTAAACAAATACAAGCTACTTAATAAACACTTCACTTGCGAAGTAAAGTGAGTATTGAACTGTAAATCATTGAGTTAGAGACCGATCTCACTGCGGATTCAGGATCGAGTTGCACAAATACGCTTACAGAATAGCAGGGCAGGTGGCGCCGACGCTACCCATCACCGGTTTGTGCCTTCTACGAGTATTGCATTTTTCCTTTACCCGAGAAATTAATTCGTTGTTTTCTCACCGTCCCTATAAACTTTATTTTACACTTCTCTAAAAAAACTCAGCTCCTAACGCGTTATTACTTCCTTCCACTGGCTAAATATAGCGCCATAAACAGTATTGGAAAGCATACGCAAGACTCAGGAGAGACTATCCCAGTTTGAAAGCAAGTTACAGTGTTCGAAGAAAATGGGAATGCAAGAAAAAGTTTTCGTCGACTTAGGCATTAAGATCTGAATAGGAGTGATGTACTTTTAAAATAATATTGTGCAAGTATTCTGTAATAAAAACAGTCCTTCACGAGGTACATGTTCGATTTACAACAAGCGATGACGCAATTTTAATTATTTTTCGGTAAATATGAGTACCTAATTAGCTACCTTTACTTTACTACAATTACCTGTAAGTTTTTACACGTAATTCAAATTTAACGTAAATAACGTTTATTCAGCCTTGCAGTAATACGCTTGTATTGCCTGTAAAAAAGTAAGTAAAGACAGATTGTACCATAAATAGTACCAAATTTAGCCAATCAAATTTAAATAATGCATACAATATTTAAATTTCATTGCTCAACTCAAAGTCATAGTATGTTATTGTGAGTAGGTGGGAAACTGGTACATATTAAACACGTAAATCTTTATTTACCACCGCTCCCTTAGGTGTTAGCGCTGAGAATAACGTTTCCGGAACTGTGCGCATGCTCGAACCTCTAATAGCAAGGATTAGAGTACAGTTGCCGTACTGTAAGCTTATACTGTGACCGAGGTGATTACCGCTCACGGGCGGTAGTCCGGGCGATTTGTTAATAACTCGCGCCCCGTCGTAAACTGTTATCGGATTAACTCCCGGTTACCGCGATGTTAACGTTACCCGTAACAATGTAATAAACGTTTTAGTTTTACCATATCTGTAACAGGCTGTGCTGTGAGAGCACTCATCGGACGCTGCGGCCTGAACAAACACATGTTCAGTCTCAAGCTCCGGGACACTAAAGTGTGCAGACTGCCAGGAAGCAGAGGAAACACCATCGCACCTTCTGTGCGAGTGTGGCCTCATCATCATATCAGCCTGTAGACGTCCAATACTGGACAAAGGTCTCCCCCAAGGATCTCCACGACGACCGGTCCCGCGCTAACCTCATCCAGCCGGGTCCCGCGACCTCCACCAGATCGTCGGTCCACCTTGTGGGAGGCCTGCCTACACTGCGTCTTCCGATACGAGTGTGGCCTGCTGATGCGTAAAAGAAACAGCCATCTGGGCAACTGCTCACTTAAAACAAATCGGTGCCAAAAGCGTGTTGAAGTTCCTAATTGACGCAACGCTTAGCACTGAACTATAGTAATGAAGGTGATCACAATAGATCAGCAATGGTCGCAGTGATACAAGCCTGGGTATAAGCCACGAGTCATAACAAATAATAATAATCTTAGTAGACTATAATGTCCTGTAGTAAAACTAAATATAACCCTACCTAAGATTTACGATAAGGGGAAGCGATAATTAATCTGATGGTTAACAACCTCGTCGGAGATATTTCTGTTAAGCTCTTAATTAAATCAGTCGACACCTGTCTCCCCCTCCCCCTCCCCTCGCCGACCCCTCCGCCCTCAGCGCGTGCGAGGCCTGCGCGTACGCACGTGCCCGTATCGCACCTTGCGCCTTTATTATGATAATACTTTTATACTTCTATTCATAGGTTGAAAAATATCCTCCGGTCACCGTGGTCCCATCCGTTAGTCCGTCCGATCGATTATTTGGACTTAAAAAAATTCCAACAGGAATTTCTGATTTATTTATCGAACGATCGACGCATCGGTCGTTGAGGACTTTATTTTCCTAAGGGACTGCGCAAACCAAGCGGAAAGCCCGCGCACTTTTTGACGTCATTGTCAAATGAACTATATCACTATAGCCTAAAGAACAAAATCTGTTTAATAAAAAAATTGTGTAACAACTTCAGATGTCGGACAGTGTAACATTGCAATTCTTTTCAAAATGCCATATTAAGCTACTGTGGACGCTGACTGTACATATAACTTATGCCGTTACCTTGCACATTAGCATAAATATGTCCAAGTTTTCCATATCATAAAGAAATTAGACACTCAATCATCGGCGCGCCGTTAATTTCTCAATTTCAATAACAAAAGTTGCTGTTTCATTCTGTTACTCCAGCGCTCGATCAATGTCGGGCTACACGAACCAATCGTGAGAAATCCTTTACAATGGCCGTTAAATTAGTTTTTAATTCAGACAAACGCTGATACCTTAGCCAATCAGAGCTCATAGATCATGTGGATGAAGTATGCGCACACGGGTGGTCCGGAGACATGCCCACTAAACTCCCTACTACAAACAAGGGCCGCGTCTGGGTGTACCATAAATTTCCATACTTTACCTTCATAAATGCATTACAAGTAAGGCCTAAGCTGTACCAAAGGGATTAGAGTTATTAAACCCTTGGTATTGAATAGAGAGGGACCGCTTTCAGTCTAGCAAATAGGGGTCTTAGATTCACTTTATCGACTTTCAAAAACGACGATTTTGTTACATTATTGCTTACTTACTCTATATAAATGTACGTAGTATAAATGTACTTACTCTATATAAATGTGACTTTTTCAGTTTGGACATTTTCCAGCTCGAGCATGGTCGTTGGACATTTTTCAGATTGGACATTAATAGAGTAAACCATTTGATTTAGGCGGACAATGTCCCGTTCGCAAAATGTCCCTTCATCATTTCGCAAAAGGTATATCGCGAAATGACCATTTTGCAAAACGTATTATGTATTATATTGACATTAGCTTCATCCGCGTAGAATAAGTTTTTTTCCCGTGGGAATAGTTTATCACGGTTAAAAGTAGCCTATGTCTATGTATACTAAGAGCCCAATCACTAGTAACTAGATCATCATCATGACTGATCATTTCTCGACTCATCATTATTATAGAGAGTGGTAGTGAACTTGAGTGTTTTACCAAAATATAACTAAAGATATTTTTAATTGCCAGATGCAAAAAATCTGATAATGGACTTTTGAGGAGTTGAAAAATCTCATCAACGGCCTGCCTAAACGGTAAGACCTACAGAAATTTTTATTTGACCTAAAAGGTGCAGAACCTTGGTCAATTTGATGACGTCACAACCATGACGTCGTCAACTAGATGTTACTAGATGTCCATGCTAGGGCCTCAATCATACGATCATCTAGCGTCGTCTATAGCATAGGCTCAAATAGGCTGTCTGTTAAGAAAGTCTACAAAATCATCCCTTTCACTAGTCCACCTTACCCGGTGGCGATATAGCCCGTTTATGCTAAGTTCGCGTGCGATAGTCCATTCTCACGCTTTCCGCCTCAGTAATGGAGCGCTTGCAATCTTCTCATTGAGACAATCAGTTAAGATGCCGCGAGGGTGCGGCATGCGGCATACGGGTGCAACACTTCGCATGTATGCCCTTAATAAAGTCCAACTAGGTATTAATGGTAATCACTACTGTGGACCTTATGTTTACCATCCTATCCTACTAATTATAAAGGCGAAAGTTTGTAAGGATGTGAGGATGTTTGTTACTCTTTCACGCAAAAACTACCGAACGGATTTGGATGAAACTTGGTACAGTGATAGCTTATATCCTGGAATAACATATAGGATACTTTTTAACGCGGACAAAGTCGCGGGGCGTCCGCTAATACTCACTAAGTAACAAAACGCCTACATAGAGGGCGCTGTTTCACAATGTACACGGGAAAAACTTTTCTACGTCGGCGAAGCCGCGGGAAAAAGCTAGTCTTAAATATTGTAGCTGTAAACCTATGTTTACGAATAAATAGTTTGAAGTTTGAACTATAAACTCGAGAGAATTACAAGAGGGTTAGGTTTGTCCATAGAAATCAAGATTGTGATGATCTTGATTACGTCGTCACATCTTTTGGGATTGTCGAGTTTCCTAGTGAAGACCACGGTTGGGCATGAGGGCCCGGTTAGATAGAACGATTCTCGTCGAGAGGAATTGTCTGGATGCGGAGAACTGAAGATCAGGTTGGGTGAGGACTATGTCCTCTCCTTCCGACGAAATGTCATTCATGGCTGGCTCATGTCACGGAAGAGTTTAGACCAGACTTTTCAATTCAATTCAATACTCTTTATTGCACATATAAAAAACAGAACACAATAATACAGCAGATTTCGGTACATCTAACAGCGTTTCTTCCAGACAACATATGTAATCCTCGGTGTTAGAAATTTTCTCGACAAGAGTTTCAAATTCAATTTTAACGATAAGTTACACATTTTTCTTATCTAAGCAGCCTTTTAAACTACACTTAAGCGTAGAGATATAGAATATGAGTATTGTTTGAGACGCCTGCGCAAATACGCGACAACCTAAAGTCCTAATAAAAACACGTCCTACGCTCAACTTTCTAACATTTGCATTTGGGCTCACAGCTCAGTTGCGCAAGCTTATTCTTTCTACTCTATTTAGATACAGATACGAAACAATTCTGTTGTCACAGATTATATTGAGAGAAGACATGAATGTATTGGATAAGACTCGAGCAGATAAGTAATGAATTGAGTGTCACCACTATTAATCCTTTTATCAGCTTCCTGAAACTAAAAATAAAACTATTTATCCTGCCCATATCGCATTTTATAAAATAATAACTAATAGTTCCCGGGATTTTGGGATTATAAATATGAATTTCTAAAAAAAAAGTTTAACTGCAAAACTATCCAGTTATTTAATTTTACCAAGCATCCATTTTCTTCAAAAAAGTATTTTATTAATTAAGTTTCGATAAAAAAATACAGTCATTAGAAAAGAACTATTAAAAAATACATATGTATACTACTAAAGGTTCGTTTGTACGTACGTAGATAACATTCTTAGTGATCCCGGGATTTTAAACAATCCCGGGATTTTTGTGGCGTATCCTTATTGATGTGTAATGAATCATTACTAATGATAAATGATGAACTGATTTTGTTATAACTATCTCTGCATATTTTAAGTTTTTTTTTGTCTTTTAGCTCTTTACTTTAAGCCTGGTAGACAAGTAGTCGAGTAGCTGCAATTACAAAGACCGTATCGACTTAACTATCTTAACGTAGGTGTGGAGATGGCCTAGTTCTGATTAAAAATGAAAGTGCCCTTTGGTTACGCTTACGAGCAAGATTCGTGTATAAGCGGATAAAGCTTGACTCACAAACTGACTTCCTTGCTACCTTCAACAGCATCAAACAAACGTTACTATAGATAAATAACTCATTACACTTCTCTTAATGAGTTTAGTAATTGTTTTATAATATACTAGCTGTTGCCCGCAGCTTTGCCCGCGAGGATTAAGCTTTATGTCGGGGACAAAAGCCGCGGTAAAAAGTAGCCTTTAAGTTATTCCAGGACGTAAGCTATCACTGTACCATCCATCAAAATCCGTTCCGCTGTAACAGCGTGAAAGAGTAACAAACATCCAAACATTCTTACAAACTTTCGCCTTTATAATATTAGTAGGATGATACTAGCACCTGTTGTTTATGAAATCTGTGGATTGCGAATTTTTTACTCTAGGGCGATCAATCCCAGAATGTCCAAATTCCCGGATTGACGAATTCCCAAAATGTCCAATTCCCAGATGGATCAATTCACAAAACAGTGATAACTTATATCCTGGAATACCATAGGTGGGTACTATTTACCGCGGTAAACTGTTCCCGCGATAAAAAGCTTATTCCACACGGGCAAAACCGCGGCAAACAGCTAGTACGTTATAATATCGTTTCAATCTGCTTCAATATGGAAACCCACCGGGTTTGGAGAAAACATACAATTTTCGTTCAATAAAGTGAAGCCTATCAACAGTTCAATTAATCTTAGAATTCTTTATCTCTCCCTCTCTTTTATAAGTCAAGTGACACGATGCTCATGCAATTAAAACGAGAGGTTTTCTTGTTTGTTTTGGTATTTAAATGGGTTTTCCTTTAATTTAAGATACTTTGCTACTTTGAAGGAATTCGTTCAGATGATTTACCCTTTCGATTGGTATCATAAAAAATTTGCCATGATCAATATTTACAATACTTTAAAGTATTGTAAATATTGATCATGGCAAATTTTTCTGGAAAGAAATACTCCTTTATTTATAAAAAATAAATAGGACTGCATTTAAAGATTTTTAAGAAACCACTCCATGAATCGAAACAGACAGTACGGAAAAAACGCATCCTGTATTTTTATGATACCAATCGAAAGGGTAAATCATCTGAACGAATTAAATAAATACTTTAAAGTATTGTAAATATTGATCATGGCAAATTTTTCTGGAAAGAAATACTCTTTTATTTTAAAAAAATAAATAGGACTGCATTTAAAGATTTTCTACTGATCCAACTACTGTCTTTTTTCCACCCCGTCTAGATAATATAACGCTATCAATGCTTTTTACATGACAAGGTTGTGTTAATTAGGTTTTATTTACAGTAGCGTATATTTATAACAAGATCAACACAGCTTGCTCGCAACTTCCTTAGTAGACACTATAACAGCAATCCCATTTGATTCACGTCACAAACCCATAAAACTGTCCAATGCTAAGACATACATTTACAAATTCACGTCGCATCCACCACATTCTTCTCCATATCGAGGGCACCTGTCGGTTTGCACAAAGCAGCGCTGCTTTGCATACTGCAAGAATATCGTGGACACGACGCGGTGCCATTGCAATGCAAATCAGGAACTGTTACGGCTTTTGATAGTTTTATGAGTTTTATTTAGAGTACCCAGTAGCATTTTGATTGGATTAGATTGAATAGTTTATTTATTTTATTTAAATCTAAAAACTTGCTATAGACTTGTAAGTATTGATATGCCTCCCTCAAGGTGGTGTATTCTGTCCACTTCTGTTCCTCATTTACGAAAGAAATGATAATGAAATATAGTTACTTAATGCATTCTTGGCAGTTCTTCCAAAATATTTTTTCGAGTCTTTACGAGATACTTAACAGTATATTCAGCTCCTAACTCGATTTGGCGTTCTTAAAACAGAATCAATGATATACCTACTAAAGTCTCATAAAACATAATCTTGATACCTTTCTCTTATCACATGTCGCCACAGTGCATCATGGTCTACATTCTCACAGTATAACATGTTCTATCCGGAATGCAAACACATTATCAGATAATGGCTGCGTAGGTAATTGTTTCTTGTTAGTAAACATTGTACACAGCTGCGTTTGTTACAAAATTGTCTTTGTTAAACAAAACAAGTTTGGTAATAATCGGCGTTAAAAATATTATGATGAAATTGCTTTAATTTTTTCTATTGATTTAATCAACTAGTTTGTTTAATTTATTGTCTAACTTTTTCCCCTCCGTACGACTGTACATCATAGATTGAAACATTGTTTTGTTGTTGTGAGCCAAATCGACAGGAAAATATAATAAGTTTATCTTCTTATTCCTTAATAACTTCTCATCTCTTAAGAACTCCTAAACGTGAATCTTCCAAACTGACTCCGTTAGTTACATTAATTCATTAGCCACAGCCGATTCGTCGTGCTAATTGTGTCGAATTATACACACAGACGGACTGACACGGCGTGTGTGACGTACAGTGGTTCTTTGTAAGCGCATGAGTCACTTGCAATGAGACTTGCTTGTTAATTGTTGAAACGATCACCTTCGGGTGAGTGAGTAAACATAGTTGTTTATTGGTTAGTTTATCCTGTTACCCCAGACATTTGAAAATGCAGTATTGGTTTGATATCTCCATAAGTATTATTATGTTTAAAATGGACAAACGCTCAAATTGCTATATCTTGCACTCCAGTATGATCCTAAAGTAGACCGGTACAGAATGCCTTCAGCTTAAGGCCGAAAAGGTACGCTTGTTGCGTCTAGACTCCGTAGTTCGGTTGTTTTGTCCGGTACCGAACTAGTCTTCTTATAGTCTCAGTAAGCAGTTCGGTTGTTTTGGCCAACCGGGATCGCCATCTATATGACACCGATCATCCCTAATCAAAGTACATAGTCAACCTTAGTCTTTGCAGTTCGGTTGTATAATGGACCAGCCAAACAAAATACACAGCAAGTATGGACATGTTTCGTATATCTGTAAAAAATGACAGTTACACAGTACCTTTCCCAACTGTGTATTATAATATAGCAAAGTAGAGCACATAACCATCTGTGGAGAGCAGAATGCATGTCGAATCGTACACGCTGTGTTGTCGACCTCGTGAAGCCAAAGTGGGAGGACACAGGTGGTTGTAAAATTAATGCCGTCGACAGTTAAACGCCTGTTCAGTATTTTTCACAAACTCAGCGCAATTTAAAAAAAAAGTTAATTGAATGTTCAAATCAGAAGCTAGAGCCAGTATAATTGCAGTCACAATGAGGCATGAGGCGAAATGGGATACGGATGTTGGGTAGTGGGTGACAAATGACAAAGTATTCTTATTAGAACGTTAATATCTACATACGTGTACCTTTTGATTATGAATTCTGGTTACGACATTTAATGGTTCATGAGTAGGAACGAATATTGCTTTAATACAAACCCATGTACATGTCTGTTCATCTCAATCAAGGCGCGTGTTTCTTTTCATCAACAAAAGGTCGGGGCATCGCACAGCGCGACGACTTGTAACACGCAGCGCAAATGTTCGAACAAACGTTTGTCTTCGAACTCTACCGCATTCTATTCTATTAACGTATCACTGCTTAGCTCTTCACTTCAACGTATCTTTTTTTACTATAAATAGCATGTAGGTATTATAGAATACTTATAATCTGAAATAATCTCTATCATTAAAATCTGTTTTTCTAAAATCTATTGAAGCGCATATAGATAATTCAGCCGCGGCTAATAGATAATTTAATGCAGTCATCTTGCGATTCACAATTACAGTTATACGTAATGATAAAAGTTGTCATGTGCCTCGAGGAAATCTCCTGCATTACTTTTGAGAGTAACCTCTATCCAACGCCTTTATAAAAGGCTGATGATAATTGATTTGATGAAAACGTTCGCCCAACATTAACTTATTGGTCTAAACAAAAACATTGGCTCTCATCAAGGCACATTGTTCTTAACAATGGAATCTATCGTGCGTACCTGCATCATTATGTAATCGAACAATGTATCGTGCCATTCATTTGTCATTAACCTTAACGTACATGACTGTGTGGCGATCATGACTCGTTAGAAGTTCTCAGAAATTAATTTCTTTAACCATATTAGTATTATTATTTTGTTTACGGAGTGTTTTGTAAGATTTTTGTACCGTAAAAAGGGGATCTACATTGTCTAGAGCACACTTACTATATCTGTTTGATCTGTATCATTATTATCAATACTACTGGACATGGGGCTGAATATACAGTGAATTAGATCCGGACCACTTGTACAAAGTTGTATGTTACCAGTTAGAAACCAAACCCTTTAGCGTTCGAGGAACCTAGTTGAAGCACTTAATCGTCTTCTACGGTCTATGTTATCTTCACTTACTCATCAAGCGTATCTGTATCCAATTCCGTTTGCCCCGTTCTTGGCCCTTCGTTTCCTTACGTGTCCATTCGCGATTGTTCGCGGCTCTTTGCAGTATTAGCTTCGGCACACCCTCCCCTTGTACGGTGACTATCGGGAAATGCCTTTATTGCTTGCGATTCTACACACTTTAACAACCGTTGCGTGGAAGGGGATACACTGTTGTCGTGTTGTTTTCGTAAACATTATTTGCTTTGATACTTTAGGTTCCATACAATACTTATAGCATTCATATCTCGTAAGAAGGTATTATCTCTTTATTAGGTGTGACGAACGGATACCCTTTCCTAGGTGTGACCAGTCTCTATAAGCCTGTAGACGTCCATTGCTGCTGGACAACGGCCTCCCCTAGGGATCTCCACGACGACCGGTCCTGCGCTAACCTCATCCAGCCGGGTACCGCTACCTCCACCAGATCGTCGGTCCACCTTGTGGGAGGCCTGCCTATACGCTGCGTCTTCCGATACGTGGAGCGTCAGTGGCCTTGAGAGCGTCAGTGGCCTCGGGGATAAGACGCGGCCTATCATATCGAAAGGTCCTAAATTCGATCCCCGTCGTATGGCGTCTTCCGATACGCGTGGTCGCCACTCGAGAACCTTTCTGCCCCTTTCTGTGACCAGTCTACTTTGGACCAAAGTGGAATAACCCAACGATCGTTTCCGAATTCGTATATGCGGGTAATAATTATGTGGTTCCGTCTACCTCGCTCGGTATTAGGGTTCGTTAGTGCGGGTCGGCAGGTGTGACTCATCCGTCCTCGATGGCGATCTGCCAATCGGCCACCTGGTCCGCTTTTTTTGCTGCATAATGAATGTTACGAAACTGGTGTCATTTAATTTTGCTTGTTTTACGCACAGTTTTTGTTGCTTGTTGGTTGTTTCTGGCACTTGTTTTCTTGTATTCGATGACATGTAGAGTAATACTAACAATGTAAAAATAAAATGTCTAATTTGTTATTGGCCTAATTTTCCGCAAGGCGTTTTAACAAATTTATTTGTGCACTTGTGATTAAGAGCTTATAGAGAGGTTGAAAGATATCTCCTATAAGTCCGCCTTGTGATATACTGTTCTTATCATGTTTAACTCCAACACTATCCCAAGTAGAATTGACACGGATCTCGCTATGTACAGAACAGACATACAGGACAGGACAGGTGCTAGGCAATATTATCTTAACATGTTGGGAATTTTAAGAATCACACTAAAATATATTTGTAAAAAGCTTATTGTAAAATTGACGACTATTTGAATGACTATGTTAATATTACTTCAGCCTCGCACAATCATTACAAACAATTGTTTAAACTTGATTTAAATGATGCGTAGCGGGAGTTTGTTGCGACGCTTTCTCTCAGCGCTAACACCTAGGAAGCTGTGGTAGTTATACAATTTGACGTGTAAGTACAGTCAACCGCACATCAGTGGAAACACTTTGACCTTGAGCTGGCCTAGCCTATTAGGGAGTTTCAATACTACGCGAGACCAGTTTATACTGGTTTTGTTACCACTGATGTGCGGTTGACCGTACGTGACTACTGGGTACACGTTTACATTATGTACCCAATGTACTCATTATGGTACTCATATAAAATAATTTGACTTTAAAATCCTTTGATTCACTGACAATAACATAAGCTTCAATAACAATCCCGACGAAGACTTGTATTGAAACGTATATTAGGCGACCGACGAGCTGACAAACGTACTGACAAAGACATTTTCAAAGCACTGTAAGGTTAAATAAAAAGACAAGTAGGTACGGATTAAGATGTCCATCGGCATATCACCTCACAGTTCAAAGCACCCGCAATAGGAGAGGCTATTTGCATCGGCAGAGGTGAGACGGTGCTAGAAATAATCCCCCTTTTCCGGCGACAGAAATATCGCGACGCGTCTCCTGCGCACAGCACATTCGACACTCGCGACTGGAACTCTGTCGTTAATGTCGTAAGAAGATAACGTTGACGGACGTTTAATGAAGACGGAGAGGAAATTAATACTCCTGAATCAAAAGAGTTCCAGTCTCTTCTAACTTTGGGTCGAAATGCAGAATTGCTCGATTAGTCATACATAGTAATCTTACATTACATAAACTGGATGATAATTATGCATAACACAAAAATACGTTAAAATCATCGACATAATGGACTTCAGTGGAAAAAAAATCCTTTTCACTTACTTGCACTCAGACGATTATAAGAAAATACAGGTACCTTACATATTGATTCAGAATCATGCCAGATTGCAAATAAGTGGTCACAATCACATCTCAGAACAGTCCTGATCAATCAATACAAACTTTTAAACCGAGTCGAACTCCTTGGCTAGCCCTTGGTAATAGTAACCCCACCTCAACAACCGCCGTAAAACAGTCATTATGTGTATTGTAAACAGACCGTCACCGCCTGAGTCAGTGATATAGAAATACGATTTGGCGCGCGGTCGCCCGACCGGGGTTGAACCCCGGTCTATTTATGTAGCTGGCAGGCCGCCAGGGCCGGCTCTATGCGATTGTTTGACCTGTTTCCTTTGGATCACCATAGCCGATGGTCGCGATGACGGCTTTGTGTCTCGCATTAGGCCCTAGAATTTTATTAAGTCCTTCCTTTTCTTAACTTTGATTTACCTCTCTAAAATGATTTCGTAAACAAATTACACTACTGTCTCTTTTAGATTGTACCTTTTCTTGTTACCCTAGTTTTCTTCTGCACTCGGCTGCAATTGATTCAGGTCAAGGGGCATTTTTTACACAAACAAGATCACTTTATGCCCTTAGATCTCCATCAGGGAACGATTTGTGTGAGATCTGATGGTGGCTGTCTGGAGTACGGATGAAGGAGGTTCAGGAACCATCACACCTAACTGTTCAGGCAAGCCTTTTGTCACTATAGACTAGTAAGAGTAAAAATGATCTGAAATGGCATCAAAAGTATGGAAAACCCCATACGCAGGATTCTAACTAATCGGGAGTTAAGAGTAAGAGAGAGGAGACAAGTGGAGACGGCTTGCCCCTGACCCGAATTCATTGGAGTTGAGTTTAGTTTTGGGTTTCTTTTTATGTCAAGTTATTACAACTTGACATAAAAAGTGGCTCGTGGTGCCAATAAACCAACATTGTGACTACCAAAGGAAGTATTTTGAACCAATATTATGACTCACTTAGATTCTTTGGCGGACTTAGCGGTCTATGCACTGACTATACAAAAGTGGGAGTTTTGTGCAATTGCCCCCGAGCCGTCAGTCCAGCCGTTCCAACTCCTTGAAGTAGTGGAGCAGGGCTTCAGCACTGTTGCAGGTTGCTCGTTGCCGACAGGTCGGGATCTATTGTCAGCTCTGTTTTGGATCTGAATTCCCGGGTTGCGGGACTGTTAGCAGCGCGTGCTCCACTGTTTCGCTCTCCTGCAGACACCCCTTGCACAGGGGACCGTCTGTTTTCCTGTATGTAGTAGTGTCCTGCTGTAATGCCAACCAGAAGTCTAAGGTTGCATCGGTTAGAGAGTTCGTGAGTTTGCTATCACTGGGAGGAGGGCTATGTTGACCCACATGATTTAAGCTGTAATATCAAAACAACCTTTGGTCCTTGATTATTAACAGTGGTTGTCAGATGTAAGAATTGCTCGGTCCAGTTCCTTCAATGAATAAAATTAGTCAACTTCCAATCAAGAAACAAGTGAGTTTACATCGTTTATTTTATTTAAAGGTAAATCTCTTGAGATTGCATCTAATCTTCACTCACGAGTGATTCAGTCACAAAGTGGTGTTTATTTCTTGTTTCTTAAGCTCCAAACGATGACCTAACAAATTCCTTAAATTCCCAACCCAAATTTCATTTAGGGTTCAGAAAACAAATAAAAAAGTCGCATTGTTCGCTCGGCGGAACCCTTTGTGGTTCAAAATTGCTTTTCATGCTGGAGTTGTTTGACAAATAAAAGTAAAGACCGTTTATTTTTGTTTGCACTGAGTTCAGGTTCAAAAAAATTTGCGAACTTCACGCCTAAGGCTATTTTTGTCAATGAACTGATGAGATCAATTACTATACATACATACACACACACAACATACATATCAGCCTTTCAACATCCAATGCTGGACATAGTTCCCCAATAAACGCCACCCGTCACACCAAATTTAAGTCCGCATTAAGTAAGTCGTACATTTGATCTTATTTTATTCGCTTCTGTAGGTGAACCTAAAGAAACGGTAGTCACAAAAACTCTGGTTATCCAAAACTAATACCTACCCCAGATAAGAGAGGCCTATGTCCAGCTGCAGTGGACTGGTACAGGCTGATGATGATGCTGATGACCCAAGGTAGAAGGGATTATGAGACCAGAAGACGATGAAAATGCGTGATGTTTTATGTTCCTTTTGTTTGTTTACCCAGGATCCTGGTGGGGGCGCCAGAAGACGAGCCCTTCCCGGTCAGCGGAGTGACCCGGCCCGGCGCAGTGTACCGCTGCGAGCCCAGCTACCGCCACTACCCGGACGACGACCGGCCTCTAGACAAGTGCTCCTTCATAGAGTTTGACAAGAACAGGGGTAAGTTATTATAATTCTCTAAACAGGAATAATGTGAACTATAAAGAAAAGAAGAAAATTCGGATCACACCCATTACCACAGAACACGGAAAAAGCTCGATACGCTTAATGATCTGTGCCCATCACTCACATTTAAAAAATAATCGATACGCCTAATGTCATACCTTTCAAACACTAATAACGCATAATGACACCCTTTCGGCGCATAGGTAATGCCAAAGACGTAAGATGGTACGCATGATGTCAAATTCTCATAATGTCATATCGTACGCGAAATGTCAAATACACCCTGATTGGGGTAAGGGTCATTAATTCTACTTAGTTATCGGGAATTAATATGACGTCACCAAAATTCTCCCATTACCAGATGGAGTCTTCAGGAAGTCTTCCTTAACCAATCTCGCGTGGCGGTCAAAAGTCAAAAAACTCCGTTGAGTGTGGTTGTCAGTTTTGGTTTTTGAAAAATCGCTCATATCAAAAAAATAATAAAATTGACGTAAGTGTTCCTCAACACTTGAAAAGATTAGTGTCAAAATAGTATTGTTTGCACACTATTTCAACGCATAATGCCAAAACGGATACCGCAAAAAATACGCATAATGCCAAAAATGTTTATACGCCCTTGTTGAATTGAAGTGTATGCTTGGTCCGTGCTCCAATATTGGAGACATACCTATTAATAAGCAGTTTTTATACTTCAAACTTCAAACTGTTTATTCGTAAACATAGGTGGGTACAAAGATGGTGAAACATTAGAATGGTGTCTCTATGTTTTGCCCATTAGGCGTACGACGTTAATATTGTATTGTACATCATGCAAATTATTGCTAATTATAAATTATTTTTAGATTACAAAATTACACACATGATCATGCACATTAATATTAATTTCATTACAGTTAAGTTAATCCAAATTCTTAAAAGTTGTCAAGACATACAAAAAGACTGGGAGTGGTACTGTTGTATATGACACACCTGAGAGTCTGACACATAATGCTCGAATTATCAAGAGTTTGCATGCAGATAAACATTTCTGGACAATCTACAAGTCATACTTGTTTCTTTGTCCCATTAATTCAACTCTTGAGTATAATTTACAATAATAATGTCCTCCGTATTCCCCACTCAGGGCTTCCCTTTGCTGGTGACAGAGATATAATACCCAGCGGTTTCATACTGGCAAATAAGTATTACAAAAGAGATCGGTCTCCTTAAGAGGCTGGGTCATTAATTCATTACCTTCTGCATTACGCCGCCTCGCGCATTATTGTCTGGTAAGGACGGCGTTACATGCAGCGACGCCTACGCGGCGATCTTGGGCATTATCTGATTTACACAATCATTTACTGTGGAATATCTTTTTGAGAAAATTTAAATCAATGGGGAACTTTTCAGTTTCTGAAGCAGCAATTAAGATCTTATTCTTGCCAGGTAACGCCAGTGTCAGTGCAATTTTTCGAAATTGAAAAGGGGTATACCTAGGTGGCTGATAGGCTAACTGACGTTATTTCACCTATCGTTCACACTATTGACTAAAAAATAACTAGATATAGGTACGTATGAACTTTGAAACTTCGGTATGCTTTGAACCTGCAATGTATTTATTTACCACTAGCGGCCCGTCCCGGCTTCGCACGGGTGGCCTTTTTTTGCAATAAATATAGCCTATGTCACTCAGGGTGAATGTAAGCTACATTGGTGAAAGAATTTTTTAAAATCGGCACAGTAGTTTTTGAGTTTATTCATTACAAACATACAAATCTTTGCTCTTTATAATATTGTTATGATGATACATTCAACTGATTATTAAAAGTACTTTCTCATTTGGTACCTTAAACAATAATTTATTATAACTATGATACTGTATATCCTTGTTATCATTATCATCGACTAGTCAGCCCCTAGTGCGTGTCTTCAAAACAATATACTAAAGAATCTTAACGAAAAAGAGACAGTAAATCACCAACTTGATGGAACGATGCCTTCACCTCCTAGAGCCCTTCCAACCTGCTGGTCACATTGGCCGAAGTGGGAAAGATTCCCGATACTTGCTGTTGAAATTTGCCTATAAGATGTTTCTATTCTGTTCTGTCTCTTTTCAATCAACCCCCTTACTAGAGTTCTACGCCACAGCCGTCTTACAATTCTCGTTATATGTCATGGCGTCAGCTCATCTTATCCTGGCAGCGTTTTTCGGACACTTCGGTGTGAGGCACCTCCTACATAAGACGGGACTAAAAAAGACCGTCATCTGTAGAGCCTGTGGAGAGGTCAGAGAAACGATGAAACACCCACTGTGCGAATGCGATGCACTAGCTGCAAGGCGAATGAGTGTCCTGGGTACAGCCTATCATGAACCCGAGGGGTACAGGCTCCTGCCACTTATCTGCTTAACAGTTTTTGTGCTTGAACTTTTGGGGAGGAGAGCAACAGGTCAACACCTGTGCATTAAGTAGATCCCATAGGGTCTTCGTTTGTGATTGATGGAACAAACAAAATTGAAACTGCATGTTGTGATGTGACATAAACCCATGCCCAATAGCGGCTTGAAAGCGTGCATGTCGCTGCGCGGGCGCAAGACATGCCCGTGATTTACGTCTGGTGGGTCCGCTACCGCGCGGGCGCCTGCGCTTTGTGTTTTCACTACCAACCTAGGGTTGCGACATTTTGATGTGGATTTCAAAAAAATATTAATTCAACAAATAGGTACTCTACAGCACAATCCATGCAAGGACAATAAACAACAAAAAAACAAACAATGCAAGGAAAATAAAATTATTTGGTTTATTTTTGCAACTATTTAACCTTTTCTTCAGCGGCGGTGGTTTAAGTCTGTTATTGGATTGTTCTATTTGTGTATAATTATTTTTAATGAGTCACTTTATAACTTAATACATGTATTTAAAATACCATCAAAACTAGAACTCCTAGCGTTCACTAAAGCCAGACTCCGGACTTCATTTCACACGCGGTGAGATAAAATGCTGGTCTGAAGTGAGCATTTTTATCGCGATGCTGTGACTAGTCGAAGCAAGTTCTTTGGCAACCCTAGTGCTTCATCCAGACAGTTGAGAACAAGCATTCATGTCAAATGGAGTAATATGCTCTTGTAATGCTTCCAAGCTTACATTCTTGCATAAATAAATTATGCCATTAAGAATATGCCTTTATGCTCACTGCCTAACATAAATAGATAAAGTTTATATTGCTAGTATCAGAATATTTTACACAGGTACAGTTTAGGTTATGGGCCCAGCCCAGCACCGATCGTGTATCGATTTTATGACATGCCAGTGATGTTTTATGGTACCTTTACTTATAATACACGGTTCTAACACGCGAATATTTTGTTTACAATTGCTCGACATTTCGACCAGCCGTGGTCACCAGCTGACAGTTCGGCTATACGTATTATAACTGTTTTTAGTTGAAAATACTTACTGCATGGTGATTGTACGAACACAACGTTGATTTGCGTTTGACAACTTTGATACTAATGTGAGTGTGTGCACCGAGCATACTTTTCGTTTATGCAATGCAAGAGAGTACCGTATCTTCCTTCTTTGGTGTCATCTGAGCAAAGGAAACGATTTAAGCCTGCCGGCCGTCGCCCGATCAATATCTTTTTAAACAAAAATAAACCTGTAAAATCCTACTAATATTATAAAGGCGAAAGTTTGTAAGGATGTGAGGACGTTTGTTACTCTTTCACGCAAAAACTACTGAACAGATTTTGATGAAACTTGGTACTTACAGTGATAGCTTATATCCTGGAATAATATATAGGCTACTTTTTAACGCGGGCAAAGTCGCGGGGCGTTCGCTAATACCCCCTAAGTAACAAAACACCTACATAGAGGGCGCTGTTTCACAATGTACACGGGAAAAACTTATCCACGCGGGCGAAGCCGCGGAAAAAGGTAGTAACCCATAAGCCGTTTGTTTAACAATGCAGACACCATGAATCACGGTGTTACGGCGAGCTCTTGGGATTCCGCAAACCGCACTAAATAACGCGGGAGGCGCGCGAGAAATCCGGCGTTACACAATGGAGCTACCAGGATGCGCGTGCGCACGCGGTCGGTAATTTTATGCGTCGCGTGAGATGGTTCAAGCGGCTTCAAGATAAGAACTAGCAGACACATTCTTAGTTCTTCTTGGCTCGCCAGTTCATTACTGGAGTTTACTGCCGGCTTTGAGAATATACGAACGTGTACGAATGCTTACGTATGTCGATGCTTACTTACACACTCACCTCAAAAGGTTGCCTGGATGAAATCGCTACAAGCGTTAAGGCGTGTCAATATCAATCATCATCATATCAGCCTCTTGACGTCCACTGCTGGACAAAGGCCTCCCCCAGGGATCTCCACGACGACCGGTCCCGCGCTAACCTCATCCAGCTGGGTCCCGCGACCTTCACCAGATCGTCGGTCCACCTTGTAGGAGGCCTACGCTGCGTCTACCGATACGTGGTCGCCACTCGAGAATCTTTCTGCCCCAACAATATACATAAAAGAACAAACTGACTCACTGATGGGATTACATAAATGTGACCGAATATGATCGGGAAAGCAATGACTCGATCGTCATTGACTACTTCGTTTCGCAACACTGATCTCATCCTCGCACTCTCTCCAAACAACACTTTCACTAATCATTTAACGAATTGAACTCTAACCCGTTAATGCGATAATAGAGCACGTTAGTTAACGGGTAATTAGCGTGGATAACGTTACGCAACCGTCACTGGGTCACGAGTGGGCCGTGCGTGGGCGCAGCGGTGGGCGTGGGCATACCTGAGCGCCTACTGCTTTAATTCGCCAACAGCTCCACCTATAGATTTTGAGGTCATTGTCAAAAAAAAAGATTCAATATTTCAACAATCTCTTGTTCCGTAGAATAATTAGAGGGAATAATGAATTCCAGATAAATACATCTTAGTTAAAAACAAAACCGTGCTTTTCTGACAAAAGCAGTCGGCTAAGAAGCACTAATACCTTTGTTCAACTCAAAAAATCAAATCAGCAGCCTATTAAAATGTCCCCACTGCTGGGGCTCAGGCTATAGTCCACCACGCAGAGCGGGTTGGTGACTTCACATGCGCCTAAGAATTTATTTTCGGCGAATGCAGGTTTCCTCACGATGTTTTCTCTCACCGTTTGAGAGCACTCAGTAAATGTACTTAAATTTCTAGAAAAACCTATTGGTACATGGCGCAGCCGGGGTTCGAACTTCGGACCTTACAATATAGGCCGCGTCTTATCCCCGACTCCTGACGCCCCTGACGCTACCTAAATGAAGTAGGTAACTTACATAAGGTAAGGTAAAGTACATTTACTGACTGCTCTTAAACGATGAAGGAAAACCATTGTGAGGAAACCTGCATACGCCGAAGAAGAAATTCTTAGGCGCATGTGAAGTCACCAACCCGCTCTGCGTGGTGGAGTATAGCCCGAACGCCCTCGTTGAAATGCTAGGCCTGAGCCCCAGTAGTGGGACATGTTAATATACTAAATTACTAGCTAAAGAAAAATTAACTAACTGTTTTTGTTTTGTTACGATTCCCGAACAAAAGCCGCTACTTTCATCTAGCCGTGCCATCCGGCCATACATCTTGCGATAAAACAAGACGAAACATTAAAGTCACTGATAAGCGGGAAAGAGCGAATGTTTACAGAAGTCACCGTCGATTACAACAATGGCGCTTGTGAAATACCACACCGACGGCGATAATTTTTAGGGATGTCGTCGGGTCGGTACCTAAAAGTTATCGATACGGTAAAAGGTTATCGCGCCGCACTTTCATAAGCAATCAGCAGACATAGAAGTTGTGGTATTACGAATGAAATTTTCCCAGTCATTGATTATAGCTGTATTTTATCGACTATCGAAGAATTCTTTCATAGTTAGATGTCAGTGTTTCATTTTCCATGCGAGAAGAGGTCAGTTATATTAATTTCGTAATCGACTCTATGCAACTACTAAGTGATCTGTCACATCTAGATGCTTTCATGCTAGATGCGTTCCATTTATTAAATGCCTAATATAAGTTACCGTCAACAAGAATTTACTAGAAATATTTTGTTTGCGGTACCAAAACTAGACAATGCAAGACAATGAAATTGAACATCATTTTAGTTTGAGGTGTTGCGTATTGTCTTTAAACTCTATACCTATAATCTCAGTCAATACACTCAAATACTAGAAAGAGAGCTATATTCATAAAGCATATTTACAACCATATCTATTTTTATCATCATATCAGCCGAAAACGACCACTGCTGGACAAAGATCTCTCCCAAAAAATTTTCATAACATAATCGATTACATAGAAAAATTATCCAGTGAGTTTGTTTCACGATAGAATGTTTATCATCGGATCTTTTATGTTAAAATAGATATACCTGCTGACTGTGTTAGATGAAATCTACTATTTAAATAACGATAACCTTAAAACAGCACTATCGCTAGATAATCTCAAAACGAGCGAGCCAACACTATTTATTTGCATGTTACTCCCGGTAGCAGCACCTCCATCGATAGTGTTATCGGCGTATCTATCCCATCACTATTTATTTGCATTCCTATCTGGCGTTATCGGAATTGAACTTGGTTATCTGTACTACAGAATTGAATGCGTCTCTTCCTAGACGAAGATGAACTATGCGACCTACTCATGCATGCGTATTAATCAGATTAAATAATATATATTTTTAAGTCAATTAATTGACTTAAAGTGAGTTTAAAAAATTAGAAAGGCTGTGTTATTACTTTCCCATTGAGTTTTTTAAAAGTTATTACTTTACCTATTTCCAGCAGTGGACTTTGAGATGTCTCCATCAAAAACAGCCTTTTTATAATCCATTTATTACGGGTGGATCGTTTGAGAGCCCTAGGAGGTTATCTTTTCCGACTACGAGAGTGGGTTACGCGATAGTCCATCACCCAGATGTGTTTAGAATCTAATTAGATCATCCTATTTGATCAATGAGGGTGTAAGGGAGCGGAATACCAGCTGACTACTCCAACTGTCAACCTCACCTGCACGCGGTACACCCTGCTGATGTACAGACGAGGCACTGACGACCGACAGATGGCGGTATAACCATCATCTACAGAAGTCCGGTCAGGCATAAATTCCGCAGGCTGGTGACGGGCAGCAGCGTCGCCAGCGCGAGGTGCCTGACTGACACTGCGATCGCCAACCCGCCTGCCTAGCGTGGCGATTAGGGCATTCCGCTCCCCAATGAATTACGCCAATATACTCAGTGGCGCGCCTTGGGGGAGGCCTATGTCCAGCAGTGGACTAGTGCAGGCTGATGATTTGATCAATGAGACTTTGCATTCGAAGTGCATTCGCTGTGCACCTTGCTAAGTCCTCGTACAGAACCTAAATAGCTACAGATAGTCATCAATTGGCCATTGTGGGGTAATATACATACAGTAGAGTTAACTTGGGCATACAATGCTGGTATCTGCGCGTGCGCTGAATTGTGACTCGGCTACTTTATCTGCATTTTACTAAACCTTGAAATCTCGGCTCCGACTGTGTTTGTAACTGGGTTTCGTAACTGGTTACAAATGAAGATTATACCTCATTTTGAACTTGATTTCTTTGCGATCTGTCAATTTGGTGGTCCTAATTTTGGAGGAGAATTTTTAAATATTCAGTATATTCTCGTTAGTATAATTACGCGATATCTAGGTGTTCATATTATTGTACAGTAGACCGCACGTCAGTGGAAACACTTTGACCTTGAGCTGGCCTAGCAAATTAGGAAGTTTCATTACTATGAGAGGTCAGTTTATACTGGTATCGATTCCACTGACGTGCGGTCGGCCGTACTTATTCTCAAATACATATGGTATTGTTTGTTTGTTTGTTTGTTTGTTTGTTTGTTTGTTTGTTTGTTTGTTTGTTTGTTTGTTTGTTTGTTTGTTTGTTTGTTTGTTTGTTTGTTTGTTTGTTTGTTTGTTTGTTTGTTTGTTTGTTTGTATATTTGTTTGTTTGCGGCAAATGCGGAGGGCGGAAGATCGGGTGTAGTGACGTTCATTGCAGAAGGCCTATGTCTAGCTGTGGACATCGAAAGGATATTTATTAAGTACCTAAATAGTATGCTATTGACGTCATTGTTAACATAATTGATATTGACCTAGGTCAAGTTTCTGGCTACGCGATCTAAAAGCTCAAGCACGTGTATTTACGATTATTAATACCTACTCGTATATATAGGTAAATGTTAGTATGTAAGTTATTTATAGTCGCAGCATTGCTATGCCTAGACTAAATAAATCATGCTTGTTTCAACTATAGGTAATATTATATTGCTTATTTGGCTTGAGAAAATACTCGAGTACACTCAAGGAATATGGTTGAGAACTATAGAGTAATGCATTTTGTAAAGTGAAAGGTTAACCCTGAACAAATTCGGCGAAGTTATACAATCTGGGGAGAAATGATCGCAAATGAAACAGTTTTTTAGAAGATCGTAGGAAACTTACGTGTACCGTTACGCTACGACGGATTGGAGCCGATTATCAACGATTTTAGTAGAACAATACAACGAAGGCTTATTTAACTACCTACGTAATTAAATTGAGTTTATTAAATTTAAAAATACTTCTCTAAGCTTTAAGCGTAACACACACAGCGCGGCGGCGTTGCGAAAGCGTTGCGGCGGCGAAGCTGCGGAAAGCGAGTAAAAAGCGGAGCCCTTCAGACAGGAATACCGCTAGCGGCGGCGGTTTGTATGAAGAACGCTCCGCACCGCGCCGCGCCCGCGCCGCTCTGTGTAGGGGTTCTTATACACTACAAAGGAATACAACGCGCCGCCGCCGCTCCGTAACGCCTGTCTGCGCAAATCTGTCAAATCAAAACGTCAAATCTGTGCGCGCGGTTTTGTCGCTTTCGCCGTCGCACCGCCGCCGCGCCGCTTTGATGTAAAAGGCTTCATACTATTTCGAACATTACAAAAAATTGCTTTAGTACAGTCGACCGACCTTGACCTTGAGCTGACCTTGCCTATTAGGGACTGCGCAAACGTATCGGAAATTTTGATGTCATTGTCAAATGAACCATATCACTATCAAATAAAGAACAAAATCGTAAAATGACTTCTGCACGTCGGCGTCGCCTCGCGCTCGTTCATACGATTTTGATCCTTAGTTTATTGTGATATGGTTCATTTTACAATGACGTCAAAAAGTGTGCGGGCAAATCTCCGCTTGGTCTGCCTCGACCCTTAGGGAGTTTCAATACAATGAAAGACCAGTTTATGCTGGTCGTGCGGTCGACCGTACAAAAATCAAGATTTTCTATAGAACCGCGTGCGCACGCCGTATCTATCGGCAGGTTCTCTATTTGGCAAGCGGCAGATGACTGTGGATAGCGCACGAGTTTGTTTTCGTGTCTCGCAGTCGCTGTGATGAACCCAAAAAGGAGAAGATTCGTTGCTTATTCTTTGAAGATGGTCCTATAAATAAACATTCTTACATACAGCCGAACATAGAACGTCCTCCGTTTTTGGACGTCGGTAAAAACCAAGAACCAAGTACTTACATGGCACGTACCAAATAGTTGGTTTTTGTCAGTAATTCGCATTCGCTTGTTGTTGTTTTTTGTGGATAATGTAACTGTAAGTAAATAATACTGGTTCTTCTTCACTGTACATAGTTAAATTCATTATACATATCAGTATTTTTTTACAATATATGAAAAAATGATTTTTATGTCAAAATTTCAAAATTGTAAAGTTATGTCAAAAAGTATTATTGTCAATAAATAATATGAAAATTAAATCAGAATACACTTTGAATGTATTAAATTAATAAGAATACTATTGATTATTATAGAAATAATCATAAACTACTTAAATGTAAGAAAGAGCGTCAAAATTATTTGTTGAAGAAAATTCATTTTCCTTTTTTTTTCGTACCGAGAGAACGGTACCTACTGTAAGTATCATTTTCTTTTGGTTTCATCTAAGAACAGTCGTGTACCGCATACAATACCATAAAGACGAGGATGCGGTCAACATTAGAAATAGAGTTTAATATTCCTTTATGTACAGTCGACCGCATGTCAGTGGAAACACTGACCTTGGGCTGGCCTAGCCTAATAGAGAGTTTGAATACTTTGATAGACCATTTTATACTGGTTTTGGTTCCACTGACGTGCGGTAACTATAAACAACTTTTTATACTTACATCTCATGCCAATAAATCCTACTACTTAAGTTATAAAGGAGAAATTTTGTAACAATGTTTGTTACTCTTTCACGCTGTAACGACTGAACGGATTTTGATGCAACTTGGTTCAGTGATAGCCTATATCATTATAACATATAGGCTACTTTTTACCACGGTAAACTGTTCCCGCGGGATAAACTTATTCCACGCGTGCGAAGCTGCGGGCAACAACTAGCAATATAAATAATCATTAATTCCAAGGTATACGGAACCCTCCGGGCGCAAGTTTGACTCGCACTTGGGCGATTTTTTTCAGAAATTATATTCTGAGAGCATTTATTTTTGATCTTGTTCCGTTCTTCGGTTTCAAAACAAACCGCCAACATACAATTCCTGCCTGTTATTAAGTCAACACGTGGCGTGGGCCCGGATATTCGGCCATGTGGGCGCCACGGCCGTGCGTGGGCGCAGGTATTAGATTCGATTCCTCGTTAAGCACAGCTTTGATACTGCCATGCGACATTTTACCATTGATTTTGTGATACATAATGTTAGTTGATTAAATAATAGTGGATGAATACACATCACATTACATTACATCGGTCGTCGTGGAGATCCTTGGGGGAGGCCTTTGTCCAGCAGTGGACGTCTACAGGCTGATATGATGATGATGATGATGAATACACATCACATTCATTAATTCATCCACTACTAAAGACTGTGTTTAGATAAAATATGAAACTATGATAATAATAAAATTGTTCCTCTCTCCACAATCTTTATTATACTAAAAACAGAGATACAATAAACAGTAGCGTATATTACTTGGTAGGTATGTTCGGCGCTCTTATCGCTAAAAGCTATTTCCTCCAGATGAGTATCAGAGAAATAGGTTGTGCTTTAACTAAATAAAGTATAGGTACCACTGCCTAATGTTAAATCTATTTTTGTAATAGGTACATAATAACATAATATTTATTTTGCATTATTTTAGGTAGCGACATAACTCCATTCATCACCAGACTACTTAACCCATGAATCTAAAAATTTAGCCACTCCCATATGGATGAGCATTCTATGGGTGTCAAAATCGTGTCAAAATAATCACAAAATTACGACTCATTCACACATTCTCATTTTCAAACTCCATATAATTTTGTATTAGCAACCTCCTCCCGCTACTCCGCTTCATTTATCCGCACCCCCCGGTAAATGGCATCATAGGATCCGATACTAAATATGCAAGATGCGATCTCCACAGAAAGCGCGCGCGCGAACAAAGAGATTTGAAACTTCTTTATCCATTTTCTCTGACATTATCTCCTAATCAATTCATTACAATAGTATCTTTCTGTAGTTTGTCGTTTTAGCAAGTATACCCGAAACTAAACCGACAACCTCGCAGTCTCGTTAGAAGACCGGAAGCGTCTCATTCACCAAAATGTTAGGGACCAAGCGGCTCCATCAAACAAACAAGTCCACTCGGTATATGTCCGCTAGGTATTAGAAGTGGTTGATTTATTTTTCTTGTTGATATCAGGGACTATTGATAATTCTGAACAATATTACCAAATCCAAACCTCGGCAAACGCAAACGTGTGGAGCAGGGGTTTGGTTTGCGTTTGTAAAGGTTTGCCAAATGTGTAGATTCAGTATAACGTTTTTGGTTAGGGTTTGGATTTGGTGATGTTATCGTTCAGAATTAGCGGGACAGCCCCAAATCTGATGTCTGAAACGTCTTTCCAACGTACGGATAAGAGGTTGGCTTCCCTAAATCTTAGCGTATGAGTCCATAGTTCATAAAACTCCTAAACTCAAAGGAAATAAAGAAAGAAAAAATACTCTTTATTGACACCACTACATTATCTAAAACTAATAAATGCATACAACTATTGTATAAAAAACGCAGTGTAAGCAGGCCTCCCACATGGTGAATCGACGACCTGGTGAAGGTCGCGGGACCCCTGGATGAGGTTTGCGCAGGACCGGTCGTAGTGGATATCTCGTGGGAGGTCTTTGTCCAGCAGAGAGCGTCTACAGGCTGATATGATGATGATTGTATAAATGGGGTGAGCAACATTACAGTGTCAACAGAATGCTGCCTCAGCTATTTGCCTTTGCTTTTTGTAGTCTGCTTCAATGATTTTCATGCAGAGCCTTAGATTTGTTTTGTTTTGCCAGGGATCACTGAGAAAAAGAAAAAAAGAAAAAAAAACATTTTATATTTTATTCCTTCTCAGTATTAGGTATCTCTCAGTATTAGGTAAGAGCGTCAGTGGCCTCGGGGATAAGACGCGACCTATCATATCGAAAGGTCCGAGGTTCGATCCCCGGTTGGGCCATGTACCAATGGGTTTTTTCTCGAAACTTAAGTAATTGTACTGACTGCTCTCAAACGGTGAAGGAAAACATCGTGAGGAAACATGCATACGCCGAAGAAGAAATTCTTAGGCGCATGTGAAGTCCGCCAACCCGCACTGGGCTAGCGTGGTGGACTATAGCCCGCACGCCCTCGTTGAGAGGGTAGGCCTGAGCCCCAGCAGTGGGGACATTAATAGGCTGTTGATGATGATGATGATTAGGTATCTCATTATTGTGCCAACTTATGTCTGGGATTATATCTCAAACTCTCCCGTGCCTGGCTCATAGCGCAATCACTTGCGCTTGCGCTACATTCGATTCGCAACTCTACACCGTTTCCGTCAGATAATATTTTCGTGTTTCACACCTTAAGTCTCTAATAAAATATCTGACAGTTATGGCAATCGGATAACTGTGAAACAAAAAAACTTGGCTATCTCTTAGATAATTCTGCAGATAGGGTGTCTGGGACTTTATCAGCAAGCGGTGAAAGAAGCCCTAAGTGTATTAAAGTATTATCATAAACTTAGGCAAATATATAAAAAAAAAACAAAAAGACTTGACAAGACGATATGTAATTCTAAACTCGAAAGGTTTCATATTTTTTTATGTTAAAATATTATTCATTCATTTTAATTTTTCTTGAAAAAGTTGGCAAAACGTAATTGTACTGAAAGTTAAATTTGGATAACTGCTATGAAGCCATTACAGTTTCTTATCTCTTCATTCTAAGATTATGAAATGAAGCATTATAATATGTTTAAAGTACCTCATCGACATTCAAAATAGCAACACTAACTACAAGAAGTAAGCATGACATCAGTAGGAAACAGGTTTCTGCGCAAATTATCACCTAACCAAATATACTAATACTAGTTTTGGCAAAACTTGTTTCCACCAACCAGTCATATTTGACAAACTGTTGAACTTGCAAATGGAAAGATGTTCCATGGAATTTTTATTTTAAAGCGATTCAAACAAAAATAGATGCGCTTTTGATCGACGATATAAATTCCTCCTTCTTGATTCAACATCATCATATCAGCCGACAGACGTCCACTGCTGGACAAAGGCCTCCCCAAGGATCTCCACACCGCTCGGTCCCGTGCTAACGTCGTCCAGCTGGGTCCCGCGACCTTCACCAGATCGTCGGTCCACCTTGTGGGAGGCCTACGCTGCGTCTTCCGGTACGTGGTCGCCACTCGAGAACTTTTCTGCCCCAACGGTCGACATACCTCCTTGATTGGTAACACAAATACCTATACAAGATGTTATTCCACATATTTTGTCCGGATCGATTCCCGGATGGTTTCTTAAAATCTTTGAATACAGTTCTACTTAGTTTTGTAAATATAGGAATATTTACTTTCAGTAAAAGCTATCTTCAATATTTCCAGGAGGCCAATCGCGTTAATTCTGAACGATATTACCAAACTCCATCCATACGTTTGGCAAACCTTTACGAACCCAAGCCAAACCCCTGCTCCACAAGTTTGCGTTTGTAAAGGTTTGCCAAACGTATGGATGCAATGCAGCATAACGTTTTTGGTGTTGGTTTGGATTTAGTAATATCGTTCAGAATTAGTGCGCAGGTGTGGTTCGTTTCTTCCAAACTGTATTATAGTACCCAATATAATCTATAACGCAATGGTACGGCCCACTTTGAACTCTCGACCTCAGGCATCAGGAATGTAAGCCTGGCTCGCTGAAACTGGGCTATGGCATACCATATATCTACGTGTTATTCAATAACCAATAGGTATGAAGTACATGACCACAATTGGCAACTCACGTTACATGTCGTAGATACCTTGTCGAAGTACCTTACCCATGTCTATCAGACTGATAGTTGGCAACTCCAACGAGTATTTTATTAACTAGCAACACTATTTAAAGATGTTTTCTCGGATGGTGCGTTTCTTTGTAATAATAAAGAGAACAATTTGCTTAATATTGTGATAGCGGTTCATAAAGAATAGTCAGCCCTCCCGAGAAAAATATCAGTGCAAAATATTGGTCCTTCGCGCAGGATCTAAACCAACGACCTATGATACTCTATAGATACTTCTGGTCTCTAGTCACTCTTTCCCCGTTGTTCCCCTTTCCCCACCTGACCTATGTAATGTCTATAATGGACATATTCTCTATCACCGTTTTAGGCCTACGCACCGGTGGCACTGCTGCCTGTCACCAGCCAAGCTTTTATGGTCTAGCAGCTAAACTAGACTATAGCTAGTTTGAATGGTGCTAGCTGTCTGTGGTGTCCTCAAACCCACACTTTATTTCGTCGTCTAAATAATCACTGTCAATTGATTCGAGTATCGAGTGGAATCGATTAAATCGAGTACTCGAAATCGCATTAAATCGAGTTGAAAGCATCGCACAATATTAACGCATTGCGCGTTGATTAAATATAAATCAATGGTCTGCCGGTTTTGTAGGGTGACCATGAGACCATTGGGCGTGAAAATTCCTTTACTTCACTTTCGTGATATGTTTTGTCCATTTTCATAACTAGTTTATACACCGGATTTGTTTTGTCCACAGTTTCTAAAGTTTAGTTATCGTGATACATGATTTAATGAAAATTGCCACCGTAAAAAATAGTTATCGATCCCAGAATCTACACTTTTAAAACTTTTAATAAGCTTCGGGAGGAATCTTGTGTCCCAATTTTTGACCACTTCCCGCTATATCCGTTCATGCTCGAATATTGCACCCACCTTAGCTTCTAAAGCAATACAATATAGTATACATATTCAATTTTATAATTATTTTTATCTAATAAAACCTTATGTACCCATGTTTTTTTACGTCGAGTTGAGTTCGATTTTGACGTAATGGCAACACCGTAGCGCTAAATGCGAGAGAGCCTGCTGATTGGAAAATGGACGTACTCGGAACCTACACAAAAATTATTATACAAGAGGACCATGTCCAAAAATTCCAAGATATATGGTCAGCCTACCTCTAGCGCCGCTGTATCGGGGTCGACTTTGATGCGTGCTCCTTCAGAAGCGCCATTTAGTTAGTCCGATTTCATGCGCACACGCAGGGTCAACGACCCAGACGTCGCGTCGGCCACAAGTGCGCATTTGTGCGAGTGCTGAAATGTTTATTGGAATTGCACTCGCTATGAAAAAGAAAGAAAATCGAACTTACTTTTTGGACTTATGGTTGAGTACTTAATCAATTACTTTTCGGTGCCGGAAGTAACTATATACAGCCGTGCATACAGACGTTCCAAAATGTAGGAGTTTGGGAAAGGGGGGCACAGAACATCAAGTGTGCACTGAATTGTGCTCAGTTTATACAGGGCAGTAAAATACTGACCGGTGCAAAGCCTAGTTCTGTACTATGGATATTATTACCTACATTATAGTCACTGAGACATTATTTAATGTGATTAGGGTGAGACGTCACCATCATCATCAACAGCCTATTAACATGTCCCCACTGCTGGGGCACAGGCCTACCCTCTCAACGAGGGCGTTCGGGCTATAGTCCACCACGCTAGCCCAGTGCGGGTTGGTGGACTTCACATGCGCCTAAGAATTTCTTCTTCGGCGTATGCAGGTTTCCTCGCGATGTTTTCCTTTACCATTTGAGAGCAGTCAGTAAATGTACTTAGGTTTCGCGAAAAAAACCATTGGTACATGGCCCAGCCGGGGATCGAACTCCGGACCTTTCGATATGATAGGCCGCGTCTTATCCCCGACGCCACTGACGCACAAGTCAGTGTGAGATGTAATGAAACTAAATTGAAATATGGTGACGACAAACCAATAAATAAATACGACTGTATAAACAAGTGGTTTTAAATCTTTACGTTTTTGTGTAGACAAGTATGTATATCAATTTGATGAAGTCCTTAATTCATAACTCAATTATAAAAAGATACAGTTACTGTCCCATAAATTAAGAGCGGTCCATCAATCTGTGGTCCCAATTGGACCACGGGCCGAATTGGATCAATTGGTCCAAACCACTTGTTGCTAATTGAACCCCAAACAAACGTACGATATGTACAGGATGTCAGAAATACCCGTATCGGTTCCTGTCAAGTTCTACATACTAGTGGTTCTGTGAGAATATAGTCATAAAAACCAAACCTAAAAGAAACGAACAGAAGTCAACTTTGCAGTTAGAGACAGTTAAGTACTAAAGTAATAAAAACTAATAGCCTATTTTTTGTAAGTTTCCAATACCATGCTATTAAAACAAAACAGTTTTTTTCAAAGTACTAATAGTGATTTTCAATTTTACAGTTTATACTTTATGCTCTCTCGTGTAGTTCCAATTGAAGGAAGTAAAAGAATTTGACTTTGACAAATTTTTATTGTATTCACACCCTGTAGCTAGTCTAGTGTCGGTGTCCCGGCCCCGGGACGGTAGAAAAACCGCTTCAAGTGTCGGTGTGACGGCCCCGGGACGCTTACGTCACGCGCAATTGTTCTTTATTTATTTAATTGTCTAAGTTCATTTTTCAACAACCAACCCCTGACAGCGACACTTTAGGTATTTCTAGATTTTTGACAGCGGCACTAGAGCAGGTAGGTATACTGTCATGGACCTGATCATTGAGAGATCGATCGCTCAGTCACGTTTCCTTAAAAAGTATTTAATCATTTTGAGGGACGTATAATTATGTGTCAGAGTGATTATGATTTAAATTGAAATGTATCAAAAATAATCAGAATGATTAATTTCTTGCGAAACCCATATGTTGAGTACCAACCGCCTGGTTGCATTTTGGTCATTATACTCCATACTAAATTCGTACACTGTCTTACCTCAAACTAAGATTCTTTGTTCTATGGGAATTAATTAAATTACTCAGCAGAAACGGGCATTTTTCTTTTCAATTCTACATTCGATTACAATACAAACATTTATTTAGTCAAACGTGTACACAAAATTTAGTCGAAGCGTGTGTTTGTAGCTACTTGACACGGATGGAACGGGTTCTGGCCAAATTTGACTTTGATGCACGACTCATTGAAGAATATATCTATGTCTACACACAAACTGACAGCTGCATCTGACTGTACAGTTAGTTATACGGTGGTACTATTTATCAAATCGAGAAATATTAGAAGCAGAGAAGTTATTAAGATGCTAAGTAAGTCAGATAAGAAGTATCTTATATTTTGAATTTTCCACCATATGCAGTAAAATGAACGGTACTTCCGAATAATGAAATTGTTTATCTGACACTTGGGTTATCGGACCTTTCCTTGTTCGCAGCTAATAACATCAGTAAATCGTTGAAAGGGTTCAAACGCATAATGCTCTAATTGCATAATGCCCTAAACGCAATAATGCCTTAAACGCATAAAATGCCCTAAACGCATATCGTCCTAAGCGCATAATGCTGTAAACGCATATCGTCCTAAGCGCATAATGCCCTAAACGCAATAATGCCTTAAACGCATAAAATACCCTAAACGCATATCGTCCTAAACGCATAATGCTGTAAACGCATATCGTCCTAAACGCATAATGCCCTAAACGCATATCGTCCTAAACGCATAATGCCCTAAACGCATATCGTCCTAAACCCATAATGCCCTAAACGCATAATGCCCTAAACGCATAATGCCTTAAACGCATACCGTCCTAAACGTATAATGCCCTAAACGCATAACGTCCTAAACGCATAATGCCCTAAACGCATAATGCCCTAAACGCATAATGCCCTAAACGCGTAATGCAGGGCAATATAGGTATGCGCTTCTACAACCGTTTTGATCTTTGACGACCACTTAATCAGTCCTTTTCTTCCAACTACCAGACGACATCTGAAACATGACAAGATAAAACAATTAGGGTTTTCCCTAAAATTAGTGAGGCAATACCCTGCCCAATTCATTCGAAGAAGTAACTGCAATAAACCACACATCAGCCGTTTCGACATCATCGCGTTATAAAGCTGACGTTAAACAAACACAAGACGACACTTTGAGAATGGTTCAGTGTATTTATGCAAAGTGGATAATAAAATCCGTGGCCATTGTCTTCTCCAATTAGAGGTGGTGTTAAAAAGCCGTTGACTGACCGAACGTTATCGACTGGGTTTTTGTTGTTTACAAGAATGATGAATTGCTTTTCAAAGGTATTTATTTTAAATGCTGATTTAATACGTCATGGACCCCAGACCCCGGTCGTATGTACCAATACCAATTGATTTTATCCTGACCTACGTGAGAAAGGAAACCATCTGAGATGTCAGCCCAGCTCAAACCATATTGCAGGGACGAAAGTGAAACTTTGGCAGCTGTACCTTACCTATCCTTCTGATGCTCATTCCACGTCATAATTGGTCACATCCAGGAATACATCTCCTCTTGTCACACTTAAAAAATATATTTGGTCACACCTACTCTCTAAATATACTACGAAATTAATTTAATTCTTTGTATGGAAATGTTACAAAAACCTTAATTACGATAATTAAATCGCGTCATAGAGACAAGACGGACGGAAACAAAGCTTGCATGAGACGTACACCTTAAGCTGGCTAAACGTTTTCTTCAACAACCGTACCTAGAACCCTTTTTAAAGAACACACCTTGTAAAATATAACAGCTGTTTCTATTAAAGATAAACTTTGATAATTAATCATAGCAATTAATCAGTATTATAAATCGTTTTAATTATAACTTTGCATCTAATGAACTGCTAAACGACACTCCCATTTCTGTTTAAATCACGGGACGGACAGACCCCTCGTGTTATTATGGAGTCATAAATATAATAACAAACGTACTGTTTTGATTTATTTTGATGTGTACTTTTGATATACCGGAAAATGCACCCTACTGTGAAATAGACGTGGCATTTTAGTGTAGAGTGACCATGATTCAAATTATTTTTCGGATAATAAAGTTATAAATATAAACTTTGTTTCTAAATAACAGTAGAATTATTTCAATTCAAGTATCAATTGAAATTTAAATAACTTTGGACATTAAATGTTAACGAGACAGCAGAGTGACACCTTTGAAAATATAACATTGCCTTGATTTGCTTTCGTAGTTGGGGTAAAAATGAAATGGGGTTTTATTTTATTGGCCTAGCAGTTGTTTGATAATTCCTCCATGGAAACCAGTTACGAACCTCCGAATATTTTGGTTACCTATGCCCGACGTAATAAATGCACAAAGTTCGAAAGTATAAAATATAAAACTCTAAGTATAAAATATAAAAAGTAAAACCATAAAGGATTCCGTTGTACATTCTTTATACATCTTCTTATAATAATATTAATAAAGTCAAAGTACAATGGTATTGTAACGGTAATACTGTGTATTATACAACTCAAAATAAATACAATACAAAAATAAAAATGGTAAAATAAAAATAAAGTACATCTTCAGCTCCCATCGAGTGGCGGAAAGTAGGCACATACTACAACCGTCACGCGAGTCCTTTTATTATATCTCTCAAAGTAGACAGGCGCTCTACCGTGACTTAACGACACGAATTTTGTCAGCTATCATAAAGGTACGCTATTGTAAGCTTGTTCGTTTTCCAACTGCAATGCACAGTGATGTGCCCTACGCTCTTACAATTAAAACAAAATTCTGATTTGAATTTCGAGAGATGTTTTTCATAAAAATAAACATAGCTGTTTTATAGTATACGTAAAATAACGTACCTTTTATAAGTTTTCGTTTCAATCTGACAAGTTTCAGCGTGCTAAATAATCCAAGTATTTGAAAAGGTATGTAGCGTTTCTTTTTACATAATATACATATTGTGTTCGAAATATGAAGAATCGTAACATTTTGGTCACTAAAATATCAGAGTAAAAATATAAATAGAAACCTAATGCCACAGTGTTTCTCTGTGTCCACCGACTGGGCAAAGTTTATGCAGTGTGTTTATTATTGATGTCCCCACACTTTGGGCGGCATCCACGTGCCCACTGAACCGAATCATTGCTGGGTGGCTTTGTTTCGGTTTTTATGCTTGGGTAAAAAATATAAAAGCCATTGGAATTTTTATATAGGTATTTCTAATTGGCGTAGATCAAACTAAATTGGTTTTTCCCGTAGTAAACATGTTATTTCGTTATTTCCGGCTCAGTAACTTCTGGTTTCCTGAATATTCTTTAAAAATCGTACATTTTAAAAATAATCACTTTTTAGCTTATACTATGGCGTCGTCGATTGTATACTGAAAAGAAAGTTACAACGTTGTCTTAACAATACCTCTTTTGATCACAAAACCAGATAAGCAAAAAATATCGAATTGATGACTTAATTAACCAGAATCAATCGACAGCTTCAAATGAGCCAATCTCTGCGTTAACAATTTCGGACCACCAGATAATAACTGACCAAACCTGGCTCCACCAATCACATTAGACCATGTCGTTCGTTGAAGACCACCTGAACAAAAATTGGTGCTGTCAAAACTGATGTCTCAATACAAGAGATAGATTACTGGCTATCACCATGCAAATGGCTGTCACTTACTTTAACGTTTGCCAAATTGATCACCGAATTTTAAGCTCTACGAAGCTTTTTATAAGGAGCATAAGAGAATGATAAAGATTTGACACAAGCTATAATTTGGTTCTGTATGATGCTATCATCTGGACTTATAAGGCTCGACGTTAAAGGTATCGAAAAAGATAAAATCGATTCTTGAACATTTTTGGCCAGCACTTAACCGAAAAACAAACACTGGGCGGGTACTTGAATTTTTTGGATGTGCTCAAATTATGGTGGAATTCAAATTTATGATGTACCCTTCCTTCGATGACCTTTAGAAGCGTCTGAAGATGGATGCGTTAAACCTTTAAGATTCGCTTTAATGTGACTTGCTCTTTAAATTTTTAATTTATTAAACTAGTGACTTTTGCAGTGTAGTTTCCGATAAATTCGTCCCATATTTGATTTATTTTCGTTTTAACATTTACAATGGGTATAATATGAGAGCGAATACTTACTCGAACACAATCATAGTATGTGGCTACCTTCATTGTCATTCTATGCAAGTCTTCTAAACTCCATAAACATAATAATAAAATTTCTCACTTGGTATGTAACTTCCTATGTATTTATGTCAAACATTGTCAGTAGAAAGTTTACAAACAGCATGCAAATTATCATACAAAAATACTAGCCTGGTGGCCTACATAATAATATACATCATATTTAAATAAATAAATAAAATACATCCGACATGGTACTACTGAATACATTTGATCTGTTACTACTTTAAACTACTGCTTTCTAAGTTTTTCGGCTATTTTATCTTGTTAGGAGCGAGGGATTTCTGGCGGGCGACATTTCGACCATATAGTGCCCATGTTCACCAACGGTGCCTCAAGCCGTATTTTGGTGACTTCACATACATACGCTTTCGAATAGAAATTCTAATCCTTGGCAGGTTTCCTCACGATGTTTTCCTTCAACGAAAAGCCTGTGGTATTATAATACACCGTACTTAGGTTCCGAAAAACGTAAGGCGAGTACACAATCAACTTGGCTACTAACGGCTTTCGTTTCGGCTATCTCAGAAGCTCTATTTTTGAATCGCTCTCTTCGCTTCGAGCGGTCGACTCTACTGATTTTTGTATCGGATGTCGAAGAAAAATTTGTAGAATCGACCGCTCGAAGCGATTCAAAAATAGGGCTCTTGTTCTTTGTAGGATTTTCTTTATAGACTTCGAGAATAGATCTTTCTATAGCTCGCTAAGTGACTATAAACTTTTGGATAAGCCCACCCGTTTGTGTGCCTGGAGATCATGATAGGCGTAGGCACTGATTAAGAAAAGTATACTTTCCAGGATATAAGCTATCACTGTGCCGAGTTTCATCAAAATCCATTCAGCCGTTGTGGCGTAATCCAGCAAAAAAAAAACTAAACCAACGTCCACACTTACGCACCTATCATACAAAAATACTAGTCTGGTGACTCACATAATAAATTACATATACCATGGATTTCTCCAAAGAATGTCCATACAATACGTAAGAGCCAGGACCATTACGGAACCCATTACGTGAGCGTCTAATGTGTAAGCGGAGGAATAAAATAAAAACATAACCTGAAGTGATATGCAGTAGCCGTCTAATGAGACAGACGTGTCATTGTCGCGAACTGTTGAGAACAAAAGTCATTTCTACGAATTAAAGGAAAAAAATTAATATAAATTGATTGATAATTGTTAAAGAAGAAAATAATCAATTGATAATTGAAGGATAATAATGAAACTTGTTTTTCGAAATAAAAGAATTTAATTAATTTAATATTAAAGGTAAAATTTCTCCTAAAGGCGAATGGAAGGGAATGTCCTAAAATGAATTACAACTTTTGGATATACATTTAGCAAGATTTACTGTGATAACTCAGTATCAGTCATTATATTTTATGAAACGGTTACATTCTATCGAGATGAGACTTATTAATCGTAAATAATCGGTACAATATAGAAACGTAAGAAAATAAAGTGTCATGCATAAAATACTAATCAAAATCACAGAATAGATAATCAAAATAAGAAAGTATTGTCGACTACTGCATGCATTTGAGACGAAAAAACAATAATTGATAATAATGAAATCGCTTTTTTGTTATCGCTTTTACTTCTATACCTAGTTACATAACAAGTGAACATGGACAAGCCAAAAGGGTGAAAAGAAAGAAAATAAAACATAACAACAAATCTATAAAAACGTTACAATTCCGCAAAATGATCGTATCGGTATCGTAGTTTGGTCAGCACTAGCACGATCAAATTGACAGCTGCGAAAAGGAGTTCCGGGAATGGACTGAGTAAAGTCTATAAATACTTCACAGTTTCGTGCACAATTGTACTCAATCAGTTTGAAAGCCTAACCCCGGCGTGATTAGGCGTTGCCCAGCGGGGGTGCGGCGCGGCATCGCCCCGGGGGAGGGGGGAGTTCGGTCATTAACTCATTAACGACTGTTGTTACTGGACATGATGTAACGGGGATTGAGCGAAGTGTGTTAAATAAATGTCCCAAGAATGATGTAAACATAGTCACCCTACAGTTTTGCATCAGTGTAATTTAAACCAAAAATATTTGTGATAATTTATGTTAGAATGATCAATTGATAGGTAGGTGTAGGTATAGCCTAGTGTTCTGCGTGGATTGATTTTCAAATAAAGCGTGAAAAAATAATGGTGGAAAAAATTACGGTATAGGACGTTTGAGTGGCAAGGAAGCGGTGCTAGATAAAAATTTTCCTGTATAATGTACCCAGTGTAGGTAGGTTCATACTAGCTACTCGTATGCATTAAAATATTTTGACTTTGATAAAAAAAAATTATGTCCATTAAATATTCAGAATAAATCATTCACGCAGGTTCGTAAAAGAGCATTGGTTATGGTACGATTTTACAGTAACCATACCTTTTTGGTAAACACATAGGTACCTCCTACCTTTAACGAGGTGAATTCTCAAACCGTTCGAAAACGATCCGAATATTTGAACAACCTATCATTACTCAGGCCGCGCCGCCTCCCAAACGAGAAATAATTAAAAATAATGGCAGCTTTCACTTAAATATTAATTACGGGTGTCAAAATTATGTTTTGCTTCGGGAATTGGCTGGACGTGTGTCCGGTTGTATAACAGTGGAGCGCTCGCCAGTACTGTGTCCGTTGTGTTACGATATAATGACTACAAATACGCAACATTTGTCTACATATAATATTATGTAAAATTTTTATTTAGTTTAATTTTACGATTAAAGTCTAAAATGTCCAAATTTAAAATGGTTTACCAGAATCGGCCAGCAGTGAACTAAATAATATTTAGTAGCGAACTAAATAATATTCTGGTGAACCATTTTAAATTTTAGACTCTTATCGTAAAATGAACTAAATAAAAAATGTAACCATAATCTAATTTCTTCGGAGACATCTGACACCATTGCGGCCTGTTTCACCTCTCATCATTTTTGCTAGACTATTTGCTGTAATTACAGCTTGAAGAGATTCAGCAGTTAGCTAATGCTGCGTCACACTTTTTAAACTGCGTTTCACCGCTTTTTTTTCACCACTTGGTTTTTATGTTACCTAGACATCGAGGTTTCTAAGTAGTGCCTAGGTATACAGATTTGACATTATTGGTTTACCTAAACTTTTTAACGACAATCAAAATCAACTCAACAGGTGGCACTTCATTAAAATACATTGGAAACGTTCACTGATTCCGCTGGAAAAAGCTAAAATTCATTTTCGATATAAAGGTGCATCCCTAAGATTGATGGGCGGACTTCAGCCAGAATTAAGTTATTATCGGCCATTTTTCTTTCGCCGTAATATTGATTTTGGGCCATAACTCCATATCTGACTTGATCGCGGGGACCCGGTAGGTAGGCTGAATATATATCGGTATAAATCATGTCATCATCTACCTTTCAAGAATCAACACAGCGATTTAATTGGTCTAAACCAAAAAGTTTCAAACCTCTTTGGTCGCGCGCCGCTCCCAGCTGATGCTAGTATCGGAACCTATGATGCCATTTACCGGGGGGGGGGGGGGGAGGAAGCGAAGTAATATGGGAGTGGCAAAATTTTTTGATTCATGGCTCTAGACAAAGTATGACAATGACAGCGGTGTATGACTGCGAACTGAATAATATGACCGGCAGAATAACAACCAAGCAGTCATCCTGCTACATGTAGCCGTCTGATAGTCAAAGAGTTAAATTAAAACCTTAAGCGGTCCCTAAACGATCATGCGGCATGACATGCATTACGATTACGTGAATTATCATGCTGCATGATGGTCCCTCATGCGTGCTATCAATCACATAGTACAGTGACGCAACGGCCAGCACGTAGTTTTGCATGTCTTGCACGTATTTTTCATGTCATGCACGTCAATCACAAGACGGTCATGCATGAGTGACAGCAAGTAATGCATGTTATGCAGCATGTTCGTGTTGGGACCACTTACCTTGTGCGGAAATATATCACTAGAAATACTACTAAATAAAATAGATGATTATTTGCTGGTATTAATTTTACTACAGTCTAACACAATCTTTACAAACAATTGTTATAATAAGTATATAAATAGAAAATTGCTTTTAAACGACGTGTCGCGGAAGATTGTGCGCCGCTTCTTCTCAGCGCTAACACATAAGAAGCTTAAGTAAGTTTAGTAAAAAAATAGACGTGTTTATTATGTACCCAGTGTACCTACTTGGGGATTTTACCTGTGACCGATCTGCAATATTGCCTAGCTGCTTTGAAGTCTAACAAATGGTGTATTTTGTCGCAGGTAACAATATGGACAGCTCGCATCGGCAGATCGACCAGAAGTCCAATCAGTGGTTCGGCGCTACCCTCACCAGCACCGGCAGCAACGGGCCCATAGTGGTGAGTACCTACCATACCTACTTCATCATCATCAGCTGGAAGACGTCCTTTGTTGGACAAATACCTCCCTCAAATTTATTGTTGCGAGAGCTCTGCTTATGTTCTCATTGTAAAGGTAGAAACATAATATAATGGCCGCGGGCGATGTAACAGTGACCTATAAAGTTTGTAGGACGTCTCAAGGCGCACCCTTCCTGTATATTATGGCCACACTTTTGTGAGCTCAACACGGGAAACTGGCCAAATTTTTGCAGTTAACAATTTTCGTGACGATGACTATATTTCAGATGTTCGTGCTTTTTGTACACGGGTCTTAAGCATCCCCGAGACGGTCAATTGCGATTGTCAATATTTACGTGATTGAAGCAACGAATGATGATTTACAGCGGCAATTGAAGCGATTGTCAATTGAAATTGCCGCTGTATTCCTTGCTTCAATCTCGTAAATATTGACAATCGCAATTGACCGTCTCGGGGACACTTTAGACGCCAATGATATTTAGGTTAACATTTGGGTGTATTCACTTATATGGCCTACCATTTCACCTACGCGAAATATTCTAAACACGAAATGTCCTAAGCGCGAAATGTTCGTAATGCAAAAAATCCTCAGGTTGCCTTTAAGCAGAGTTTTAAAGAACTTTTCATTACTCATCTCTGATAGTAGGTCTGAAGTTGCCTGAGTAGCGGGCTGAAAGTAATACATCTCAGCCCTAGGGAGAATCGTTTTCAACTGACAGCTGTCAAATTATATTAAAAAAACTAGTACAACTTTCTATACAGCCACTCAATTACATCGCGATGTAAAATTGAAATAACATAAAGATTAGTAATAAATAAAGAATATATTTTTATAAATGACTTTATTATAATTATTACTGTCAACTATTTCTTAAAATAACATAGATTTGGGCATTATATTTACCACTTTTTCAATTATGAAAATGAAAAATAATGGCAGAATAGCTGGTCGGCCGCAGAAAAAAAACATAATAGACGGGAAAGCGGCAATCCGATCTTAATTTGTTTTTTCGAGTTGTAGAGTTTTGTTTATACTTCCGTATAGCAGAGATTTGCATTAACACTCATTTTATGTATTTGTTTTTACTTTCATTGTATTCGTAATGAAAAGCACAGTGTATCCCTCGCGTTCAAGAATTATTTTCACCCCTGGGGTTACAATGTACTATTATTTTATGCACAGGTTGTGGTAAAAACTTTTTAGGTTATTAGCTATACGTCTTAGTAAAAATATGGGTTTGGATCATTAACCGACTAGTGACTAGACGAACTTTTTCCTGACGATTCGAGTCACACCTTAATGTCTCACATAAGAATAGAGTCCCACTAAAACAGAACGTATGGTCGTCTCATGCCTCGCTGCACTCAGCAACCTATTTACTGTCACCGAGCTAGTGATAGCTTCATTTACACTATATAATGTGTGGGATAGAGTAGTTATTATGGTTAAAAGCTTTATAAAGTGCAAAATGAGATATAGAAACCATCTTTATTTTGCAAAAGAGAGCTATTAGGGCGATCTATAATCTACGTTGTAGAGAATCATTAAGAGAAAAGTTTAAAGAAATTAATATATTAACCGTTGCCAGTCAATACATTTTTGAGAATATTTTGTATGTCCGCAAAAATCTCTCTTTTTGAGGCACTGTGACGTAAACACAGCTTATGTTACAAGAAACAAAAACAAACTTGTACCACCACAGTTAAGGCTTAGTAAGGTCAGTAAATCGTTCACGGGGCAATGTATACGCTTCTACAACAAACTACCAGAAGAAATCTTAAATATGAATGACCAACAACTTGATAAACAACAACTTTGTAAGAAAGCTTATTATAGGACAGTCGATTATCTAAATGACAAGGATGCCTGGTGTTAATGTTACTTCAGCCTCGCACAATCTTTACAAAATAATGTTATGTACAAACTTGATTTTAAAAGATGTGTTGCGGAAGTTTGTTGCGCCGCTTCTTCTTCCCAGCTCTATATAACACCTTGGAGGCGGTGGTAGATAAAAAATTGACGTTGTATAAATGTACCCAGTGTACTTATTTGCAATAAAATAGTTTTGAATTTGAAATTTGAATTTGAATGGAACAGCATTGTTCTGGGCTACCAACGACTCCGTATAGCGTAGAAATGATAAAATATTTTGCCAGGTCGGAATGATATTTGCATGATGGACGTAAAGCGGTCCCTAACCGATCATGCGGCATGACATGCATTACGTTTACGTGAATTATCTTGATGAACGATGGACCCTCATGCTTGCGGTCAATCAGATAGTACAGTGAAGCAACGGCCAGCACGTAGTTTGCATGTCATGCACGTCAATCACTACAATTGGACGGTCATTGGATGAGTGGCAGCACGTAATGCATGTCATGCAGCATGATCGTGTAGGGACCACTTAAAGGCCTTGTATCGCCGCCCGCACCAAAACCACTTAATCCTTCTATAACATAAAATAACAGTCGCTGATTCATTAATAACAGACCCATTGACATTTGCCAACTAGGTCAGTCCAAGGCCCATCATAGGGTTGGCACCCCATTAGGTCACGGGGTCGTCTTTACGATTTGTGGACAGAAGGTAGATTAACTTATCTGTGCCAAGGGGCGAGGGAATCAGGTTACCCCATAAAATGGGAGAGGTACCCATGAAGGTGTGGCATCCCCATATATTTTTCTGCACTGGCAATGCGTTTTTGACGCGAAACTTCAGCAAAACAAAATAGAAGATAAGCTTTATTCTAAAAAGCTAAGCGTAACCAAAAAGACGGATGTAAGACGTCTGTGGCCTCGGGGAAAAGACGCGGTCTATCATATCGAAAGGTCCGAAGTTCGATCCCCGGCTGGGCCATGTACCAAAGGGTTTTTTCTCGAAACTTAAGTACATTTACTGACGGCTCTCCAGCGTGAAGAAAAACAACGGAGGAAATCTGCATACGCCGAAAAAGAAATTCTTAGGCGCATGTGAAGTCCACCAACCCGCACTGCTAGCGCGGTGGACTATAGCCCGAACGCCCTCGTTGAGAGGGTAGGTCTGAGCCCCAGCAGTGGGGACATGTTAATAGGCTGATGATGATGATGAGACGGAAGATTGATTTGAAACTTACTAATACATACAATTACATTATTTGTAAAAAATTACAAAACGGCAGTATTTACAAAAAATACTTGTAAGTATTCTCAAAATTTAAGTTTACAGCAAATTTAAACCTACTTTATTACGCGTAATACAAATCGTAAACGGAAAAAATAGGATAGTAGCTTTTAAAACTAGTTACGAAATGTACCTTTCAAATGAAAATACAGTTTAATTTAATTTGATCATTTTTGTAAAATGTAGGTATCTACTTACTTACAAAATCTTTGGCTTAATTTATGCAAACTTTTGCTTTCCTCGAAAAAAATATGAAACACGTCACATAAAATTTATACGCTTCGACTTTTGAAAGCTTCGATATTTATGACCCGCGATTAAATTTTAATATTACAAATAATTTTTATTGCCTCGCGGATTGCATTCGCTGCGGGTCCGTTTCAGAACGTAACTTTTTGCATTCCATTTTTGAAGTCATCCGAACCATAGAGCTAGGAAATAAAGTAATAGAGAGAGCATGGATGTGGACTCAATATTTAGCATTTACATAATTTTATTTATTGATTTAGTTGGTATTATAGGTTATGTTATGTTTTTTTTGTCTTTTACTAAGCGAACTACTCATGTGGAACGACAATTAATTAGAAATTCAAATCATAATTAACTGCTTCATCTAATAGTAGGTACCTATTTTCCAATCCAATTATTAATCTTGATAACAAAGGTCAAAATTGCACAGAACTCAGACCCGTATTGACGTAGTTTCCATATGCAAAAAGTAAGAGCAGGATGCAAGGTAATAGAAGAAAACTTTAATTGTTTTGAAGATTTTAAAACGAATTATCGGCTGAGTGGGTCATGATTCCATTAGATCGGCTGTACTTACGTAGGGTTCCCTCTATACTTTATCCTTTCTCTGAGATCCGAACGCGTTCCCCGAAGCGGGTTGCGTTCAGAAACTCACTTTTTCCTCTTTCTAAATAAGGAGTTGGAATTTTTATTTCGGAATGCCGAATTAGTGCAAAAAGCGCCCGCTCTCAGGCCGGGCGGCTGTCGCAGCAATTTGTTTAGGCATTTTGTTTCATTTGCACTCTGTGGTGCACGGGAGACGTCAACACGTTCGGAATTCGAAATCGTTTCAATGTATAGGCTGTTTGTTATAGATGCCTTTGTCTGTATTGTCCGGCGATTGTGAAGTTTTTATTCTCTGATTATACTTACTATCTTAAAGAAATTATATTAAATGTAATCCATTGAGTTTATCAATAGATAAATAGTTTACTCAAATAAATATTCAATAACTAAAATCAAATTTAAAATAAGCTTATTGAGCGGCTTTTTCAGTACCTACTTATTTAAAAAACGACAATTCAACGGTTGTGTGACTGAACTTCGTATCAAGAATAATTACTTCGAATTTTTTTAAGGAGTAGTCATTTTATACTGCATGCATGTGAGTGAAATTAGCAGTAAAAAATTCAAAATCGACTTTTTCTGAAAGTATAGAACTGATATATAATTTTTTTTAATTTTCCGAATGTCGATATTATAAGGTACCTACTGTGAATTGGAACAAACTGTTCAAAAACTTTTTACTGCAAATTTCTCGACTCGTATTTCTACATTGAACATCCCCTGTACCATCAAGATATTTTAAAAATAAAGTACGTGTATTTATTGATTTATAATTGCTTGCCCGCTGGCCGCCTCGGACCGGGACGCGTCGAGGTTTTTGCTTGAATTATTTATAACAAATTGCTCCCTCGCCTCCTAAGGACTCACTTTGTAATTGTTTTCTTATTTTCTGCAATGAATACTGACGTTTCGTTTGTTTTTATCGACGCTTTTCAACGATTCTCACGCTGGATGTGTGTTGGTTTTTAAACGCACCCTTCAAGTACAGAAATTACATGCCCTGTAATGTTGCCCGCGCGGTTTCAGCCGCGTTAAATTTTCATTGGCCAATTTACATAATATATTTATTAATAGCTTATGCGTTATTCGGATGTATAATCTATATTACAATATTTTGATGAGATCGGTCTTTAATCTTTTAATAACTCGGTCTTTTTCGGCTGTTACTGCAATACCAAATGTTGCTTGTAAAGTAATAAAAATCATTTTCTACTAATATTATAAACGCGAAAATTTGTATGGATTAATGGTTTGTTACAATGTCACTCAACGAACTTAAATCCATACCTACAAATTTTCGTGTTTATAATATTAATAGAAAATGATTTTTTTTATTTTACAAGCGACATTTGGTGTTGCAGTAACAGCCGAAAAAGACCGAGCTATTAAAAGACTAAAGACCGATTATTAAAAGTACTAAGCGACTAGTTATAGATTTGTTTCCGATCACCCTGCATTTAGCTATAATACACGACACATGATGTTCTAAACTTAGAAATCGGACATTTCCTAACATTCCCATGTAATCGGCTAGCTCGTATTATAATTGCAAATAAATTTCCTGCGATAAATCGCGAGATATCTCGGCGGCTGTCGTCACTCGGGCGCACGTCGCCGCTTGCGCATGCGCATGTCGAGCGGCATAGAGCAGACCGGTGCCTAGGTTCAATGATAAAAATATCATATCATTTACATACGAAAACAGAAATTCATATGCAAATAAATTCATGTTCATATACATACATATAAAAAATAATACATATATATTACCCCAGACGAAGATTAACTTGAACAAATTGGAAATGTATATCCCTCAATTACAAATTAATTTATATGTATAGAGTCACATAATTATATACCCATAATAGAAATTCTATAGGTAGGTATTACAATAAAAATATAGGTACAATATAGGACTTCTAGAGATTTCTTTAGAAATAAGTTCAACCCTTTCTATAAATTTATATTTTTTGTATTGTTTCCTTGTATTTTAGAGAGTAAAGTAACGACTTACAAGTGGTGCCGCATAGAGAACGAAAATTATAGGCAGAAACACTTCATAGACGCCTAAGTATCATCTTTACTTAGTCTATGACCAGTTTCTACCATTTGCTTAGTGGAAGTCCAGTTGCTTTATAAGGAACTGGACAGATTGATGCGGAGATATCCCACCGCTATCTAAGTATGAAAGTATTGTTTACTGAGGACCAAAGGTAATTTATACCTTCCCTTATTGAGACGAATGTGCGTTTTTAGTGCTATGATAAAATAGTGAAGCAAGAAAGAGAAGTGCAGTGAGTGAGAAAATAAATCTACTTTGAAGTTTTTTTTACCAACAATTTTTTACTTGAGTTTTTTAATTGAGTTCCCGCAGTGTGCGTCAAATAATTCTATTCTATTCTTGACAGCAGTTACATATAGGTATTATTTTAATTATTTATTTTTAAGTGCGTATCATCAATCATCATCATCATCAACAGCCTATTAATCTCCCCACTGCTGGGGCTCAGGCCTACCCTCTCAACGAGGGCGTGCGGGCTATAGTCCACCACGCTAGCCCAGTGCGGGTTGGTAGACTTCACATGCGCCTAAGAATTTCTTCTTCGGCGTATGCAGGTTTCCTCACGATGTTTTCCTTCACCGAGCAGTCAGTACATGTACTTAAGTTTCGAGAAAAAACCCATTGGTACATGGCCCAACCTGGGGTCGAACCTCGGACCTTTCGATATGATAGGTCGCGTCTTATCCCCGAGGCCACTGACGCTCTAAAGAATCGAAAGTGCGTATAAAATTATTAAATTTTCCTTATGACCAATAGTTTGTCTTGTCGGTTTAAAAAAAAGTGAGTGGCGACAGTGATTTTGACATTTGATTTACTGTCCAAATGCAAATACGGTCAAAGTTGCATTTCGTCCAAGTATGCATTTTGGATTCTCACCTTTCAATTTAAATCCTTTCCCACCATTGCGAAAACATTACATAACTCTGACATTTTTATGCTTCTGGTATTAAATAAATGCGCAATTTAAATCAGGTACATTTTGGTGCACACCCTGCGCTTGATCTTTAGGGATCCTTAAAGCGAAGATATTAAGACCGTCTAAGGGACTGCGCAAACAAAGCGGAAAATTGCCCGCGCACTTTTTGACGTCATTGTCAAATGAACCATATTACTAATAGCCTAAACAACAAAATCGGATAATGGCTTCTACACGTCGGCGCGAGGCGCGCTCGAGGTCATTCATACGATTTTGTTGTTTAGGTTATAGTAATATGGTTCATTTGACAATGACGTCAAAAAGTACGCGGGCAATTTTCCGCTTGGTCTGCGACGATCCTAACTCAAAAACTACTGCAGCGATTGAGCTGAAACTATGGATATAAAATATGGGATATAAAATGATAGAGAATAAGTGTATTTTTTCCACTTGTCCTTACTGGTTGGGATACCTTGGTAGGGATACGAGCCGTGTACGAGCCGTTAAATGGTGGAAATTTGAGAAAAAAATTTTTTTCCAGGAAACTTGAGTAAAACTAAAATTGACGGATTCCGCACATTGTGTGCGACTTATGCTTTGCTGACTTTTAAAGTAACAAATTATCCAGCGATTTGTCAGCGGCGAATATTTTTGTTCTTGCGCGCGCGCGCCTAATATGGCTACCCATTCGAGTGACAGCTACGTTCGTCCGATTTGGACACACGTCGCCTTATACGGGACATTTCTCTTATTGTATTCTTGCTTGTGGAGAATTTTGTGGTAATCTTCCAAGAAATTGTTGGAGCTTCAGATTTATTTGCCGGTTTTTTGGGTAATTTTCAATTTTGGTCGAGAGAGAGAGCTCGTTTTTAGATCAATGTTACGTCACTATAGATAGTATGTACTAGCTGTGTCCGCGTTTTTAAAGTTATTTCTGAGTTTTTATTTTTATTGACTCTTATGGGTTGTACGTACATACGTAGCGAGCTATCTAATGCAAAAATATTTTTTAAATATGGTAGTTTCAGAAATTAGCGCGTTCAAACAAACAAACTAAAAAAAAAAGCTAATCCTCCCAGTAACTCTAAGGTTGACTGGAAGAGATCCCTTAGTGGGATAAGTCCGCCTTTGTACTTAGTTTCACTGGTTTAACTATCTGTTATTGTAATGTTTTTAGTACAATAAAGTGTTTACATACATACATACATACAAACAAACAAAATCTTCAGCTTTATAAAATTAGTACCTATTAGTAATGACAAAGATAACTGGTATTTAATGTTACTTCAGCCTCGCAGATTCTTTACAAACAATTCATAAACAAACTTGATTTTAAAAGTTATGTTGCGAAAATGTTGCATTTAAAATAATAAAATAAGTATATTAGATTAAATTCGTTTCAGTATTTCGCTTTCACATAATTAAATTCATTAAAAAAAACATTTTTTTATTTTCAATTTTTTCAATTTTTATCAGACTTTGATTAAACTATAGTCAATAAAAATTGCATTTGCCATATTGTAAGTGGGGATTAACAAAAACCACCACCATTAATATCACGGTGATTAAGTTTCCATTACCGAGGCTTTAAGAATAGCCTACGATCCGACACGCACGAGCCATAACGTTTTATAGTGAAAAAATATTCGGGAAGTGTGAGTTGGAATTGGTGTTGTGGGTTCTTTTGTTGGTTTATATTTAAATCTTATTTTCTTCTTAGGGGCCAGGAATACCCGGCGACACTACGACCCTTTTGGAATCTTTTGTGCCAAACCAAATCATTTTTGGTGGACTTCACATATGCCTTAGAATAGAATTCTAATCTGTGACATCAGGTTTCCTCTCGATGTTTTCCTTCACTGAAATGCCTGTGGTATTTTAATAAATTAGTAATTCTATTCTAATATGGTGTATGTCAAAGTCCACCAAAAACGAATTTGGGTAAGTACTATTGGTGGATCGGGGTATGGTACAAAAATCACCTAAAGCTTCAAAATGTCGCCAGGTATTCAAGGCACGAAGATAAGATCCCTGAAGCTTTGGATGCAGTGGCTTGTTTGGTTACTGTACAACACAAGCAATTCATGTATTGATAATAGTTTTATTAAATTTTAGTAATCAATATTATTGTGATTTAAAAATCACCATACGGAACTCTAAAAATCTTCTACTCTCCGGTCGATTTTTTCTCTACTTCATCAAAGCCTATTCATTATTTTACCATTACAGTCGTTTTTGTTATATTTTTACCGACCGCCTGATTAGATATGATAGGGCCGACGGGTTCGGTTCTCGGGTGGGGTAAATTAAATTAAGAAACACTATAATTAAAAACGTTAAGTACCTTCGAGGAAATTGTTCATTTAAAAATTTGAAATGTTTGTTGATTGGTTTGAAAAGTTTCTGAATCTAAAAGCTGTTTTTTACGTATTTTTGGCTTCACTTTAAAGGAACGCGCATTCTGGTTAGGTCTGTATTTATTCTGAGTTAAAACCTTATATTACAGGGTGTTTGGTGGGTCGATGTAGAACTTTAAGGGGGCAGATTTCAGGTATTTTATTCAGAACTAGCTTATGCCCCGCGACTTCGTTCGCATTAAAAAGTATCGTTTAAGTTACCTTACTATTTGTAGCCCGCGGCATTGTAAATTTTCGTTCCCGTACAAACCTTAACATCCCTTTTCACCCTTTTGGAGTTAGAATTCAAAAAACCCAAGTACATCAGATTTTAAGTCAGACCACATGCTTTCACACAAAAAAAACCGGTTCAAATCGGACCAGTAGTTTTGGTGTGACGCGGGTACAAACAGACAGATAAGAAATTTTTTGAAAAGTGTTTTAGGGTCAGTTATGCCTAATTAACATATTCCATTTTTTTTTTAAATCCCTTCAATGTACAGAAATACTCCCTTATTATAACCTTCTTTATCATACCTTTAAATTTCTATATGAATCCACATATTTTAAATACCCCCTGTACACCATTAGTTACTTTTATACCAGTATTTATTTGCGATGTCGGCACCTTTATAATTATAACCACAGACCTGTATAGATCTGTGATTATAACCAAGACAAGGATCTAACTAATGATTATCGTCTCATCTCATCTCACCTCGTAGCGACCGGACCGGTACTAAGGCGTGCGTCTGCGCAGATTAAATGGCTTTTAATTAATTTAACAAGTGTTTAATACAAGATGTTGGATTGTTTTGTGAGCTGTACTCGACTTCCCGTATCTTCGCATGTCAAGTCAAATCAACAGCCTATTAACATGTCCCCAGTGCTGGGGCTCAGGCCTACCCTCTCAACGAGGGCGTTCGGCTATAGTCCACCACGCTAGCCCAGTGCGTGTAGGATCTAGTTAATATCAACTCTATTTATAAATTTTATTTCTGACCTGCTAGTTTTTAGGAAATTTTATTTCTGACTTCTGAGAGCGTCAGTGGCGTAGGGGATAAGACGCGGCCTATCATATCGAAAGGTCCGGAGTTCGATCCCCAGCTGGGCCATGTATCAATGGGTTTTTTCTCGAAACTTAAGTACATTTACTGACTGCTCTCAAACGGTGAAGGAAAACATCGTGAGGAAACCTGCATACGCCGAAGAAGAAATTCTTAGGCGCATGTGAAGTCCACCAACCCGCACTGGGCTAGCGTGGTGGACTATAGCCCGAACGCCCTCGTTAAGAGGGTAGGCCTGAGCCCCAGCAGTGGGGACATTAATAGGCTGTTGATGATGATGATGATTTCTGACTTTGGGCACAGAATACATAATTGCTTTGGGTTTGGTAAAACTATAAATAGCACGTTAAATTGGCAGTGGGCTGGTCACATCTGTCGGAGAACCGATAACCGCCGGGGTAGACGAGTTCTCGAGTAAAGACCACGACTAGGCAAGCGTAGTGTGGGACGCCCCCCGGCTAGATGGAGCGACGACCTGCGCAGGGCGGCTGGCAGTGACTGGATGCGGAGAGTCGAAGATCCAACTCAGTGGCGCGCCTTGGGGGAGACCTATGTCCAGCAGTGGACTATGCAGGCTGATGATGATGGTGAAAATAATTGCGACATGGACGAATTGGTACCCCTAATTGGTACGAATTGGTAATTGGCAGGCCTTCACGAATTCACCGTCACATGTGATCCCTTTGTCCAGCAGTGGACGTCTTTCGGCTGATATGATGATGCTGTGGTTTTTTTATATTAGCGTCTTTGAGACCAATTTAGTATGTCTATATTACTAACAAGTACCTAAGTGTATTCTATTATTGGAGTTGCATTCTAAGAACGTTCATTACTTCGTCGGTAGAGACGCCTGCAACAAATCGACACAATAAACGGCGCGGCCATGCTATGTGCATTTCCTTTGATTTATGGCGTGGTACAAGTTATAAGCGATACCGAAGAAGAACCGTGGTAGCCTAGTTGGTTGCACTCGCCTCGCGTTCATGCGCACGTGGGTTCAAGATTTGGCCAACACCAATGATTTATTATTATATGATCGAACTAAGAAAAATTGAATATCCGAAATTTTTTTGTTAGTAGGTAACTCGATTACAGTTTGGAAGATTCATTTTTTAAATGGTTTTACGGCCAATTGGAAACAAAGTCCTTATAGGCCAATCGTAGTTTCATAGTTTATACAGTTTTTTATCAGAATACATAAAACCAGAGCAGGACAAACGACAAAACGAAGACATTACAAATACGTCAATCGTAATTATTAACAATGAAAGAAAATACATGATAAAATTATTATTGTTTCGTAGCTTGATTACAAAGAAAAAAATCTTCGTTTGTAGCTGGTTACAAAACTCGGTTACAAACACGGCCAAAGTCCGTTAATCAAATACAAAAGGAAGTTGCAGAAACGCTACCACTTACAACTTAAACCCGGCGTGACCTATGGGCAACCAGCAATAGCAATGAGCAACAATATACGTCGGCGACAGGAGACGCCATCTTGCAATAAATGCCCCATTGTCCTGGGCATTGATATTGAAACAAAGAGTGCAAGAGAAGAGTTGGATTGGTATTGTTTAATTTAATTTATTATCAGTATAGATGTTACTGTAAAGAAGTAAATCCTTGGATTTACCAGGTGATGATGGTAAAAAGACAGAATTGTTAGATTAGCTTTAGATTGAGTAAGGTTAGGTTTTGGTTAGTGCCGGAGACACCCAGGGGGTTGTAGTGGGTAGAAACTTGACCCGGCCTCCCCCCCCCCCCATTAGGTCGGGTATCTCAGGAAATTTGGTTGAATCCCATCTCTCCCCTTTCCCATCTCAGCCCCTAAGAGTTTATACCTACAAAAAAATCCCAACTCACTCCCCTTCCCCGTAATCAGAAAAAAGGTTTAGGTTAGGCCGTAGGCGCCTTGACTCCATGCGGTTAGGATTCAATCAAACCCAGACCCATCCTAACCAGTAGGTATCAATCTACCCATAACTTCTTTAGCGGAAGAAAATATCTGTGTCGAAACGTTATGGGGCCGCCGCCGGCGATACCAACACATTTTTACCTTCATGGAGGTAACAGTCAACAGTAGGTACCTACTATGTAGAAAATCTTAGCAACTGACCATTTGATTTACATCAGAGAGTTGTTAGTATACATAGACCGCGCGTTCGCAAGTATGAACTGTAAGCACGGGTCTGAACAGTCTCGAAATTTTCTGGGCGACGCTACTATTCACAACACGTCAATAGCGCTGATTGTTGCTCTCGCTGGTATTTATTTAGATTTGGAGTAATCATGGTGAAATGTGCAGTGCCAAGCTGTAAACACGATTCACGGAAACAAACGATCTAGAAAAAATCGATATAGAATCGTCCATAGAACACCTGCTTACACTTGGCACAATGGGCAATGAGCGATGCGCGCACTCTATAGCTAGTATACTAACTCTATGATTTACATAACACTTTTACAAAGTATAGCCCATATCATGTGTAATTTGCACCACATACAGCCTTCAATGGCTTTGTTCCACTATACATGGTGTTTCGAAATGAAGTGATTGAGCGTGCTCTCTTCGGAAGTAGGTAGTACATTGCTAGGTATGTATTGTTTTTGTTCGAAAGTTTGCGCTTTGCGATGGATTGCGGATACATATTGGGGAGTATGCAGATAATACCTAAAGTGAACGTATTTTTGAGTAAAAAAAAGGGGGGAGGGGGGAAGGGGAGAGGAAGTGGAAGGGAGAGGAGGGGGAGGTTGAAGGCAGAGGGGTGGGGGAGTCTGTGTAGTATTTTAACACGAATGAAGTCGCGGCGCGTTTGCTAGTTATGAATATTTTAAGAATATCGGTGACGTAATGGAGAAGAAGCGACCTGTCATGAGAGGTCTGGGTTCGATCTCCGGTCGTGCCATGATACCAATAATGTTTTCTTCTATAAACTTAAGTACATTTACTGGCTGCTCTCAAACGGAGGAAAACATCGTGAGGAAACCTGCTTATGCCGAAAAATGAATTCTTGTACCCGTATGTGAAGTCCACCAACCCGCACTGAGCTAGCGTGGTGGTGACCTATAGGCCGTACACCCTCGTTGAGAGGTAGGCGTGGGCCTCAACAATAGGGACATCAATATAGGCTATTTCTTAGATCTGAATAAGTTGAAGCTATCCAACAACAGAAATCCCATTCTAATCTCTCATTTTAAGTAAAGTAGTGATTAGTAGGTATTAATTACATTAAATTAAATTACTTTGCTTTCTATGGATGAACAATAAGGTTAAACATGAATAAATGATGAAAAGCATTGATTGAAATTGAAGTGATACCGGGCTCACAAAAGTCACAGAATAAATAATCAAAAGCGCTATTATGCGCAGGCGCACGCGCCGCCGCGCGCGGTCGCGGGTCGGCGCGCAGCTCGATGCGCACCAAAAGGGGGCGTGGTTCGCGCTGTCCATTGTAATGTTTGTATGGGATAGTGTTCATATTTATGGAATTTCTCTTTGTTTCAATCAATTTTCACAGTATAAATAAATTCACACTCGATAGAAAGGAAACATACAAATAAATAAAGGCAATTTATTTATTCCTGTACAAAATTTCATGCACTTCTGATGAGACTGAGCCGGATTAGCGTTATGAGTAAGTATTTGGCATTTCGCGTACCTACAGCATTATGAGAATTTGGCATTTTACGTATTTGGTGTTATGCGTCGAAAGGGGCCTTAAGACGGATTTAATGAACTTCTATTGATGAGAGTGAAAAAAAAATAATTAATGTTCCCATTTCGTTTGACGTTTGAGCTATGCAACATTTTAAGTATTCCTTGCACTGTGGTGAAGATACATCAGTCGGTCAATACCCCATTTGCTAAGTTTACTTAACGTTGTCACAAGCAGCAAATTGCAACAATTTATATAAAAGACATGCCCGGTTTCCATTACTCGATACGACCCTGCGATATTGTCCTCTCCGTATAACTTAGTGGATGATAGCCATCTATCGCATTAGCCAGCGCGAAGATGCTATCGACTTGGTAGCACAGCTTCGTACCAGTAAAGTGATTTAAGTATGAGAGAAGGCATAATAGAAGGCCTAAGGATAAGCAGAAATGATTGCTTGGAAACGAGCGTCAGTGGCGTCGGGGATAAGACGCGGCCTATCATATCGAAAGGTCCGGATTTCGATCCCCAGCTGGGACATGTACCAATGGGTTTTTTCTCGAAACTTAAGTACATTTACTGACTGCTCTCAAACGGTGAAGGAAAACATCGTGAGGAAACCTGCATACGCCGAAGAAGAAATTCTTAGGCGCATTTGAAGTCCACCAACCCGCACTGGGACTGGTGGACTGTAGTCCGAACGCCCTCATTGAGAGGGTAGGCCTGAGCCCCAGCAGTGGGGACATGTTAATAGGCTGTTGATGATTGCTTGGAACAGAATACCAGTAAGAAGTTGACATTCCTGATGGAAAGCATAATGTGCAATAAAGATGCTAAAACCTTTTTTCCTATTGAAGACTGGATTTAAATTTCTTGTGCGCCGAGGTGCCGAGGAAGAAGGCAGGGTTAAGAAACCAGAGGAGCAATGATAGTGAATTTTTAAAATAAATATACGAAGATGTATTCAAAACAATGAAAAGATCACTTTTCGGGGATCTAATGTTGAAAGTATACTTATATATCTGCCTTTTACAATATAATAATAGACAATATTTACTATAATTATTATATTGTAAAAGGCAGATAGCCTTTTACAATATAATAATAGACAATGATTTACGATCTACGACCTAATTTAGTTGATGTCTAAAGATTCTTGAATGTTTGCAAAAATGTTTGCCATTAGTTAGTATTGTTAATTTATGGTCAGTATGAAAAAAACTATATACCTATAACCCGCACTGGGCTAGCGTGGTGGACTATAGCCCGAACGCCCTCGTTGAGAGGGTAGGCCTGAGCCCCGGCAGTGGGGACATTAATAGGCTGTTGATGATGATGAAAAAAACTTTAAAAAATTAACATAATGTTGTATATCCCATATGGCGGGACATTGCTAAGCTCTATGTATTCAATTACCTATGATCCACAATTAATATTTGATTGATTGATTCTTTTAAATCTCTCTCCTGCTGTGTGATTCTGTAAAGTACGAATTAAAACTCGACCATCACATCGCAAGTCACTCACTTCACTTCGCATCCGATCATGAAAGACCTTGATGTCGCATTGTGTAAACAAATACAAGCTACACAATAAACACTTCACTTGCGAAGTAAAGTGAGTATTGAACTGTGAATCATTGAGTTAGAGACCGATCTCACTGCGGATTCAGGATCGAGTTGCACAAATACGCTTACAGAATAGCAGGGCTGTGGATAATCCATAACTTTACAGTTGTAAAAGTCCCATTATAGACCTTCGTGAATTAACGATTTCACTCCATTGTTTGTAAGATAGGTCAAAAAGAACAGACGAAGGCAAATTATTGTTGTGATTTTATTTCCAAAAGTTACTCAAAATTTGCCAGTGTATCTATCTTAGGACTGTACATGTCGTACATATGTAGGTACATACATTGCCTTACGGTTTGATAAATTAGTAGATACACTGACATAGGTTCCACATCGGATAGCAGCGACCTCCGGGCAGCTAATATCCTTTCACCAGATAGCACTATATTCATTGTAGTAAAGTTGATTTATTTCTCGCTATCAGCAATGAATTCCTTTATTAAATTGCTAAGGTTATCATATTATTTATTGCAAACTTCCGCACAGTACAATAATTATACGCTACACACTGTAAAAAGCCCTTAAGCATTCTCTTTGAAAAGGTTCATACGGATTAATACGGATCTCAGAAGTTATATTGAATTTATGTTCTGTATAAGTCTGTTTTAGCTGATCTTTTCTATTGTTTTAGGTTTATATGAATTCATTCTGAGTTCGTTTGTCCCTATGTTTCTCCTATACAAACGATTTCATAAGTTTAGATTAATGATAATGTGTAAAGTGTATTCTTTAGTTAGACTATATTTTAAATGATTTTGAATGATAGATATAAGATATTTCTTCTATTTTAGTCGGATTAATTAAAAGTTCATGTATTAAGTTTGTTAGGTCTCTAGAAATTTTCGTGCTCAGTACGTTTAGTGTTATCATCAGCTATTTCTTGGTTCGATCTCTCATGGTCAGCGTACTGCCACAGATTAGATAACAGTTCCTAGTACTGCTTCGTTAACATTTCTAAAAGATCTAAAGGACAAATTTTAACAATGATATTATTGTAAATAAACCGATAACCGCTGGGGTAGACGAGTTCTCGAGTGGAGACCACGACTAGGCAAGCGTAGTGTGGGACGCCCCAGGCTAGATGGAGCGATGACCTGCGCAGGGCGGCTGGTAGTGACTGGATGCGGAGAGTCGAAGATCGGACTCAGTGGCGCGCCTTGAGCGAGGCCTATGTCCAGCAGTGGACTAGTGTGGGCTGATGATGGTGATGATGATTATTGTAATTATCCAAGTAGAATCATTCGGTATCTACTTATCACATTTACATGGTATTCCTATCGCACCCCGAGGCGTTAGAAATACGATAAAACCAGCACAAAAGACCAAACGACCGTTTACAGAATCAAGTCACCCAGCTTCATTTGTCGTCCATCTCGCGGCAGCCATCTGCCACGCTAACGGCAACTCAACTCCTAACTCGGTAACAACAGTTACAAGGGCCAAAAAACCGGCAACACCACAAGGTTTCCCTTTTATAGGCGTTCCTGGTAACCCTTCATTGACGGCTAACGGTGTGTCCGATCGATACACAATTAGAGCTCGTGTCTAAGCATGTAGCCTTACGAGAACGAAGTATGTGTGGTTATTCACGAACTGGACACTGGGGATTGGACTGTGTAGCCAGCTGGTGAAACTTGAGATAGGTACCTACAATTTCAAATTTCGTGAAACATGAAATAAATCACTTTTTGGTATTCGATTCGCCGACTGGCCACACTCAAAACTTTAAAAGTACAAGCAGAATAGAAAAGTTTTACCAGTTTCTTGACTCATGATTTTGTTGTGCCAGTAACACTTGTAATAATTTGGAGAGTCAAGAGATAATTTTAAAGAAATAAACATAATAAACCGCAGTGGTTCAATATTTTTGACAATATTTTGTATGTCTGCGAGATATTCTCTCTATTTGATGCACTGTGACAACGCATAATACAAGTCTTTATTTATTTAAACTTTATTGCACATGTATTGTACAAGAGGCGAACTTAATGCCGGAGGCATTCTCTACCAGTTAACCTTTGGGTCGTGCTGATAGATTGTGGTAGGTGCGATGACAATAACATATTAAAAAGGGCATTTGAAATAAACAAAAACTATAAAAAGTAATAATATAAATGTACCATAATATATATATTTGAATATTTAAAGGTCGCAGGGAAATGAGGACACCAGGGACCCCACGAAATCCCGGAAGACGTCGAACATTGTTTACCACGTCCTCTTACCAAAAATATCCAGTGATACGTCGCTTCACCAAACCAAATCCAGTAAAATGTCAGAAAAACTGCCGAACAAAAATCGAAAAAGTCCTAAGCTACTTTACATTTTCATTGCCCTCTTGGCTCATTTATAAATCACATTTTCTAACTCCTGATTAGTGATCCTCAGATTGAAAGTTTTCGTGTATATTTCTCACATCACCCTACATAATTTATCCCATGACTCCTTATTAAAATAACATATATTCTTATCCAAAGATGTTTGTCGCTATCACTCCTTACTATTGCAGCGGGATCTCATTCAAAGGTCCGGCACGTTCCATATACAGCTGTACACCGTTTGTCGAGTGTACATGCGCGGGCGCAACTGTACGGCGACTTTTTCCCCGCCTCTTCCTAAATAGTAGCGCTGATTCTGGAAAATTAACAGCAGTCACTAGAGCGGGCCGCGTAGATCCTGCTTAGCCGACTGCAAAAAAAGGAGATTCTCGATTTGACACAGTGTGCGTTTGCAGATTTCTTAAAAATAACAGAACTGATTGTTTTCTCTCGTGTTAGAGATCTTTATATAGGTAGTAGCCTGGAAAAGCAGCGACTTTAAACTTTCTACGCATTTAAGGAGTGGTTTTATCAAATTCTCATGAAATTAATACAGGGAATAATACGTAGGTTGTTTAAAAATGTACCTAAACAATACAAAATAAACCCGAAAGTGAATTGGTTTTTTGGGTTATGTCTGACTTTACTTTTTATGGAAGAGACTTTTCAAATAATTCTCCGTGGATAACTTCAACCATTGTAAGCTTCAACCGTTTATGTGTTATAAGTCAGTACCTTTTTTTTTTTTTTTACATGGGGAAATGCGTTATGCATACCCGATCTTCTGGGGGAGAAGGCCGGGTAACGTGGGACTCGCACCCACTAAAACCCCATGGTGGCCATCCTCGACGCAAATCGAGGGACTCCGGTTACCGGCTTCATACTCCGGAGTCCCTCTAGCGCCATAAGTCAGTACCTAACCCAACCACTATTTGAAAAGTTATGAATTAGAATTGAACTAGAATTTCAGTAAAGTAGTTAGGGGTTCGAAAACGGTTGGCTAAATTTACGATGATGAAGGTGTGATTTACGAACGCATCCGTCGGTGTTGCCGGGCTATAAAACCCTAGTGTTTGAGAGCAAAACAATGTAGGAATTTATGTTGGCGAAATAGCAACACATGGAACCAATGCGCGCGTACGCGATAGCCGGCTTCTACATGATATTTTAAGTGGATTGCAGTGTTCATGAGAACATTCGCATGTCGTATAAAACTGCATTCACAATAACTTCACCAACCACTTTTTAGCTTCACACCATAATTTATTTGGTCTCCTTGGACCTTTCAAAGCAGGGCCATTATGGCCACAGACTACAAACAACCATAGATTATGTAGTGTCTGGTCAAAATTGAGCAACCAACAGTAAAATAAACATTAAGCAATGTTAAACGGCTGTCACGCAGCATCATTTAAACATCTTGGAAGTGGGGGCACTAAAGCTGCGCATTGTCATTTGATTTACAAGCGACAGACGGACAGACAACTATTGTGTGTTTGATGTAGACATTAAAACAGTGTCAACTGGGTTACACATTGTAGGAAAATTCTATAGTGGCTTGGCACCACAACCTTTAGCGTTGTCAAATTCTTAATGTGTTTTGACGCAAGCCACTGAATGTTGCCTCGTGATAAATAAGTGATGTTTTTCACAACCTTGGCTTGTTAGTTTAAGTGTACTTTGATGACTTTGTATACACACAGAAGGAAGTAGTCATTTGACAAAGAAAAGCTGACATGAAAGCTGACTTTTTTCAGATATGACACCTTACTCAGTGCTGGTAGATTCAATAGACAACGGCAGACAACCACGCTGATTGTGATGCCATACTAAAACAAAAATCTAATCCACTCTCGGTCTCCATGAGATAACTTTCCCTGGATCTTGCTTTCTTCTATCAAAGCCTTCTTTTATCAGATGGCCATATCCGGCCTTATTCCGTCTTATATTGTCCGTCGTCAACTATTGGCGTTAACCTGCATTGGATTGCAATCGCGAGTCCCCATATCCGTCCCATATCAGTCGTTCTGTACGGCATTCGTACAGAACGACTAAATTACAAATCCAGGTGATTGCGTCAGCATCATCTGTGCTCTTAACTCCCTAAATTGCGATCATGAACCCCCTTATGCTGTTCTAGCAGTGAACATAGACTGTCGTAAAATTGCAGTTGAAGGCAGTTGTGTCGGTGGCAGTTTGCAACAAGAACCACAAATGTTTACAAAGACAGATGCTCCATTTAAAAATCGATTGAGCAACCGAACCAATAACTGAAGCGTAAATCAAAAGAAACCATTACACAAGCAATGTAAGCAATTGACATGGCGTGTCCCACTTCTGTTCCGAGAATAACCCACGCTCGCTGGAAATGAAAATGGGTCAACTTGGTCTGGAGACGGGTTAATGAGAAAATGCTTTGAGAAAGGTTACCTTTGTCACGGTACGGGAATTTTTGGGAAGGTGATTTAGGTCGAACGGCAGAAAATGGGATGTGATAGTGCCTTAGTCGATTTGAGGGTTGTATATTTTACAAAAAAAAATATTTAATGCTACGGGTGGCAACAAGCAGGCGGGCCTCCTGATGTTAAGAGGTCACCGCCGCCCATAGACACCTGCAACACCCGGGAGGTGCTGGTGCGTTGCCGGCCTTGGTCGAAAGGCTCTTTTGATTCGCTTCTTGAAGGACCCCGTATCGTAGCGCTGTGGAAAAGCGTCAGAGGGAAGGTCATTCCACATTTTGGGCGTGCGCAGCAAAAACGACCACGAGAAGCGCACGGTAAACAGTAATTCGCACCTTGGCATGCTGAAACAAGCTTAAAATGGTATAGAATAATTAAAAAAAATTATATGACTTTTGGGTTTATAAGCCTCGTGCAACACGTCTTCTTTGCTAGTCGGGCTAGCTCTACGATGAATTCGTGAGGCCGATATCGATATGCCCTGTTTGTTGGAGAAATTCATATTATAATACGGTCCCTCCCTATTTTACCATGATTTTACCTTCACATATTGATTACAGTTCACGCGTTTTTATGAGGAGTTTGACTCATTCTTAGCAGCGAATGCACTTTACTTGTGTAAACTCACTGCAATGAGAACATAAGTGACTCACTCTCTCGCAATCATGACACAGATGTGATTCACTTTACAAGTTCACAATTCACGACTACCTGTGATCCGGACAATTTATATTGACCACTGAGCACGTTATACGTAGGTACTACGAGAAGTCGAACTCACTTCATACTCAGCGTGATAAAATGATGCTAAACCTGTCTGCAGACCGCCGCTTCGTTGGCGTGGAATTTCCAGCGCAAGCTGAAATCTTGCTAAAGCACCAAGCCATACAACATAGAAAACAGAACACCGTTCGAGTGGTTTTGGAGAAGAAGAGTAAGATCGATGTAGAACATAGAAATATCATGATTCATTAAAATTTCACGAAGTAGTGGCAGCTTTTTAATCGCGATTTTTCGCGAACAGCCGCCTCTTGTACAATACATGTGCAATAAAGTTTAAATAAATAAACAGCCATGCCCATCTAGACAGCCATTCACGCGTCGGTATTTAGAACTTTAGGTAGGTATATCTCCAACGAACTTTTTATCTGTACCTACAATTTATTTTGAATGAGAATAAAGCGAGCTGATTAACCAAAGTACCACTTACATCATTGTAAAGCGCTTCACTTAATCGCTCCGTAAGGTGTGATCACATTATTTTGTAGGTTAGTAGTTAGTACTAAATTTAATGTAATCTCAGTAGTATAATTTTTTATTGGCCAGTTGTTGATTTGTTTTAGTGAGTCATGCACGGATAAGTATTTTAGTTTAGTTATTTCAGTGGTCGTCGAACTTCACACACAACCGCGGTTCATGTTTGTAGATACCAGCGCGTGGTATTGCCTCCTAGCACTGGCCAACTAGCCATTCAAATTATGTAAGGAGCGTCAGTGGCGTCGGGGATAAGACGCGACCTATCATATCGAAAGGTCCGGAGTTCGATCCCCGACTGGGCCATGTACCAATGGGTTTTTTCTCGAAACTTAAGTACATTTACTGACTGCTCTCCAACGGTGAAGGTAAACATCGTGAGGAAACCTGCATACGCCGAAGAAGAAAATTCTTAGGGGCGTGTGAAATCTACCAACCCGCACTGGGTTAGCGTAGCGTGGTGGACTATAGCCCGAACGCCCTCGTTGAGAGGGTAGGCCTGAGCCCCAGCAGTGGGGACATGTTAATAGGCTGTTGATGATGAGGCGCGCCACTAAACCCTATCTTCAGTTCTCCTTATCAAGTCGGTCTACCTGCCAGGCGATCGAGGATCTAACGGCCGTCGGTTCGTCAGTAAAGTTGTGCCATTCAACTCAAAGAGCATCCGATTTTATACCCTATGGACGCTCTACAATATCGATGGCATCGTAAAACAATATAGGTACTTGTCTATTTTCGTAGTTTAGTCAACGCGCTGGCTGTCGAAATGTCCGTCTGTTTACACGGGCTGGTTTACGATCGGCAATCAATTGGTTGTAAAATAGGGACACTGCGGTGATGCCGACCTGTGGCCTAATTTGTGGGTGAAAAAAAAAAGAGTCTTGTCTTCTGTAAAGTCTTGTCCGTTGTAGCCCTGAATTCGTATGGGGTTAAAAATAACCAATAATCTTCTTGAATAAATCGGCATTCCAACAGTAGAAGAACTTTTAAAATAGGTTCGGTTAATTTGTATTAGATCTGGCTCGAGGGACCAATTTAATGGACTTTGGCGATCAAAGGTATTTTTTCTGCAAAATTCCTAGAGTATTTTGAATTTATCTGGAGTTAAAAATAAACAATATCTTCTTCTAGAATATAACAGCATTATCTCTAAAAGAATTTTTAAATGGAATCGCATTGTATTAGATCTGGCTCGAGGGACCAATTTAATGGACTTTGGCGATACAGGTCGTCAAATGCGTTTTTTCCGCAAAACTCGCTTGTAATATGGGGCTTTTGAGGCCAAATTAATTTGCGGTCTTATATTTTGTGGCTTTAAAATTATAATAATAAAATGCGCCATGACAAATTTCTTATTTGGGTTCTACCAAATTATTGGTTGAAAATTGTTTTTGTTTTGAAATACCTAGGTACTTATCTTTTTCCATCTTAAAATGTAATCTAACCTCTCAAACTTTCGAGTTTGACAACCAGCTACCCCCTGACCTTGACCTTTTCACTTGGGGGTGGGGAGAATATTTCGGTCCAGTTCCAATTAGAATCGTGATATCTAGTGAATTGACACATTTCTACTCAAAATAAAAAAATAATACGCAAGAATGACTGAAACTATACAAATCAATGTGAGAAAATCGATAAATCGAAATTAACTGACAGGCGGCAAAAGACAAAAGCTTTGGGAACTTGAAGTTCCAGGATGTTTGAGTGGATAAGTTACTCCCCGACTCAATAATCTGTCCATAAACAAAATTGTATCAAACGTACTAACAGATTTTCACGTTTATTAGGTAAGTATGATATTATTAAGGATATTTCCAACATAGACACAAATAAACACGGAGTGGTTTCCGCCAGATGTCGGTTTGTTTTCCATAACACAACCGAGCCGTCAATCTCATTAGCTTGTTCTTTATTAACTTTAACGCGCCGCACGCGCAGATGCCACTGTTTTCTTTCGATTTCGTTGAGCTGGGTACAGTAGGGTTGGCAAAATTGAAGATTTTTTTTGTTTTAAATCATAAATTATTAAGACAGTTATTACAATTTTCTGAAATTCTTCATTCCCACAGACATATTTATGTCTGTGTTTATTCCCTAGTAGCATTCAAACGGCTGCTAAAATACGTCTAATAATTCGTCGTAATGCCGAGTGTCATTTATAGGATTCGAGGTTGAGCTTTTAGCTCGCAGTGCGCAATGCCGTCAGGTTTTTTAGTTGTAAGGCTTTTGATTTGTTTAATAAACTTAAAATGCCATTGCGACAACCCTACTGCCCGGATTACCGCACCTCTGACGCGTGTTATTACGGCTGAGATTAACTGGCGAACGCGTTTCAAGTTCACACACACGGCGTATTATTTTCAGACAGTTATTTCTAGAGAATTCATCTTTAGTTCCACGGAACTGGAAGGTGAATGAAACCTTACCCTTTTATACAATGTACAGTAAGGGAGAGGAAGGTGTAAATCATAAACTACCGTCAGGAACTTGGATTTTAATGGGGAACTCTAATGAGAGTATAAGCCACGTATTATTCTATTCTTGTAGTAGAAATAGATGGTGCGATCGCACGCGATAGCATGCTATAGAATGCTATAACACGCCGCAGCCCTGATGGCAAAAGTGCGATTCCGTGCTGACAGATATGGTCTAACCCTTAGGCTCAATTTTAAATGCCACTTTCTCTTTCTCTCCAGGCGTGTGCCCCTCGCTACGTGTCCTTTGTCACCGCCAAGCTGAACCAGCGCGATCCTGTCGGCACCTGCTTCGTGGCCAAGTCCTCGGACGCTCCAGACGCCAACGAGTTCTCGCCGTGTCGTACTTGTAAGTTTTATTTATAGTCACGCATGTGAGTGCCAGGATGCAGCAGGAAAAGCTGTTGTAGAGTTTTAGAGGTTAAACGTTTTTCGAATCAATCACGAAAGATCAGAGCTTAGACTATTGTAATCGTCGTCATATAGTCTAAGGGTCTCTCCATATACCTGTCCTGCCATATCTATCCGCTTACGCTGGTCAACATAGAGCAGAAAGAGCTTTTATCTCAACGAAAAAAGGACTAAAGCTGTTGGTTTCGACGACGTCTTTACAACCCTTTTCCGTTGTGATAACGCCATTTCTGATGGCCTTAAGCCGATTCAGTCTCGATAGATGTGGGGACACCCTTATTCGTTATATTTTCTGAAGACATTGTTTTGAACGCGGTCAAGTAAACCGTCATTTAGTATCCGATTACTTATAATTTATTCATTTATAAATATCATTGATATCATCAAGTCGATCGTCAACATCATTATCATTATTATCATTGTCACAAGGATTTCATGAGGTAAGTTGCATGCCATTTTCATGTTTTTCATCCATTTGATTTTCAACCGCATCCAATGTTTTTGGTAACATGCTTTAATTTTTTATTAATTCACCTACATACTCGTACTTACCTACTTTCAGAATAATTAATATATCTGCAGTGGCAGTGCCTCCACCAAATCGGGACATTATCTTATTGCAAATTTGTTTTATTGGAAAAATATTTTCAAATTCTTGTGTTGCTTACATCTAATAGGTACTCTAATATCTAATAATCTTAAACGTCTAAATACATTTATTTTCAATTGCATATTATCATCATGTTTCATATTTCAATCATTTTCAATTACTAATAATCATTGATGTTCGAATATATACATAAGTATTTTTAGTTTATTTTTTAATGCTAGACATAAGACGACATAATATTAGACTTAAGTAAGTAATTTGTTAAAAAGTTTGGACTAAGAAATTGCAAGCGTGATAGGCATCTAAAAAGCGCGCGATATCCCCCGGCTCACTTCCGCCGGTTATGGCGATTGAGCGCCAAATTGCCGTGACGCGCGCTCGCGCATGTCTTGGATTATGTTTCAAAAAACACATCAAACTTTTGTGTAAAAAGATATTTTATAATATATAATGTTACACGAGGTTTATGTTATTTTTTAGGCGCTTCAAATGAAATATAGGACAGTATAGTAGAAAATTATAATATAGGTACCTACCTGAAGAATTAGCTACTGCAATTAATTCCAGACTTAATCAGTTTGAAAGACAAGAAAGTCAGTCCTAAAGCCAGTCCTCATTAGAATGAAACGAGAGAGAATTTTTTATGTTTTTACACTTTTATTAGATTAAATTAGCAGAAACACAAAAAAAAAAGTTTTCTATTTATTATTATTATTGTATACTTATTATTTAACAGTATATTAAGTACTTATGTGCTTTGTTTAGGGTTCCGATCGTTGGACGAGGGTGAGTATTGCGTAGTGAATGTTTAGTACCTATTTCTTATTCTCGATGTATTAACGCACCATGTACAAAAACTTCACTGTACACTTGCTAAGTTTTCTTAGAAATACCGATCTGGTTCTATTTGCACCCCTGTAAAAGTACACTCAGGGGTACAAATGGTACTAGTTATGTCCTTTAGTACCCCTAAACAAAAAGTATAGATCGTATATGTTCATGGGTGTTTACTATAATTATTAGAGACAGTATCGTTTCACACATTATTTCTATCAATACAAACATCAATTAAAATGTAGTGATGATGTCTGTCAAATAAATAAATTATCAAAGTGACTTTTAAAATATAAAGTAGGTAGATGCGGGGCGGGGACTCTCCGGAACGGGTACCGGCGGGATCTAGCACGGACCCGAAAAACTTGCATCTAAAATTATCAACACACATATTTTTCGTTAAGGAAAAATGTCGGGGGTACGCAGGGACGTAAAGTACCACTTGTACCCCTGGGGTACTTTTACAGGGGTACAAATGGGGTTAAAATTCACCATTTGACTGGTATCTTTCGGTCAAAGCCTCCTATGCAAATACAGCTTTTAAATATTACTTACACGTGTCCTACCTTACCCACAAAATCCGATTCTCTTAAAAATTCTGAATCACCTGAAGTCAGTTTTTTTCTTTAAATACTAAAATTCTATAAAACTGACATTTTCATACAATGAATGAGAGAGAGAATGACTTCAGATTGTAAAAGAAAAGTTATTTGCTTCTCTTTTCCTCTAATTGCAAATTGCAAAAAATAGACTACTTAATACTAAATACAAACATTTTGGTCAATGTCGCACTTGCACGAATACTGAATGTTGTATGTACGGAGAACGCCCCCCAGAGCTGATCGCCCGAATATTTAAGAATGTACGTTTTATAACCGTTTGATGTTCTGGCGTTTAGTCCTTGAAAATTAACTCCCTAAATGTTTCTCAAAAAACAGTTCTACATTCTAAAAAAACAGTTCTAAGTTCTAAATTTTACCGTCCGTTGCTAGGCCGTTAGTTCGATTAGTCGAACAATCCGGGAAAAAATTCGTTCTGGTAATTATTAAACATCAGTCTAGCAAAAAGGTCGGTTACTGCAATAATGTCCAACCTGAGAAACGTCCAACGACCATGCTGGAATTGAAAAATGTCCAATCTGAAAATTTTCAGACTTATCCACTGTTACATTTAACTTAAAGTATTTTTACCGGATTGCTCGACTAATCGAACTAAGAGACTATAACAAAACGGAACGGACGAGTTCTTCCTCTAGGTTGAGATATGCTTTTTCCTTATAATGATTTATAATAGGGATTTATTATATAGATTATTAAGAGTGTTTAATTATATTCGCAGCGAGCCACGGGCAGCGCAAGACTGGCGTGTGCCAAGCGGGTTTCTCGGCGGCCATATCTAAGGTGAGCCACTATTTTAAGATATTACTTATACCTAGGTATTAGATTCATTATAAGATTTATAATTACACTGCTTTACAATCTTCTATTACATTTTGAATGAAATATATTAATTCTTACTTCAAACTTAGCTCATAATTTCATGTTGAAACTACAAGAACAAAGACATTTTGTTTTAAAGGTTTTGATATCATTATATCACCATCATCGTCATATCAGCCTTGCGACGTCCACTGCTGGACATAGGCCTTCCCCAATGAGCGCCACCACACCCGGTCCTCCGCTCTCTGCATCCAGCCGTAACCGGCCACCTTCTTTAGGTCGTCGGTCCACCTCCGGGGCGTTCCGGTCCACTGTCTCTACTCCAGAAGATATGACCTGCCCACCGCCACATCAGCTTGCTAATCTATTCGCCTGTGTCGGTGAAAGTTCTCCGTCGGATCTCCTTACTAAGCACTTACTAAGGACATTATTAGTAGAACAAACAGGACGTTTCAAGTCCTTTTTGATACTGAGGGTATTAGTAGTACAAAAATGACTTTTTCACCTCACAAGCTCGGAAGGGTATACTTTCTCATTCGAAATCTGCGTGGAAAACTGCACCTGGAAAAAAACTTTTTAAATTTTTCTTCTAATTTGTAGAAGGTGGACATTTAAAGAAGTGGTCAATTCTAATTGTGGTTATTATTATTTGTGGTTCTAAACCGCCGAAAGGATTCAATTCACCTAGTATTTTCCTCGCTGTAATGAGGTGAAAATTTGTGTGTTGCGCTCGGCAGCAAAGTTATTTTGCGTCTCGTACCTTGAAACCTTCGCTACGCTCAGGATTCTATCTTTGAACCCTTCGCTTGCTCAGTTTTCAATACTAGGAAAGTTTGTTGACGTCTTAAGCTTGTTAAATAAGTAAGTGTAGTTTATGTAATGATTAATTTTTCAATATAATTAATTTAAGAATTCCTTTCAAGCTGAACACTTTAAGAAGTTATGTTGTATGTAATTGCAGTCAAACGTAAATTATTTGGGACTAAGTAGGTATAATTATTGCCTTAAAAAGTCACTTATTTACTACCGCGGTGGTCCCAGTGGCAATACATTTTAAGTAATAACAATTAGGCACGATTTGAGTTAACTAAAAAGCAAATTAAGGGCATTACAATTTGTAAAATTTTATATTTTGCTTGTTGTCCATTCATCAGAGCAATTTGCTTCAAATTAACCGGTGCTTTCTCACGCCAGGTGTAGGGTTGTCACGTTACCGCACGGAAAATAATAATTATGATTTAAAGACAGGAAAAATTGTACCAATAACTCTACTTATTTAAAATACAGTTCGTCTTTGTGTGAACATAAGATATCATTATGTAACCACAGAATATAATGTAACTAAATATGCTATGACAGCAGCTGTTTTATTTGTACTTATAAGGTTTTTTAAAATAATTATCTGACTTCACTGATTAATTATAATTAATTACCTACCTAACGAACGGATCGAAATGAATTTTTAAAACTGATACTTTTAATATAATTATAAGTAATCCAAATTTATTTGTCGTGGTATTTTTAAAGAAAACATTCTATGAAGTAAATTGTTTTAAATATATTTGTGACAACCCTGACAGTCTTAAAAGTGATTCGTCTTAAATTTCACGAATTTCTCTTGGGATTCTTAATTCGCGTGACTAAAGCGATGATGAGGGCTCTTTAATTCAATATACTCGCTGGCTACATAAATGCACACGTGTAATTTTCAGTAATATTGTCAAAAAAACTGTTTAAAAAATTACTAGGTTTCATTATTTTTGATTGAAAATAAAACTGGTCCAACTTAGCAGGTTTATCGGAGGCGTGGTAGCCTAGTGCATTCGTCGCACGACCGTAAGGCAGTGGGTTCGAACCTTGGGCCGTACCAATGAGTTTGTACCACGTACGGTTTATTATTTTCGGTAAAGGAAAACATCGTAAGGAAACCTGCATACGCCAGAGATTATAATTTCTGTTCTAAGGCGTATGTGAAATCCACCAAGAAACGGATTGGTGCACCGTTGGTGGACAGGAGTTGGCACAAAGATACCCAAAATGGTCGAAGTTTTCCTGGTCCCTAAGAATATACACACAGTCTGCCCTATCACACATCTTTCCTGTCACTGGTAGGCTGGCAGAAATCTCATAAAGAGATAAGCCTCACCATTTGTACATACTTTCTGTTTTGTATTTGTATCTTGTTAATGTTTTGTGTGTGCAATAAATTGTTAAATAATAAAATAATAATTAAATAATAATATAATAATTAAATCTCATAATGCAATGTTCGTCTGTCTGATTTTGAAACTAGTATACCTACGTGTCACGATCGAAAAGTTATGTGGCAAAAAAATCCAGATTCTTCCTGAAAAATTTGACGCGTCGTGTACGATTTCGCTTTGCTGACTTTATATTTGCGAAAAGACAAAAGCAAATACACCATTCCAAAAAAAATACAACCGTAGAAAGGCTAATGTAAAACATCGTGATTTTACTAGCGTGGGAATAGCATTACTTTTGCCATGTGCTGCAATCGTCGTGATCGCATCGGCGCGGGCGCACGTGACCCGAATGCGCGCGCGCAGCCACCGACCGCTCGCGCGCTTATGAATTATTAAAAACTTTTATTGTCCACACAAAAAACACAACTTGATCGCCGTTTCCTACTTTGAAAATAGCGAAATGTGTTATTGCAGTTTTATTGTGAATCTTTATTTGGAAGACAATCGGTTTGTTCTGTCATTTGACATGTTTTATGTGATGGTATTTTTTCATTGGGTTGACAGATTTTTGATATTGTTATATTTAAACCAATACCTTACCAGAATACCTTGTTCAGAGGATCAGTCTGGCCATCCAACGAGGCAATCCAGCGTCCTCGGCACTATGGGTCCATCGCCCAGCCTCGACCATTTTAGGATATTTTAGTTTTATATAGGTTTTAGTTTAGTTTTTTAGGATAGATTAGTTGTATGTTTTATACCATTTAGATACGAGAAATTATAAACAACTCTGTGAGAAAGCTTATTAGACGATTATTTCAATGACATGATCAAAAATCAAATCAAATCACCAGCCTATGAGTATGTCCCCACTGCTGGGGCGCAGGCCTACCCTCTCATCGAGGGCTTATGTGATATAGTCCACCACGCTAACCCAGTGCGGGTTGGTGGCCTTCACATACGCCTTAGAATTTCTTCTCCGGCGTATGCAGGTTTCCTCACGATGTTTTCCTTCCGAACCTGTGGTATTTAATATACTAGACCGTACTAAAGTTTCGAAAAACTCATTAGCATGGCCAAGGTTCAAACCCACGACGTCATGAACGTGAGGCGAGAGAGGAACAACCTACTAGGCTACCACGACGACGGCTTATGTAAATTAAAAAGCAAAAAAATGTATTTATATTTCTTTTGCAGGTTTCTTTGTAAAGATTACGAGAAAGACATTGGTGTAGTTTGTAGTGGTGTCATCTTTAATTGCTCTGAGGGACAGATAATGGATATTAATAGTGTTTGGGGTAGATGTTGTGTTTTGAATTTTAATAAGTATGTCACCTGCTGATGGAGTGTAACAGGCACCGAAATAACAGGGAGTTAATGATGAAACGACTCAAGCTAAATCGACTCGATGTAGGTTTGGTTCAGTCCATTTTGTCCAAGCCTGCATCTGTGGCGGCACGATCCAAAAGTCCCAAAATAAAACAAAGATTTAAAAAAAAGTATGTGAAGTCCACCAAACAGCGGATTGTGTCCCAATTGTTAGACTGGGGTTTGGCACAACAGATCCTGTGGGATCGAAGTGTCCCCAGGTATTCCTGGCCACTCAACAAGATAATTAAGATACTTATAGGAGTAGTTCGATTTGTTTGATTAAATTGATGCAGTTTACTATTAAAAAGTTGATAATATTAAAAGTAGGGAAAGGCGGATGCTCTCACAGTAAGGTAGTTTTCGAACAAGACTGTTAAGTGTAGGTCTGTTGCGGACCTTTATTGAGGAGACAATAAGTCCCGGTAGTTCCAAGACAGATGAATGCATTGGAATGTTCCTACCAATAGCCCATTATTGGCCTTATAAAACAGTATCCTATGTATTAATACCAAGATAAGAAATGTTTATAAGAAATCTCACGTAAAAGCGGGTAGATAAATGACATTCAGATGGTATCTGTTTCGGCGAAAGGGCAAGTTGGAACTATAAAACTTAGGACTTGTCAGGATCTGATGGTACTGCTTACGTGTTCTGAGTGGCTAAACAGTTTGGGTTTTTACGACTATAGTTGTGAATCTACTTGACTACATCTTTAGAATTTTATTTTAAATTTGTTGCTTTGAAAATATTCGCTCAGGAACAAAATGTTGAATTCTCATAATGTTAAATTCTCAAGAAATTTTATGTCACTCATCGCGTCGCACCGAGGCTAAAATTGTAAGTTTCAAAATGTATACATAAGTATTGCCGGATAAGGAAATAATAAGTAGGTATGTAGAAACAAATAAGTTTTTAGTTACTATACAAGTAATCACTAAACTAAGTAAAAAAAAATACTCACTAATCTACACCTTAAAAAAGTTTCTTTTAGGAAAATTAAAATGTCAATGACGGAGCGTCAGTGGCGTCGGGGATAAGACGCGGCCTATCATATCGAAAGGTCCGGAGTTCGATCCCCGGCTGGGTCATGTACCAATGGTTTTTTTTCTCGAAACTTAAGTACATTTAGTCATTTATTGACTGCTCTCAAACGGTGAAGGAAAACATCGTGAGGAAACCTGCATACGCCGAAGAAGAAATTCTTAGGCGCATGTGAAGTCCGCCAACCCGCACTGGGCTAGCGTGGTGGACTATAGCCCGAACACCCTCGTTGAGAGGGTAGGCCTGAGCCTGTGGGGACATGTAATAGTCTGTTGTTGATGATGTTGAAAATACATACATACATACATACATATCTTCACGCTATGTCCCTGGCGGGGTAGGCAGAAAGAACGGAGCGCCAAGTATCGCGATCCTGACACACCTCTTTCGCTGTAGAAAATGTCGACATAAATGTCAAAATTCAAATTCAAATATATTTATTCATAAACATAGGTAGGTTTATAGGTTGGTTTCATAAGTAGGTAGGTTTATTGAATTTATTATAGTCTAGATGTAACCACTGCCTTTAGCAGCAGAATACATGCTTCTATTTAAGTATCAGATACGTTACTGTAACTAATGGTGATACTCTACAAACTAAAGCCAATCTTGAACTCTCCTAAAGCTCTCCGCTATGTTGTCGCTCTATTATGATGACTTTTCTACACTCATTCCACTCTATTTTGATTAACTTCATTGTATCAACCGTTACAACTATATATTTTTCTTATGCTTCTAGTTTCCAAGTCCCTTTTTGATTTACTTTGACACACGTTTAGATTATGAATACATGTTTTTAAAATCAAGTGATTCAGTTATTTTTATTTTTAGTTATACGTTATCAAATAGGCGGATAAAGAAATAAATATATAGTGATTCAGTTAATAATGTAACAGTGAGTAGTTATAAAACGATACATATCACCGACTGATAATAAAATAGTAGCTTCAACCTATCTCTACGCACTCTAATAAATATAGGAGGGCTGTCGAGGTGCGAACTCGGTTGCAATTCATCGATATTCATTGGTACAACGTGTTGAATCCTAATAAGTTCGATGCATTGCTCCGAGGAGCCATGACTCAGGGTAACGATTTGTTAGCGTCTTCTTAAACAACTTGATGGTGATTCGACTATGCGATTTGTTTTTTCTGTTCTAATGGTGATCTTTGCGTTCCATGTATTTCTAATTTTCTATCTTTCTTTCGTTTTATCTTTTGTTCTTTCTTTCGTTCTTTCTTTCTTTCTTTCTTTTTCTTTCTTCAAAAGAACATCTTGTGTTATTTAAAGAGCTGAATTTGCTAATCGATTCCATAGTCATGAGAAAATAGTTGCTCAGTTTCTAATTTATTTATCACTTTATTAAAGATTAAGTGGGTACTTTATTTACAAAGTTATTTATTCATTTATGAGATCTGCTTTGATTCCTAACGGATCGCGGAATCGTTTTGCTTACAAACTTGGTGTCCAAAAATAGCTTATTTTTCAGTTTATTTAAAATCTTGTAGTCTCATTCGATGCAAAACAAAATTCCATGTCACCGCGATGTCTTAACATTCCTTCTGTCTCTACAAACATGGTTTCGGAACGGTCCTTAAACGGCCGCCATTTGCAGACAATGGTGATGGCGGAAAAGCGATGCGCGTGCGCTTCTGACCGCGCTGCTGAGCCCTTGACTTTTAAGGATTGGACCAACATCCTTTTATTCTTTTATTGGCTAGCTTTTGCCCACGATTAGTCCACTTTTCTATGTGAGTTTAGCATTCTGTCGTCCGATTCTATGAAACTGGTAAACGACATTCGCCATAAACCTTATGTCAATGTTATGTTATATCTATCTGTGGACTTTAGATACCAACTTTTGATATAATTTTAACGCACTTGTAGCCTTTATGCCATCCACGCAGCAATTCTAGTAAGGTCACAGGTGTTCTTATGCCTTTAGTCAAACTGTCTAATTATCTAACTTAGACTCTTGTCTATTTCGCGATAGATTGGTTGTTTTATACTTCTCGCATTAAAGAAACTGAACTTCATGACGGGGTAGGCAGAAAGAACATAGCGCCTAGTATCGCGGTCGTGACACACCTCTTTTGCTTTGCTCACTTGTAAGTAATTTGTATAACCTCTAGCGTCTTTATAAAGCCGCGTTTTAATTTAAATATTCATTAAGTTTCAATATTCATTGCATGTTTCAATATTTCACACGCGAATCTATTACATAATTCATTGGCGAACAATACGAGCACAATATTTATCTCGGACAATACAAGTTGTATGGTAATGTATGGGGCTTTAAACGCTTCCAATGTGTGCTGGAGAGTGTAGAATATTCAATTATTTTTAGTTTTATAGGTTTTCTATACAGCTATAACATAGACTATCTATAGGTAGAGAGGAGACAATGTGACTGGTACTTCATCAGATGTTTTATATCCTGTTTTAACTGACTTTTCTTGGTCACTTTCCGAAACATAGCAAAATTTGCATCTTAACTTCACACATGAGATCTAAAGTCTAAAACTACCAAATTATCGTCATATATCAGCCTGTAGACGTCCACTGCTGGACAAAGGCCTCCCCAAAGATCTCCACGAACGACCGGTCCCGCGTCACCCGCATCCCGCCGCCGGGCCCCGGGGTCCCGAATAATTTACTTAATTACAGGTTTTCAACACCAAATAGTATTTAAAACTTTTCATCTCCGAGCAGGTTTATCGAAAAAAATGTTTTGTGTAATATCTCCCAATATTAGAAATCTGTTAAAAACTTGCACAAAATAGATGGTTCGGGAGCTGGGCAAAGGCACATGTAACAAGATTTTTTTCGCCTCGATTTTTTTGTAGTTTTTTCGTGTAGGTACTCGAGTCATTCAGGGTTTTATCTTGCACGTTCACACGCACGGATTTCGTTGCGATGTCTGTTTTTTGTCTCTCTGCCTTGTGGTGGAAGAGAAGAGATAGTGGCGACAAAGGCTTACTTATCGATGTCACGTAGTATGCATGTTTTGTGTTATAACAGCTAAATAAATTTTGGTATAACTTGGTTGAATTTTTTAGATACTTATTACTAAATTTACGTTATACGTACGTACAATAATGTATGTACGTATAACATAATTTTTGACCTTAAATTTCCATTAGTATCGCATAAACATTATTCAGTAAATTTTGCTTGTCTTACATTTACTATTTTGAGCTTACTTCTTCCTTTTTTTCATTTAAACTTTTGTGTTAATCGCTAATACCTTGTCACTTAAGTCTTAAGTAGATACAGCGTCTTGGGGATCTGTTAACAAATTGTTAAACGGGAGCGGACAAATCAATGTGACTATGGTTTTTATGCTCTTGAGCTTACCTTTGATCTTTGTTACTACATATTTGTTGTTTTTGTTTGTTCGTTGTTTGTCTACTTTGTTACGTTTCTTTGTTTTAACTGAAAATGGTTTATTTCTTCAATGGGAATTAAAGAAAATCACAATGATGACTCTCATTGTTTTGGCCAGCGTACTGACTGGTATCACTCCCCTTTATAAACAGGTAATTAAATGTCTAAGAGTAGATGTTGATAGGCTAAATTATGAAATAAAATACATTAAGTAGAACGAAGATACAGTTAAATATTTATCCATTCATATATAACAGACCTACGTCTCTCTTTACTTAGTCATAAAAAATAAAAGATTTGTACTATAATCATCCACTCCAGATCACCTCTAAAAGGGAATGACATAACAGTACAACACACACTTGTGGACCAATATAGCTTATCTCTCCGAAGCCACCAATTAGGGCAGGATTCCCCTGCATTACCATAAGTGGCCCATAAAAAAGACTAACAGGTTCACGACTCAACATAGTCGTAAAACGCATTGATGCTGGTCACTTTGGTTTATTTAGAATTATAACACTTCATGTACTTATTTGATCTGAAGTCCTGGTAATCATTTGGAAGTACGTTGGCCTCTCATAAAAAGGTAGGTACATATTTGTAGGTACCTATGTACGAATATTATCGTAATAATTAGGATCTTATCTATTCATAAAATTGCCATTTTATTGTTAACTAACATCAGTTTCGCGTTTAAAGTGTAGGTATTTCATGTTGCTGTGTTGATTCGTAGAGTCGTTACAATCAAATATATAAGTTTAACTAATGAATAATAATCTAAATTAGTTTTATCAAGTTTATTGTTATCCATAATACATGTCTCAAAAATTTCTTTGACAGAGTAGAATCTATATTCTGTGATTCTCGACTTTGACTTCTGGTCATAAATTATGAAGTTAACACTCGTATTTATTTTGCTTTCAGGACGGGCAGAGATTGTTCATGGGCGCACCGGGCAGCTTCTATTGGCAAGGTAAAGATGACGTCATTACGCGACCACTTCTCACAAAATCATCATCTCCTAAGTTCAGTATTTCTAATCAGTTAAGATTTTGTGGGTGGTGGTGCAGAAGCCATACACAGACCACTTGTTCCTGGTTGATTACTCATATTGGTATCTACTTATCATCCAATTTCCATGAGGAAGATTCAAAATGGTCCTTCAATATTTCATTTCATCTATCTGCCTCTCTAATAATAAACGAGACAGAAAAAATTTCAAAATCTCAAGGATAATATTATTATTGTGTTCAAAAGAAAAACTAGCTTTCTTTCATATTTTTGTACGTTTCATATAAAAAAACTCATTGTAAGAAATTAATTACTCATTATAGTCAATGTTATTCTCTTAATTCTATTAAGAGCATTTAATAATCGATTTTGTGATACAATTAAATACTACAGGTAATTTCGATACAAGTACCTTTACTGAGTAACCAATCTATGAACAGTTGGTCGGTGTCCGTATAATTGTGACAATGTATTGATACTCAATTTTATAAAAATCCACAGGGCAAACGTTTTCGATAGATCCTAGCGAACGATTCCTCTTCTTCATGCCAAGAATAAAGAACGACGAAGGTAAAAGATTCGCAACGAATCAACGATTGACCACATTTTAACTCCTTTAACCGAAATAACATAGCGAGAGGCTTATGAGCGCCTAATTATAAAAGCAATGCCTAGCCAACCATTAGCGGTTTTGATTTTAATCTTATTTTTGCTGTTTGAGTACCTAATCTAACTTTACTGATGGTTTTCTTAACATGGAGCTTGTTAAAACTTAATCAATATAATTTAAGCCAAATATATATGATATGTTTAAAATACTTACAATATCAGTGGGTTATTACGGTTTTAATGAAATTAACTAAATATTAAACGGTATTTACTAACTTGCGACATAAAACGATGGGCTGACTTGTCTCCTATAACTACCAAACAGCTCGAAACTAGATCAGTGAAGTAATTTATTTTGGTAAACATACTGAAAATTTGCGTAAATTTACAAGAAAGAGGATTAGTACTCGAACTAGCAAAATTAAGTTTAAAATTTATAACTGGCCCCACGTAGCTAATTATATCAGTTATTGTTCAGATACTGATGACTGTTATTGGTACCATTACAAAACATACAACCGCTGATATGATTAGTGTCGTAAAATCATTAGCTTCCCCCTAAAGTTGAATTCAGTAGATCGCCCCAATCCGTGGGATCCATCAGGTACATATTGAAAACTTTCTACCTACTCCTATTCGGATATTTCTATAAATTATTATAGAATTTTATAATAATAGCGGTAGATGAATGACAATGGATAATAATGCACGAAATACTCCTTAGATGTTCATGACATAATCACTGTTCGTTTGATTGTGCTAACGGTACCTGTATACATAGATGACATCTTAGTTCCGTAGAGTAACTAAAATTCATCCACACCCCCTACGATTTCACCTTTAAAAATGTTACAAATAATTTTCACTTGTAATATAATGTAAAAAAGAATTACACACATCCATGTATGCTAAATGTTGTCTAAACCTAATGTTCTGTAAATAGGAATGGTCAATCCTTTAAAAGTGCCCCACATAAAAATAAAAATTGACGGGTTAAATAGGTTTTCATTAACGCTTTAAACGAAACTGTTGTTAATACAAGATGACAAATAATTTCACTCAGTAATGTCCAGTTTTTGTCAACATAATGTAATTACTGCAGAATGCTGATAATGACAGCGTGACTTACCAGCAGTTAGATTACTATGATCGAGTATTAATGACTTTCAGTAACATAAATGTGTCCATGCTTTAAAAATAATACTAATTGAGGATTTGAATTTTTTTTACTCATTGGCTTTATCCATCGATTTAGTCGCCTTAACAAGGTTTGGTGATATATAACGTGTTAAAGTATCCCTGAATCTTTTTGCTTGTTAAAGGTGTGTTAATGAACTTGACATTAATTGTATTGCACTAAAACATTTGACATGAAGTGTTTTAATCGGAAATATAAAGTGGTCAAGATAAATTGCAATGCTTCTACGATCTGCGAAACCGTCATTTATTGGAAAATCACAATCATGATAATGGTGCTTGCAGCTCACGGATACTTTCTGTGCTGACAATGTTTCTGTCATTCTCATCACAATATGCTATTTGAGTTTTATGATTATACTTCATTTGGACGATTCTTAGATTTCACCTTGTTTTTTGTTATGTCTACCTTTAAAAATTGTGCTAACCACAATTTTTTATACCTATCACTTATTCTGTTTTATTTTGTCATGCCGAATTTTATTTTATGTCATTTAAGTTAGAATCTGTCCAGGTAAAGTTTTACTGTATAAAATCATATAATTATTATGTAATAATTTTATTGTTTTAATTATGAAATTCTTTTAGGTCAACTTTACGAATACAGCCAAGGCTCAAAACCGAAGATCATCTCAACTCCTGAAGCTAACCTCAAGTACGATGACTCGTACATGGGATATTCTGTCGCAGTGGGAGACTTCGCTGGTGAAGGAATCCAGGGTGTTGCTGTGGGCGTACCTAGGGGAGCTGATTTAAAAGGACTGGTAAGTGCACAACCTGGCTCGGATAACATTTCTTTCCCCCACACTGGTTTTTGTTTGGTGTTTTCGGTGCAGGTTTCAGTATTTTAAAGGTAGACAATTGCAAAGAAATCTATGCTTATTATTAGTTTCCTATACAAATGGCAGCTGTTTGATAAAATTATTAAAAAGTTGATGACTTTCATCTTTAATTTATTGAGTAGGTACTTCGTTTTTGATTAAAACCTTTTATTTTTCCCATCAGGTGGTCCTCTACACGTGGGGTCTACAAAATATCAAGAATATCAGTGGTTCTCAAATTGGTGCTTACTTCGGATACAGTCTTGCTTCGGGTGACATCGATGGCGACGGCGCTGATGATGTTATTGTCGGTGCGCCTATGTTCACCAAGCCTAAGAGTGACGGATACGAACATGGTAGAATTTACGTCATATACCAAGGAAAAGATAGGGTAAGTTTTTGTGTGAACCAACCTACAAAATAGTTAAATTCGGTGCCATCTAATTACTTATTAAAGTTCGCTGCATCTAATAAACAAAACAACTCCTGTTAGTCAATCCATCTCCTATTTCTTGGCTTCTAAGTCGACGCGTTTTTACTCTTCTCAACGCGTGTTTCGCGTTGTTACTCTTCTCGTCCAAAACTACTGAATTGATTTGAATGGGGTTTTCAAAGTTGTATAGCTCGGTTCATTATTCAGTATCAGCTAGTGTACTTAAAAATTAATGTTTTCTATTTCCAGTCATATCATAAAAATCACGCCCGTACCGGAGAAGTATCTCGAGGTAGATTCGGCTTGGCTGTTACGTCTCTTGGTGATATCAACTACGATGGATTTGGAGGTAGCTTATAATTATTTATATTATAGTATCATATAAGTTATAATTATTTTCTTTAGGTATTATACAAACTATGCCAAGTGTATTTTCATCGACATCGTCCCATCAACACGAACAATAAAATATAAAGTTAAAGGATCCAATAGCTTACACTAACTATTAGTTTTTCGAATGCATTAGTTTAGTGTTTCGTAGATCTTTTATTTAATTTTTAATGCCTTACTTCCTCATCATCTTAAATCAGCACTTTGACGTCCACCGCTGGACATAAGGCCTTATCCCCAATGAACGTCACCAGGTCATCCGCCTTACGCATCTTCTTTAAGTTGGTCTATCTGGCGGCTGGACGTCTCACACTACGCGTCGTGTACCAATTCGTATGGTCTTCACTCCAGAACTCGTCTGCCCTTGAGTTCTGCGACAGACGTGACCTGCCACTGCCACTTCAGCTTACTAATCCTTTCTAATGCCATCTTCTTCAATCTATGTTTGATGATGCTTTTCAGATATTGCAGTAGGAGCTCCATACGGGGGTAAGAATGGCCATGGTGTGGTGTACATATACCACGGCAGTGAGCTCGGCATCCGTGAGAAGTACTCCCAGGCCATCACCGCTGAACAAATCTCAGCAGACCTCACCACCTTCGGATTCTCGCTCTCAGGCGGCGTAGACCTTGATAATAATAATTATACCGATCTGCTTGTTGGGGCATACAACTCTGACAGTGTTGTGTTTCTCAAGTAAGTTTATCAAATAAGATACATGATTGTGTTACATACAACTTAGTTCTGTAATACCTTACTTCTCTGATTTTGTTTTTTTCCTTGTCAATTTTCTTAAGTTAGTTTCTTACTACCTATGTGAGTGAATCTGTGAATAAGTCCTCCTCGATTTTTTTAATAAAGCTAAATTAGAAACTGAAAACCGAGAATAATGTCTGTAATCATCATCATTATCAGTCTATTGTCGTTCTCTGATAGACACATCCCTTCCCCAACGAGAGTGACCACACCTCTGGTCCTCTGTTCTCTTCACCCCCGCCTCTGAATGTATTTTCCTATTCTTTCAGATCTCGACCAGTAGTAAAAGTGATGGCAGAAGTAAGATTCATGGGAGAGTCCAAGCTCATCTCCCTCACGGAGAAGCGGTGTCGGCTCCATAACGGCACGAGGGTTGCGTGCGCGCAGCTTATGTTTTGCCTCACCTACAACGGAGTTAATGTCGACCAGCAAATAAGTAAGTTTATCTTTTACTGTTTCAGTTATTTTAGTAAAATCATGAAATTTCTGCCTTTTCAATTCTAGCAATTAATTATCATAACTCTGACTCATAAGTTTAGTATGATTGTGTTAGTATTTTGTTTCTAAATTTTTGAAGTAGGTAAATAGGTATCAAAATTTTACATTATGTTATTTAAAAAATTCTTATTTATTTCCGTAGTAGAGTCACATAATGTATTCTTTTTTCCAAGCGGAAGGATATATCTGCTACTTCGGTGAGTGGTTGAAGTAGCGATCCATTGGTAAACCACAAAATTTCTAACCACCAAATATTACATTTCATTATTAATTTTGTAGCATGCGTTACCGAAAGCTGATCTTGGTCCGTATTGCGGTTATTATGTCCGATATAATTAATAATGAATTGTATGTAAATAATTGTGTACCACTCAGTAGAATTTTGATGTTTAGTAAATGTACTCACTACCTTCAGTGATAGTGAATTGCACATTGATGTTGTATTACGCGCCGGTACCTACTCGATTCGCTAAGGTGTGTTAGAGGTTGACATAGAATACTGTAGCATTTTTTTAAATAGCATTAGTACTTTAATTATAGTAAAAACAGTAATTAAATATCACAGAAGACAGTGATAATGATAACACACAAATAATTATTAGTGAAAACACTTGAATGCTTACAACACATCTATCAACCCACCAAGGTTTATAAAATATAGAAATGGGAGCAGGCAATTTGCTAACTGACAATCATTATGGTAAAAAGGTGGTAAAAAGTTGACTTCACATATCTTTAACACCGTGTTTCAGACTTCTCGGTGACACTGGAACTGGATTCGAGGAAGAAGACGACCAAGCGTATATTCATTATGGAAACACGAGAGACAAACTACACAACACACATCCTGCTAACGCAGGGAACGCAGGAGTGCCGCGAACTGACCATTTACCTCGACGTAAGTTCAGCTTCATTACAATGGTTTAAAGTTTAATACCTATAGCACCTAATCTTAAACACCTTGTTAATACTAAAATGCTATCTGGGAAAAGTCGCTTTAAGCAATATTATACTTACTGCTTTGCAAATTGTACCAAACTACTATTTTTCTTTGACTTGTGCAATGAAAGTATATAGATACCTACTATTTTAGTGTAGGTCCGAGTATATCTAACTGTTTGTGATTCTATCATTTATTGGCGTAAAAAGATTTTGATGCAACTTAGTGACGCAGTGATTCTTTGTTTACACTTGAGTTAACTGTTATAATAGAAAAATAATCATATGAAATGTAAGAGGAAGCCATTCTACACAACGTGGCAAGTAATGTAATTAATGATACTCATATTTAACATACAACTATCATCACTGTTTCAGGACGAGATCCGTGACAAGCTGACACCAATCGAAGTCAAGATGACCTACGACCTCATCAACCAGCCGTCGGGCAGCGTCATCCCTCCGGTGCTGGACCAGACCAAGAGCATAGAGCACACCGACTCCCTCAACATCCAGAAGAATTGCGGCCCTGACAATGTTTGCGTCCCTGATTTGAGAATGGCTGTTACAGCATAGTAAGTTGTGACTCAATTTAGTTCATTTAGATTTTGATCAAGCCACATACTCGAAAAAAAAATCAGCAATTATAAATGTGACCAAACAGAAAAATTTAACTCCCTAGAAAATTATGAAAATTTAACCTTCAGTTTGATCTACAACTGAGAAGTGATTCCTTAGTTATAGCTCAAACAGGGTTCTAAATAGCTAGTTAGTAATAACCGAGCGACTGAATTAATAAACTTGGCATCTAAAACACAGAAAAGATAACTATAAATTCAAATTCAAGCAGCTAATCTAATCAATTTGAGAATTTATAGCTCCTCGGTTTATTATACCCCTTTCTAAAGTACGCACTTTTCATCAAAATTTAGACGCAGACTTAAAACGGGAGCGTAGCGAGGTTTTTCCGTGTTCTGTGCTTAAAACCCTGGGTGGGGTTGTGCAGGTCCTGCTGTCTTCTCAGCGTATTCATGCTATTCACTCATGTATTTCATATTCTTGTTGATGAATAAGCTAAGTATGAAATCAATCCACATTCGTAGAGTCAAAAATACCAAAATTCTACATTACAGTCCCACGGCAAATTACGTCCTCGGCTCTGGAGAAAACGTTCACTTCGATGTCAGGGTTGAGAACTATGGTGAAGATGCGTTCGAAGCCGGCTTCTACCTCCAGATACCGCCAGGGGTGACGTACGCCAAGATGGAGCGGCTCGACACCGAATCCGCTGATGCCACACCCATCTACTGCTCGAGCAGGAACAGGGGAGGGAACACCACGCTCAAGTGCGACTTGGGGAACCCAATGGCTAGTGGGCAGAAGGTATGTTGACCAATTGGGTTGAAACTTAGAACATTCATGAAAAATTGCGCGGCAATACTGAAAAGGGGTAATTTTGGCAATTTCTGGCAAAATAACCATTTTCCATAAAATTTCAGAATAATGAAATAGAAGGCTTGTGGCTCAAAATTAATAAAAAAAATGCGTTATTTGTATTAATTTGTACCATTTTATTTTTAATTATTACTTTTAGACAACTTATTTTTTTTAATCAGTCGTCTAGCTATTATTACCCAAATTCTGTCTAAACCATGTCTGAAGATTCTAGTTTTCCCTTTAATCTCTACTTATTTTAGAGAAATTATTTATCTTATCATCTCGTAAGTTGCTAAGAATCAGGACTTCAACTGCCTATTCTCTTTTCAGGTCCAATTCCGCGTGATCCTGGAGGTGGACGCTCGCGTGAACAAGCTGACTTTCGACATGGAGACCAACTCCACCAACCCTGAACAAGGCACCCAGTACGACAACACCAGGCATATGTCCATCGGCGTCGTCATCAGAGCTCATCTCTCCATTATCGGGTAATTGTGGTTTAAGCATGAAGATTAAGTAGAAGACTGGTACTTCCGAGGTTTTAACGAAACCAAGGTAGTACTCTTTCATTAACAATTAGTATTACGGGAGTTCTGATTTGAGCAAAAATATACAAAAGACGTGAACACACAGTTGCGTCAAGATGTAGGTCTTTTCCATGCAAATCCACTGATTAGACAAAAATAATTAAAAGAAATGTACACACATAATTTTATTCTGATTTTTTTTTTAACTTTTGTCATTCATGTTTAAATTGATTTATTGTTATAATTTCTAATTGCAGGACATCAGACCCACCAGAGCTCCATTACAACGCTTCTCTGTACGAAATTGATAATCTGACCGATGACACTAAACTCGGCCCTCAAGTGATCCACAAGTACAACATCAAGAACGAAGGCCCTTACAATGTTGAGGAGGCAGAGGTCTACATAATGTGGCCTTATCAGACCCTTAACGGTAAATATTGACATAGGTGGACGGATAATTAGAAACAGGACAAGATTTTCATACAATCGAGGTCACTTTGAAGCCATGGGTCTCCGTGTAGGATTGACCGGGGCATGACCTGATGACGGTCATCGAGAGAGTAGATGTTATGATTCCTTAACTTTAAGATTTTCATACATTTTGATGCCTTTTCGCGGGTTTTTCCTTCGTGACGATGCTGCTTCCAAACGGCTCATCTGACCACTTGGATATCTACAGCGATCTAAAAGTCCTCCATCTTCTCTCTCGATGATCGTCATCAGATCATGCCCCGGTCAATCCGTCACGGAGACCCATGGCTTCAAAGTGACCTCGATTGTATGAAAATCTTGCCCTGTTTCTAATTATCCGTCCACCTATGTATATCAATAAATTTTATTTCCCATAATTAGCAAAGGTTTCAAATCACCATAAACATTCCTGATGATCTCTGAACGTCACACGGTGCTCGTAATGCTCCGCGAACTTCACTTCAGAACTTGTCTGCCCCTACGGCTATCAGTTCTACGATAATTGTCACTTAAGCTTGCTAATTCATTCGGCTGTTTCGGTAACACACGTCATCGGATCACTTCGTTAAATGGATCCTTCAAAGAACTTCAGTGCATAGCCCTCTCTATAGCTCGCTGAGTGACAATAAACTCTTAGATCAATCCCCCTTCAGTGTCCACGGACATAACTGGCGGCCGAGCCTAACTGGATTGTACTCTTAGCTTTCCCATCGAAGTTAAAACGGTAGTCTTTTGAAGGTTTAAAACTAATCCAGTCAGGCATTTTTATTTCCAATAAAATCATAATTTTCAGTTCTTACATTGCCCATTTCTAGGCAAAAGGCCTCCGTTAAATTGATGAGATTACGACGGTGTTTCTGTCCCCTGCATCACATAGTAGTGGAAGGTGATGGGTCTAACAAATTACTTTAACTTAAATGCCCATGTTCCAGGCGAGAACCTGATGTACATGTTAGTGGAGCCGCAGTGGGCGGGCGACGTGAAGTGCGACGTGGCGAGACACATCAACCCTGACAACCTGCTCATCCAGAACCCGTACGCCGGCCTGTTGGTCAAGGAAATTGAAGGTTTGCATGAAATAAGAGCATCGGTCGCGTAGGGGGGAAGACGTCACGTCAAGATGTCCGAGTTCAAGCTCCAGTCGTGCCAACTTAAGTACATTTACTGACTGCTCTCAAACGGTCAAGGAAAAGCCCGTGCGGAAACCTGCATACGCCGAAGAAGGAACTCTTAGGCGCATGTGAAGTCCACCAACGCGCACAGCGCTAGCGTTGTAGACTATAGCCCGTCGTTGAGAGGCCGAGATAGTGGGGACATATGTATATTATTAAGTTGCTGATAAAATAAATTACAATAAAATGTTTTGGTATTTTACTAAAATTCTAGAAAGCGTAAGTGCGTTGATAGATAAGTTAGTAGTTAGTAACGTTTTTTCTGTGCATTAAGTAAGCTTTTATTGTCTTTCAGCATTGAGAAGTAGTGACAGTTACTCCGAAACACAATTATCTAGCGGCAGCGGATATTATGAACGTAAGTTTACTTTTTCTATGTTTTATTGATTAACTTTCCTATGGGAACATAGTTTCCTGTTGTGAAATCGGTAGTTACACATAGATTTTATATTTAATATTATTACTATTTTACAGAACACATAAGTAACAGCAATAGACATTCCGGGAGTCAAGCAACTAATACAAACAGAGAAAACATTAACAGTCAAACCGGCAACCGTCAGTTTGGTGGCCATAACAGTGGGGGGCATTTTACCCACGGCTCAGGAGGAACATATGGCAACGGTCAGACATCTGGTGGCGCTCAATTTTATAACAGAACCTGGAGTAAATCCTGGAGTGGATTGGGGTCTGATCAACGAGAAGCAATCAGAAAGATTGTAGAATCTCAAGGCAGCAACCAAGGAGGTTATAGAGAAGATGATTACCAAGAGCTTAGGGAATACTGGGAAGGACTCTCAACTCAAGAACAAGAGAATATAAGAAGGAGCTTAATAGCTTCAATTCAGGGAAATAGGTATAACCAAGGCGGGTATAGCCAAGGAAGTAGCCAAGGAAGCTATCAAAATCAAGGAGGCTACCAGAGCGGGCACCAAGGTGGTTACGGAAATGGACAAGTAGTCAAAGTAAAGAACAGAACGATTGTATACGATGAGAATCATAATATTATTTCTCAAACTGAAACTAGCACAGAGTATGATAATTTAGGACATGAGGGTGAAGCTGGTAGTTCATTCAACAAGTAAGTACCATTATTTAATCTGTAGAATCAAATTTACTAAGTTTACAAAAAACACAATAAATGAAATGAAATCATTTTCTAGATACGCCAACAGACAAGGAAGTTACAACCAAGGAAGCTATCAACAAGGTAACTATAACCAAGGAGGTTATAATCAAGGCAGCTCTAGCCAAGCCAACAATCAAAACCGCGGTTCTGGCCAAGGCTTCGTACACGGTTCTTGGGCTACCACTGAGACTGTGAACTCTGAAGTTATGAATGCTGGTTCCTCTACTTACAGAGGTGGTCTAACAGTCGTTGGGGAAGAAAGTGATGATATTGGAGGCTTTGGAGCTTACGCTGCTCGAGGGTCCAATAATGAGTTCAAATATGGCTTGGCTGATGTCAGTGGAGCTCAAGATAGTTCTGGACGGGGATCAGGGGCCTATGGGTCTGGATCAAGTCATCAGGGATCTGGAGTGTACCAAGGATCCGGCGCAGCCTATCAAGGTTCCGGAGGAAGCTATCAAAGTGGGACACATGGATCCAGGACTGGTGGCGGTTACTCTTACTCATCTTCTTCGTCTTCCTCATCAGGTAGTTAAAATATATATATTATGAAATACCCAAGTGTACGTAAATATAAACTAAATCGTTTAATAGTCCGTTATGAGACGATGCAATGGTTCAATTTTTCTTTTCACGATACTGATTCTTGACCTCGTATACCGTTTAGACGGCCTCGCAGAAGCTCATTCTCCTTCTTTTCTCGCAGGCTCGTACGGTTCCCAAAGCGGTTCCTCATCAGAACAACAACGTCGCGAGAGCACCAGAAGACGTCGTCAGGATCAGGTATTAACACTTTTGTACACTGTCACTGAACTGAACATTATTTAATTTTTTTGCGACCGAATTCTCTGTCTCACAACACATAAAGAAGAAAAAAGGCAATTGGCCAATCTCTACCTCAAGCAGAGTTTACACAAACTACTCTTATCAACAGCTGTAGTTTGTATGGAATCTTCAAAACGCCCCCGTATCGGAGAGAAAAGCAACTAAAAGTCGCAGTATGAGTTGCTGTAGGCAAAGGGCTTGTGACGTCAGTTATACCACGACTTAAGCGCTCTCTGTAAACGCCCGAGATTGCTTTGTTGGTTAGAACTTAATTAGACCAACATTTCTTGAAAGCGTCATGGTTTTGGTTTTGAACTCCTTTTTCTTTTCAGGTTGATCCTCAACTGAAGGAAATATTAGAGAAATGCGAAGAGAAGTACAAGTGTGAGGTGTTCAGATGCAGCACCGGGCCATTAGTGAAAGGGCAGGAGGTGTGGATCGCCCTACGGTCCAGGCTCAACGCGTCTGTGTTGAATGAGGTGGGTACTACCAACAACATTCGTGTAGGAATTACCTAAAAGCAGACCGTCCCAAAAGCACAACGACCTAAAATATAGGTAACTAGGTTCTTGTAAAAAATAATGTTAAAGTAATTATACATACCTATTACATTTATAAAAACATAAAAACATTTAAATATACATATTACATTTAGCTGAAGTGGCAGTGGGCTGGGCACATCGCCCGCAGAACTGACGGCCGTTGGGGCAGAAAGGTTCTCGAGTGGCGGCCACGTATCGGAAGACGCAGTGTAGGCCTCCCATAAGGTGAACCGACGATCTGGTGAAGGTCGCGGGACCCAGCTGGATGAGGTTAGCACGGGACCGGTCGTCGTGGAGATCCTTGGGGGAGGCCTTTGTCCAGCAGTGGACGTCTACAGGCTGATATGATGATGATGATGATGATTACATTTATTATAAATACAATACATTTACATAGAAAAAAAACTCAATGAAAGTTTTGTAAACATCTTGTAATAAAAATTATAGCATAACAAAAACAAAACACATAACTAAGGTACACTTTTAGCGCTCGGAACGAGGCAGGGTTGCGTGGAGCCGGGGTCGCTGCGTCTCTTTCTTATAGTCGCCCTGTCTCATTCACGCGCGCCTGTCTGCGCGGCACACACGCTGGCCGTCCGTAACAAGGTTGTTTGCGCAGATCTCCCGGGAGCGCGCCGTGATCCTGTCGACCCTGGCCACGACGCGGGTCTCCCGCCTGCCCATGGTGGGGCGGCCCAGCGACCCCTCGTGGCACACCGCCGAGGCGCAGACCACCATCACCCCCCAGCTGGAGGCAAAGGAGACCAGCTCGATACCGCTGTGGGTCGTGGTGCTGGCCGCAGTCATAGGAGCTTTGGTTCTGCTGCTGCTCATCTTCGCTTTGTATAAGGTGATGCTCTTTTATTATATCAAATCAAAATCAAATCAACAGCCTATTAACATGTCCCCACTGCTGGACCTACCCTCTCAACGATGGCGTTCGGGCTATAGTCCACCACGCTAGCCCAGTGCGGGTTGGTGGACTTCACATGCGCCTAAGAATTTCTTCTTCGGCGTATGCAGGTTTCCTCACGATGTTTTCCTTCACCGTTTGAGAGCAGTCAGTAAATGTACTTAAGTTTCGAGAAAAATTGGTAAGTACAAGGCTCAGCCAGGGATCGAACTCCGGATCTTTCGATATGATAGGCCGCGTCTTATCGCCGACGCCACTGTCGCTCGCAATTAAATATTTTTGAATTTTTTCCCCATTATCCCATCTTCTTAAACCTGACTTGTCTTGTTATATCAGTGCGGTTTCTTCAAACGCAACCGTCCCTCGGACCACGCCGAGCGGCAGCCGCTCAACGGTCGCGACGAGCACCTTTGATATCCGACCACCGACCTCGGCGTCACCACCGACACTGGCGTCACCACCGACGTCGGCACCACGGACGACGTCACCACCGACTCCAGCTCGTCCACTGACGCCGCCAGCGACGTCACCAGCCGCGACTCCAGCAGCATGGACCACGACCGGTACTGACGTCGTGACGTCGTCGTGTATAAGTTTTAGGCTGCTGACGTCAGTAGTGGTGGTGTTAGGTAATTAATAGTAATTAGCCTCTTGAAACCCGGCGGCTCGATATAAGGCCAACATAACTTTGATAATAATAGGTAATATTATACAATTTCATTCATGATCAGATCTAAAAACCGTTTAGGCGTGCCGTAACTACGAACTAAGAAAAATTAAAGATCCGAAAATTATTTATTTGCAAGTCGGTTACAAACGAAGACATTCTAAATTCTTCAATCGTAAATAATTACAAGGAAAAAAATACAGCGATCAAATTATTCTTGTTTCGTAACTTGGTTATAAACAAAGAAAAAAAAACTTACTTTGTAGCTGGTTACAAAACTCGGTTACAAACACGACCTAATCACATTATGACAATTACTCGCACATAGACTGTAAACACTGTCAGCGACGTGCAATTAATTTGTGACTATATTCACTCAACCGCCAAAATGATTTACGGAGACTATTCGGGTTTCGAAGGGTTAATAGGATGGCGGCCATTTCGACTTGTCATTTTTAAAATACTGCCAAATTTATCACATAAAATTTTTTTGTCGGTCCAAGTTTTCATCATAATTAATAAAATTATGGAGTGACTTAAAAAGTATGTATTTTCAATGTTTTATATGGGCAGGAGGTAAATTTAAATTTTTACAAAATTAGCACAATTTGGTTTACAAAATATTTATTAAAATAAATTTATAAAAAATTTGTATTGCCCAAAAATGCTGGTTACTTTTGCAATAAAATTTTGTAAAATATAATGTGCCTCATGAGATGAATAAATATAGTGCCTTGGATATTTTTTAATAAAAAATATTGCAAGGTTTTTGAAACTTTCGAAATATTGTACCTATACTAATGTTGTAATATAATTACTAGTCACAATAAAATATATAAGGCCATGCGCACACTTGACACATTTAACTCTTTTTTCCAAAAAAAATAATAGAGGTTCTAAATTCGACGCGTATGTTTTTTTTAACTGACTACGAATAGAAACTGGTTACGAAAAACTGTTACGAAAGTGGACTAAAGGCAATTAACCCCTTCGGACGCCTACGTAACCAGCTCTACCTAACCAGCTTCGTACGAATACTTTTTTTTCTTCCTATGTAACCGGTTTCGTATGACTTCTTAAATTCAAGTACCTATCAAGTGTGCGCGAGTTAAATATTCATGTTGGTACATAAGCCATTTAGTAAATAGCGAAATTCGAAAAAAAAAAGATTTAGAATGTGAAAAGTCTCGAAGTGTGATACTTTACTTACTGTAAAAAGTGTATGTATGGATTATGGATGTTGTTGAGAAATGTGATCTAAGTTAATATTAATTAGGTTTAATTTTACTAAATTCGTTAACAAAGTGTGACGAACGCGTGTTGTATGAATTTCGAATTTTATAAAAATCCATTGACAAAAGAATCGAGAATACAGGGTGACCCAAAAATGATTATTCACTTTAACCGATGATGGAACAAAAAGCGTTGTTGTTGTCAGATTTTTGGGACACTTTGTACGCACATGTATGAAATGTATGTATGTATATTGACTTATGAAACTAATATAAGCTTTACTCGATTTCAATAAATGCTAAGAATAATTTAGGAGGCATTAATCTTAAAGAATCTACCTATAACGTATGGGGATTTTTCAATTCAGTAACATTGATATTCATCTTGGGTGGATTAATACATCCAGTCAGTGTTAATAAAAACATGTTTACTTACATGTTTATTGCTTAATTGCCTAAAAGTAGAATGACTTATCCGCCTGCTATTTCTGAAGAACAAACATGTTTACAAAGAACTATAAAAGTCAATAAAACACTAAGTCAAGCGTCCTCTTTACTTATCCTAAATGAAGTGTCAGTTAGTGGGGTATAGTTAATATAAATACAGAATAAGCATAAAATATTATAAAACTACATTTCAATTAAATCTTAGTCATTTATAATGCATAGTGCCTTAAAAATAGTGTACCTAATAGGTACATAGCAATACATACATATCCATAAGGCTTTGGGTGTGCCTTAATTATATAAACATTAGAATTTTCGAAAATTTTATGAACTAAAGAGGTTTTATTTGAAAAATTTTAAACTACTTAGAACAAAAATATTTACCATTTTTAAAATTTAAAGGAATATTAATTGAAAATATGATTTTAAAAAATTGCTTCCAAAAATACCTTTGATGTGTGTCTACCTTTGATTGTATTAATACTGATGGTTGTGTTTCTTAATTTCCAATAATATTGATTCGGAAGCAATATTTTAACACCCTGTATAGCGACGGTGCCTTCTGAAACTGCCAGTTATTAATTAAAATTATATGTAAATATTTTAGACTAGTTTTCATCTCACTACTTAAGAATTTGTTGACATTTTTTCATAGAACATAGCTATTTCTATTCTGAAGTAGCCATGACATATTTTTTTTTTGTCTTAACTTAAGTAGAACACGCTTTGTACTTAAATATTTTAAGTAAATTACCTTATTACTTACCTAACTACTTCGTGTTTTTTTTGTGAAATTATCTAAAAAGCTTATATAATACAATTCACAAAATGAACGACTCTTTTAATCGTGGACAATTTTCGCGCAATCAGTGTTTTGAATGGTGTTTTGGGTTTGCACAAACTTATGTTTGTTTTTAATTATTACGTTCCATTCAGCCGACATAGCAAATGTTGTATGTAAATATGAAATTCTGTGAAAAAATGTTAAACAGTATTAGCGCTAGCTCTGCCATTGTTACTTTTTATTTTTTAATTATTTATTTGACATCATTATTAATAAGAGCCAGCTTTTACTCGTGGTTAAATCGAACTAAACGTCTAGATGCCATAATTATATTAAAATAGTTATTTTTGGTTGTTTGTCTCGGTATTTTTTTTGCATTTACCAAAAAACTTGTAATAAATTTTTGTTTTTTAAATTATCTTACTGTGTTTCATTTTTCGATGTACAAATTCACCTGATTTTTGGTGGACTTCGCATGCGCCTTAAAACCTTTCCTACTTCTTTGGCGTACGTAGGTTACGTTGTTTTCCTTCACTGAAAAGCCTGTGGTATTATATTAATTTAAACTCTAAATATATAAAACAAAGTCGTGTTAGTTACACCATTTATAACTCAAGAACGGCTGAACGGATTCCCATGAAACTTGGTACAGTGATAGCTTATATCCTGGAATAACATATAGGCTACATTTTACGCGGTAAAATGTTCACGCGTGAAAATTTGCACGGGAGTATCGGTTTCTTTAAAGGCAGTAACTTGAAAATTGGAATTGTAGATAGGTACTTGTTTTTCAGAACGACGTACGTCTGGTCAGCTAGTACCTATACAATAAACCGTACATTACATAGGTACCTAGCACTTGCAACTTTCCGAAGGGGAATAGAAGGCTATTATGTCCAGCAGTTATGAGCAGGATACAAATTTTTTGTTTCATTTAAAATATTGTAAACAAAATGGGCAGCTAATCCGGCCCTTTTCATCCAGATAGGTACCCTTATTAAACTCCAAAACAGAGTCAATTCATCAATTGATCCAATTACGGGCCGTATTGCTCGCTAGTGGGAGGACCCGGCGTTGCTTCGCCTTTAAATTGGGAAGAAGATAAACTGCGAAAGCGAAGCTGCTCCGCGATTAAATTAACTCTAGGAATACGTAGCGTTAGCAGAATAACCTTATTATGTTTTATATTATGTAGGTAGGTAATGTAGGGATCAACAAAGTCAAAATATTGTACTGCTGAATACGGTACATTTATATCAAGAAGTTTCGGATCTCTTTGGTGGCGCGCGCGGCCGCCAACCAAAATGATTCTAACTCTAACTATATACACGTCATTTGTTTATCTACAACCGCACCGCTTCCTAGGTGTTAGGTCCCATTCGCACGGACGTAATTCTAACGCTAATCTCTACTCTAATTCTAAATAGAACAGTGCTTCTATTTTTACGGACGAGAAAGAGTAACAAACAAGTTTTAAGAATGGAAGGAATTTTAAAAATCCACTTGGTCCGATGGTCGAACCAAGTGGAATATCAAATTCCTGATGGTCCGACATGTCGAACCACGAGCAATCAAAATTCCACTTGGCTCGACTGTCGGACCACGTTGTCGAACCACGTGGACGCACCGGTTATTTGTAGGCGTAAAAAATCAATTAAAAAATGGCGAAATTACGCCAGTGCGAATGGGGCCTTAGTGCTGAAAAGAAGCGGTGCAACAAACTTCTGCAACACATCTTTTTTTTTTTTTTTTTTTAATCAGTTTTTTTTTTTTTAGGGGCTTTTTACAATTAATAGTGACAGCCCCATCATAGCCTGAGTATACAATAAACTTAACCTAAGGTGCACTTCTATCAAATGTCACTAAATCATAAATCATTCCGACCTCGAAGAGGGTTCGGCCAGAATGATTTGTATTGTGCCCACATCCCATAAATTAATCTTTAGTTGTGTAAACAGGTTTTGCCTCTTTCTTTGGTTCCGGACACATTCCAACAACAAGTGCTGGACGTCCTCTACTACACCGCATAGTTCGCAGTGTGGTGATGGCACTTTCTTCATTAGGAAACCAAACCTGTTTGTTGGCATGTGTCCGGAGCGTACTCTGTGGGCTATAACAACAAGTCTCCGTTTCATCAGTGGAGTGCCACTAAACCAGGGTATACGAGGAGGCTGACACTGTATGGTTCTGTGCAACACATCTTATAAAAACAAGTTTGCAATAAAAAAATAATAAGTTATAAAAACAATAAAAAATGTTTGTAAAGTGACTGCGAGGCTGAAGTAACATTAACCAGGCCTCTTTGATAATCAAATAATAGTAACAAACAAGCTTTCCAAATTTCGAAAGACATTCCAATATGTCCTACAGATTTAAGAATGAGGATATAAGGGGACTTTCCCGAAAATATGTTTTTCCCAAGAAATAGGACATTCGGGAAAGTCCCCTAATGTTCCCTAAATTCGGTAGATTTTGTTGCCGACCGTAGTGTAATGTGGGATCGTAGTAAATCTTGGCGCTCGTCTGGCCCGCCTGTCTGTCTGTCTGTCCGATCGACCGTAGCTCCGCAACTAGATCTAGTTACGACAAGGCCTTTCCATCCCGACATTGTTCGCGTTTTGTCAATTGTTTTTAAATTGTTATAGGAATCGTACTTAGCCATAAAGAGATTCGTGAAGAAAATGGCAAAATCGTCCATATTTTTTGACTGCGTTGACTTAGAAGTTTGATTTTTTCACAGCTCCAAGGGATTGCAGTCCTGAGTGTTTGATATCAATTTTAACTTTATATCTCGACGCGTTCCTGAGAAAAAGGGTCTTGACAGACAGACGGACAACGAAGTGATCCTATGAGGGTTCCTTTTTCCTCTTTTGCAATATACGGAATTCTAAAAAAAACCCCCCATCTGAGTGTAAGATACCTACAATCTCACTGGAATAACAAGTAACACAATTTACACAACCAAAAGGACTATAAAGGACCACCCAAAAACCTCATCATTACATCAAGCCCCACACCGCACACATAGGGTTAATTAACCCTGCGATGCAGGGTACCTATGTATGTACCCATATGCTATAGTACATTGTTAACCTAGGTGTGTAAGTAACTTATTTAAGTCCCGAGACGGGGTTTGGCGCCCGACGCGTAGCGAGGGAGCCAATAGTTCGAGGGACCTCTAAATAAGTCTTGAACCCGAGGGAAACACTGTGCTTTTCATTAAGAATACACTGAAAGTAAAAATAAATACATAAAATGAGTGTTAATACAAATCTCTGCTATACGGAAGTAAAAACAAAACTCTACAACTCGAAAAAACAAATGAAGATCGGATTGCCGCTTTCCCGTCTACTTTGTTTTTTTTTCTGTGGCCGGCCAGCTGCCATTATTTTTCATTTCCATCATTGAAAAAATGGTAAATATTTTGCTCAAATCTAAATTATTTTAAAGAAATAGTTGACAGTAATAATTATAATAAAGTCATTTAAAAAAATATATTCTTTAATTATTACATAAAGTTATTTCACTTTTATTACATATGTTATTTCAATTTTACATCGCGCTGTAATTGAGTGGCTGTATAGACAGTTGGAACATGGTCCAATAGAAATGTCAAAATAATAGGTACTAGTTTTTTTATATAATTTGACAGCTGTCAGTTGAAAGCGATTCTCCCTAGGGTTGAGATGTATTACTTTCAACTCCCTACTCAGGCAACTTCAGACCTACTTTCAGAGTATGAGTAATGAAAAAGAAGTTACTTGATACCTTTATTCACTGATGTAATAATAAAAATGTATTTTATTTAATTTATTTGTATTTGACCATTAAATATTACCGAAATAATATGTTAAAATTATAATTTAAAAAAAATATTTAAAAAAAATATAGGTATGTGAATTTTGTGTCCACCGATGCAGTGGCCATGTGACAATGATGTTTATAAATAACTAGATTTCAAATCTGCATTAAAAAATAACTTCTGATACGTAGTAATTACCTCAATGGTTCTGATCACATATATCGTTTTAAATTTAAAACGTTGTTAAAGTTTGTAAGGATGTTTAGATGTTTGTTATTCTTCCACTGAAAAACTACGAAACTGATTTTGATGAAACTTTACAGTAACATAGATTATCATAATAACTCATAGGCTTTTAATTCATATAGATTATAATTATGAAAATTGGCCAATCCAACGCGGGTGAACCCGCGAGCAGCAGCCAGTGTTTTGAATCGTGAAAAAGCTGTTTCACATTTTTATTGCAATAAATCCTTACAGCATCGGTGACGTCGCCAAGAGGTACCGACAGCAAAAACAATGGCCCCAGTATTACCATAAAGTTGTCGCGAATAGCGCCATCGCCGACACGAAGGGGCATAAATCAAAGGGAAACTGTATTAGAAATTTGGTCCGCTATTTTGTGAGTGCCCGATGCGGTGGCTGGTAGATTTATGCCTTCCTACTGTTAAAAAAAACACATACAGCCGAGCATAGTACCTCCTCCTTTTTTGGAAGTCGGTAAAAATAGAACAAAAGATGCAACAATAGTAACATTTTAGCTTTTAGCACGCCCCGTGTCGTCATATCTTTAGTAATTTCTTTATTATTTATCTATGAAATTCTGGGTAGGTTATTGACAAAAATATATAGATACAAATCGTGTTAGTCTGAAAAAACATAATAAGTAAGTAGGTAGGTAGGTGTTTGTATGTATTTAAGTATTTATTTAAAAGTATTTAAGTATGTTTATCAGTTGTTGAGTACCCATTTACAAGCTTCGGCTTCGGCTTAGTTGGGACTAAACAACCGTGTGTTAATTTGTCCAAAACATTATTATTATTAAAAAAAAAATTTGAAATTATATATTTTTTGATTTTCTAGATTCATTATTTTAAAAGCCAATGGTGCCAACTCTACGAATATTCTTTTGTAGGTAGGTATCAGGTATTACCAAAAATAAAAACTAAAATCGAACACATCACAGAAATATAATTCTCCAAATGGTAGGATACAAAACTAGGTGCCTACCTTGTATCTACTTACAATACAAAAATATTAATGTAACAAATGTTATAATTTCTTTAGTATGAACTAATTCTTAAAAACTTATCACAGCTTTTTCATGTCTTCGTTGAATTTCTTATAGAATATCCATAAACTTGCCGACTGATCTGTTTCATACTCTGTTCAATCCATCGAAGTTTTGTTTATCATCTTGACTCGTGTTAAATATATATTTTGTTTCTTTATTAAAATTGTCTACAGCCTTTCCTATGGAGCTTGTTTCATTTACAGTATCTTTTATATTCTTATCGATATTATTAAAAGATGTTCCTATATTATCTCTACTGGTGTTAACTATTTCATGAATGTTATCATTGGCATTGTCCATAACAGATTTACCTCTAGTTGTTGAGTCTCTTACATCTTTTTCAATAGTATTCTCGGATATAACATTACTTATTGCATCTAATCCATTATGTTCTATTTTATTTGCTCCGCCATGTAAAAGAACCTTTTTTATACCCTCTCTGATTACTTTAGTTTCCTCACTAAAGTTTTGGTAAACATTATTTACCGGTTTGCTTTGTTCATCATCGTCACTTAATATATATATTCTGACTTTGGAAACACGGGTCTTTACTTTGTGATACATATTTCTGACAAACCCTTTATTGGTTTCACTGGTTCCGTCACCTAAAATTGCATCGTGTATTGTTTTTCGCACAGTAAGAACTTCCTTTCGAACTTTATGGTACATAGATGCAATAATACCTTTCTCTTTTTCTAGTTCAGCTTTATTTGTGTCTGTGGAGTTTCCTTTCTCGTTAAGAGGTGTTGTTTTATGGCTTTCTTCATTTCCAAAAACTACACCCTTTCCATATGACCACCAGCTTCCTATTTCATCTTTTACAGCGTGGGTCGTGTTTCTCACTTTTCCATATACATTGTTTACGACACCACTATTTCCAATCACCACTAATGATAGAAATACCGCTATTGTTATTAAATCTTTCTTCATCTTTGATTTTAAAATTTGTTGTTTGCTTCTTAAATTAACATTGACTGGTACCTAGTTAAATATAAACTAAACGATAATGTAAGCAACTCTGCTATAAAATAGACTTATCTGTAACTATGACCTGTTTACCTTGTCTCCGTGATTCATAATAAAATTCCAACAAATAACAAAATTAAGTGTAATACCTAATTAGCTTTATAATTGGATGAGTTGTGATCTTGATTAATGATTAATCACAGCAATTAGTTCTGTATGTGTTGCCATGTGTTGCTGTAAATGAAGCGATGCGTCAGAGAAAAGTAGGAAAATAATGATGATTGAACATTTTTGCCGTCTTAATGTGTGAGGAAAGGTCAAAAGAAAAATGTTTGCAAATGGTACAGACAGCAACATAAATTGCTAAATATTATAGTTTAACACCACGAAGATGACGTCACATACAATTTGAGATAGATTTATGTAATATGTGGTTAGATACTGTCAAATTTAATAATACTAACAATTTTTTGGGAATACTTGTATTTATTTTATCGGCAGTTTATGTAAATTTATTGTAAAATATTTATATTGTTTCCTATATTTTATTAAACGTAGTTAACTTTTTATTTTGTCTTCTTTTTAAAAATCCTATAAAAATATTTGAAACTTGTCTATGAATTTCAGACTATTTATGTTTAGTACTCTCTTGTTTTATAAATAACTTAATAAGTCCAGTACTTTTGGAAGTTAATTTTTGATCATCTACTTACTTTTGACGTTGACTGTAGAAATGGAATTTACGGAATCTATTGTGGTTAAACAACACAATACTAAGTATCCAGTTGTATCAAACTTCTGCTAACTTTAGCTTTAAAGTTTTACAAGTGTAGTAGACGTTGATGCGATAGCCTGTGGCCCGTGGCTTAAACACTGTTACTACAAGTAGTTGAACGGGAACTTCGTAATTCTCGGTGAGGAGTTGAAAGAAGCTGTTTTGCGGTGGGTAAAGTTGCGAAAGGCCCGAGTCTTCGATTCCTAGTTGACGGTTGAGTGAAAAAGCTAGTGAAGCTTATTTTGTTAAGGCTCGAAGTAAATTTTTGAGACTCGTCCATTTAACGAGACTCGATGTCTGCAATTCATTCAATCATTCTGCATTTTTTGCAAGTTTTTTTAAACTTGCCTTGTTAGTTTGGGTTAAATCTTGCAAATAAAATTTCAGCCACTTCCCGATGTTTAATTGAGCTGAAATTTTACGTACGTATGTAAGTCGGATGACAATGCAATATTATGGTGTGACACAACACCTACTATCAGTTTAGTGCGGCGTTAGCTGCAGTGTGGATCACCAAATGGCCCTAGTTGCCGGAGGCCGTACTGCGGTGTAATGTATTCGTAATTTAAAACTACGATGGCCTTTAGTGACTTGTTTCCAACTGGCCGTTAAACCATTAAAAAAAAACGAATGACAAGATGGCTGACTTCTGTCTGTCAGCTGTCATTGTCATTTTGTTTTTCAAGATGGCGGCGTAGGCACCCCGTACACGCTAGGTTATGCTGTCAGTTATATCAAGGTTAGGCGGTGAGTGACGGATGAATGATCGTCTAATGCAGTTATTGATGAAAATCTGCAATTCAGTGTTGCCATATATACAGATTTATCTATATCTATACAGATTTTCGACTACCGATACAGATACCAGATTTTGCCCTACTTTTATACAGATTTTTGTAATTTAACGTAATCTATGTTAAATATGGTTAAAATAGAAGTAAAGAATAGAATACATGGATTACACGGTGATTTACATTTGGAAATAAGGATTCGTTTTAGTTTTGGGGTGTTTTTTTTTTTATTTGTTTGGGTAGGTACTAAATTGTTTTATTATGGCAATCCTAACCGGTGGCGTTTTTTTCTATGAAAAGCCTTCGTTCGAAAAAAGTTCGTTTCAAAATACTACTACTAATTCATTGGATTTTTAAAAATCAATATACAGATTTTAGAAGATTTCAGTGGATTTTATACAGATTTTTAGACTATCCAATACAGAATTACGGGTTACAGATATGGCAACACTGCAAGTCACTGGTCACTACACTTCGCATCCGATCATGAAAGACCTTGATTCCGAATTCTGTAAACAAAACAAGCCAACTGCGAAGTGAAGTGGGTGTAGAATTGTGAATCGTTGCGGTAGGGACTGACACATTACAGAATTTATGTTATCGATGAATCGATTTTATCTTTTCCTGCTTAATTTCGAAAAATTAATGCATAGATCTTCAAAATAAATGTTTTATTTTGTTTAAAATTTATTAGTCTAGATAAATGATAGTGCAAATTAACTTTAAACAGTAAATAATGTGATCATTGTAATGTCAAGCATAGAGCTTGTGCCTCCTAAAAATAATAAAAAAAAACAATATAAACAAACATACCTAGTCCAATTTGATTTCATTTGTTTTTTTGATCAGTTTTCCTTTTAATTCTTTGATTTTGGTGTAATTAATGCTCAGTTGTTTTTAATTAAATCTGTATTAGAAAAGGAGCGTGCTTTAGTTAATTACCAAATGCGTCCGACAAGCTGATGGAATGCAAAAATTATCATGTCAAGGATTAATTCACTATATATAGATGATAAGTCCTCTATTGAAACCTATGAAACGTCGAAGCAAAGGGATTTCGACTCGAATAAAGGTAAAGTTCCTTGCAATAACCTAGGTATGTGACCACTGTTAAACAATACATATTTTGTGCACTACACCTAACTATAACTGTTCAATGTATTTTTCAGGTGACTCTTGGCATTTTACCTCGGTCTATGCACAGCGAGCGTGTTCCTCATGACGCCTATAATAACTAAATGTCCAAGAAAATACTGCAGACTGCACTCCAGAAGCATCTCATAATCAGAGACACTCGACCCGGTGGAAGGTACAATTGGTGTTTCAAAAGGTCGTTTTAGATGCATAGTACATAGAGTATTGGGATAAAGAAATATAAAAAGTGGTGATTGTGTACCTAACCTATTATGATGGCGTGTGTATAATAAACATTGAAATATTTTGCAAAAAATAATGTTTTTGTTAAAATTTTATAATAAAGTTTATTATAAGTTAATATTTTGCAATTGATCACATACTTATAATTTGTTTTTTTTATTTATTTAATTCACCAACAGTAAGGTAGGCACAGTAAGGTATTATGAATAAGTATAATAGAAAACCAGTATCGAGGAGTGTGCAGTGCAGTCCGTGGATGCCTCCACTGACTGGACTGCACTGCACACTCATGCAGTAGAATAAAAACAGAGTGTTTAGCCAATAGTCTGATACATTTATTTATTATAATTTATTGTAACTGAGTGTCGACTGAGCTGAGTAACAAACAATTTTGAGTTTTGCATTTATTACCTAGTAGAAATCTAATTAAAAAACCCGACGCGCGCGAGTAGGACTCGCGCCCTGAGGGTTCCCTACAAACTTAATTAAAGAAAAATCGTTAATTTCATACCTACGCAAAGTTACGTTTGTTGGTACAAGAAAAAAAGATTTTAGACAAATTTATGGTTTTCGAATTTTTCCTTTACTTGTGCTATAAGACCTTGTTTATTGCTAAATTTCAAGAATCTAGGTCAACCGGAATACCCCATAGGTTTTGATGACCAAGATTCTAAAGAATACGGCAAAATCGGCCATATCTTCTGACATATGCGTTGACTTAGAAGTTTGATTTTTTCACAGCTTTAAGGGACTGCAGACCTGAGTATTTGATATTAATTTCAACTTGATACCTCCAAGCGTTCCTGAGAAAAATGGTCTTGACAGACGGACAACGAAGTGATCCTGTAAGGGTACCTTTTTTCTCTTTTGAGGTACGAAACCCTAAAAATCAATGCAACAACAAAAAATCAGGAGTATTACTTTGAGTAATAGGTATATTAATCAGTTAAACAAAATAATCTGTCATATAAAAAAACTAAGCTAAGTAGGTAGGTACATAAAACATGTCAAAAACTTAATCTGCTATATTGTAATTTTAATTCTATTCTAGTTTAAATTTACAAATTTTATTTAATTTTAATTCACTCTCCTGGCTATTTAAAGGCGTCTTCCGTCATATTAGGTCATCAAGCTGCTCTGGTTCCTGAAATTATAAGTACATTTTAAAACAACCTACAAGAAGTTTAAAATACCATTACATAAATTTATTGTCCTTTAAGATGCTAGTCATGAATCAAAAAATTTTGCCACTCCCACGCTCGCGACCAAAGAGATTTGAAACTTCTTGATAGTATAGCAAACCCACCCAAAGGAGTAAAAAGGTTGTTTGCACAGAGGATTTTATTAGGCTCTGGTACACTGTACCCTGTACCTAACCGTAGGTAAAATGGTAATAGAACAATTTTAAAAACACGTATAATACTTACTTTAGGTTTGCTAAAAGCTTACAAAGCCACAAAACTTGCATTTTAAGAAAATTTTCACGTCTCGACAATGATCTCGCTTACAAAACACTAACTTTTAATTTGACAGATACATTCGAGATAGAAGTGCGTAGTGATGGTCGAAGTGAGCGCAGAATTCCACTACAGAATGCCACTATAAACCTCATACCATACTAACAAACGTCAAAATCTCACCTGCTGTAGTTCAACTCGCCGCCACGCGCGCAATGGCGGCGCTGTTGTAGAAATCGAGGTCGAGGTCGAAATCGATGTACAAATACGCTTACAGAATAGCACTTTTGACAGATTAATTCGAATATGAAGTGCGTAGTGTTGGTCGAAGTGAGCGCGGGATTCCCTTACAGAATTCCACTTTGAACGTCATACCATACTAACAAACGTCAAAATCTCACCTGGCTGTAGTTCAACTCGCCGCCACGCACGCAACTGTAGCGCTGACGTAGAACTCGATTATTGTTGAATTTTATAGAATGCCAATTTGTAATCTCACTGCGGATTCAGGATCGAGTTGTATAAATACGCTTACAGAATAGCACTACTGAAATTTTACGTACGTATGTAAGTCGGATGACAATGCAATATTATGGTGTCATTGAGCTGATCTGATGATGGAGCTGGAAGGTAGCCACAGGAACTCAGGTCTTTTGATTTGTCTTGACAAGTATTTTGATCGCAGATGGTGTCCTGATGATGGAGCCGGAAGGTGGCCATAGAAACTCTGTAATAAAACCACGCAAATCTATCGAGTTTGGGCTCGTTTGATTTGTCTCGACAAGTACTCCGATCGTAGATGGTGTTCAGGGTCTGATGATGGAGCCGGAAGGTGGCCATTTCGACTAATTACGAAAGACAGACAGATATAGAGAGCAAGCGAGTATTGACATTGTCAATTCATGGTAGGCGTACAGGACTGTAATTATTTTAATATGATGTGTAATTATTCGTTAACTCGCGATCGACTCGAGACGTCGAGTCTATGAGCACTCCGAGTACCAATCGAGGCGAGTCTTCAAAATTACTACTCGAGGACTCGTATCTTTTGCAACACTAAGTTGAGTACACTCACAAGTTCTTATCAAGTTTAACTTAAAGTTGAACCTGTGGGAAGAATTTATTATAATTTTTGTCTCTGGATAATATTTTTTTAATGACCGTTTCGTTACTTAGTTTAATTTCGATAAGTGTGATCGTCAGCTATAGTCCACTGCTGGACATAGGCCTTCCCCAAGCGCGCCACTGAACCCGATCTACAGTTTCTCCGCAGTCCTGCCAGCCATCACCCGCCTCAAGCAGATCGTCGCTCCATGGGGGGGGGGGGGGGGGGGCACACTATGCTTGGCCACGCGTGGTCTCCACTCGAGAACTCGTCTATCCCAGCGGTTATCGGTTCTCCGACAGATGCGACCAGCCCACTGCCACTTCGACGTAATAACTTTTGAGCTATGTCGAAAGAAGAATATTGCCAAAAATAAAATATTTTACTACGATAAAAGTCGACTTATATTATCTATACTATGCATTGAAGTCAAAGAAGAGTGAATGATAGCTTACATCCTGGAAAAATAACGACATTTAGGGCTTCTTTCACCACTTGCTGATAAAGTCCCAGATAACCATCGGCAGGTTATCTGACCGATAGCCAATTTTTTTTGTTTCACAGGTGTCTGATTAACTTAACTATTATTATATACTTTAAATAATCTATCAGACAGATTTATCTGATAAATTACTTTATCTCTAAGATTACTATCTGTAACAATATCAGGAAGTGGTGAAAGAAGCCCTTATTCGATTACACACGTTCTATGATCAAACAGGTAAAAGGAATTTGCTGATAAGATTTTACTATCGGAAGAAACCTAAAAAGGTATATTAAAAGAAATACCATTTCCACGCAATAGACTCGTTTGGCACATCGTATACATCCACCACTTCAATATTCAATTTTCGCTAATACTGCCCCTTTACTACCCGGGCAATTCAAAATCAAACTCCATTCTTAGCGTCTCAGGAATATGGTTGAACATCGCTCGTTTACAGAGAAATCAGTAAGCAAACCATTTGTCGAATTCGGGTAATATTATACGGAACAGCGGTATTATTAAGGGGTCGTTTGGGATTCCCCTAGTGTTCGCATTAGGCTGTACGTGTTCAGTTTCCATTGTCTCACGGTACTAAACGTTGATAAAATTGTGCGCATGATCAATGTGGCCAACTTAGTGCTTTCGGCACTAGATCTGGTGCATTTTTAGAGATTTTAGCGCTCAAAATTTAATTTTAGTGCCTAGTGCCCTTTTTAGTGCATTTTCAGTCACCACGTTATATCATAATATATCGTAGTAGTATCGTAAAAAGTACCAAGCGACGAGCGAGCGCGTGTCCGAAATCCGAATGCATGTATGAAATCTGGAATAATCACTGCTTCTGTAGAAAATTTCATTCATCATTCACATTTTCTATTAAATCGTCGCGCCAATTTCAAATCGATCGAGGCAGGCAATACTGTTTTCTTTTCTGGTCGCGCGATGAAAATTATATTTATTATCTGTGCTCGCCGACTTTGATTTTATTTTGTAAGGTGACTAAATTGATGTTTAGTTTCTAAATTCCTTTACTCATATAAATTGTTGCGTTTTTTTGTTTTAAAAATCTAGTGCTCATTTCTTGAAAATCCTGTAAATCTGGTGCTTTTTTAGATTCGTTTAGTGCTCAAACATCCAAGGGAGTTGGCCACACTGCGCATGATGGACGTGGCCGGAAGGATCACATAGCAGGATTTCTTAGGAGATCTGAGCTGAGGAGGATATTTTCTCTTGTGTTTAATTAAGTGAACTGTAGCCAGCGGAAATAAAACCACAAAGAAAAGGGATGCTATTCATGTTTCGTACATACAAATACTTTTGTAATGAACCCAAAGTTTTAATTGAATCCGTAGATTTTTGATGATCTATTTTAATAATCATTGTAATCCATTGAGTTACAGTCCGGCAAATTTTTTAAGTCTTTAAATACAATCAACAGCACCAGCACCCCCCGGGTGTTGCAGGTGTCTATAGGCGGCGGTGACCTCTTAACATCAGGAGGCCCGCCTGCTTGGTGCCCCCGTAGCAATAATAATAAAAAAAAACAATCCAAATTAAAATCAAACTCTCACATCTATAAAATTAAGGTTCAAGGTACAGTCAAGGTTCTTAAGTGCAGTTGCACGCTAAGAGTTATATTTCTGTACAACGGCGCACACGAAAACCAATCAGATGTAACAGACCACCCAAGTCAATAGTGTATTTTAACCTTTATTGTCATAGCAATAAGTCAATTCAATCAATCAATTGATCGTAACACCCAGGAATATTAGTGGATGTGTGCGTGTGTGGATACAATACAAAAAGAAGGTCTTAAGTGAAACTGGTCTCTCAATCTATTGAATAGCGAAACTGCCCTGCTATTCTGTAAGCGTATTTGTGCAACTCGATCCTGAATCCGCAGTGAGATCGGTCTCTAACTCAATGATTTACAGTTCAATACTAACTTTACTTCGCAAATGAAGTGTTTATTGTGTAGCTTGCATTTGTTTACACAATGCGACATCAAGGTCTTTCATGATCGGATGCGGAGTGAAGTAAGTGACTTGCGATGTGATGGTCGAGTTTTAATTCATACTTTACAGAATCACACAGCTGCTTGGTACTGCACTTATGAACGTTACTGTACATCTGGCAATTTTCTTATGCAAATGTAGTGAAATAGTTGTGAGAAAAGGCCAGTTTACGAAAAGCAGCCTCCGCCATCAGCCTCCCACTTTCGGCGACCACATTTTATGATCAATGGAAACGTTCAGCCCGCCCCGACATTCATCCAATATGCAGGCCACGCGTGGGCGCGGGTGCCACTGGATCTGATCCAGTTATTGTGTCAATATTCTTTATTGTCTATTGTATGGACGCGACGTGATAAGATTGGCCCCAAATTATTGGACGGGTTTTGATTATCAGTGACGGTCTTCAATTGGTTAAGAATACATTTCAAGAATTCACCGATCCTACTGAATCGATATTGCTATACAATAGTACCATTAGAATGGTTAGTTCATGTAGATTCTAAAAAGGTATGCCGCTGTTCTTACAATCTTATAGTTTACGAGATATTAGGCAAAGAACTGAGGGCGACGTAGGCGTGCTGCGGGGGCCCGCTACCCCCTGACGTGTAAGAAGGTACGTGTCGCGCGGCGCGTGGCACTTGAGGGGAGGACTCTTTTAGCTGAAGCCGAGCCGAGGTAGCTCGTCTATTTAATTTTACTAAATATTCTCTCTCTCTCTGAGAGATAGGATCCGAGACAAGGATCTGGTGATCGGCCAGAGAACCAAAGCCTTCGACATAGCTGAAAGGGTTAGCACGTTGGTGGCAGTGGATACATCTGCCGGAGAACCGCTGGGGAAGACGAGTTCTCGAGTGGAGAGACCACGACTGGGCAAGCGTAGTGTGGGACGCCCCCCGGCTAGATGGAGCGACGATCTGCGTGAGGCGGCTGGCAATCACTGGATGCGGAGAACAGACCATCGGGTTCAATGGCGCGCCTTGCCCTATGTCCAGCAGTGGACTGGTACAGGCTGATGATGTTAAAATTATTGTGATAGTATCATCAACTGATAACATGATTTAAATAACATCTTGAATTGATTGAAGAATAACATGCTACGTCGTCGGGAAGAAACCGCTTATAATGCATAAGGTCGCCTAAGTTCATTATCATGCATTATCATAATCTCTTCTCAACCTTTCGTGGGTTAGTTTGATCAACGAACTCAAAGTTTGTGTATTTTACTCTTTTTAGTGTATTTACTGTACTTTGATAACCCTTGAACTGCAGATAAACAGCTCCGTTCATGTATTATCAGTTCAAGGTTCGTCAAAGGCTTTGTGTTACAACAAACCTTGAGATGAATAAATATTTAAATTTAAGTTGGTCCTACAAGTTGGACGAGAAAACCGGTTTGTCCACCACCAGTTATACTATTAGTTAAACGATATAACAAAATGGACATAAAAAGTCTTAATAGTTATACTGCTCAGTGTAACTAAATGGATCCAATTAAACGATGCGAAAGACACAAAGAATAGTACATTGTGCAATAAGGGCAGTAAGTAGGATATTACTAACGAGAGTCTGTTAGACGCCCGACGCCGAAGGCGGAGGGATTTTAATGACTCGAGTTTGTAATACCCTTACTACCCACGGGTAGTAATCACGGTGCATCACGATGCACACAATGTTTTTCATCACATTTGCGAGGAAATAAATACCTACGACACAAGGGAACAAATCTATTTTCTTTGACTTTGCTGAAATTATTTAAGTTTATTATAAATTAATTTAGTTAAAATGAGTTAAATTTAATTACCTTAATATAACACTCGGACAACACTCGGACACACTCGGACACACTCGGACAACACTCAGTTTAACTCGTTAACTCAAATTAACTACCTACTCAATTTAACTTAATTAATTTAATAAACCAGTTCTATACAGCCAGCTACACATTTCAATCCCTAGGGGTAATAATATTGTACTGATTTTCATTATTCTCCCGCGGGTATATATAGGCCATTGTGTTTCTTGAGGCACGCATATATTAAGACCCTTAACGAGCAAGTGTGATGAAAAATATAGTAAATTATATGGAGCCTGTAATGTTGCTAACATTATGTAAGTAGGTACCTATGTGCAGTCTTGGCAACGTGGCTTACCAACTTTAATTCTATCCAGCGTCGCGTCGTCTACGAATCACCAGGGCCACAGTCAGGTCCCACTTTTATACCAGCAGCAGCTTTTATACGTACAGTAGTGTACACCTCGTAGTACATGATTCTAATATTTTAAATATCAATACTTTAACCCCTTTTATACCAGCAGCAGCTTTTATACGTACAGTAGTGTACACCTCGTAGTACATGATTCTAATATTTTAAATATCAATACTTTAACCCCTTTTATACCAGCTGCAACTTTTATACGTACAGTAGTGTACACCTCGTAGTACATGATTCTAATATTTTAAATATCAATACTTTAACCCCTTTTATACCAGCAGCAGCTTTTATACGTACAGTAGTGTACACCTCGTAGTACATGATTCTAATATTTTAAATATCAATACTTTAACCCCTTTTATACCAGCTGCAACTTTTATACGTACAGTAGTGTACACCTCGTAGTACATGATTCTAATATTTTAAATATCAATACTTTAACCCCTTTTATACCAGCAGCAGCTTTTATACGTACAGTAGTGTACACCTCGTAGTACATGATTCTAATATTTAAAATATCAATACTTTAACCCCTTTTATACCAGCAGCAGCTTTTTACGTACAGTAGTGTACACCTCGTAGTACATGATTCTAATATTTAAAATATCAATACTTTAACCCCTTTTATACCAGCAGCAGCTTTTATACGTACAGTAGTGTACACCTCGTAGTACATGATTCTAATATTTTAAATATCAATACTATCTGACGGACTATTTTAATGAATTTATTTTTTACTAGCTTACCTACCCCGCGACTTCGTTGCATTAAAATGTACCGTTTAAGTATGTTACTGTTTGCCCGCGGCATGTAAATTTGATCTATAAAATTTTTGTTTCTATACACACTTTAACATCCCTTTTCACCCGTTTAGGGTTGGAATTTTAAAAATCCAAGTACACAAATTTTAAGTCAGACTACGTGCTTTCAAACAAAAACAAACCCGGTTCAAATCGGACCAGTAGTTTTCGCGTGATGCGGGTTCAAACAGGCACACCAGGAAGACTACATATTTTAAGAAGTGTTTTAGGCTTAGTTATGCCTAAGTAATGTATTCCAATTGTTTTTTTGAAAATCCCTTCAATGTACAGAAATACTCCCGTTACTTTATAATAGTTTAGATTTATTATCGAATTCCTGCAGTGCTATTCTGTAAGCGTATTTGTACAACTCGATTCTGAATCCGCAGTGAGATCGGTCTCTAACTCAATGATTCACAGTTCAATACTCACTTTACTTCGCAAGTGAAGTGTATATTGTGTAGCTTGTATTTGTTTACAGAATGCGAAATCAAGGTCTTTTATGATCTGATGCGAAATGAAGTGAGTGACTTGCGATGTGATTGTTGAGTTTTAATTCTTACTTTACAGAATCGCACAGCTGTTAACCCTTTTAAAGAAGGCAGTGTCTTTTAACTTTTTACTGAAGTGAAGTGTCTCCAATTGATGGAAAAATATTTACGTTTCTTCTCCATTTTCAGTTACGTCCCTCATGACTGAAGATCGTGACGAACTTACCGCTTTGAGTTCTCGCCCCCTAAAAGTTTAGTGACTTTTTCCTGACTACATCTCTGGCCGACGTTATTAAGTGTCCCGTCAAAGTTTGAAGCTGTCCGTCATAAGCAGAGCTTGTATCTTGAGCTCAGTTTGCTAAGTTATCCCCGTATCATGCAGTAAGGAGTGGTGTGAGATAATCTTCATTGCTTTTAGTGCAGTAAGCTCAGTTCACAGTACGATAATGTGTAGACTGCGGATAAGATTTTATTGCATGAGGATTAGAGAATCGTTTGTTTCACACAAAAGGTTCAGTTTTAAAGCAATGTGTGTGTGAGAGGATAAGAATGTTTGATTTTTTTGATGTGTCCCGTAGCGACAATGTGCATGTGTGAGTTCCCCCCGCAGAAAATGACAGAATATTTCGCATCGATCCGGCGTATAATTCTGAACTAATCTAGTGGACCGATTAAGTTAAAACTTGGAACGTATTTCCTATGGCTGACCTGTTGGCGTAGTGCTAGTGACCCTGCCTACTGGTTCGATTCCACCCGGGACCAACATTTGTGGGATGAGCATAACAGTTGGTTTTCGGATTCTGGGTGTTTCTATGTATTTAAGTATTTATTTGCAAAAAGTATCTAAGTATGTTTATCATTTGTTGAGTACCTATTTACAAGCTTCGGCTTAGTTTGGGACTAAACAGCCGTGTGTAAATTTGTCCAAACATTATTATTATTATTTACAAAATTGCCTGGCAATGATGGGAATCAGACGGAAATATCACGCAAAAAAATTATTCCAAGATATTTTAGGAAAACTAAACTAGACTGAACATTGATTTTGGGGATGATTCGTGTAATATAGATAATAATCCCTAACCGAACCACTAAGACTTCTATTCTCTCTCTTTGGACAAAGAAACCGAGACTTCTTTAGTCTCACTAGGTAGTTCGGTACCCGTCAAAACAACCGATCGAAGAATAAGGTTTAATTTTTATCTTTTTCATTCCACAATAATGTACTTACTGTACCCATTTAATAAAGCACAAACTCATTACACTTACAGATAATTGTTATATTAAAATAAACATAATTGTAGGTACTTAGAATAACACTACTCTCGATTTATCAATTATCACTTTAAAAATCTATTATATCATTCTCATCTACGCAAGTACCGTTTATAAATTTCCTGTACCCAGTAGGACAGCTGTTTGCGTCAAATGCTTCTTGCTTCCTATCATCATCATCATCATGAACATCCTTTTTTTCCAAGTGTTTCTTGTTATACACGTAGTCAAGATGATACCCTCTCAATACGTTCTTTGTTTCATTTAACTTCTCTTTATTGTGTTTAGAATCTCGAAATACATCATCTGCTATAATATTTTCATATTTCACATCATGTTCTTCTTTGTCAATGTTTTCGTCTACAACTCCATGAATATTTTTATTATTTGTTTGTATGTTTTTCGTCGTAGCTAAGTTAATACAGAGAAGGAATAATGATTGTATGCACACCACAAGTTTCGCGTCCATTTTGTCGCAAATTAAATACTTTAGAAGTATGTTATTTGTTTTATCAGATTTGCAAGGAAGTGGGGCTTAATTGGAACGATCTTGCTAGAGCGATGCTTGCTAGACAAGTATTTTAGATGTAGGTACTGATTGACATAGGTAGTTAATTTTATTATTAATATTATACACCTAAAACTATAAAAAATTAAATGATTAAAAATCAAATTGTTTAATGAAATTTATTTTAAAGGAATTCAAACCATTATAATGGAAGGCTCATAATTTATGAATTAATATGTATTATTTCTTAATTAATTCTAATATAAAGTTTGCGTAGACTTATAATAGGGTAAGTACCTTTATATAAACCTATGATCACCTCCCGTGACCAGAATCCGAATTTTATGGGGAAGAAAAACAAATTCCTTTAACTGCACTGTAAATTGGTAGATGTAAATTTAAGATACCAACTTCTTATTTATATTTAGGTACTTAATTCTGTCTGAAGTAGGTTATAAAGTTACCAATTTAGTTAATGTACGACTATTTCATAAATTAAATTATAATATATATTTCATTAATAATTTTTTAAAGCTTAAATAGATATAGAAGTTATTATTACCTATATCACATTACTCACTAAGGATTTAAAAATATGGTTGTAACACGAAATGTTAAAAACCAGCCCTGCTATTCTGTAAGCGTATTTGTGCAACTCGATCCTGAATCCGCAGTGAGCTCGGTCTCTAACTCAATGATTCACAGTTCAATACTCACTTTACTTCGCAAGTGAAGTGTTTATTGTGTAGCTTGTATTTGTTTACACAATGCGACATCAAGGTCTTTCATGATCGGATGCGGAGTGAAGTAAGTGACTTGCGATGTGATGGTCGAGTTTTAATTCGTACTTTACAGAATCACACAGCAGCTATTTACTTTTTATTATTTATTTATTTTGCTGTTAATATAATTCGCATCTAAATATCCCCATTGCACTCAGCTTGACCGTGCATACTTGAACTTGATGACTTATTCTTATCTGGGGTGTATTTATCTGTATTAAATATATACATAGTTGAACTGGAATTACCTACTATCTACGTATAAATGCTTCGTTTATAATTGTAAATACGTTAAATATTAATATAAAGACTTCTATACTTATAATAAATCTGTAGAAACCGCGTGTCTGTACTTTGAATAAATTTATAAAAAAATGAGTGTGGACGATAAAAAAAGAGTAACAGAACACAAAAAAGCATTTTAATTTTTTTTTGTCTTTCTGTCTTTCTGTCTGTCTGTCTGTCTGTCTTTCTGTCTTTCTGTCTTTCTGTCTGTCTGTAATCGCTAATCTCCGAAACTACTAAACGGATTTTCTTGCGGTTTTCACAGGTAGATTAAGCACAGCCTGGCGCAACTTATAGGCTTTGTTTCATTGAAATCGGATGACAGCGAAAAAAGTTATCGTCATTTACAGATAAATCATTTAACGTAACAAGACGATGTCATAGACATAGGAGATATCAGTGTTTTTTTTAACTGGGACAGTATAGGCAAGTCCGAAACCATAGGAGATGCAGGGAAAGTGTCTTATGACGTGTCCGTTCACCTAGCGTACACATAAGAGAAATTTTTTGGTCAAGCGTGTGTTGTCCATAAAAATGAGACAATTTGCACATATTTTTTTTAATGCGGTTCGACTCAGTTTCATGTAGGGATCACTTCATTATATCGGAAGAAAAAAATCTGAGCAGCAGAAGTTAGTCAAATTATATAAAATGTTTTCTCATAGAACGCCAGTGAAAAATAATTTTTATTATTTTTAAAAAATGCGTATCGACTTAGTTTCATGTTAGAATCATTTTATTGTATCGGAAGAAAAAAATCCAAGCAGCAGAAGTTAGTCAAATTTAATAAAATGTTTTCTTATAAAATGTAACTGTACTGTGCAATGTACTTAGGAACTTACTACTTATTCATGCATGCCACCTGAACTCCAGCTGCTCCGATTACTATGTCAAAATTGTTATCACGAAAAAATACCTAAAGGTTCCTAAGACAGTTTCCCTGTATCTCCTATGGTTTTGGTTTTGCCCATACTGTATTAGTTAAAAAATACACACGTATAATAAAAATTGATACGAGAAGTCTTATGAGCAATAGAAGTGAAAACAACAATTTTTTAAATTTTTATCTGTCTTCACCAAATTGGATACGGTGTTCATAGTTTGTTCCTGAAGGTATGGTATACCTTAAATTATGGTGAAGGTACTTAGAATGATCCATTTTACCATTGGAAAATTATAACTAGACGATGTATGTCTGTACATAGTAGAGATAGGTACCTACTTCCAAAATCCACGCGGACGAAGTCGCGGGCAACAGCTAGTATTGAATATTAACATTCTATCATTATACCCCGTGGGTACAGGTGGGATTTTCGAAGCGTACCCACTTGGAAGGAAAGTAAACCTACTGTAAATATTGAAGATAGCAAATAGGTATCACTCAAAGGAAAATTTATTTTAATTTTTAAGTAAAGAAAACTGCTTTCAAAGAATTTTAAAAAGTCGCTTGCCTAAGCCAGGAATCGAACCGGTCAAATAAAAAAAACAACCTGTATTTTTATGATACCGATCGAAAGAGTCAATCATCAGAATCAATTCTTTCTATGTAACATAGTAACTTTAATTAAAGAAAAAACATGAAATTAAGGTTTAAAAAATTGTGGCTTACCTATTTGATTTTACTTTGAACTTATCTTATCTTATCTTATCTCATCTCATCTCATCTCATCTCATCTCATCTCATCTCATCTCATCTCATCTCATCTTATCTTATCTTATATAATGGGGCCGGGCACACCCGGCGACACTGCGACCCTATGGGATCTATTGTGTCGGCCCCTGTGTTTACCTGGCGCTCTCCTCCCCCAGTGTTCGCTGCACAAATGCTATTGTACAGCTAAGGGGTAAGAGCCTGTAGTCCTCGGGTTCCGGATAAGCCACACCCAGGACACTCATTCGTCTTGCGGCTAGTGCGTCGCAAGTCCTCGGGTTCGGGATAAGCCACACCCAGGACACTCATTCGTCTTGCGGCTAGTGCGTCGCATTCATCGTCTCTCTGTCCTCTGTCCTCTCCACAGGCTCTGCATATGCAAGTCTCCGATAGTCCCATCTTATGCAGGAGGTCCCTATGTAACTTACTATGATCTTTTTTGTTACATACTTTGAACTTACTTGATCTTCTTAACTTATGATTTCAGGTGTGTTTTTTAGATCTAGCACACACGTATTTAATTTAAATTAAATCCAGAAAAAACCAGAGTGTGCAGTTTTCAGCAACAATTTCCCGTATTTTTAGCGAGTTTACAACCATCCCTCTGTTATTTTTATGAAAAATTTCTACCTTCCTGCAAAATCACACAGTGGTAATTTACCTAGCTAAATTGTACGTACGATATTATATGAAGCAACATTTTTAAAACATTTTAACCTACCTATTCGTATACTTTAGTTTTAAAAATCTCATACATAGCGAAATCATCATCATCAAATCATCATTTCAGCCTGTAGACGTCCACTGCTGAACAAAGGCCTCTCCCAGGTATCTCCATCACGACGACCGATCCTGCGCTAACCACATCCAGCTGGGTCCCGCGACCTACACTAGATAGTCGGTCCACCTTGTGGGAGGCCTATATACGCTGCGTCTTCCGATACGTGGTCGCCACTCGAGAACCTTTCTGCCCCAACGGCCGTCATATCATAACGAAATATATCATCATTATCATCATCAGCCTGCACTAGTCCACTGCTGGACAAAGGCCTCCTCCAAGACCTTTCTTACCAGTCACTGCCAGCCGCCTCAGCAGATCGTCGCTCCATCAAGCCGGGAGGCGTCTCACGCAACGCGTCGTCTCCCTCTTCACTCGAGAACTCGTCAGTTGTAATCGGTTTTCCGACAGATGTGACCAGCCCACTGCCACTTCAACGTGCTAACTTTTTGTGCTATGTCGAAGGCTCTTTCATCATCATTGATCGTTCCAGATTCAGAGAATCTTCGAGCATGGCTCTCCATAGCCCGTCGAGCGACTTGGAGTTTTCAGACTAGTCCCACTGTCAGTGCTTTTCGGCGTATCTTATGCACCAAATATTATTAAGACAAATATATTATTTCACTAGCCGATGCCCCGCGACTTCATCTGCGTTATAATAATACTATTTATATGTTATTCAAAATTTTTTAACCCGTTCTATCTAATCATGCCAGTTTCTTAGTTTTAAAGTTTGTCAATAGATGGCGTTAGTGTATTTTACATCCCGCTATCATTTGCTTCTTCGCAACATTTATATAAGACAAGCGTGAAAATTATCCACCAGTTTTTATCTCTTTGTTATTAGTATAGATTATTTACCGTCATCTAAAAACACAATAGGTACATAAAGTTTAGAAAAAATCGATTCAAGATGATTTTCCCCCTTTAGAATTTTTTTCACCCTTTTTTGTGATTTAACACAAGTTAATATTACTATGAACAAAAACACTTTGTCTATTTTCTTGTACGGTAGTACCCTCTAATAAACCTCATTGGTGGGTACCTAAAATCAAAACAACACTACGTTTAGTCCATGACTGCCGTAACTTCAGTAGGTACCTTTCATACCAATAGAGGGTTTATAAGAGGAATGTTATCCCTTTATATCCCCGATATTTACAGAGGCCCATTGACCCGGCGAGCGAGGGTAAAAATCATCTTTGTAAATTATAGATAGATTATCGGGTCTCTACTTATACATAGGTGGACGGATAATTAGAAACAGGGCAAGATTTTCATACAATCGAGGTCTCTTTGAAGCCATGGGTCTCCGTGACGGATTGATCGGGGCATGACCTGATGACGGTCATCGAGAGAGTAGATAATATTAATTATAGAGAGTAGATAATAATAATTTGAATTTTAATTTGAAAAGGTTTGCGCTCTGAATCTTGCGAGCCAAAGGGTTAAAGTTTTGTCTAATTAAGTATTCTGTGGTTTTGTAATGGGCTCTCTAAACGATCATGCGGCATGACATGCAAACTACGTGCATGACATCCAAACTACATGCTGGCCGTTGCTTCACTAATATATTGATTGATAGCAAGCATGATGGTCCATCATGCAGCAGGACATTCACGTAAACGTTGCAAGTCATGCAAGCATGATCGTTTAGGGACACTTTAAAATGACTCAAGCGACGATACGTAGGTAAAACGGGATTAAAGATTGGATCACTACAATATTTATAAAATAACCATAAGAGCTAGGAGGTGCGGATTCTTTTCGCGGGTCTTTTAATTGATAAGGCTGTTTTCTGTGGCATAGGTATGAATACCTAATAATTGAGCCGAAATAATAGAAAACCATTTAAGACGGACTATTACGTAAAGCCCATTAAAACAAATAGCAAAGATCACAATAAGACTAAAATAAGATTCCTGGCTTTACGAGTGGCCCCGGGAGAAGAGCACCACGATATAAGCGGCAATAAAAGAAATTGGCTAGACCGTCGAATCTGCCGGCTTATATCGGAGTTATGTCTTGTTGTCCGCTTAGCCCAAGCAAACCCTTCGGGGCGACTCAGCTTGTTTATTTAGAAATAAATAAGAAATATTATATACCTACTTGTTTCTTAAAAAGATACTAGCCTAGAGATGCTGCCCTAAGGGACTAGTAGATTCAAGATTCAAACTTTATTGCAAAGCCACATGTTAAAAGATGACAAGGTACAAATAAGCCAGTACATGTGACGCCCTGCAAGGGCACAGCAATATGAGGGTTGTGTCAATATTAATATTAACAATAAATTCTTACATTACTAAACAATTATACATTATAAATTATGTTGTGTTCTACTCGTATTTATTATATTTATATAATCCTTTGTATCATGAATGTCATACCTACTTACATATCTATGTTATTAACACTCAAAATTATTTTTGGAAATAAGTAATTTAGTAAGTAATTAACTAGTAGTTCCGTCAGAACAGTAGACCTCGCCAGCCCATATAAACCAAACCTAAAAGAAACGAACAGAAGTCAATTTTGCAGTTGGAGACAGATTAAAAATTAATGTGACAAAAAATTAGCACTTTAAAGCTTAATATTTCGCAAACGAATCCCTGAATCGAAAAATGTTTTTACACATCCGCGATATTTTTGAAAGACCTATCCAACGATACCCCACACCATGGAATTCACGCGAAAAAAAAATTATTTCCCATTTTTCGTATGCAGTTCTATGAACATAATTAAAATTTTCTACTTTCTTAAGTTAATTAACTATTACTCAAAAACTAATAGAACCTACTTAGCTGTCATAGTTTTCCTTTTAACTACGTTATATATGCTACTGCCGTGAATTTTTTCACATTTCCAGAAGCAACCGTTTAGCTGGCAGGGGGGGGGGACACGTGACCTTAACAAAAATTACCGCTTTAAAGCTTAATATTTCGCCAACGGATCCCTAAATCGAAAAAATGGTATTCACACACTAGCAATATTTTTGAAAGACCTATCCAACGATATCCCACACTATGGGATTCACAAGAAAAAAAAAGTTCACTCCCACTTTGCGAGTATGGTAGGTACTCTAAAAAAAATGTTTTTCAAAATTTTATTCTACTCATTTTGTCGGTTTAATTAATTTATACCTATGCCAAATTTTCGTCAAAATCGGTTGAAAAATGCGACCTGTAGAGAATTACAGACAGAAAGACAGAAGGACAGAAAGACAGAAGGACAGACGGACATTAGCATTTTTGGCCAATCTCGAAACTTAGACGCTTCGCTCGCTTCGCTCGCTCGGTCAATAATTAAGTAACAAATAAGTAATTAATATAGTTAATAATTAAATTAATTAAGTAATAAATAAGTAATTAGTAGTATGTTAAATGCACTTATATGGAAAAATAGTCCATGCCTTACGTAACTTTTTATGTCTCAACAATTTGAATTTATCAGTTTGAAACAAATCATAGAAACCTACCTCAGTAGGAGGCGCAGTAGCCTAGTCGACTGGTGCACTCGCCTCACGTTCAGAGGTCGTGGATTCGAACCTTGGCCTGTACCAATGTATTCCGCGATCTCCACTCCAGAACTCCTCGACTGCCGTCGGTCTGCTACAGATTTGCTGCCCAGTGCCACTTCAGCTCGTTAATCCTTTCGGCTACGTAACCTTTAGTTTTTCGTCGGAGCTCCTCATTACTGATCATATCCTTCAAAGAAACTCCGAGCATAGCCCTCTCCACAGCTCTGGGCGACCTTAAACTTGTGGATCAGATCCACCATTAGTATCCACGGTTCCTGTCCGTGAGTCATGATGAAGTCATGACTGGCAAGAACTGCTTACGTCATTTTGTGTATCTATAGTGATTGTTGTGAAAATAAAAGCAAATTCAGTTCCCATGAAAATGACTTGCCTTGAAATCTTTTTTTTGTAATTGGTGCTCAAACCTTTGGCAATCGAGTTCTCCCGTCGCGAATACGTTTTTGATAAGTGCTCGCAGCTCTGTCGCTAGCTCCACTGTCGCACACGACACGATTAAAGCTCAGGTTAATGGAACTCAAGTTTTATGTCCACCGCAGTTTTTGCCCAACTCGTAAAAAAGTTGAACCACGAAGAAGGACCACCAATAACGTTTATTCAATTCAAACATAGTATTTTATAGCTGCACACACTAACTTACTTATTTAAGCTGCGCATGCAACCAATCGCGCAACGCGTCTGTTGTCCCGCGTACTGTGTTATGATTAGTCCGCTGATATTATCAGCTGCGCCGATACCTCGCTACTTGCGAACATTCATTTTGTAAGTGAGTTAGGCTATTTTTGTAAATAAATATTCTTCTACACTTCAAACTCAACACCAGTTTATGTCTATTCAACTATGTTAATACCATCACCAGTTTAGTTTAAGTTTATTTATGTTCTGTTTCGGGCAAAATACTTAAGGCTGTATATTACTTGCGTTGAATGGTGAAATAATAAAATTCAAAGCACAATAATATTCAACTGAGAAGTTTCAATGCTATATTATGTGTTGTCAGTTAAATGTGTTTGTACCGACTAGGTATAATTCTTCTTAACTTCTCCATTTTACAAAATTCGAGCGCGTAATTCAAATGCAGGTTGTCATACAGAGATGTCATGGACTAATGGAAACGCGCAACACACGCGGCAAAGCGCCTTTTGCAAGTGGCTTGATTTACGATTTGGTAGAAAACCGTTTCTGTATTTGCATTCGCTCAAAGAGGCAGAACCCTGCATCTCGGAGTTCCCCAAACCAAATATAATAAACGGCAAGAAATACGCGCTCATTCTCTTCCAAATGGAGCGAATAGCGTGTGGAAATTGTGTTTTCAGATTCTATTTGCAGAAATACGTATGTTTGTTGTTTAACAATGTATTCTAACACTAGTACATTTTAGACTTTCGCGCTTTGTATTCATAATTATATAATTATTTACGGGTCTTACACACGAAATAGTTTCAGAAACTACTCACAGCGATCAACAATGACAGCTCGCCTCTCCAGTCAGCTCGTGACCACGGCCAGTGTAACCTGGTCGAAACGTCGGGCAAGGTAAATAAAACAATTTCGTGTGTAAGACCCGTAAATAATTATATAATTATTCTAACACTAGTGGCCGCCCCGCGACTTCGTAGAGAATGCCATAATAAGTAAAAGTGACCCAAACGGTGAAGGTAAACATCGTAAAAAACCTGCATGCGCAGAAGAAGGAATTCGCGTATGTAAAGTCCACCAACCCGCAATGGGCTTGGTGGACTTAGGCTGTACGCCCTCGTTGAGAGGGCATAGATCTGAGCCCCAGCGGTGGGGACATATTTATAGGCTGTTGATTTGATACAGGTTTCACTGGTGTTTTATTAGTTGTTAGGTAGGTACTGAACTGTATTAGGGTGACAATGTGAAAATGATTTAAAGAATAACACGAAAATCTCGAATAGCCTAGACAGAATATTTTCCCTGGTAACGATCAGACAAAATAGAATCCTGATTCCTAGCCCAGTAGCTAAGGCCTTACCCGTTTCGAAACTGGTTACCAATCTCAGTTACGAACGGGCCCCAATCCCAAGGCTTTTTCGTACTTAGGCACCCGACTTACTCGCGCCTGAGAAAAGCCGTAACTTGCCGAAAACTTGGTCCATAATGAAAAATGTAAGTCCCCAAGTGGGTACTCAGCAGGTATCGCGTGACGCATGACAAATGGGCCCCACTTTCCCCGCTTTGATCCTTTCACAACTTTGTCAACGTGCCGAAAGTTTTTGACGAATAAAATATGATTTTGGTGGAGTTTGGTTTGACGCGCTGAGATAAAAAATATTTTGAAGGAAAGTAGGAAAATTTATTTGACTTTGAGGTCATATTTTATTGGTATAATATCGGTTTTATTGGTGGACTTCACATACGCCTTAGTATCATCATATCATCCTGTAGAAGTCCACTGCTGGACAAAGGCCTTGCCCAGGGATCTACACGACGACCGGTCATGCGCTAACCTCATTGAGCTGGGTCCGCCTTAGTATAGAAATAAATTCTAATCTTTGACATGCTTAGGCGTATGCAGATCTTCTCGCGATTGTTTCCTTCAACGAAGACCAGATTGATCCGTATAGTGAGATTTTATATTTCTCATTAGATCTGTTTTTAATAACCGATCTAAATAGAATTTTCTTTCTCAGTCTATTTTTAAAAGTAGTTAGGTAAAAACTGCTGTGTGATTCTGTAAAGTATGAATTAAAACTCGACCATCACATCGCAAGTCACTTACTTCACTCCGCATCCGATCATGAAAGACCTTGATGTCGCATTGTGTAAACAAATACAAGCTACACAATAAACACTTCACTTGCGAAGTAAAGTGAGTATTGAACTGTAAATCATTGAGTTAGAGACCGATCTCACTGCGGATTCAGGATCGAGTTGCACAAATACGCTTACAGAATAGCGGGGCTGGAACTTAAGAGAAATAAAAATCTCACTAGATTCATCATGCCATTGGATGAACGATCGAAAATCTGCCTTGCCATCAAGTAGGGTAGTGTTCGATCCGAAACATCTCGTTAATAAGCAGCATGACTTCGAAGTTTGCTTCGAGCCAGTCATTACTTACGAGTCATATTCAATGCGTCCATTACTGAGACAAGAGATGTTTCATTAATGGATCGCGCTATGAATAGAGGCTTATTCAATATTCGGACCTATTAATTTCAGGCGCAACATTTAGCCCGCTTTCCCCTCACGTGGTTTCTACCATATTTCTATTTTTTTTTTTTTAGTTGACTCTGCCTGAAGCCCAAGATTAGATGAAGAAATGAAATGAAACCATAGGTAAAAAAATAATAATTTGGTTTATTTTATTTATTTTGATAAATATTTACATGAAGAAGTTGATATTGCAAGCTTAGATTATCTATAAAAGATCATTGATATTATACACAGTAAAAACAAATATTTATTTCTATTTACAATAAGTACCTAATTTACTTATCACTAACTAAAAACAGTAAAGTGTAGGTAAGCGAACACTACCTATGATGTATGAAATGAAATAATGACATAATGAAAAAGAAAATTTCAAAAGTTTTTAAGTTTATTTCCAGCATTTTCCCAATAACCTGAACACAGATGAAAAACACGATTTGATTCCTTACGTTTGTTCTTACAGTACTTAACACTATTATTTTCGGAGAAATATTTTTAAAACGTGGTTTTCTCATTTAAATAAAGGAAAAAATATGGAAAAACATCCAACGTAGTAGCTCTACCTGCAAAGTAGAGAGAGAATTTTTGTTAACTTTCGTTTTGGCTGTATCTCGTAAACGGAGACGTCACTGAAGTTGCGCAAGTGTGAGTTAGAGTTCGTCTACATGCGCGTGCGCGGGTGTGCGTGTGCGCGCGCGCATCGCGCGGTCGTCGTGCTGGAACCAGGCGGCGTACACGCGCAGCGGGCCCGGCGCCGCGTGCCGGTGGAACGACGCCGGCCGGTCGCGCGCCACCGCCGCGCGGGGGTAGTCTTGCGGACCGTTCTGCAATGAGCATAGGAAAGTATATATTTTAAATTTTTATCATATATACCTATATTACAGATCTCATAGTAGTATTTCACTTCGAGACGATACGTATTTACGAAGTAATGAGACTTAAATTTGACAGTTACCAACTGTTACTGTCTTGAGACGGCCGGTTGGGGCAGACGAGTTCTTGAGTAGAGACTGAGGGTGGAGTAAGTGGACCGATGACCTGAAGGTGACCAGAGGCGGCTGGAAGCGAAGGGAGGAGGACCAAGTGTGGTGATGTCCAGCAGTAGACTTCGAAAGGCTGATATGATGATGATGCTTGTATAAGATGATGAGATTTCATGTGATGTTACACACATGTTGTTGTTTGGACACGAACCTGATGGAAAAGCGGCGAGTGCGTGAGCGGCAGGCGCAGGCGGCGCGCGCACGCGCCCAGCGCCATGTCGTCGGGCGCGGCGGCGCCGGCGCACGCGCACCGCGACAGCGCGCGCGCCGCGCCCACGCTCAGCGCCGTGCCGCCGCCGCCGGTTATGTAGTTGTACCCTAGTAACAAGTACCCAAACGTCAAAGTCAAAATATTTATTTACACGTCAAGAGTGGGCTATCAAATGCAAAAGAATTTTTCAAATTCGACTGGTAGTTCCAGAGATTAGCACGTTCAAACAAGAACATCAAAAAAGGTTCTCGAGTGGCGACTATGTATCGGAAGACGCAGTGTAGGCAGGCCTCCCACAAGGTGGACCGACGATCTGGTGAATGTCGCGGGACCCAGCTGGATGAAGTTAGCGCAGGACCGGTCGTCGCGGAGATCCTTGGGGGAGGCTCTTGTCCAGCAGTGGACGTCTACAGGCTGATATGATGATGATAAAATAAGAAATAAACACTTTCAGCTTTATTATATTAGTATAGATATAGATGAGTTGAGCGCACCTTTTTCAAGAGTCTCCTCCCGCACGCGGTAGCCGTACCGCTCGCCAAGCGCCGTGAGCTCGCGCCCGCCGCGGTAGCAGCTCAGCACCTCGCACACTCTCTGGACCCTGGAACCAGAAATGTCGACAATGTGCGCTTCCGTAATTTTTTTTCAGTTTACCTGTAATATCTCAAAAAGAAAAAAAACATAATTGGTAGTTTAACGTCTCAGCCTTCAACCTGCGCCTCCATCGAAGATCCAAGAATTTCTCTGTGATCCAAGTTAGATTTGAATGAGAAAATTAGATGTAGGTTACGCTAACTGGATTATTTTGTCTTGGATTCTTAGGCATATTATATACCCCCATTAAATATATATATGCAGCTAAAGAATTCTGAGCATAGTCCTTGTCAGGATAATAATAATAATAATGTCGATTATAATTAATTACATACAAACACCCAGAATCGGAACACCAACAGATATGCTCATCGCACAAATGCTGGTCCCGGGTGGGAATCCAACCCACGACCTTTGGCGCAGTAGACAGGGTCACTACTACTACGCCAACAGGCCAGTCGAGGATAAATATAGACTCACCCAAGTATAGTATCATCATCGGCCAGGAATATCCAATTGACGTGGGGCATGTCTTGGACCTTTTTGACGGCTTCTTTCAATATCGTCACTGTTTTTACACAATGTCCCATTTTGGAGTTTGGCACGCCTGTGTCTACGGCGGGGAGAGATGGATCTGCACGTAAAAAAAACAATAAAAAGTTAAAATAGAACTTAACGGAAACTACGGGAAAAGCACGAACATCTATTAGCACTAAACTAAGTACATTATCCTGATGGTCATAAACTTAATATTGGAACGAACTTCGTCGAGGATAGAGCACTGACTCTAACTATTGAGTTTGTATGTTTAACAAATAGACTATTGCCTGACAATTTGTTCTATAAATAAAGTCATATGTAATTATATAATTATTTACGGGTCTTACACACGAAATAGTTTTATTTAACTTGCCCGACGTTTCGACCAGGTTACACTGGCCGTGGTCACGAGCTGACTGGAGTGGCGAGCTGTCATTGTTAATCGCTGTGAGTAGTTTCTGAAACTACCCTCTGCTGATCTTGTATTATTGGAAAGTCCCGGCACACAACACTCAAGCCATTGCGGACCACGTCATTAACGCTGGGACTGACCACTGGATTGAGCTCCACCAACCCAAAAATTCTGTCCACCGATCGCCACTACTACCCGCGGATAGTGCGAGAAGCTATTGAAATCAAGAAATTCAAAAATTTTAATAGGGAAGATGGTTTTAAATTGTCACCGTCGTGGAATCCAGTGATCGATAAACTTAAATCTCGTGACTTATCGTCGAATACACCCGCGGATACCGTGAGTGTTGTGTGCCGGGACTTTCCAATAATACAAGATCAGCAGAGGGTAGTTTCAGAAACTACTCACAGCGATTAACAATGACAGCTCGCCTCTCCAGTCAGCTCGTGACCACGGCCAGTGTAACCTGGTCGAAACGTCGGGCAAGTTAAATAAAACTATTTCGTGTGTAAGACCCGTAAATAATTATATAATTATGAATACAAAGCGCGAAAGTCTAAAATGTACTATAAAGTCATATGGTAGGTGGTATTTAAATTAATAGAAAACAATGTAAAGGTTTTCTGATTTAATATTAAAACAAACAAAAAAACAAACAGATGATCGGTTAGTCCAGCTGGCGTGTGTTTTTTTTTCTCCAAGACAAACTGGTTTATGGATACGTTTACACGAACAATCGCTGCCACTGATAATTGCTACTCACCAGTCTTATCACTATAGAACAATAAGTTGGTGACATGTTTTCCCCAGGTCTTCTTCACAACCTGAGCTCTGGTGGAATGGAAGCCACTCCATGTCTTCACGGCGAAGTATATCGAATCCTCAGGTATGGCACTGCCCTGCCGATAATAACAATTTAAGAAAAACTATTTAGGAATACAAAATTATATCATCCAGGTAAATGCAACTCCAAAATATTGAACCCCAATGATACTGATAAGTCTAATCTTGATTATATATGATATCTAAGCATTATTTGTAGTCGTAAAACTATATTTATTTCTAACAATATCTTCAAAATCTTCAATTTATCAGTCAAAATGGAGCGTGGATTGGCGGAGGTATTTGATAGAAAACACTATACAAATCTAGATAAAGGTGAAACAGCATTTAACAAAACTACATAAATACTCACACATATATCGAACTGTCTCGGATATGTAGCACAATGGTCACCAGACACGATACAGAAATTGAGATCAGGCGTGAGCAGGGGTCCAGGGTTGTCTGTACTACCGTACACCAGCTGAGCCAATTCAAAGGACGGGTCTATAGAGAAGTCTGCTTCTAGTTTTCTTTCGCCATTTTCTATTTGGCTACTTAGTCTAAAAATATGAAATAGATTATTACAGATCTCGTAAAGGGAAAGCACATATCAAAAATAACAGTAAGTTATACTGCCACTCACTGTCCGATTAATTCTATCCTCATAGCGAACCCACTTGGAAAGTTCGGGTATATCAAGCCACCTTCTTCTTCAAGATGCTCGTAGACGGCGAAGTGGTGAATAAAGGCCGGCTCATCGTCACTTAGTGGATATCCTACCCACATTGTTCCCTGGAACAATTTTAAACATCATCTAGATAAAAAGTACATTCTGTCGTGGGCTAATTGAAAGAAGTCACTAATTGCTGAATTGTCTAAGCTATATTTATGACGTTTATAATTGAAAGTTCGTTTAGGAACTTTAAAGGTTTACCATGCCTCTCCTACAGTGGGGGTTTGTGCTATAATCAGCAAGCTTGGATACTTTGACAGCTGAGTTGTTGATCGCAGTATATAAACATTCTGCATCCCATCCCTGGATTTATTCTATATTCGCCATGTCTTTCGTACCTTGCCGCTCTAATGTAATTGACGCATTCTCTAATAAATATAGTGACAAGGTACTAAAATGATCAGATAAATAATAAAATCTACTGTACATAATCAACAGGAAGGCTGGGAATGGTGCTATTCGGATCAGGCTTACCTGCTGTCTGTCAGCTGCATGTAGTGCTTCTATTAGTTTTGAGCATTTGACAGCAGTATGTGGCTCCACGAATAACACCCATCTGACGTCGCTGCCATTGTATTTGGTGACAAGCGGCTTCAGCAGAGGGACGATCGTCCATGCTCCAGTTTGTGGAAAGTCCTCGTGCGTTATGTGGACCAGCGGATGGCGCTGTGAGAGAAAACTCAGGTTATTTACAAATAATTCTAATCGTCAGCCTACGTACGTTCTTTTAATGCGTAGGTAGTTAAAATAACGATACACACAAATATAAGAGCTATGGTACCTTAAACTAATGATTTTTTTATTTCATCAATTTTCAAGGTAGATTATTTCACCTATCTCTTACCTCCTCTATCTCTAACACTTGCTTTTCTATGTCCTGTTTGAGTCTCGCGGCCACACTGGCGTGGTATGGTTCCTGCTGGCTCACTATTACGAAAACTATGTTCCGAGAATCTGTAACAAAAAATATAAATGTGTCATAATAGAAGTAACTATTAAATAATAATAATAGAAGCTATTAAATAATAAAAAATAATTATAGAAGCTAAAAGACGTTTTTGAGTGACGATTTCAGGTGTGAGGGTGTGACTGACGCGAAAATAGGTCCAAGATTCAAAGTATATTATGTGCTCTGGGCCTCGGGTTTCGAAAGGTTAAAACCGTAGAGGGAGAAGTATCCTAGATCTATGGTTAAAATATAGGAATTTGTATTAACTGACTTACGTCAATGGAAGGAGTCATAAGGTCTTGCCCCTTTTTGCATTCTGTGTCAACTCGTGACACCCTTAGCCATTGTGTATCGTGAATTTTCTTACAGAATTCATCCCCAAGGTTAAAACTATGTGGGTAGGTAGTAAATCATCCGATCACTATCCCAGGCGTATTATTCCTAATCCAACATGTCAGTGTCAAACACCGACCGCACAGGTAGCATTACCTTAGCATTACCGTCAAATTATGACAAATGACTTTGCACGGCCGGGAATTGACTACGGCATATGGGGGTCATCAATCAGGAGGAAGGGTGTCGGGTTCCGCACTGAGCGGGTTACGTCGATTAATAGCTGTCATTATTGTGGCTGCTTCGTGAGGATTATTGGGATTACGTACTCTGTGCGACTAAGGTCGATTCCCTCACACTTCATTAGCGATTTGGAGAGGATGGAGAACAAGTAGTAGAGAACCTATGTAATTACTTTTCAGCTGTTAATATTGCATTACACGAAAAAATTTCAAAGCTATAAACAACTACAAATTATCAAATGAATTTTACCTTAAGCGGAGAAAACCTCAAAAATTGTAGTGGTATAAAGTTTATGTAACAAATAATTTTTAAGTTAAAAAAGATATATTTTTATGAAATAAATTATGTATAAGTATGTTACTGCCTAGGTATGCAAGTTTCTTTCCTATTTCATAGATTTTCAAAAAGTAGATTTAAAATATGATTTTTTTCTCATAAATTGTAAAAACAATTTTTGTATCGCTTCAAATCAAAGTAAAATCACTTAAGTAGCTAGATCCAAGGACAAAAAATATTTAATATCATTTGAAAATTAAAGAGAAAGATTTGCTTGACTGTAATAGCGAAAAAGTAAGCAGCTACAAGAGAGAGCGGGACAAAATTTCATTCAGTTGGTAAATAAGACGAACTGACCAATCTACATAATTAATGAGACAATTCTAGTAAACCTGAACAGAATTAATTAAAGAGGTGTTGTCCTTAATAAGGCATTTGTTTAGAAGTAATGGTTAATTAACAGTACCCACCGACAATGGTAGAAGGTTCATCTGATGTGAAACGGTGACCACTAACCACCGTCCCTGTATACTTTACGTTCCCTGAGCAATTACTTAAATGAAAAGCATAATGGTATGATGAGATTGAAATAGAGGGTAAAGATCTAAGAGTTTTTCAAAAGCAAACGCATTCGCATCTCGCGGCGAGCGTGTGTGAAGAGAATGATGAGACTGAGCGAAGGGAAAGAGATGTGTCAGGAATCAGGAAAGAGAGGGTAAAGATCTAAGAGTTTTTCAAAAGCAAACGCAGTCGCGTCTCGCGGCGAGAGTGTGTGAAGAGAATGATGAGACAAAGCGAAGGGAAAGAGGTGTGTCAGGAATCAGGAAAGAGAGGGTAAAGATCTAAGAGTTTTTCAAAAGCAAACGCATTCGCGTCTCGCGGCGAGCGTGTGTGAAGAGAATGATGAGACTGAGCGATGGGAAAGAGGTTTGTCCGGATCGCGATACTTGCCGCTCCGTTCTTTCTGCAGGGGCATAGCGTTAAGATTGTGGAGCGTCAGTGACATCGGGGATAAGACGCGGATTATCATATCGAAAGTTCCGAAGTTCGATCCCCAGCCGGGAAGCCCCAAACGGTGAAGGAAAACATCGTGAGGAAACCTGCATACGCTGAAGAAATTCTTAGGCGCGTGCGAAGTCCACTAACCCGCACTGGGCTAGCGTAGTGGACTATAGCCCGAACGCCCTCATTGTGAGGGTAGGCCTGAGCCCCAGCAGTGGGGACATATTAGTAGGCTGTTGATGATAGCGTAAAGATGTGTATTTAAAAAGAGGAGATCTCAACAAAAAACTAACCGGCATATGTGAAGTTAGTAAGCTAAAGTTGTTCTGTAGCTCTGGAGTTGTTAGAAGCTCTAGTTAGGACGGCGACATAGGAAAACTGTTGTACACTGGGTTTTATTCACCATTGATAATCACAAATTGCATATAAAAACACTAGGAGAATCACTCGACGGATATATTTTAAATATTAATATTCTCGACACAAGTGAAGTTGCACCTAACTACGAGTGTATGAATTATTCAAAAGCTGATAGCCCGACGGTCGCGAGCCATCGGAAACTTTGAAGTAAGAATATTTATTATGGGGAGTTCGATAGTGTAACAGTTTGTTTCAAAATTTACATCAAAGGGCGTATACCAAGACGATTTTTGTTTATCAGCCAGCAGAAGTCTTTATATGATTTAGGTCATCATCATCATATCAGCCTGTATACGTCCACTGCTGGATAATAATAATGGAATATGTATAACAACCTGAAAATTGCAATAGCCAGGAGTTAAAATAGACTAGAACTTATACTCTCAACAGGTGACTGTTCAGAGGAGTGCTTAGCTCTAGAAAAGGATAGCGATATCCTGTGTCCGCACAAACCCAATCAAATCGCGTTTGGAAATTTCACTACGTGAATTATCTGCCATCTTTGAACCGAAATCCACGAAAAATCCGACCGAATTTCAGTCGAATAAATCCGCGAATCAACCTCGCGCAGGAATCGAACTTTGGTCATGAATAATGCATGCACGCCGATCACCTGAGGTGCGACACATTAAAATCGCATTCGGGTACTTTATACTCGCCTCGGGGGCACCCCCCGACATATTGGCTTGAAGGGTTCGAACGGTACGCGATAAAAGGGTTAGGAGAGTTTATTTAAGAACATGATTTTGACTAACAAGGAAAGGTACACTGTCCGTCCTAGATTTAATCTATACATATAATAAAATCGTAAAGGAAGTCTGTATATTAAAGCGCGACACAGACGGCGGCGGCGGTGCGATAGCGTTGCGGTAATTTTTTGTAATGTTCGAAATAGTATGAAACCCTTCACATCAAAGCGGCGCGGCAAACACGCCCTGCAGCGGCGCGCCGAAACCGCAAGCGGTATCTTTAAGCGTAACACACACTGAGCGGCGGCGTTGCGAAAGCCTTGCGGTTTTTTTTTGTAATGTTCGAAATAGTATAAAGCCCTTTACATCAAAGAGGCGCGGCGGCGGTGCGGCGCGGCGGCGGTGCGGCGCGGCGGCGGTGCGACGGCGAAAGCGCCAAAACCGCGCGCACAGATTTGACGTTTTGATTTGACAGATTTGCGCAGACAGGCGTTGCGGAGCAGCGGCGGCGCGTTGTATTCCTTTGTAGTGTATGAGAACCCCTACACAGAGCGGCGGCGGCGCGGCGCGGTGCGGAGCGGTCTTCATACAAACCGCCGCCGCGCCGCCGCCGCTAGCGGTATATGTTGTCTGAAGGGCTCCGCTTTTTATTCGCTTTCCGCAGATTCGCCGCCGCAACGCTTTCGCACAGCCGCCGCCCTGTCTTGTGTCGCGCTTAAATATTTTCAAAAAAAGTTAGTGCTAGTACTTATTAATTACAGACCCCAAAACACCTACTTTTAAAATTTTTGTCTATCTGTTTTTTATTTATTTATTTAGTATTTTAATTTTATTAAAAAGTTTAATTTTTTGTAAGTATGTGCCTAAATTCAATCTAGTAGGTATGAGGAATAGACCTTAAAAATATTAAAAGATTTGTCTTACAGTAAGACTAGCAAAAGTAAAATAAAAATCGCGTCTAAAAACCCTCAAATCCTTTTGAAGCTTTAAATTTTCAATTGCACATTAAACGTACTAATGGCTTTAATAATTCTGTAACAAAGTTTCCACGTACAGGTAACAATTTTGGAACTGCAAAATCCATGGGGACTCTGTTTGAGGGACCGATCTGAATCATTAACTATGTGTACCCAGTGTGTACCCAACAGAAATACTTAAGTTAGATTGACAGATTTACAAGCTAGTAACAATAATGTGTAGGTATACATTTGGGCCTTTAAGTCAGTACTAAGTTAAGTTTCTTGAGAGTAACTTGGAAATGTCGACCCTTATACAGGTGAAAATCCAAGTTTGGGATCAGACAAATATTGAAGTGTTCTTAGGTACCTTTATAGTAATATGTAAGTATGTGAAATATTTATGAACTCATTACATACCTATTAATTTCATAGTTATTAATAGCAATGATTTGGTTAATACTGATTAAATAGATATAGCACTTTATTGCACATTTAAAAACTAGTAGTTCCGTGAGAACAGTAGACCTCGCCAGCCCATATAAACCAAACCTAAAAGAAACGACCAGAAGTCAATTTTGCAGTTGGAGACAGATTAAGTACTAATGTGACAAAAATTTGCTTTAATTAAAGCTTAATATTTCGCAAACGGATCCCTGAATCGAAAAATGTTTTTTACACACCCGCAATATTTTTGAAAGATCTATCCAACGATACCCCACACCATGGAATTCACGCAAAAAAAATAATACTTACCCATTTTTCGTATGCAGTTTTATGAACATAATTAAAATTTTCGACTTTCTTAAGTTAATTGACTATTACTCAAAAACTAATTGAACCTACTTAGCCGTCATAGTTTTCCTTTTAACTACGTTATATATGCTACTGCCGTGAATTTTTTCACATTTCCAGAAGCAACCGTTTAGCTGGCAGGGGTGGGGGGGGGACGGGGACAGACACGTGACTCTAACAAAAATTACCGCTTTAAAGCTTAATATTTCGCCAACGGATCCCTAAATCGAAAAAATGGTTTTCACACACCAGCAATATTTTTGAAAGACCTATCCAACGATATCCCACACTATGGGATTCACAAGAAAAAAAAAGTTCACTCCCACTTTGCGAGTATGGTAGGTACTCTAAAAAAAATGTTTTTCAAAATTTTATTCTACTCATTTTGTCGGCTTAATTAATTTATACCCATGCCAAATTTTTGTCAAAATCAGTTGAAAAATGCGACCTGTAGAGAATTACAGACGGACAGAATGACAGAAAGACAGAAAGACTGACAGACGGACAATAGCATTTTTGGCCAATCTCGAAACTGAGACGCTTCGCTCGCTCGGTCAATTACAGACAAAAAGAAAAACAGGTACAATAATGTACATCTAGGCGGTCTTATCGCTATGACCGATTTCTTCCAGACAACCTTTAAAGTCTTTAGTAACATCAAATGTAAAAACTACAAACACCATATACTACTTGTTCAGATATGCCCAATTTAAGCAGAACACACTAAAATAAGCAAATTTTCAATTGAACGTTCATTTAAAATTTAATTACACAGATAATTCTAATCAAATCTATTTAATTCTAGTTATTGCTAACACTTCCAATATAGTGGAATTAATACTATATTTTTACGACCACTCAGTTTAAAGTTATAAAATAGAATGTCCTACAATAAGTGAAGCTAATATTTCTATGTATTATGAAACATTATTATATTTATCTCAACCGCGGGTTAGCTGGAAGAGATTTCATAGAAATAAGCTTGACCCTTTGCATAATTTTCTGTCTTTTTGTATTGTTTTATTTTATTTCTGTGTGTACAATAAAGTATTAAATTAATTAATTAATAGTGATTTAAATTTTAATTATCTATGTATATATGTATATTACGCCTATTATAAGTCTCTACAACCTAGTTGAGTTAATTAATAATTATACAATGACTAGCTGTTGAAAATAGCAACATTGTCTTCCTAAAATTTAATTAACTATGTTAGAAGGAATTGATTTTTATGATTGGATGCTTTGGATTGGTATCATTCAATTGGTACCACATTTGTTCGGTTCGATTCTCGGCTCAGGCAGGTGTTTTTTCACAAGTTGTTTTATGCAATTTTGAGATTTGGACTAAGAGCGATATGGTCAATTTGCGATCCAGTCATTCTGATACCAAAAACTTATTTTTGAAAATAAAGGAATTGTTTTACAGTAAAAATTGCTATCATAAGAATTAGATTAGATTATCTTAACATTATCATAACTTATTACATAGGATTATAATAACATATTCTTGGTTTAATAAGAAGCATATAGGTACATTCACTGCTGGACAAAGGCCTTCATCCACCGGTCTACCAATGCTGTCGATATTATTTTGTTGGTTCATTCTGAATTTAACATAGCAATGCGGGAATAAAAGTATATCTACCTCAGAGAGAAAACCGAGTTAAATAAATCTCATAAAATCCCGTCTTCACAAGTAAAATCCGGTTCCCATTTATGTGCTCGTATTACGAACGACATTTAAATGCTCGTATTGGAATCGAAAAGCAAAGAAACGGTGGATTTTTCCATAAAATATATTTAGGAAAAACTATTTGGGGGATTTTCTAGAACTAGGAATGCAGGAAGACTGCATTGATTCTTTTAATTACCTACTAATTATCAATTACTATTGGAAATCCGCCGGAGATGGAGGAGATCTTCTACCTTTAGGTAAGTTTTTTTACTGTTTGTTTAGGTTTAGTTTATTTATTAAAATTATGTTTAGATGTTAGCTTATTTTAGTTTTATATGGGTATTAATTTAGTTTTAGGATAATTTAGTATTATTATTATTATTGGGCGGTATTATTATTATTGGGCAGTATTATTATTGGTAGTATTATTATTATCTCTTTATTCAATCAATCTTAAGTATAAATTTTTTATAATATTTTTCTATAAAAACTAATTTAAAAAAACATTATAAAAAACTTAAACCTAGTGTGCCGCCGGCAGCGGGGTAGGACCCAAGCTACCGGTGGTTAGGGCCGCAGAGTAAGGAACCTCCTGACAATACGCGCCGTGTCCAGGAGTACTGCCTTCTGGATCTGGCCCTTGATCCAGCCGTCTAGCGAGAGCCTCTGGAGGTGTATTATTATTATTAGTATTATTATTAGCCAGGGACATAGCATGAAGATATGTATGTAAGTATTTATGTATGTTTATCAGGTGTTGAGTACCCAATTTACAAGCTTCGGCTTAGTTTGGGACCAAACAGCCGTGTGTAAATTTGTCCAAACATTATTTATTTATTATTTTATGTAATTCTGACATTTAGTGAATTGTGCAGGGCAAGCATTTTTCTGTTTGTTTCTGTACCATATTGGCTGGAGCGTTGGCATTGGCAGGAATTGAAGTTTTCTCAGAAACTATAGAGGTTATAGATACAACGATTACACCGTTAGCTTCGGCTTCGAAAGTAAATAAGAATGTTTCACAAAAATTACAATCGCGTTCTTTTCTGCTGCGCACGTGCAAAATGTGGAATGCCCTTCCCTCTGACGCTTTTCCACAGCGCTACGATATGGGGTCCTTCAAGAAGAGAGTCAGAAGAGCTCTTTAACGGCGGCCGGCACCGCACCAGCACCCCCCGGGTGTTGCAGGTGTCTGTGGGCGGCGGTGACCTCTTAACATCAGGAGGCCCGCCTGCTTGTTGCCCCCGTAGCAATAAAAAAATATATATAAAAAATACGACTATTAAGTCAGGAAGGCGACGAATTTTGTTCTTGATCGGTCTGGGAAGATTTATTTAAACTTTACCGCATGTGCAACAAGATCACAGACAAAAATAAGAAATTAAAAAGAAATACAATTTGTAACGTCAGTTCGCAAGTTAGCGAAGTGTATTCCGGTACCTGTAAATTGTAGTTGGCGCGCAATCCCTCAGGATCCGGGCGAAATCCGGGCAATGTGACCGGGAATTATTGATGGGACCCAGAGTGCTGCAAGCTGTTCAGTTCACGACGTTTTATGGAGTGAAAATGAGAAATAAGGAAATAATGATAGAATTTCTCATTGACGTCTTTTTTCAGACCCCGCCTCTTTTAAGGAAATCCTAAACAAGAGTTAAGAAAATAATAAATGATGGTCTAAAATTTTTATTGCAAATAACATTAACAAAAATAGTCAAAAACATTAAATTAAATTAAAATAACTAACTATATAATGTAATCCTAAATATAAAATAATTCTTCGAGCGCGTCCCCGTGAGGCAAATGATCGATTATTATTATTTGAGGTGAGGCTCTTTCAAGGCTTAACTAGCCTTGTATCACTGCGACCATTGCTGATCTATTGTGATCGCTGCCTTTGCTATAGTTCAGTGTTGAGCTTTGCATCAGTTAGGAACTTCACCACGCTTTTGGCACTAATTACTTTTACTTCCTCGGGTTTAAGTATGTAGTTGCCCAAGTGGGCGCTTCTTTTACGCATCAGTGGGCCACATTCGCACAGAAGGTGTAATGGTGTTTCCTCTGCCTCTTGGCAGAGTCTGCACATTTTAGTGTCACGGAGATTGAGGTTGAACATGTGTTTGTTCAGGCCGCAATATAAATGATCGATACATACATACGTGTTGACGCTATGTCCCTGACGGAGTAGGCAGAAAGAACGGAGCGCCAAGTATCGCGATCCTATGACACACCTCTTTCACTTCGCGCAGTCTCATCATTCTCTTCACACACGCTCTCGCCGCGCGACGCGAGTGCTCTTCGCGTTTCCGTTTGTTAGCACCCGACCTAACTGATCCTGGTACGTCAGATTTTGAATAAGGCCCGTACCAATGAGTTTTCCGAACATACGTACGATTCATTATAACACCACAGCGTTGTCACTTTTCAGCCAACGAAAACATCGTGTTGAAACCTGAATACGCAAAAGATTAGAATTTCTGTTCTAAAGCGTAAGTGAAGTCCACCAAAAAACGTATTGGGCACCATTGGTGGACTGGGGTTTGGCCACAGAACACGGAAAAAGCTCGCTACGCTCCCAGAGTAATCTATGGGTTTGGCACAAAAGATCCCATAGGGTCGAAGTGTGGCCAGGTATTCTTGGCCTCCTAATGAGATTAGATAAAAAACACTGCAATCAAATTCACGGTAGAAGTTCTGGCGTTTTATTCCAAACACCCAAACACGGAACCCCACACCCTGCATCGTCCTATACGCGCTTGGCCGGTTCTTCAATCTTCACCACCCAGCCCTTTCGTGCAGTACGTATATAGTAAAGCCCAACCGAAGCGTCCCACCGGGTTTGGATGGAAATCCGCCATGTGCCGTGACGTGATCCGGAATTATTGATGCTCCAGCATACAATCGGAACACATTTGCGCTTTTCCACCTGACAGTGGCAAGAGTTGCTGAATGTTTTATGGACGGTTTGTTGATTGTGATCAATGCTCGCGAAGGACATCATTCATTTTTGTCCAAATATGAAATAACGGACCAAAAAGATTAACGCGGGCACGAAAAAAGAAAGATTTCCTTTCAACACACCAAAAAAAAACAAATGTAAGCTAGAAAAGTGTATCTTTATAACTTTAAAAGCAATATCGAAATACACACCAAAATCTTTAAGTAATTCGAGACACATTTTTGGTTCAAATATTAACTTTCCTTATAGGTACCTACTTACCTACATTGTCCGAGTCTATTGCACATACCATCAAGATACTTTAAATTCAAAAGAGTTATGTAAATTACCATTCATTTCATAACCAAATCACTGGTTTGGTGCGGTTATACCACAGTAGTAAAATGCCCTGTAATTCCAATACCGTATGACCCCTTTAAGGTAATCCAATAGTCAATTTTGATATTAATTATTCATAAGCCGGGTTAGGTCGACGTCATAATTGAAGAGAACAACATTTTGATTGGCATCATATTTACACGGGACAAACGTTTAGTTAATTATCTTGTAGTTTTATTGAAATTGAAATTCACAAATACTTTGTAATAATCTTGACTCTTTGTACTTTTTTACTAACTATTTTTAATATCTGGCTATCGCCCGCGGCTTCGCCCGTATGGGATAAGTACCTATGAACTACCCGGAAGAAATTATATGAATGATAGTGAAGACCGCATCAAAATCCGTTGCGTATTTTAAAAGATTTAAGCGTACAGAGGGACAGACACTTTGTTTTATACTATGCAGTGATGGAGGAAATCCGACGAAGAACTAAGGACAACCGACATAGCCGAAAGGATTAGCAAGCTGAAGTGCGCGCAGCATGGGACGCCCCCCGCCAGGTGGACCAACAACCAGAAAAGGTCGCCCGAAGCGGCTGGATGCGGAGGGCACCGGTGGCCTTCGTAGGGGAAGGCCAAGAGGAAGCAGTATAGGTCGAATGGCTGATATGATGATGATGATTATTGTTGTTTCAGAACTGAATGAGTCAGTAAAGTTAAAAGAAGGAAGTCAAAACAAGCGCTTTATGAAAGGAACAATTAATAATTATAATCATAATATTATAAATCAAAAGTAGTAAGTAAGCAAATCTTAATATATAAAACAAAGTCGTGTTAGTTAGACCACTTATAACTGAAGAACGGCTACACAGATTTTGATGAAACTTGGTACGGTGATAGCTTATAGCCTGGAATAACTTATAGGCTACTTTTTACCGCAGTAAACTGTTCCCGCAGGAATAACTTATTATACACGGGCAAAGCCACGGTAAACAGCTATCATAGTTAAATAATGACGGGTTTTTGTATTTTTACATTTTATGGGAAGGGAGGGGGAAAGCGGGGGGGGGGGGTTAACTGGAGAAAATTTTCACGGGAATATCTGTAACTTGAAAATTGAAATTGTAGCTACCTACTAGCTTTTGTCAGAACGACGTCTGTCGGGTTAGCTAGTAAATACTAAAAACAAAAATCTTAAGTACAAACATACATTACACAAAAATACATACAGCCGAACATATAGTACTCCTGCTTTTTTGGAAGTCGGTAAAAAGAAGCAAATTAATTTATAACTGTAAAGCAATTGCTTGTTACTCTCCATCCCCATACTAAAGAAACCTCTAACAATGTACTTCATTCATATTGCTAAAGTTAATGTAATCTTAACTTAAGGTAAGTTCACTAAGTACACAATACTCTACTAAGTTATGCATGTTGCGTTCCCAGTAGAGGCTTAAAACTTTTTCTCAGGACCCTTTCAGGAGCCCGTATAAAAATACTTGTTGAGAAGGCTTCATGGAATATGTAGGTGGAATCACGAAGGAGGTTAAGAACTATGAGAGTGCTTATGGCTTTGGAAGATTGATCTGCCCATGGAGGAGTTCCAAAGTGATCTTCACTATGTTTAAGTTAGTCTTTAGCACTAATTACACCACACGTCTTAGGGGTACGCCCGCCAAGGTCATGTTAGAAGGTCATGCAAAACTGTCGTGAAAATGCTTGCTATACAGCAATAATTATTATTATTTGCTTGCACGACGTGCAGGATGAGTGCTGGATCTAACAAGCTCTAACGTTTTTAAAAAGTAGGTTTTGGCTTGGTTGGACTAGACTTTTAAGCCATATCTTAATTAAAATATCAAGTAATATGGCTTAAAAGTCTTGTAACCAAGCCAAAGCCTACTTTTTAAAGCTTGTCTATGCCTTGTTGGATGCCTTGATAGGTGCCGCGCTAGATGGTGTAAATGCTACGTCTAACATGACCTTCTAACATGACCTTGGCGGGCGTACGCCCAAGATGTGTGGTGTAATTAGTGCTTTTGTTAATCACCAAGAGACAATATAACGCTCGAAAAAGCGCTATTTTATCTGCCCTGCTATTCTGTAAGCGTATTTGTGCAACTCGATCCTGAATCCGCAGTGAGATCGGTCTCTAACTCAATGATTCACAGTTCAATACTCACTTTACTTCGCAAGTGAAGTGTTTATTGTGTAGCTTGTATTTGTTTACACAATGCGACATCAAGGTATTTCATGATCGGATGCGAAGTGAAGTGAGTGACTTGCGATGTGATGGTCGAGTTTTAATTCGTACTTTACAGAATCACACAGCTGGTCTTAAAATCGTGTTTAGTTTCCTTTAAGTCGTCTTTTTGCGTTTCTTTATTGTACGAAGTAGCAGAAATATAGAAATAAAGCGGTGGTGTCTATAATAAAAAAAGACACTGGACCAGAACTCAAATTAAATTCACACCGCATTGCTACAAAACCTCTTCGAATTCAACTCGGGTGCGTATTCAGAATTTACTGAGCGATTGTATTGCGACAAAAGGACCGTCCTCCCTGGGTACGTAATTAGGTAAACAATTAAATTGAAACACACCCCACAGGCGGGCGGCATCTATTATTCAGCAAGTGCGGCTCGCCTTCCACCGATTTATGTATTAACTGTTATTAAGGAAGGATTGTGTTATTGATCACTGTACTGATTAACTATAAAAAACCTCATCGTTGGTTACAAAATTTCATCTATTCCGTTTTGTTAGACTGTTACTTCGAGTAGTCGAACAATCCGGAAAAAAATCCGAGTTGTTAGACTGCTAAGGCTAACCAAACGGAATAAGAGGTATGATTCCGCATCTGAACTGGTAGATTACAGAGTAATCAGTTCTGGTTATATACGAACTGGTAGATTACAGAGTAATCAGTTCTGGTTATATACGAACTGGTACATTACAGAGTAATCAGTTCTGGTTATATACGAACTGGTAGATTACAGAGTAATCAGTTCTGGTTATATACGAACTGGTACATTACAGAGTAATCAGTTCTGTCTGGTTATATACGAACTGGTAGATTACAGAGTAATCAGTTCTGGTTATATACGAACTGGTAGATTACAGAGTAATCAGTTCTGGTTATATACGAACTGGTAGATTACAGAGTAATCAGTTCTGGTTATATACGAACTGGTACATTACAGAGTAATCAGTTCTGGTTATATACGAACTGGTAGATTACAGAGTAATTAGTTATGGTTATATATGAACTGGTAGATTACAGAGTAATCAGTTCTGGTTATATACGAACTGGTCATTACAGAGTAATCAGTTCTGGTTATACAGGAACTGGTAGATTACAGAGTAATCAGTTCTGATTATATACGAACTGGTACATTACAGAGTAATCAGTTCTGGTTATACAGGAACTGGTAGATTACAGAGTAATCAGTTCTGGTTATATACGGACTGGTACATTACAGAGTAATCAGTTCTGGTTATACAGGAACTAGTAGATTACAGAGTAATCAGTTCTGGTTATATACGAACTGGTAGATTACAGAGTAATCAGTTCTGGTTATACAGGAATTGGTAGATTACAGAGTAATCAGTTCTGGTTATACAGGAACTGGTAGATTACAGAGTAATCAGTTCTGGTTATATACGAACTGGTAGATTACAGAGTAATTAGTTATGGTTATATATGAACTGGTAGATTACAGAGTAATCAGTTCTGGTTATACAGGAACTGGTAGATTACAGAGTAATCAGTTCTGGTTATACAGTAACTGGTAGATTACAGAGTAATTAGTTCTGGTTATACAGGAAATGGTAGATTACAGAGTAATCAGATCTGGTTATATACGATGTTATAGACACAGGTAAGTAGTTACCTAAGTAAAAAGAAATCAACAGCCTATTAATATGTCCCTACTGGTGGGACACAGGCCTACCATCTCAACGAGGGCGTAAGGGCTATATTCCACAAGGCTAGAAATTCAGTCCTAACAAGCCGCGCGCCTAGGAATTTCTTCTTCGACACAACTTCGATAGAGTGAAAAACATTTCGAGAGTACAGCACCCTTAAAAAGTATAAAGTCGTAAATTGATAAGATAAATTATACATCAAAGCCCAATTTTATTCCAGGGCGAATAAATCCGAAGAAGGTAATCGTACGCAAGCACCGGGCCATTTGAGCGATCGTCTCGTTAAACATGAAGTATTTAAGACGGGAAGACGATTTGGATATTATTTGCACCTGCTATGTGGGAAAATTTACATTTTTGCGCACCGTGGCGCTGTCACACACTCCGTTGCATGACGCATTAAAAACATTAAGGGCCTCTTACACCGGTTGCTGATAAAGTCCCAGATACCCTATATGCAGGATATTTACCAGATATCCATTATTTTCTGTTTCACAGGTATCTGATTGCCCTATCTGTCAGATATACCGCCTTTTAAACTAACAGATTTATCTGATAGATTAGGTTATCTGACCGTTATCTATCTGTAACAATATCAGCAACCGGTGTAAGAGGCCCTTAATCTTGTCCTCGAATCATGTGCTGTCGATATTTTCGCTGACTCGGAGCCTAAACTCCTAGCAAGTGCCGGGCGCTATCTCGAGGCCGTCGCGCCTCCGAGCACGGTACCTGACGCTCATTAATGTGTTGTCCGCTAATGACATATATTTATGACATTTATTTTTAATCTTATTATTCCTAGTAAATTTTATAATCTGTGAATTTTATTATACTTATGTGTAATTTTTTCATTAAGGGCCTCTTACACCGCTTGCTGATAAAGTCCCAGATACCCTATATGCAGGATATTTACCAGATATCCATTATTTTCTGTTTCACAGGTATCTGATTGCCCTATCTGTCAGATATACCGCCTTTTAAACTAACAGATTTATCTGATAGATTAGGTTATCTGATCCGGTGTAAGAGGCCCTTAATCTTGTCCTCGAATCATGTGCTGTCGATATTTTCGCTGACTCGGAGCCTAAACTCCTAGCAAGTGCCGGGCGCTATCTCGAGGCCGTCGCGCCTCCGAGCACGGTACCTGACGCTCATTAATGTGTTGTCCGCTAATGACATATATTTATGACATTTATTTTTAATCTTATTATTCCTAGTAAATTTTATAATCTGTGAATTTTATTATACTTATGTGTAATTTTTTCATTTAATATTGTATAATTTAATCTGTAAACTGACTGTAGCTTGGTATGTTTGGTGTATTTACTGTAAATATTAAGCTGTAATAAATAAATTGAAATTGAAATTTTTGCTGTTGAAAATAAAAATTCAATAATTTAAAAGCTTCTGTGGAGGTAGCAAACTGGACGTAAGTACCATAACAATGAATTTATACTATACTAGCCGACGCACCGCGACTTCGTCCACGTTACAAAGTGTACCTATTAACATAAGTATTATCTTTATGAATACTTTATTATCTTTATGGAACAAAAAAAGGAAAATATAATAAAAGGCTTTTTTTTTTTTACTTTTTTTGTTCCGTAGTTTTTGCGTAATCCAAACATCCTTACAAACTTTCGCGTTTATAATATCAGTGGGATTATAATGTCTTCAGAACCAAAGGTTCAAATTTTGAGCATGACCAAGCAACCATTATTTTAAACCATTCTAATTAGGAATAGTTAAAAATTGTTACTTACCATTTTGGTACGGAACCATTAAAATGCCTAAACCTACAATCCTAAATCCTTATTAGATTAGGTAATACAAAAGTTTCGAAAGGGCAAAACTGTATCGAAATAATATTGTAAGATACAAAACATTTTGTTTTATGAAACCTATAAGTACCTGAATGAATTGATTACAAAAATAATCAATTGAAATAAAATAGAATGTTATCTAACTCGATTTAAGATTTATATAATACTTAATTATATGTTTACACTTTGTAATGATAATGGTTATGTCTCATTCATTAATTGGTAGATTGTAGCATTGAGCAAAGCGAAGTCATTCGTTAAGTTCGTTTATTTTGAAGTAAAGAATATAAGTAGGAAATTAATTCACTTACCAAAACTTGAGGCACACTGCAAATAGGCGAAAAATAGCACCAAACTTGCAACTGTAACAATAAATAAAAAAACACATTTTCAAAATGTACCTAAAAGTTTAGGGGTTAACTTTTAAAACAATTATGTCGGACATAGTTCGGGAAATTTAAATAAAAAGATACATTGTATATTGGAACGCGATCGCACCTTTCGCGTACATTTTGGGCGGAAAACTTGTGAGCGGGAAACGTGCATCACCCCCGCCGTTCCAAATACGTACTGACTAAAAGCGGAACTTATCACAGATGAAAGAATATCAGTCTCTGAGAGGCAGTGGTTTAAAAGACAGAAATGAACAAAAAAATATGCTTCAAAGATTTCCTTTTGAATACTTCAGGTAATTATCGTCAAATTAATTTAGGGCAAAACTCGGTAATACGCCCCACTTGACAAAACGCCCCACTCACCTAGCACGCACACTAACAAAGCTACGCAGCACACGAATAGAAACGCAAGTAGCCATACAACGTAGTAGACAAACTTGTCGGGCGACTGATGTCTACTTGCGTTTCTATGCGTGTGCTGGGTAACTTTGTTAGTGTGCGTGCTAGGTGAGTGGGGCGTTTTGTCAAGTGGGGCGTATTACCGAGCATTACCCTATAATAATAAATCAATTTGCCTTAAAAGGGAGATGATAATTATCGTAAATAAATTATGTATAGGTAAGTACAACTCAAAATGAAAAGCCATCTTAGTTTTCCCAATCTATCCTATATTTTTGTTTAACTTGTTTTCAAATTATCAAAATAAGACTATTAATTATTATGTCCCCACTGTTGGGCCACAGGCTTTTTTTATTTTTAATACTGTTAGATACCATCGTTTTCGGCAGACTTAGACAACACTAAGGAAAGCAGTGGGAAAAACACAAGAAACTGATGTATTTAGAATATAACAATTGGTCGGTCTCAAATGAACATAAATTATACTTTCCTCAATGTTTCTGTCGTCCCGAAGAACTTTGAAACAAGTTCGGGGGAAAATAATTTAAAATTAATTTGTATTTTATGCAATTGGTAAATTGAATTACCTACTACTTTATATTAGTTCTTGTTGCTTTTCAATTTCAGAACAGATAGTGTCAAGAAAGTGTACATTGTATATTTTTCATAAACAGGCTGTTATTTCAGTATGATGGTCTTTGATGGTATTTTTTTCTTTCTAATTTATTTTCCATTTTAGTGATTTACTACAGTGCGATAACAATAGTAGAATACGTGATTATCAACAAATATGAGTCCAAAAAGGCTCATTCAAGAGTTTACGCAGGACGTGAAAAACCAATCAAGCTGATTAACCTATTCAGAAGGCTCTGCTTGTTCCATTCAAATTGTTATTTTTCCTCAAGTCTGAGGACTTACAAAGGAATAGCTGAATCACTTTGTTATTGTGTTACTGTATTGCCTAATTTGGTGATGTGCTTTTTGTATGCAGATTTTTATTTATTTATTTTATTTTAATTTATTGGGAAAACCTACAGTTATACAATACAAAAGAAAACTTAAATTATAAACAGTAAACCAATTAAAGGTTTCCACTAATAGTAATGGACTAGTTATTTAAACAATGCAGCAGAATTTACAATCACAACATAGACGGCCAGCTGAATTTACAAACACAACATAGACCGCCAGCTGAATTTACAATCACAACATAGAATTTACAAACACAACATAGACGGCCAGCTGAATTTACAAACACAACATAGACTGCAAAATATAACACACATAAAATACAAATAAGGCATCACTCACTAAATTTCGAAAAATCTTTTGCTTAGCACATTCCTTGCTGCTGCAACGGTTGTGCAGAAGAGGTCGAAATCGAATTGTTTACACAGAACATTGAAGTTATTGCTCGCTCGCCACAGAAACGTATTCATCCTATAGTACGTAGAGGCCGCAGAAAGATATAGGGGTGGACTGAAGCGAAGCGTCCTCGGCGGGATCTGGGATAGCAGCTCTGGACAGTCAACGGCACCGGAAGCAATCTTGAGTAGGAACGTGAGGTCTGCAATCTCGTATGCAGATTTTACGTATTTATAAGCAATGTAAAGCGGTCCCTACACGATCATGCGGCATGACATGCGTTACGTTTACGTGAATTATCATGCTGCATGATGAACCCTCATGCTTGCTATCAATCGCTTAGTACAGTGAAGAGTACGCGCGATTGTCAATCAACGGCCAGCACGTAGTTTGCATGTCATTCGCGTCAATCACTACAATTAAACGGTCATGCATAAGTGACAGCACGTAACGTAAGTCATGCCGCATGATCGTGTAGGGACCGCTTAATGGTGCCTACTGTAACCAGAATAACAAGCTAATGATCCAGGACCATTTGTACCCCTGTAAAAGTAAAGTACCCTGATGGGCACTAGGTATGTCCCTCTAGTACCCCAGACATATTTGCTTAGTAAAATATTTGTGTCAAAACAACGCAACAAACCAGGAGTTAACAAACACTAGTACTGTAGCCAGAAGAACAAGCTTGATCCAGGACCATTTGTATCCCTGTAAAAGTACCCTTATGGCCACTAGGTATGTCCCTCTAGTACCCCAGACATATTTGCTTATTAAAATATTTGTGTCAAAACAACGCAACAAACCAGGAGTTAACAAACACTAGTACAGTAGCCAGAAGAACAAGCTTGATCCAGGACTATTTGTACCCCTGTAAAAGTACCCTTATGGGCACTAGGTATGTCCCTCTAGTACCCCAGACATATTTGCTTAGTAAAATATTTGTGTCAAAACAACGCAACAAAAGGAGTAAACAATCACTAGTACAGTAGCCAGAAGAACCTGCTTGATCTAGGACCATTTGTACCGCTGTAAAAGTACCCTTAAGGGTACAAATGGCACTAGGTATGTCCCTGTAGTACCCCTAATAGTTATACAAGGGTGGATAAGCCTTGAAAGAGCCCCACCACAAATAATAAGTTTTATCATTGGAATAGTTTTTGCATAAAATAGTCATCGCCGCATAGCGTTTGACTGTATAATACATAAGACACTTCTTTCTGAATCTTCAGAAAATTTTCCTCGCACGATTCGCATTGCACGTCTCAACAGTAAAATAAACCTCGGGCGCTCCAAAATGGAATAGTTCCACCAGGCTCGGACGCAGGAGGTAGAGACCTGGGCCTCAATTGAGGCATCCAGGATCAACCGGGTCCATTGTTTTCCGAGTCTTCAGAATTTGAGAGCGTCCACTAGTTGACAATTGAGGTCTTAATCTAATTACTAGTAAAATAATAGTATACCGGTTTTGATAATATTCGTAGGCACCTATACTTACAACAAAAGTATCATTTATTGTTTAGGTAATAGTACATTGTGCATTATGGGCAGTAAGTAGGATATTACTAACGAGAGTCTGTTAGACGCCCGACGCCGAAGGCGGAGGGATTTTAATGATTCGAGTTTGTAATACCCTTACTGCCCGTGATGCACACAATGTTTTTCATCACATTCGCGAGGAAATAAATACCTACGACACAAGGGAACAAATTTATTTTCTTTGATTTTGCTGATATTATTTAAGTTTATTAAATTAATTTAGTTAAATTTAATGACCTTAATATAACTCAAGTTAACTCAGTTTAACTCAAGTCGAGTCAAATCGAGTAAAGTCGAGTACAGTCGAGCACAGTCGATTACAGGCGAGTACAGTCGAGAACAGTCGAGTACAGGCGAGTACAGTCGAGTACAGGCGAGTACAGTAGAGTTTAGTCGAGATAAGTCAAGGTAACTACTCAATTTAACTTAATTAATTTAATAAACCAGTTCAATACAGCCAGCTACACATTACAGCCCTAGGGGTATAATATTGTACTGATTTTCATTATTCTCCCGGGGATATATATAGGCCATTGTGTTTCTTTAGGTACGCATATAATAAGACCCTTAACGAGCAAGTGTGATGAAAAATATTTTTTAACACACTTGCTCGGAAAGTGGCTCTTATTGCAGCTTTGTGAAGAAATATAAATTGTGTTAATTTAAATCATACGATAAATAAACATTTCATCAAATTATTTAATAGAATATAGGTTTTGGTACGCTGGCCGCTACCATGACGTATGTGGACCCCTTTCGAATAACTAAATCCATGCCTGATCTTTACGATGCAAGGCAGAGGAGAGCCTCAAGTTTTAACTTTCAAGTTAATGGTTATTTTAGCGTGCACGTTTGCGACGAACGACATGATCGAAATATTAGAAGTGCCCTGAATAATTTTAGAAGTGATTACGATAAAAGACCCTTTGTGTTTCAAACTTTCAAGCACAAGTAATATTCCTAGTTAATATCAGGTATCTCAAGTACTGTTTCATCATCATCTTAAGTAACATCCACACAGGTTAAAATTGAAGGAATTTTTGAAAAGCGACCAACCATCCTACAGATAAACCCATGAATTTAAAAAAAGCTACTCCCATATGGATGAGTAACAAAATCATTTTAGGGGGTGCCAAAATCGTGTCAAATGTATATCGAAATTGATACTCACTCACACATTCTCATTTTCAAACTCCATATAAATTTGTATGAGCAACTTCCTCCCGCTAATCCGCTTCATTTGTCCGCACCCCCCCTGATTTTGACACAGAATTTTTCATCGTTTCCCATACTAAATTTGCAAGATGCGATCTCCACAGGGAGCGCGCGCGTGACAAAAGAGGTTCGAATCTCCTTGGATAAACCAAATAGATTAAGTATGACGACAACGAAACACTAGTAATTAAAGAAACACAAGTAAACTTAATTATTAATGTACATTACAAAAATCTTCAGAAATCTGTCAGAGTTGTTAGTTGGACTGTCAACTTGGACATGGATTTTTTGGCTACACGCTTTTACAGATGTAATCGCATTAGTAGGCAATTTTGGCATAAATCACTAGATCAAAGATAAAACAAATAAAAAGATCCAATGCTCAGCTTAACCAATTTTTTTAAGCAACAGAGTTGTTTCCAGATGGAACTAGATCTGCCAGAATCTATTTTATCTGTCACATCTTATTCCATGGGGCTCCCTAAACGATCAATCTGCATGACATGCAATTACGTGCTGTCACTCATGCATGAACATCTGCTGTAGTGATTAACGTGCATGACATGCAAACTACGTGAATGCAAACTACGTGAACGACATGCAAACTACGTGCTGGCCGTTGCTTCACTGTACTGATTGATGGTCCATCATGCAGCATGACAATCACGTAAACGTAACGCATGTCATGCAAGCATGATCGTTTAGGGACCGCTTTAAACAAGTTTAACCCTTTGGCTCGCGACATTCAGAAATATGGAAGTATTTTTAGAACCAAGGTCTGAAATGGCAGTGGGCGGTACCGGAAGACGCAGCGTAGGCAGGCCACAAGGTGGACCGACGATCTGGTGAAGGTCGCGGGACCCGGCTAGATGAGGTTAGCGCAGGACAGGTCATCGTGAAGATCGCTTTGTCCAGCAGTGGACGTCCACAGGCTGATATGCTGATGAGGTTATCGTACTTGTGTAATACCTAATAAAATGACATTGCGGTGTCGCTCTGTGTAGATCAATATTAAGATCATTAATCTAATGATCAGACAGCTGATGACAACGAAAATTCATTTATAATGACGATTAAATTAAAATAAACAACGATCCGTGCTACTAGAGCAGTTCGTGTATTATCCTGTTGTAATACTGAGTACTTACCGCGTAGGAGTATTCATGTTTTTAACGCGAATATTTAAATTATTTATCATGGTTGTGGCGACACTAGGCGCGTATGAAAAGGTAACAGTAAAATATACATTGTCGGAGATGCGGGAAATGAACGATTTTCGGACGAGGGATTTAGAAAAGCCGAAATACAAGCCGGAGAATTTTCCTTTCATTTGTCGTTTTCATTAAAATTGTCACTTTGATTTTAAACTATGGTTCTGTGAGAACAGTAGACCTCGCCAGCCCTTATAAACCAAACCTAAAAGGAAACGAACAGAAGTCAACTTTGAAGTTGGAGATATGGTACTAAAGTGACAAAAATTAGCACTATAAAGCTTAATATTTCGCGAACGGATCCCTAAATCACAAACCCGTGATATTTTTGAAAGATCTATCCAACGATACCCTGTTGGGTATGGAATTCACGCTAAAAAAATCATTCCCATTTTACGTATGCAGTTCTATGAACATAATTTAATTTTATGACTTTCTTAAGTTAATCGACTATTACTCAAAATTGATTTCACACACCAGCGGCGATCGGAAGCACACCAGCAATATTTTTGAAAGACCTATCCAACGATATCCCCACACTATGGGATTCACAAGGAAAAAAAAGTTCACTCCCACTTTGCGAGTATGGTAGGTACTCTAAAAAAATGTTTTTCAAAATTTTATTCTACTCGTTTTGTTGGCGTGATTAATTTATACCCATGCCAAATTTTCGTCAAAATCGGTTGAAAAATGCGACCTGTAGAGAATTACAGACAGACAGAAATACAGACGGACAAGAGCATTTTTGGCCAATCTCGAAACGGAGACGCTTCGCTCGCTTGGGCTCAGGCCTGAAATATCCGTTTTCCTAAAATGTATTTTTTCGAAAATGTCTGCTGTTCCAGAATGTGAGCACGTCTTTTGCATAATGTCATATTGAAAAGCTGACATTTTGCGAAAGACGTGAAAGCCCTCGCTCGGTCAATTATTCAAAAATGTTCTTTATTCGTCTATCATAATGGGTTCTAATTACAGCAGGATTATTAAACCAAAAAGAAAAAGCTTAAACTACATACATATCTTCACGCTATGTCCCTGGCGGGGTAGGCAGAAAGAACGGAAGAAGCTAAAACTATACGCGAAAAAAATTAATTACTTACATAATGTTTGGACAATGTTAATGTTAATGTTGACATGATCGCAGTTACTTACAGATAACTTACATAAGCTTGGAACGCGCGATCATAACGTACTGCAACACGAAGTATTGGAACGGGAGTTTGTCTACGCGGCGGTACAGTCGCAGCGACCCCGTGTACTACTTCAACGTCGATGTCACCGTCCACGTGTGGTTCGGGAACAACTTTACAGTAAGTTCGTCTTTTTAAGCGAACTTGCTGCTATAATACACTATTTTTAAAAAATACACATAAATACATAATAAATAGAAAAAAAAATACAATATAGTGTTTACATACAATCAGAAGATGTTGCCTTTAGCATTGTATCCCCTTAGCATTGTATTTTTAAACCATAAAGCGCACCACAGACAGAGCGGCGGCGGTGCGATAGCGTTGCGGCAATTTTTTGTAATGTTCGAAATAGTATTCACATCAAAGCCGGCAAACGCGCGCGGCGGCGGCGGCGGCGGTGCGAAGGCAAAAGCGATTGCGCAGTACACCAGTCTTTTTACCGACTTCCAAAAAAGGAGGAGGTACTATGTTCGGCTATGTTTTTTTTTCCTTTTATGTATGTTCACCGATTTCTCCGTCAATTGTGGACCGATTTCAAAATTTTTTGTTTTGTTTGAGAGGGTCCGATCCCGAGGTGGTCCCATTGTCACCAAATTAGGATCTGATGAAAGGATCTGTTGGAAATCGAGGAAAACCCTCATACATAGATGGAGTTACGGCACAGTAGGTGGAGGGCATAGGAGGGGATGGGATGGGGGAGGGTAGGGGAGGGTGTGGGAGGGGTTAGGGGAGGGGGAGGGGTAGAGGAGTTAAGGGTGGGGGGGGGAATGGAGGGCATGGAGAGGAGATACGGTGAGGGGGTGGGCGGAGGGCAGGGAGAGGAGATAGGGGATGGGGGGGGAGGTGGGGGGGGCGGGTAAGTCTGTGTAGTATTTTAACGCGAATGAAGTGGTGATGGTGATGAAATGCTTTACAACGCTAAAGCGCAATACAGATAGGGCGGCGGCGTTGCGAAAGCGTTGCGGCAGCGAATCTGCGGAAAGCGAATATAAAGCGGACCCCTTCAGACAAGAATTGTATGAAGCGGTTTGTATAAAGAACGCTCTGCACCGCGCCGCGCCGCCGCCGCTCTGTGTGGCAGTTCTCATATACTACAAAGGAATACAACACGACACCGCCACTCCGCACCGCCGCGCGCCGCCGCGCCGCGTGGGGCGTATCCATCTGTGCGCGCAGTTTTGTCGCCTTCGCCTTCGCATCGCCACCGCCGCAGCGCGCGTTCGCCGCGCCGCTTTGATGTGAAGGGCTTTATACTATTTCGAACATTACAGAAAAAAACTGCAATGCTATCGCGCCGCCGCCGCCCTGTCTGTGTTACGCTTTAGAGTCGCGCACAGAATTTCATTTTACAGCATTATCAGATTAGATTATTACAATATAAAATGTGAAAACAAATTGTGCAATCGAGTTTTGCGGTGTCTACCTAGCTCTTTTTACGGGAGACTATTAGGAATTCAGCGAATACTATTATTTGTATTCACCTAATGTTATTTTGATATTCGTATTCGCTAAAGTAATAAATTCGTTACAAGCATCCCTAGAGATTAATTTATTGTGTCAAAAGAATACACTATATTAACACTAAAAATGGAAAAATAAAAAAATTTTAACAAAAAAATAAAACCGACTTCAAAAACACAAAATGACTCTAAAAAGCGTGAAATAACTTTTTATATTTTAAGCCAAAAGACAGAAGCCTGTTACCTATTATTTTAACTAAAATATTATTATAATTATGTGCTATGTACTGATCTGTTTGAAGTCGGTGTCAAGCCCGACACACAATAAAACTTAGCAACATGAACAGCTAAATTAACAATGGAATGGCGCGCGCGAGACTTAGCCTACTACCGGCTTGGCACCGACTTCAAACAGATCAGTACATAGCACATAATTATAATAATATTTTAGTTAAAATAATAGGTAACAGGCTTCTGTCTTTTGGCTTAAAATATAAAAAGTTACTTCACGCTTTTTAGAGTCATTTTGTGTGTTTGAAGTCGGTTTTATTTTTTTGTCTATTTTTATTTATTGCAGATACATTATTACTTCTACGAGTTCTTGACCAACACATACAAACGCGGCTTCATAGAGATGCACTTTGGTCTGTGCGACTTGTTACAGACAGACAAGTTTTTCGGATCCACAATGCGACAGGGCCGGCTAGCCGGGTCCTGTCCGTATCCGCCGGTGAGAGCAAAACCATTTTATTAAAGAAAATAGTTATTTTCACCTCTCCAGCACCAAAAGGGTGCTTTTGGTGCGTAAAAACTCGCAGCAAAATCGTTTTTTGCTGCGAGCGAGAGACAAAGTAATTTCGTTCAGAAACACATTTTGGCATAGCGATTTAGCGATTTAATTGCGTGTAATTTGCTTGCGTGTGCAACATACAACTTTTCACCTCTAGCAGCTAGAAAAGTGTTATACGTAGGAAAGAAAAACAATTAACTCAACATTACCTTCTTTTTGATAATTCCATTAAATATCACAACAGCACAGTCTCAGAATAAGTTTTGGCACCTTTTGAATGTCGCCAAATTATTAAATAATTCGTACGCTTTATGATATTTTTCATGTAACTTTTCTGGTCAAAAGCTAAATAATACAGCATTAGATCTTCATCGCTGGATGCACTCATTTTTCGTAATATACCACAAAAGTAGGACCTAATGCTGAAAAAATTTGAATCCCGCCATTTCGATAGAAACTCAGCTAGAATAGTTTATTTTTTATTTAGATGTGTTGCGTTTAGAAACTGCACTGCTTAACATTTTTATAAAAACCAAACATGTTATTTTTAAGTAAACGATGTTTTATTTATCTATTTTAAATATTACGCCTTTAAAAAGTCCAATCCAGTCCAAATCAAATAGTACAATTTATAAACTTAATTTCAATAAATAACATAAAGAAAACTGCGCCTATGTGTTATATCGCTATTCGCTAGGCCAAAATGTGTTTCTGTACGAAATTATTTTCTCTCGCTCGCAGCAAACAACGATTTTGATGCGAGTTTTAAAAGCACCCTTTTCGTGCTGTAGAGGTGAAAACGATATTTTTATGAGCTACCTACTAAGAAGTAACTTTGACATAATATTTCAGGGCTCCTACCATTTGAGGAATATGACCATTCCGACTACATCTATACCGAAAGGTTTCCCCTTCACCAAGGGACGCATTTATGGCAACATAACTCTGGGTCCATCAGATGAAATGGTATTCAGTGGATATGTTGATATGGAACTAAGGCAGATGAAGAAGAGGAAAAATTAAAATAAACTTCAATCACACCTTGCTCCTAGTTCAAGAGCACTATTTGATTGTTCCGCAATAATATTTATCTCAACTTTTTTTTTTTTCGACCAGTAATCTTTGTAGCGGCCTGTCTGTAAGTACATCGTAAAAAGTTTTGTTGGATTATCAAAGTTTGAGTCTGCTCTTTCCTGCAAAATGTATGGGGAAAGTTTTTTACGATTCCTGACTATTTGAAACGAAACATACCTAAAATTAGCAAAATAACTAAAATTAAAAAAAATTTGTACAAAAATAATATACTTACCAGTATAGGCTATTAGAATAGAGTAGAGTAGAATATATTGTATTTTAGACATTGTCCATAATATTGTTAGTAATACACAAAACCTTAAAATCTATGTTAGTATGTATATTCAGTAATTTAAAAAACAATTAAATCTAATTTGCTCTAAATTCTCTACCCAAAGGTTGTCTGGAAGAAATCGCTCTTAGCGATAAGACCGCCTAGATGTACATTACTGTATCTGTTTTTTCTCTTTTTTTGTCAGTAATTTTTAAATGTGCAATAAAGTGTATTGAATTGAATTGAATTTCATATAAGTGAAATCAAATTAAATAAAATAAATCAAAATAAAATGAAAATATCAAAATAAAATCAAATCAAATTAAAATTATTATAAATTCACAACAACAATTTATTTATTTAGCAATGGTTTTGGCACTGGAGATGTGAAGCCTCACCCAGTGCTTCAACATGGCTTGGATGGAGACTATTACTTCCTCTGTGACATGGGACTCTGGTACCTGTCCGCCAGGGTGCTCAGGAAGGTGCTGGTGCTGGCTGCCTCGCACGCGACGCATCAGGGACGCGACCCGTTTGCGCACGATTGTGTCGAACCCGTCCGTGCGGGCCTCGGCAAACATCCCCGATGCGCTGCAGAAGCGCGGCAGCCCCAACAACATCCTGAGTCCGTTGTTATACTGGCTATGCCTGTCCCGAATTATTTACTATTTTTTCATTACTTACTCTGAAAGTAGGTCTGAAGTTGCCTGAGGAGCGGGTTGAAAGTAATACATTTCAGCCCTAGGGAGAATCGCTTTCAACTTGTCAGTTGTCAAATTACATATATATAAAAAAAACTAGTACTATTTTGACATTTCTATTGGACCATGTTCCAACTGTCTATACAGCCACTCAATAACAGCGCGATGTGAAATTGAAATAACATAAAGTTATGTAATAAATAATTAAAGTTTATATTTTTTAAATGACTTTATTATAATTATTACTGTCAACTATTTCTTTAAAATAACATAGATTTCGTCAAAATATTTACCATTTTTTTAATGATGGAAATGAAAAATAATGGCAGAATAGTTGGCCGGCCACAGAAAAAAACAAAATAGACGAAAAGCGGCAATTCGATCTTCATTTGTTTTTTCGAGGTGTAGAGTTTTGTTTATACTTCCGTATAGCAGAGATTTGCATTAACACTCATTTTATGTTTTTGTTTTTACTTTCAGTGTATTCGTAATGAAAAGCACAGTGTTTCCCTCGGGTTCAAGACTTATTTAGAGGTCCCTCGAACTATTGGCGCCCTCGCTACGCGTCGGGCGCCAAACCCCGTCTCGGTACTTAATTAAGTTACTTTTACCCCTAGGTTAACAATGTACTATTTCATTACTCATACTCTGAAAGAAGGTCTAAAGTTGCCTGAGTAGCGGGTTGAAAGTAATACATCTCAGCCCTAGGGAGAATCGCTTTCAACTGACAGCTGTCGAATTATATAAAAAAAAACTAGTACTATTTTGACATTTCTATTGGACCATGCTCCAACTGTCTATACAGCCACTCAATTACAGCGCGAAGTAAAATTCAAATAACATAAAGTTATGTCTTAATTAAAGAATATATTTTTTAAAATGACTTTATTATAATTATTACTGTCAACTATTTCTTTAAAATAACATAGATTTGGGCAAAATATATATCATTTTTTCAATGATGGAAATGAAAAATAATGGCAGAATAGCTGGCCGGCCACAGAAAAAAAAATAGACGGGAAAGCGGCAATCCGATCTTCTTTTGTTTTTTGGAGTTGTAGTTTTGTTTATACTTCCGTAAGTATAGCAGAGATTTGTATTAACACTCATTTTATGTTTGTGTTTTTACTTTCAGTGTATTCTTAATGAAAAGCACTGTGTTTCCCTCGGGTTCAAGACTTATTTAGAGTTCCCTCGAACTATTGGCGCCCTCGCTACGCGTCGGGCGCCAAACCCCATCTCGGGACTTAAATAAGTTACTTTCACCCCTGGGGTAACAATGTACTATTATGTATGTTCATACGGTACTTTAGTACCTACCTACAAGTGTATTGTGACATGCGCTGTCACGTAGATCAATATTATTCTATAAATTACGATCAAAAAGATACACAACTAAAACTCATTTATAATAGCGATGAAATTAGACGATCATACTACCACGCTACAGTTGGTGATTCGTTCATACCCGTCCAAGTACAATTCTTGTTTCGAAATGTTTTTAACGCGACTATTTCAATTATTTATCCTGATTTCTGTAACACTAGGCAGGAATGAAAAGGTAAGATTAAAATAGATATTGATATGAGCTTGGGAACGGGGTGTTTTTTATATTGGTACATACAAGTGTCAAAATCGAGTGCTCGCATTCAGATCACGTTCGCCGCTCCGCGACATCATCCGCGTTTTAAAGTATACTATTTAAATGTTATTCAATTTGTTTTCACCTGTTCTAGTGCATGTTTACATGCCAGTTTCTTAGTTTTAAAGCTTGTCAACAGATGGCGCTAGGTGTATTTTACACCCGCTATCATTTGGTTCTTCGAGATAAGATAGGCGTGCAAATTGTCCACCAGTTTTTACCTCTTTATTAAGTACCTACATAATTTACTGGAATAAAAACTGTTTCTATTAACTACAGATAACATACATAAGCTTGGAACGCCCGATCATATCGTACTGCAACACAAAGTATTTTAACGGGAGTTACTCAGCGCGGCGGTACAGTCGCAGCGACCCCGTGTATTACTTTAATATGGATATCACCACCCACTTCTGGTTCGGCAATAACTTAACGGTATAGAAATTAGAATAGAATAGAATTTATTTAACGTACACAATGACAACACACAGCGAGAGAATTAGGGCTTCTTTCACCAGTTGCTGATAATTTCCCTGATACCCTATCTGCACGTTATCTGACAGATTAGTTTATCTCTAATATTACTGTCTGTAACAATATCAGGAAGTGGTGAAAGAAGCCCTTAACAAAATATAAACAAACCACAATTGCACAGAGAAATAAAACATAACAACAATAAACATTTAGGGCTCTTTCACCACTTGCTGATATTGTTACAGATAGTAAGCTGACAGATGACAGATAATGATAACCAGATAAATCTGTCTGATAATATTTTTCAAGTCTCTGAAAAAATATCTGTCAGAAAAAGAAACTACCATCTTATCTTGCTGTTAGTTTATCTGACAGATAAGGCAATCGGATACCTCTGTGAAACAAAAAAATTGACTACCTGTTAGATAACCTGCAGATAGGTTATCTGGGACTTTATCACCAAGCGGTGAAAGAAGCCCTTAGGGCCAGATACCCTATCTGTAGGTTATCTGACAGATAGCCTGTTTTTTTGGTTTCACAGGTATCTGATTGCCTATATCTTATATATTTTATATAGTCTATCACACAGATTTATCTGATAGATTAGTTTATCACTAAGATTATTATCTGTAACAATATCAGGAAGTGGTGAAAGAAGCCCTTAGAATCATAATACTAGATGAGGTCGCCAAGTGAAGTGATGCACGACCAGCCACCACATAGGGTGAGACTGGCCGGCACTTGTGTGACGTCAAAATGGTCCGCGGCTCAGCGTTAAGCTGCAAGAGCTGCAGCGCTGATTTTCAGTGAGGCCACCAAATGACGTATACGGACGCAGTACATCACGAACAGATTACGTAAGTTATAACGGATGCCCAGGAAAGTGGTTGTCACTAGGCAAATCTCTAGACAAAATTTAACTTTGACCTTGACCGCGGTTTGCGCAGTGTGCTGACAGATCAGCCAGTCAAGGTACTATCTCTAGGTATTTTGTATAGATACTTTGCGACTACATTTTTGTTAAAAGGTGACCATCACGTTTTTTTTTTTTTTCACAATAATTGCACGATAATGCAAAAGTCAGTGTTAGGAGTAGGTAGAGTGACTAGTCTCTCAAGACGAAAGTGTGTGTTGCCAGTGATGACATATGGTACCGAGACGTGGTCCCTCACTATGGGCCTCATAAGAAGGCTCAAGGTCACCCAGAGGGCAATGGAGAGAGCTATGCTCGGAGTTTCCCTGCGAGATCGAATCAGAAATGAGGAGATCCGCAGGAGAACCAAGGTCACCGACATAGCTCAAAGAATTGCGAAGCTGAAGTGGCAGTGGGCTGGGCACATCGCTCGTAGAACTGACGGCCGTTGGGGCAGAAAGGTTCGCGAGTGGCGAGCACGTATCGGAAGACGCAGTGTAGGCAGGCCTCCCACAAGGTGGACCGACGATCTGGTGAAGGTCGCGGCACCCAGCTGGATGAGGTTAGCGCGGGAGCGGTCGTCTTGGAGATCCTTGGGGGAGGCCTTTGTCCAGCAGTGCACGTCTACAGGCTGATATGATGATGATGATGATGAGAGTGACTAGTGCTATTTTGGGGTGAAACATTATGTATGAAAAAAAAACTATTCACTTTAGAAGTAGTGGTCGTAGTGATAATTCTTTATACTAGGAACCCATACGTTTCCTGAGGTACCTATTCCTTATTGTCCAAACAATTGTTGATACAGCAGTCTTTTTTCAGATGCATTATTACTTCTACGAGTTCTTGAGCAACACATACAAACGCGGCTTCGTAGAGATGCACTTTAGACTATGCGACTTGTTACAGAAAGACAGGTTTTTCGGATTGCCAATGCGGCAGGGCCGGCTAGCCGGGCCCTGTCCGTTCCCGCCGGTGAGAGTAAAACCATTGTACTAAAGAAAAAAATCCACAGATTTTACGCAGTACGCAAGAATCTTAGTACATTGAAAATGTACCATTGTAGCTAGACGGTTATGAGCGACTGTACGTTATTTATAATTATATAATTATTTACGGGTCTTACACACGAATAAGTTTTATTTACCTTGCCCGACGTTTCGACCAGGTTACACTGGCCGTGGTCACGAGCTGACTGGAGAGGCGAGCTGTCATTGTTGATCGCTGTGAGTAGTTTCTGAAACTACCCTCTGCTGATCTTGTATTATTATTATTATCTGCTGATATTGTTGTGTGCCGGGACTTTCCAATAATACAAGATCAGCAGAGGGTAGTTTCAGAAACTACTCACAGCGATCAACAATGACAGCTCGCCTCTCCAGTCAGCTCGTGACCACGGCCAGTGTAACCTGGTCGAAACGTCGGGCAAGGTAAATAAAACTTATTCGTGTGTAAGACCCGTAAATAATTATATAATTATGAATACAAAGCGCGAAAGTCTAAAATGTACGTTATTTTGCGTCTCGTACCTTGAAACCCTCGCTACGCTCAGGATTCTATCTTTGAACCACGAGCGAATTCGCTTGCTCGGTTTTCGGCGAACTATAACGTCAGCACAGCGATATTGACAAAATGTCCCAACTTTGGGGTCACGTATATCTGAACCCATGAAAGATAAAATTTCAAAAAATATATATTTGGGTAGTTCATCTAAGCGCAGAGGTGCTTTTTTCTCATTTTTTCGATATTCCAAATAGATTCGTTAAAAAAAAACCTATCGAAATTTCGTCCCAAAAAATCCCCAGAGTTTTCCAAACTTTTTCGATTTACAAAAAAAATTGCCAACCGATTTTCAAACTTTCAACGTTATAATGTGTCTCGATAAATTCTGCGCCTTTTGAGCCCTCGTCTGACCCCGTATTCCTAAATTTTAGAAGTTATCGCAGATTTTGTTTATTTCGTGAAATCGATCCAATAAATATTTTTATGAGCTACCTACTAAAAATTAACTTTAAGTAAATTTTGCAGGACAACTACCAATTGAGGAATATGACCGTACCCACTACATCTATACCGAAAGGTTTCCCCTTTACCAAAGGACGGATCTATGTTAACGTAACCCTGAGTCTATCAGCGATTGATGAAATCGTATTCAGTGGACATGTTGATATGGAACTTATGCAGATGAAGAAGAAGATTTAATAAAACCCAATCACACACCAATATAATGCAATAATAGCTATTTGTTATGCAAGGCTGCAAAGTTGGTTATTATTGTGCTAGTACTTAGCGAAGGATTAGATAGAATCCTGAGCGTAGCGAGGGTTTAAAAGGTACGAGACGCAAAATAACTTTGCTGCCGAGTGCAACACACAATTTTTCATCTCACTACAGCGAGGAAAATACTAGGTGAATTGAATCCTTTCGGCGGTTTAAAACCACAAATAATAACAACCACAATTAGAATTGACCACTTCTTTAAATGTCCACCTTCTACAAATTAGAAGAAAAGTTTTACACAGTTTTTTTCCAGGTGCAGTTTTCCACGCAGATTTCGAATGAGAAAGTATAGCCTTCCGAGCTTGTGAGGTGAAAATAAAATTCTTGTTCTATTTCAACTTCACTGCGACTGCTTTCTTTACGGCAACTAGCTACGAAACGTGGTTGTGATAACGGCAGGAAGGTTTTAAAAACGTGTTTTGTCCATTGTTAAGTTTTGTGTGAGCCAATTAAGGCAGTAAGGTTAGAGCTAATCAAAAATTGTGAATTTTAAACTGAGTGATTATGGTCGTTGGACATTATTCAGATTGGACATTATTACAGTAAATCATTATTACCTATGTGTTTTATTTAACATTTTGTCTGAAACAGAAAAAAGTAAGTACGTAGGCTCGGGGCAGACCAAGCGGAAAATTTCCCGCTCACTTTTTGATGTCATTGTCAAATGAACCATTTCACTCAGATCTGCTCACTCAATCTGCGATCAGGAATACCTGATCGCAGATTTCACTACAGCCCAAAACAAAATCGTATGAATGACTTCGAGCGCGAGGCGACGCAGGCATGCAGAAGCACGCAGAAGTCTTTATACGATTTTGTTCTTTATTTGTATAGAGATATGGTTCATTTGACGATGACTTCAAAAAGTGCGCGGGCAAATTTCCGCTTGGTTTGCGCAGTCCCTTGCTGTGTGTCCAGTTGGCGTATACCATAAAGTGATTTATTACAATTACCATCTGGCTGGACACGCGTAAAAATCTTCGAAATAACACATCATCATCATCAACAGCCTATTAATATGTCCCCACTGCTGGGGCTCAGGCCTACCCTCTCAACGAGGGCGTTCGGGCTATAGTCCACCACGCTAGTCCAGTGCGGGTTGGTGGACTTCACATGCGCCTAAGAATTCGGCGTATGCAAGTTTCCTCACGATGTTTTCCTTCACCGTTTGCGAACAGTCGGTAAATGAACTTAAGTTTCGAGGAAAAAACCCATTGGTACATGGCCCGGCCGGGGATCGACCTTCGGACCTATCGATATGATAGACCGTGTCTTATCCCCGAGGCCACTGACACACTTAAATAACACGTACCTACCTATTTCACATTTCATTAACTAGAAGCTGGGGAACAACCAAACCAGTTAAGTGAAGGATTATCAGTACTCTATAGAATTCTTTACTTAACGATTTTATTTATTTATAGCCTTCCTGCATCTATATAAAATTATAATTCAACTTAATAAATTGTATAATAAGTGTAAGTATATAAATTCTAAATAAAATTAACGCTAGGTATATCATAATAATAATAAATTGTATAATATTATTTATTTTAAATTTCTAGATGAGATTTTTTAATATTAAATACTTATTCTAGGTTTGCTGGTACTTTTTGTTTCAGGTAATCCCACGTGTGGGCAAAGGCCTCCCCCAACTTTTCTAAGCTTGTGTTTTGGGCAGTATGTTTATCTTGAGGCTGGGGGGGTTTTGTCTTTATTTTAGCTATTACGCAGCATATTAGCTATGACCATAGAGTTAAGATCTCTTTGGTGAGTGCTTGCAGCCCCTTAGAGAGGCGTAAAAAAGCATTCTATGGGTGTCAAAATCGTGTCAAATGTATCACAATACAGTGACTCACTCACACATTCTCATTTTCAAACTCCATACAAATTTGTATTAGCAACCTCCTCCCGCTACACCGCTTCCTTTGTCCGCACCCTCCTGTAAGTGGCACCATTGGTTCCCATACTAAATAAGCAAGATGCAGTCTCCATAGGGAGCGCCCACGCTACCAAATAGATTCGAACCTTCCTGGCTATGACACAGTGTAGGCAGGCCTCCCACAAGGTGGACCGACGATCTGGTGAAGGTCGCGGGACCCGGCTGGATGAGGTTAGCGCGGGACCGGTCGGCGTGGAGATCCTTGGGGGAGGCCTTTGTCCAGCAGTGGACGTCTACAGGCTGATATGATGATGATGACTTAGCTATTAACTATTTGTGTATATTCACGTTACTTTAGTACAATTAGTGTAATGTGGCATTGCGCTGTCAATATTTTTAATATCACTTCTAATATTATGAAGGTGAAAGTTTCAAAGGATGTTTGTTACTCTATCACGCTGAAACGGCTGAACGGATTATGATGAAACTTGGGACAGTGATAACTTATATTCTGGAATAACATATAGGTAGGCCTCTTTTTACCGCTGTAAACTGTTCCCGCGGGAAAAAACTTTTTCCACGCGGGCGAAGCCGCGGGCTGCAACAATTTATGAGATTAAAAAAGATACACCACCAAAATGTATTTATAATGGTGATGAAATTAAACTAAACAACGATTACTCTACACGCTACAGTTGGTGATTTGTCCTATTCGGTTCTTAGTGCAATTCTAGATACGAAATGTTTTTAACGCGAATATTTCAATCATTTATCATGATGGCCGCAACACTAGGCAGGTATGAAAAGGTGAGAGTAAAATAAAGATCTCTCTAATATTATAAAGGCGAAAGTTTGTAAGGATGTGAGGACGTATGTTTGTTACTCTTTCACGCAAAAACTACCCAACAGATTTTGATGAAACTTGGTACAGTGATAGATTATATCCTGGAATAACATATAGGCTACTTTTTAACGCGGACAAAGTCGCGGGGCGTCCGCTAATACCTCCTAAGTAACAAAACGCCTATATAGAGGGCGCTGTTTCACAATGTACACGGGAAAAACTTTTCTACGCGGGCGAAGCCGCGGGAAAAAGCTAGTATTGATATAATTATAGTGTTTCTTTTTTTTACCGTTTAAGTTTGTAAAACTTTACTTTACAAATACGCAGAATGCCAAAGATATACAAAGGTACGCAAAATACCAAATTCTCATAATGCCATAGATGTATACGCGAAATGCCAAATACGGGTAACGCCATGACGCCACGTAACCTTAGATTGTTACAAGTGCGTCGCTATCCCGATTTGAATCCCCTGTAGGTACTTACAGGAAAATACGATTTACGATAATAATGTCCAATCTCAAAAACGTCCAATCTGAAAAATGTCCAACTAGCTTTGTCAACAGAACTCCTTGGAATAGAAGGTTCTCTTACACATACCAGACATACTTAGTACCAGAAACGCAAATAAATACATTTAAAAAAATGATACCTGGACAAAAAACCTGGTACAATGAGCTATGTATAGGTACTTATAATACTTACATACAAATTTATTTTTCGTAAAATACCAAACACGCGAACCGAGCGATAATTAAAAAGACCTAAAGAAAGAGTATTAATAATCATTATTATCAATTATTTTCCTAAGTATCTATAATATACAAGGTGGACGGATAATTAGAAACAGGGAAAGATTTTCATACAATCGAGGTCACTTTGAAGCCATGGCTCTCCGTGAAGGATTGACCGGGGCATGATCTGATGACGGCCATCGAGAGAGTAGATGGAGGACTTTTAGATCGCTATAGATATCCAACTGATCAGATGAACCGTTTGGAAGCAGCATCGTCATGATTCCTTAACTTTAAGATTTTCATACATTTTGATGCCATTTTGCGGGTTTTTTTCTTCATGGCGATGCTGCTTCCAAACGGCTTATCAGATCAGTTAGATATCTACAACGATCTAAAACTCATCCATGTACTCTCTCGATGACCGCCATCAGATCACGCCCCGGTCAATCCTTCACGGAGAACCATGGCTTCAAAGTGACCTCGATTGTATGAAAATCTTGCCTTGTTTCTAATTATCCGTTCACCTATTTAAATTATATTACTAAAAAAACTGTTCCTATTAACGAGTATCCTTTTAGATTTTCGCGTTTTGTATTCATAATTATATACGGGTCTTACACACGAACAAGTCTTATTTACCTTTGCCCGACGTTTCGTAAACAAAGGTAAATAAAACTTGTTCGTGTGTAAGACCCGTATATAATTATATAATAACGAGTATCCTATTGACGAGTATAATTAGTACGAATAAATGAATATGAATATTAATTACAGATAACATACATAAGCTTGGAACGCGCGACCGTAACGTACATCAACACGAAGTATTGTAACGGGAGTTACTCTACGCGGCGGTACAGTCGCAGCGACCCCGTGTATTACTTTAATGTAGATGTCAGTGTCCACATTTGGTTCGGCAATAACCTAACAGTAAGTTCACGTCTTATAAAGCGAAAGCTAGCGGATGCTAGTGGATATATGCGTCGCTTGAGAAATCTCTATGCAAAGTTTCAGGTTTATAGACCCAGACTAGTGGTTCGGTCAGAAACCGCGGCCCGCAAATTGTGCGGTGAGGTTCGGCTGTGTTGCCATTTTTTTGTGATAGTGTTCCTAATTAAATTTGTTTTTTGACTGGAATCTTGTTTGGGGGCACCTCAACCCCGTGAATAGACATTACAAAGGCCTATGCCTGTGGTGGAAATTGAAAATCGAAGAAAAAACAAAGTACGCTTGTTTCGCTCACTTCGCATCGCTCCCTACGCTCGATCAGCTCGCTCGACTCCGCGCTAGCGCATCGCTACGTACGTTGATCAGATTTTTCAACCCTCAACTTTTGTCCATTATCAGATTTTTTACATGGGCGAATCAAAATTCCTAATATATTCTTCATACATCACTTTTTGTCCACCATCACTCTTTCAATGAGATCAATTGTGATTATAAGTCAGTCAGTCAGTGAGTCAGTGTAGTTGAAATTTGCGCAGTGTGTTGAAATATCAGTCAGTCAGGGTATAATAATAATAAGTTTATTTAAAATATGCATGCGAATACACTTAGAGTTCCATAAATACAGAGTTTTTATATGACAAAGTTTTTGTAGACAACTCAATAAAAATAAAAGAGACCATGGTTTCATGTGTTAATGTAGGTTATTGAAAAATCCCGTACTATAAGCACCAGCTGGTACACATTACGTAAGTTAAGTAGCGAAGAGCAGGAAGGCGATGTCTGTGGAGTTGGACAGTGGAGGTAAATTTTGTATGTGTGAATGTGCAGTGTGTTGTGTGAGATTATTTGTATCTTTTTATATGGAACAATCCGAAGTGCCCCATAATGATATAAAATGTTGTTAGTGCACGAGGAATACCTGGCGACACTTCGACCATTTAGGGATATTTTGCAACCCACCACCCAGTCCACCAACGGTACTCCATTTCCGATTTTCGGTGGACTTCACATACGCCTTACATTACAAATTCTAATCTTCAGCGTATGCGGGCTTCCTCACGATTTTTAGGGTTCTGTACCTCAAAAGAGGAAAAATGGAACCCTTATAGGATCACTTCGTTGTCCGTCTGTCTGCCTGTCTGTCAAGACCATTCGTCTCAGGAACGCGTGGAGCGCAAGTTGAAATTAGTATCAAATACTGAGGTCTGCTGTCCCTTAATGCTGTGAAAAAATCAAACTTCTAACTCAACGCAGTCAGAGGATATGGCCGATTTTAACGCATTTTTGAGTATCTTGGTCATCAAAACCTATGGGGTACGAGTACTCCGGTTGATCTAGAATCTTGAAATTTGGCAAGAAGCAAGATCTTATAGCACAAGTAAAGGAAAAAATCCGAAAACCATAAATTTGAAGCTACATCGCAAAAAAATTTTTTGTACCCATTACTTACTCTGTGCTTGTACCAACAGACTTAACTTTGCCACAGAGTAAGTAATAGTCTGAGTAAGTTATCCATATAAGTTATACCATGTGATGTAACTACAAATTTTATTAACGAGTTTCTAATTATCGCTTTAATTAAGTTTGCAAGGGCGCGACTCGCGAGTCCTTCTCGCACTTGTTCAGTTTTTTTTTCCTCCACTTTTCCTTTTTTACAGATGCACTATTACTTCTACGAGTTCCTGACAAACACTTATAAACGCGGCTTCGTAGAGATGCACTTCGGAATATGCGACTTAGTACAGAAGAACAAGTTCTTCGGATCCACAATGGCGCAGGGCCGGCTAGCCGGGTCCTGCCCGTATCCCCCGGTAAGAGTAAAACGTGAAACTATGCAACATTTACTTAAGGTCTTACTTATAGAAACCATCTTTATTTTGCAAAAGAGAGCTATTAGGGCGATCTATAATCTACGTTGTAGAGAATCATTAAGAGAAAAGTTTAAAGAAATTAATATATTAACCGTTGCCAGTCAATACATTTTTGAGAATATTTTGTATGTCCGCAAAAATATATCTCTCTTTTTGAGGCACTGTTTTGTTTGGAACACAGCTTATGTTACAAGAAACAAAAACAAACTTGTACCACCACAGATAAGGCTTAGTAAGGTCAGTAAATCATTCACGGGGCAATGTATACGCTTCTACAACAAACTACCAGAAGAAATCTTAAATATGAATGACAGAAAATTTAAGACCCACATTAAACAACAACTTTGTAAGAAAGCTTATTATAAAACAGTCGATTATCTAAATGACAAAGATGCCTGGTGTTAATGTTACGTCAGCCTCGCACAATCTTTACAAAATAATGTTATGTACAAACTTGATTTTAAAAGATGTGTTGCGGAAGTTTGTTGCGCCGCTTCTTCTTCCCAGCTCTATATAACACCTTGGAGGCGGTGGTAGATAAAAAATTGACGTTGTATAAATGTACCCAGTGTACTTACATGCAATAAAATACTTTTGAATTTGAATTTGGTCTCCCAGGGCTAGTTAGGGGGCACATGTAGTTGACTGAAAAAACCCGTTACTGTTACGTTTTCAGCATAGTGAAGTCTATAGGGCTCCCAAAACGATCATGCTTGCATGACATGCAATACGTGCTGTAACTCATGCATGACCGTCTAGCTGTAGTGATTGACGTGCATGACATGCAAACTATGTGCTGGCCGTTGCTTCACTGTATTGATTGATAGCAAGCGTGATGGTCCATCACATTCACGTAAACGTTGCAAGCATGATCGTTTAGGGACACTTTTAGGCTCTAAAGAGTAAAGAGTACACTCTAAACGAGTCATTTTCAGTCAGCTACATTTTCCCCCTAGCTGCAATAGCCCCGGGTGAGAAAAACAAAATTTCTATGAGGAGCTTATCTAATTAGTATTAACTACAACTTCGTTTGCAGGGCACTTACCATATGAGGAATATGACCATTCCCACGACATCTATACCAAAAGGTTTCCCTTTCACCAAGGGACGGATTTACGGCAACCTAACTCTGGGTCCATCAGATACAGACGAAGTCATATTCAGTGGACATGTTGATATGGAGCTGAGGCAGTTGAAGAAGAAAAAAAATTAAAATATAAAATCCAATTACGCCTTGCTGCTTCTTCACGAGTTCAAGACTAGAAATTCTAGTTTCAGAATCTCTTACACTATTGTCAAAATTATATCATGATTACATAACCCCAAAATTATCAAAAGGGTGCATGGTTAGTATTATTACCAACTCTTTCTTTGTTAAACTACCATTGTTGTCTTTTATCTACATTTGTGTGAATAAAGAATAGCTCATTTAGGAGTTTTGGTGTCCGCATAATGTCCTTTTTTTTATACTTTATTCTTTAATATTACACAATTTGTACAATATAATAATTACTCGCCAAACTGCAAAACAGTTTGTTGGCGAGATATGACCTAACGCCTACACGCAGTATGACTTACACGCATTATGCCCTACACGCAGTATGACTTACAGGCATAATGTTCTACACGCAGTATGACTTACACGCATAATATCTTACATGCACTATGAATTACACGCACTATGCATTACACGCATTATGCCCTACACGCAGTATGACTAACACGCATAATGTCCTACACGCAGTTTGACTTACACGCATAATATCCTACATGCACTATGAATTACACGCATTATGCCCTACACGCAGTATGACTTACAGACAATGTTCTAGACGCAGTATTACACGCATGACCTATACGCATGTTCTACCTATGCAGGTTTACGCAGAATTACCTATAGCGGCTTCGTAAAATGACCTACACAGACATTCCTCTGTGGACTAACCATTTTTAAAATAGATTAGCATTTGACCTCACTCACTCACTCTGTTCATATAAATCTTAGGTACTGTCTATTTTATATGTGTAAAGGGAATCCCCGCCCTAACGACGTAAAGTGAGCTAAGGGGAATCCCCGCCTGTACGCCTACCATGAGTTGACAACGTCAATACTCGCCAGCAACTATGTATCATCGCTGTATTGCAGCTGGGGTAAAGGTAGACGGTTGTGCGACTATCATTCGGTACTAGGTACCTACTACAGTCAGGCGCCCTAATTTTGAGTCGCTCTCCTCGCTTCGAGCGGTCGATTCTACTAATTTTCCTTCGATATCCGATACAAAAATCAGTAGAATCGACCGCTCGAAGCGAGGAGAGCGGTTCAAAAATAGAGCTTCGGAACGTTTGCTTCATAAATTGTTCTCCTTTTCTCAATTAAATTGTAATGAGAACGCTTGTAACTTTAAAAAAAAACTAATAAATCGGCGAATTTATCTATAAATCTGTCGGGTAACTCTCATAACGACCGCTACGCATAAAGACACATTTTAAAAAATCAATACGCAAAATGACATACCTTCAAAATACCAATAAATACGCAGAATGACAAATGCATGATAGATAAATACATGTACCTATTAATTACGCGATCGTGACTTTCCCTTCACTTGAAATACAATACGACATTCTGTATACGTACACGGCGGCATGTCTGTGCCGCATCCACATTTGTAATTACGCGCCTAAGTAGATATGAAATGAACCCTCTACCCCATGAACATGAGAGCCCACTGTAAACTAGACTATCAGGAATTACATTGTTACTATAAGGTTTGTATATACTGTACATACCAACTATGGCAGTAAAATCTGTAAGGTTTGTGAAATAAGAATTAATTGATTATAAATGAACTAAGATCTTGCGTTTTATTCAGATATTTTCTTACGAACCTTTATAGTATACACCTTTTCGTTTACTAGTCTGTGTGTTCGTTAAGATCAATACAATTTTATAATTATTTTAAGATCAAAAAGATACACGACCGAAATTCATTTATAATGACGATGAAATTAAACTAAGCAACGATCATATCAAATAGCAGCTGGTATTTTGTCCAATGCCGCTTCAAGTGCAATTCTAGGATTCGAAATGTTTTTGACGCGAATTTTTCAAGTATTTATTATGGTAGTCGGAACACTAGGCGCGAATGAAAAGGTAAGAGTAAATTTTATAAAGATATTGATATTATAATTATCTATAAGTACCTACTAATATAATAATACAGCTGAAGAGAATGTTGAGGCCGCTGGAAACAGCTTAGTACTTCATCATCATCTCAGCCTGTAGACGTCCACTGCTGGACAAAAGCCTCCCCCAGGGATCTCCACGACGACCGGTCCTCCTTGTGGGAGGCCTGCGTACGCTGCGTCTTCCGATACGTGGTCGGCACTCGAGAACCTTTCTGCCCCAACGGCCGACAGTTCTACGAGCGATGTGCCCAGCCCACTGCCACCTTCAGCTTCGAAATTCTTCGAGCTATGTCGGTGACCTTGGTTCTCCTGCGGATCTCCTCATTTCTGATCCTATATTAATGACAGGTAACATACTTAAGCGTGGAACGCCCGACCATATCGTACTGCAACACGAAGTATTTGAACGGAAGTTGCTCAGCGCGGCGGTACAGTCGCAGCGACCCCGTGCATTACTTCAATATCAATGTTACAACTTACACTTGGTTCGACAACAACTTTACAGTAAGTTCACCTCTTGAAGATGTGCACACCAAGCGCTTGCTTATATTGATGTTATATATTATGACTATGTCCAGGCAGGGCAATGCCTAAACAGCTGGACCAACTGGCTAGACTTGAACCATTCTATAGCGCTGATCAAAGCCCACAACAGCAGAACTGCGAGTGAGGCCTTTGCGCTTTAGCAGAATTTATGCACACTAGTGAGAGCACTCACCGGACACTGCGGCCTGAACAAACACATGTTCAACTTCAAACTCCGGGATACTAAAGTGTGCAGACTCTGCCAAGAAGCAGTGGAGGCACTATTGCACCTTTTGCGCTAATGTTGCCCACTGACGCGTAAAAGAAACACCCATCTGTGCAATTACTCATTTCATTCTGACGAAATAAAACATATCAGTGCCACAAGTGCACTGAACTACATAGTAAAGCGGCGATCACAATTGATCAGCCACGGTCGCAGAGGGGTAAACCTTGAAAGAGCACCATCACAACTAATAATATTAACAGTTAGGTCATTACAAAGGTTGCCCACAATTCTATATTCTATACTAATATTATAAAGAGGAAAGATTTGTATTTTTGTGTGTATGTTTGTAATGAATAAACTCAAAAACTACTGTGCCGATTTCAAAAATTCTTTCACCATTGTAAAGCTACATTCACCCTGAGTGACATAGGCTATATTTATTGCTAGAAAAGATTGGGGGTCCTTACTAAAACCTAGGTAACGTAACCCAAGGTGTAAAAAGTGCCCTCAAACGTCTTTCGTCGCATAAGTCATAGAAATCTATACTTCTATACTAATATTATAAAGAGGAAAGATTTGCATTTTTGTATTTTTGTAATGAATAAACTCAAAAACTACTGTGCCGATTTCAAAAATTCTTTCACCATTGTAAAGCTACATTCACCCTGAGTGACATAGGCTATATTTATTGCTAGAAAAGATTGGGGGTCCTTACTAAAACCTAGGTAACGTAACCCAAGGTGTAAAAAGTGCCCTAAAACGTCTTTCGTCGCATAAGTCATAGAAATCTATACTTCTATACTAATATTATAAAGAGGAAAGATTTGCATTTTTGTATTTTTGTAATGAATAAACTCAAAAACTACTGTGCCGATTTCAAAAATTCTTTCACCATTGGAACAACAAAAAAAATTAAATAAAAGGTAAAATAAATAAAAAATCTTATGTACACCCGTGCGAAGCCGGGACGGGCCGCTAGTGAGTTTATATTACGCGAAATCTACAGTGATGCCGTCTTTTTTCAGATGCACTATTACTTCTACGAGTTCCTGACAAACACTTATAAACGCGGCTTCGTAGAGATGCACTTTGGTCTGTGCGACTTGTTACAGAAAGACAAGTTCTTCGGATCCACAATGGCGCAGGGCCGGCTAGCCGGGCCTTGTCCGTATCCCCCGGTAAGAGTAAAACCATTATCATCAACAGCCTATTAACATGTCCCCACTGCTGGGGCTCAGGCCTACCCTCTCAACGAGGGCGTTCGGGCTGTAGTCCACGCTAGCCCAGTGCGGGTTGGTGGACTTCACGCGCCTAAGAATTTCTTCTTCGGCGTATGCAGGTTTCCTCACGATGTTATCCTTGAGAGCAGTCAGTAAATACTTAAGTTTCGAGAAAAAACCCATTGGTACATGGCCCAGCCGGGGATCGAACTACGGACCTTTCGATATGATAGGCCGCGTCTTATACCCGACGTCAATGACGCTCTCGTAAACGAGCGAGATTAAAACCATGCAACATTTTATTCTACTAAAAAACATAATATTTTAAGCCACTCACTAACAATAATCAAGTATAATAATTTTCCAGGGCAACTACTATTTGACGAATATGACCATTCCGACTACATCTATACCGAAAGGTTTCCCCTTCAGCAAGGGACGCATATATTGTAACATGACGTCAGGATCGACAGGTGAATTCGTATTAAGTGGACATATTGATATGGAACTTATGCAGTTGAAGAAGAAAAAAAATTAAAATAAAATCCAATTACACCTTTCTTTGTTCAAGAGTTCAAGACAAGAAATTTTGGTTTCAGAATCTCGAGTGCCAAAACCCAAAATCATCAAAAGGGTGGCTCGTATTATTACTAGCGTTTGTAAATCTATCTTTGTTGTTATTACATTTGTGTAAATAAAGAGTTTATCTGCCTATAGCGGCTATAGATCTATTGGGTCACACGCATAATGTCTCGTTTAGGTACTTTGGTGTCAGCATAATGTCTTACACGCAGTATGTATTATAAATACGCGGAATGACCTATACGCATAATGTCTTATAGAGGTACGCAGAGCGATCTACACGCATACGCAGAATGACCTACAGAGTACAGACGTTCCTCTTGCTCTCAATCACTCTTTGCATAAAATCTTGAGTACTGTCCACTTTATATAGGAAAATGGAATCCCCGCCTGAACAGAATTTCGTATGGCATTTTAAGTGAAGGGAAAGTCCCTATACGCATAATGAATGACTAACATGAAAAAAAAATCAATACCTACGCAAAATGAAATACAGTTGAAATGACAGAAGTCTCTGTGCCGCATCCACATTTGTAATTACGCGCTTAGGTACGAACTCCCGACCCCATGAACATGAGAGTCCACTATCAACTAGAGCTAGGCTATCACGAATTACTTACAAATCTCTAAGTAAATATTGTAATTTGTTGATGCATAAAAAGTGATCATTACAAATAGATTTAGATGTAGACAATGGAAAGTAAAATGATATTAAATTATGTATAATTTCATGAAAACTGTGGTGTCCAGGATATCCGTTCCCAAATATAATTTCGCGAATTGTTACAATCTAATTTATACGTTTCTTGTCATACGTACACAGTCGCCTTTAGGATTCAAAATGTATTCTATACTAGTAATAATTCAATTTATTTTGACGATTGTCGTAATACCATCAACAACAAAAAACATCAAAACGCAACCAGAAGCAAAGAAGGTGAGAGTATATACTTTAGCGCATTCATCATCACCAGGGAAATTGTAAAGATAATACCTAACTACATTAATTTTAAAGTTCAATTTCGTACTTTATATGTTGTATTGTGTTTTCTATGTCAGGCAGAATGCCCATAAAGATGTACCATTTGCTTCCACCAACTACAGGCAAAACACATTTATGTGGCGCGCGAATAACAAGCTGGCAGGTGAACATTTTCCTATCTTTTTAGTAACCTTTTAGTATTTTTTACTAACTTTTTAGCAATATTCAACCGTTTTCCAATATTGACAATAAAAAATACTAAAAGGTTACTAAAAATATAGGTACCAAAAAGATAATAAGCTGGAAGATGCTAAGCTGGACATCAAAAAATAAATTACACCGTGTGAAAGCCTTACTTTTCAGGAATATTTGACAAAAACTAAATTTAAAAAAATCTTACATTTGCAGTTTTTCAGGCATTTAAAAAAAGAACTGAGGAAGAAATTTTTCGATTAAGTATTACAAAAATGACAAAATCTCGAAAAGCAAGCCATTTTTACTAAACCTAAAATTAGTTTTTCTGAACGGTAATTAGCAGTTCTATCAGCTGTCGAAGAAATATCGTCACTTTCTGAGACACCCTGTATAGGAAATATTTTGCAAATAAGTGGTGCTTTGTTTGCTTTTATTTCTTTAAATGCGTGAACGTTCTGCAAGTGCTAACTGTATATTTATTGTTTAAACTGTTGCTATCAGTGAAGACCTATAATTGGCCTCGTGTCATGTACTTTTGTTATGTCACATTGATTTTATAGCTGTTGGTCTTCCATATTAAAATCAACAGCCTATTAATATGTCCCCACTGCTGGGGCTCAGGCCTACCCTCTTAGCGAGGGCGTTCGGGCGTCCACCACGCTAGCCCAGAGCGGGTTGGTGGACTTCACATGGTTTCCTCGCGATGTTTTCCTTCACCGTTTGAGAACAGTCAGTAAATGTACTTAAGTTTCGACAAAAAACCCATTGGTACATGGCCCGGTCGGGGATCGAACTTCGGAACTTTCGACACAGAGTAAGTAATATGCTTTCGATAGCTACACGGAGCGGACGTACAACGCCCTGCGCGTGCAGTATAACAACGCATTCAGGATACTGTTGAGGCTGCCACGTTTCTGCAGCGCATCAGGAATGTTCGCGGAGGCGCGCACTGATGATTTTTTCGCCATTATGCGCAAGAGAACCGCGTCCCTGATGCGCCGCGTGAGGGGCAGCCCCAACAGTCTCCTATATATGCGTTGTTAGTGAGAAGATTGATATCCCCATTATGGGAGACTGGAATAAGACACACATGTCGTATTCCAGAGTCCCATATAGAAAATAAATATTTATTGTTGATTTTTTCTGTTTCTATATTACTAACATAGTTTTAAGTCTTTTGTATCACTAACATAATTATATGGACACTGTCTGAAATAAATAATTTGAATTTGATATGATAGGCCGTGTCTTATCCCCGACCGAGCCCACTGACGCTCTCGACGTTAAAATAAATAAATAAATAAAAATGTCTCTTTCAATTACAGATAATATATTTAAGCTTAGAACACGCAACAATATTATACTGTGACCCTAAGTATGGGAAAGCAAAACAAGTGACGCGGCGGTTCAGTCGGGTTGATCCCGTGTATTACTTCAGTTCGAATTTCACATCGTATGTTTGGTTCGGCAACAACTTTACGGTAAGTTCACTTCACACCCAAAGTACTGAGCCACAGATTACTAATTACAAATAAACACAGTACCCTCCTTCCATTGCGTCGCGCAGTCGGGTAAAAAAGAAGTCAAAATATTTTTCACCTCACTAGAGGATATACTTTCTCATTCGAAATCTGCGTGGAAAACTGCACCTGGCAAAAAACCTTTTTAAAACTGTTCTTCTAATTTGTAGAAGATGGATATAGAAGTGGGCAATTCTAATTGTGGTTATTATTATTTGTGGTTCTAAACCGCCGAAAGGATTCAATTCACCTAGTATTTTTCTCGCTGTAGTGAGGTGAAAAATTGTGTGTTGCGCTCGTGGTTCAATCCTAGAACCCTTCGCTTGCTCAGTTTTCAATACTAGTACTCGCACAAAATAACCAACTTTGCGGCCTTGCAAAACAAATAACAAGGTATTATTGCGATACTGAATGCGCGGTAGATAACAAATTGACCTGTTTATATGTACCCAGTGTTACTCTTAGAGAATGCGCGGACCAAGCGGAATAATGCCCGCGCACTTTTTGACATTCTTGTCAAATGAACAATATGACTATACACTAAAGAACAAAATCGTATGATTATTGAATGTCAACACTGGCGTAAGCGTCGCCTCGCGTATACGATTTTGTTCTTTACGCTATAGTGATATGGTTCATTTGACAATGACGTCAAAAAGTGCGCGGGCATTTTTCCGCTTTATCTGCGTATTCCCTAAGAGTAACACTGGGTACATTTATACAGGTCAATTGTTATCTACCACCGCTTCCTAGGTGTTAGGGTCGAGGCAGACCAAGTGGAAAATTGCCCGCGCACTTTTTGACGTCATTGTCAAATGAACCATATAACCATAGCCTAAAGAACAAAATCGTATGAACGACCTCGAGTGCGAGGCGACGCCGATGTGCAGAAGTCATCATACGATTTTGTTCTTTAGGCTAACCATTCATGGCGTCAATAAGTGCGCGGGCAAATTTCCGCTTCGTTTGCTTTACCCATTAGTTGCGCGAACGCCGCTGCGTACCTAACTCTGTCGTATTTTTTCAGATCCATTACTTCTTCTACGAGTTTTTGACCAACACATATAAACGCGGCTTCGTAGAAATGCACTTTGGGATATGCGACTTGTTACAGAAAGACAAGTTATTCGGATACATAATGATGCAGGGCCGGCTAGCCGGGTCCTGCCCGTATCCGCCGGTAAATACAAAACTGTGCAAAACTCGTCCTATGAGGCCGGAGAGCGTCAGTGGCGTCGGGGATAAGACGCGGGCTATCATTTCGAAGGGTCCGAAGTTCGATCCCCGTCTGGGCCATGTACCAATGGGTTTTTTCTCGAAACTTAAGTATATTACTGACTGCTCTCAAACGGTGAAGGAAAACATCGTAAGGAAACCTGCTTACGCCGAAGAAATTCTTAGGCGCATGTGAAGTCCACCAACCCGCACTGGGCTAGCGTGGTGGACTAAAGCCCGAACTCCTTCGTTGAGAGGGTAGGCATGAGCCCCAGCAGTGGAGACATCGGAAATTTGCCCGCACGCTTTTTGACGTCATTGTCAAATGAATCATATCACTATAGACTAAAGAACAAAATCGTATAATGACTTCTGCACGTCGGCGTCGCCTCGCGCTCGAGGTCATTCATACGATTTTGTTCTTTAGGCTATGGTGTTATGGTTCATTTGACAATGACGTCAAAAAGCGTGCGGGCAAATTTCCGCTTGGTATGCCTCGACCCTAAGACGTCCCTCTGCCGGAGGTAGAACACCAAAGGCTATGTGCGGTTTAGTTACGAACTAAATGATTTCCAATGGCAACAAATATTTTTCCATTGGTTACGATACCATAATTTAGTTAGTAGGCACTGCACTAAAAATAGTTTTGCTAGTTCAATTTCTTTGGTTTCGTCTTTTACCTTTGTAATAATGGGTAATTCTACTGGGAGGAAAATAAAAACAAGATTTTATAAAAAACCGGACAAGTGCGAATCTGACTCGCGCACCGAGGGTTCCTTACAAACTTGTAGGTATGTACCTATGTAAATTAGTTCGTCGTTCACGGGAATCGACTCAATATCAAAATATTTTATTGCATTATGAGTAATTTATACACGTTATATTGTATCTACCACTGCTTCCAATATACAGGATGGAAATCTCAGACACCACCTGGAGGCACAGTAGGTACCCTAAATATAACAGATTCCAAATTTTACTAAAAGGAAACATTCTTTTATTTTCAAAAATGTCAAAATATTTTATTGCATTATGAGTAATTTATACACGTTATATTGTATGTACCACCGCTTCTAATATAGGTACAGTATGGAAATTTCAGACACCACCTGGAGGCACAGTAGGTATCCTAAATATAACAGATTCCAAATTTTACTAAAAGGAAACATTCTTTTATTTTCAAAAATGTCAAAATATTTTATTGCATTATGAGTAATTTATACACGTTATATTGTATCTACCACCGCTTCTAATATACAGGATGGAAATTTCAGACACCACCTGGAGGCACAGTAGGTACCCTAAATATAACAGATTCCAAATTTTACTAAAAGGAAACATTCTTTTATTTTCAAAATAAGGTAAAACTGCATTCAAACATTTTAAAGAAACCATGATACCCTCCACGCATCCCTGAGAAAAATGATAGAATTACCCTGTGTGACAGAAGTTGTATCTTTATGTCCTCAGAATCAGACACATTTCATATTATAATATAGTAACAAAAGCAAAAAAAAATAATATAATTTTTCCAAGCTAATTCTATGGGCCAAGTTGCCTGTAGTAATATTATTATATTTTTATTATTTAGTAATTATTAAATAATATATTTAAAAAATACAGATTTTTAAGTACCTATTAAGTTTAATGAATTTAATTTTCCAGGGCGACTACTACTTGAGAAACACAACAATACCCAATAAGACTATACCGAAGGGTTTCCCCTTCACAAAAGGCCGGATTTATGCTAACGTCACTTTTGGTTCATCACCGACCGAAAATATAATATTCAGTAGTTATGTCGACATGGAACTTAAACAGATGAAGATAATAAACTAAAAATAATTAAGATCTTATTATCACCCCTACCTACTTACCTTATAAGTAGTGATCGGATTTCGGATGCAATTTGGGGTGAATGACCTCAAACGTTATGCATAACATGGATGTGACTCGGGCTTTCCCGGGGTTCTGGGAAATGGGATATTTATAATAATTAATGAAACAAAATTAAAATGTTCACATCTTTAATAGGACATTTATTTTACATAATTATACTTTTAAAATATACTTTACATACGTCGGGTAATAAAAGCATTATGTTTATTTTACATTTACATTACTAATGTAAAACAAAAATAATGCTTTAATTATTCACATTTATAGCTACGCTAGTTGCCCGGTGCATATTTAAAATAGGGGTAGTAATTTAACGTTGATTTTCTGTTTCTATTATAAGCTCTCCACGTATTATTAATTCTGAGTGTCCTTTTATCAAAGATTTCATAAACTCTAATGTAGTTTTTTTTTGCGCGGAGGCATTTTAAATTTAATACAAATGTAATATTAAAAAGCAATAAAACAGGGTTAGTATCAATTGGTATAACAGAAAAAACAATATATGTCAGTCTGACAAATTATGAATAATGACAGTCAATATTGGATTGAATTAGGTAAGACTCGCGGGCATCTCGCGGGATTATAAGTTATATCCATGTTATGATAACATACTTAAATCCCGGGACATTGCATCTGTCATCCGATCACTGCTTATAAGTATGAACCCCATAGCGTGATGTACCTAATCTAAAGTTGAGCCAAAACACCTTTGTCTGGACAAGCTGTATAATGAATATTATAGGTACTTTGTTTTCTGGAATAGCAAAATCTTAAACCACCTAGAAAATATTTTTATATTACTAATTGAGTTATAAATAATAATATAATTCAGCCTGTGTATAAAGAAAAATAAGCATTATGTTTACTTAGTATAATTACTTAATTTAGTAATATTTTTAACTATATACAAGTAATTTATATTGTAAATAAAATAAAACTAAATTATAATTATATACAACTACCTACAAACTGGAATAAATTAAACTAAAAACAAACAACTTAGTTTTTTTTTTCTCTATTCGCTGGTTCCAATCTTAACCAAGGAAAAATTGTCTATTCATAATGTTTAGTACTAGTTACTGACAAGAATTCTAGGCGCATGTGAAGTCCACCAACCAACCCGCACGCTAGCGTGGTGGACTATTTCTTTGTCCGTACGCCCAGCAGTGGGGGACAATAATAAAGGTTGCTTTGATTTCAATTTGTTAGTAAAACACGCACTTAATAAAAAATTTAACAATAAATTATTATTCTAATAAAACTGATGCTATTATTACTGAATGGGTACCTACTTACCAATATCCATGGGAACCGAAAAGTATTAGAGACCACCAAAATAATTGAAATTAAACAAACAAAACAGCTGAAACTTTGTTTTGCAACTTACTTGTTGTTTTTAATTTTTTATTACAGATAAAGGCAAAGTACGTTAGCCAAGCAGCCAAGTCGTACACTCCGATTAAAATATATGAAATACATAATAATATTATTGTCTAGCTTGTTTCTGCTCCTTTCTACACGTGCAGGGCTGCAACAGACTGCAATTACTTTTCGTTCTTCTTAATTAGTGCAGCTCGTGTGCAGCTTAATCATTAGGAAGATGCTGAATGCTCAATCGAATTTCTTTTTTTCACTGTCAATCGTAGAACAGTTGCTCAATGTCTCATAAATTAAATGTCAATCAGTCAGTAGATCGTTTCGAGGGTTGGAGCGTAATTTTGATTTATAGGGACTCAATTTTGTGACAAATTATTATTAATATTTTGTACCAGATCAGAGAAATCTAATTTGCCTACTTTTTAAAATGTCAGCTTTAATTAGTGCGAGACTAAAGGTTTAATGAAAATAACATTAGGTACCTACGAAAATAATTTGGAAGTGGTGTGCCATACTTTGGGCGTTTGTACACTTACACGTATTCAGTTGGTGTTCGATAAGTGAAAAAGACAGACGGGCAATTCACGTCCTTTATTTTGTGCACATAATATATTACGTATTCGATTCGTATTTCGAGAGTGTAGATCCTCATCCATAAAACCGAACACGAACCGAGTGCAGTGCAAAATCTTAAGTACAAGTTGCATGGCTGCAATTTCGACTCGAGTTTTGATAAATCGAAAAACGACTCGAAGTAAGAATTTACGAATAGAATACGAACGGAATATGTATTTTTTACTTTATGTACAAACGTCCATATATCTATAATTACTAGGACATATAAACCGAATCAGAAACGAACACGAATCAAATTAGATTAGAACCGAATACGTGTAGTGCACCACGCCCCCTTTGGATGTTCGCTTGTTCGGATGTTTCGCGCTGGGCGTAATCGTCGATCCGTGCGAGCGTTATGTGGTTCGCAGCCTCGGAACGATACCCAGGAATCAACAAGTGGCAAGTCTGGCTGACAGCTGACACTTCCGCCGAGTTCCGCCGAGTTCCGTTTCGTGTTCGTCCGTTCTTGTCAAAAGCTGGTCAAAAGAGAGAGGACTAAAATTGAAATGCGACCTGCGTTTATTAAAAACCAGCTCCAGCGTACTATTCATAAAACTTTATTTCCAAGAGCACGTCGCATAGCCGGCCTATTAACAGATAATTTCTTTTCTCCATGCAACAAAATGGCAAATTATTCAACTGAAACTTCCAAAGTAAGTCAATGAATTTGCAAAACTTGACTACCTACTGATATAAATACATTAATTTATATTTGTTGTAACGTAATTTAGTTTCTTTATATTACTACGTTACCTCTTACACTGCACACACAAGCAAGTTTTTGTTAACTTGTTTTGCCGCTGTGCTTATCAAATCAAAGTCCAAAGGCCATAAACAGTGTCGGTGATCCTTGTAAATTGTGAGAGTACAGCACTGATTTCTTCACCATTATGCAGCCAGAGAAGAAGCCGAACTTTGCAGATGGAGAACTGAAGAAGTACTTCCCAGATTTTCCTTCAGGGCCCTTGGAAAGTTATAGAAAGAAGGCGTCGTTTGATTGGCGCCGCATGAAACTTGTTTACGATACTTTGAGCACCATAAAGCTGAAAGTAAGTATGTTGTTTTAATTATTTGACAGTTAACGGTCAGTGTGGACAAAAGGGAGCGCAATGAAAAAAAATTAAAAAAAAAACACTTGGAATCCGACACTGTTCTATTTTCAAAAAAATTTTCCTTGGCGCCCCCTTTTGTCCACTCCAACCCAGTTAACTTTATCTTTCTTTTAAAGAGAAATTGAGACATCTAGTTTCAAAATCTGCTAAAGCATTATCAGTCTGTATGACATTTAGCTCAATAATAGATTCAAAGGGAGCTAAATGCGATGCATGCAGACTGTTATTATTTTAGGGGGGTAAACTAGATGCCTCAATTAGGTTTTTACTGAAACTCCGACTATAGCCCGAACGCCCTCGTTGAGAGGGTAGGCCCCAGCAGTGGGGACATGTTAATAGCTGTTGATTTGATATTTAGGATTTCTTTATTTTTGTTCCCTAATCATTCTAGTGATTGAATACTTACTCAGGGTATGTAAGGGTATAATAATAACAATAATGTTTGGACAAATTTACACATGGCTGCTTAGTCCCAACTAAGCCGAAGCATGGGTACTCGGCAACTGATAAACATACTTAAAAATTCTTTTAAATAAATACTTAAATACATACATAATATAGGTAAAGATATAGTATATTACTTACAAATACAATACAAAAGCCTTTATTGCTGATAAAAAACATTTTTTTTTTACATTTAAAAAGTTATTGCACATCAGCGTGTCCTGCTGACACGTAGGCCTCCTCCAGCTTCCTCCATTCCGACCTGTCCTTGACCACCCTGAGCCAAAGTGTTCCAGCTACTGTCCTTATGTCATCTGACCACCTTTTGAGCTGTCTTCCGCGTTTTCTTTTGGTGTTAAACCTGGGTGTCCATTCAGTAATCTTTCCTGTCCACTTCTCCCTTGTTTCCCTTATTATTAGTATATTACTTACTCTGTGGTAAAGATTATAATAATACATTTAATTTATTTATAAATACCTTTGGTCACAGAAATTTTATGTAGGTACAAACTTTACAATTACTAATGTATGTATAAATTCAACTAGCGCCTACCACGTATCTACCTACCTATTATCATACATACCTATTATCTGCATGACCCAAAGGTCAGCTGGTAGGGAATGTCATTGCCATTAGGTCCGCCTTTTATACATTTGCATGCGATGATGTTTCATAAATTAAAATGATTTAAAGTACCTGTAATGTATTTTAACTAGACTACGGTACTTATCAGGACAGCAAAGGCAATATTGTATGTATGATGTATGTATGTGAGTGATTATTCCCTCGTACCTTCCAAATGTCTAGATGGATTTATGTATGAGATTCTCTGGAAACCTAAACTGTACTTATATTTCGCTATAATGCAGTCAGCTTTTTTACTTTTATTTTTAATTTCTTCTAGAATGACATGTGGGAATTTATGCGAAGTCATCCATTGTTCCATCACACGGAAGAAACTCTCAGTCTGGATGAGCAAAGACACATTTCAACAAAGCGCATGTATGCGTTATACAATGAAAACTTTATACCGTATGATAAGGTAAGTGAAGACTAATGACTTATTCACTAATACCTGTACATTGCAAATAAAACCACTGCCCGGCCTGTAATTAACTTACTGTATTCGTGAATTATTGTCTTGTCATGTTTATTTCTCATACTATAGTAAGTACCTATTAAAGACAGTGTATTATAATGTATGTATGTTTATTTGTTTCCGTGAGTGAAACAGATGGTTTTTTAGTTTCTCCGTTGAAATTAAAATGTACATTCCTTCAAGTTTGACACCGACAGACATTAGATAGTGTATACAAAATTGAGCTGTAACGTCGCCAACGTCCATACCACGTTGAAAACACCGGTTCTCGTCCGATCACCGAAGTTAAGCAACGTCGGGCGAAGTCAGTACTTGGATGGGTGACCGCCTGGGAACACTTCGTGCCGTTGGCTTTTTGCACCTTTTTTGCAAGTTTTTTGACTTGGTTAATAGAATCCTTCCCTGCCTTCCCCATATAATACTACATCTCCCCCTACCAGTTTATCGACCCCGCAAAAGAGAAGTAACTACCCGACTGCCGCCATTCGCTGTGCGGGCCGTGTTCAGCTCTGCGATATCTGTGTCCCGACCACTGCCACTTCAGCTTAGGTACTTATTCTTTCGGCTGTGTCGCTGACCTTAGTTCTTCGTCGTTTTTTTTTTAATATTTTCTAGTTGGAAGCTCATACATAATAATACATCATTTGAAACTTTAAATAAACATAACAATATAGATAAGTATAACTAATCATTAACATTATCCACTTGTGTTGGTGATAAAATTTCAACAAATATACTTTATATTGGACATCAAGAAGTTTTATAAAGGATAATTATTACGGTCGAAGACAGATTGTCATGATAATGTGTGATGATAATCTCCATGATAAAACAAATACTCGTATATATAAATATGCTCCAATGACAACAAGATAAAAACAGTGTCAATCAATACTATTTTTAGCATAAAACAGATAAAAAGCAGAAACAATACGTATTGAGATTTCCTTTTTAAATAATCTATAAGGTTGTATCTACATAGCAGTCAAATTCAAATTCAAATTCAAAAGTATTTTATTGCATGTAAGGACACTGGGTACATTTATACAACGTCAATTTTTTATCTACCACCGCCTCCAAGGTGTTATATAGAGCTGGGAAGAAGAAGCGGCGCAACAAACTTCCGCAACACATCTTTTAAAATCAAGTTTGTACATAACATTATTTTGTAAAGATTGTGCGAGGCTGAAGTAACATTAACACCAGGCATCTTTGTCATTTAGATAATCGACTGTTTTATAATAAGCTTTCTTACAAAGTTGTTGTTTAATGTGGGTCTTAAATTTTCTGTCATTCATATTTAAGATTTCTTCTGGTAGTTTGTTATAGAAGCGTGTACATTGCCCCGTGAATGATTTACTGACCTTACTAAGCCTTAAGTGTTGGTGGTACAAGTTTGTTTTTGTTTCTTGTAACATAAGCTGTGTTCATGTCACAGTGCCTCAAAAAGAGAGATATATTTTTGCGGACATACAAAATATTCTCAAAAATGTATTGACTGGCAACGGTTAATATATTAATTTTTTTTACACTTTTCTCTTAATGATTCTCTACAACGTAGATTATAGATCGCCCTAATAGCTCTCTTTTGCAAAATAAAGATGGTTTCTATATCTGCCGTTTGACCCCACAGTAGGATGCCGTATGACATGATGCTGTGGAAGTAGCTGAAATAGACTAATCTCGCAGTAGCAATATCTGTTAATTGTACTATTATATATTCTGTGGTAGCAGTAACAAAGTCTGCCAGGGTGTTAGTTAAACGACCACACGGGGTCACACAGCTACAAGCTATTTCTCCACTTCAACCCAACCAATCTTCTTGCAAACATTTAAAAACTATACAAATACAAAGAGCTAATACTCAACAGAACCCTTAAAAATTTTTTTTAAGCAATAGGGTTGTATCCAGATAGAATCAACTGATCGAACAAACTGATAGAATCTGTATCTGCCACATCGCCGTATAATGTCCTGACACTTTACGGTTTCAGTTAGCCCAAGACCCGCAGCTGTTTCAAGCGGATGCCGAAGCCATGTTCATGTTTGACAGCTCGCTAGCTGTCAAATTGTCGTTGACATTCCGTATGTGCTCCAATGTCATCCATGGAAGCGGTCGAAACCACCACTATCATTTGATAGGTAAGATTTGAACTGTCAACAAACCCACCACTATCAAATGATAGGTAATATTTAAACTATTAACAAACCTACTTCTATCAAATCGTAAGTAAGATTTAAGCCATCAACAAATCCAACACTATCAAATGATAGATAAGATTTAAACTATCAACAAACCCACTACTATCAAATGGTCGGTAAGATTTAAACTATCAAGAAACCCACCACTGTCATATAGGTAAAATTTAATCTATCAACAAACCCACTACTATCATTTGATAGTTAAGATTTAAGCTATCAACAAACCCACCACTATCAAAAATGATAAGTAAGATTTACCGCATTGACTGAAATTGAAACGCTGCTCGTTGATCATAAGCTTAAAGTAACAAATGAGCATTGAACAATTTTTTGTGGTCGTACCATTCAAAATTCTTTACCTTTCCACAGATGACCTCCAAAACGCCAGGATCGGGGGCTGCTTCGCCTTGACGGAGGTCGCCCACGGCTCCAACGCGAAGGGAATGCGGACCACGGCCACCTACGTGCCCGAGACGAAGCAGTTCGTGCTGCATTCGGCCGATTTTGAGGCCGCTAAGTGCTGGGTTGGATCTTTAGGTAAGGTTTTTGACGGTATCTTCGGATCAATTTTTTATTACACACAGTAAATAATATCATCATCAACAGCCTATTAATGTCCCCACTGCTGGGGCTCAGGCCTACCCTCTCAACGAGGGCGTTCGGGCTATTGTCCACCACGCTAGCCCAGTGCGGGTTGGTGGACTTCACATGCGCCTAAGAATTTCTTCTTCGGCGTATGCAGGTTTCCTCACGATGTTTTCCTTCACCGTTTGAGAGCAGTCAGTAAATGTACTTAAGTTTCGAGAAAAAACCCATTGGTACATAGCCCAGCCGGGGATCGAATTCCGGACCTTTCGATATGATAGGCCGCGTCTTATCCCCTACGCCACTGACGCTCTCCCTACGCCACTGACGGGATAAGACCGTAAATAATATAAATAAATAAAATTTTGTCTATTGTGCTCTTTTTTTATTTGTAGAAATAAGAAAGAGATGGCATGTACTTTAGAACTGTCAAATAAGTTTAGTCCTGTCAGACCATTGAACAAGGATCCCATAGAACAGCTGCTAAAATAACAATAATAATCAGAGAGGGACACACTTATTACAAAAGTGGTAAGAGTAAGCAAGACAAGTATAAAATCTTCTATCTCTATCTACGTATGTGAAACCACAACCCGACTAAAATAAATAGTGTTTGTTCAGTTTGACCCCGCCTTGTAAGAAGCGTCTTCTCATATTATTGGAGTAAAATACTATTGCTATTTCATGCTATACGCTGATTACGGTTCTATAGTTCATTCTTTTTCTATGAGTCAGACTGAGGGAATTTTATTCGCCATTCTAGACATCACTGTACAGTGATAGTAAGAGATGTAATTTTATTATTGTTTTATTGATCAATGACCGCAAATGCTCTAAACACTACATTTGATTTAGTTTTACAGGTTGGTTATAATAACTAATATAAACTAATATAAGGTCAGGTGGGGTAGGAATGACACCAGGGAAAGAGGAACTAAAAGACCAGAGACGATTGTCCTTTTTGTTTAGTTTTCCTAAAAATGTATATTGTAGGTTTTGTTTGGTGTATATTGTGCGGGATAGTTAAATAAAAGCGTGTAACCACTCTACCGGATTGTTGCAAGTTGTCCCTTGTTAAATTGACAATCTCTTATCCTTGACCTTATGTCTTTTTTAAAGGAAAATGCGCCACCCACGCCATCGTGTACGCCATGCTGGTGTCGAAGGGGAAGAACCACGGGCTGCACACGTTCGTGGTCCCCCTGCGCGACCCCCTCACTCTGAAGCCGTTCCCCGGCGTGCTAGTCGGAGACCTCGGCGAGAAGGTCGGACTCAACGGGGTGGATAACGGGTAAGGCGTATAGGTATCTACAAATGGCGTTATGAATAAACCCCGTTAGCATGTTGGCACGAATAGGACTACAAAAGGCGTTATCAGAAACCCCGTTAGCTTGGTGGCAGGAATAGGACTACAAAAGGCGTTATTAGTAAACCCCGTTAGCATGTTGACACGAATAGGACTACAAAAGGCGTTATCAGTAATCCCCGTTAGCTTGGTGGCACGAATAGGACTCTACAAAAGGCGTTATCAGTAAACCCCGATAGCCTGGTGGCACGAATAGGTCTGCAAAAAAGGCGTTATCAGTAAACCCCGTTAGCTTGGTGGCACGAATAGGACTCTACAAAAGGCGTTATCAGTAAACCCCGATAGCCTGGTGGCACGAATATGTCTGCACAAAAGGCGTTATCAGTAAACCCAGTTAGCTTGGTGGCACGATTAGGACTACAAAAGGCGTTATCAGTAATCCCCGTTAGTTTGGTGGCATGAATAGGACTCTACAAAAGGCGTTATTAGTAAACCCCGTTAGCTTAGTGACACGAATAGGATTCTACAAAAGGCGCTATCAGTAAGCACGGTTAGCTTGGTGGTACCAAATAGGTCTCTACAAAAGGCGTTATTAGTAATCTCCGTTAGCTTTGTGGCACGAATGGTTATAGGAATTCATTTCAACTAATTGCTCTATTCCTTCATGAGAAAAAGAGTGGCTATCATGGATATTTCCAAGTGGCCAGGGATGAAATCATCCAATGTACAGGTACGTACACAAATGTTCCGCTATGTAAGTACCTAGTCATTTTGCGACTTAGGTATTTTGAGAATACGACATTTTGAGATTTAGACTAATAGCGACGTGATCAATTTGCGATCCAGTCATTCTGATAACAACCCCATTTTATTGAGTCTATTTTGAGAGTTCTAAAATTCTTGCCATCTCTTTCTTTTTTTTAAAGATAGAAAAGAGCACAAGAGATTAAAATTTATAGTCAAAGCGAGCACATCCGAACCGAAACGAATATCTCCTGACAGGTTCCTGATGTTTAACAACTACCACCTGCCGAAGGAGGCAGCGCTGGACAAGCTGGGCGGCGTCGACGACGCCGGGGACTACCAGACCCCGTTCAGGGACCCCAGCAAGAGATTCGGCGCCTCCTTGGGCATATTGTCAGGTAATTTGGCCATATTGTCGGGTAATTTGGGAAACTTCTCACGTAATATTTGGTTGGCCTAGTGGTCCTGCCTACTGCTCCAAAAGTCGTGGGTTCGATTCCCAACCGGGACTAACATTTTGAGTGATGAGCATATCTGATGGTTTTCGGATTCTGGGCATTTCTGGGTGTTTGTATGTATTTAAGTATTGTATTTAAGTGTTGCCTTGTGAGTGCTAAATAAGTCTATACTACTATTTATTTAAAAGTATTTATGTATGTTTATCAGTTGTTGAGTACCCATTTACAAGCTTCGGCTTAGTTTGGGACTAAACAGCCATGTGTAAAATTTGTCCAAACATTATTATTATTATTAATTTGGTAATATTGTCATGTAATTTGGGCATATTGTCAGGTAAATTGGACATTGTTTAAATGTACCCAGTGTATTTACATGCAATAAAATATTTTTGAATATTTAAAAATTTGAATGTCAAACAATACTTTTTGATAATAACAAAGGTAGGTAACTTATGTAGGTATATTTCGCATAATACAGTCTAAATGAATCACCCCTGTCACCTCCGCAGTTTGCATCGACATTCCAAACATTCTGTAGTTATTTATGTTGATCTTGGTTATATTCCAACCCCAGGTGGAAGAGTCCAGATCACGTGCATATCGACCAACTACCTGCAGAAGGCGATAGTGATCGCCATCAGGTACTCCGCCGTGAGGAAGCAGTTCGGCCCGGAGAACGCGGCCGAGGAGACGCCAGTGCTGGAGTATCAGCAACAAGTAAGTTGCCAACAAAAGTCCCGGGTTTAAAACCCAACCAAATCAATATTAATAGCTTAATACCTCTTCTACTATTTCTGTTGCCTTGCCCTAATCAGGGTCCATAATTTGATTCTCATAATTATAAGTACACCATGTAACTACAATTATGGACGCAATAAAGAATTGAATTGAATAGAATTTATTTAACGTACACAATTACAACACACAGCAAGGGAATTAACAAAATTATAAAAAAATGTAAACAAGCAACGTTTAAGTAATGCACGACCAGCCCCCACATGGCGTGAGACTGGCGGCACTACGTGACGTCAAAATGGTCGTTACTTGGTCTTTCAATGTCTCGTGGTGCTCAATGTTCAATGATCGTTACAATGGTCAATGGTCGTTACAATGGTCGTTGCATGTACGTTAGTAGCTAAGGTAAGTATACTAATAAAAAAGACTTTCGAATTAAAAAAAAATTAAGTTTGCACGGAACCCTCAGGGCGCGAGTCCTACTCGCACTTGTCCGATTTTTTTATTTGTGTACTGTTTGTTTCCTTAGCAAATCCGCCTGCTGCCGTACCTGGCGGCGACGTTCGCTCTGCGCGTGTTCTGCAACTGGTTCAGCCACGAACACATCACCATGGCGGTCCAGCGGCTCATGGGTGCGTATAGTAAAGGTCGTATTACATTATTCGACCGCCTCAAATTTCGTATACAGCTAGCCGCCCGCGAGGTGCCAGCTCGTTGGCAGCGCGCCACAAACTATATAGTATGCTAACGCATGTCCCGCAGTCGGCGCGCTGTACGCACGCGGTCTCCTCGCTTGCAGCGCGCGGGCTCCGCGACGAGTCGTATAGTAGCTGTAGGCGCGCTGCCTGCCCGCCGGCGGCTTTTTATATTGACATTACGAAATATATTATATGACACAGATTTTAATGCTCTAATTTGAATGACAAGTAAATGCTGGGTTGGAGCCGTGCTGGATCCGTGCCGTTGTAGTGTAATATGACCTTAACGCGTGCAGTTGACCGCACGTCACTTGAAACACTGACCATGACAGACCGAGAGAGACCAGTAAGTCTGGTTTTGTTTCCACTGACTGTGGTCGACCGTACAAGGCCGTGGTGGGGAGGAAGCGGCCTATCATGTCGAGAGGTCTGAGTTCGATCCTCGGCTGAGCAATTGGTTTTTCTCGAAACTGAAGTACATTTACTGACTGCTCTCAAACGGTGAAGGAAAACATCGTGAGGAAATCTGCATACGCCGTAATTCTTAGGCGCATATGAAGTCCCGCACTGGGCTAGCGTGGTGGACTATAGCCCGAACGCCCTCGTTGAGAGGGTAGCGTGGTGGACTAAATCATAATCTTTATTGTTGATTGCGTTACATGGATGTTACAAAGTTTTTAGGATCAGCAACCTACCTCATTTGAGAGAGTAGGCCTGAGCCCCAGCAGTGGGGACATGTTGATAGGCTGTTGATTTGAATGCTGTGTTTGGTATGCGCAGGAGTGGAGGCGGGCGCGGCGGAGCGCGGCATCGAGATGCACGCGCTGTCGTCGGCCGTGAAGCCGGTGTGCGGGTGGGCGGCGCGCGACGGCATACAGAACTGCCGCGAGGCGTGCGGCGGCCACGGATACCTCAAAGGTACGGTCACCAGGAGTGGAGTGCACCACGTGCTGCTATAGGGTCATCCGGGGTAGTTCGGTTCGATTCACATTTGTGACGTTCACTTGTCACAGGGGTAAGGCAATTAGGTTTGATGGCCGTATAAATTAAACACATTTAGATTGCGACTGTACGATCGTGGGCGCACGTCCGCTTGGGCCGGCTGTCAGGTATCGACTGACTGAGCCGCACCGCGCGGCCTGTGCGACCGCGTCTATACGTTTAATTACACAACTTGATTGCCAAACTAGTTTGGCCATAGGGAAACTTAATAATAAAAAATTGACGTTGTATAAATGTACCCAGTGTACTTACATGCAATAAAATAGTTTTGACTTTGACTTTGATTCCTCGTAGCCAAACTACAAGTAATAAGTATATACAAGCCCTTTTATAGCATCTTGGCCATGAGGAAACTTAATGCCTCGTAGAATTAAGATGCCTCACATCAAAAATTGGTTGCCTAGCTAGTTTGGCTATAAGGACTTAATTCCGCGTAGCCAAACTCTACATTCGTAGTCACAGTCTAAATAATTGTCAATAAAGTATGATTATGATTATCATCAATCATCACTAACAAACTGACTAACTCACTCACTGACTGATCAACGCCCTAGAGACTTGAAATTTGCCACAAAGGTTCCTCGTGCAGCTCTTTGATTTTGAATCACTTATTTATTGTTGATGTTTCAACCGCAGCGGCGGCGATCGGCGACCTGCGGAACGACAACGACGCGAACTGCACGTACGAGGGCGAGAACAGCTTGCTGCTGCAACAAACCAGCAACTGGCTGTTGTCCGTGTGGCCGCGGCGGGCGCGCCTCACCGCCGCGGACGCGCCGCTCGGCTCGCTGCAGTTCCTCGCCGATGCCGACCAGCTGCTGCGACAGAAGTGCCCGTGGACCACCGTGGAAGAGCTCGTTGAACCTGCCAGTGAGTTTTTTTTTATTGCCCGGAGAGTTTTTTTATTGTCACAAACTTTTATTTAACCTCATATTTGTATATGTGTCTTGCAAGATTTGAACTAAACATATTATAATAAATTATGTTTAGTATTTTGTAGTGAGTTTCCCTAAGAGATCGAATCAGAAATGAGGAGATCCGCAGGAGAACCAAGGTCACCGACATAGCTCAAAGAATTGCGAAGCTGAAGGGACACATCGCTCGTAGAATTGACGGCCGTTGGGGCAGAAAGGTTCCCGAGTGGCGACCACGTATCGGAAGACGCAGCGTAGGCCTCCCACAAGGTGGACCGACGATCTGGTGATGTCCACAGCCTGTAGACGTCCAGCAGATAGAGCAGAAATGATGATGTTTAGTTCTTATCTTGCAAGACACTTCCGAATGACCTGAAATTCGGTATACCTACGTAATTTCGGTGATAATGCAATGGCATGGTACCATGAAGCTGGTCTGATGATGCAGTTGACCGCAAAAATTGTAACCTATTCTTAGCAATAAAGAATTTCAGTCGGAAGGTGGCCATAGGAACTCCAAATTTTTTAACAAACTGTACCGTTCAATATTTTTACTATTCTGCGAAGAGCCCCAAACCAAGATATTGATATGTGCTCTTTATGTAAAAACCTCACTGAAAAAATTATATAAATTTCAAGAAAAACATCTAAGATTTATGGAAAATGAAAAAAAATATATGGGAAAATTTTCTGATTTTTTTCTATATTATTGCAGATATAATCCACATGTACAACTGGTTGACCGCCTACATGCTGAAGACGACGCATGAGAAGGTGTCCAAACTGAAGAGTGAGGGGAAAGACAATTTCCAAGTGAGGAACGACTCGCAGTCATACAACGCCGTCACTTTGTCTGTGGTGTATGGAGAGGTACGATCACACTTCTTTGATCAAACTTGATCTCATTAGCCCTTCAACGTCCACTTCTGGACATGCGCGGGTGTTAATAATTGTAAGTTATTATTCAATGATACTGATGACGTGTGAACTGTTTTTCATTCCAGAACTACATACTGAACCACTTCTTCAAATCGTCGGCGGCGTACGAGGACGCTGCGTGCAGAGCCGTCCTCCTGAAGCTGGTCGCTCTGTACGGAGCCTTCCTGCTCGAGAAACACATGGCAACACTGTATATTGTGAGTATTTGTCGCTGCCACACGGTATTGAATAAATAAAATAAATAATAATGTTTGGACAAATTTACACACGGCTGTTTAGTCCCAAACTAAGCTGAAGCTTGTAAATGGGTACTCAACAACTGATAAACATACATAAATGCTTTTAAAATAAATACTTAAACACATACAAACACCCAGAATCCAGAAATCAACAGTTATGCTCATCACACAAATGTTGGTCTTGGGTGGTAATCGAATCCACGACCTATGGCGCAGTGGGCAGGGTCACTGCCACATTATTATTATTTATTTATGAAAAATATGCCAAACATTATTATTATTATTTATTTATTAAAAATATGCTTGTACCCCAGGGTGGTTTCTTCGCGGGCGACCACGGCCTGCTGCTCCGCGAGGGTGTCCTCCGGCTGTGCGCGGAGGTGGCGCCGCAGGCGGTGGCGCTGGCCGACACGTTGGCTCCCCCCGACTGGTGCCTCAAGTCCGTACTGGGGCACTCCGATGGAGAGGTAACGTCTGCGTGATTTTTCATTTTTAGGTTTTTTAAAAATAATTACATATATTTAGACCCCGTAGGGCTTTTTGGCGGCTGTATGAAGTTGGCTAATTTCTGCGCAATGAGCAATTTAGTTGTCAAAGCGGGATTCACTAGAGACGCTCATTCAATTTTAAGAAATAGTTCATTGATTCGGTCAACACTATCTCGCTTACGCACACATAGACTATAATAAACACTGTCAGTGATGTGCAAACAATCTGTGACTATATTCATTCAGTCGCCAAAAAAATCTACGGGGACTATGTACTTACATAGTAGGCAGAAAGAACGGAGCGCCAAGTATCGCGATCCTGACAAACCTCTTTCGCTTCGCTCAGTCTCATCATTCTCTTCATACACGCTCGCCGTGGGACGCGAGTGCTCTTTACGTATCCGTCTGTGAGCACCCGCTCTATCTGATGTACTATGTACTTATTGTCGATAATAGAAAATAATATTATATTGAATTGAATGTCTGAGAAAGAAAGACAAAGGAATTACACACTGTACAGCTTAGTCTATACAGTTAGCACAGAAAGTTGGTATCGTGCCAGATAAATTTCTGTGTGATGATATCATGTGTATTCTCGTTGCAGGTGTACAAGCACATCCAGAACAACGTGATGACGTACCCCGGAGCGCTGGCGCGGCCGGAGTGGTGGCGCGACGTCGTCTTCTGGCAGTCCTACGTGCCCTCCAAGCTTTAACACGCCAGTCGTTAGAAGTCTGCAAGTAAAAATTGATTGATGGATTTGATTAAGTAAAAATTGATTGATGAATGTGATTGATTGATTGAATGGAAATAACACGATACATAAGTGATTGCATAGTGTGTTGAGTGGGTCCCGTACCAACCGTATTCATGCTGTCTTCAAGGTTAAAACTTAGACCGAATTTCATCGTGTAATCTGAAACTATTGGAACTTAAAATTTCATAGTAATAATTTCATGGGTAAGTAAAACTGTTTGTGCCTTCGAACATAAATTGTCAAGATTTATTTTAGGAAAACTGATAAAAATGGAAGAAAGCCGCTTTGTTGATTTATAATTTTAGGATAATGCATGGCTATTGCCTTCGTGTGACAATCTTGCCTTTATAATAGGGAATAGGAAGTAAATTTCGATCATGTATTATAATTATTATCTAGATGCAGCACTGACATGTTCTAATTGGTTCGAGATTATGGTCGTATTTTAAGTGCAATTGTATAATGACTTTAATAAATGAATGAATATTTATTCTTAATATAAAAGGTGTTATTATAAAGGATATGAATAAGAATGAAAAAGAGCACAGATTATTTTTTTACGAATATTCAACTACATACTGCTATTTGTATGTTTTTTTTATTATTTTGGCCGGGATTTGTATGTTGGTGCTGATATGATATTTAATAATATTGGAGCGGTTATTCTTAGATTTTTTTTTATATATTGTAACAAGATATTTAAAGATCTTTTGTTTCAGGATTGTTTAAAATCCCAAAAGTTTGTTGGTTTCTTATCAAATCTTTTTTTCTATAGTTATTGAAAATATTCAAGTGTGAAGGAAAACAACGCGAGGAAACCTGCATACGCCGAAGAAGAAATTCTTAGGCGCATGTGAAGTCCACCAACCCGCACTGGGCTAGCGTGGTGGACTATAGCCCGAACGCCCTCGTCGAGAGGGTAGGCCCCAGCAGTGGGGACATGTTAATAGGCTGTTGATTTGATTTTTATATTCAGTGTATTTTATTGCACTTTGTTACAAATATACACATTTCATAATAGTGTTTAGGTAAAGGTGATTTTGTGGAAATAATTTATTGGTGTTTTTTTTATAATATGGCAATATTTATTATTTTAGGGGAGGTGTTGGTAATAAAATTATCAAAAATATTGTTTGATGGAAATATTGTCAATCTTCTTAGTAAAGTGTATTAAATGTGACGGGTATTGTAAAGTGCGCGACTAAGGGCTTCTTTCACCACTTGCTGATAAAGTCTCAGATACCCTATCTGCAGGTTATCTGACAGATATCCGATTTTTTTGGTTTCACAGGTATCTGATTGCCTATATCTTATATATTTTATATAGTCTATCACACAGATTTATCTGATAGATTAGTTTATCTCTAAGATTACACAATCTGTAACAATATCAGGAAGTGGTGAAAGAAGCCCTAAATCTATGATTACCCGACTATACCTAGAATTACCCGATAATATTTTGACGTAATTTAATACTAATCTCTTGTTTAAATTTATTTCTGACCTAAACAATTATTAAATCGCATTTTAAACTGAGATACCTAACAAATTTTATTGAGGTAAAGCTAGGAACTATTTCGGAGTTTACCCTTATTGGGTAATGCTACCTAGGGGTATATCTAGTCGGGTAATCCCCGCATCTAACATTACCCGTAACATACATTTTATGTCTACATAATTCTGTTTATAATATAAGTTGAAAATGACCTGAATCGCAACTATTTGCATAATGAATTAATGTGATCATAATTTATGTACCTATAAGCAAATAATTTTTTTATACTTCCACCAAGGAAATAAACATATTTTATTATTTAAAAGTGACTATTTATACACGAATTTTATAATAAATAAGTTTTATAAAATCGGTAGTTTTTATTTTTTTATAAATCTATGTACATCATTTTTAAGTCAGTAACTAAAAAACTTTGCTTTTGATAAAAAAAAGTAGTAAGTAGGTACTACAAAATTAACTTACAGTTACCTGTACCCAAGTGTGCCATGGTTACCTGCAACGGATATCAGAAAAACAAGGCTAAAGGCGAATTCTTCGAACGACTGCATTCGTTTTTCCTGGTCTAATCGCCCCATACCTCTGTTGGTAACTGGGTAGAAATGATTAGATACCTTCTGTTTCGGTTCATTAAAAATTAATCATATCAATTTGTAAACTTTCGAGGCAAATTGTTCGTTGATTGAATTTAAATATTGAATGAATCCAGTCCATCATTCTGTCAATCTAGTCGATTCCTGGACTTGTGCTTCTAGTTCTTCAGACAGTACACAGAGTGGCAGTAAATATTGTTAAAAATGTTGAAATTAGTCATTGTTACTACTTTCTTAGTGACGGTGTAAGTAAATTTCGGTTCGACAGACAGACACTATGTACAGTCGACCGCACGTCAGTGGACACACTCCGACCTTGAACTTGCTGTTACTACAAACGTGCGGTCGACAGTACAAAAATTATTTTTTACAAAAAGTCGCGTTTTATTTTTTGTTAAAATTTATGATTATAACTTACTAGCCGATGCCCCGCGAGTTCATCCACGTTAAATACTATTAACCCGTTCTAATCATGCCAGGTTCTTAGTTTTAAAGTTTGTCAATAGATGGCGTTAGGTGTATTTTACACCCCGCTATCATTTGGTTCTTCGCACGTATATAAGATAAGCGTGCAAATTATCCACCAGTTTTTACCTCTATATTATTAGTATAGATATCAGCTTAATCCGCTGGCTACAGTACTATGAACAACTTCCAGTGCAAACGCCGATATAACTCCGATTTTGAACGAGCTGCGCGAGCGCAAAGACCTGGAGTCTCTGCTCATTGACCTGCTGAACGTGTTAGCGCGCCGCCATGACGTCACGTGCATCGCGTTCATCTGCGATCCCATATACTTGAACGTGTTCGACGGAGCGATGTTTAGAAGGACTTATTCAATACCGTATGTTATGGTAAGAGAGTTTAAAATCGTACAAAGGATTGGTCGCAAACACGAACTCTTCAATATGGTGATACCTGGAGTCTCTGCTCATTGACCTGCTGAACGTGTTAGCGCGGCGCCATGACGTCACGTGCATCGCGTTCATCTGCGATCCCATATACTTGAACGTGTTCGAAGGAGCGATGTTTAGAAGGACTTATTCAGTACCGTATGTTATGGTAAGAGAGTTTAAAATCGCACAAAGGATTGGTCGCAAACACGAACTCTTCAATATGGTGAGACCTGGAGTCTCTTCTCATTGACCTGCTGAACGTGTTAGCGCGGCGCCATGACGTCACGTGCATCGCGTTCATCTGCGATCCCATATACTTGAACGTGTTCGAAGGAGCGATGTTTAGAAGGACTTATTCAGTACCGTATGTTATGGTAAGAGAGTTTAAAATCGCACAAAGGATTGGTCGCAAACACGAACTCTTCAATATGGTGAGACCTGGAGTCTCTGCTCATTGACCTGCTGAACGTGTTAGCGCGGCGCCATGACGTCACGTGCATCGCGTTCATCTGCGATCCCATATACTTGAACGTGTTCGAAGGAGCGATGTTTAGAAGGACTTATTCAATACCGTATGTTATGGTAAGAGAGTTTAAAATCGCACAAAGGAAGGTCGCGAAACCAAACTCCCCAAAATTTTAATTTATTCTGATCAGAACCTTATATTTTCTAAACTTTAGGGTATTTATTTATACTGTTTCTAGATCGTGGTAGAGGAATACGAGGACTTGCTAGAGCCCAGTAACGATACCCTGGTGTCTTTGGAAGAGGCGAGGAGAGACGGGTGCAATGTCAACGTTATTCTTCTGGCCAACGCGATACAAACGGCCAGGTTGTTGATATTTGGCGACAGGTAACACTATACCTACCTACATAACAAAAGAAATGACAAACTGGAGTATTTTCAATTCCAACCAGTTTACTCTAAACCGCAAATTCATATAAATGTTGCGGAATTAAAGCTCATCTTCGGGGCCTTTCTCATTCTTCTGGTTCCCTGGCATCGTATTGATTATTGAGATAAAAAGTATAAGTACCTACCAGATTGTGTCTCAAATACTAAGCTATAACTCAGTTGAAACCCCATCCAATTCTGTACAGTTGTTTCCAAGATAATAAAGCCCCTACACACATACCTACTCCAATACACACAAAAATTGGAGTCTCTGGTCTTAAGTAAAGTCTAGGGAATGATTTACTTAGTTATACCTAAGTATTGTTTAATTCAGTCAATGTACAGAAACGACTTTTTATTTTAAATAATGTTTCTTCGCAGATATCGCATCTTAGACACCAGAGCAAAGTTCATAATGCTCCACGACTTCCGCCTGTTCCACAGCGACCTCCACTACATATGGAAGCGAATCGTCAACGTCATCTTCATGCGCTACCACAGGAAAGTCTTCGGCGTTCTCAAGAGCAAGGCGTGGTTCGACCTGTCCACCGTTCCCTTCCCCAACCCTATCAGGGGCATCTTCGTCCCAAGAAGAGTGGACATTTGGAATAACGGAAGATTTCATTACAACAGAACTCTCTTTGCGGAGAAAACAAGAAACTTGAATGGAGAAACGTTGAACGTGGTGTACTTGGATCACGTACCTTCGGTGGTGGTTTTGAAGGCGAACGACACAAGTAAAATTGGCGGAGTTGAAATTGAAGTAAGTGGAATCTTGTGATAGTCCGGTTCGAGGGACCACTAAACGAAACATCCGGCTCGAGGGACCATAATTTATGAAGTTTTTTTTGTTTTCAAGGGCTTGCAAGACACCTGGTTCTCTGCCACCTTTATTCAGGTCCATGGTCCATCTGACAGGGGACGAGCTATTGACAATCTTTTTCTTTTTGTAGATTTTGAACGCATTGGCCGCAAAAATGAACTTTAAACCACAGCTGTATCAGCCAATGGACGCGGAGGTTAACAAGTGGGGTCAGAAAGGCGAAAACGACTCGTTCACGGGTCTGTTAGGTGAAATGGTGGGGGGTCATGCTGATATGGCCTTAGGCAACCTGCAGTACACGCCGTATCATCTTGAGCTGATGGACTTGAGCAACCCTTACACTTCACAGTGTTGGACCTTCCTGACTCCTGAGGCTTTGACAGATAACTCGTGGAAGACGCTGATATTGCCTTTCAAGTAAGTGGCTATGAGCTTTAAAATCACATGCTGAGGAACTAGTATTAATTTCTATTCAAAGGCGTATGTGAAGTCCACATTTTTTGGTGGACAGGGGTTTGGCACAACAGATCCCAAAAAGGTCGACGTGTCGCCGGGTATTACTGACCCCGAAGATAATATAAAACAAACTATGACTACTGTGGTTTTCAGATTATACATGTGGATAACAGTACTGCTTGTGTTATTCATAACTGGAGCAATATTCTACGGTCTAGCCAAGTATTATATGAACTTGGAGGAATACAAAAAGAAACATAGAACTACAAAAGTCGGCGGCAAGGCGAAGCAAGACGAAGACGGCCCTGGTATTATTTTGTATTGCTTTATGGGGATCCCAGACATGCGCGGCCTGCGGTGGCCGTGGCGGCCTGTGTATTCCCTATGCAATTTATTGAGACTTCAGACACGCGCGGCCTGCGTTTGCATATTAAAGCTGCGGCCTGTAGGCCGCGTGTCTCTGGGATACGCTATAATGCACTGAGTAGGTAACTGATCAACCTAGCACTTTGTTAAAGTTAATAGGTGATACCAGTATATACCTATACAGATTCCTAACATGTCAAAATCCTTGAAAGATAGAATGTATAGATCTACTGCAAAGCAACTTTAAAACGTTTTGCGCAAACTTATGCTAAATTGTTTACTTTGCAGTCGCGAAGCCCGGCTTGTACCTGTTTGGCGAAATCATTAACAGCATTCTGTACACCTACGGAATGTTACTCGTAGTGTCTTTGCCTAAACTCCCAACAGGCTGGTCGATCAGGTTACTGACCGGGTGGTACTGGTTGTACTGCATACTCCTGGTAGTCTCGTACAGAGCTAGCATGACAGCCATACTGGCCAACCCCACACCCCGCGTCACTATAGACACTCTAAAAGAACTCGTCGACAGCAAAGTCACTTGCGGAGGTTGGGGGAACGAGACCAGAAAGTTTTTCGAAGACTCACTCGACGATTTCGGCCAGAAAATCGGCGCCAGATTCGAAACCATCGACGATCCTCACGAAGCGGCCAAGAAGGTTGCTCAAGGTGTCTACGCTTACTACGACAACTCCGATTTCTTGAAGTACATTAGTGTGAAGAGGAAGAATTCGTTTCTAAACATGGAGGAAACTGACAATTCAACCTTGAACGGCACAGGAATAGAACTAACAGCCAGAAATGTAGAGAGAAACCTGCACATAATGACAGATTGTGTTGTTAATATACCTATTTCGATTGGTTTCCATAAAAACTCTCCTCTGAAGCCGTTGGCTGACGTTTATTTGAGAAGGATAGTTGAAGTTGGCTTAGTTGAGAAGTGGTTGAGCGATGCCATGCACACTATAAGGACTTTAGAAACGAATGATGAGGAAATCAAAGCCTTGATGAACTTGAAAAAGCTGTACGGAGCCTTCGTTGCTTTAGGAATAGGCTATTTACTGAGCACAATGTGCCTTATTGGCGAGTTCTTACATTGGCATCTTGTAGTCAAAAGAGATCCAAATTTCGACAAGTACGCCCTGGATATTTACTACAAGAATAAAAATAAAAAGCAATGAATAAATATCCAAAATGTATTAAAGTATTTTAAGCTAGTACATAACTATTAAGTAACATGATTTTATTTGAGATGAAATAAATATTTAGAATTTTTCAGTCGCTTTCTTTGGTGTAGTCCAAAGACACAAAGGTCAGGTATTATTTGGAAACGATGTTTCTGTTTATTCTTGTTTTTGCAGGCACACTGCTTTTAGTTACTTATAAAAAAAACCAATTCATCAATAAATTCAATTAAAACGGTGCTAATAGATAAATATTACATACACTTATTAGTATTTATTTAAAAGTATTTAAGTATGTTTATCAGTTGTTGAGTACCCATTTACAAGCTTCGGCTTAGTTGGGACTAAACAGCCGTGTGTTAATTTGTCCAAAAACATTATTATTATTATTACTTAAATTATGATGTAGTTATTCATCAGTATTTTAATTATAATTTCTAAACTTTGTGTTCAGGACTGCACTCTTTAAGTCTTTACTTCAACTATACTATCATGATTAAATGAAAAAGTGCAAGACTAATATTTCTAAATTTTTACAATTTAAACATAAAATGTAAGCAAAAATAATTTGTGGGCAATTTTACCAGCACATTAAAAATATTAACTAGAGTGTGTTGAAACCAACAACTGGAACAATAATTATTAATAAATCTAGACATAACTATTAATAAATCTAAAATAATTGATTCTAACAGTTATTTGTTGAGATTTTTGGAGCAAAACATGTGGAAACCAATTGTTTACATAAAATTAATCTTCTAGGTCCTTTGTTCAGCAGATCCCCTCAAAATCAGAAGTTGAAGAAGAATAAATGAAGAAAAGTTCATTGCCATATGTCAGGCTATACACACTGCTACTTTGGGAAGCAGTGGTAATAGTGGTCAGATTGAAATCAATAAACCTGTCGGCAATTTCAACTTCCTAGGCGACCAGTTAGATGTCAAACTATATGTTTTCAAGTGCACCCATCCTTTTTCTGAGAGTACCGATCTTTATTTCAACTAATTTCCTCCAGATTCACATTAGAAAAAGGCTTCGCCCCTTCTGGTGCATTCTCAAGAATCCACGGATGTTGTAATACATTCTTTAATGGCAGTCTGTGGTCTGGATTCACCACAAGCAGTTTATGAATCAGGTTCTTTGCTCCCTCGGAAACATGGTCCGGAAACTTAATTATAACATAGCGTATTTTCTTATAGGTTTGTTGGGTTTCCTTTGAATCAAACGGAGGAAGTCCAACAAGTAATTCATAGCACAGGACTCCGAGACTCCATATATCAATTGCATAGCTGTGCGGCTCTTCATTAATCATTTCTGGAGACAAATAATCCAAAGTGCCACATAACGTCATCCTCCTGGATGAGGGGGAATGGACCGACCATCCAAAATCGGCCATCTTTAGTTGGTAATTGTATGAAAACAACAAATTCTCAGGCTTCAGGTCGCGGTGTATCACTTTCTTTGAGTGGCAGTACATGAGCGCGTTCGCAACATCCCTAACATAGATTGCAGATGTCATTTCGTCGAAACGCCCGAGTTTCTTTAGCAATTGGTACAGAGAGCCATGTTTTGCGTATTCAAGAATAAGATAAATTCTCTTCTCGTCGTGAAAGTAGCCATACATGCGGAGGATGTTTGGATGGCGCAGGCGGCACTGTATCTCGACCTCGCGACGTACCTGATGCTCTATCGAGGAGTCTAAGACCTGATTCTTGAACAGAACTTTCAGGGCGACGACATAGCGGGACACCTTTTCACGAGCTAAGTAAACATTTCCAAATTTACCCTTGCCTAGTGGACGGCCCAAATCGAAATCTTCTAGAGTCCATGACTTTTTTTTCTCCTTTTGCTCAGGTTTACTGGCGGCGGATTCCTTCTCGCTCTGGTTCGCTCTCGTGTTGGCCTGCAGAGGTTGGGCTCGAGTAGGCACAGCAGGAACTTTGAAGTTATCTCCAGCACCTGGCATTTTAGAATTTGGCGTACTGGTGCAGGGGCAGCCCGATCGGCTAGTTGTCGGACGATTTTCTTTACAATTACACTTGCGATTGTTCATTATCACGTTTTTGCTCTTGTTTGGTATGTTTTTTCTCGTAATTGTCACCACTTTGCCACCGTATTTTAATTAATTTGTGTTTGCCACTTTCAATTCGAATATTTTCAAATCGCTAACGTATTTTTCGCCGTACTGTCTGGCTGTCACTTGTCAGTGAGTGACTGACAGTGACATTCAATCAGGCAACCCACCAAGTCAAACTCAATCAAACTGTACTTACGGTTTTTTTTTACAATTGGTTTAGCGGCCTGAAAACAAAGTACGTTTAGGCCCATATTTTTTATTAAATAATAAAAACCGACGGTTACTGCCTTAGAGCAACGCATCCGGAGCCGGCGGCTGATTTACAGCATAGCCTCCACAAAGACATCCCCATGACTAGTAGGCGATCTACACTAAGGTTCAAATACCTACCTACCATAAAGTAAGTACAAGTGCCCTACCCATTCATTGGTTATTCTAACTCTCTGGTTATTCTACTCAGAGCCGCTCAAGTACCGCTCGCTCTGAGGAGCAGTCCTGTTATGTCAATCAATCAATCAAAAATATACTTGTTGTGCATAGAATAGTAACAAAGGCCAATAAACAAAAAAAAAAATTGGTCGTTAACCTCTTCCTTCTCACAGCTGTTTTGGTGACAGTCTATATTCATGTTACTTTTTGGGGTTTATTTGATAAATCCCAATTTCATGAACAAGTGCGTTGATATTACTAATGCTCATCACGTTTTTCAGTAAACGAAAGGAGTAAGGTAACTGATCTATATTACACGAAATCGGAGGTCTAACCTACAAATAGATTTTGTTCTTTTCGAAATCAATATTGGGTCAGTGTTGTCCACACTGACCCAATATAGGGCGCAATGAAAAAATTACTCGACACACATCGCTCTTCCTTGTTACCTCCTTCCAGGTACTCTGGCTCGCTGCAAGGGTCACCAGTAACCTAACGAACCTAACCTTCGGGGTGCTCCGACTGCTGTTTGTCACACATTTTTTGCCCTCAGCGACCCCTTTTCTCCACTCCAACCTTAACTGGGTAAAAATGCATAGTTTGAAAATTTCAGGTGTATCACAACCAATCACAATCTGGTCACAAACTTAGTCACAATGTCTGACGATGCAGAGCAACAAACTGAAGAGGTTGAGGTGCTGATATCCATATATGATGGAGACGAAAACTTCAAGCAGTTGGACTCAAAAACTTATCAGTATAAGGTATTCTTAAAATATGACCTCAATCATTCCGAAATAAATTTCATAGTAAGACAAATTCATCAAGATAATATTTAAAAGTAATTTATTAGTACCATTTCACTTTATGACATCGGTACAACAATCAGGGTACAAGAAATGGCATCTTCCCAATATCTGTTACCTACCTTTTCTAATTTTTTTTATAAATATTGTGTTACAGTACATTGATGGTGACAAGTCGTTTATACTCGAGATCTCATGGCCACCTACCTACCCAACTACGAAGCCAAATTTCAACTTAGAAATATTCTACAATCAGAGTTTGTAAGTATACCTATTAAAGTAATTTCTTTTGAACTGCATTTGACCAGCGAACTTTAATAAGTATAGAAATATTACTAAGCGCTAAAAATGATGACACCAAAATGTTCCCAGCAGTAGGTGATTTGAGTATTGCATTTGTTTATATTCGAATCTCACATTTTAAAATAAATTTGTATGACGTAATGCTTCTAGCATTTGACATTAGGGCAATTTTTTTTAATCTTGGAAATGAGATTTTAAAGATCTTAAGGCCCAATGTCTCTTCTATATCTTGCTTGCGTGCGATTTATACAGAAGGGACGCGTGGCGGAGGCGAGGCGCAGATGTGATGCGAGCGCAGCGTCCCTTGAATGAATTCTAATATAAAATGTAGGGACGCAAGCGTAGATACATGAAAACTCCTAATTATCGTTGCCACGTTTAAGCCGCCCAACTCCCTTCTATATCTTGTTTGGTCAACAAAGTGTATTACCATCTAAATTTCTTCCATCTATCTATCTTATTTCAGAATACCATCAGTAAAAGACAAAATATTGTCTATATTGGACACGGAGGCAGAACAGTGGGTCGGGTGTGCAATGACGTATACACTCTTTGAGTGCTTAAAGGAGAGGGTTACGGAGATCCTGGCAGACCAGACGGAGGAGGCGGTCGTGACGGCCAGGGTCGAGAAGATAGCTGTTGATGACCAGGATCAGGTATTATATGGTTTAATTATCCACCTTACCTATTTCTGCCACATATCTCCTATTGTCCATTATATACCATATTGGGTCGATTTTTTATCCTTGGCCTATACTATGGAGTTTTTTTATTATAATACCACAAGCTTTTTGGTGAAAGAAAACACAGGGCAAACAAATGGATTCTAAGGCGTATGTGAACCACCAAAACGGATTGGGTCACCGATGGTGGACAGAAGTTTGGCACAAAAAAACCTAAAAGGGTCGAAGTGTCGCTATGTATCCCTGGTCTAAGCGCGTTTATATAGCATCATGGCCGCCGCAGATGAGGGGAATTCCAATATGATATTAGTCCCCACGGAATTTCTTGATGGCTGAATGAATATAGTCACAAATTGTTTGCACATCGCTGACAGTGTTTATAGTCTATGTGTGCGTAAGCGAGATGAGACATAGACGAGTCCAAAAACTTGAAAGTTTGATTCGGTTGATCCAAACAATGAACCATTTCTCGAAATTGAACGAGCGTCTCTAGTAGTAGTAGTAGCCCTACTCCATTACTTCAAGGAGTCGTGATGGCTGCACTGACTGCCCGGGGGGAATTGCTTAAAACTCCCGTTTTGTGGAGTCACCCTCGTTTAAGAATAAGAGCGTCTCTAGTGAACCCCCTCACAGCTTCGCCTTTGATACCTAACATTATAGTCATTGCGCAGTAATCAGCCAACTTCACACAACCGCCATTAAACTCTACGGGAACTATAGGCACTTACTTTTTTTTATTATTTTTAGACTGAAACAAAGAAAACGGAGAAGAAGGAGCAACTGACGAAGGCGCAGAAGCGTCGCGCGTGGGACCGCGCGGAGGGCGGGCGCGGCGGGGAGCGCCCGCGCGGGTACGACTGGGTGGACATCGTCAAGCACCTGTCGCAGGCGCCGCACCAGCCGCCGCAGCCGGCATCGTGACCCTCGCACGGATAGTAGAACCATAGGGCTCCCTGCACCGTCACCATCCATCATGCCAAACAGCAGGAGTCATCATCATCAACAGCCTATTAAATGTCCCCACTGCTGGCGCTCAGGCCTACCCTCTCAACGAGGGCGTTCGGGCTATAGTCCACTACACTAGCCCAGTGCGGGTTGGTGGACTTCACATGCGCCTTAGAATTTCTTCTTCGGCGTATGCAGGTTTCCTCACGATGTTTTCCTTCACCGTTTGAGAGCAGTCAGTAAATGTACTTAAGTTTTGAGAAAAAACCCATTGGTACGTGAGAGCGTCAGTGGTGTCGGGGATAAGACGCGGCCTATCATATCGAAGGGTCCGAAGTTCGATCCCCGGCTGGGCCATGTACACCAGGAGTACGACTTTTAATTTAGGGGGGAGGATACTTGAATTTGAATTTGTAATTATTTTTAGGCTTACATACCTCAAAAGGAACCCAAGGATCACTTCGTTGTTCGTCTGTTTGTCTGTCTATCTGTTAAGACTTAGGAACGCGTGGAGATCGTCATCATCATATCAGCCTGTAGACGTCCACTGCTGGACAAAGGCCTCCCCCAGGGATCTCCATGCCGCCCGGTCCTGCGCTAACCTCATCCAGCTGGGTCCAGCGACCTTCACAAGATCGTCGGTCCACCTTGTGGGAGGCCTAGAGATATATATCAAATATTCAGGTCTGCAATCCCTTGGAGCTGTGAAAAAATCGAACTTCTAAGTCGACGCAGTCAAAAGATACGGCCGTTAATGGCGCATGTTTTGAGTATTTTTACACTCGCATGATAATCGAAACCTTTAGAGTACTTCCCGTTGATCATGAAATTTGTCATTTAAAAATTAAGTAGGCCTTACTAATAATTGAATGTATTTAGACTTAAAATGGGATGTATGCATTTCTGTGTTATTTATAATGATAATTTATGTATTTTAACCGATTCTCATATTTTTACTGTATGATACCTACATAGAAGCCTATTATTTTTGTTTATAAAATATTTAATCTACACGCCTTTTATTTATTTTAAACTTTATTGCACTAATTTGTACAAAAGGCGAACTTAATGCCAATTGAATTCTCTACCAGCTGACCTTTGGGCTGTTCTTTTACCTTCGTTATAGCCTGGGACAGAGATTATTTATTTATTTTATTTTAAATGGAAAGGCAGCTTAAAGCTGATGCTTCCTTCCACAGTCGACTTGATATAAACAATATAAACAAACTTTCAGAATCGTGCCCAGTAACTACTTAAGTCAATGGAATAGGTAATGTATGTCATGCAGCATGATCGTGTAGGGAATACTTTACCACACGATCATGCGGCATGACATGCTTTACGTGCTGTCAACTCATGACCGTTTAATTGTAGTGATTGACGCGACCGCCATGCAAACTACGTGCTGGCCGTTGATTGACAATCGCGCGTACTCTTCACTGTACTAAGTGATTGATAGCATGCATGAGGGTCCATCATGCAGCATGATAACTTACGTAAACGTAACGCATGTCATGCAGCAACTTTTAGGGACCGCTTAATACATACCACCATGGAGCTAAACTCATGTTAGTGAAGTCCGGACGAAGATATAAGGTCACCGGACATAGTTGAAATTATAAGTAAGCTGGAAGTAGCAGTGGGCTGGTGTGTCCAAAAACTTTGTATAAAAAAACTAATGCAAACTTTTCGAATTCACTGCCAATCTATGCACGAAAAATTAAAAGGCAAAATCTGACATATAACATATTTGTCGGTAACCAAAACTTACAATTTGAACGTTTTTCGGCAATGATTTACACAAAGCAAGAATGGTACACACCGGCCGAGGTGTCGGTGCATAACCGAGCAAGAGACTGCTGGGTGATTCTCAACGGAAAGGTACGTTGTTCTTTTTTTTTGTATGTTTTTATTTATTACTAGCCGTTTCCCGCGACCTTGCCCGCGTTTTATAAGTTGTTTTTGACGTTTCTTCTTGCTCGACTCCAGCCTGTAACCTTTCAAGAATTGTGCTATCAAAATGCAAAAATCCAACAATTCAAACACGACTGTTCCAGAGATTAATAAATAAATAAATAAATCTTTATTTCAGGAAAATTTACAATCCCATATTATTATTAATATTATGCATACACACAACCTAAAATAAAATATTAGCGCGTTCGAACGCGCGATTAGCGCGTTCAAACAAAAAAACAATAGATGTAAGGTCACTCGGGGCTATTGTAGCTAGGGGGCAAATGTAGTCGACTGAAAATAACTCATTACTGTTACGTTTTAGTATACAATAAATATATAGTGGCGTCTAGGCCTATGTCCAGCAGTGGACTGGTACAGGCTGATGATGATGAGTGACGTCTATGGCTTTAAAGAATCAGTACTCTCTAAATCCACAGACGTCACTCATTCTAAAAACGTAACAGTAACGAGTTATTTTCAGTCAACTACATTTGCCCCCTAGCTACAAATAGCCCCGGGTGACCCCACCTATAATTGGCAATCATTTCAAGGTGTACAACCTGACCCCATGGCTGGAGCAGCAGTTCCGACTGTGCACCTGCACCAAGACCTGCTCGTGCCCAGTGAAGAACTGGTACTGCGCTGACGACTGCGTGGAGTACTGCGCCTGCTTTAAAAGGGGGTTTTTGTACTGTGACGGGAAGAGGGTAAGCTTTTATAATTCTTTCTTTCTTTTAAACACGGAGAGTTTTTGCACTGACATGCCTGAGAACTTTTGTGTCGGCACTGTGCGATGTTTTTAGTTTGTCTAGTCCTTGGTTACTTTGATTTTGTTTTGTGTGCTCAGGTGCATGTACAGGTACAGAGGACTATAATAGTTGGCACAGGTGAGGGTAGGCATGTGCCCTGGCTGTTGATTAATTTGATTTGGTATTACCCAAGCGCGAATACTAAATCATATTGTGTCCTCCGAAACCAGCTGGCGATGACAATAGTCGCGTACGCCGGGAAGGACGTGAGCCACTGGTTCAAAGGGGACGAGTGGGTGAAGTACACGCACCCGATCGTGGGCGCGTCGGTGCCGTACCTGCGGCACGGGCACGGCGCCCGGCAGCCGGTGGTGCCGTCCACGCGCTGGCGGCCGACCGAGCGCCCCTGGTGGCTCGACGACGCGCTCGTGGTCGGCAAGGCCACGGAGAGAACCAGGCCGATTCGGATCACTAATTCTATTACTGGTACTTACGTTTTTCTTTTCTACCTACAAAATACATAATACTAATGAAGTCGGAACAAATAGACAAACACGGCAGGTTTATTACGACGAGGAGGTTTACTTACCCGCCCGGCAATTTGATATCATTTAGTGGTAGTTTTTCTGCTTAACATAAAATTTCTCGTTAGTACGGACAGATATCAAAGACTGGTTAAATCCTCCAATTTTTTCAAAGCTCGGAAAAGGAACTTGGAGATTTCTTACCTACGCATTTTTGACGTGAATTCGATGAACGTCTTTTCGTCCCCCCGGCGCCTGGCTGGCATTCCGAAAAAAATGGGTAACGAAAAACATATAGGTACTTTGAAAGCTTCTTATCATACTTATTAGATATCATTGTAAAGATCCATCTGACGACAACACAAAACAAAAATTATTTGATCCTCCCTCCCTCCCCCCACGAAGACGGCATACACAGCTGGAGTAAGCTCCCGCTCAGTATAACTCGCCATAGCATCAAGACTTAGTTTATTTGTACATTTTAGACTTTCGCGCTTTGTATTCATAATTATATAATTATTTACGGGTCTTACACACGAAATAATAATTAATTATATAATTAGTTTATTTGAACGAAATAAACTGTATCTACATTTTATCGCAAAAAAATCATCGAATTCACGAAAAAAAATAACGGTAGGCAGTACTTACCCCTAGGATAAAATTTACAGTTAATTCCGTGACAAATTTCCTGTGCAGGTTCCACGGTGACCCTCGAAGTGTGCTCAGAGGAGACGATATACCAGATAATGATGCGCTACCTGCCGCACAACTCGCACATGCACTCGTACACCTGGCGGTACCTCGGCCGGCCGCTGTGCTACCAGCGTACCCTCGCGCAGAACGGCATCCCCGACGAGCGAGACCGGTTCACCGAGGTGGCGCTGCCAGAGAACACTCACATACCCGCTATACTCATCTATTTCAACGACGATTTGACCGAAGGTAGGAACAATTTTTGCACCAGGTTATTTGCAACTTGGGGTAAATGCAACTACAGTCAATGACGATTTCACCGAAGCGAAGGTAGGAACTATTTTTGCATCGGGGTATTTGCAACTAGGGGGTAAATGCAACTACTGAGTTTATTTCAAAATAATTGTTTACCTACGTCATAATTATTAAGTACATCAAGTAGATTCTAAGATAAATAGCTAAATCCCGCGGCACAATTTGTTGGGGTGGCCGCGGCTCTAGTAACATGGTCCTTTTAGGGTTGTATGTAGGTACTATTGTAATACATATACTTATTCTGTGCCCATGTATCATCAAAATCACATCGAATAAGTACTTACCATCCTCAATATTTAGTATTGATTTGACTCCTCACTCAAGCGTTAAGAGTGACGGTGGTCCTTCGAAAATTTTAAGGTTCATAATGACGAATCTCCCGAAACTAAATGTTTATTTTCTTTCCAGATCCACCGAAAGACGATTGCTTCTGCCACGATCTCGCCTGTCTCGATAAACCCGACTCTTGTCACAATAAATGAATGATTTAAAAAACCATAATTCAATTATATTTTGTTTTGTATTAGTTATTTTTTAATAGAGCAATTAAATTAACATTCATTAGACAAACTGGATTTCCTACCTTTTTCTTTATAATCAGTCACACTACCCAGATAACACAGAACAATTTTTTGTTTAATTTCCACAAATTTTAAATGACCACAATAATTAGAAATGATCACATAGTGATAATGTCTACATAACACACCTGCCTGGAAACCGCACCCTTGTATGTAGTAGGTATGGTTATGAAGCTAATTAAGCACTGGCGAAGAACTCTGCGAACCTCAAAGCATGAACTCCTCAGACCTTTACGGTCATGCATGGCGTTTTTTCTAGGGACAAAATGCTTTGTAAAAGATTTAAAATTACAATTAGATTTTACCTTATAATTAGAACTGGTTCAGGTAATAAAGCTAGTGTTCCGTTCAGTAAGCTAAGAACTACCAATGAACTAGTTTTTGCGTGGCGCGTGCCAGGTCGATAGCCTTTGAACCCTGATGATTTATGATTTTTTATTTATAAAAACTTTATGACTCATAAAGTTTTTAGAACAAGCACGCGCATGGGTAAATCAGGGGGATGTTTTTTATACTTCAAGAAAAATAAAATTAACTCCGGCATTAATCCAACGATCCGTTTACTTTTCTGTTTATTTTAACATGATGTTGAATTTTTCAATGTTTTGTAGAATGTGCTAAAAAAATCTCAAATCTAAAAAATAAAAAAATATTGCTTGTGAAATACTTTACTTAAAGATTGGCAGTTAACATTTTAATAATTTTCGAAGAATGTTGGACATACAAAGCCGACAAAATAAATTCACGTAGTTATAAAGTACCTAATTACTAATCTTATCTCAAATTATTGTACAAATCCGGTTGCAATAAGAATACACGCTTGATACCCCATCATTCAGCATGCACTAGTCCACTGCTGGACATAGGCCTCCCCAAGGCGCGCCACTGAACCCATCTCCGGTTCTCTGCATCCAGCTACTGCCAGCCGCCTCACGCAGATCGTCGCTCCATCTAGCCGGGGGGCGTCCCACACTATATGCTTGCCCGTCATTGTGTCCACTCGAGAACTCTTACTCCAGCAGATATCGGTTCTCAATTTTACTTACGTACTAAATCTAACATGTTTTTAAAATACCAAAGTAGATAAATGTAGGTACGGTAAACCGCACGTCAGTGGAAACAAAACCAGTAGTATTGAAACTCCCTATTGATCAAAGTGTTTCCACTGACGTGCGGTTGACTGTACTACCTCGAAATCCCTACTCTTCATTTTATTTCAATTTCTGTCCAATCAAATCGGTAAATTCCGCCACCATACCACCGGGCTGCTATGGCATCCATAAGGCTCGCTACGCTCGGCCAAGCGCGCTTCCTGTGAGTTGACCTGCCAGCCACAAGGCTCTACTTACATTATGGAAGTATATCTAATACTTTTAATAGTAATTGTTACTGTATAACAAGATAGGTACTAAAATAAACCATTTGACACGAGGTTGGGTTTGAGCTTGAGTATCTAATAGCTTTTAATCTCGAGTGAAACACTACTTCACCGCGGAATGGAAATTCTCACGCCCGCCTCAAATTGTTCAATAAAAATTCTAGTTTTCGCGGCATAATCTGTAACTACGAGCTATACACTTATCAAAATATCTGATTCTCTGACAGAACTTGATTTTGTAAATGGAATAAGTAAGTAAGAGAGATTCACAGTGGATGTGAGAGCCTGAGAGGAGGGGGCGTTCTTTATTAACGGAAATATTATTGACTGTTATTTGCATTTAATTAAAAACATATAGATATTACCATTCCTAGAAATTATACTGAAACAGATAAGTAGTAAATGCATACTTTCTTTACGCGATTTCACGGCTCCGCCATGTCTTTACCCCACGCGAAATCGTTATTTCTAGACTTGAATTACCCGCTTATTTGCGTACTTACGCGGCGCGACCACCACGCATGCGCGGCTCGGATAATTCACCCACTTGTTGCCCCAAATTATAGTCACTACCCCATGCCGAGTTACATAAAAATAACTATGCGACGCCATTTTTGTCCATAGACAAATGAGTGACGGAACGCGCGCCCGTGTCACTAAAAGCGCGGGAAAGCATCTGGCGCGCTTTTTGTGATGTTTTAGAACGTGGTTTTTAAAGTTGTGTGGACCAAAGAGTTTATAGTTTTAAGTAGTAGTTTGTGAGTGGACAGTGTTAGCAAAAGTATGTACATAAGTGAATGGACAGTAACTTAACTGTGTCAGAAGTTGGAAGTAAGTGAGGTGTAATATACTACTGTATAACTTATTGAATATCTATACGTTTTTCAACAATCTACTCCTAAAATAGGTTTTATTTGACATCTCTTTAGCACATACCTATACCTACTAGGCTCCTCTATCGCGCAATAATCTATGGTTTTGAATTGACCAAAGTTTTTTTGAAATTTTGTCTTTGTAACATTGAAAAAATGCCTGATCGGAATTGGTTGGAATTTTAAGGCCGTATGTCAAACGAAAGTGCGACATATACCTACCTATCTTTGAAAGTATTTGAGCTTCGGATTATTGGAGCCAGGCTGATGCCAGACTGACCGTGTAACTGGCGCGGCGTCTAAAAGGATAACAAGAGTTTCGAGATGGTGAATTTTTGTTTAAATGAGAAATAAGTAAAAAATACTTCTTCTTCAGGAAAAGAAAATTTGCTTGAGCATATTGAGCCAAAACATCGTAAGCGACACAAAAAAATACTAGGTACTCAATTTCACACCTAATGCAAAAGGTTTTAAAATGCGTATTTCCTTAGTTTTTTTGTCGCATAAGATGTTATTTGTCTGAACAGGTTCGATCCGGGTCCTAATTAAATAAAGCGTTACCAATAGGGTTGGAATCCACCCAAAACCCAGATCTGTGCATTTTTTTGAAAGAAAGAAAGAAAGAGGTGGATGTGTTTGCAGATCCCGAAGCTTTTATAGCAAAGTGATATTGATTATTTCCCCTCGAAAATTCCACCCTACTCGTTTTAGCGAAACACCCCAATCTCTTTAGGGATCGACCTTGAGTCGATGTATTTCCTAATTGGTTTCCATTGGGGCTCCAAAAAAGTATCAAAGAATATAGAATCTTTAGTAGTTTTCGGCCGCGTACGTAACTGAGTTACCAAGGTTAGGTATTCAAGAGACTGGCTCTGTAAAGTCTGTCTATTATATCAAACGACTTGGGTAAATTACTGGGTAAAATTTAATACTTGTCCTAGAACTATATTTTTGAAGCAATGTTGCCTGACATCATCTCAAACGACTTGGGTAAATTAGTGGGTAAAATTTATTAACTGTTCTAGAACTATAATTTTAAAGCAATGTTGCCTGACATCATCTCAAACGACTTGGGTAAATTAGTGGGTAAAATTTAATACTTGTCCTAGAACTATATTTTTGAAGCAATGTTGCCTGACATCATCTCAAACGACTTGGGTAAGTTAGTGGGTAAAATTTAATACTTGTCCTAGAACTATATTTTTGAAGCAATGTTGCCTGACATCATCTCAAACGACTTGGGTAAATTAGTGGGTAAAATTTATTAACTGTTCTAGAACTATATTTTTGAAGCAATGTTGCCTGACATCATCTCAAACGACTTGGGTAAATTAGTGGGTAAAAACTAATACTTGTCCTAGAACTATATTTTTGAAGCAATGTTGCCTGACATCATCTCAAACGACTTGGGTAAATTACTGGGTAAAATTTAATACTTGTCCTAGAACTATATTTTTGAAGCAATGTTGCCTGACATCATCACAAACGACTTGGGTAAATTAGTGGGTAAAATTTATTAACTGTTCTAGAACTATATTTTTGAAGCAATCTTGCCTGACATCATCTCAAACGACTTGGGTAAATTAGTGGGTAAAATTTAATACCTACTTGTCCTAGAACTAGGTATATTTTTGAAGCAATGTTGCCTGACATCATCAATATCATAGTATCAGACCTTCGACGTCCACTGCGGGACATAGGTATTCCCCAATGAACGAAACCATCAAACTTTGTCTATGCTAGATTTTAAATTTCACCACTAATTTACCCAAGTCATTTATCAGACGGAGTATCTACAGTAAATGCTGGTGACTGTAGTGTTGATGGAAATAACTTCCATACGAATCGCTTAACAAAGCTTTATTACAAAAATCATATCTACCTATATCTTTTATTTCTTTTTTAAAAGTCAAAATAATCATTTAACGATTACAATAACCACGTTAACTAAAGCCCAAATTGGTGCTCACCAACTAAACAGCGATCAAACACAAAAACAATAAAAAATAAAGCCATTGTGTTATCTGAATCGGAACAATAGATAAGCGGTGTATCGAATCGCTCTATTGTCTATGCGCCGGCCATAGATACCGCATCCGGCGTTACCAAAATGGCCCCCGAATTAAAAAAGTCGGGACAATGCCTTGAACTCTTGGTATTAATTAGAGTTTTAGATTATTCGGTCGATGGTTTCTTTACCACTATTCTGTTATTTTATCACTACATCTGATAAATTATATATTCTTGCTGTTTGAGCTTTGAATAATAATTCGCCTGTTTTTTGTTTACAGATAGACTTGCAGGATGGCCACACTGCCTATTTTTGTTTCATTAAGCAGGTGAGGCATGATTTATTTTTTAATTAATTAATTAAATATATGACTTATAAAATAATCTAAGTAACAAGTAGTTAGGTAAGCACTTCTTTTTATATATTTTTGATAATTTAAAAAGCGAAAAGGAGAACCATTCGAGCTGCAGAAATGAAACATTAGGTGACGGGGGTCATTGTGGGCAAAAGGGGGCGCAATGAAAAAATTACTCGACACACGTCGCTCTTCCTTGTAACCTCATTCCAGGTACTGTCGCTCGCTCCAAGGGTCTCGAACTAACCTTCGGGGTGCTTCGACTGCTAACTGTCACACATTTTTTCCCCTCAGCGCCCCCTTTTCTCCACTCCAACCGAGACTACAGTTATAGGTTGACATTTTGAACTCTTCGCGTGTTTGTTCCCTTTTCACCCCAGCAGCAGCTAAAAATCATACTAATTACTAAAACATGTTTAGTATGAACATGAAAGGGCAAGTTTTATAGCTTTTTAACGACTTGCTTTCGGCGACTGAAAGGCACCTATCACTAATAATTGGGATATTAGTAGAACAGATAGAGGTAGCTCCCTCAGGAGTCAGGAAGTGATTTGTAAATAATGCAACACATGTAGGGTTTGTTAAAATTATCCTGTTTAGATTTAACGAGCATTTCATCATAATTTAACGTCGCTTGAATTAACGCGGCCTTATACTGATGAAGAAGTTGCGTTTGTGAGTTTTGTAATAAGTTGTATGAGACACCTAAGGAAATTAGGTGTCTTTCGAAAACAAATGCATTTGCGGTTTGAAAAGAAAAAGAAAAATAAAGGATAGTGAGTGTTTCAAAAATCCTTCAATGAACGAAGGGGGCAGGTAGCACTATTACTTACTCTGTGCAGGTAGTTAGTCTTTTTGACACCGGACTACCTATACTAAGTTATATCTAATAGTTATAACAAAGTTAATTTTAAGGGACTAGTAATTTTTACAGTTTTATGAACCCTCTAACTGTGCTACCTATATATTTCGCATTCACTTCAGTACTTATATACTGCACTGTAAGTACTTGGACTGGATTTGTTACTGTGCCGGCTTGTATGGAGAAAATAAATAAATGTAAAAAAATAATTAAAAATGTTTATTTCGTTCTTCATTAAACTGAATTATTTAGTAGGTACCTATTTGTAATTAAGTATGAAAATATATATTAATTAGTATTTGTAAATAGATTAAGTACCTACCTACTTGCAGAAGAAGAGTAAAATGTGCTATCATCAATATTTAAGGTAGGTACTTTCCATAAACGATGACCTTTCTCCAAACTGTTGCCTATTATATAAACTTGCTGAGCTTTCCGGTGCGCGCGAGCCGCTTCCTGTCTCCGAATTAGGAAGTGAATGCCGAGACGTGCGCGGAATACTAGGGTTGCCATGCTTCAGGACGCTGACAGCTTATTATTCGTCCCTCTCATGGAACTTTCATGTTCAATAGTGGGACCATGGAACTAATATGTACTACGTAGTACATATTAGTTCCATGGTCCCACTATTGAACTGTGGCTGAATCTCATGTAAACCATGGGCGGCGCTCGGGGTCACTTTTTAATTTTTAGGCTTTGGATACTCGTGAATTTGGTACGTTGGAAACGCGACTGTAATTAGGTCGCGATTGTTACTACTGGGCCTATTAATCTATTTTTAAAAACCTTATCTAGTCCTAATGTAGGATTTCTGGTTATTACTATAGGAATTATATACGCAATCAAGAAATGTGTGCGACGGGCGTGTTGTAAAATACGTACCTACATAAATATAAACCAGAAGTCTGTCTAAATGAAACGACTATTGGGTAAGATAGTGAAATAAGTTATTTCTATATTATAATGAAGCCAAGTGTACTTAACACTTAACTTAGGTTACACTTAACTTAACTTAGGTACTTACCTAATGTATCAAACAAACTCCCGCTAACATGTTCCTGCATGCTTCAGACAGACTCTTGCTTCAAAAATGTAGTTCTAGAGACAGTTTTAAATTTCCCCACTAATTTCCAAGTCGTTTATTTATTTATTAATCGCTCTCCTAGCTTCGAGCGGTCGATTCTACTGATTTTCCTTCGACATCCGATACAAAAATTCGTAGAATCGACCGCTAGAAGCGAGGAGAGCGATTCAAAAATAGAGCTCCTGGTTGGGCGTCATGTATTTGACAACCCTATAATGAACTTGACATTGTCAATTCCGTAGCAGTCATATACCCATCACTTATTTCGTCTATAGTCCATCCATACACTACATTTCTCACATACTAATAACAAATCTATATGTTAATAAATGTATGACTACATATAGGTACGTATGCCGTATTGTGTGTATGTTTTGAATGTTCTAACTATAATAGGAAGCAAAGACACGTGAGGAATCTTAAACTGATTAAGTATATTGACTTTGGGATTTTCCTGTGTAAGGGCTTGGTTTGTAATGTTTTGCCAAACGTGTGGACGCAGCATAACGTTTTTGATTATGGTTTGGATTTACTACTACTCATATAAATCCACAGTTCCGTATCAAATAACGTCTGACTCAACATTTCACGGTTACTTAGCAAGCGGCGGATAAATTTTTTTTCCACACATTACTTAGCAAGTATGCAGCACTGACGTTAACTTTGTAGCTCATTAAATAGCATTAAATGCCGAGATAGATGAGTAGATAAGGCGATAAGGCGATGAGCCTACGTATCACGCGATTTTATTCCCATCAAAGTCGCATCTTTTAAAGATTAGTGTCTACATGCAGTGTGCTTTTAATATAAAGTGCTGAGCAGAAATACAGATTAAACTTCATTATTTTTGTAAAGAAAGGAAGTGAGAAGGGACAGACAACCCAAATCAAAGAAATACATACGCGCTCCATTTGTAAAGACGAGCTACTTATATGCATACCACATAAGAGCAACGGATTCAAGGGATGTTACAAATATGCGGCAACAAAGATCTGGAACGACCTGCCTCCTCCGATCCGTTCCCTAAAAACGTTGCACTCCTTTAAAAAAGATTTAAAAAATACTCTGCTTCAAGGACAATAATAGCTTAATAAAATAATAGCTTTAGAAATCATCAGTCTGTGTTAATAAATGATTATTCTATTCTATTCTTCTATTCTATTCTAAATCGTTTCCCCGAAAAGGTTCCGAAAGGTTTCCCCTTTACCAAAGGACGGATCTATGTTAACGTAACCCTGAGTCTATCAGCGATTGATGAAATCGTATTCAGTGGACATGTTGATATGGAACTTATGCAGATGAAAAAGAAGATTTAATAAAATCCAATCACTCGTTCAAGAGTTAGACTATTTTATTGTTAGACTGTGTCACGATAAGGTCACTATACTGCTTCATCAACAGCCTATTAACATGTCCCCACTGCTGGGGCTCAGGCCTACCCTCTCAACGAGGGCGTTCGGGCTATAGTCCACCACGCTATCAGTGCGGGTTGGTGTACTTCACACGCGCCTACGAATTTCTTCTTCGGCGTATGCAGGTTTCCTCACGACGTTTTCATTCACCGTTTGAGAGCAGCCAGTAAATGTACTTAAGTTTCGTGAAAAAACCCATTGGTACATGGCCCAGTCGGGGATCGAACTTCGGCCTTTCATTATGATAGGCCGCGTTTTTTCCCCGACCGACCGACGCTCTCTTGTGTAAATGCAAGGAAATAATTTATCTAATCCTCGATAAACCGTCAGATAGTAGAACGCGCCATACTTCAACGTCTCTTTCCATCACGTGTGACAGAAAACGTGCGTCGCCAGATGGCTGCGCTGCGCCGGCGCATACTATTCGGTATCGATCGTCGATATATGAGCTGTATTAGTATGGAAATGCAGTGAAAAATACGTACAGTTACGAACCGGGATTGTTGAGCCACTAGCTTATCTTCTTAACTTGAATATGTTACACAAATGCCGCCGTTTTTCGTTATTGAAATGCAAGAAGTTTCGAATCTCTTTGGTATCGGAACCTATGGTGCCAATTACCGGGGGGGTGCGGACAAAAGAAGCGGAGTAGAGGGAGGAGGTTGCTAATACAAATTTATAAGGAGTTTGAAAATTTAATTTAATTTATTCTTACATAGCATTACAGAAAAAATCCAAAGCGCCATGAGATACAATTTGTAAATAAATAATTAATATAACATAGTCAACATTAAATTACATTACATAAATTCTAAAATTACAGTCAATTGAGAATGTGTGAGTGAGTCACAATATTGTAATCCATCTGACACGATTTTGACACCCATAGAATGCTTCTTTTACACCTCTTTTAAGGGGCCGCGGCCGCCAACCAAAGAGATCCTAACTCTATGTTGAAATGTGACCATTCCTTGACACTATATCATTAATCTGTGACCATAGCAAACCTTTTGTAACTCGATTTGCATTACACGGCCAAAATACGAAAGTGGCAAGCGGCTCAACAATCCCAGTTCGTGACAGTTGCACAAACCAGAAACATAAAGCCTGGATAAGAAACCTGGTGGTTTCTTAACCAGGCTTTGTGTCTCTGGTACGAAACTGAACGAACCGTTTGTCATTCTCATTTCAATTAACAATCGATCTACCTCATTTTAATTTTAACCCGACGACGGCTACGGATTTGCATCGGATAAATGCACAATTGCAATCCGTTATGACAAGTCAATGCACTGATTCCGACCCGAGTCCGCCTACGTTCGACATGTAATTTATTGTAAGTATGCCAATTAAAGCGTATTGGAATTTGACGGTGCCTTAGTTAGGTTAAGTATATTATTATATTGTTTTTTCGGTGGATATGGTACTACCTACTTCATACAAAGCTGCTTTGATCTTGAGCTTTTACGTTCAGAAGCCTAGTGCTTTGCTAATAGCAAGAACGGGTAATAATTTCAAATCTTCACGCTATGTCCCTGGCGAGGTAGGCAGCAAGAACAGAGCGCCAAGTAGCGCGATCCTGACACTTCTTTAAAAAATGTCTCCTATATTATGTTATTCTTAGCTTACTTAGGTACCAAGTTTCATTAAAATCCGTTGCGTGATTGATCAACAAACATAATCCAAACTTTCGCATTTTAGGGTAGTGGGATGGGATGGGATTTATTTTTAAGTTTTTTTGTTATTAATATAAATACGAACTAACATTGACACTTGGATACCTCCGTGGATACCTCCCTTAAAAAGTCGCTTATTGCTTCAGGATTTTGGCACAATGAATTATTCGCGTTTGGTCCATTTAGATGTTCGTCCAGACGCAGGTCGGTCGTCTAGTCCAATATTCCTAATAGGTACCTAATATACGCGCTTGTGGTCCATTAATAGTAATAATACCGTAATATAAGTTTCTAAACTTAGTAGGTACGGAGTCCTTGCTAATAATTGTACTGTGCTATTCATATTGAAAATAAATAAATTTACAAATAGTAAGTATGTTAAAAAAATTTCACCCAGAGTTCCAGTCCCGTACCACGGTATCATTATTCTTAGTGGATTCATAAAAATTTCAAACCTAAACTATACAATTGAGTAGTTTTACGACTATTCCATTATCGACACACTTGTCTTTCCATTCGACGGTGGCGCCACTGACTACGGGAAGTTGTCGGATTACTGAGATTTACTCAACAATTTTTAGTTCCACTTATCGCCACGTGTAAAGATATCTGTGGTATCAGTAGTATATTAATTATTTTGAATGTTTGAATTCAAGCAGTGAATTGAATCATTTCCAATACAGTGGTTTCACGCGATCAGATTTGTAATTGTCTGTTAATTATAAACACGGCTAGATGCTAATGTTATGAAAGCTAATATGGTAATAATGAAAGATGGTTTTCACGGTAGCTTGTTCGATACAACATGAAAATTATCCACTATTTTTCACATAGACATTATAATAGTATGCAAGAAAAAGGAGCTTGGTTTTGAGATAAATGCATTTTACTATTTTTGTTGCAATTTTTTGCAATATTAGTGATCTGCATTTTTACATTTATATAAATTATTAGTAAGTAATATACTTACCTACTCCTGCAGTTTCTTATACTTTTAATAAAAGTGCTGTGATTCTTTTTTCTGGAAATAAGTAAATCACCTTTTAAATATAAAATAATTCTTCGAGCGCGTCCCCGTGAGGCATGGTGCCCAGAAGGCCAGCAACGTTTCCCCTTTGGATAATAAGGCTTATCCTCTCACGGGGACGCGCTCGAAGAATTATTTTGTATTTAGGATTACATTATATAGTTAGTTATTTTAATTTAATTTAATGTTATTGACTATCTTTGTTAATGTTATTTGCAATAAAAATATAATCCTTTTAAATTGTATTTTTAATTTGGTAAATATATTTTTATTCAATTTTAACGTGAAATTGAAGGTTGTTTTACAAAAACAACACATATGAAAATATTTATTTTTTAAAGATTTTAAAAACCCGTTTTATCGTACATTGATTGATTTATGTATATTGATTTACAGAAACATTTTTTTAATTTGACGTTCTATTTATGAAACATTAAAATTGGAATTGACAAAACGTTTACAACAAAAATACCACATCAATTAAGTAATATTTCTATTGATTTCTTAGCTCATTGTTTGAAAATCTTGGAATCCTTCCAAGATCACTGCCCAAAATCTGCGCCTACGCAGGATCTCGATCGATTTGCCGACGACGTTCGCGCATTAGGACCTCGCCGTATATGGAATCTTGTAAAAATGCACATTAAAACTTGATGGGGTCCATTTGTAAATACCATAGTTAATACCGTAACATCGTTTGTTTTTTTAATGGCGAGATAGATCCATAAAAGGTTTCATAAAAATCCTTAACAAAATACTTGGACAAAAACTTGCGACTGAGAAAAAATGATTATGGAGAAAAAATGCGAATTCGACAACATTTAATTTATGATTATTTTTATAATCAATCGTATTATTACTACTTACATGTCATTAGATAACCAGTACAAAGTGTATTCTATGTTTTTTTTATTTTAAATTTTGACATTGATATTAAATTACTTTTTGACATCACTGTTATAATTTTTGACTATAAATGTCATGAAAATCCCATAAATACGTACAATAATGACAATTGTCATAAATAATGAATTTAATCAAGTAAATGTGAAATAAATGAATCTTATTATAATATAATCTACTTTTGGCAGAGGTACAGTCGCAGTATGAAAAGGTTCGTCATCTTAAAGTCTAGTTTTTTGGTGCCAGCCAATAACCAGTAATGCCAACATTTGAATAACTCAGGTTTAACCGAAAAGACATTAAGAATGGATGAAGAATTTATTAGTAATGATAAAAAATCATATTAATTGTGATAGTGTGAAAATTAAGGAAACTGCACTCGCAGCATGTAAAGGAAGGAATTTGAAAACTGAAGACTTCACAGCTTCGTTCTACTCTACTATATTAACTACTTACTAGCTTTTTCCCGCGGCTTCGCCCGCGTAGAAAAGTTTTTCCCGTGTACATTGTGAAACAGCGCCCTCTATGTAGGCGTTTTGTTACTTAGGGGGTATTAGAGGACGCCCCGCGACTTTGTCCGCGTTAAAAAGTAGCCTATATGTTATTCCATGATATAAGCTATCACTGTACCAAGTTTCATCAAAATCTGTTCGGTAGTTTTAGCGTGACAGAGTAACAGACATCTCACATTCTTACAAACTTTCGCCTTTATAATATTAGTAGGATTCTGTGGTTCCGAATGATGAATAGTATATCAATAATGAAATGTAAATCAGACTGGCTCCTATAACAACATTTTTCCCCATCAAGGGACATCGATGGGAAAAATATCGAAATCCCCACTGACATCTCATTAACTCAATAATATTCATTAGCATTTTCATAAGTTATTAAAGAGATGGTATAAATACTAGCTTCTTCCTAAAAATAAAGCATTGCAGATATAGTTTTCTAGTGAAATCGACGCAATGTTTCGTTTTTGGACAGTGTTATTCAACTTCTCTGTAATAATTACGACGACAATAATGTAAGTGAAATAATACAGTCGGCAGAATAAGTAGCTGCCCACATTTAGAACGATAATTGAATGCAGGCATTTAACTTATATTCATTTTGTTCAAAAATAGTTTGATAACCACTATTTTATAATATTTCGCATCTCGAAAATTGGCTGACAAGAAACCAGCAAATATTCTCTCATTTCTAACATTTGTATGAAGCTGCGGTTCACATTATATCCCTGGCCAACATACATATAGGCTATAAAACATCTCGAAAATTAGCCAAGAAATAGTAACCAGCACAAAAAATCTCTCATTTCCTAACATTTGTATGAGCAAGCAGTTCAGGGTGGACTGGATGGTTTGAAAATGCTACAGATGTACTTATCTAAAGTCCACACGTACGGAGTCGCGGGCAACAGCTAGTTTTAAAAGTGTCCCTAGACGATCATGCTTGCAAGACATGCAACGTTTACGTGAATGGCATGCTGCATGATGGACCATCAATGCTTGATATCAATCAATACTTTGAAGCAACGGCCAGCACGTAGTTTGCATGTCATGCACGTCAATCACTACAGCTAGACGGTCATGCATGAGTGACAGCACGTATTGCATGTCATGCCGCATGATCGTTTAGGGAGCCCATAACACCCGTCTCAATTTCAGAGCGATCAACAGCGAGTTATCGGACAACCCAGAATCTTATGTACTCACAAATCCGTGTGAAACAAAACCGAATCAGCGCCTTCTACAAAAGCTTACTTCCGCAAAGTTTCGTAACTCGCACTGGTTCTTTCTACGAAACCGTAACAACGACATAAATAAACGTACAAAAGACTACTCGTATGCGAGGAACGTTGACGAATCATACACGGATTACATTTTAACACCGTTTTGGAGAAACAAGATGGATATCCTGACAGCTGATGGCATGAAAACGAAAAAAATCACTGTTAAGCCATCACCTGGTGATTCGACTCTTAACGAAGTCACTGTGTCTTTGCCCGGAGATACACCAACGCCGGAGGCCAGGGCGCCAAGTAAATACGAAATAGAGGAGAATAAACAAAGAATTGAGGACATGAAGAATTGCCTAGTAAGTATGTACCAATACATTATATTTGTTATTTATAATCATCAACAGAAAACTAGGCACTGCAACGGCTGCACAATCCTCAGCACTAAGCAGAGTTGAGACCCTTTTCACGGTAACAACTACATTTAAGAAATCGGCAAGGATGTTGGAGATTCATATCGCGGCGGTCACCAGCGATCTGTTTGTTAGCCAGTCTGTTCGCCATCAGCTACTTATGTCAAATTACTGATTAAATATCAAATCACTTGTGATGGATGTTTTCTTGGAATAAAATGATTAAGTTCATCATCACAGCCTGCACTAGTTCACTGCTAGAATGCGTCCTCCAAGGCTCGCCATTGAATCCGATCTTCGGTTCTCCAAATCCAGTCCAGCCGCCTTACAAAGGTCGTCGCTCCATCTAGTCGAGGGGTATCCCACACTACGCTTGCCCACTCGTGGGCTCCACTCATTCGTTATCCCAGCGGTTACCGGTTCTCCGACAGATGTGACCAGCCAACTGCCACTTCAAATTTTTGGAGCTATGTCAAAGGCTTTGGTTCTCTGGCGGTTCACCTCCTTACGGATCCTATCTGAAAACTCCGAGCATGGCTCTTTGAGCCCGTTGAGCGACTTTTGTTTTGGGACTAGGTATAACTTCCTGCCTTACCAGTTTTAAATTTTTGTTGCTTGCATGTGGCGATTATAGCCAAGCCCTTTTCGCTCGCTATTCTATTGTATAGCGAGTATAATGGCCTGAGCAGTCGGTCACTGGGCGCTTAGTAGCCGCACGTAATAAATAATATGCCGTAAGGTGTACGTTTGTGTTAAGGTAGGGGTTCGTACGTTTTATACCAGATTAGCCGCAGCAGATCTGTCAGCCAGTCAGTCAGTATGTCGGTGTGTTGGTCAGTGTGATGTGTAACGTGAAATCAAATCTGACATTATGCAAACCTGGCATTTTGCCATCTGACATTGTGTCATCTGACATTATGCTAATCTGGCATTTTGCTTATCTGACATACTGCAAATCGGATATTCCGCTAAAATGACATTGTGCTTTTCTGGTATAAAGCGTACAAACCCGCAGATTGAAGACTTTTGTCACAGATTAGATAGGTATTAGTTACTTTTGTGGTATATGCGACGATAGAATTTTGAATGAAGGATCGATTTCTATTTCAGGAGAAAACTTGCGAAATCGGGATAGTCGGCAATATAACGCTGATTCGTCATTGAAAATAGATGGTGGCCTAAGACTTCAACCCGAGTAAAACATTTAGGGCTTCTTTCACCGGTTGCTGATAAAGTCCCAGATACCCTATCTGCAGATTATCTGACAGATAGCGATTTTTTTTGTATCACAGGCATCCGATTGCCTTATCTATCAGATATACTATCAGCAAGATGAAGTGGCTGTTATTTTTCTGTCAGATATTTTAACACAGACTTGAGGTGTGAAACACGAAAATATTATCAGACACATTTATCTGATAGATAAGTTTATCTGTCAGCTTCTATCTGTAGCAATATCAGCAAGTGGTGAAAGAGGCTCTTAATGTACCTAGTAGGTAGTTTATAAAGAAGAATGAAAAAAGAACGCGGTAAAATGTTTAACCTTATTAGTAAGCAGGATAGCGACTTTGATTGTGTTGGTAATTATGTAATTATCAAACTGCCATAAGTTCCAACCACATGTTTTTTTAAATTTTGTGACTCACTTTAAAATTTCACTATTTATTTCAAATTATAAAAATTCAAGACTCGCTTTCAAAAACAGGTCAAATGTGTGAGTTTTTATCAAAATCGCGCAGAGTATATGAAATTAAAAATCTCTTGGATTTAAAATGATGTTTTTCTATCAATTTTATTGGCAGTTTGGAATTCTTCAATGGTTTATGAAATGTGAATACGAACTTTAAAATAGATAGGTATGATAAAAAGAATAATCTACAAATTATAGTAATATAAATTGTAAGGGCTTCTTTCACCACTTCCTGATATTGTTACAGATAGAAATCTTAGTGATAAACTAATTTTTTTTTTTTTTTTCTCTTCTGTATCATTCATCACAGCAATCTGTCGTTATTTAACAATAAGCTATGCTTGTGTCTGATTTAAAATCTGATTGGGGTCAGTTCTTTAGAGGAGAGGCATCCTATGATGCCTGCTATCCTCGTCATTGGAGTTGAAATCGTTCAGCCAGCGATCCCACACTGTTTTTTTTAATTCTGGCGAATTGTACGCTTCCCGTTCCCTTCAGTTGAGCCGCAAGTTCGTTAACATGCCTTGACAGTCGCGTTTGATATTTCTTGCTATAAGAACTGATTTCCTGTTTTACAGTTGCAATTTTTAGGTCTTTCTGTATTAGTTTGTTACTGATATAGTATGGGATGTTAAACAATTGTCTCATGGTCTTATTTTGGAATCTTTCAAGTATCTCAATGTTACTGTGGCTGGCTGTACCCCATAGCTGGATACCGTATGTCCAGATTGGTTTTAGGATGGTTTTGTATATTGCCATTTTACTTGTATCTGTCATTTGTGATTTTCCTCCAACCAGCCAGTACATACTTCTCAGTCTGGTATCTAGTTGTTTGCGTTTGGTCCATATGTGCTTCTGCCAGGTAAGGCGTCTATCCAGGTGCATACCTAGGTATTTCGCATTATCTGCTTGTGGTATGTCTTCATCATAGAGACGGACTGGAGGGCACGTTTGTTGTCGAAGAGTGAATGTTACATGCGTCGACTTGCTTTGGTTGATTCTGATTCTCCAGATTTTGGCCCACTTTTCTATTTCGGTCAGGTGGGTTTGTAAGTTTTGTGAGGCAGTGTCCGGGTTGTTATGGACTGACAGAATTGCTGTGTCATCTGCGTATGTCGCAGTGGTGGTTTTTGTGCTAGTTGGTAGATCGGCGGTAAATATGAGGTAGAGAACCGGTCCCAGGATACTGCCCTGTGGGACTCCAGACTTGATTTCGTACAGAGGTGATGTTTCTGTATTGTACTTGACTTCGTAGCATCTATTACTGAGATAAGACTCTATTATATTGAAAAAGGAGTGGGGAAGCAGCTTCTTAAGCTTATACAGCAGCCCTGTGTGCCAAACCTTATCGAATGCCTGGCCAATGTCAAGAAAGACCGCAGAGCAGTAGCTTTTGTTCTCGAAGCTTCGACCGATAATGTCCGCGAGGCGATGGATTTGTTCAATCGTTCCATGTTTTTCACGGAAGCCGAATTGATGCACAGGAATAACGTCCTGCAGGTGTGTGTTCATTCTATTCAGAATTATCTTTTCGAGGACTTTTCCAGTGATCGATAGTAGGCTGATTGGTCTATATGATGTAACCTCTTGGGGTGGTTTGCCAGGTTTAGGTACCATCACCACTTGGGCTACTTTCCATTGAGCTGGAAAGTGTGCTATTCTTAGGCAGGCGTTGAAAATGGCAACCAGCATCATAATTCCTTTTCTAGGAAGTTTTTTTAAGAGAGTTGAATCAATAACATCATATCCTGGTGCTTTACCTTCTTTTAAGTCATTTATGATTTTTATTACTTCTTTTGGGCTGACGTGATTTAATGGAAGACTCATTTGTGTGGCAGACTTGAGATAAGAGGAGACTTTTTTATCGTGCTCAGAGTTGGAGCTTGGAAAAGGTTGGAATACTTTCTCAAGGTGTTGAGCATATGTGTTTGCTTTATCTAGGTCTGATCTAGCCCAAGTACCAGTCTGTGTTTTGATTGGTGGAATATGTTTTTTAGGGCGATTGAATTTTTTTGTGGCCATCCAGAGAGAGTAGTCTGTGGCTCTGGTAGGGGTTAATTTGGCTAGGTAGGACTGAAGTATGTCATTATTCATGTTTCTTGTTAATAGCTTTAGTTCCTTTGATGCTTTGTTAAATGCAGTTTTATCTGGTGGATATCTAGTGTTATGCCAGATCTTACGGAGTTGACGCCGTTCGGCTACTTTTTCTTTGATGTGTTTTGGATAAATGTGCTGTTTATCTATCCTGGCTGGACTTTTTAGTGTTGATTGGCTGGCTGCTATATGAACCTTTTTATTAAATGTTTCTACGGCAGTTTCTATTTCCTCGGGTGTCTTTAAGGGGACTTTTAAGGTCATTTCTGTAGATATATAGTTCTCAAAACACTTCCAGTCGGTTGATCGATTGTGTAGTCTAGGGGGAAGTTCCATGAGAGGGACTCTGGAGTTGGTGTTAAGTATAACTGGCGTATGGTCTGATGACAGGTCAGTACAATTCTCTACGATCATTTGATCCAATGGAATGTTCTTGACTATAAAGAAATCCAGTAGGTCTGGTACTTTCTTTCGGTCAGATGGCCAGTTTGTGGGTTTACCATGTGATATACATTCGAGTTTGAGCCTTTTAACCGTTAGGTATAATTGTCGGCCTCGAGGCCGAGTTAGTCTTGACCCCCAGTAGACATGCTTTGAATTCCAGTCTCCACCGCTGATAAATCTGGGACCCAGGGTATTGAAGTATTCCTCGAATTCGTCAGACTTTATGGTGTGTCTTGGGGGACAGTAAATTGCGGACAATGTCATTTCTGTTTTGTTGTCTTGTATTACTATTGATGTTGCTTGTATTTTGTCCCTCCTATATTCTTCAAGTGCGTAGTGTTTGACGTTTTCTTTTATTATAACGGCGGTTCCGCCATGTGTGTTCCCAGAAGGATGGTTTGTTGTGTAGATGTTATAATTTTTCATTTCAATGTGGGTTTTAGGTGTAAATCTTGTTTCAGAGATCAGTGCAACGTCGATTTTTTCTGTTTTCAGGAAAATTTCTAGTTCCTGGTGACGATCCGTTAGGCCATTGGCGTTCCACGTCATTATACGCAGATTGGAGATCATTTTGAGATTATTTGGGTGACTAGTTGGATCATACGATCCATCATGTTGTCCATCATGTTACTCATGATTGTTTGAAATTTGGTAAGCATTGTATCCAGTAGGTTGATAATGTTATCGGGTTCGTTTGGTTGGTTTATGATTGGCGGTGTTTGGTGTAGGTTGGTTTTAACTGTGTCAGCGTAGGTTCTTCGTGTCATATTTGGTCTGTTAGATTGTTTGTTTTGAGGAGCGTTTTTATTCTCTTTGTTATCTTCAGGTCGGTTATTGTCTAATTTGTATTCGAGCTTGTTTTTAGGTTTTAGTTTTAGTATGTGTTCTTTATATTGTTTGTATTTTTTGCAGCCTTTATAGCTGGCAGGATGTTTTTCTTGGCAGTTCACACATAGGGCTTCAGTGTTTGGGCTCTTTGCGCACGTTGATGTAGGGTGCTCTCCCCCGCATTTCACACATCTGTGCGGTCTGAGGCATTGGTTTTTCGAGTGTCCAAATCTCTGACATCTCTTGCATTGCAATATTTCTTTTTTTTTGTATGGGGCTTCAAACGTTACTTTCATGTAGTTTAGTTGTTTTACGTTGTATATTTCTTTGTTATTTGTTTTCGGTTCAAGGTCTATATAATATAGAGGTAAGGCTTCTTTAGTCAGCCTGTGTCGTACATTCACCATTTGTCTTACGTCGTGTCCCAATTCTCTTAGCTCTGTCTTTATAAGCTCTGTATCTTCAGTGGAGTGGAGTCCTCGAAGTACGACTCTGTACGATCTTTCGCATTTCAATTTGTAGGTGTAGTGGCTTATTTCGTTGGTGACAAAGTATTCTCTAATTGCCTTGTACGTTTCTATGTCAGAGGGCAGTAGTTTCACGATATGTCCTGACCTAAGTGTAGTCATTGTATATTTTTTATTGTCGGTGATTTTATTTAATGTTTCTTTTAGCGATGTTATTTTTAAGACTCCCGTAACAAATATGGGTTCCGGTTTTGGTGCCTGGGACTCGGGTAGTTCCTCCGTTGGTTCATTTGTGATGGTGTCCTCTAGTGTTGAAAAGGAATTATGTGTCGGAATAGCGTATTTTGTTTTTGTTACTTTTGTAGCTTTTCCGTCTTTTTCAGGGCTGGTTTCTGATAATTTTCGTTTTGATGCTGGTACTTGGTCCCTTTGCCATGGTGTGTTGTCTATAGGGCCTTTACCTGTTGGGTTTTCTTTTTCTTTGTCATGTGGAGGACTTATAGTTTTTTCCATAGATGTTGTGTCCACAGAGTTGCTGCGGTGATGTAAGAACATGCTCTTATGAAATGTTTGTTGTACCATGTTACTTGTGTTTGGTGTAGTTTTGTTTTGGTTGATTTGATCTTTGCTCATTTTTGTTCCCACGAGTTTGGACGTATTATTTAGGTCACTACTGGGGTGACGCCTTCCCAGAGAGGGCTATATACAACGCCGGTTCGCCTGGTCCGGACGAGGTTGGTCGCTAGCAACTGAGCTTTCCTGTCAGCCATCCATCCTCTTGGCGCGTACCTCACGGTAGGATTAGGGATATTTTTATAGAGGTTACCGTCCTCGCAGCCCAAGTGGCGAAGCTCAGGCCCCCGTTCCCGCGAAACATGACCACGGGGTTACGGTCTGGGGTAGCTCTTACGAGCTACACGCTGGTTTTTCTGTCGGGGTTGTCTCCCTTAGCTGGTTGATCGGTTATGGCGCCGATGTCTCGCCTTCGCCCTTCACACTTTGCTAATATGGTCTCGAGGTAGATGTTATGTGCGGGGCTCGTAATTGACCAGTATCATTGCCCAGGGGGTACGACCCGCTGGAGGGCGGGCCCGTCGCTCCGCCGCGGCGGCAGCGAAGCGACGGCGTGGACGTGGTATGATAGGACATTTATGGTGCGCGTCGAATAGTCCAGCCTCGCACACCTGGACGTACGCATGCGGCTCTAGCTCAGCTTTTTATAGGCGTAAATCTCCCAGCAAGATGTTACACCACCGAGGCCTGGCACCATTTTTCCCCCCCTGAGTGATAAACTAATCTATCAGATAAATCTGTGTGATAGACTATATAAAATATATAAGATATAGGCAATCAGATACCTGTGAAACCAAAAAAACAAGCTATCTGTCAGATAACCTGCAGATAGGGTATCTGGGACTTTATCAGCAAGCGGTGTAAGAGGCCCTAAGTAACATAATTAAAATGAATATTAAGCAAAGTCAATGTTTGTTCCTGTTCTAACCTTACTCATGTACTTAGTTATTGAAACGTGTATCGAATAAACGTTTAACATTACATTTATTTTTCTTATCGACATTGAGTCGTAGTACTCGCGTGTCCAGCAGTGGACGAACAGAAGCTGATGAAGAAGAAAAGAAGATAAACCTTCGTATCAGCATAAGATCCTATGTCGCTGAACGTCCTAGAATCAGAACCAAACTACCTGTTAGATAACGTATTTTATGCAAAATTACCTAAACCGTCCCAAAACTGGTACCTACCATTAATAAGGGTACGATGATACCTACTTACATGATTCTTATAAGCTTTCATCATCATCATATCAGCTTGTAGACGTCCACAGCTGGACAAAGACCTCCCCCAGGGATCTCCACGACGACCGGTCCTGCGCTAACCTCATCCAGCTGGGTCCCACGACCTTCATCAGATCGTCGGTCGATACGTCTTCCGATACGTGGTCGCCACTCGAGAACCATTCTGCCCCAACGGCCGTCAGTTCTACGAGCGATTTGCCCCGCCCACTGCCACTGCAGCTTCGCAATTCTTTGAGCTATGTCGGTGACCTTTGATTCTCCTGCGGATCTCCTTATTTCTGATTCGATCTCGCAGGGAAGCTTCGAGATTACAGTTCAGTTCATAAAAGAATCAGCTTTTTCAAGACTCCATTAATAAATAGTCAAGAGAATAAAATTCATTATCCTATTATTATTAACACATATTGAGTATAGAGGCCTACAAGTCATTGTTTACTTTCATGGAAAAAATATGCCTTTGAATACAAACAGATTCTTTTCCCATCAGTTTCTCTGTTGGAAAAACAATGTATAATCGTGTCACGTGCCGGAGATAATTGATGGTAGGTTTCCACCATGTTTTCCATTGATTTCTTTAAAATAAAAAAGTATTCGTAAACACATCAATGGCTCTATTGTTTCTCTTAGCTGAGTGTTTAAGAAATCAGATACCTACTCGAAACATGGCGATTTTAACGTTAAGTTGCACACTGAGACGGCAGTCGTATAATAGGAAGGATTTTTCGTAGGTTTCGTAGGTCAAAATTCAACGCCAACAAACTCGCTGGCGTCTTTTATTTTTATCTCAAAGTCAAAATAATGTTGTATAATGAGTTATCTTATAATTACCTATCTATCATATTTTACAGTATAAAAATTATGTACGCAGAGTTGAAAATATCCCTCAACAAACAAGTGCGTAAAATCGTGAAATACAAACGCCTCGAAGTCTTTGTTGCGTGTTCATTGCTGCATGATATCTATACCTCGCCGTCAACACAAAAACTTTCAACTTGCGAAAATTATAATTTTCACGATGTTATAAAGCTTATGTTATATTATAATTACTAACAGGTAGTCTCTCCATGGAAAAATATATAGTGGCACTTACTTAATAAGTATATAGAGGTAGGTAAGTCCTATGTTCTTAAGTTGTTTCTATGTGTTTAAGTTGTATGTTGCTTCGCCCGCGTGGAATATTTTTTCCCGCGGGAACCGTTTACCCCGGTAAAAAGTAGCCAATATGTTATTCCAGGCTATAAGCTGTACCAAGTTTCATCAAAATCCGTTCAGCCGTTCTTCAGTTATAAGTGGTCTAACTAACACGACTTTGTTTTATATATTAAAAAGATGTATCACCAAAATACTGTTGTTTCATTTTTAAAATATAATTTTATAATTTTTTATTACAGAAACATCTATAGATTTAGGAAAGGTGTTATGGTGGAAGGACTTTGAGCTGACCTGACCTATTAGCAAGTTTCAATACTATGAGACACCAGTTTGAACTGGCATTGTTTCTACTTATAAATATATACCCTCACAGTAGCTTAGGTATACTCGAAGTATACACCTATTACAGTCGATAGTACCAACACTACACACAGCTGTGTTACGTTCGAAACCTAACGCAAAGTAAACCTAAACGTAAGCTTTTTTCAAAATTTGATATTTGTAAGGAAGAGCGAGACCTCCTGCCACAAGTATTTTTTTATACTAAATAGGAGGTCTCAACAACTATGTTTATAGCTATTAAGTTTAACGAAATAAACATTTTTTCATTTAAAATGCCCACCGATTATGCTTTAAAATCACACATCTGCATTAATCCAAGTAGCTCCACTAATCACCACCCCTGTGCCCAAACAGTGGGGAAGAGATTTTTTGGTGATTTGATTTGAAGTATTTTATTTAATTCATTACATTTTTATTTCATTAAAAGCTTACTTTACAATCTGACCATGGACACTTTACAAATATTTGTAGCGATCTACGGGTCTTTATTCAGATCAATATCCAACAAAATCGGTCTGACAAAAGATACCAATTATGTAATTTTTTTCTATTTCGACATGAAAATTTATTTGCGAGAAACACGGGAATACGAACGTTGACAAATATACTTACATACTTAGATAGTGTTTCACATGTATCGCCTAGATAATCGTTGTAATTATAATTACCTACTCATAATTACAAATTTTATGGAAAATAATTATTAAAATATAAAAGCAAGTCATTTCATTGGTGAACTAAAAATGTTAACCAATGAAATGACTTGGTTTTTGCAGTTGATGAAGACATCCGCAAAATATTAGGTAGGTAGTTGGTATTTCCCAAGTCCCAAGTTTCCGCAGCCATCCGCGCCTTTGTCCTCGGCCGGATGAGGCTCGGTTTATGACTGTCATTAATTGATGACCAGTTCCATCGCCAGCTCGCGAATGTCCAGGTTCCGAGGGAAATATGCGTTAATTGCAGCTTTAACATGTCATGGTCTAAGGGTTTTGTAAGGACATCGCCGTAGAATCATTATTTTTTATGTCTAAGTTTTAAAGACTATGGTCTCTTTGGTTTCTGGAAAAGATTAAAAACTCGTTTTAATGCCATAGTTGTAATACATTCACGTGATAAAGAGGAAAGTTTTCATTATTTCATCTATACTATACTTACCTATTAACTTATACAGGCCATGCCACACGGACAGAAAGTACATTAAATATTGAATATAGGATATTTTACTGAAAGAAGACATCGTTTTATTTCTAATAATAAGTAGAACTACATTCACAGATTTTAAAAAAATCGCCTGCCTCAACCGCGTATCGAACCCGCTTCAAATTTGAAAAATAAACCACATATATTTTATGATAACGGTCGAAAGGGTTAATCATAAGGAATATTTTTTCCTAAATAACATAACGTCATAAATGAAAGGAAGATCATGAAATTTAATATTTTATTTCAATTAATTTAACAAAATGCTCAAAATGTCATTCATTCTGTAGTATACAAATTTTTACTCTCTCGGGAACAAAAAATTACAATGCTGCGGGCAACAAATATGTATAGTAAGTAACAATAAACGACATTTTTAATTCGAACGAAGTCGCGGGGCATAAGCTAGTAAGTGATAAAATTACCCCTGGGAACTATTTATACAGTAAGTACTTAAGTTTGCCGCGATTTATAAATTGCTAGCGGAAACGTGCTTTTCCTCTTCAGGAGTCACTAAACTACCTGCGGCGATTCCTGCCCGTTAATTGCCATCATCATAATCACGGTACCAATTAAAATACCATGTTCTTCGTCAAGTCAAAATTGCGGAGTACACTGGGTACATTTTATACACGTCAATTTACTACCACCGCTTCCTAGGTGTTAGCGCTGAGAAGCGGCAAACAAATAAACACATCTTTTAAAATCAAGTTTGTAAAACAATTGTTTGTAAACATTTGCGAGGCTGAAGTTACATTATTGTCATTCAAAAAATCGTCTATTTTAGCTTCTTTTATATTTCTTACAATAATAAAAAAGACAACTCTTTTATTGGGATTTTTAAGTTTTCTGTCTTTAGTCAAGATATCCTTTAGTTTGTTGTAGAAGCGTATTACAAACATTGCTCCGTGAACGATATACTGACATTACTAGTCTTTAAAGTGTTAACGCCACTTTACCTTACTGATATAGGTACATTTAAGGCCATATTTGGGTGAAATGCGGAATAGATGTACCGTAACTAAACTGATAAATTTCGTTACGTTTAGTTACAGATTATCAGTTTCGTGACAATTTGTCAGTTTCGTTACAATTTATCAATTTCGGAACACTTTATCAGTTTCGTTACAAAATTCAAAATTCAAAAGTATTTTATTGCATGTAAGTACACTAGGTACATTTATACAACGTCAATTTTTTATCTACCACCGCTTCCAAGGTGTTATATAGAGCTGGGAAGAAGAAGCGGCGCAACAAACTTCCGCAACACATCTTTTAAAATCAAGTTTGTACATAACATTATTTTGTAAAGATTGTGCGAGGCTGAAGTAACATTAACACCAGGCATCTTTGTCATTTAGATAATCGACTGTTTTATAATAAGCTTTCTTACAAAGTTGTTGTTTAATGTGGGTCTTAAATTTTCTGTCATTCATATTTAAGATTTCTTCTGGTAGTTTGTTGTAGAAGCGTATACATTACCCCGTGAATGATTTACTGACCTTACTAAGCCTTAACTGTGGTGGTACAAGTTTGTTTTTGTTTCTTGTAACATAAGCTGTGTTCATGTCACAGTGCCTCAAAAAGAGAGATATATTTTTGTGTTTACATCTATATTGCATTTCATCCATTTTGAAAGATAAAGAAGCTCATCCGGTCATAGTAAAACTTTTGCTATGTCTCGGTTCAATAGATTTTCAAATATTTATAGAAACAATAAAATTACTTGACTTACGTTGCGACTTTACAACAATGTCGGTTTAAACAATGTTTGCGCATGTCGTGGTTTTTCTCACGATTATAAGCCGCTACTCGGATCACAAATTAAGTCATTTCATTCCAATGTCTTCGCAAAAATGTATTCTTCAGCATCAAACAAAATTCTAACCAAAATTACGTGGAAGAGCTCCTTAAAACCTGTCAACCAACCGGAGTATTTTCAATCAGGTACCTACAACTAAGTAGTTTGCTTTGAACTGCAAATTCATACATACCTAATTAAGCGGTCCCTAAACGATCATGCGGCATGACATGTCTTAAGTTTTCGTGAATTATCATGCTGCATGATGGACCCTCATGCTCGCTCTCAATCACTTAGTACAGTGAAGCAACGGCCAGCACGTAGTTTGCATGTCATGCACGTAGTTTGCATGTCATGCACGTAGTTTGTATGTCATTCGCGTCTCACTACAATTAGACGGTCATGATTATATAATTATTTACGGGTCTTACACACGAAATAGTTTTATTTACTTTGCCCGACGTTTAGACGGTCATGCATGAGTGACAGCACGTAATGCATGTCATGCAGCATGATCGTGTAGGGAACACTGTAGAAAATGCTATCAAGCTAAGCAAAATACAGTGTGTTTTATACTGAGACAGTATGAAGCAGATACAGGGAAAGATCATTTAGGCCTTTTTTTATGGAAACCATTTTGGTCTCCAATCCAAAATTTCGTTGAGATATGCCTCTGCAATTGTACCACATAGCCATACCCCGTTACAATAGTAATAGCACAACAAGAGCAATGTATCAGCTATCTTCGCGACGTGTCGACGCGTCGATGTGAGAAACGCAGCACTGTTACACTTTCCGATTGTTTTGTTGACATTGCCTACTCTATGAGACGGGACGCGATGGTCGTAATCGGCCGATAATAACAAAACCAGCGCAGCTGACACTTGTGTATTACTTATCGCGAACATATAACAATAATATAGTTATTGTATAATAATATTGACTGGCATGTTGGCGTAGTAGTAGTAACCCTGCCTACTGCGCCAAAGGTCGTGGGTTCGATTCCCATCCGGGGCCAACATTTGTGTGATGAGCATAACTGTTGGTTTTCGGATTCTGGGTGTTTGTATGTATTTAAGTATTTATTTAAAAGTATTTATGTATGTTTATCAGTTGTCGAGTACCCATATGTACAAGCTTCGGCTTAGTTGGGATTAAACAGCCGTGTGTAAATTTGTCCAAACATTATTATATTATATTATATTATATTATATTATATTATATTATATTATATTATATTATATTATATTATATTATATTATATTATATTATATTATATTATATTATATTATATTATATTATATTATATTATTTACGTAAAGTTTCGAATCTCTTTGGTGGCGCGCGCGCTCCCTGTGGAGTTCGCATCTTGCATATTTAGTATCGGAACCTATGGTGCCAATTACCGGGGGGGTGCGGACAAAGGAAGCGGAGTAGCGGGAGGAGGTTGCTAATACACATTTATATGGAGTTTGAAAATGAGAATTTGTGAGTGTGTTACAATATTGTAATCCATTTGACACGACTTTGACACCCATAGAACGCTTTTTTTACGCCTCTATAAGGGGCCGCGGCCGCCAACCAAAGAGATCCTAACTCTATGGTTATTTAGACAAACAATAGGGTTCTGACTCAGAACCGGGAACTCTAGAACTTCTGAGGCACAATCTAATGGGCTCCCTAAACGATCATGCGGCATGACATGCAATACGTGCTGTCACTCATGCATGACCGTCTAGCTGTAGTGATTGACGTGCATGACATGCAAACTACGTGCTGGCCGTTGCTTCACTGTATTGATTGATAGCAAGCATGATGGTCTATCATGCAGCATTACATTCACGTAAACGTTGCATGTCATGCAAGCATGATCGTTTGGGGACACTTTATGACGGGACGCGATGGTCTTAATTGGCCGTTAATAACATAAAACCAGCGCAGCTGACACTTGTGTATTACTTATCGCGAACATAATAATCTAACAATATTATAGTTATTTAGTTAAACAATAGGGTTCTGACTCAGAACCGGGAACCCTAGAACTTTTGAGGCACGATCTAAAGGGCTCCCTAAACGATCATGCGGCATGACATGCAATACGTGCTGTCACTCATGCATGACCGTCTAGCTGTAGTGATTGACGTGCATGACATGCAAACTACGTGCTGGCCGTTGCTTCACTGTATTGATTGATAGCAAGCATGATGGTCTATCATGCAGCATTACATTCACGTAAACGTTGCATGTCATGCAAGCATGATCGTTTAGGGACACTTTATGACGGGACGCGATGGTCTTAATTGGCCGATAATAACATAAAACCAGCGCAGCTGACACTTGTGTATTACTTATCGCGAACATAATAATCTAACAATATTATAGTTATTTAGTTAAACAATAGGGTTCTGACTCAGAACCGGGAACCCTAGAACTTTTGAGGCACGATCTAAATGGCTCCCTAAACGATCATGCGGCATGACAAATAATTCTATTTCCTTGTGTTTATATTGTTGTTTGCTTGAAATAAAGGGATTACTTACTTCACGATAATTTTGAGTCCTGAATTCCTTGCAACTAGCGTTGCATTTGTTTGTTATCGTAAGTCCGATGGCGGGTTCGATTCCTGTTTGCATTCCATCGGACTGTAAAACACGAACAATGGCCGGTGTTTGAACTGAAGTTGAAGTTACGGAAAGTACAAAGTACAAGTTATAAGTATAACAAGGTACAAGTTACAGTTAGCTGTGTTAGGGAAACAATGGGAGGACGTCGCAGATATCTGAAATACGCTATTTCCCAAATTTTTTTAAAAAAGGCAAAAAAATTTCATTTTTAAAATCTTTGTTTCAATAAAATACGGCTTAAATATTCAGCGTACCGCAGTTTAATTCGCGTTTAAAAAGACTGCATAGACAATGAGCTGTACATGCAATACTTCAATACAAATAAACTTACAAAACCCCATAGTTTCTTGCGCTCCTCCTTCTCTCCCGCCTTACTTCCCCTCCCTGCCCTACTTCCCTCACCCCTCCTCCCTAACCCCCCCCCCCACACACTTTCCCGCTAACCCTTTCCATTCAGAATAACCTTTTTTATAATCCCCTGAAATTAGAATAGCTAAACTTTTCAATTAAGACATGACCAAACTAAAGAAAAAAAAACTACACAGATACCGAACAGCCTGTATATTTTGCACCCCTCAACAATATTCAATGTTACAAAAGGTAGAGATTTCTTAAAACCATCATCCTATGTAGTTTTAAAAGTATTATGCAATTTAAATCTAGACAAAAACGGCTAGGATGAACAAGCCAGATAGAAGTAACTTCATTTCAATACAAATCTATTCATAAATTATTATAATACTTTGGTAGGTGTAGGTACTTACTACCTACAATGTTTCACAAAAGTGTCAAGTTACTGCTTGCACCACAGTATATGCACGAATAAGTATGGCAACAATTGGATATTGCTATGAGAATAAGTGAAATATTTCCACTTTCGTTGAGATATCGGCCGCTATTCCACCACATCTAAAGATGACATCTTAAAACAAGAGTTGTTTATTGTAAGTATCCAGCAACAAAGCAGTAATCTCTATCATCATCATTTTTGATAATTAGACATTGTACGTTTTTGGCATTTTGTCATAAAGGCAAATTGCTTTTAGTCGATATGATCATAACCGATATTATCAGCCTGGTAGACGTCTATTGCTGGACAAAGGCGTCCCCCAGGGATCTCCACGACTCCCTGTCCCGCGCCAACCTCATCCACCTTGTGGGATGCCTGCTACGCTGCAATTTCCGGTATATAGGTGGATTAAGTAAAGTTTTTTCTTATTTATCACATTTCGCTCGATCTTTTGCTTCTAAGAAATGCAACACAGTCTACTAGTAAGCTAGTGGCGTCGTCTAAAGTTGAGCTTTCAGTATACCACAGAATGTACCTCGGCCCAGACTCATCCTCCAAATTGATATTTTACGTTCATAGTAAAGTGTACATACCGTATCTAACTGATACTGTGGTCCAAAGTACCTCGACCTATTGAGTAAAAGCACAGTAAATGCGCATAACCCCAACTCACAACGGCCTTGTATGAACGGCTGGCAGTGTAGGCAGGTAAAGCCACAGGGCGTTTACCTATCAAACTGGAATGCGGACACGGTTGGGTGTGACTTTTATTAATGAATAGGTACTTTGGTCCTAACCGCATAGTCTTTCTTCCCCATGTCCTATGGTACTATGTCCTACGTTGAGCTTAGGGCCTACGAATGTCATTTTACTCAGAATTTAGTTTGTGTCAGCCCTAAAACATACATATTTAGAATGCTTTATCCTCTGAAAGTGAGATTTGGATACCCATGGTTTTTAAGCAGGTGTTTCTAGATGTAAAAACCAAAAGTGTATAGAAATGGAATCTCAATACATTCAATAATAAGGCCATAGAGTACAAAAACTTTTACCGACTTCCAAAAAAGGAGGAGGTACTATGTTCGGCTGTATGTATGTTTTTTTTTCATTGTTTTCTTAGCGACTGAACATGAATTTGACGAATATCTTGTACTGTTATTTATTCTTATGTACTGGGTTGCAACTGTGAGTAGATGTGAGTTCTAGATCTAATATACATTAACTGTGGACAGAAAATCTATAATTTAAGGTCTGTTTTTTATTGTATGTTGTCCATCCCACAATTCTTGGCAAGCCAGTTTTGCGTGCAGGATTCCAGAGATAAAACAACAGGTGTCCGACTTGTCCGTCATCCGACGGACTTGTCCTTCACAGCTGTCATTTGTGGCTTTTATTCTACACCCGCTATAGCTTATACCCGTGACTTCGCGTGGAAATAGAAACGCAATAATAGAGAGCGTGCATCATATCACAAGACTATTCGCAAAACGTCCCGCCTGCTAGAAAAAGTACCTTTCGCATAATGTTCCGGTCGCAAAAGGTCTCGTTCGTAAAAGATCCTGTTCGCAAAAGTTACCGTTGGCAAAAGGCCCTGTTCGCAAAAGATCCCGTTGACAAAAGACCCCGTCGGCAAAAGGTCATGTTTGCAAAAGACCCCGTTGGCAAAAGTCTCCGTTACCAAAATACCTTGTTGGCAAAAGACCCGTTGTCAAAAGGCCCCGTTCGCAAAATACCCCGTTGGCAAAAGGCCCCGTTCGCAAAATATTAGGCATACTGTAACAGTCATGCTTAGGCAGCATGTTTCCAACAATTCTGGAGCGAGCGAAATTTAAATTGCGGTCTCCTGATCACACAGTTGTTTTTTCACACGTGTCGCATGTTTTGTCCTTTCTTATGCTATCGTCGTATGTGCCTATTCAGAGCAAACTTGCTATTGCTATAATATCTAGCGAGGAAATAATATGTGACATGACGCCATAAGGGCGGTATGACCAAACAAACTTACAAATACGCTTGAAATTTCAAAAACGGCTTCAGAGTTTTAACATTATAGGTTTGATTGATGGAAATGCAATGTTGGTATCGCTCACATCCTGTGGCGGTGCGCGTGCGCGGATGTGGTGTTCGTAATAAAACCATAAATGAAGCCGTGGCAATAGCCTCCGACTTTTTAATATGAATAAGGGAATATCACAGAGTAAGAAACTTTAGCAGGATGATAGGTACAACCCCCAAATCTAACGTAAGAGAAGTTATAATCCACTATAGCTGATCCCCGCGGCTTCGCCCTCGTTTTAAATAAGTTATTTCTACCATTTTTGCTTTTTTTCTCGGCTCCTAAGGGTCGTAGCGTGATGTTTAAATAGCATATAAACTTCCTCAAGAATTGGCATATTAAACGCAAAAAGAATTTTTCAAATACGACAACAAAACCCTTACAAATAGCAAAGTTAAGAGCAAGTGCCAACGTCACTTAAAAGTACTGACGTAATAACGTTTCCTAGTTGACGTTCTCACTTAAAATTTACATTTTAAGTATCGCTGTCACCTGTAAAGTTTTGTTTCGCAACTTTTCATTTGACAGGAAATTGAACTCTACGATCTGTCTAAGTTTCATCTATATTATAGGTATATGCGAAAGAGTGAATGTTTGTCCGTTTGCTCATTACCTACGCAATTACAGCACCATACCGGCTTAACCTATTTTAATAAAATTTGGTACAGTAATAGCTTAGGGTCTGAATTAAAACATACGATATTTTCATTGTTCATTCGGGAAGACCTATGACGAGCAGTGAACGTTAAAAGACTGATATAGATGATGATATTTTATACCGAAGGAAATATTTTGTGTTCCTACGAGAAAAGATAGTTCTCACAGCTCAAACCAGTCTAGAATTTCTTAAATTCCTTGTACTGTCAATTCCTCAAAAGTGAGAAAGGATTTTATGAAATACATCAGCTAGTAGCACTACTAAATAGAAACTAAAGAAATGCGGGTGCATTTCATAAAATCCTTTCTCATTAGAAAGGATTTTTTGAAATACATAAACTAGTAGACAGAGCAACAAGAAGCAAATCGGGATAGAAGCTAGAGAGAATGTAGGTGACTGTTTAGGTAACAATTTTTAAAAATACCTATTGCCAGTTCCGTGAGAAAGGATTTTCTAAAATACATCAGTTAGGTAATAGAACTTCGAGAAGCAAAGCGGGATAGAAGCTAATGAGAATATAGGCGAATTTGTTTTAAATTTTGCTTATCAGTTCCTCAAACGAAGTGAGAAAGGATTTTTTGAAATACATCAGCTATACCTTGAAAGCGAGATAGAAGCTAGAGATAGTAACTGTATGCTAAATAACACGTTACATTGTAAAGGGCTCCCACCTGCGGCAAATGAAGACAGCCTGCATAATTACTGAGTTCATTGTTTGTCTGTATGTCACCACCGGCGTCACCGTCCGCAGAGCCGCCGCGACCGTCGCCCGACCACCACGCGTGCTATTCTACCATCTCGCAATCGATCAAACGCTCTGGCAACCAGAGCTATTTGCATCGATAAATCATATCGATTTAAAACCACCGCCACTGAACGACTCTTTCGAACTTTTAAGTGCGATTTAAGTTACGATATTCCAAAGTGCATATAGAACTTAAACTTTTCATTAAATAACTTTTGAAGTGCGTTTTCGAACTTTAAAACTTAAAACTTAAGTGAAGTGTTGTCCGGACGGTATTTTTGAGATGACCCCGGTCGGACTTCTGTTCAAAGTGAACAGGTGAGTTTTAAGTAGGTACTTTAAGTTAGCGAGCTCTGGCTAAGTGTGTTTGGTGCATTTGTATGCAGTTATGCATGCCCACGTATGACGGAGTATAGCCACTTTAGACGTTGAAATGGAGGCTTCGTTTTATTACGCTATCGTCAGTTTTAGTACGAGATAAAGATGGTAATGCGTAATGAAACTGAACAGAAATATGTTGCAGATATAATTTAACTATTTTTATTATGTAAGTACTTACTTAAAAACTAAGAGTCTTGGTTTTTCTTTTTTGAAATCTCCGCTGATATTTAAAAATGGTGTGAAAGCCGAATTACGGGTCAAAGAAATTTCAAAAACAACAACTTTTGTTCTACTTTTTAAAATATCCTAATTAAAATAAACCTTAGTTTTTCGAAATTAAATGTTACATTAACAATTCAATAAAAATAAATGCATGAATTTTTTTTGTTAACTTCTTTATTGTATTAAATTTTAATACGAATACAATATAATAATTTATGACAAGTTTGGATGTTAGTAATTGCTCAATCACGCTATATCGGCTAAACGGATTTTGATGAAACTTGGTACAGTGATAGCTTAAAACCAGGAATAACTTATAGGATACTTTTTAAAGCGGACGACGTCGCGGGGCGTCCCCTGGTGTTAAATGCTATGTAACTTTGTTCGGAAAATGAATGTGATTCATTTTGGCGATTTAGCTCAAATTTTTTATCTCTGTTAGGTAGTTGGTAGTTTATTTATAGATTAGTTTTAGATTCATATAAGTTATTTTTAATTATGTATTACAACTTAGTTGTAAGGTGTTTTTGTTAATTTATACATAAAATAAAATAAAACGATTAATTTAGTAACGCGAAGGTAAAATTTTTAATTCCTGAACAAGTTCATACCTACATCAAAAATTGTTTCTTGTTTTTTATTATTATTTAGTACATCTATTCTTTTATATTTTTTACAAGCTTTTATGTAGGTAACTTGGTTTCCTGATTGTTTGTTCCTAGCGCTAACACCTTGGAAGCGGTGGTAGATAAAAAATTGACGTTGTCTAAATGTACCCAGTGTACTTACATGCAATAAAATATTTTTGATTTTGATTCTGTTTAGGTATCTGTATTTTGTTTATTTTTATTTTATAGTTATTTTGTATATTTTGTTTATTTTTCGCCCACTTCTAGTTATCCGATCATAAGTTTATCTCGGTAATAAAAGCTTATTTTAATTAAATACTTAGCTCGCTCTTATTTTTATCGTTACCTTAGTCTTAATTATAAGCACAAAAAGTATTTTAAATTTAACTTATAATTTATAGGTATTATTTATTACACACTTAAGAAATATTATCTCGACTTTTGCCGTAAAATTTTAAAGTTCTGAATCTATAAAGATTTGAGTTTGATACGGATTCGTGGATGCGGATAAACAAGATGCAAGTGTATCCCTCGAAAACATCAACTGGTTAGCGAGGAAATGATGATTACCTGGGAACTAACGGTGTCGCGTTTCGGCTCTCTCACACTGGAGCTGTAGCGACATGGCTGCCGCGCGCGGCTCTAGTGCCATGAACAACGACTTGCCTGCTCAGTAAAATACAGCAAATATGTTGTGGAGTTCTGCGGTAGAAAGACATAGACATAATTAATTTATTGGTAATATTCATTACATGTCATTAAAATTATAAAATAGATTATCTTACATGCGTAGTAATGTATCAAATAAAATGTCAAATATACTTACTAAATAGTCTTAAATGCTTGGAATTCGCTATACATGTAGAATGCCTGCTCGACCATCCACTTTTTTAATTTAGACTTAAAAATGGCGTCACTGGACGCCTCTTCTATGGTCCCTGGGAGCTTGTTGTAAACTGCCCATAAACAGACACGTCATTATTCCAAGGTTGTAAGAGTATTACAAGTAAAATTACGTAGTTAGCAGACGCGTCCACTTTGCACTCATGAGGTCAAATTGGTCCACATCCCGTCCAGGTCTACATCAAAGTAATAAAACTACGTACGTTAGTCTAGCTATAAACAGCTTGTCCTGAATGAAATTATTTGCCTGTGACCAATAGTGGAAGTTAACCTAGTAATAGTCCAATCCGCACTCATTTCAACCTCAATATACAGTTCCTTAACTGCACACTAAGCTTATGTATGTACATGTATGTGTGTAACGTATTACAATTGGCTGTTAATTTAGTTGTTGTGGTATAAACATCCAGTGAACGCCCACCATCCGCCGCGCCGCGGCAGTGCCGCCATGTCCCCGCTGTACAATGTCGCGCCGGTGTGAGTACACCTTAAACTGGATGCTGGTGATTAACGTGGTAGGCGACGGAAATGGTCGCGGATTCAATGCATTTATTATTATTTGTTTACAATTTTTTTATAGCAAAGCCGTGTACAGTTTAGGTGAGTAGTGTAACGTTTTGGGACAAGTTAAAGTAACAGTTTAACAAGTGTATTGTTCTACTAACCTATAAATTTAGTATGTCATCATCATCATCATCAGCCCACACTAGTCCACTGCTGGACATAGGCCTCCCCCAAGGCGCGCCACTGAGTCCGATCTTCGACTCTCCGCATCACTAGCGCATGTCGTCGCTCCATCTAGCCGGGGGCGTCCCACACTACGCTTGCCTAGTCGTGGTCTCCACTCGAGAACTCGTCTACCCCAGTGGTTATCGGTTCTCCGACAGATGTGACCAGCCCACTGTCACTTCAACGCGCTAACCCTTTGAGCTATGTCAAGCTTTGGTTCTCTGGCGGATCACCTCGTTTCGGATCCTGTCTCTCAGAGAAACTCCGAGCATAGCTCTCTCCATAGCCCGTTGAGCGACTTTGAGTATCTAGAATGTATTTACTACAATTGTTATAAACGCCTTGACTGAAATCTTCATTACTACTCAAGGGGATCCCTGACACACGCGGCCTGCGGTGGCGGTGGCGGCCTGTTGTCTTCCCTATGCAATGTATGTGAGACTTCAGACACGCGCGGCCTGCGTTTGCATATTGAAGCTGCGTGTGTCTGGGATACGCATAATATGCCATATGGAATATTTATAAATACATTATTACGAGGAACTATTACATGATTTATGACAGCGATAAATAAATGTCAATTAGCAATAATTTACCAGTTTTAAATTGACTTGGTCGTCGCCGTGATAATGTCATATTAATGGCAATGTCGCTTTGATAATGTTACGTATTAAGTATAATTTGTTGTATAAATATACGTTGTGAGGTGTCGATCACAATAGATCAGAAATGATCGCAGTGGTACACGACACAAGGCTGGGTAATAAATAATAATGTTTGGACAAAATTACACTCGGCTGTTTAGTCCCAAACTAAGCCGAAGCTTGTAAATGGGTACTCGACATATGATGAACATACTTAGATACTTTTAAATAAATACCGAAAAATAAACAGATATGTTCATCGCACAAATGTTGATCCCGGGTGGGAATCGAACCCACGACCTCTGGCGCAGTAGGCAGGGTCACTACCAACTACGCCAACAGGCCAGTAAGCCTTGAAAGAGCCCCCTTCCATCCTATCTAGACCTACTAGTATTAGTACTAGTATTAGACCTACTAGTATTAGTACTAGTATTAGACCTACTAGTATTTTAAACGGGAAAGTTGTAAGTACATATTATGTTTGGATTTTTTGATGTATCTTTGTTTGTTTATTACATTTTCTCGCAATATCTACGGAACAGATTTTGATGAAACATAAAAATAAATAGCTTACATCAGAATAAAACTGTATCGACTGTAAAGGCTTCTTTACTCTTTTGTCAATCAGTTACATACTTACTAGCAGTTTCCCGCGGGAAAAACGCGGGCGAAACTTCGGTAAACTACTAGTAATAATGTAACTAGTGATTGACAAAAGATTAATGGAGCCTTTACGTCAATACAGTAGTAATTGTGTCAATGACATGCAAGACCTGCATATTTAGCTCTCAGCGAAGGCATGTAAGTACTATTGCGACATGCAACGGGCATTAAGTATATGCTTTACATATACATACATTTTGTGAGGCAAATTCACTTGTATCTTAACAGCACGTCGCTCTCGGCTCGGCCTTCAATATCTTCGTTCGAGAATTGTTCAGTTTTCCGCTACTTGGAAGGAATTGATATTTTGTTTTGAATTGTAATTGATATTGTATTTCGTATCTCGGCATTCAATATCGCTCGCAGGGAAAAGACACTTTCGTCTCTTGTTGCGTAAATAACTATTACTGCACACGAGACGAAAGTTTTCTCATCGCGCTCATTAAATGTATCGATACGAAATATTGTGTAAGTGTTTAAGTCACATTGACATTTGGTCAATCATGTTGTTTGTGGATTCCTTAACAGTCTTTAAAATGTAGTTTTGCTCCTTTTTAATTCAGTAAAGTTTGCTATCTACAGCATTTTGCATATCCCTTCCTACCAGATGCAGTTCATTATTCCACGTGCGGTCGACTGAAGTACCTATAATATTCTTAGGCGTGTCCGCCAACCCGCACTGGACTAGCGTGGTGGACTATAACCCGTATGCCCTTGTTGAGACCTGTGCCCCAATAGTGAAGACAAAGCTGTAGTTTAGTTTTAGTTTTATGATAAGTTATTTTTAGTCCATTAAGGCCGTTGATTTGCTTTGAATAAATACTAAAAGTAACACAAAACTCGATACAAAACCAGAGGAAAAAAAAAAAACAACTCGAACTCCACACCCTGCGACCAGCTGTAATCTACACCGATGGGAAACCGCACGCCCGTCTGCGCGCGCGCATCGTGCTTCGTGCTCTCCGCGTCCCCGCACTTCAACGCTACACCATCCTCTGTACTTACCTATTCGTAGTTCAAATTACAGATTACTAGCGGACGTCCCGCGGCTTCGTCCGTCAAAAACTATTCTATATGTTATTCTAGGTTTTATTTAAGCTATCACTGTACCAAGTTTCATCAAAATCCGTTCAGTAGTTATATAGCGTGATTTAGCAACAATATTAATAAGCGGTATTACAGACCGACCATACACATACATGTAGAAGAGTGAATATGTTAATAAATAATAGTCACGAGAAGAAGGCGAGTGCGTAATGAAGCCGAGGTTGTAATAACCAATGCTCACGAGTTTCATGCTGTATCAAACGAACAGCGGCGCGTTCACAAAACGCGCGACGGTATCTCAATAAAAAAAGCCTAAAAAAGAAGCCTAGTTACATATTTTAGCTGCCCCGAAAATAAGGCAAAAAGTAACTGTGATGGGCGATGACCCTTAGTATTTAAATTTAATTAAACCCCACTAATTGAAGATTTCTGCTTTACATCACTGATAACAAATCAGGAAAATATAGTGCGTGCCAAGGAAACTGGGGTGAAAAAGCCACAATAATTTATTACAATGCTCACCGTAAATCTTTCAGTACAACGCGTAACTTGATAATCGGTTAATGCGTACAATCTCCATACATGTATAACGCATGAGTGTTGTTTAATTACAGGTCTGGCTGTGTGAATGAGCGCGTTACGTGTTTACTTGTAATTAGGTGGACAAATCAGTCTGGTTGCGGGAAAAAGCCGCAATGTTTCGCCCGAGCTGTGATTTATCTTTCTTAGATGCAGATTCAAAATAAGATACCGAAGAGAATTGTAGTATCAGCGTTGCAGTTTTTATGGTATCGCAACTAATATAATAATAAATTGCAAAAGTGTGGATGATAAGCCTTTCACGCTTCATCGCCGCATCGATTTTCATAAAAGTTTTTTAAAGTAGCTTTTGGTTTGGTAACGAGACCTATAACTCATATCTTATTTTGAATTTAAAGTCTTATTTCTTACTAGCTTTTTCCCGTGGCTTCGCCCGCGTGGAATAGTTTTTCCCGTGTAGGTACATTGTGAAACAGCGCCCTCTATGTAGGCGTTTTCTTACTTAGGGGGTATTAGCGGACGCCCTGCGACTTTGTCCGCGTTAAAAAGTAGCCTATATGTTATTCCAGGATAGAAGCTATCACTGTACCAAGTTTCATCAAAATCTGTTCGGTAGTTTTTGCGTGAAAGAGTAACAAACATCCTCACATCCTTACAAACTTTCGCCTTTATAATATTGGTAGGATGGTAGGACTATTTAAATCGGCGGTTACAGCACGGCCTCCACAAAAACAGAGCACAACTAGAGTCGGCGATTTTCATTAGTGAAAAGTTTTTTTTGTTTTCTAAGCATTGGTACACTATTGAAGGATGATGAGTAGGTCTTGTGTAGCTATTGTTTATTTATTTAATAACTTATTGTACACACTAAAATAAAATAAAAACAATATAAAGCAACAGAAAATTATACAAAGGGTGAAGTTTTCATTTGTCATGTACTTAAATTATATACATATAAATGTCTGCACCCAACACCTACACTCCTTGAAGATTTCAACATCACCCTAAGGTTTCCTGGAAGAAATCGCTGAAAGCGATAAGACCGCCTTTTAATTGTACACAGTTTAGTAAATTATCATAATGTAAACTTTTGATATAATTTGGTGCTCAATAAAGTATATTTGATTTGATTTATTTCTACGAAATCTCTTCCAGCTAACCCGCTCATTGTTTTGGGTTTCACGAAAGCATTTGGTGAATTGATTTAGATACTGTGTCTAGCCACAGAATATTTAACAGTACAAGTACAGAAGTTTGTCTTCGCAAAAACATTTAAACAAATAGCGACTCTTGCCACGACGCATAAAGTGCAATTCAGCTTGCACGGCGCTAAATGCCTACAAAATATTCACCTACAACTTCCCTTTCTACTTAAAGCGACAAATCTGAACGCATATTTAATTATCAGGTAAGTTATCTAGTCTAGCTTCAGTCTAATCAATTCCTACTGAATAAGTAAGTTTTTAAATTAAAATAATACTATCAAATTCAACTAAAAAGTCAAGTTTAGAAAAATCTTTATTTCCCTGTACTACATTTTTAATTGAATGTTAAATTTCATGTTCTTACTTCAGTTTAAACTCTATCTTACTTATAAGGAACTGACTCATATGATAGGCCCTTACAATATCATACAGCCGTGGGACACCATGAACATGCCTAAACATATGTTTACTCTGTAATTAAATACAGAAATATGTATGACTGTAGTATGTATGTATGACTGAAAGTAAATGTTCTCGTACTTGTTTCATGAAAGTATAAGTTAGATCATAAGATAGTGTAAGACGTACTCTGTAAGTGATTGACAGTACGTACGAAAGAAAACGGTTTGTGTCATCATTAGTACATACATACATTATGTATGACTGCTGCTTGCCAATTTAAAATTTATTCCAACACATTTTATCAATGACATAATGCAGTTATAATTGTTCGATAATATGCAAATAGAGTTATGCGTGTAGTTGCAACAACACAACATCCATTATTTTCTGTCGAAGCGTGTGGCAGTCTGGCAGTGAGAGTTCAATTTATAACGTCGTGACAGCGCAGTGGACAGCACTGGCACGCCATTGTCCAAGGCTTCCTTGTTTCTAAGCATAATTATTAACTTAACAATAAAGATAAAATCGACAGCTTTGCTCACTTTATGAATATGCCACCACGCTATCCCAGTGCACGTTGGTGGACTCAACATGTGCCTTAATTCCTTCGGCGTATGCAGGTTTCCTCTCAATGTTTGACTTCACCGTTTGAGAACAGTCAGTAAATGTGCTTACATAAGAACTCTATCTCTAAGTCTTTACTTAGTATTTTAAATACGAACTTGTTGTTACGATAACACAAGAATGTTAAATATGTATACTTAATGACTTAAACAATTAAGTATCTATATATTTTTAGGATAATTTTCCATTCTAATACTTGAAGAAATTGGAAACCCGTAAAAATCCTGGAATGATTTTTTTAAAATACTCTCTTGACAAAGCAGTCATCGTCATTAAAAAGTTTGATACAGTCCTTAAAAGTCCAACCACCTATAAAGATAAAGGCAGTTGTGTTTTCCATTGATGTACCTACTACCATAGATCACAACTCGCTCCGTAGGCGTTGCTGCCCGTCAGCGGTCTGTAGCATATATTATATTTGTTGTAAACTCTTTATTACAATAAAGCAATAAAGCGGACTCATCCCAGGTGAGTTTGGCGTAACCAATGTGAATATAAACTGATATTATGTAGATACCTTCTGCGATCTCTCCAAGGCATTTGATTGTGTTGATCACGAAACCTTGCTCCTTAAATTAAAACATTACGGCGTAAAAGACATTGCATTCGAATTAGTTAAATCTTACTTAGAAAATGGGATAAAAAAAGTGATTTATATGGACTAAGATCATCTAGGTCATTTGTGCAAATGGGGGTGCCCCAGGGCTCAGTTCTAGGTCCATTTCTTTTTCTTGTCTAAATAAATGGCTTGTCCTATCTACATTAAGTACAGACAGACAAACTAGAGTACAACTTTATATGGAATACACTTTGAATGTAGCTGAAATGATAATAATACGATTCATTATAATAAAACCATCGATTAGATTCTCAGTGGAGCCAATGATGTTGTTAAGTTACATACAGACAATGTGGACTATAAATCTGCGCCACTTCACGCCCCGCTGGATCGATTATACCGATTATTAAGCAACGTTGTAGCGGAAACGAGATCGATGAGCGACAAAAACGTCCATCGACGCTGCGCACGCGCCTATAAAGGAGGCGGTCCATAATTTTCTTCGCATTATCGTCTAATTACGGGCGAGTTGTGAAAAAACGAACTTTTTTCTTTTACCGCAACACATGCTTCGTTAAAAAGAAATAAACGGTTCTTGGTAAGATTGTGGATTCGTCGTCGTGCTGCTAATAAAAAAGAAACGTATTCTGTCTGTATGTATGTCACTCAATCAAGATTCAACGGATGTGCATAGAATTGCACGCATTATTGCATTTTTACTTTTACAGCAAAGATATTTATTACGTCTGTAAATTTGGGAATATATTTTTGAAAATTTTGTCGCAAAATTCCCACCAGGTATTTTCGTACTCAAAATGAATATAATTATTTCTTTCTATTATAATTTTAAAGAAACATTGACTTATCTTGTTTGGAATATCAGCAAAAAAGTACTTAATTGAAAGAAGGACCTGGTCTAATTACCTAGACTTTATTACCGTTAGAAATATCACTAAAATAATCAAGTAGGTATGTACGTCATTAATTAAACACTTATACATAAAGCTAAATCACAGGCTATCTACTAAACTGAGTTATTTTATACATTTCTATATTACCGTTAGAAATATCACTAAAATAATCAAGTAGGTACGTCATTAATTAAACACTCATACATAAAGCTAAATCACAGGCTATCTACTAAACTGAGTTATTTTATACATTTCTATATTACTGTTAGAAATATCACTAAAATAATCAAGTAGGTACGTCATTAATTAAACACTCATACATAAAGCTAAATCACAGGCTATCTACTAAACTGAGTTATTTTATACATTTCTATATTACCGTTAGAAATATCACTAAAATAATCAAGTAGGTACGTCATTAATTAAACACTCATACCTAAAGCTAAATCACAGGCTATCTCCTAAACTGAGTTATTTTATACATTTTTCAACTTATCTCTCAAAGTTTGTGGACCTTGTAATAGCAAAGTCGTGAAGTAAGTGTAGAAAATAATAACGTGTTTTAATAACGTTATGCTTTAATTAATAACGTAGCAATTTGATATGATAATGCGCTATATTACAACATGTGGTGGTTGGCTTGGCAGATTATAAACGTATTAGTGTTAATTAGATTGCTATGATTATTAAAACTTATTTATGAGTAGTGCGACTCCTCTGGCGTGTAAAAATGTAAGATGGTGGTTATGATAGGTTTGCATCAAACCAACAGAAAGATTGTAAGTCCACTGTGGGAATAGAAACTTCTTAAGCCCATCTTCTACCTTTTCCTTTTCGTGTCTTTTTAATATTTTTTTATTGGCTATACGTTTTTTTTCAATATCAGTTCTAACAACACCTCGGAAGCGGTGGTAGATAAAGAAACGACGTTGTATAAATGAATCATTCAAATGTACCCTGTGTACTTACATGCCGGTCATTCTACTACGAAACCTTAATTCTGTTCAGGTTAAATATCTTTGAAATTCTTGCGGTTTGTGACTTAATAACTGGTTGTAATTATGCACAGAAACCAATATTATCTGCATCAGCTAGCCACACCAAGAATCAATTAATTAAAGATTAGTTAAGATCAAACTAACGTGAAATCGTCATCTCTGTCTACGTCATTTCTGTCTGCATGCAGTGACAGAAATGACATAGCGTAGACAGAAATGACTATTAGAACAAATAGTGCAAAAGTATTTCTTTCATTAACCGTTACATTAACTGTTAATGTAACTGATAATGAAAGAGATGTTGGTACATATAAGGAAACAGACAATGAGAATGATATTGAAGGAGATATTAGAACAGATGATTAAGTAACAGATAATCAAACATATAATGATGCTAATTAAATTTTATATTAATGCTATTTTTATCTAAATTAACCAAAAAATAAACAGTTTTGTTGATTTTATAAAATTTTGTTTTTATTTTTTTCCCAGTAGAATCACCCGCAATAAAATAGTTTTGAATTGACTTGACTTTGACTTTGTAATTGTTTCACCCACGTTTTGTAAGTTATCTGTGTCCGACTTTTTATAGCGTGATGTTAAATAGCCTTCCTTATGAATTGCTCTATCAAATGCAAAAAGAAACACTGTATCAACACAGCAATGATTTGAAGTCCTTTATTCCACGTTTTAATTATTACAAATCACACGGTTCCAATGATGAAGAAGAAGATGAAGATGAATGATGAAGAAATTCTTAGGCGCATGTGAAGTCCGCCAACCCGCACTGGGCTAGCGTGGTGGACTATAGCCCGAACGCCCTCGTTGAGAGGGTAGGCCTGAGCCCCAGCAGTGGGGACATATTAATAGGCTGTTGATGATGATGACACGGTTCCAAAGCCACCATTTTATATGGTGATGCCAACACTTTATTTTTAACATGCGACAGTTAAGTTTATTATTAGCGGTGAAGATACCGATAAAATTAAATATTTCTTTCGCATACCTACTGAACATTTTTGAAATACTTCAACCGATCGTTGGTGGTCTGCACAAAGAAAGTATTTATGTCGATTATGTCGGTAATGTCCGCTAACGAACTGTTTATGCGAAATATTCAGCGATCTCGCCCGGAAGATGTGTGTCTGTCTGTTAGTTCCGCTGGTAATTGTTGAATTGTTATCTGCCAACTGTTTGCCATTCTTTCGGTGCCGGTGGCGGTGGTGGCATTTAAGTGATCTAAATGCCAAACTTAAAAGAAAGACGAATCGTTTTCTCGTGCACTCGTTGCATGTTTAATTATTAATATTGGTTACAGATTTTTAAAATTCTTCTAAATCTTAAATGGAATCAGTTTATTAGTAACTAGTCGATGCCCCGCGACTTCATCCGCGTTATAAAGTATACTATAATATATATGTTATTCAAAATTTTTTTACCCGTTGCAATCATTCAGTTTGTTAGTTTTAAAGTTTGTCAATAGATGGCGTTAGGTGTATTTTACACCCCGCTATCATTTGGTTCTTCGCAACATAAATAAGTAAAGCGTGCAAATTATCCACCAGTTTTTACCTCTTTATTATTAGTATAGATAGATCATAATGAATGGATACGCCCATGTTATTTAGTGATAATATAGTGTCTACGACAATTAAATATGTCTGACATCCACATCTGAATTTCAGGTTTTCCTATTCTAATTTTATTGTAAGTAGGTAGATCTATTTGTACTTAGGTACTAAGTATTATTGTAAATAAATAATTCATTCATTCACTCATTCGTTCTTTCTTGTTCCAGCGAGGGATTGTTCACTTGCCCCGTGAACGCTTCCCCTGTCGACTACGCTAAGGTAAGCAAAAAATAGATAAATAAATATATAGATACATAAATATAAGTATAATACATACATATTTCATATACACCGTGTGTACGAGCGTCACGCTTCTAGAGCAGGTGTAGATACATTGTGCTGCTCAAACGAACCACCTTTTGTGTTATATGCAACACCAAGCTGGAGGAGGAAAACATAAAATTCATAAGTATTGTCGCCAACGTCCATACCACGTTGAAAACACCGGTTCTCGTCCGATCACCGAAGTTAAGCAACGTCGGGCGAAGTCAGTACTTGGATGGGTGACCGCCTGGGAACACTTCGTGCCGTTGGCTTTTTGCACCTTTTTCTTTGTGATGTTTTTAAATACTGTTTTTACTTTCACCTATTATTATTTTCTTAAATCGTTTGAGAACTTTCAACAGTATGCGCCCACAAAGCTGCGCCGGCGCGGGCGGTCGTGCACTCGTTCAACAAGCGGTTTGAACAGCTGCCGCTAGATGGCGTTGTTTTTGAAACGCTGCAGCTGGTTGCATGGATCAACCTTTAGAAACCACAAAGTATTCCAAGCTTTGTATTTTAAGTTACTATTTATCTTTCTTTTTATTAAGCTGTTTATCTTTCATTTGTAGTTGATACCTAGTACCGAACACTTTAGTGTTGCCCTATTTTGTAGGTACCTATGTTACATGCCCACTTGACGTTAGTTACCTATTTTAAATTTCAATCGATCACCTAACGGGCATTTCTCGTGGATTCCGTGCGTTCTAACGCGATCTGTAATTGAAACCCCACCGCGTACTGCGTGCGAATCGCGCGCGTGCGCCCGCGCACCGAGCCGCCCCCCATGCCGGGCGTGAGATCGATCCACTTCCGATAACTGCAGCGCTGATAGATTTGAAATACGAATACGCATTAGATCTAAATTGATACGATCTTTGGTTAACGAGAAGTACGTTTGACCGCACGTCAGTGGAAATAAAACCAGTATAAACTGGTCTGTCATTATATTGAAACTCCCTAATTGGAAAAAATCTAAGTTTTGTCGTAGACAGTTCCTATACGAATACCTGGAACTGGAACTTTATTATTAAGATAGAATAAAGAATAACCTCTGTATTCAATATCTGACGCGAGACGTAAATTATGAGTCATGCATGCTACAATAACCTTAAAGAGATTGAAGCCGATTTTATTGGTCCTCCGAGCCGGATACGCATAAAACAAGCCGGCGCATTACCGAATTTGCCACAGCAACAAACAACAACACAAATCTTGTACGCTTTTTGTCTGACACCACCAAATCTCACGGTCAATTAACCGTGATTATCCGCTAATCCGTCGATTAACAATCAATATAATAGTTAACTGCTCACCAAAACATGGGGATTTGGCACGCGAAATGCGCGGGCGCAGTCACTCACCCCGCGCGACGACCTTGCAATGCTAACCAGTCACGCGAACATGTTGTCGTCCCTTTCTCTCGGGTTTAAATCGATAAAGGACAAGATTGCTATCTCAGTCTTGTGCGGCTGTGTTGACGGCTGCATGCTGTCTCGCTCGCATACAAGGCTAACGAGTGAAGCGGACATGGGGTGTCGGTAGTTCAACGTGTTGTTGACAGATGGCGCTGTTCGGTTATTATTGCTACTTGCTTTTTGAAAGTTGTGTCCTTCATAGCTCTTTTACTAATAATGCTTGGAACATATAAAAAGGATTAATCTGGAAAATAACAGAGATTTCATACAAGAATTTGGCTATGTAGGTAACTACTCACCATTCTCTATAAATTGGGGATTATAGGGCCTCCTTATCAAATTGGATTGATGATCATTCATTGACCTATTGGATTTTTGTGTCCTATGTACGATTATTGTACGTACGACCTATGGTACTTTTTGGGATCAAAATCTATTATTACCAATTTAGTTCTAGTATTGTGTATTCTGTGGTTTTAGTTCTTGTTTGGGTTCAAACAGACTGGGTGTTAAGAGGATAATTAACACTTTATTACCTTTCCTTCGGTGCTGTCGGATAAAAACAAGCGTCCGCAAACCTCGTAAGTCAATGGTCCTTCGCACCGAGCGCAGGCGCAGGTCGTGAGAACTACTGCGCCAACACATTGTCGTCGATATAAAAGTCACATGTTTTTTTAAAGTAATTTATCTGTTGGTCTGCAAAAGTTTACGGCTGAGATGAGATTTTTACGAATTAAACACGAGAGAGCGTCGTGGCGTACTGTGCGTAAATTGCTCCTACTTAGCGCTAAGTCCTCAAATGCAGTTTTGCAGTTACAGATTACTAGCCCCTTTTACCCAGTGTATCAGCGTTCTTGTCACCCTGTAGGTATACTTTCAGTCATAACAGCGAGGACATCATCAGTTCCATCCAGTTTTTCTGTGATATCTGTAAAACAAAGAAACAAAACACAGACAAACAGCAGATCGAAGCAAAGCTGATGGAAGCAAAAGCAAGAAAAATGAACCCAATTCAATGCATTAGTATCGTCAAGCAGACCACCTACGGAGTGGACAGCCTTTTATAGACGACGTTAAAATCTGCTGCACACATGGCACTGTCACTACAATGTGCGTAATAGAATAGCCACCTTACTTTTTCAAAGCTTTTGTTCCCCATGTCTAAGTGATTATTGTTTTATGGGGCACCATAAAGCTGCTTAAGAAAATAAGAGCTGTTCTGCTCGAGCATTTGCCATATGTTTACCAGACCACACCATATTTGGCTATTGAATCCACTTGTTCATTCCATTCCATACATATTCCACTTTTTTATGTTCAGGTTTAGTTTAGTGCCCAGCCAAGATGATTATAACTAAACCAAAATACGTATTTCAATTTAAAAGGTTGATCTCATCATCATCACTATCAGTTGACTGACCCAAGACGCGCGCCACTGCATCCGATCTTCGGTTCTCCGCATCCAGTCAATGCCAGCTGCCCTAAGCAGATCATCGCTCACTACGCTTGCCCAGTCGTAGTCTCCACTAGAGAACTCGTCTACCCCAGCGGTTATTGGTACTCTGACAGATGTAACCTGCCCACTGCCACTTCAACGACTAACTTTTTGAGCTATGTCGAAGGCTTTTTGGTTCTCTGGCGAATCACCTCGTTTCGGATCCTGTCTCTCAGAGGCACTCCGAGCATGAGCAAAAAGTTGATCTGATCATCATTTAGTATGACTAAAGCAAATCTAATAGCTTACTTCGAAACCCGTTCTTGGACAATTTCATAAAGTAAAGAATATAAAGAAGAAGTAAGAATCAGGGTGCCAATGGATAATTTGACTTTGCCTCTATCCAATTACATAAAACTGGGTGAATCACTTGAAAACTGCATAATATTTACAAAGCTCTGAAGGGCTGTGCTTGTTTGTCTGTATGTTTGTGGAGACGATTATGTTGTCACACATCTGATATCACATGCTTTGCAAACAGGGATAAGACTCCGATTGCAAACATTTAAACAAATACGGTTTGATATTCTATACGTAACTTGTATGCCGTGATCAGCAAATAGAAAAATGTGATAGCTATGTTTGTACAGTCTGCAGCATTACAACATGCTTAGAGCCTGTACCACCGGCTTAAAGTAGGTCAGCGATAATCCCTTTAGATTCTAAACTGCAGAAAGATTGCGCACGTACTTTTACTTCATAACCATCGATATGTCTTGCAATATGTAGATGTACATAGGAACATGTGGTTCATAGATATTTGCAAAACTATTTCTAAATCACATTTTTAGTAGAATGTAAAGAATAGTTATATCTTTTCGTTTGGAACATCTTATTGTCATGGTTGGAAGACATTATTATGTAGCAACCCTCGCAATTATTGCTAAAACACCTTCATACTATCGTAAGAATGGTATCTACCTAGTTTTTGAAAGTTCACCGTAAATTCTTACACTGGATTTCACTTCAATATAACGGAATCTCTGACGATGAAAATATACTTACCTACATACTTAATGTTTATATTGAATTGTTTCGTGTTTACTTTCAATTTGTTATTTACAAAAATTATCATCTATATTTTTTATATGTCGTTGCTTACTACTAAATTTCATCAAAAGAGCATGAGAAAATTGAAGACCTTTTAAAGCTCTTTAGACATCAATCATTTGGTGAGTGGAGACGATACGGAATATAAAAAGTTTTTTCTATGATTTGAATATTCATCCCTTTGTACCGATTTTTACGGATCGTTGACAGATAAGGGATCAGGTTCAAACCGAACAACAACGTCATTACACCCTTTAAGGCCCAAAAGGGGTGAATAGAGATTGAAATTTTCTAGTTTCCCTTTCTACTGGCCAGTTTGTATTGTCGTATATCGGGTTTCTTTATTAGGGCTATCTTTTATTTAAAATTTCAGTTTTATATCCGTGTGATCAGTAATTTTTTGCATAATTTTTATTTTGATCTTCAGTCTGTAGTTTGCCAAACAAAAATTGAAAAAATATAGTTATAAATATAGTGATAAGTATATGTATTTGCTGGTATCTAAGGTATTTATGTAATATGGCCCATAGTGGCTGAAATAAAGATAATAATAATAATAGTAAATAATAATAGGATTGCCATCGTGAATAAATTATGTAACTATAACGGTATAAGTTAATTTCTTCATGATTCTGTAGTCTGTTTTCGATCTACCCTGTATAATAATTGAACGTGTTCACGTGCATTTTAGTTCATTATACTGAACATGTCAAAGATAAATTCAGTGGAGCGTAGATCTCTAACAGACAAAGACAGATGTTATCTACCATACGTCATCCTAGAGCGTATGCTGACCAAACACATTATACATTCTTTAGACCTTTTGTGATGGCAGCATTTAAATTAAAGATTAATCTGTATGGGAGGGTAGATAGATCACTGACCTCTCCAAACGTAGCTAGGGATTTCCTTCAGGGGGTCTATCCAACTGAAGGCGATCTGATGATGAAAGGTCACGCAGACGTCGCACTTACTAAAGTTTTAAAGCGATTGGAAAGCAACATTTGCAGAACGCGACTGCTTGAGTAGTCCAGATCTAAGAGTCATCAGGTGCTGTCTTCACGTTAAAACTTGGGCATATTTTTTTCGAATTATTGTTATTAAAAAAAATGTTCTTTATTTCGGACTTTGGTACATCCATATTTATGTTAGTAACAATAAAACTTAGAGTAAAAAAGAAAAAATTAAGTAAAAACTTAAAAAAAAAATACACAATTTATCGTTTTTCAACTATTTTTGTATCCGTCATACAAGTACGGATACAATGGCTCACAATGTGACAGTCATGTCTCCCGGCTATTACTTTCAGGATGGAGTTGGGGCTGGCCCGCACTCTGCAGAGCAATGAGGCAGCCTTCTTTCGTATGATGGCGTAGTAATCATTTGTGTGCCTCTGTGCGAACATACCTGATGCACTGCAGAAGCGAGGCAGCCCCATCAACATCCTGAATCCATTATTATACTGGACGCGCAGTGCGCTGATGTTATGGATGGGCGGGGGTCCAGTTTTCCTGACCCTGGATACGTGCCTGCTGACCTCAATGAAAAGGTCCAATTTGACTATTTTCGTGTGAGAATGTACGGCAGTTTAATATTGAACAGGGGCAAACGCTTTATGAAATGGGTCCGGGACATTTTGATGTAAAGTAGGTGTAAACAATGGACAGATGAGCTCGGGACGTGATGGAACGCGTGGTCACCCGACTGTGACCTTTATAATTATGCATTAGGATGAAATTTATTACATTTTGGTACTATACAAAGTTAATGTTATGTTACATGTATTATTATTATATTGTTAATGGAGATTGAGACCACCGATCTAGACTTATGTAATATGAAAACAGACAAAATATTTTTACTATTTAAGTATATAAAAAACATATACAAAGCTATTATAAAAAGATATTGTCAAAACTTATAATGTTTGGTCTATTACGACATTATAAAAATCAATTAGAATAAAAAGTACCATTGGTACTTATTAGACGTCTAATAAGGTAGGTTCATACTCATTTAAGACATCATATAAATGTTTTATCTACATCTACCAAAAGTTCACGGAAGTCCACAATAAGGCTTTATCTGTGCATTAACGGTCATTTGAGCTTTTATCTGGAGCTTTCTCACGTTAAAGTTATATTTGTCATGCGCGTACGTACGTCGGGGTGAAAGTCGCCATTGTGTACTGACCGGCGGCATAGACTAAAAGATTTAACGTGGACAGTTTATTTATTTATTTAATACCTTATTTGCACACGCACTATAAAACATTAACAAAACAATAAAGAGAAACTTAAGTACATAGGGCGAAAATGTGATCGAACGGGCCTAACCCGAAGCATAAATTATGTTTTACCTTTCTTTCCTATTTTACCATAATATCATACAAAAGTAATAAACCGAGCGACTAAAAATATCGAAACTGGCGACTAAAATACTTAACTGACGACCAATAATTAGGTTAAGTTAAATTATCTTTGAATTTTGTACGTTGAGTCGCATGGTTTTATTCTAGTCCTCCGGGTAATTAGGTAAAACTAGGTAAAATATACACAACATTTTAAAATTTATGTACAGTCATGAACCCGGATTGTTGAGCCGCTTGCCACTGTTCGTATTTTGGCCGTGTAATGCAAATCGGGTTACAAAAGGGTTGCTAATGGTCACATTTAATTAACGAGAAATTGCGGCATTCGTGTAACATAACCAATTTAAGATGATAAGCTAGTGGCTCAACAATCCTGGTTCGTGACGTACCTTTGAAATAAACCGCATCAAAATATACCTTCCTCTTTTCCGATTTAATTGAAGTAGGCAGTCTACAATTAATTAATTGTTTAATCTTTGTACGTGTAGTACATTCCAGCCGGCTTAGCGGACGGACGGACGGACATCTACATATCGAGTGTAAATCATGGCAGTCATAGGTCACACATCTGACTTCTTTTCGGATAAAGAAAATACGTGGGACTATTCTGTAAATTTATGTGAGCAACATTTAAAGAGGGAATTTAAAACGAAAAACTATTATATTCAACCGACTTCAAAAAAAAGAAGGAGGTTCTCAATTCGCCTGTATTTTTTTGTTTACTTATGTAACGCGATATTTGACTGATTTTGATTGATGATAACCGATTTGAATGATTTTATTATTATTAAATAGTTTACATTTCGAGGCCATCCCATTTTAAAATTCAATTTCATAAAAAAAATTAGGGGATCAACAGTCATTGACGAAAATAGGTTTTATTTTTGTAAAAACGCAGATTCTGTTGGTTTATTTTTGAGTAATTTTACTTAGATTTTACTTCCTTAGGTTTCATAGTTATTACATTATAAATTTTGCATAAAAAAAGATTTTTTAGAATACAGGGTTTTCAACAATTGTTGTGTTCACAGAGCTCTGAATTTGTTTCGTTCCCACTAACAGTGGCAGATTTGTTTCGATACAGTCTATTTTTTTAAAAGAAGAACTTTTAAAGTAACTAAAGTTTGAGAGACAGATATTGATTTCAGATTGAGCCAAAAGAAAAAAAAAAGAAAATAATAAACAACAGATTTTATTAGAAGATAAATGCATCCACACACAATATTTATTTATTTTTGTTTCAACACTTTTGTGGACACACACCTTGGAAGCGGTGGTAGATAAAAAATTGACGTTGTAGTACAAATGTACCCACTGTACTTACATATAAGAAAATAGTTTTGACTTTGACTTTGAATAACCCTAATCACCGCATCTCTCCCGATCATACTGAACGCTTTTATATCGCCTTTGACACTGGTCCCATTTTTAACGCGTTATTTCACGGGGTAAGTGCACCAGTAATGACCGTCCCATACTCTATGATTGATTACGACGATAAATATAAACGAGTGAGGCATTATGTGACAATGTGATAGATTCTTTTGAACAACGAGTCACATTGTTTGTGATTTGATTGATAAGACAAAAAAATCGAATAAGGTTTTTTTGGAAGAGGCAATTGAGGTTAGGCTTAAGAAATAAACTAATAAAGCATTAGAATAAAACGTAAATATTTTATACTAGCTTATGCCTCGCGACTTCGTTCGTATTAAAAATTATTGTACTTATATGTTACTTACTAACTGTAGCGCGAGGCATGTAAATTTGATCTGTAAATTTTTGTTCCAATACAAACCCTTTTCACCCCTTTAGGGTTGGAATTTCAAAAATCCAAGTACACCAGATTTTAAGTCAGAAAACCTACTTTCAATTTTTATAAACTAAAAAATGCAGAAGCTTAATGAGAAAGATAATAATATAAAACCGCAAAAATTACTTAAGATATAAGAAATAAAAATTAATGAAATTTTTTTTACTAAAAATGAATAATATAATAATAAATATGAAATAAATAATATTACACGACTACGACAATCTGATTTTGATCGCCTATCCCGAAATGTTGCATAAATCTAACAACAAATGAGTGAGAAAGAACTCCAAGGCAACACGTAATAGAGTGAACAAAAAGAAAAGAACCCATTGAAATATAACTACAAAATACAAGTAGTCAATCACACCAACAAATTACTGATACAAATCTTAACTCAGATGAAATAAACGACCCGGTTTGACCTCAAAACGATTTTTTTCTATTGCCTCGCCCCAACTGTTGCATATTGTATTCGTGGCCTGGCTAGTGTCTGTAATGAATAATTCAGTTGAATTTTGAGTCGGAGTCATTTGTGAGTGTCCTTTAGTGTTTTATTTATTGTTGTCAGGTTATAGTCTATGTGAAATGCAGTTATTGGAAAAAATCATGTCGAAAAATGAACTTCTAGGATAATATTAAAAAGCGCAGGCCTTAAATAAATACAATTGATTTTGTGTAACCTTTTGTTTAACTATAGATAGGTTTAGAAGCAGCAAATGTCTCTCCATAGGGCTACTTCTTGTTTATCTATTGTTTTGTATTGTTGTTTGTGTGTTCGATTCCCACCCGGAACCAATATTTGTGTGATGAGCATAACGGTTGGTTTTCGGATTCTGGGTGTCTGTATGTATTTATGTATCTATGTATCTATTTAAATTAAAGTATTTGTGTATGTTTATCAGTTGTTGAGTACCCATTTACAAGCTTCGGCTTAGTTGGGACTAAACAGCCGTGTGTGGATTTTTCCAAAACATTATTATTATTATTATCTATAGCTTTTTAAGCAGCAAATGTATGTCCAGAGGGCTCCTTTTTTATATCTATAGGCTTAGAACCAGTAAGTCTTTCCATAGCGCTGCTTTTTGTTTTACTATATATTTTTGTATATCTATAGGTTTAAAGCGGCAAATGTATGTCCAGAGGGTTGCTTTTTATATATCTATAAGATTAGAAATAGAAATATGGCTGCTTTTTGTATATCTATAGGTTTAAAAGCAGCACATTTCTTTCCATTTTCACAACATGAATAAATATTGATATATCGATAAATGTAATTTATTTTAAACATTTGCTTCACACTTCACACACTTGCACGATGGATTATAGCTTCTCTTTGACTGATTTTCACCCCATTTAGCTGTAATTACTATTGTTTTTAAAAGTAAGTGTTGTCCAGCGAACCGTGGCACCACACCTCGCCGGTAATCAAATTAACGCCTAATGCATTGTAATTCATTCAGTTTCATTATCTTCACATCTCTGTAGAGGAAATTGCTGTTTTATAGCGATGGTTAGTGAATTTACTGTAAAACCTTTTGATGGTCATCCAAGTTCTTTTTATGGTGTAAACATACATTTACAGAGCGTTAATCAATTGTAAGGAGTAATAATATTATAATTTGAAATTTTATTTCATGGTCCTTGAAGTCGAATGCATTCTAACACTGTTAAGGCAAGTTCACAACGTATAGGTAATCAATTTGGAAAAGTGTGAGTATGTATGATAAAGATGCCTGGTGTTAATATTGTTACTTCAGCCTCGCACAATTTTTACAGACACGATTGTTAAACAAACTTGATTTTAAAGACGTGTTGCCGAAGTTTCGGAAGATCTAGGAAGCGGTAGCAGTGGAATCAGTGGCACATGTAATTTTAGACATTTGACGCAACAAACTTCCGCAACTCATCTTTTAAAATCAACCAAGAAAATGTTTTTCATACCGTGTTAGGTACTGTTTATTTTTAACACAAATTAGTTTACCATCAATTACCGAGGTACCCTTCGGTCAAGTGAGTCAAAGAATAGACACTATTTAAATTAAATTCTACCTCTTTACTGATTTATATAATCTTGTTTTTTTCAGGTAAGTCCAACCATAAATCGTTGAAAAACAAAGATTTTTCGACATGGAGACCGAAAGGTGCACATCGACACGGTGAGATTTTTAAAGTCATTTCACATGGCAGCTGCGCGTACAGCTGCGCAAGGTGCGCTGCGCGGGCGCACGTGTGCTGCGACCCAGCCATAAGTGAGCACCCAGCCTTGTTTTACGTTTACTCTTTTTGTAAGAGCTTTCTCGATTGAGATCAGTGTCGGATTGCCGATTATTTGGATGCATTTTAGTTATTAAATTGACTAAAACTGCTGAGACATACACTATATACGCATTTATTTCCCCAGCACTGAGCTGAGTTGCGACTTTATTCAAGAATCCTATTGTTAAAGTAATTTAGTTAGGGTCAAATCCATAAATTTAGTATAGGTACCTACTTTTACTTAGGTACTAACTTTATAGTCAAATTTCGGGTTGTTCGCCAGACATAAAAGGAATAAATAGGTATTTACTTACTTAAAATAAATGGTTACACCCTCAAACAATTGGAAGCCTTTTACCTTTATTTTAGAAATTTCTATACTCACCTAATGTGAAGATATTCTTCTTGGGATATTTGATAACACAGAGAAAAAGAAGGATAATGAAGTTAGTGCTATAACCAAATAACCTGTAAGTTGACAATGACTGTGTTAGTGGAATTTACGTCACGATCCACGCGCCACCGGAGACACATGATAAGCCAGAAGAAAAAGGAAACGAACAAGTCATAGATGTAGGGAATCAAATAAATTCACACGCGAAAGAGTCCAAGTACTGGGCTACCGGTGCTTCTCCTGCTAGTAGTAAGAAGAGGGTTCCAAACAGACTGTAAATAAAAGACAGACCGAAATCTTATTTAATAATACACCCTGTTGAGACTGATAATGGACAACCGTAAAATAAGGCAAGTCCAGTCACACCATATCAAGTCAAACACGAATAAACATTTACATAAAATTTAGTTAGTCATGGGAATACCAGCCGTAACGGATTAACTAGAACTGCCAGACACGGACTCTAATGTCTATGACCAACTAGAGAATTCTCTATTATTGTCACATTTTCTGGTGATGAACTATGAAACAGACCTCTTGAGAAAACTTATCAAACTAAAATACAATACACATTATAATTCAGTGATAGAAATTTAATGTTTCCTTCTAATACATGTGATTCATTACATTACATTTAATCTGCATTAAGGTTTGCCAGACGACCATAAAGGCATTGGAAAATAAATAATCTTTATGATAGAATCACAACACCAATAAACCTTTACGAGTTGAGACCTGAAAGACTTCCCTTTGGTTTCTTCAATAGCATCGCAATACAGAACTGTATCGTTTCTATTGTTACCTATACAATAAATTGTATCTGTAATGTTCATCTGGTAGGCCACAGGAATTATTGTAGGTATTTAATTTTCAACGACGATCAATAATTCGAACATCTTTCTCAACATCACCCAGACCGTTGAACCTCACAGATCCTGTTTCGGTCTAGGTCGAGACAAGGTCGACATCTGTAACAGGTCTGAAACTCGTCACAACTTGTCCATCTAACCGACCTGCGCTTTTACAATAAATTATTATGTGCTCTATCAATCTCAAAACGGCAATATTGTAGACAGTTGAGAGATTTATGCTAAACAACAACAAGAACTTTTTAACAAGAATAGGTGAGAATGATAGATTAAGGGCCTCTTACACCGCTTGCTGATAAAGTCCCAGATACCCTATATGACGGTTATCTACCAGATATCTTTATTTTCTGTTTCACAGGTATCTGATTGCCTATATCTTATAGATTTTATATAGTATATCACACAGATTTATCTGATAGATTAGTTTATCTCCAAGATTACTATCTGTAACAATATGAGGAAGTGATGAAAGAAGCCCTAAGTCCCTTATTCTATAACTGAGGGTTAGTTATATTAAAAATAAGTACCAACTTTTTAAATTTAACCTTATTAACGTACCGTGACCACTGACCACCTATCTATATACTGTAAAATCTTGAAAAGTCATACTATTAATTATTTCTAGTCATATAAAGCCTTTCATAATCTGATTTTAAATAAAAGAAGACATGTCTGAAGATAAGAAAATTACTTCTTTTAAACACCCATCGCTACAGAACTTTAGTAACAAGTTTTTGCACAATTGTCATTAACCATTGCATGCAAGCGTTTTTTTGTAACATCTATAGTCCAACTAACTTTGATCTCCCCTGCATCTCTTCTACTTTAACGAAGAGTATTAATGAGGGTGTCGTTTTATTGCTAGTCAGGGGTCAGAACGATTGGTTCGCTGGGACAAGGCGAATGGACGGCCTTGTCATGTCGACTGTATTCAGAATTAGCACGGGCTTAATGTTACCGAGACGAAGATTAAAGCTATAGATGGAATCATTATTTGACGTTTTAGGACTAAGTTTATTGTGATTTAAAAGATGAGTGCCATTGTTGTGAAATATTAACTCTTACGTTTCCTAACAAAAAAATTCATAAATACTTTTTAAAGTTTAATTAAATAATTATTTTGTCTTTAGGGCTTGACATTAGTTGAAATACGAGAATACTTAATTCTGAGTTTCTCTGCTTTTATAATGCTCATTGTAAGCTATTGTACCTCATTTATTTTTTTAGACTTTGTTCCTATGGTGATGAACTGATGAATGAGTAATACCTATACGTAATTCTCATTGTAACGATTTACAATGATGACAGTGACATAACCTAATGAGAAACAAGAAAAGTACAATTTTAAACAGATTTAAACCAATGCCAATGACACCAAATACAACAAAAGCGCAAAACAAATCCAATCCGTTATTACTCGTTATTGACAACTTTAAACGAGACTAACAATAAAGCCGTAGACATTGTTCAAAAAAATAAAATACAGGTGAACAAGGCTGCAACCGTTACTATAAACAATAGAAAACTTCTGTCCGAAACTGCCATAAACATCCGTAGCGAAAAGGAAATCGGGAGTCTGCGGGATGTTTGTATATCTACTATACCTTAGAAATTGCGTTATTTCAACAGAAACGGGGATAATGGGGTTGTTTGAAATAGGGATGTATGTGAAAGGTGTGACGAAATTTGATGAAGGCAAATAACAGTTGATACTTTTATTTTCACTGTTTTGTTATTGGAATGGTTTTATTAGTGCTGTATGGGTGGTGTCTTTGGACAAAGATTGATTAAATAAAGTATTTTTTCTGTCTATCTGTAGTGAAAATGACTGCGACCGTATTAATGGTATTTACTTCGGACGAGTGACTCACTGGTACCACATTTTGTTGCAGATTAAAACAATTATTAATTCCTACTCCAAATACCCCGAAATCTTTATATTAGAAATCTTTAATAAAAAAAACTGTTGAACATAATGATCAACTTTTAAAGATTTACATAGTTTGACGCATAAGGGTGACACAGTAGTGAACGATGTTCCCCCTGAAATGTTACTAACAATAGTTATTTCGTATGAAACGTTTTACAAATCTACTGGTGCAAAACGAATGATTCACTTAATTAACAAACCCTTTTTCAAATTACAAAATGTGCCTATAACAGTAAAAAGTAGGCAACAAAGGACAAAAGCACTTGCACTAAAACAAAATGTTGTTACAAATAATAATACGACTGGGCACAATTGCATTGCGCTACCGGCTGCATGGATTGCACTCACTTCAGCCACAAAGAGGGTACTAAAGTTTAACAAAGAACCGCAACAAAAGAAATTACTTACTTTAAATAATAAAACAAAGATCTTGCGAGGAGTGGATACACTTTTACTGTTTTGTGATGGAATTGCACAAAATATATGAAATGGGATTAGGTTTTACTTCAAATTGTGTTTTGAAACTCAATATAATGAAACAACAAAGCCTAGTCTTTTAATATTTCTAGTATTTGAATATCTATTGCTATTAATGAAAAAAATTTAGTAGTAACACGAGGAAGAAATGCTATAATTTTAGAATTTCGTTTAATTTTCTACAATGTTAACCACTTTCAATTCCTATCTTGGAATCTGAGTGAAGACATCGTAAATGTTATATTATTTCATTTTCGTTAATTAATTTCTTAGAATCTAAACATAATTTTTATAATTGCTGCTCATATCCTTCCTTAGGCAAAAACCTTTTTGCTTCTTTGGACAAAATAATATTGTCTGTAACGTACCGCCATTATAACAATTTCATTACCGGGAATTGTTGAAAGACCTCCCAAAGGCGTGTCGGCAGATAACCGTGCAGACATAAACAACGCGACAATTTAAACATTAGACTACGGATTCAGTGGAAGCGACTCAATCGAGCCGACGTCCGATCACCCGCTGACGGAGGCGGCTTGAAGATACAACAAATACACCAGCAATAAAAAAACGAAATAAAAATCAGACTTTATCTCCACTATTTTACGCTATATGTAGACGACTTACTATTTTGTAGCCAAAGTCGCACAGACAAATTGAAGTCTATGGCGTTAGAGATAGGATATGATTCTTATTGGCTTATTGTTGTCGTAACAAGGTGTCAAGCTGTGATATACACAGGTTAGGGCGAACCACCGACGTTGAAATACGTTAATTGTGCAGTTTGTGAGGACTTTAATATTAAGAGGAAAAGAGAGGATTTCAAATGGGGCGACAGTAACAATGGTTGGCTTGTCGGCGTCGGTAAGGTGACTGAAGAATCAATCGAACGATGACAACACAAAATATGGGCGGGATTGGCGAGACAAATAAAACTCAAGGTATAAATGGAGCTTTTATGACGACTGGATGACCAATAGGGTGACCAAATTGATTCATTTTGAGACTTTGAAACTTATATCCAATTCTAATGTAAACCATATAGATAAGTGCGATATGGTAGAACTGTATGTAGGTATGTAAACGCATCATGAGCTGGACATGTTTATACCTACCTGAGGTTTTTTATACCTTGACACTTTTCATACACAATAATTCACGATATATGTTTATTAGATCAATAATAACCAGTTGGACAATTTTAATCTAGTAATTTGTTGCCTAACGCCACCAAAATTTACAGAAAAAATAACAAATAGAAATAAACCTCTCTACAGAGGCGGACTTATCCGGCTAAAGGATCTCTTCCAGTCGGCCTTGGAGTAAGTGAAACGATTGGTACCGCAGCTAATAAAGCCGCTGAGTGTTTTTAATAAGCTCTAAAGATAAACCAGAACAATGCGTAAAAGCGTTTCACATTTTACTTACAGTATATATTATTAAACTGCCCTCAAACGGTGAAAGAAACATCGTGAGGAAACCTGCATACGCCGAAGAAGAAATTCTTAGGCGCATGTGAAGTCCACCAACTTGCACTGGGCTAGCGTAGTGGACTATAGCCCGAATTCCCTCGTTGAGAGGGTAGGCCTGAGCCCCAGCAGTGATGACATGTTAATAGGCTGTTGATGATGATATTATTAAAAGTAAAAAGAAAATGAAGACAGCTCTTATTTACAGAAAATGAAGTCATCTACAGTATATTCGTTTATCTTAAATTTTATGGACACCAATAAAACTTACTCTCTGTTTACGACAATAGTCGGTCAATCTTATTTCATCTTGTGTTTGCACATTTCTCCATTCCTGGACCCAACGTCGTAATGAGTCATAAAGATACCGCCTTTCGAGATTTTAGTGTCCGTCCATTGGCTCTTATACCTCACAAAGCGTTCCGTAGTACGGCTGCAGTACCCAATGCTCGAATGCAGCCAAAATGCAGCATTTGTTTACGCACAAAAACTATAATAAAGAATCTAATTAGGAGATACTTTATTCAACATATACATACATATTTTAATTTGTTGAGCGTGCCGATTCGCCATATTGTGTTTGATGCTGTTTACAGTGAAATACAAGTGTTTTCGTGATTTAGTGGGTATCGTGAGATTTACTGCCCTGCTATTCTGTAAGCGTATTTGTGCAACTCGATCCTGAATCCGCAGTGAGATCGGTCTCTAACTCAATGATTCACAGTTCAATACTCACTTTACTTCGCAAGTGAAGTGTTTATAGTGTAGCTTGTATTTGTTTACACAATGCGACATCAAGGTCTTTCATGATCGGATGCGAAGTGAAGTGACTTGCGATGTGATGGTCGAGTTTTAATTCGTACTTTACAGAATCACACAGCTGGACTTTAATTGCTGTAATTGCGATATGGACCAATAAGAAACATGTCAAAGTGTTCAATGAAACAGTGGTAGTGCCAGACCAATTATCGGCCATTTTATGTTTTGCCAATGTAAAAGTATACACGCTTTTTTGTACATTATGCCCTGAGCTCCTTAAGTAGTAAGGAGTTTTTTTTGTCATTGGTTGGGTGCCAGCCATGTATGTCTTAGCCATGAATATTGATAATTTTGATGTGTCAATTTTAGAGGAGAATTTAATTTTAAACATACTTAACTTTAAGCTATGTCACTTACGGGGTGTGCAGAAAGAACGGAGCGCCAAGTATCGCGATCCTGACACCTCTTTCGCTTCGCTCAGTTTCATCATTCTCTTCACTCACGCTCGCCGAGGTCCAAGTTCGATCCCAGGTCGCACCGATAGGGTTTTCTCGATACTCGAGTAACTTACTAAACTGCTATTTAGTTAGTTTCAAACAATTAAAGTAATGAATGAACATTTTTTTCCAAAGTTGTAGAACAAAAGATGTTCCATTTCAGGACTATAGAAGCGATACTTGACGATCCCGCTCGTAGACTTAAATTATAAATAATTATTAGGTACAATTTATAGATTATTGTTATTTAATAATATTTATCAGACATTGTAAGTCAAGATGACGATGCCGGGACGGTTGAGTTGCTAACTAAGGTTATTAATCATCGAAACCTGTATTTCTGGAACAGAAGCCTCAACAGCTGATCTCGCGACCAGTTTCCGTGGTAACGGACGAAAGACAGACGTTACTTTGCTCGAACCGGTCGGGGAATTGACCTTTTAAAATCATATGGCCAGGTTATGGGGCTACGGAAAGGAAAAAATTGGTTTCCCATACTAATACAGAAGACAAAGCCTTCGAGAAATTCCAATGTCATTGATGATGTCTTTCACCTTACCACCTTCATTATCTGTGACCCGCTTGGCTTTTTGTTTTCTTATTTTCTGTGTGTGTTTGACTCTATTTGACATACGATTTATGTTTTACCATTCATCACAATATAACTTTGTATAAAATTCCTCTTTATTTTTTAGTTTCTTAAATTGAAAATTTACCCAAGCTGATCATCATCATATCAGCCCTTTAACGTCCACTGCTGGACATAGGCTTTCTCCAGTGAACGCCACTCAACAACATAATAATTGCCTAGGTAGGTATACCTATTAGAATGAATGAAATCATAGCGGACCCATATACTTATGTTTAGGTAATAGGTATACCTTTCCTTGTTAGATAAACGGAAAAAGAATTCCTTTACTATAACACACATAGATCATTATCAACCTGAGGTCACAACGGCTCTGGTCTAAAAAAAGATACACGTGGCACAAAATATTTCTAGTGTAAACAGCCTCACATCACCGGCGCGTACAGCACGCCCCGTTTAAAAAAACGTCCGAAAAAAACGATTATTATGCTATGATTCAGTAAACGTGTTCCAACCGACTTATTTGAGTATCAATCGGTATTTGATATAGGTATATAAATTTTACTAGCGGACGCCCTGCGCGTTAATAAATATCCTATTGTTATTTATAAGCTATCACGCTACAAAGTTCCATCAAAATCCGTTCACTTCATCCGTTATAGTGTGATTGAGGAACAAATATCCAAACTCACAAACATTCGCGTTGATACAGTCGTTCTCGCTCTCGATTGAGAATGACAGTCAATCGAGTTCAATGTTTTTTTTTTGGTTTGTCCTCTATTGAGGACGGGCAAGGAAGCTTTGTTCTTACAGCCCTGTCTGAAGAGTAAATTTTATCAATGTTTTTTAAATAATTGTTTTACGGCCTTGGGAACGAGCCCTTTCTAGCCGTAGGATTAGCAAGCTGTAGTGGCTGTGGACGGTTTGGATAGATCAGAACCAACGGCCGTTGGGCAAGTGGCCGATTTTAGTTTTCGGATGGCTGTGATCACAAATTTTTTTGAGGGCTGGATCCGCTTCTGCCGTTTGGGGCAGACGAGTTCACGAGTGGAGACCGCGGACCGGTAGTACTAGCGTGGGCCGTCCTTTCGCCACCGACGACCTGAAGAAGGTGGCCGGGAGCGGCTGGATGCGGCGGGCGGAGGACCGGCTGTGGTAGCGTTCATTGGGGAAGGCCTATGTCCAGCAGTGGACGTCGACAGGCTGTTATGAACATCTGGATTAGTGTGCTCGTCTATATCAAGTGTCAAATTGTTGTAAAAAGATAAATAGACTAGTTTGTTTGACAATAGGCGTCTCCGTGGACGCATGAGGCGGCAGCGGAATGTGGTTTGTATGACGAACAATGTCTATATTGGAAAAAAATTACGACCGACGCGCTATAGTTACGTTACTAATAGTGCATTTGACCCATAACCCTAAAATAATATACTAGTACTTTTGACTTAACAAAGTGACAACGTAACACAAAATACAACCTTACCACGCGCGCTTACCGACAATTGTAAAACTGTTTAAAATGGTGTTGTGTTCGTTTTCTCTTTCTTACTTGTAACTTGTGATACTCCTATAGTATGTTTTTTCTCAATTGCACACTTTGTTCGTCTATCTATACGCTAGTAATTCTGCGTTTACGATTTGACCATTGATGGTCGTGGTTTTCTACTAACTACTTAATATTTATAGTAACTCTTATTTATTCTGTGGCACCTATTATACTTGTATGTACGTATACTTGTCCTCGTAGACTTGTATTTCAAAATCAGGAATCTTTTGACGATCTGTATGACGTATGGAATATAATTTTGTGGGTCGAATGCGACAAAATTAACGAAACGAACCTCCGTTGACTCCCGCATGACATAATACAGTAACTGACATTTCTAATTGACGGAGGTCGTACAAAACGTTTACTAAGAAATCGTTTATTTTTGACTTACACTCTTTCGCCGGACCACCCCCGAGATCTATAAATGGACCATAATTGGGCCAGAGATTAAGTGGAGATAAAATTCTATATTTAATAACGTTGAGATACGTTGTTGACAAAGGATTGTGATTTTTATTCTATTTATTACACACATTATATTTGAAATTCTTTGTTGTAATGATTTGTGAAGCCGAAAAATGACTCATCTCATGAGTCTCATGAGTTAGCATAGTCGCAGTAACGATAATGCTGTGCTGCCAATCATCATCAGCCTACACTAGTCCACTGCTGGACATAGGCCTCCCCCACGGCGCGCCACTGAGTCCGATCTTCGGCTCTCCGCGTGCAGTCACTGCCATAACCGCCTTACGCAGGTCGTCGCTCCATCTAGCCGGGGGGCGTCCCACACTACGCTTGCCTAATCGTGCTGCCAATCACCTGCATTTAATAGTCGCCTCATAGGACACAAGAAGACTGAAAGACGGAACGGTAACTTGCCCCTAAGCCTATTTGGACTGTTGCACGAAGGTATACAAAAGCTGCAGGTTAACAGTGGCCACTTACCATCACCTACCGAAGAAGAAAAAAGGTGCAAAAAGCCAACGGCACGAAGTGTTCCCAGGCGGTCACCCATCCAAGTACTGACTTCGCCCGACGTTGCTTAACTTCGGTGATCGGACGAGAACCGGTGTTCTCAACTTGGTATGGACGTTGGCGACGTTACAGCTCAATTCTGTCTCCACTATCTGGAACTGACGTACGCAGCGTTGGCGTAACGGGATGTTTTTAAGACCTGTACATCTGCAACTAATGGACTCGTAATAAAGGTCGTTGCACGCTACAACTAACTGTTAACTAACGACGTTTAATTACCATGGGATCGCCATTGTTTCGCGCCAATGTTGGCTTGCGAATACATCTACACAAGGTCTTTCAAAGTTTCCCTCTTCATCATCATCAGCCTGCACTAGTCCACTGCTGGACCTATGTCCGTAGGCTTCCCTCAAGGCGCGCCACTGAACCTGATCTTCGGTTCTCCGCATCCAGTCACTGCCACCCGCCTCATGCAGATCGTCGATCCGGGGGCGTCCCACACTACGTTTGCCCACGAGTGGTTACCCCAGCTGGTTCTCCAACAGACGTGGTCCACTGCCACTTCCACGTAGGTAACCTAAAACTAAACGTAACCGTAACGTATCTGTGTATTAAGTACTTTTATCTAAATAAAAAACAGTTTTACCAAAAATTTTAAGCCAAGAATGTGTGTCAGTGTATCCACAAAAACATTCTTCAACGTCCTTTTCAAAATTCTACTAAAAATCAATTCAAAATCGGCGGAGTCCAAACAGCTGACAGTCGTCAGCCGAGGACTGTATTCTGCGCGTACGCATCTGCCGCGCCGATTGTAGTGGAGCAGCTGACGTGTAGGCCTATTGTAGTAATGATATTTGAAACGCAGGAATTCCTCAGGGATTAGAAATAGGGAATGATTGTAAATTCGGAACCATATCTGATGACTGAGGTGAAGAGATGAGCTTGGATGAAGGTGGAAGGTATTTCGTTTTGTGTGTTATACTCTATGTCCCTGTCAGTTTTAATGGTGTTAACAGTTCAAAGTCCAAATGACTGGCCTGTTGGCGTAGTTAGTAGTGACCCTGCCTACTGCGCTAGAGGTCGTGGGTTCGATTCCCACCCGGGACCAACATTTGTGTTATGAGCATATCTGTTGGTTTTCGGATTCTGGGTGTTTGTATGTATTTAAGTATTTATTTAAAGTATATATGTATGTTTATCAGTTGTTGAGTACCCATTTACAAGTTTCGGCTTAGTTGGGGACTAAACAGCCGTGCGTTTTGTCCAAACATTATTATTATATATGCTAATTCATAATTGAGTACACTGGGTACATTATACACGTCAATTGTTTATCTACCACCGCTTCCTTTGTGTTAGCGGTGAGAAGAAGCGGCACAACAAACTTCTGCGGTACGAATAAATCAAGTTTGTTGATGACAAACTTATGAGATAATTGTGCGAGGCTGAAGTAACATTAACACCAGCCATATTTGTAATTTTAAACAATCATCTATTTTATATTAATCTTACAAAGTTTTGTTTTTATGTCATTCTTAAATCCTCTGTCTATATTTTGAAAACTCAAGAACCTTTTCAATCCCCAACTGTACGGCTCATGTAAAGTCAATCATCAGTCAAGAGAACTGTGATTAAAACATCACTCATCTTTAATTAAGATAAAATCTAATCAATCTATAACGCTAGCGTAATACCGGTAATCGGTACGCAACGACCGGTTATTCTTTGGGCCACTTAAAAAATTAAATTGAACGGAACAAGCAGTTGAAGCAAGACCCAATATCCGCTTATGTAAATTAGTGTAAATAGTGTATGTATGTAAACACTTTATTGTACTAAAAACATTACAATAACAGATAGTTAAACCAGTGAAACTAAGTACAACGGCGGACTCATCCCACTAAGGGATCTCTTCCAGTCAACCTGAGAGGATTAGCTTTTGCGTTAAGTACCACAATTTCGTAGTAAAGTAGGAGAAAGAACTACCTGTCTGTAAACTTACCCTAAAAATACATAAACCAAAATGATACATTACAATTACATAGATCATACTAACAGAGATTATTTATTTACATATACATACATATAAATATATAATAATAATACATATATTATAAATTATATATTTACCTAACCTAATATATATATATAAACTAAATAGTTGATAATATAAACTATATTTGTTAGCTCAAAGCATCGATGTTGAACCCAGAGTTAGTTTTTAATTTATTTTTAAAGGATAATAGTGTAATGCCTGTAAGTCGATTAAATGTAGTTAAATTAAATTAAATTAAATAGTATTTATTTCAGGCCGGTACAGCCCATAGAAAAAACACATACATAAAATCAAATTGAATCCTACTAATATTATAAAGGCGAAAGTTTGTAAGGATGTGAGGATGTTTGTTACTCTTTCACGCAAAAACTGCTGAACAGATTTTTATGAAACTTGGTACAGTGATAGATTATATCCTGGAATAACACATAGGCTACTTTTTAATGCGGACCAACTCGCGGGGCGTCCGCTAATACCACTTAAGTAACAAAACGCCTACATAGGGGGCGCTGTTTCACAAAATACACTGGAAAATCTTTACTACGCGGGCGAAGCTGCGGGAAAAAGCTAGTAAGATTATAGTACAATTAAGAAGTCACGGTATTAACACATTAATATTGAACATGTCATTAAAAACTATAGCAGGTGTACTAAAGACTGCATATAACAATTGTACAACTGTCATAAACAGCCCTTAGCACACCATTGTCAGATTTTCTAATTCGGTCCATGAAGGAGGCATGCCTCTTCCTCATGTAGTAAATTATAATTATGTGCGTGATGGTATATGTTATTACTTGCTGTAGCCAACGTGGACCAAGTTTTTTCCAGTTTGGTCCCGTAACAAGGGACTGCTTTGTAATTGATAAAAAAAAGTAATTTTCCAAACTAACCAGTGTCAACGCCATTACAATAGAAAACAAAAGCAATAAAAAAACTTAACCCGCCTGTCTATGGCCGGCTAGGGAGGCGCCATTACTCGATTATGATTACCCCGTCACGGCTGTCAAACGAATTAGTCGACTAATGCCCTAAACCACATTGTCAGCGCAAGTAATTAGTTCGGTTAACAACCGTCTAATAAAGGCACTAAAAATAAAATTACAGCAGTAATTTTAAGAGAAGCATGACGTGAATGATTGGGAGAAATTGTAAGAGTATGTATGTACTTACATTTTATGTAACATTACATTTTTAAAATGAAGTCTTTATCATCATAAGTTATCCCAACATAATCTTCTTCTAGTTTGCTTGTTTTCTCTATATTTTCTCTTATTAAAGTTAATTCGCTCTATCAGATTTAAAAACATACCTATTTTATCTATTGAAAATAAATTATCTAACCTACTATTAAAATAAACATTTGCTAAGATTCATGGACTTGGATAAACCAATCTCGATTTCAAAGTCGGAGTATTATTTAAAATAATGTGAGTCTAAAACCCAGTAGCTTAAGTCAGCCATCCATAAAAACTTAAAACACACATTTGGCTTATCACAAATTAAAGTTCGAAACTTATGAGCTGTCAAAGGTAAGCACCAACACTGACAACTCTAATAAATGTGTCATTGGCTTTATTTTCTTTTTTTGTTGCGCGCTGTCATGAATGTCACTTCACTATTCCATGATTTAAAAGTTCCCTGCCCTTTCTTTGTTTCGGATTTTCAAATTGAGAACTTTGTCTATGACGCAACGGTTTTGGCATAGGGAGTGAAGATTTAGGGAGAAAGCATTGCTTTAGTTGTAAGAGCATGGGACATTGCAGAAAATGTTGTAGATTTTTATTTCTATTTATTTATTTAAAACTTTATTGCACTAGTTTGTACAAAAGGCGAACTTAATGCCAATGGCATTCTCTACCAGCTGACCTTTGGGCCATGCAGATAAATTAGTGGCAGGCGCAAAAATTTAAAACAATATTTATTTAAAACAATATGATAATATAAACAGTAATTAAATGATAGGTAATTACATACATTACAAATAGATAAATTGGTACAAATTATACAAAAAAAAAAAACTTTTGTTACATAATATATACATAAATATATTAAATACATATATATACCTACATAAACTATTAAAATAATAGATATAAATCAGACTACAAATACAATAACAATTTAGAACCAAATAAATGTGAAAGATGACTCCATTTATGTCCGTCAGAGACACTATGAGGACCCCAACAGATGCTCACGCACCAGTTTTTTGAACTGGAAACGACTAGCGCATTTTTTTATAGTACCAACGATTTTTATTAATATCAAGGTTATATCAATAATCATGAAATGAGCACTAAGTCTGTACTTTATTTAAATGCGAATAACAGTCAAAGTTGTGACATAATGGGTGTGAGAGAAAGAACCATCCAGTTGTAAAGGAAATGTAATTTCCTTCTCTTTTTCACTTGTGTGATATTCATAGTCTGCTTGTCCATAATTTATACAAAGTCAATTTATCTGTGTTTATCTTATTAAATAAATATAGGTACTACATCCCAGTTCTCTTAATGAACCTTTTTGACGAATTTCTTGTAGGATTTTCACGAGTTAATAACCTTTTTGAATGACAGCTCGAAATACATACTTACATTGTCAAGTCCTCGTGTTAGCTGACAATAATTCTTTTGTCCATGGCCAGGAGCTTTGAAAATAGAACATGTTTATGGATCGCGGTGTTAAACAAAAGGGTAGCATTACAAATCGTCATAACGGTCGATAATGCGTTGCTTCTAGTGACAGCTGATTTATAAAATTCAGCCATATTCTTGATGGCTGTTTTCACTCTGCGTTCGGTTAGGAATTTCGTTCGGGAATTTATTGATAACTAAATTAGATTTTTGGGTAAGCTTAGTTTTGTCTTTTATGTTGTATAGTAAATTATTTAAATTACTCTCCAGATACCATCTCGTGAAATTTCATTCGCTCTTTGTTTGTTGTGAGCTGATTGTGAGTTTGTATTTTTAACTAAGTAGGTATATTTAATTTAGGTACCTAAACTTAACTATTAAAGAGGTTTAGGGTGTTATTGTTAGTTAATTAGTTTTTTAGGTACCTGCATTCGGGTGGTTTATGATGACTGATGAACTTACAAGATAAATAATTTTTGCAGTTAGTAAATTTATTTTTATATTGTCCTTTACCTGAGAATAACTAACTACCAGAGAGCGTCAGTGGCGTAGGGGATAAGACGCGGCCTATCATATCGAAAGGTCCGGAGTTCGATCCCCAGCTGGGCCGTGTACCAATGGGTTATTTCTCGAAACTTAAGTACATTTACTGACTGCTCTCAAACGGTGAAGGAAAACATCCTGAGGAAACCTGCATACGCCGAAGAAGAAATTCTTAGGCGTATGTGAAGTCCACCAACCCGCACTAGGCTAGCGTGGTGGACTATAGCCCGAACGCCCTCGTGAAGAGGGTAGGCCTGAGCCCCAGCAGTGGGGACATTAATAGGCTGTTGATGATGATGATCTAACTACCAGAGGATATCTTGAATATGAAGGATAGTGAATTCAGGAATCACATTAAAAACAACTTTGTAAGAACTGAATATAAAATCTTGATCAATCCAATTTGGTTGCCAAAACACTCTATGTTATATAAAATATTTACATAGATACAGTCTGGTTGGTGTTAGATTAAATTTTATTGCATCGCAATTATGTTCCGTAGAAGGCGTGTCTGTCTGTCTATCCGACGCCCCCCGCGTGGGTGTATCGCTTTGCCAATAACCTGCTCTGGGTGACTTGGACTTCAATGGTTTGTCGTCCCGGATATAAATATCCAAAGGCTTTTATTCAAAATGTCAATTATGTATACCAAGATCACATAACGCAGCCTACAGGCGGCAGTTTATGAGAGATGACATATTTGGCCACAATGGGGAAATTAACCTTATACTGAGCAGCCCGTTGTCAGACAAGGCAAAAAATTTATATAAATTTATAAAGTTATCTCTCAGACTGAGGTCTGAGTAACTTGGCAACAGTGATTCCTTACGAGGCTGGCATTGACTTCTATAAGTCACAGGCCTCAATAAAAAATAAGATTAAAAAAAAAAAAAAAAGATCACATAGAGAGCTCACAGACGCGGCGACCGTGCGTGAGGAGAATGCGCTGAGCGAAGCGACAGAGGTGAGTCAGGCCGCGATTTTGGCGCTCAGTTCTTTCTTCCAGGGACAAAGCGTGAAGATGTAGATACATACATAGGTGGACAGATAATTAGAAACGGCAAGATTTTCATACAATCTCGAGGTCACTTTGAAGCCATGGTTCTCCGTGTAGGATTGATCGGGTCGTGATCTGATGACGGTCATCGAGAGAGTAGACGGAGGACTTTTAGATGGCTATAGATATCCAACTGATCAGATCAGCCGTTTGGGAGCAGCATCGTCATGATTCCTTAACTTTAAGATTTTCATACATTTTTATGCCATTTTGCAGGTTTTTTTCTACATGACGATGGTGCTACCAAATGGCTCATTTGATCAGTTGGATATCTATAGCGATCTGAAAGTCCTCCATGTACTCTCTCGATGACCGCCATCAGATCATGCACCGATCAATCCTACACGGAGAACCATGGCTTCAAAGTGACCTCGATTGTATGAAAATCTTGCTCTGTTTCTAATTATCCGTCCACCTATGTAAATCAACAGAGAGTCGGCGGTACAGGGGGGAAACGCAGCCTGTAATGTCGAGAGGTCCGAGTTCGGTCCCCGGTCGGGACATAATTTCATCATCATCATCATCATCGGCCTGTACTAAACCACTGCTGGACACAGGCCTTCCGCAAGGCGCGCCACTGAACCCGATCCTCGGTTCTCTGCATCCTGCGGGCCATGTACCGATGGGTTTTTCTCGAAACTTTAGCACTGGGGCTAGCGTGGTGGACTGTATAGTCCGTACGTCCGTGAAGGTGAGAGGGTAGGCCGGTCGGTGCCCCAACAGTGTAGACATATTAACTGGCCTGTTAGCGTAGTTGGTAGTGACCCTGCCTACTGCGCCAGAGGTCGTGGGTTCGATTCCCACCCGGGGCCAACATTTGTGTGATGAGCATATCTGCTGGTTTTCAGACTCTGGGTGTTTGTATGTATTTATTTTAAAAAGTATTTATGTATGTTTATCAGTTGTTGAGTACCCATTTACAAGCTTCGGCTTGGTTTGGGACTAAACAGCCGTGTGTAAATTTGTCCAAAACATTATTCATCATCATCATCATCATATCAGCCTGTAGACGTCCACTGCTGGACAAAGGCCTCCCCCAAGGATCTCCACGACGACCAGTCCTGCGCTAACCTCATCTAGCTCGGTCCCGCGACCTTCACCAGAACGTCGGTCCCCCTTGTGGGAGGCCTACACTGCGTCTTCCGATACGTGGTCGCCACTCGAGAACCTTTCTGCCCCAACGGCCGTCAGTTCTATAATTAAACATTATAATGATTAACAACCCACAGTAATAAAACTGTATCAGCCTCTGCCTGGAACTCAGCATATGGCTTTAATTTTTCAGAGAACTAACACCCAAAATCGTAAAAAAAAGTAAACTGTTCTAACACCATGTGGGTCACGGAGTCGTGTCAAAATATAGATCCGCCAAAATGACCTTGCGGTGCCACCATATGGTGGCGGGTGGTGGCGAAGAATGGGGCATAAAATTTGGTCACCATTAATCTTTTAAGGGCCTTTGGCCATTTGAATAAATATCCGACGGGCATAATGATAATTAATAATAATAATAATGTTTCGACAAATTCACACACGGTTGTTTAGTCCCAAACTAAGCCGAAGCTTGTAAATGGGTACTCAACAACTGATAAACATACATAAATACTTTTAAATAAATATTTGAATACATACAAATAATATAATAATAAAAGAATCCGAAAACCAACAGTTATGCTCATCACACAAATGTTGGTCCCGGGTGGGAATCGAACCCACGATCTTTGGCGCAGTAGGCAGGGTCACTACCACTACGCCAACAGGCCAGGACAAATTTAATGTTTGGACAAATTTACACGGGTTATTCCCAACGAATCATATGATCCGTTCGGAGTTGCATCTGATCAGTGATCACACAAAAAGTTCCCAACGGATCACCACACGGCTGTTTTTTGTTTAACGTGGTTGTTTTTGGGTTCAGTGGCACGCCTACGTCCAGCAGTGGAATAGCGCAGGCTGATGAATCGGAAAAGTCGTGTGCGTGTCACAAGGGTACCGAGAAATGATTATCAAGAATCATTTTATGTTTGATTGTCTCGTGGCGGGCATAATGGCGGTCGTGGTCACGCGTCAACTGACGAAACGTGATTGATTTTTGTCAAATTGGGAATTTATTATTTCTATTTCCTTTGGCAAGGTTTTATTCATTTATTGTTATCACATGGCAAAAGGCAAAGGTCATGCAGTGCTGTATATATACCTATATTAAATAGGTACTTAGATAGTACTTTTACCATCGTTTTTCAGTGATGTTTAAAACTTAATCAAATTTAATAAAGACATGTCATTGATATTTTTAAAAGGATTGCATTATTCAATTTTATAATGTTTTTTAAAGTTCTTTAGGTCACCTAAACATTTAATATGACAGTATGAAAAAAAAAACCAGTTAAAGCAACAATGTAACCACACCAATGTAGTGTAATATATTTTTTGGTTACATTGTTGCTTTAACTGGTAATTTTTTTCATACTGTCATATGACCTAAAGAACTTTAAAAACATAATGAAATTGAATAATGCAATCCTTTTAAAATTACAATGACATGTCTATATTCAATTTTATTAAGTTTTAAAGTATAAAGTCTATATTTTCCCATATAAATATATTTATATTGTGAACAAAAATTTATTGGCCGTCACATAAAACACCCTAACCCCTAAAAATAATAAAAACCACACGTGTGCAATGCAAACAGCGGGATAGCTGCGCCTAATTGCCGGTTTTTTGTGTTTTTGGATATTTAGTTAAATAATTGTCTCCGCCAGATAAATTAGTTCCCATTGTCGACTAATTGAGAAATGTTGCGTTTACCGGAAACCGTTTTTAAACACCCTTTGTATACATTGAGAGCTACTTAACCTAATAGACTAAAAATAATAGTAGTTTTTGTTTGAGATCGTCGCATTATAATTAAATAACTAATTAAAAAACTAAATTATCCTAAAACTAAAACCTACATAAAAACTAAAATTACCTAAAATCTTCGTGGCTGGGCGATGGACCCATGGTTCCGAGGACGCTGGCTGCATTGCCTCGTTGGATGGCCAGGCTGATCCTCTGAACAAGGTATTCCTTGCACAGAGGATCACCCGTGGCCTCCCTCAGCTTTGCAGCCAAAAGTAGTTTTTTAATTAAATTTTCCATCATTATATTCTAAGCAAATGCAGTTTCTCCACAATTTCTATTAAGTAGGTAATAAAAAGTTTGAAATATAATTTTCTTAAAATGAGATTTAAATTTTCGTATGTTGTAGGTATATGACCTACTCGTTTAATAAATTATTAAATGGTAAGAAGTCCCCTGCACAATGTAAGAAGACATTACTTGTAGTACTTAAGTACAGGTAAGTTAGACTTAAGAAATTTTATATCTTGAATATGAAAAATTGTTTAGCTACATTTCTATAATTTCTAGCAATTTGTTGGTGGAAACCACGTATCGGAAGACGCAGTGTAGGCAGGCCTCCCACAAGGTGGACCGACGATCTGGTGAAGGTCGCGGGACCCGGCTGGATGAGGTTGGCGCAGGACCGGTCGTCGTGGAGATCCTTGGGGGAGGCCTTTGTCCAGCAGTGGACGTCTACAGGCTGATATGATGATGATGAAGGAGTACCATGCACAATGTAACAAGACATTACTTGTAGTAATTAAGTACAGGTAAGTTAGACTTAAGAATTTTTATATCTTCTTGAATATGAAAAATTGTTTAGGTACATCGCCGGGTACATTTCTATAATTTCTAGCAATTTGTTGGTAGATTTAAAAATACCTAATTTTGGTTTACACCTAATAATGTTATTATGGGACCGCAAGTATAATTAGTTCATAAGCAAGGGAGGTATTTTACGCTTTCGAATATAATTTACGAGCGTCCAAAAATACCCAAAGCTCACACAATGGGATCGACAGCGACTAATTTCGTACAAGTATTTAGTGCAGTTTGAAAAATACACCCCTTGGTCGCCTATTGTACGGTGACAACGTAGGCATGGGAAATTATTAGGACTATCTTTAAACAAGCTAACGGTACTTTTTTTAGCAACACATTATATAAAATTTATACTTATGTATGTATGTATGTAAACACTTTATTGTACCAAAAATTTACAGATACAGACAGTTAAGAATAAAACTAAGTACAAAGGCGGACTTATCCCACTAGGGGATCTCTTCCAGTCAACCTTAAACTTATAAGGTAAAGTGGTATATTATATCTTTAACTTATGTTTTTATTTTCATGTTAATTTAGTGACTGTAAATCAAATCAACACCTTATTTAATATGTCCTCACTGTTACGAGGTCAGTACTGTTAATAGTCCACCAGTCCACCACGCTAGTCCAGTGTGGGTTGGTGGACTTCTCATGCGCCTAAGAATTCCTTTTCTGGCGTATGCAGGTTTTCTCACGATGTTTTCGTTAATCGTTCGAGAGCAGTCAGTAAATGCACTTAAGTTTCGAGAAAAATCCATTGGACATGGCACGGCCGGGGATCGAACTCGGACCTGTCGACTTGACACGCCGATATATATTTACTTATTTCGTTATTTTAATTCTCGGTTGATTTATACCTATGTTTTGCGATACGCTACGATAACTGGAATATGTATTACTTACGTAGGTACCTACCTACTGTAATGTTTTGACCAATTTGTTAATTTTAATTTGGGATGCATTGAATATTTTATATAAGTATGTACTTACGATTATGTGCAAGGTAGTTATTTAAAGCAGTGTGGTCACAATGGTTCAAATTAAGCACGGATTTTAAATCACAGTGACATTTACACCGTGCTTATTTTTACTGCGTAGTTAAAAACATAGTATTTTTTCTTAATAAATATTTTTTTCAGAAAAGCTACACATTGTTTGTAAAACTTTTATTTAAATGCAACTTTTTATGTTAATAAAATAATAATGCAGTTTTCTTAAAGAACTTGTCGGCTTAAACATTTAAAAAGCCAGTGTTTTTTTGCTAAAAAGGCCATAATTATTTTTAACAATATTATTTTTTTATCAGGCTATTTCAGATTTGGACCAAGGTTCAATCAAATCGACAGCCTATTAATGTATGATTGATGTGATGTCCTTTCAATATTTTTATTGATGCACCAGTCAGTCAAAATCAACCCTTGAAATTACGTAAGTAATATTAAACCTTCAAAATACCCCTTGTGCCCTCTCAGTGAGAACAAAGAGCTACCAAGCAGAACAAAGACTCGGTTGTATAGGGTTGTTGTGGGGATTGCCCCTGGCTGTCCTTACAAAGGAGAGGGTATTAATGACCCTTTTTGTGTTGACGGCTTTGAGGGTTGAAGATGGGAATAGTTTTTCGTTCAGTCGTTATCTTAACTCAACAAAAATGTCACGAACTTGAGTTGTTTGACGAAAATTAGGTAAAATTTAAAAGGGGACATTTTACTATGAAAAATAATGAGGAAATAGAGAAATTAATCTTTCTCGATGTTTGGCGAATAATTGATGATTATTATAGGGAAATGAACTGAGAACTACTTTAGACAACCAAGGATGATAGCTGCTTGCTTGCTGACGAAATTGAGGATACAGATTTTTTTCTAATATGTAGATGAGCTGGATGTAGCACGAATAAATATGAAGAGTACAGGGGAAGAACGATCTAAGTCTCAAAATCCATGGAGTTTAAATAACGTCACAAAATATTGAAGTAGCGTACACTCGCCATTTGATTCCGGAGCTTAAGTATTTTGTGTCTAAGATCGGGTTTCCTCTGTACAACGATTTCTCTTCAAATGTATAGAAATCGGTTACCACTTAGAAATAATTAGGGACTGCGTTTTTTTCTAGTTACAAAAACATACCCTACTTCCTCCTTCCTTAAAACATAAGAAACCATTTTGGGTGCACTTATGCGCGTACGCTGCGGGCGACAGCTGCGCGCGCACGTGGTACGTGACTCGGAAGTCAGCGAATCCTGCGCATTGTTTTGGATTTGCGCCTCGCGTGGGTCGGACCCCTTGTAAAATTGTTTTCAAACGCAAACCCCTATACCTCATGACTCATGGCTACAGGGAGTTTGTTTATAAAATTTACTTTTTCTTGTGTGTTTAAAACATCGGCTTCAATCTAGCTTAGTACTATACATATAAATATAAGGATCGGTATTTTTAAGTCAATTTCTTTCTATCTTTTCTTTTCTTTTGTGAAGTATTATTTAATCCTTAGATAAATAAATAGATTTCATATTATTAAGCACTAGGTATTAGCCCGTGGTAGGTATTATCTTAGTTTGTATCCCGCACTTCTGTATTATCATAATTCCTTTCGCCAAATTCAATACCCTTGACTTATATTAATTTCACTCACTCACACTTTCTTGGCCGGTTTTTCATCGGCTTTCAATTTGGATAAAAAATATGAACATGAAACATAAATGATGTGCCGATTAGTAATTAGTTAGCTAGCTTTAATGACAATAAAATTTCTTTCTTTCTTAGTTTAATCGCAGTAAATAGGTACATACTTAGCGCTTTTTCTTTAGAGCTGTATTTCTTCAGCCTGTGTTTTATAAATTGCGATTCCGAATGCTTCGAAGTTATTTGAAGGGTGGCACCCCTCGCATATCGCATGCAGTTATTTCTGCATTTATGACGTGTTGCTAATGCTCGCTCTATATGGGTCTGAATCTTTCTGAATGTTACTTTTATTGTACACTGTTTTAAAAGGGTTTCTTTTTAACCGGTTCTGTTTATTACACCAAAAGGAAAGAGTAGGTAACAAGTTATTTTGCGTCACAACTTTACTTCACTATTAGTTAGTAGGTGGTTTAACATTTTCTTTTTCGTTTTCGTTCAAAAAGTTTTGTTTGGCTATAATTATTTGGAGTTAAAATTCTATTTAATTGAAATATAAATAGATGTGTTTATATTATAAACTAAGCAATTAATTAATAGTTTATAATGCAAAGGTGTGTATGTTTGTTTTTATGTGTTTGTTTGTTTGTTCGCTTGTTTGACGCAGCGATCAAAAACGACCGACATGACCCAGAAAATGGCTTAAAGGGTTGTTGTTAAAACTTTGGTAGTGGTTTTGGGTAATTAATTTTTTATTTTTTAAAAGTAGGATCTATTAATTTTTAAGTAGGTAACAATGTATATCCCTAAATATATCTACCTATTATCGAATGCATATCAAAATACATTTCTGCAAAAGGGTCTTGCTCGAAAATCGTTTCGATTTTTTGCCAGGCTACCTACTTCAAGAGGTCGCCGCGCCGCCGATAAACAAAAGAGTATCGGACGGACCTTCCCGATAGGTGGCCCGGTGCATTCACACATGCATGGCCACCCTACACACACCATGCCCGACCCTACGATCCTTCGAGTCAAGTCGCAACATGCACAGGCTGTTGCGCTAGCCTGCCCCCGGCTCATTCGGTCGCCGACCGCCGCGGAGAGAGCACGCGCCGCCGCGTCACGTACGGGTTCAGTGTCCGAGTGTAGTGCTTATGAACATTCAACATGGTGCGCAGTCTGTCGCAGTGGACGAAGACCCTCAGCTTCCCGGCCAGGCTGTCGCCGAACCGCACGTCCAAAGAAAGCGTCGTCAATGTCCAGCCCAGCTCGCCGGGGGTCTCTCCAACCCCGAGCGCCTCGTCACTCCCGCAGGGCTCTGACAAGGTCATATCACCGATCCCCATCACGGAAATCAGCCAAATCGTAAGTTTTTTGACGGGGGATGATTTGACGGGCGGGGGAGTTGTTACCCTTTGGGGGACAGCGGTGTTTTTCTCTAGCAAGGGGACCATCGACTGCAGCTGCATCATTTCGCGTCTTGCATGCAAAGTGCTTCATTACTTAACAAAAACTTCAGTCTTTTATTGGTTTTACGGTGACAGCAGAAGTTTCAATATATAAAACAAGAAATATTGCATGTTTTATTCAATTTAACAGCGTTTCTAGTGATTACAACTTCCTCACTAAATAGGAATTGACTTAAATAAAAAGTTTATAACAGCAGTTTTTAAAAGTATTTGTCTTACAATAAGAAGGACTGTTGTCCTTAGATAGAATATTCAGTTTAAAATCATTACCAAGTTGTGGTGAACGTCAATTTTTTGTTGCACCACGATGACAATATGGTGGTTCCACTTCTTATTGCGTAATTATATAACATATTATTATATTGTTCAAGTTAGGAAACTACATGTTCTTGAAAACCACTCTTTTGAAACTTTTCATCATGCCACATTCGCGGCCCAGTTAGGCCATGTTCAATTAGCTTCATAATTGGCCTTTGTTTACAAATAATGCCTCATAAAAATACCTGTATGTCTCTATAAGGGATGCAACAGTTAGATGTAACTGCTTTTCCATATACTGGTCATCAAAATTCATTAAAATTCGTACCAGCTACATAGCAAGCTGTACAAGCCAATCGGCGAGTTCGATTATTGCTGAAAGGAAGTGAATCGAAAACGTGTCTAGAAACGAGTCAACCGCGTCTGTCAATGTACATTGCTGCTTCTAGTGTCACGATTTGTATAGTCGTGTATGCGTTGACGTTCAATGCACACGCAAAATTGGTGCAAGGAGCAAAGTCGTAGATTTTCGCGGTGGTGGAAGGCTGGTGCGCGGGCGCAGACGGACCGTTATGTCCCCTTTGCGCTCACCTTGGCAAGGCCGCCTCGAGATGCGAGTTTTTGCAAGGCATGAGAGCACATGACTTTCACCTTTTGAGACTGCCTTTCTAAATGCTGAAGTCTGTTTTGGAACCTATTTTACTTTAATCTCGAACTACAAGTTAATATGTTAGGGTATGGTATACAATAAGCTAGCTAGTAGGTAACCTACCTACTTTGTAGTGTAATCAAACAAGTCATAAGAAAATTTTACCTTTCATATCATGTTTATTAGAAACCGAATGCCCCGAAAACGTAAAAATAGATCACCCACCGCCAAACCTAATAAATTAAATGGTAATAAATTCCGATCAAAAGTGAATAAACAAAAAAAAAAAAGAATGAATACTACTTAAGTAAAAAGATTTTTTAAATAGGCGTGGATAAAACTTAAGTACTTAGGCCGGTCTCGGTTGGGTATTTTAAAACATTTTAACTCGATGGAACCAATATGAGTGAAATAAGAACCTATAGAGTAATTTAACATCTTTGTGAATGTCATTAAACACTCTTTCGCACGAAGCGACAATAAAAACTCTTTTGTGCCGTCGCCTTAAAGTAACAGATGTCAAAGTGACGTGACCTCATCTTGCCTGTAAATTACGAAATGCGTAATAAAATAAAATTTCATTTGTAATCGTAAAAAGAAAGCCATCAATATTCAAAGCGGCCATTTTGGATTTATAGCGCGCGTCGGTGTTTTTTGACGAATTTAAATTTAAAAAAGTTATTTGACGTTTCACGTCATTTATTGGCGGTAAATAACGCTCAGTACGAATTCTTTTACCGCTCGTTTCGAGAATGCGTCGCAGATTACATTTGATTATTTTGAAATACACCAACTTACTTACAACAATGTTTCTTTTCTTCAAATTCAAAACAAAAACATCTTGTGGATCTTTTAATAAGATTAAAAGCAATTGCAATGTTGGAGTCCAAATAGACGTTAAAATAAAACTTTAGTTTACATTACATTCCTGTAATTTATGGACTTTTTAAACTTCACATTGTATAGTTTTGGTTCGTAGTAAGAATTTGCTTACAGTAACGAAAGTTGCTAACTTAATTTACAAGTTTGTTTTATTTCCTTTTAGAATTTGAATGGCGACAAATGTGCCTTTGTATTACGCATGCATGACATTTGAAAATGTCTTGATGATATTTCCATGCGAGTCTTTTAACTCACGCAGGCGCTAATGGATGTCGCAGCTTAGCTTTCTCGTTTTGCTCCCACTTTTTAATCGGTCAAATGGCTATGGCGTGATTCATACAGCCTAATAGATAAACTTGATCACGAATTGACGATAAATAATACGTTTACATTACCACAAACAAAGAGAGTTGGTTGGTAAACCATAATTATTATACGATTGATGACAAGTATTATTAGAATTGACAAATTATTGTTTTCTTAAAACTTTCAATGCATAGGTTAGGCAGTAACTTTTGGCGCCGAAAAGATTGATTAATTGAGACGATGCCTGAGCATTGACCTAACGTCACTTTTTAATTTCTCTATGGCGAACTGTCAAATTAGTACCGAAAAAGTTCGATTTTCGGTTGGCTGGAGCGGACTAGGTATGAGTTTTACGTTTTTGATGTAAATATATATATATATAGGAGCGTCAGTGGCCCAGGGGATAAGACGCGGCCTATGATATCGAAAGGTCCGAAGTTCGATCCCCGGCTGGGCCATGTACCAATGGGTTTTTTCTCGAAACTTAAGTACATTTACTGACTGCTCTTAAACGGTGAAGGAAAACATCGTGAGGAAACCTGCATACGCCGAAGAAGAAATTCTTAGGCGCATGTGAAGTCCACCAACCCGCACTGGGCTATCGTGGTGGACTATAGCCCGAACGCCCTCATTATGAGGGTAGGCCTGAGCCCCAGCAGTGGGGACATGTTAATAGGCTGTTGATGATGTAAATATACCCTTTGTTTTAAGTAGGTACTTTAATATACAATTTTACCCATTTTACTTAACGATTTAAATTGTTATAGTTTTAAAATAAAAAGCTTGTTTTGAAATAAAAGTTCAGTAAATAAATATACTTACCTACTCATTACTTCACCCAATAATTATTATAAGTAAATGATAAAGTCAACTAACCAATTAAAATACTAGACTATTATCAAGGATCATATTAATTCGAAAGTTGTAGGGCGGTCAGACTTATTTATTAGGTATTTTATAATGTCTGCGCCCGGAACGAACATCTGCGTGTCAAATTCCTCGAAGCCATGTGCGCGCAAAGCTACTGGTGGGAAACGAACCGTGCACCACACATGCATGAAGTGTTGAAAAAAGTGGATTTGAATGTTGGTTTTACGCGCGTTTTTCGATCTATTCTTTCTATTCTCCATTTTCAAGCATAACACGATCGGCGGGTCCTTCATTGGTAAATTCTAGTTTTACGGGTTTTCTGATAGTGAAAATGACAGCAAATTTAAAAATCTGAGACATGTCTTTGAGGACATTTCTATATAGGTACCTACCTAATGATGTTGCCAGTATTAAAAAATACCACACTCAGTTTTAATTAGATCGAGTTTATCCTTTAAAATGTTAAAGGCCACTGCTTACGACACGATCTAGGCCTCGATTCGTTAGGGTCCCTACCAATCGGCATGTCAGTAGGCAAGTTGGCTGGTACGGCCGATTAGTTGGCGGTTGGGTCGCCCCGACGCCCAATATCATGAAGTGTCCCTAAACGATCATGCTTGCATGACATGCAACGTTTACGTGAATGTCATGCTGCATGATGGACCGTCATGCTTGCTATCAACCAATACAGCGAAGCAACGGCCAGCACGTAGTTTGCATGTCATGCACGTCAATCACTACAGCTAGACGGTCATGCATGAGTGACAGCACGTATTGCATGACATGCCGCATGATCGTTTAGGGAGCCTAATAGAGATTGGCTCGTGAAATCGACCCGATCTGTAGGGCCGATCTATAAAGTTCTCTTCAATACCGATCGGTCCACGGATGGGGGCTGGATCGTGTCGTAAGTAGAGACCTTATGTGTAACTTTCTGTATCTTTTCATATGAGTTTTATGGCCTCAGAAACAAAGTTCTTTTGAGTCCGTTTTAATTTACTTACAATATTCATATAGAGGTTCTTACATACAAAATTATACTTTTCAAAACATTCGACGTCTTCTCGCCAAAACGTCCTTTAACTGTTTACTTATGAGGTCCTACAAGAGTATTTTGTCAAATTCAGGTGTCCGTGTTTTTTTCTAAAACCAATACTACCTTCTACTCTACCTAATCTTACGATTTTTAATGCAATCTGCTTCTTCAAGTCCCCATTAAGGGTATTACAAGTGGCCCTATACACGCTTCATCATAGTTGAAAGGAAGAGGGTGGTTTTTTATAACGTCAGCTGTTGCGAACCCGACACCCAGCCATATAAAAGCAACAAATAATAGAGATTTCAAGGAACGGAAACTTCTTTTATATCTACCTATTCAATTTTCCAAATTAGAGTGCGTTCATAATCGCTTTTTCCTTGTATTTAACCTAACATGAGTTTTGACTTGAGGTAAGATACTTGCGGCTATAAATCAAATTACACTTAAGTAGGTAGGTAAGTTTCTTCTTCCACTATTGTTTTATGACATCCCTTTTGTCTTTAGCCGTATAAAGTCACTTTATCAAAACGTCCACTGCATCAAAATGTCCACTTTAAAATTATACATAAATGATAAAAAATACGAAATTTGTATGGGCGTTTGTTTGTATCATTTTGATACAGTGGCGTTTTGATATAGTGCACATTTTGATGAGCATAATATTACTTATTATTATAGCAATTAAATATTGCTCTGGCACTCAAACTGTCACTACAAAAACCTATTCTGGGAATAGTTTTTTTTCCGCGTAATGAGCCTTATGAGTTATGACCTAAATAAACATTTTTTATAGATTATAGTGTCATTTTATAGGATGGGTTTATAATTTGAAATCTTAAATTACCTACAGTGATATAGGTAATGCTTTATAAAAATAATTGTAAGTAGCAAGCCCACGAAATGTTATTGTAGTCATACCTATTTACTTAGTATACATAATAGACATTATTGATGCAGAATGCAAGTCAGCAAAATTCCTTTAAATACGTCACGATATGACTATTTTAAATCGATCAAAGGCCGCTGCAATAACAAACAATGCACTTTAAGCCTTGCAAAGTGTTATATTCTACAAACATTCTGTATCAAATATCGTGAATGTAACTCAAGCGGATATGTTACGTGATACCAAAAGATATCCTTGTCAATGTATGTAGGTATGTTATCAGAACACTCGAAGGGTACGGATGTGCAAAAAAAGGAATGTCAACTGATAAAATAGGATATCCGGAAGAATCAAGAAGAGTTACGTAAGAAAGGATGTTGGGGTACCATGGATGGATATTGTTAAGACACGTGGGTACAGTAAAACGTGAGTAAAACTGACTTACATAACCAATTTTCCAGTTATACAAAATATTAGTCGTTATGTAGTCAATAGATGGCGCGTCGTATTGATCTCAACAGCTGTCATTGTCAATCGATAAACGGAAACATCAAGGACAATGTCAAAATCGGTCAGCAGCTGGTCAGCAGTATTTTTAAACAGTTTTATGGCTTTACTGCACAGGTTTTTGCAAACATACTCTCATATTTTTACATTTGATGATACTATTACAGTCAGTGCCATCAATTGAGGTATATAGGAATATTTTATTTTGAAGAGGTACCTACTTGAAAATCGTGCGTTGCGTAACGTTTTCAATTTCCATAAAAAAATATTAAAAGGCATTGGAAGAAAAAACACTAATTTTTAAGTTTCATTAAAATTTGAAACACAGGTATTCAATTTTTGAACGCAGCCGTTGGAAATACGAAAAAATTCCAAAACGGCACCTGCACCAGCAGATGTTTATAATGGAAGGTTGAAAGTATAAAATTTTAGGAGATTCTGAATGCACGCGCACGCACTAAAGAGAACAGCTGACGGAGGCTGTTGGCTATAAAAACAAGTTACCTGAGCAGAGAAATTGTATAAAATGGACCGTTTTGACCACATTGATGGCTACAGCTGATAAATGACATCTGGTTAGTTAATTTCATAGCGAAAAAACCTAAGCAAATAATCTGGAATCTACAAAATCAGTGTACGAATTTAAATAAATCTTCGATATAAATTATTTCAGGTTAAATTGAATTGTACAAACTTGATTTTGAATTTGAACGTTCTGTTTTTGTTTCCGATGAAACAAATATCGTAGTTAATATTTTGCAGAGTTTATAGTATCTTGAAGGGCTTTGTACATTATTTATGTACAGGAGAACCAAACAAAAAGGGCGGTTCTATTCAGGAAACGTCTGTTTTGTATCCAAAGGGCTTGTGTTTATTGGTACATGTCCGTTGGGACTTTGGGTGCCCTTGTTTCCCCATCCAGATGGTTAGAGCACCCTCTAACCTTTAATGTTGTAAATACAGTACTTCATTCTTTTTTTAGAAGTGGTCTCTTGATAGACTCATTGATTTAAGTAACTATTACAAGGTTTTGTTTACGTTACTTTATTAATTCCTTATCTTCATCGTCAATACGGCGTTTTGTTTACGTAAAAATATTGATAATAAAGTTATTTGTGGATACAATATCATTAAGTAATCTATCTTTAAACAATCAATCATCAGTCTGTCTTTACAATTGACGATAGGCATTCCTCAGTAAATTATCTTTTACCTACTTATAAGCTAGTGAATCATTTTCCTACATTAATCTAAGTAGGTATTCCAAACTGGCAGAATCTCAGTTCATATGAACATAATTTTCATATCATATTTTTTATGCGCCACCAAAATTTATTAAATCGAAACCCGAACACAGAAATTGCTGGACACTGATTATTCTCTTCATTTTTGACTACAAATTATACCCTTTAAAAATTATACGTTCCGAATCAGAACTTCGAAATAGTTTTGCTTTTCCAAGATCAATTTATGTGTTAATGCCAACCACTACGATACGAATAAAACACAGTTAAAATTTTACAAACGTATCGTTCAAAAGGGTTAATTGATGAACTTTTTTTGATGCATCCATCAGAGTAAACCTAATAACAGTGTGGCGAGGGATTTCTGACAACGTATCATTTGTGCCTGCCGTCGTTTTAGACGAATTCGTATCTGTAATCGACGGTAATGATGTATTTGATTTAATTATTGTATTGTCAGTAATTGCTTTAACGGATACTTAGTATGTGTATTCCTTTTTGTTATATTGAGACGAATAATGATCGACCGGATTGCTAGTTGAAAAGGTACCTAACTGATTAGTAAAATCAGACGGGTAAAGTGACTGACATTACAGAAGACACGCCTCATTTAATTTAAACTGCTCAATCATTGTAATAGATCATAATTAGCTGACGGATTGTACGTACTTAGTCAAAAGCATCATATCCACCAATTAATGACCATGTGAGAATAGATCCTGATAATAATAAAAATATTGATAAATTCATGTTAAGTATAACATCATGGGGAAAATGAACAATAAAGAAAAAAGATAGTCGATGGTGATTACGTTTGAACACGGAAGCTTTAATATAGTTAATTAGTTATCTGATGGCCAGGCCCACATTTCTGGACGTTGCATGACAGAATTACTTATTGTGGTTTATGATAATGCATTTTAACTGAATGGGGAACATGAGTCAGAAAGATAGCCATTTTGGGTCGTTCAATACGTAGTTACATTATGTAAAGCTTTCTTTCTCTTTATTATATTTAAAACTAGGTACCTATTCGATGTCTTTATCCTTCATTTATACACTGTAATATTTCATACTTATTTACTACCAAGATTTCTTACGAACCGAGGACGGAGGCCTTGTAATTAGTAATATCGACGCTCAATTGACCGGATGCGAGGCCATATTTAAACTTGGATCGCGATCCGAATAATTCGACCGCACTTGATTTCCGGCGTCCTTCGGAACCTACACTTCAAAACTAAGCTGTACAGCCTCGGCACAAGAACTAAAATAGCACGAGAATATCTTGTAAAAAGTAGTTGACAGTACTATTAGAGTCTCCTACATTATCGTGGGAGTATTTCTCGATCCGGAACAAAGTTAAACAAATTGGGGTTTATCCAATTCTATTCAGTAAGAATTTTAACAGTTGTTTTGTTGTAAATTGTCATGTGATTAAGTAGTATTACAATTTGGTAATACATCCTAATGAAAGAGGTCAAGAGTAATGTCATGACAATGCCACTGTCAATGTTATTTACGTTTGGATACAATTTCATAGTCAAATTATCTACAAATTAACAAATAATGATGCGATGCGATCTCTAATAGTTTTGTTGTAGTAATAGTAGTAGTAATTGTTGCCTTGTTGGTCAAGGCAAATTGACCAAGCACCTGAAAGTAAAATGTCAACACGAAACATTACTAAGTGTTGTTCTGAATTTGATTGCAGGTTCAAAGTGCTCATACAATTTACAAAAATATACCTTCAGAGTTACAATTTCGGAGTTTTGTGCTGTATTAAATTTCGCGTATGAATATCACTAAAACAAAACTAAACAAACTATGTATATACCTATATAAAATACATTAAATAATACACAAACATACGTGCATTATACACCTACATACAAAATACTACTAAGCATTTTCATTCTGTGATCATACTACTATAATACGCCTAAAATCTTCACCTGGTCAATCAAACCTTTTAGTCAAATCTTTGTTTATAACTATATTAACATTAGATGAGTCATCTGACCTATTCTACTTATTTTAATTTTTAAAAATGCCAGGTCATCTACCCGTAGTCACCTACATACATATTCACGATATGTTGTGGTTGCGAAGAGAGCGGAGCCGCTAGTATCACCACCAAGTTGACATTTCTTTCACACAATTATTGTAAAGTTAACATCCTCTTCATTATTGGAACATTAACCAAATTTTGGATCACACGCTTAATGACCTATACGCATAACGGCTCCCATTAAAAAAATCTATCATCAATACGCGAAATGGCATACATGCATTTAAATCAGCAATATGCATAGCGACTCACATTAACCACCACTAAGTTAGGACCAAAGTTCATGTTGATATTACATTTCACAAGAATCGGCGCAATTTCTATCCTCGCAGTATTTACGTTGACTTCAAGTGAATATTTTGCATTAGTCACATCACAAAAGACAGGTTGTGGGAGAGTGGGGCGGCGACTATCAGGTTTAGTCATCGTTTTGTTATGCGCAACGCACCTCGCTTCTTAATTTATTAGACCTATGTGGCAGTTCGGGGTCTGAATTTAAATTTGTCCAAAAAGAATCACTCGATTCCTGGGAGGATTTTGCAACTAACAAATTCAACAGGTTATCGGTTATAAGTCTGACTTAATTTGCAGATGCAGAAACTTTCGCGTGTGCGTTCAGACGCATATCGCGTGCTCGACCCAAAGGAAGGCATTTCGGAATTCCGCACGCCGGATTCCAAGCATGACTTTTAAAGTTCATCAATGACGGCGTGCGTCCTTCATGCATAACACATTGCAATATCACGATCATTCCGTATTTAGCGAAGACAACGCGTGAAATCACAGAGTCCTGCCGATAAGACGACCGTAACAAAGTAGACAACGAGTTTTTCAAAAACAACTTTGACTCTTGCGTTTGATGTAATTACATCCGTCTGTTTTTTAACGCTGTAATATAAAAAAGGAAAAATGTCTGTTGCATTCGCATCGCTATTGTGTTCAGCGACCGTCGACAACGCCCTTGACCACACTTCAGACTTTAAAAAATCACCGCCCCAGGCGTTGTGTCGATCACCGAAATTTTTCGCAAATAACCGGCAGCCCCAAATGATGGTCCCGATTTAATATCCTTTTTATTGTTCCAATGTTCCCACGGACGGTGCACGCGATCGCGACTTCTTTTTTTTACTATTTTTTTGTTTAAAACACATCCGTGCCTCCGGCGTAAAGGAGCAGAGAAATAAAACTCGTGCTTTCGTTGATAGTCGTAAGATTGGATAGTGGTACTCTATCATTAGAGTTTATTATCTGTGCTTCTACTGATGCGTAAGCACCTTTTGACGTGTGTAAGTGGTATGATTTATTATCATGTTTAGAAGTTACATCTACAAATTGCTCGTGCCCATATGGCGTACGCCGTGTACCGATTAACGACTACTATTTTTCTTTGAATTTATTTTGTCGTTTTAAAATTAACTCCACAACTTTTTTTTCTAATGTCAGTTTTTTTTCTAATTGTTGATTTCGAGATCACATTTGACGGCCAAATTCGTTTTTAATAAGTACTTAACTGCCATTATTTGCGTAAGCTGTGAACGTATTTTATTACAGCTCTGAGTGAGAGATTACGTAGTGTTTTCTAACACAGCACGTAGTAGACTTACTCAGTTTACTTTTGCAGACCGGTTCTCCGCAATCGTGCGATTCTCAGCGAGACAATTTGTAGGTCTACGAAGACCTTTCATTAATCAATTGATATTTTGCGAAATGTTTTACTATTTTGCATTGCGTTGCATTGGCTTGTTTTCCTTCATTTGTTTGTTTATTTACTTGTTCTTACTTTACTGTTACTTTAATGGTCAAAGCTTGGAGTCTATCAAAGTACCTGGCAATATAATTTTTGTAATGTCTTTGAGCATGTTGTAACAAGCAGAGATCTCGTTAGTATACACTACTAGTATTCCATCTAACTACGGTGTTAAGCATCTTCCACGAAATTTGTTTTCAAAACTAGTCGTGGTGTTTCACAGTGTGTAGTCACAGCACAACCACAGATTAAAAACCAGCATTCAAGTAACCTGCTGATTAGTGCCAAATATGGCATGCCAGGTGGTAGGCGTAGGCGACACGGGTGTGGCATTACCTCGCATAATAAACAATGTTGGTTAATTCTGCATTTTGCCACTCTTTCCATGCCCGGTGTCGAGTATGGTCAGGTGTGAATATTAATTTTCCTTTTTTATTTGTGTGTTTTATCAAATTGTGCAATAAATGATGAGCTACGTGGAATTCCTGTATGAATTGTTAGAGGTACGGTCATTTTGTTTTTTGGTGTATGTATTTTTAAGTTTTATCCTAGATTTGGATTTAATCACCCTTTTTAAATTAAGTAAATTTTATAAATAAATCATGCCAAGTTGCGTCACTTTTTAAATGTAACGGTGTTTCTTTCTTTAAACTAGTGGTAGGTGCCTAACTACAGTTTAAGAGTTTTGGAGTGTTTCTTTTAGGTTTTCCTGTTCATGAACAAAGTTCATGAGACTTCAAACAATACAACGAAGTACAAGCATTTAACTAATAACTTAATTATCAAATAACCTCAAGTAAATTCAATAAACAACAACCCTAAATCTTTTACGCAATTTTAAGCATTATGCCATACAAAATAAGGGCGAGAACACGATGCAATGAACAGTTAAGCAGCTGCCTAAACCAGACCCTAAATTGACCAATTATTTTTAAAGACAACGTTAAGATAAGTGTTCTAAGAATGCACTACTTAGTAAATGAAGACGCGTGAGAATTGTTAGTGAAATAATTTGCCGTTGAGATTTATTGAGTATGAGATTTAAGTTCAGTCATTGTAGCGTATTTCAGTTTAATTATGAATTTCTAGTGATGGGCATAAACTTTCTTTCTCTCTTGCATCATCGGCTATGGATGGACAGACTTAGACTAGTTCTTCTGTTATAGTTATATCACTACTGTCTGATATCCAGACAGCCTTCTCTCAAATTTTTCGTTTGTTGTATGATTTGTCTGCATTAAATCGCACCAACCAACCAAGTTACCAGTTACCAATTTAATCGCCATATTATAGGGTAATGATTTCGTGCCGTGACCAGGATTCCCAGTGGACAACCGATTGCTGAGTAAAAGGGTTTCGTCGAAGGGAAAGAGTTTGAGGATACCATTAAAGCAAACCGCGTGCGGGAAAGTTCAACATTCCGAACGCTTGGTGTTGTTTTGCACCTTACACCTTAATTCAAAGATGATTAGCCGAAAACGGAGAAATATTACCATTAAATTATACTTATCGAATAAAATCGGCACCGTGACCTTTGAGAAATTCTAGCGGAATCAGAATATTATCTCTAATTTGGAGATTCTCTATAAGGATTTTGACGTACCTAAATAAAATTGGTATATCAACTGCTATAAAAGGATGTAGACTTACCTAATTATACATTCTGATCGCGAACAAGTCGGTTAACTATTAACGTAGTCAAGTTTGGACTTGTCCTGGCTGGTAACACTCTGCTGGGAATTAAACTGTAGCTTTATTCTACGTTGTAGTTTTAACTACTATCCCTTATACATAATTACATTACAAGTCAAAACTTGTAACTGTGACTGTAAGTGGTTGCTTGCTATTGCTCTACGAGGTCTTGTGGCAGATTTCTTGTTTGTTCATGGTCTTTTAGAAGGTAAGTTAGGCACCTGCCTAGCTTTCTTCAATTTCTCTCATTATTGGTAATATCAGTTAATTGTCGAGCTTAAACTATGCGGACAATTGCTTGTATATTTTATTTATTTGCTCTAACTATACAAAGTCTTTACAGCTTCATAAGTCTAGTATTTACTTCATCAGGAGGATTTAATCATCGGTAAGCATCGCATGGTGATTAGATCTAAGCGTACTTAAGAAATAGTCAATCTAATAAATTATTGACAGCAATTTTACAGTTATCTGTTAATTACATTGAATGAAATATGTAGTAGGGACCACTGTTGCAACGCTCAAGACCTGAGATCGACGCAATCGCAAGTCTGGAAATGCATGTTTGATATATTATAGCTACACTTATATAGTTTCAAGTAGATTTGCAGTAACTTATGGTAACTTTTCCTGACATCATTTTGTAGCGAAATCCTCCTATAAGATTTCTTGCTATGACTTTCAAGTTTTTTAAATGATTGAATAAGAAAAGGTTGCTTCAATATTTTGATGATTTCAATAGCATATTTAATTGCTTTTCTTTGATAGATTGTCCCTGGTTCGTTCTTATCAATCCTCAGCCTGTCGTCGTCCACTATTGGTTATACGTTCCTTAGAGCTGATTTTTAGAAATGAATGATTAGAGTCAAAGTTTATGTGAACCATTGAGTTGCTGGGTCTTTGTTTATGATTTTATCCTCTTTATCACATTACATCTAATAATGACTGTTCTTGCAAAAATATTTAATAACACGTTGAGATTATTGAGTTATTATGCAATAACTTAACTAATAGTTAACAAAACAGTTGTCTTAACTGCTCTCTCATCTTAGTTCCCATCGCTATCAGAAACAGTTAATCTCGACGTTACATAATGTTATTGTTTCAACTTTGTGTGGGTAGCGGCGACGTGTATCTAGTAATGTACCTTACGCACTTAGATGCGTGATAACAAGAAAGTTCAGGTCACATCACTAGGCCGTTTGCCTTTTCAGAAACCTAAATTATTTAAGTATCTATTCTTGATTCTGGTTTTTCTTCTGTAAATTCAATCGTATCAGTTAACCCAAATGTTGCTACTCATTCATGACGAAGGTCCGGATGGATCGTACTTTCATTTTCATTTGACATCTCAACACTGATTTTAGTTAAAATATTGATTTTAGTTTAAAAATTTTCAATGTGTCTCTGTACTTGTAGTCGTATTTTGTAGGACTTTATGTAAGAAGTTACACTATAGTTTTGCTTATCTTATCCAAAAACTTATTCCCTTATTTTTCAACAAGCTAATCTAAATCACCCTAAGTGTCCAAAAAAGGACACAACGGACCTAGACGCAACCACAGAACACTGAAAAAGCTCGCTACGCTCCCAGGACGCAACCGACTTGTAATCAATATATGCAGTGTGTAGGACCGCGGATTCTGCGATAACATTGCGCTTCTTCCTGTCATCGGAGGCTGCGCGATATCCGGTCAATACACTGATTCATTTCTCAGAAGTTGCAATTGATAAAGTCATATTTATGTATTCTACAGTTGAGGACAGATGATTCTATCTTTTACTGACACACGCGACTTTACTTTTAGAATAAAGAATCCCAGAAACCGAAGTCAAATTAGACAGACCACACGGTGGGTGTATCTTGACAGGAAGGGTAGGTACCTAGCTTTTTCCAATGAAGTTATTTCTAGTTTTATCTTTCTTTCCATTAGGTACATTAGCACCTGTACATAAAAATGATCTAGCTATTAGTAAACGGAATCCATTTTTAGTATTTTACTTAGCTTATGTCACACTTTTAGCCTTGGTATTATTATGTATGTATTTTTTAATGCCATATAAACTACGAAATAAGCTATCTCAGCCATAAACGAGCCATTAAGTCTTTTAACGCGTTCTCTTACGAGCTTGTTAACGTGATACCACCGACTTTTCATCAAGCCAATAGTTGCACACCGTAATAACGTCATCAGCGCCATTTTGTAACACATCTCCCTTTCTAAACCACCGGGAAAGACCGAGATGGGGTATGAAATGACGAGTTAAAGTTCAAAATGGTTATAAAGCTGTCTATTTATGTGATGTCTACTTTTAGTTCGGTCATTAAAGTTAAAGTTTGGATCACTGGTAAGGTGATGTTTGAAGTGGTTGCAATAAAAATGGCTTATAAATAGGTGGTCTCCAAGCGGTTGGTGGTTTTAACACACTAACATTACTAGGTACCTACTTAAATTAAAAATACGTTTTAGTGTTAATATTGCACCCTAAGGTCAAGTGGGTAAGAGTGTCTACCAGAGAAAGAGGAGCACCAAGACTGGACATCTATAGAGTTTACTCTATAGTTAGATCCAGTTAGAACTGAGTTCTTTCCCCGGTGTATCTTAAACACCGCCTGACCTTACCTGCAGACTTCTAGAACAAGATCGGGACCAGCCTTGGGGGACGCATTATCCTACTAATATTATAAAGGCGAAAGTTTGTAAAGATGTGAGTGAGGATGTTTGTTACTCTTTCACGCAAAAACTACCGAACAGATTTTAATGAAACTTGGTACAGTGATAGCTTATATCCTGGAATAACATATAGGCTACTTTTTAACGCGGACAAACTCGCGGGGCGTCCGCTAATACCCTCTAAGTAACAAAACGCCTTCATAGAGGGCGCTGTTTCACAATGTACACGGGAAAAACTTTTTTACGCGGGCGAAGCCGCGGGAAAAAGCTAGTAATTAATATTGAAAGGCTTAAATAAATGGAGTATGAAGTTACAACTACACATTTTAACAATAAAGATTAGGTAGTATCTTAAGTATCATGGGAACAAAATTAAATTTGAAAATACAATTTCAATAGCGGGGTCCAATTTGTTTTTATCACAGCGGTATCCGGAGTGCAATACGCCGGAGATGCGTTCTGTTTGCTTTAAAAAAGCGCTAAATGTTGCAAAAGGCGTTTAGTTTACACAATATTACGGCGTGCTATCTCGGATATCGTTAAGATGAAATTTGTTACATGAACCGTAGAGTTTTGAGATTATTATATTTTAGATTTTACACAGGTCTTTCACGCGAATATTATTTACACATATATCAATCCACTAAGGATTGATATAAAAATTTAAAGGAATGGTTAAAAAAAGGATGTTTTTATGAGGCGTCCATTAGCATACGTGACATTTTAAAGTTTTGGCCTTTCCCTACCTCTCGTGAGATGTCTCCCTAATTTTAAAACAATTACATTTCTATGTTGTTTGGAGTGCTCACTGGCTTTGCCTTTTATTTGTTTCACCATGCAACACTTAGCTCAAATCACTCAATCCTGCAAGTGTGACCTTTCAACAAGACTACAAGCCACTAACCGTTTAAACCCAATTGGATAATGGCTCAGAGTTGGAGGGTGACAGACGCATGCGGCGGCGCAGATTGATCTATCGCCGGAAACCGCCATTTTGTTGTTGGCAGAATTGCCAGTTCCTTTTTATTAGTTGGCAACAGAATGCGGACATTGATCCGAAGTGATCCCAGTTTTTCCAGAGGAAAATTGGTTAGTTTCCTTGGCTTTATATTCATGAACTGGAAGGTTCAAATCCGGGTCAGTATCAATGTATCATTGGTGTTTCTCAGATAAAATCTAAACCACATTAATTCATTCATTCATTCACATATGAGTGGCCTCTCTTGTAAGCCCCACTTCTGAGACTAACGAAGGATCAATGCTTGGGGGTAATCGGTGTCATATGGATATTAATCCCTGAACCTTTAAGAAAGACTAAGTTGTCGGTACAAAACAACCCAACTGCTGTTCTAGTCTTGATTTTTCCCACCAGTCAGCGGATCTTCCTCGTCTTGGAATTAATCAGCTCAAATATCTTTTTAATTCTAACAAAGAGCCAATTAAGCGGTGAATCTGGCAGCAACTCATTACGAAACCGTTCGTCGGCGCGGGCGCACTTGTTTGATCAGTTGACACGGATGACCTTACACCGTTTCCGGTGCACTCTCATTGATTTATTGGCTTTTGTTGCCGACTCTACATGGGTGTTTAACGTTATGATAAAATTAATGATAAATATATTGCTCAATAAGCTGTAGGTGACATGCGCTTAGAAGTTCACACTTACATCATAGCTTCTACATTTTGTTATCTGTAATTTTCGGACCCTTCCTTCTAGCTGTCTAAATTCATATTTACTGATAGAAATCGCACGTCAAAGTTTGTAAACTCACTAATCTTACCAACTTAATTTGAGAGATTTGTTCAAGCAAATTCTAACTTTGGGAGATTTCCCTTCAATGTTATCAAATTTTCAAGTCATCTGTTTTCATATTTATTATCTGTTTTAATAAGGCACTATAACTGAAATAACTACGACAGATGGTAGGTAAACAGTACCTACCATCGTCTGTGGTATCGGTATGTTTTGTCTTGTTTCCGTATCTGCTTGTATTCACTACGATTTTTTGCGTTGTTGATTCTAGTTCCTGATCCCTACCTTGCAAACAGTATGGTCGCTGTTCTCGTGCCGCTATAAAATTATTTTCTTCTACATGATTAAGTTTGTTAACGTCATAGACCACCAAACCAAACACATATACAAACGTGTTTGCTTAGTTGCTGCCTTCCATAATTCACACACTGACAACCAGAGATCAAAGCCGTACGGAAAGCAAAGCACAACCCAGAACATGTCGAAGCTTCAAACGCTACACGACCAAGATGCATCTAACCCACGTAGATGTACTTACTAACCACAAAATAGGTATATCAATTCGAGTAGCAGGTACATAATGGTCGCTATTTAGTTACAGTAACGTAACTCCATTTTATGGCATGGTTTTATTACGTTATCCGCAGCTACTGCGTAATGGTGGTCCGAATACGAAACTTGGATAACTGTTTCAGAGATTGACATACTGTGGGACGGTTCGTCAGAAATCGTCGTCATACTTTTCAGTTTAGGGAAAGTTTTGTTATTTTTATTTCATCTGCACAGAATCCCTTTTACACCAGATTTGACCATAATGTATCAAAGGTGTTGTAGGTTTTTTTGAAATGTCTATAAGTTTTACTAGAATACAAATCTTCTTTTTATTGAAATCCAATGACCTAGTCGTCTCTAGTAGTCATAGAAAATCGTTCTGATCCTGCTTCATACAATTTACGACAATCGTAACCCATAAATTAAATTTCTACCTTATTTGCTATATTTATACCTATTACTTACTACGTAATATATTATGTTAATGGAGTTTAGTTAGATCAATGGTGCCGACTTTAAGATTCAATCAAAGTTTTGGTTTGACGTGTTTTCTTATTCTATTTGTTTTTTAGTTCGTCTGTCAAAGATTTTATATAAACTTATAATAATTTGGTTAGTAGCGGATCGATTTGCTTTTTTAGAGAGCCTAAGCTGATGAGTTTTGGATAAAATATATACCTATAAAGAGTTACTCGGTGCCTAGAATTGTGCCTTGCAGGACTTCCTGAGGAGAATTACAAAAGAATGTTGAAAAACCAAAATCCAATAGGAAATGTGTCAAACAGAACATTGAGTACGTGCTTGAATGTCATTTAGAAACAACGCATGCGCATCTCTGCGGTTTCTGGCGGGAACTCGTGGCGCGACAAGCGTTAGGAAACTACGCCTGGCATTTGGACGAACGCGATTTACCTAGCTTCGAGCTGTCTCGATAATTTATCCATTTCTTTTACAGTATAAATGGATTCGACATGCGTAATACTAGAACCTAACTACTGTTGTTGTAGCGAATCTGAAATTGCATTGTAGATTGTGATTGTTAATGATAAAATGGCAGATTTCTTAAGTTTCTTAGTTTGCTAGATAGACTGAATCGCCATTTCCACATGCGTCGGCGGCGGTACTGTTACTTTTATTTGGCATCAGGTTGCCAGCTTTTAAAGAATTAGTATTACTTTTTTTAAATATTATGGTACTCTATAACGTTTAAAGAACCATAGACATACAAATATTCGAAACTTTATACGAGTATGTTAGTGGAAAGTGGAAACTAAAGAGCAACCCTACACCGCCATGCCGCGCCGTGACGACAGTCAACTAATTGATATCATGTTCCATCCAATCCATGCTCATTCGAATGAAGTGTTCTATTTTCGAATCGCCCCTTTCAAAGGTAAATAATGGAGTATTTTCTTTTTAATCAACGGCTGTTATTGCGTGCCAGTATGGACGACAAACAGTTTTTATTGTTGTACGGCCAGTATTAAATCGAGTAATAAACGATTAGTCGATTCTGACACCGATTGACGTTACGTAAACAAAAACAAAAGGCGATGCATTAGCATTGAACGATGATTGATCGTACAGTCGGTCAGTCAGTTCATTGAAAAATCTCAGGCCAGCTCGTGAATGAAGATAATAATAGTATTTAATTACAACTCTTTTATGGCGGGAACCGGTGTCATGTTTATCTCTTTAAAATGTATAATGCGGGTTATAGTGGTAATTGTGATACTAGTATTTTATATTATAAAAAAAAGAGTTTGTGGATGTGTAACCTAGGTATACTAGTAGTTCCGTGAGAACAGTAGACCTCGCCAGCCCTTATAAACCAAACCTAAAAGAAACCAACAAAAGTCAACTTAGGAAACAGAAAAAGTACCTACTAAAGTGACAAAAATTAGCACTTTAAAGCTTAATATTTCACAAACGGATCCCTGAATCGAAAAATGTTTATCACACACCCGCGATATTTTTGAAAGACCCATCCAACGATACCCCACACCATGGATATCACGCGGAAAAAAATAATTTTCCATTTTACGTATGCAGTTCTATATAACATTATATATATTATATTTATTATTATTATTTATTATTATTTATGTATATTATTGAACATAATTTATTTTTTCAACTTTCTTAAGTCGATCCACTATTACTCAAAAACTAATAGAACCTACTTAGCCGTAATAGTTTTCCTTGTAACTACGTTATATATGCTACTGCCATGAATTTTTTCACATTTCCAGAAGCAACCGTTTAGCTGGCAGGGGGGGGGGACACGTGACTCTAACGAAAATTACCGCTTTAAAGCTTAATATTTCGCCAACGGATCCCTAAATCGAAAAAATGGTATTCACACACCAGCAATATTTTTGAAAGACCTATCCAACGATATCCCACACTATGGGATTCACTAGAAAAAAAAAGTTCACTCCCACTTTGCGAGTATGGTAGGTACTCTAAAAAAAATGTTTTTCAAAATTTTATTATACTCATTTTGTAGGTTTAATTAATTTATACATATGCCAAATTTTCGTCAAAATCGGTTGAAAAATGCGACCTGTAGAGAATTACAGACAGACAGACAGACAGACAGACAGCCGGACAAGAGCATTTTTGGCCAGTCTCGAAACGTAGACGCTTCGCTCGCTTCGCTCGCTCGGTCAATTATGCGGGAAACTATAATAAAGGCTGCTAATACTTTAGTGAAGATGTAAACAAACCTAAGTGCAAATCGCCAACAAGCTCTAGTTGCGCGTATTTTTTTGGACTTCCGTGCTGTAACCGTGGGTTTATTAAAAAAGGAATATGACTTTATTTTTAGTAACATAATGGCTCAAAAGATCTAGTGCCCAAGCCAAAACCTCATTTAAAAAGTATAATTAACACCTACGCTTTATCAACGTATTTGATCGCACTCTACGTCTGCATAAATTGTCTATTTAGTCGGAAAAGAAAGTTGTAACAATAAAATTACACGGTATGTTTGTATTAGTTAATTATACTTCCTGCATTATTACGGTGTGCATACAATATTACCTAATTGTAGTCTAATTTGTTATTATGTCTGAGATAGAGAATTATCACGTACATAATAGCTTCACTGGGTAAATTGAGGCATCATAAATTCATAATTTAATATTTTCCTTGTTCAGTTTTCGTAAATTTTTCATAACTCCTTTTTCTCGTTTATTAACTGGTTATCAATCATCGCTCTATGAGCTATTTGACAACATTGAAAACCTACTTACTAAACCAACTACCAAGTGGTCATCCTAAAGAAACACATAACTAGGTATTTAACTTTATTTTAAACTAAATATGTTTGTAGGTAGGTACCAATATTTTTTTGCGAATTAAGTACACAAAAAAATTTATAATAAAATTTTATCTATGACGGGAACGCCCTTTGATAGGCGGCAACTTTAGTAACGTCACAGGTCATGTCGTTGTTTGAGTCACTTTACAAAACTCTAATATCTCAAAATCAAAATGCCGCTCGATAAATAAATAACCCTTTTGATTTGGAACGCCACATTAAAAAAAACTTTCTTAATATTCCTAAGGCAAAATATGAAGTGTCACGAGCACCATTGTGTTACAATTAAGTCCATAATTTCAATTGTAATCGGCATTACATATTCCACGGTACGGTTCCGCTAGCCGCGCCGGGCATCGAACCCGCTTCCCTGACGTGTGCCGCCCGCCGACCACCATAGATAATGATCGCGTCTTTATTGTTTAAATTACTTACTGTGGTTTTTACTTAGCGTGTTGGAAAATGTGCTGTTTTTATGTATAGAGCCCTGTGCAACAAAACTAACTTGACTATTAGAAACTGTAATATTTTTTCAACATACTTCCTCGTAAAATGGCTCTTATTTCACCGCTTTTAGGTTCAATACTCATGCGTTTTACTTTTAATTTTTTTTTAAATCAGAAAAGTTATTATTTGTAAAATATAGTAGGTACCTACTTATATAATTAAACATTTTTGTGAGTAAATAAACTGAAAATAAACTGTAGTTTTGTCTCGTGCTGTGCAATCCAACAATCAAGAGTGCTGTGTAATCCGAGTGTAATGTAATGATCAACTTAGCTCAGTTGTATCATAATCATCATAATGTAGGTAGGTACCTACTATTATTGTCTATTATAGTTAGTGCATCACATTATATTATATCATACGTTACTTTGGGATGACAATTTTCATATCATCACCGTTTTAGGTAATTACCTACTTGTTTGTAAAAAAATTCTTACCAACTATAATTTAAAACTTTACTGTGGTTACACGTTTTTATTCAACAATTCCTACATTGAAATGGGCTTAAAAACTGTTTTATAAATGTACTTGGAAGTTTACTGACGCATTTATTCGGATTAACATTATTACTGAGAATATTCTAAAAATATCTGTCAGATCTTTATGCAGATAGTTTTCTGTTCAAATTAAAAACTTGAAAAATATGAGAAGCCGTTTTTACTACTTACAAGTTTAGTTTACTACGTATACTTGAAAGTAATTCTCGATATATTTTTGGAGCTCTGTTTACATTCCCACGTCAGCGCGTGTCGATAGCAGTCGATAGCTTGACTGACAACCATCAAGTGTATTTCAATACCAACACCACTATCTACACTAAAATCGACTCTAACGGCTAATGTTTAAGGAAAGGTATTAAAAGCTTGAAAAGCAAAGGTTACTTTGTCGGTAGAGCGCCGTCAGTTGTCAATCAATCGCCGTCTCATGTAAACAGAAACAGAAAGTGTAAAATTGTCAAAGAAACTGAACAAAGTTTTCAAATAATAATTTTTATACGAAAATGTGAAATAAAGTAAATATCAAGTTTCGGAGCGTGCCTAATAAACGTGGTTATGTTATATCTACCACCGTTTTCTAAATGGGAACGCAACTGTCAAAACAAATTCGCGCCATAAACTGACGGATCACAGTTTAACTTCACTTGCGTACCTACCTATTTAATTTCAATTTTTGGGCTTGGTTACAACCTTTAAGCCATTTCATTTTTTTACCGTATCTATATTAAGAAAGGGTATGTTTTTTAGGTTTTGCTATGCACATTGCTAGCGGTAGCGGCAATTCAAAGGAACCTTAAATGTAATAAGTATGTCAGATATTAATAATAGTAGGTAACATAAATAGTATTTAATGTTACTTCTCACCTCACTTCTACTAAATTTCTTCTGGCTGGGTTGTCAGCGCTACGATGCTAAAGAGAAGCTGAAAAATTCGATTCTTATATTTATATTTAAACCATACTTACATAACCATGCTTTCATGTATTGGCAGCAAAAAATTAAATGCGAAAAATACAGCACAGTAAAAGTCGCCGCCATTGTAAAAATAACCCCTTATAATTTAATGGGGGGCAAATAAATTAGAAACGTCAAATTGACGCCCGCAGCGAACCGGACACGGTTGTCCAATGTATTTGACACGAACAATTGTAAGGACCGAAATAACTCATTTGCAGTCGTAAAGAGAGCTTTTCTATAGGAAACGAGACATGGGGCTCACATGTTGCGCACATGTGTTCTAGATAATGTGCAAAAAACTGCCAAACTACGTAACTAAACTATAAACTTTTATAAAACCAAAACTGATCTATATTTTTTAACAAACACTCCTATCAAAGAATAAGAGAAGGTAAACAGAACAAAAGATAATTTATGCTAAGTCATAACCACAGAAATAGCGAGCTTTTTCTGTGTTCTGTGGTCATAACGGATCACGGGTCATTGAAACTTAGAATAAATTCTCCACCCCCTTTTAGTCTTCAATAGCCTTCCTATTTTTTGATTTCCAACCCTTCAAGAGTTAACAACTCATGACTAATTAGAATAACTAAATACGAAAAATAACGACTTCTTACAAGGTCTCATTAAGTATATATTTTAATTAGGTAGGTAGGTTTTAGTTAGACGTGTGAAGGGTTAGAAAATAGAATAAAAAGCACCAGAAGTTAAGTAAATCTCAATCCAATTCAGGTTTCTACAATGTTTGCAAACGTAGACGGAATAAAATATGTACCTAATTACAAGACTGTATCTACTGACGCCCACGGGATCACCGATAAATAGTTGCATCATGTCACCCACGCAAGCAGACACAGAAACACATAACCTTCATTTAATAGACCTTCGTAAATGAATAACATCAATCTGATTGTCGTTAAACCAACATCAATGGATGCATTGATGACATTCGCTTTTAAAACTTCTAATTTGATGTTTACTTTGGTCTTACTTCAATGCTTGTAATGCAGTGATTGCAGAATCCTGCAAAGTAATTTTATCCAGTTGCAACATTGTCCAACGTTTGACTTTTAACACTTTCATTGACCTTTTGAGGACTAATTATTTAAATGGCACGCCTACACACCTTCCGTGTATAGTTAATTAATAAAAAAAAGCCATCAAATTGACTTGTAATTTCATTTCGAGTCTCGGGAAGTGTGGGCGTAAGTTCTAAGTATCGACCTCCAGCTATGGGTGGCTTGTTGACTTTATTGCATTTCGCAACCTTTTCTGTTTATCATTTGCATGTCCTAAGTTTATTTTGATTAATTACTTCAAATTGAATCGTAATGTCTTCCATTTTTGGGAATTATATATAAAACTTAATGATATATGTTTTCCATTCCGTATTTTTAAAAGCCCTCTCTGTGCTTTCAATAGTTAACGTCAGTTCAAACCGAATGATGTCTTACAAATGGCAGAAATAACATCCTCATTTTCTTTCTATCCTTTTGCTGCAACTATGCACCGCGACAGAATGTCGTAAGCGTCACTTCTGTTCAGTAACATGTGATGTTTTGCTTCTATCATGTTTGCTACACGAGTTCTATAATTGAGCGATGCGGGAGAGTTCAACACATCGCGGTCCATCTTTTTAGAATACGACACAAATAACATTCTATATTTGAAAATTTATACGCCACCGACTTTGAGAGCATCTAGCTTTTCCCAACTTTAAATGGAACTTTCGCCTTTATTACCGTGGCTTAGGAAGAAATCTCGAATGAGGTGATAGATAGAATAAGGCACTATATTTCGCTTGTATAGAATATAGATCCTGAGGTGCTACGGTTATGCGGCAGCCATGCCGATGACCACATGCATCAATGTTTGTAAATAGAACGTCTCTTACTACAGTAACAGCTTTATATGTTACGCCTTTGAACGTTGTCGCATCCAACGCTTGTTTTCCATTAGACCTCGTCATGGGATCTAATGAGAATAATCCAATGGATTTCGAAGTGCCAGTTAGTGTTGTTAGAAAGGAGTTTATGGTTAGAGACGGAACGACATGTGCTGTTGGCTGGTGACATCTCTGCACCTAGTGAAAGACGCTTTGGATGCTTCGAATCGTAAACGAGAGCGTTGTTTGTAAACAACATTGCGTCTTCCCGTCGTATATCGTCGTTTAAATGCTCAAAGCAACCAATACATATTATCTTATTAAAGTTACGAAGGTTCAGAGAAAAATTAGCTTGAGCATGTGAAAGGAGGAATCTAACAAGTTTATTTGCCCATTCCATTACCCAGCTGGTTTGGGAAGTGAAAAATCACGCTTATCTCGACGCAAACAAGGGAACGGTGGCCCACAGAGCCAGCCATCTGTTCGTTGCACCCATAAAGATAACGAAATTGTACGAACGGGAACGCATTCATTTCGTATCAGGCCCTTGCGGTGAACACTGCTGCGTTGAATTTATTACGCGCGAAAAACAGAGCGGCCATTTTGCATATTTCCGAACGATGTGTTCCATATTCGAACGCACGGTGCGTACACTCACGCCTGTTTGATATTCTCTTTTCGAGATGGTTTATTTTTAATCGCGTTGTCCTATTTAATCCGTTGTGCTGGTGTGGCCAGCGACTCGATCAGTCTCAGCGGCAGCCGTTGCTTTGACGCCGTGTTTTCTGTTCTATTATTCTGCTATTCAAAATGTTCAGAAATCTACTTAGAAAATTAAAAAAGGTTTCGATATTCCTTTCCACAGTTAATAATTTTCCCGTAAACATATTTTACAATGTTGTTTGTTTTGTTTCAGATATACCCAGACCCAGAGTCTGAGAAGGCGATAATGGGATCTGTGGTGTACTGCATCCATCATAAAGAGGGATGCCAGTGGTCGGACGAACTCCGCAAACTCAAGGTAAGAATAATTATTCGTGGCTTTATTTACATTTGCACAAACTTTTCACGCATATTTCTGTGGCGGATAGTAAAGCTCTATTGCTTTTCTCTTTATGAGATCAATGTTCTCAATCCTCTTGGTCTTGCAATTGTAGCTCTACTTAATAATAAGTTTATTACTTTTATTTTGTTTAAGGCCTTTTGTTCGACACAAAATTTCGAAATAGGTAGGTAATTACTCGTATTTTTTTTTGCTTTTATAAGTATCTAGGTCAGAATATGTATTTAGTTGTCACGATGGCATAAAAAAAAAATTTGCCCTTTTGAAAAACCACACCTCAAATATAAATACGTATTTCATAGACAAACATAAAGTGGATCGTAAAAGGGGAGCAACCAATCGATCATTTTTATGTGATTCACGTCATTTGTAGCTCTGTGACACATTTCTTTATCTGTATTGTATAAATATACGTGTGACGTTAACTTTCGTAGATATCCCGGTTTGACATTGTTTACTTAACATGTTAATGCAAGCTTGTCTATGGTTGCTCTGCTACCTGTAAAATCCTTATTAAGAGTAGAAAGTGGCCCTTAAAATGCGTTTTTGGAATGGAAAGTTAAGACACTTTACACTTTAAATGGAGCTGCTTAATTTTTTTTCTACGGGAACTATATACTTAATAGTTAATGAAATCGTATTTTATTTATTTATTGCAAAGTTTAGAGTCAAGGTAGAGTCTCTCAACATGTAGTTACTGATTACGGCAATTGCCGAAATGTAACTTCAAAACTGTTTTAATCAAATTAGACTTAACAAATTAATTTGGTTGCACACAAATTAGGCAAGTGTCAAATGCCGCGAAACTTCCCAGAAATCTCGTATCAACACACACATGAACACGTTTCTCTGTATTGCTTTTTCTTCTGAATTCCTTTTTATGCCGCCAAAAGATTTTTATTATTTTATGATAGGTACCTACTTAATAAGTACATTTTTTTTGTATTTTGTGTAAGTACCTTATTAGGTACTTAAACCATTCATTGATTTATTTTCAACTCCTTGTTTTCATGAACTGTTTTTGGGTAGAATTATTATTAACGATTTGATTGATTGATACTCGGTGTTCAAATTCAATTCAATTCAGTCATACGTTGATTGATTATTGATATTTTTTTTTGACATGTCGGTAATTACCAATGAAGAATATGAATACAATGCACTGTTTTTAAGCCCCCCCCCTTTCCGTGGGAAAAAACATTGCTACGCGGGCGAAACCGCGGGAAACAGCTAGTGTATTGTGTACCTACAAAGCGCGAAAGTCTAAAATGTACTAAGTATGTTGTGTGTGGTTGTGTGCGCAGGCGCACCTGAACACGTGCAAGCATGACGCGGTGCTGTGCGCGGCGGCGTGCGGCGCCATGATCCCGCGCGTGCTCATGCAGGACCACCTCCGCTACACGTGCCCGCGCCGCCGCGCCAACTGCGAGCACTGCGGCGCAGAGTTCTCGGGGAGCGCGCTCGAGGTGAGATCCAGTCAGCCTCCACAACACTCCAAGATCTTGTTACACAATGTGGACCCAAAGCCTCAGAAGACTTAGCGGAGGTCGTCGTGGAGATCCCTGGGGGAGGCCTTTGTCCAGCAGTGGACGTCTACAGATCAGTTCTTTACTTTTATTTAAAACCAGAGAAATTCCAACTTGGGTTCGGACCTTGGCCCAAGATGGACCAATAAGGACTTTTCGGTGAAGGAAAACATGCATAAACCTGCTTACGTCAAAGATTAGAAATTCTATTCTAAATTAAAAACGGATTGGGGACAGAGATTTGAGACGAACCCTAAAGGGTCGAAATGTCGCCACGTATTCTTGGACCCCTGAAAACGTAAGGAAAACTAATAGAGAGAGCATGGAAATCGAAGAGGTGAGTGGTCTCTATCGGTTTTTCTGTAGTTTATCGTGAGTTGACTTGCAAGAACTGTACACTGGGTACATTTATAGATTTACGATAATGTCCAATGACAATGCTCGAACTGAATAATGTCCAAACTGAATATACACGGCAAAGACGTCTTTAACTGTGTTGCCTCACCGTTTGCAGGAGCACCAAGGCAACTGCGGCCACGAGCCGGTGTACTGCGAGAACAAGTGCGGCGCGAAGGTGCAGCGCCGGCACACGCAGCAGCACAGCCAGCAGCACTGCAGCAAGAGGCTCGTGCCGTGCAGGCACTGCGGACAGCGGTACACACAGGTGAGACCAGATGGAACATTTATGAAGAATCCGGGTCACGGCACCTTTTTTCATACAACAAGATCATTTTGTACTCTTGGTTTGCGTGAGATTTGATAGTGGCTGTCATGAGGATGGTGGAGGTCCAGAGTGCAAGCCGTTTTCCCCATAGACGAGGTTTTCCATACATTTTGATGGAATTTTAGATCGTATCTTATTCTGACTAGCCTATGGCAAAATCGGCGACTGAAATGGTGAAAACGGTGAATATCAAATAGGTACTCAATATATTGGACTTAATAATGGACCTGCAATCTACATACCTATCTATACCTACTAACATTGTAAAGCTATCTCTGTAAGTATACTAATATTAAAGCTGAAAAGTTTTGATTGTTTGAACGAGCTAATCTTCTGGAACTACCAATTCTTGAGGATGGTTATAGGCTATTTGATACCACGCTACGACCCTTAAGATTCAAACAAAAAGAAGTCAGATATAACTTATAAACCGGGCGTACCTGCTATTGTATCCATGAGAAAGGACTTTAAAATGTTCACACATCGTTAGAATTTGGAGTAGAATCCAATTAAATTCAATCCATTTATAGAAACTAACTATACTCGCCCGCACCTACCAGAATCAGGGGTGCGCCTGCGCAGTCTGGTCCAAATTGTACCAAATTTAACTAAGTTTTGCGATGTAGGTACAGTCACAGTACACGGGTACAATCGTTTAGAGGTGTAGTCTTAGTCTAGTTTTTAAATGGACAAAAAACAACTTGCGAAAACCTTCATACGCTCAGAAGGAATTCTTAGGCTCATGCGCAGTCTACCGACCCGCGCCGGGCTAGCGTGGTGGACTATAGCCCGCAGGTTCACGTTGAGAGCGTACTTATTAATAGGCTGTTTATTATCAGGACACGGTGACGGCGCACGGGGGCACGTGTGCGCGCGCGCCGGTGCCGTGCCCGCAGCGGTGCGCGGCCGCCGCCGTGCCGCGCGACGAGCTGGACGCACACCTGCGCGACCACTGCGCGGCCGCGGGCGTCGCGTGCGCGTTCAGAGACGCGGGATGCCGGTTTAAGGTGAGCCTCACACTTAAAGGAACAGGTCGAACCGAATGCAGCACAGCGCAGCGCCGCTTGAAACGTCGTAATGTATGGGAAATGGCACACCAAACGCACGCTTCTGAACAGCGCTGCAAAGATACGCATTATACGCGTTTGGTTTGTCATGATATTCCATACATTACAACGTCTTAAGCGCTGTGCTGCATTGACCAGTCCATAAGAAACAAACAGATCTTGGTATAAATAACTTCACTCTTCACGTGCTCTTTAGAGTTGTCGTTTATAGAGAAGCTCATTGGGGTATTGTTTTATACATCATCATCAGCGTGCACTAAACCTTTGCTGGACGCGCCCCCAAGGCGCGCCACTGAGTCGGATCTTCGGCTCTCCGCATCCAATCACTGCCAGCCGGCCTACGCAGATCGTCTCTCCATCTAGCCAGGGAGCTTGCCACACTACGCTTGCCCAGTCCTTTTATACATAAACAAGTATAAACAGAACTATGGAGTTAACACACCATTTTCCTTTTGCAGGGCACAAGACAAGCCCTGGAGAGACACACAGAAGAGAGCTGCCAACAGCACCTAGCCCTCGTGTCCGCCCTCGCGACCAGACAAGCGAGGCAGCTGGAGTCCCTCCGCGCGACCGTCGCCAGGCTCTCAGTCAACTGCTCAGGCGCTCTGGTCTGGAGGATCTCCGACTGGGCGGCCAAGATGGCAGAGGCGAAATGCAAAGATGGCGTCGAGTTAGTGTCACCGGCGTTCTACACCAGCCAGTACGGGTATAAGCTACAGGTGAGGTTCTAAGGTTGAGCTACAGCTACAGGTGGACCGACGACCTGGTGAAGGTCACGGGACCCAGATGGATGAAGTTAGCGCAGGACCGGTCGTCGAGGAGATGCTTGGGAGAGGTCTTTGTTAAGCAGTGGAGATGAGGTTCTATTAAAAAGTTATCATGTTTTTATAGGAATCTGGCAAAACCATAGAGGTTATGTCATGTATAGTGTTGAGTGGGTGTAGCCAACTGTACTTGTCGAGAATCCCTTTGTTAGTAAACAGAGCCGCAGGTTTATTTTCACTCGTGAATAATATCGGGTGACTAACAAACGTAACAGTTACTACGAGGCCTGAATTAGACTCGCTTAGTCACTCGGCGGTATCTGCCGTCGTTTGGATCATGTATTGGTATCATTTATTATTGTAATAAGAATAATAACTGGACTGTGCTGATTGAATTGTAGATTTCTTACATTTAGGTACAAATCACTGACCTCTACAAATAGTAAATACACTAGTTTATAAGTATGTTGTACAGAGAAAGACAGACAAAGAGGGAAAAATTGATACTTATTAAGTATAAAGTTCTGTCTAAGCAGTCTAAAATTATATTAATTAATAAAAAAAGTTTACTAATTAATAGTGCAAAAATCTATTCTAGCTAGCGTTAAAACTTAATCTTGCTACTTTAAAAAGAATTACATTACAACTTACATAAATAATAAAATGAAGCAAAAGCATTTTTCTCATATTTTCCAGGCGTCACTATTTCTGAACGGCAACGGAGCGGGCGAAGCTACCCACATGTCAGTCTACATCAAGATCCTCCCGGGCGAGTACGACGCCCTCCTCCGATGGCCGTTCGCTCACACCGTGTCTTTCACCCTCTTCGACCAGAGCCCCAGCCCAGACAGAGCCTGCAATATCGTCGAGAGCTTCGTCCCAGACCCCACGTGGAAAAACTTCCAGAGACCTTCCAGGGAACCTGACGCGCTCGGCTTCGGCTTCCCGAGGTTCGTCTCCCATGAAATGCTGAAGAAGAGGAACTTCGTCAAAGATGACGTCATGTTCCTGAGAGTCAAGGTTGACCCGAGTAAAATCGTAGCTGTCTAAAACGCCTATAAGTTTAAGGTTTAATTTGCTATGAGATCTTTAAGTTTAGATACGGATTTACAAATGCGTATTCTTCTGTTTATCTCTTAGTTGTAGCTACAGATAATGAAAACAGCTGGAGTTCAGCGCACAATAATGAAAACAAGTCATTGTTATCTAGTAATAAGTAATTTAAAAGTCATAGTTTAAGATTTGTACATATTAGCATTAGGTATTTGAACTTAGATGATATGCTAGACGAGTATTGTGAAAAAACGTGTAAATATGTTAGTTTTAAGTACGCATACTCATTGTTATCCTTTCACTGAAGATCTCTTGTGTTTCATTGCCGTCAGAAGAACGTAACGAACTAAACAATGTTTCAAAGGATTAACAAATCATCTAAGCATATTAAACGTTCATACCCCGTGCCATATTCATTGATTAGGTAATTAAAACAGTATGATTATGATTACACACATTTTTATAGGTCTCTGCAAAAACTGTGTGTTGAATGATATGATATGTTCATTGTCATTTTTGTCTGCCTTGTGCGAATGAAGAAAGGCTGTTTGAAAAATGCTTTGGACCTGAAAAGAGCCGTTAAATAAAATAAAAACAATATACAGCTTTGAGACTTGTTTGGCTTTGTTATACCGGCAGATCTTTGTATATATGTCTGTTTTTTTTACAAAATAATTTAAAAAGTTTTTTGTTGATATCTTTTGTTTATTTGTACATAAAACGGTCTGTCAAAGAGCATTATTAATGACTGTAAATACATAATATTAAAATTAAAAGATACTAATTAAAAAGTTTCATGTCTGTGTGTTTGAAAGCTGGAGTTAGACCAAAGTGTTCTGATTACTTTGCAATTAAAGTTAAAAAAATATTTTTTATGTACATTTCTTTTAGCAAAGTAAATCAACATTAAATAGGTACGGCTAAAGCTGTACGTAATCTATATATACTTACCCACATTTTTTATATTTAATAAGCATTTCTGTTTCATTTGGGTCTCGCGTATGCTTTTGTGTAATTTTAAATCGTGTAAGTACCGAAATCTACCACCCTTATTATTATATAAAAATATTTCGTTCAATTGTAATTAGATCTCTAAAATTAATAGTAATTGTATTAAATGCATTTTAATCTCAACCGTAATGTTACATTCCATTTAAAATCTATTTTAAGACCGGTTGAATGTATTTTATATTTCTGAAACATAGAGTGGTTGATCAACAATAATCTCAAATAATTTCTCTACAATAAATTACATAATCTAATTAAGTTTCTCATTAATAATAATATTACAAAGTTGTTTTTAACAGATATGAGAGTAAAAAATAAAAATACCGCATAGATTATCAGATTCTAGAATAATGCTCTATTATTATTCTTTCTATTCTATATTAGAAAGAAAGATACAAAACATGCGACATTTTCTATTTGAAATACCTAATCTTTTAGAAGCCACCTTTATGTTTCATCCTTTTAACTATACCTGTTTAAATCTGTTTGTACGAGTATGATATTTTCAGATATTTTGGAAAGTCTAGTGTAATTTTTAGTACCTTATCTTTAACGAAAATGAGACTAACAAAACAAAGTAGCCTATAAGTTTAGACCTTAGAGTAAATCGTTTAATTTGGAATGCGATTAATGCATTAGAACTAAGACAACAATGTACATGATTTTTTAAGATTTTTAAGATGAAAATATATATTTTTTGTCATAAATAATACGGATTTTAATACACCATCCCAAAAAAGTCGAGTGGATTTCTAGGAATAATAAAATTTTGCAATTTTCTCCAAATACATGTAGATAATAATATTCATGTAAACAGATTGTCGAAAAATTTTAGGATAGCCAGCCCTTAGCCAGATTTCATAGAGTAAAACCTATTGCCCAGCAGTGGACGTTTAATTTATTTACCTATACTCACAAATAATATAAAAAACTAGGTACCTAAATAGTTGGGCGAATATCCCTTATAATAAACACTAAAAAGCAAGACCTTAGGGCATTGGAACACACATAAATCCACAAAGCACCTAAAGATCAACCTAATTGATAATTGAACAAAGTATTGAATGTTCTAGTAGGTACTATCAAAGCAATAAATTGCGAGTTGAGATAGTGAAACTAATTTGTAATTCAATTTGGAGCAAAGCTATTAAGTATTAACATATCAATCATAATCGCCCCCTTTGATCATAATTAAAGGGGCAATCAATAATTGAATTGAATTATTGTATTTGAGATTTAAATAATTTGAATATGCTTGATTGAATTAATTTGAATGTATTCCCGAAATAGCTTAGTAACGCCATCTTACGAAACCTGAACTAAACACTTGTACTATTATTTATATTCTGTGACTAAACTTGGAAGTCCAATCATGTCATTCAATCTATAATAGATGGCGTGGCGTCTACTCTGAGAGACTAATTTCTACGTGACTAAAAAACAGTCGAAATTGCATCAAAATATAACATGTTCAGTCAGAGGTTCTTGGGACCCAAACGGATTGGCAAACACATTGTGTTTTTGATGTAGTAATTACTTCCTTTGCCAATTCAATGACTAAAGTAGAAATAGGGCAAATTACACCTAGTTATAAAATCACTATGACAACAGACAAAGTAAAAACAATTACAAATATGTAGAGTGAAACAATTTATTAAGGCAATTAGGTGTACTTAAGTTAATATAATACTTAAAATGATTTCGATGGGTATTAAAGCTATGTATTCTGCGAGCTACCTGATTCGCTGAATGTGGAATTGTTTAAGCTGGCTGGAACAGTCTTCTTGGCCATCTGGAAAATACAAGTTATTTATTGCTATAAACATTAGGAGATAGGAGTTTTCTCTTCCGCATATATGCTGGCGGCTGGCAGTAATCACTGAGAGACATAATATTATGCGTTGTCTTTGGTGTTGTAATGTTAATGTGTGTGCAAATAAATAAATAGAAATTACGTATTTTTGTGGCCAAGATTCATATATAAGGCTTTTAGGTTTCTAAGGCAATATAAAAATATAAACACAGTAATGTCAAACAGTGTATTGTTTGCCTTTATAAATTCAAATCTGGACTAATTAATCAGTAATGCCTGTAGTAGGTACTACTTTATTCAGGTTTGAAGTAGATGCTAGCCAGTCTAATTAAGAGGAAAGGCATTATCAGAATTCTCAAAATATGTAGGTATGTCATTAGGCGGGCAGGTAGCTAATGTCAAATGACATGAGTACATTCATTGGTACATTCATTTGATCTACCACTGCTTCTTAGGTGTTAGGGCCTGATATTAAAAATGTATGCTTACCATCTGTATTCTATGCAAGTCATCCATAGCCGCAGGCAGCAAAGGCTTCACAGAGTTAATCTCCATCATTGTCAGATGGTCCAGTCTACCGTAACTGCCACCGGATTTCATCAGCGCGTCCATGGAAGTCCGAAGCTTCGACATGCGGATGTCCCAGATGTCTTTGATGATGGTCTTGATCTCTGATGCACGAGGTACATCCTCGGCTGCTATTCCTAGTATGAGTTTAGCTTCAACCATGTAGTGCTCATTTGGCATTTTTGTGAAGAACCTGGAATTTGGAAAGGAAATGCGTACATATTATGTGTCTTCACAATATGTCTGTGACAATAGGCAGAGACAACGGAGCTACAAAAGGGAACTTGCTAACTATTCTTCTTCATTGTTCCCTCACTGCGACTATATAGTGACTCATCTCATACTGCAGTCATTGGTCAACCACACGCCTTCATACAAGGTTTACTATAATTATGATTAAGTCTGAATTTAACTGAGAGTTGGATTCTGGGATGCTTTAAGAAGGAAATTACTGTACATTGGACAATGTAAGCTGAAAACCATAATGATGTTATTAAGTGTCAAATCAAATACCTAGTATTAATTGTGGATCATAGGCAATTTGATTATCACAATGATGGAATGTCATAAACAGAGCTCAGCTATGTCCCGCCACAGTGTAGGCGGTATGTGATGACAGTGATGATACTGTATCTACTCTACTTAATCTAAAATTTGATAGTGGCAGGCCTACCTCGACCGCTTTTCTTCCTCTTTAACATTTTCTAAAGCATCAATTTCCATCCAGTCAGGTGGCACAATCCGGCACTTCTGTTTCTGTTTCAACATCACAGCTAACCACAGAGGCACATTCATTGGCAGTCCCGCGCGGAACGGGCCGAATTCACCGCAAATCAAGTAGATTTTGTCGTAAGAAAAGTTCGGGATAATACTGATAACCCTATTCTCAGCAATGAACTCGATTTCGTACGGGTCCATTGTTGTTTTGTATTATAAACTAATAAACAGGTCAAACATAACATTCATGATGTTAAATTACAATGTAAAAACATAAAAATCACAATACAAAACACCTGTAGGATTGAAAAAAAGAACGACATAAACAAACTTCTATTTTGACAGCAAAATGTCGTTTGTCTACAAACGTCAAAAAAGCGCGGGAAAAATTCCTGTGACGTTGCGTTTAGTTCGTAAGTTCGCAGTCTGTTTACATAGTCATAAATTTTCAAAGCACAAAATTAGGAAAACAAAGCATGAATAAATATATTCTGTGTTAAAAGTACAATTTTGTACTAATAATTGGTAAAATGTATTTCCAGCTTTTAGCGCCATCTATCAGTTGCTTTATGTTTTAAAATTAGAGAAGGCAAAAGATACTCGAACTTCAGACTTGTTTTCATGATCACAAGAAACAACAGATGGCGTTACTATATAGAGTATTTCTTCCCTTGGTCTTCAGTTTTTGATAATGTTGGCGGCAAATAATAGATGACATTGCATTGATCTCATTGGGATCCTTGTTCTAAGATATCAAATGTAAATTATGACAATCGAGACTCGAACGACGATAAATTCTATGTACAAATTTTACGCCCTAACAGGTTTTTGCCAATATTCTTACCATTTTACATTTAGGTGATAAATATTATGTATATACATCGTTGACTAACTTGTTTTAAGGAAGCCGTGCTTTAAGCGCGGGTTTTTGTCAGTAAGTATAATAATAATAATATTATGATTATTTTAAAACTATGATCGGCCTAAAAATACTTTGTTTCCAGGGCCGTAAACCCACTAAAAAAAAGAACAATCAATGCCATCTATCGAGCACGTCCTCGAAACCGTTGTTTTTTTTATAGTATTGGAAAATCAAAATCGCTCCAAATTCAAATATAAACAAAGTAAAGCAATGAAATGAAATAGTAAGTAAGTACTAGATTGTAATGAAGATTGAAGTAAACACAATAAATTGATATTGGCGGGGTCGATGCAAATCGTTTTGGCAAAGTGCAAACTCCTAATTACTGGCAGTAAATTAGGGTGGCCGGTTGACAATGTCTCAGACGGCTGGTATTTATGGAGCGCCCGTCGACGCCCGTCGGCCCCGGACTTTTGCCACCCTCTACTATCTGTCAGAAGCTAAAGTTTATGTATGTTTCCTTCTGTTTGTTTTTTATTAGTCTTCAAAAAATGTACGCAATAGTACATTTTAGACTTTCGCGCTTTGTATTCATAATTATATAATTATTTACGGGTCTTACACACGAAATAGTTTTATTTACCTTGCCCGACGTTTCGACCAGGTTACACTGGCCGTGGTCAACGTCGGGCAAGGTAAATAAAACTATTTCGTGTGTAAGTATGCAATCTCAATAAAAACCCATTTTAAATAAATAATCTGAAGACTGATTATATATTCATTTTTAATTACCATTGCCTACGTTAATCAGCTACGTAATTATTTGGGTAGGTACATTTAAACTAAAGTTAGGCTAGATAAATCAAAAATTTGTGTAACTATTAGGTACCTACTACTTACTACCTACTTGTTTTTTTTTTTTTGGCATTTTCTACTACCTATGCTTTTTAGGCACATAATTCTGCTAATGTCACATTAGTAGACAATGTACGAAGGAGGACTGCAGTTTCTAATCTGATAAGATAATTAAACAAAATAAATATATTGGTACCTACTTACTTTCTAATTGTCTTTAAATATTAATTAGATAGAAAGCAATGGCATTAAGGCAAAAGTAGTAAAATGTTATAGGGACTTATTGAATACCTTTTTTTTTGTCATAGACTGTTAGCAGGTAGGTACTCAAGAAAAAAACAAAAAAGTTACAGCTAGAATGAACCAAAATTTGTCTTAGAGGTACACGTATACCAAACAACAAAGCTGCCAGCGCGAGAAAAACACATTGTCTCCGCTCAGACATCTTTCTCCTTAAATCTGCATACAAATTCGTGAGATCGCGCACAAATTCACCGAGTCATTTAAAACCCATTCCGTTTCTGGCGAAAACGCCGTTTTTTGCCCATAAATATGTCTCGGGGTGACGGGTAGCTCCGTCCCCGCCGCGCGGGTGACATCTAGCGCCTGAGGGGACCATTTGTATGCAAGTCGCGCCAACAAGCGATAGATGGCGCTACCAGTCACTCAAAATCCGGAAGCTGGGAATTCTTTTGTGTTTGCGTTTTGTTTTTACATTTCGTGGCGCATTTTTTAAATGTGAGAACGCAATAAAAATGTGTAGAGAATAAGGCGAAACGGCGTGATAAGGAAATGAAAAGTATATGTGGGAATGGAAAACGGCTGAACGGATTTTGGTGAAACTTGGTACATACAATGACAGCTTAAAGCGTGAAATAACAAGGATACTTTTTAACGCGGATGAAGTCGCGTGCAAATGTTAGTATAGCATACTTCAAAAGTATGAATAAGTGAATGAAATTATTTATTTGACGCACACAAGAGAAACACAACACAGAACATAGAAAGACAAACATAATTTTTCGACATGAAGGAGTGGTTGCCGTGCAGCGTCAAAAGCGACTCCATCTCAGCATATGCTGCAGGATCTGCGGCGCTGGTTTTCAGTGGAGCCACCAATTATTTTAAATCGTCTTATTTTTAAGTAAAAAAATAAGACGTACCACCTGCAAATAATGTTACAATAGAAATAAATAATAATACAACGTGTAACATTAGAATTACAAATGCATTGTGTTAGGTACTCGATTCAAGTGTGTTTCGTAGAATTCGTAGAGACAGAGAAACTGTGCGTAGACAATTCATTTTTATAAACAAATTCATTTATTTTACCACTTAATTAAATTTTAACAACAGTTATAGATTCAAAAATAAATAACTCTAAAACAGCTTTTAAAAATGCACTTTTTAACCTAAATTATTTTTAGTAGGTACTTACTTAATTTATCTACGGCAGTGTAAATAAATAGTTTCAAAAACATTCTCATAACATAACACATCCCCGCTGGCGTTACGTTCCGTTACATTGACGCGTCGACACCCGTGCATGTAACATTGTAACGGCTGACAGCTATCGCGTTAGCGCGCGGGTAGTCGCGAATCGACGGTTCGCACTAATCTGACGCTAAAACCGCGCGGCGGACAGCGCGACGTATAAAATGATCAGCTAGTCACTTCTATGGTAGTCTATCATGATGATAAAAATGAGTTGGTGACGCCATAAAGTGTCCCTAAACGATCATGCTTGCATGACATGCAACGTTTACGTGAATGTCATGCTGCATTATTGACCATCATGCTTCTATCAATCAATACAGTGAAGCAACGGCCAGCTCGTAGTTTGCATGTAATGCACGTCAATCACTACAGCTAGACGGTCATGCATGAGTGACAGCACGTATTGCATGTCATGCCGCATGATCGTCTATGGAGCCCATATGATCATGCTTTCTCCATAGAGGTGGCGGCGCTCAACAATAAGGTTTAGGTCACCCGTGGCTATTGTAGCTAGGGCGAAATTGACTGAAAATAACTCGTTACTGAAATGAAATATTTATTCGCTCTAGAGTTATAGTTTTAGAATTAGAGCAATCGTAGGTGTACTCCTTACTCTCTAAACGTAACGTAACGTGTCGATTCGGAGCTGCTGCACACGACTTAACTAGTATGTTGTGTTTTTTTTAATCAGTAGAAATATGAAAGAGATGGCATGAATTTTAGAACTGTCAAATTAGCTAAGCCCCGTCAGACAAGAAAAAGTACCAGGTTTCTATTGCAATTTAAAACATGGCGATTAAAATTCCCTCTGTCTGACACTAAGTACTAAACTAATTTAACAGTCCTAAAATACATGCCATCTCTTTCTTATTTCTACAGATAAGAAAAGAGCACATAAGACTAAATTTAGTTAAATCGTGTGCACCTCCGAATCGACACGTTACGTTACGACATGTTACGTTACGTTTAGAGAGTAAGGAGTATTGTAGGTTCTGGAGTCTGACGGGGCTTAACTAATTTGACAGTTCTAAAATTCATGCCATCTCTTTCATATTTCTACGGATAAAAAAAGAGCACAGTATACTAGATTTAGAAGTCGTGTGCAGCACCTCCGAATCGACACGTTACGTTACGACATGTTACGTTACGTTTAGAGAGTAAGGAGTATTGTAGGTTCTTGTGTCTGACGGGGCTTAACTAATTTGACAGTTCTAAAATTCATGCCATCTCTTTCATATTTCTACTGATAAAAAAAGAGCACAATAAACTAGATTTAGTTATGTCGTGTGCAGCACCTCCGAATCGACACGTTACGTTACGACATGTTACGTTACGTTTATAGAGTAAGGAGTACACCCAAGGCACTCATTCTAAAACCGTAACAGTAACGAGTTATTTTCAGTCAACTACATTAACCCCCTAGCTAATAGGCCCGGGTGACCTTAGCTATTTATTCTGAGTTCTGTGCCTAGTACCTCACTACGGAGCCGCTACACAAACCAATTGCCAAATCCAAATAAGCTAAATCGTCGGTGAAATCGGTCGTCAATCGTGGTTAAATCTCGTCGCACACGGCCGGCTGGTTTACGATTATCGTCGTGTTCGCACCGCGCGCAGATTCGACCGTGTTTACGAGCGCGATGTACGGAGCGTTTACGGATAAATACGCAGTTTAGGAAGAAGACGTCGATGTGGATCTGTTTAGGAGTTCATCATCAACAGCCTATTATCATGTCCCCACTGCTGGGGCTCAGACCTACCCTCTCAGCGAGGGTGTTCGGGCTATAGTCCACCACGCTAGCCCAGTGCGGGTCGGTGGACTTCACATGAACCTAAGAATTTCTTCTTCGGCGTACGCAGGTTTCCTCACGATGTTTTCCTTCACCGTTTGAGAGCAGTCAGTAAATCGAGAAAAAACCCATTGGTACATGGCCCAGCCGGGGATCGAACTCCGGACCTTTCGATATGCCGCGTCTTATCCCCGACGCCACTGACGTTCTAGGAAGACGTCGATGTGGATCTGTTTAGGAGTTAACTGTAACTAATTAATTAATTATAAACTAGATATTTACACAAAGATACTAAAAAGGTGTAAAGAGGATCTAACTGCTAATGAATGGCCTGTTGGCGTAGTTGGTAGTGACCCTGCCTACTGCGTAAGAGGTCGTGGCTTCGATTCCCACCCGGGGTCATCATTTGGTGATGAGCACATAACTGTTGGTTTTCGGATTCTGGGTGTTTGTATGTATAAGTATTTATGTATGTTTATCAGTTGTTGAGAACCCATTTACAAGCTTCTGCTTAGTTTGGGACTAAACAGCCGTGTGTAAATTTGTCCAAACATTAATGAAATATTACTATTTAGAAGTACTTTCATTAATTTATAAAATATTTTTAAAATGATACGAAAAACATTTGAGGTTCCAGAAGTCTGGAATCCTTTGATTTATCCACTGGAGCAGATTTTAAAATCTCGCTAAGGAGACTCTAGGCTTTAAGATCATTATTATGTGAATTATTATAATTACACTTGGCCTTTGCCGGTTGCATAAAAGTTTCCAGAAGTTCTATCTCATTCTCACGGCGTGGAAAACCTTTGGCGCACACTTTAAATGGATAATATTTTTTGCGTATTAAATATTTTATTCAGTTAAAATAATTTTTACATTACTTATAAATCTTTTTATGTTTTTGGGGTTGGAAGAAAGGAAAGTTTATTTTAACTAAACTTTGTAAATTCTTTTTAAGGATTTAGACGTAAATAATTGACTACAGCTGAGTACTTACATTAATGAATTATTTTCATAACATTTTTAACGTGATTTAAATAGCATTTTATGAGTGGTTTAAAAGTCAATCCTTTTGTCACAGCACTATTTAGGTATGTTCGTCAAAACCTTGCAACCCTATAAACGTCATTCAATTCGATTTTATAAAAATTACGATCGAAAAACAGAGAGACAAACAGATGAGACGTAACGTAGGAGGGAAAAAGCAGTGCGTGTCAGATAAAATAATTAAATGAATTATTTTTTAGGTCAAAAGATATGAGTTTTGCGACTTACAACTGAAATTATTGCATTATAAAAAACATTTTGGCGACCCCTGCAAAATTCCTAGGAATAATACTCTTAATGTGAGCAGGCCTAAACTTATCTGTAACGAACCGAAATCTTCTTAACTTAAGCGTAACTTAAGTGTAACTTATCCGCATTTTAAGCGCGAAGCCGCCTACAGGGAGCAATTAGGGTGGTTGCTACCAGATAATGAGTTATATCTGCAATTTAACTGATTCTGGAATTAAATGTTGAGTTGGAAGTGCCACGGTGGAGTAGTGGAGAAGAGTTTGGAAGAGAGAAAAGAGTGAAGTCTGATTCCAATCCCCAGTAGTGCCAAGCCATAAAAATATACAGCCACGAACACGTCAAGTTAAATCATAATCATATTTATTGGTAAAAGGCATTACAAGTCAGAAGGTTAAACGTATAATCATAATCTTCTACGGTCATATCTCTTAAACGGTGAGGGGAAAGGGAAGAAGAGAGGGAGGGGAGGGGCGGCGGAGGGCAGGGGCGGGGGGGGGAGTCTGTGTAGTATTTTAACGCGAATGAAATCGCGGGGCATTTGCTAGTTTTAAATAAATAAAAATCTTATTTCTTACATCTATTAATCCGGCGGTTACAGCACGGCCTCCACAAAAACAGAGCACGGCTAGAGTTAGTCGGCGATTTTCACTAAGGTTCATATCCTCCCTAAATCTATAGTAACTTTAATGGAGATTTGCAATGGACAATTTTGGTACGAGCTGAAAGAGTCGTTACACGCTTTTATTTTAATTTCCCGCACAATATGCACTTAATGTGTTCACTACCACAATTACACATTATAACCCGCAAAATACATACTATAAGAAAATAAAATAGAAGAGACGGTCATGACACTTCGCTCCCGCCAAAAAAGTCCCCCTATCAAGTGTCTCTATATCAGTGGCAAAGGAGAATCACAACCACGGATGGACGCGTCTGATATAATGTTATGGCTAAAAATTAATCGTTCAACAACTTCGGCGATTGCCGATGAGTAATCGTTCAGAAACGTCCAACTCGGAACATTTTGATTTGCTCGGGTACGTTTTAATGGTTCATTTTATTGTACCTACGACTACGTATCTTGTGGAGCATGAATAAGTAGGCGGTTAAATCTAGAATTTATTTTATCTGTGTCGAATGGGAGATGGGCTTTTTGGCGGCAGCCAATGTGTCAGTTCGTCTCTTTTTTTTATTATATTTTTATAAACTATGTATTTTGCGGGAATGTATTTGTTATAGTTAGTATTTTGTACAATAAATGCTTGTGTATAATGTGCGGGGAAAAAATGGGTGCATAGTTCAGTTCGTACCAAAAAAATGTCCGATGTTATACTCCATTAGAGTTTAGTGAGGATGTGAAACTAAATGCAAATCGCCAACTATAAATGACTTTGTTTCCAGAGCCGTAAAAAAAAACCTCTGGTGGTAAAAGGCTAAAATTCCAAGGCACAGCAATATTTTCAATCTTACATAGACCAGGCCAAACTTGTCCGAGTCCAAACTTTGAAATCTTTTTCAATAAAACTTATTTTTTATTTCAATAATATCTAAGTGGAACCCGTTCCCAAACAAAAAGCTATTGCTCGTGGTTCAAGTTATAAATGAATACATTTTTTTTCATATTTATTTTGTGATAGTAAAAAAAATGTCGTTATTAAATTTTGTAACTGAGGTGTCGGTTGTACTATTATTTATTCCGTAGTGTCAGTTCAAATCTGGGTGAAGCAAGCGACTTTTTAAAAACATTTGAATGCAGTTTTTCTTATGTACAGCTACCTACTTTAAAAATGAAGGAATATTTCTTGTCAGTAAAATTTGTATTCTTCAATATTTCGTTTCTTCCATCCTGTATTTTGTTGCCAATTATAAACCCTTCCGGACGAATTCCTTCACTTTCCCAAGTCGTCCACTTCCTAACTCATCCATATCCTAACTCGTCCACTTCCTACTAATTCATCCACTTCCCAACTCATCCACCTCCTAACTCATCCACTTCCCAACTGATCCACTTCCTAACTCATCCACTTCCCCAACTCATCCACTTCCTAACTCATCCATTTCTTAACTCATCCACTTCCTAACTCATCCACTTCCTAACTCATCCACCTCCTAACTCATCCACTTCCCAACTGATCCACTTCCCAACTCATCCACCTCCTAACTCATCCACTTCCCAACTGATCCACTTCCTAACTCATCCACTTCCCCAACTCATCCACTTCCTAACTCATCCATTTCTTAACTCATCCACTTCCTAACTCATCCACTTCCCCAACTCATCCACTTCCCCAACTCATCCACTTCCTAACTCATCCACTTCCCCAACTCATCCACTTCCTAACTCATCCATTTCTTAACTCATCCACTTCCTAACTCATCCATTTCTTAACTCATCCACTTCTTAACTCATCCACTTCCTAACTCATTCACTTCCCCAACTCATCCACTTCCTAACTCATCCACTTCCTAACTCATCCACTTCCCCAACTCATCCACTTCCTAACTCATCCACTTCCTAACTCATCCACTTCCCCAACTCATCCACTTCCTAACTCATCCACTTCCCAACTCATCCACCTCCTAACTCATCCACTTCCCAACTGATCCACTTCCTAACTCATCCACTTCCCCAACTCATCCACTTCCTAACTCATCCATTTCTTAACTCATCCACTTCCTAACTCATCCACTTCCCCAACTCATCCACTTCCCCAACTCATCCACTTCCTAACTCATCCACTTCCCCAACTCATCCACTTCCTAACTCATCCATTTCTTAACTCATCCACTTCCTAACTCATCCACTTCCTAACTCATCCATTTCTTAACTCATCCACTTCCTAACTCATCCACTTCCTAGCTCATCCACTTTCCCAACTCATCCACTTCCTAACTCATCCACTTCCCCAACTCATCCACTTCCTAACTCATCCACTTCCTAACTCATCCACTTCCCCAACTCATCCACTTCCTAACTCATCCACTTCCCAACTCATCCACCTCCTAACTCATCCACTTCCCAACTGATCCACTTCCTAACTCATTCACTTCCCCAACTCATCCACTTCCTAACTCATCCACTTCCTAACTCATCCACTTCCCCAACTCATCCACTTCCTAACTCATCCACTTCCTAACTCATCCACTTCCCCAACTCATCCACTTCCTAACTCATCCACTTCCCAACTCATCCACCTCCTAACTCATCCACTTCCCAACTGATCCACTTCCTAACTCATCCACTTCCCCAACTCATCCACTTCCTAACTCATCCATTTCTTAACTCATCCACTTCCTAACTCATCCACTTCCTAGCTCATCCACTTTCCCAACTCATCCACTTCCTAACTCATCCACTTCCCCAACTCATCCACTTCCTAACTCATCCACTTCCTAACTCATCCACTTCCCCAACTCATCCACTTCCTAACTCATCCATTTCTTAACTCATCCACTTCCTAACTCATCCACTTCCTAACTCATCCATTTCTTAACTCATCCACTTCCTAACTCATCCATTTCTTAACTCATCCACTTCCTAACTCATCCACTTCCTAGCTCATCCACTTTCCCAACTCATCCACTTCCTAACTCATCCACTTCCCCAACTCATCCACTTCCTAACTCATCCACTTCCTAACTCATCCACTTCCCCAACTCATCCACTTCCTAACTCATCCATTTCTTAACTCATCCACTTCCTAACTCATCCACTTCCTAACTCATCCATTTCTTAACTCATCCACTTCCTAACTCATCCACTTCCTAGCTCATCCACTTTCCCAACTCATCCACTTCCTAACTCATCCACTTCCCCAACTCATCCACTTCCTAACTCATCCACTTCCTAACTCATCCACTTCCTAACTCATCCATTTCTTAACTCATCCACTTCCTAACTCATCCACTTCCTAGCTCATCCACTTTCCCAACTCATCCACTTCCTAACTCATCCACTTCCCCAACTCATCCACTTCCTAACTCATCCACTTCCTAACTCATCCACTTCCTAACTCATCCATTTCTTAACTCATCCACTTCCTAACTCATCCACTTCCTAACCCATCCACTTCCTAACTCATCGGCTTCCTAACTCGTCCATTTTCCCAAAAACAAGCCACCACTGCTAACACAGACCCCACCCCAATACACGTCACACGTCCAAATCATCCTATCACACCGGGGTCGTGACGGACACCCGTCCCGGCATACGTGACCTGGGAACCGAACCTAACGCAAACGATAAATCGCTAACATCGTTCCAAACAACCACCATACCGCGACCTCTCCCGCAGTCCGTCACCAACCGGCGCCGAGGCCAGGCTACGATAAACCAAAATATGGTTCCGTCATTATTGAACCGCGTTATTGCTATTATAAATAAGGATCTCATGTTATTTTGGGGATATTAAAATGTTTTGTTTTGCTCCGGGTTTGTCTACGGATAAAGTCGGGGCTACGGCGTAGTGCTACGGTGCTGCTACGAGAATTCAAAGGATTAAATATTTCTGTTTTATTCTGAACTTTAATATTGTTTTAACACAATATTAAAGTTCAGAATAAAACAGAAATATGCGCCAGAAGGTGAATAAGTACAGCCCTGCTATTCTGTAAGCGTATTTGTGCAACTCGATCCTGAATCCGCAGTGAGATCGGTCTCTAACTCAATGATTTACAGTTCAATACTCACTTTACTTCGCAAGTGAAGTGTTTATTTTGTAGCTTGTATTTGTTTACACAATGCGACATCAAGGTCTTTCATGATCGGATGCGGAGTGAAGTAAGTGACTTGCGATGTGATGGTCGAGTTTTAATTCATACTTTACAGAATCACACAGCAGGTGTCTCGGCGCTCAATACGACTTTGTCGCATTTGGCGTGGAGACACTTGGTCCGTGGGGTCCGGGCGCACACGGGCTGTTCAGGGAGCTCAGCAAGCGGCTCAGGGAGGCGACGGGCGACCCTCGCGCTGGCAGCGCCCTCGCTCAGAGGCTAAGCATAGCCATACAGCGCGGGAATGCTGCCGGCGTGATGGGCACCCTGCCGCGGGGGCAAAATTTTTTACACTTTTTTTAAGTAGGAATTTTGTTTGTTTTTAGTTTAATTTATTTCAGTTTGTAAGTAGTTGTATATTATTATAATTTAGTTTTATTTTATTTTATTAAATTTACAAAATTTAACACAATTGTATTGCACTTTTCTTCGGTATTGATATTGAGCTAAGTAAATTTTAATTACCTAATACATTATTTTTATCTTTATAAAGTAAAAAAAACTGGAGAAATCGGCTGCTTTTTTAATAAATTAACATTATTCAAAATATTTTTTCTTTATATTAAGTTAATAGTGTATTTTAATTGTGTTCCTATTCTAAAGCAGCAGATAGAATATGGGACATAAATTCTTTGTTTCAGAAATACGTCCCATACTCATGGAAGAATTTGAATAAGTATGTATAACGCCATTTGCAATTAAAATAAGCTTCCACTTATCAATCTTACTTTGTTTAATGACCGTAATTTAAATGCGTCAGGTTAGAACGAGATGGCTAAAGACACGTAATCTGTCCACACATTTTTCCGCCTCTGGCTCCCTGCGGCCTTAATGCCACAGTATAATCAAGTACAGGGAGGTCAGTAGACGAAGGTTAACAGCACTGCAGTACTCTACCTCACGCGCCTGGCATCGAGCAATCTTGATGACATCATAATAATAAACATAAACTTTATTTACTTAAAAAGTTACTTGATAATATTTCGGAATCCTGATTCCCAAACTAGGCACGCTGAATTTCAGGAGTCAAGAACTACATCCGTGCCAAAAAAATTAACTATTTGCAAATTGCAAAGCAACAATATACGAAAACTATTACCTATAGTAGGTATCAGAGTACAGGAAAGAAACTTTTTTATTTAATTATGTAATTAAACATTTTTTTCTTAACTTATTGTAACTTTTAATCTGGGCGAAGTTAAATGATTGTATTAAATAATCAGAAGTTAAATCATTTTATTGAACAAAACGTTTTGAATAAAACGATTAAACTTCTGATTATTTAATATACATCATTTATCTCCGCCCAGATTAAAAGTTACAATAAATTATGAAATAAATAATTTAAATATAAAATAAAAAGTTTTATTCCTATACTCTGTTATTATAGGTATAGTTTTAGTAAATTGTTGCTTTGCAATTTGCAAATAGTTCATTTTTTTTGGCAGGGATGTAGTTAGTTAAAGAACTATCGGAGACCAAGTAACACTTCGAGTTCCACCTGATTTCGAAAGTGAGAGTAGGTGCCGTACTGTACCACTGTGTTTACTGTGTTAACCTGCTAATTAAACTTAACGCGGAGGTGGCAGGATTTGCGCCCCACTAAATCTGCGCCGCGAGACTTACCCGCCGACGTATGAACATATTTCTTTTAAAAGAATCACCCTAAGCCTCTGCTTTTCAACTAAATGACACTGTTCGTGCTATTTAATGACAATGTATTCAAAACTAGCTGTAGAAAAGTATAGGTGTTTTAGGATCAAATTGTATCTGAGTAAATTATCCAGAGGAGATTTTATCAAATTCTTGATATTATTCTTCGTTTCCAAAATAACGAGCGCCAAAATCAAAGATTCGGGAAAAATTGAATTCTGTTTACATTATTTCGGTCATGACTTTTTCGTTTTTGACTTTCTCGAATAAATCTTTTCGCTCCTTACAGCTCTCATGAATACGCGTCTTTTGAGCCTTTTTCGGATATCATATCTTCACAACTCTTTGAGATATAAGGGGATCGAATTTTTCGTGAAATCGGAGCCCATACTGGAGCGAACGAAAATACATTTCCAATGTCAAAACAAAAATCGGCATTGTAAACGCGAAAGTTTGTAAGGAAACTGTGAATGTTTGTTACTCTTTCGCGCAAAACTACGAAACAGATTTTGATGAAACTTTACATCAGAATAACACATAGGTAGTCTGTTGCCCTGAAAACTTTTCTACGCAGGCGAAGCCGCGGGAAACAGCTAAACAGATAAAATATACGTAACCCGCGCAACCAATAAGATACCTAATTTAAAGAAAAAAAAAAAAAAAAAAAAAAATAAATGAGTAGGTAGGTAAAGTAAAATTCAACAAACGAATTTCCCGAAGCTCGTCTTTCATTTAGGTTTACAATAACTCCGTCCGGACATAAAACTGTCATATTTACAAGAAAACATCATAAAAACTGTAAACAAAAACCAACTGCGCTTCGACATCCGTCGCGTCCCCGAGACGGGGGGAGTCTCGACCAAAAGGGGGAAGCTCGGCAAAACTATAAATTGTTCTTTAATTACCCCCGGGCAGCGTCACATCATGGATCTAGACAGTTTTATGACGATTTACGGCACATTTCGACGCGGGGACCGGCCCGCTTAGGGATTCGACGCCACCGGCGCCACCAGACCTCCCTCGCCGCTCTAACTATATAAAGCTTGCGAAGGAACGGGGTAATAATGACACGCGTGGGGGGTCACGGTTGCTTGGGAGGTGTACGTCACCTTTTACACTGCTAGGGGTTTTAAGGCCTCAGTTCTTTATGGTAATGAAATCTGAGCAGGCAGGGTGACGTGCCGAGGTGATGCCTCGGAGAGTTTTTGTTGTTGTGCCCCCCCGCTCCCCCTTATTTATTGTACTTTTGAGGGCGGGGAACTTTCCTGGAAAGTTTCCGAATGGAATGTGTTTGGTGTTGATGGAATTGAGTAGAAAAGGTTTGTTTTTCGTTTGATTTCTGTTTGGAACTGTGATGGGTGTTGAAAATATATGTTATGTTATTCACTCTTTTCTCTCTCAATATTTAGCCAATGTTTAATTGAATTTACACGTACTATTGTTCAAACAAAAACGCAAAGATCAATCATTATCGTTATCATTTCAATACATAAGTCTTGATATAGGTAGATAATTTAATATTTACTTTTAAACTACTACAATTTTGTCTCTGAAATGTAATGTTACTATGCTTAAAGGGAAGCAATACAAACATTCCAAATAATCGACATTCCATACCGAAAGCCACTCACAATCATAACCGTTTAACAGTCAATTTTATTTGTCGATACAGTTCGCTTCAAACGAGAGTTTATAAGCAATAAACGCGCAAACAGACGTTTCGGCGTAACATAAAATCAAATCAACAGTTATCCCGTGAGCCTACATCACAATCAGGTTTAATCGCGTATGTGACAAGTTAGCTCGTTCGATTCCACGACCAAAACTACTGGAGCCCGAGCTCTGCGCGTAGGTGCCCCCACTCGGCCGTCGTAACCCCGGTGCTGCGCGGGGTAACGACGGCCTCTGCTGGCTGGTGGGTGGGTAACACGCGCCACGCTCGCTCTCTCCCGATATTGTCGTGACTGACGGACAAGTATGCATTCAAATGGGTTACTTTACTCTGCTTCCACCCCCTTGGAATAAACATCGCGCCGAGTTTTGGATCCTCCGCCAATTTGGTACAGAATTTGTTGTGGAATGTCGAAATGCCTTTTGAGGGTTAAATTGCATTTAATTTGCACTAAACAACGGTTGGTTTTGATGGAATTGGCTCAGAATTGGGAATGAAACGTTTTGTTGGGAATTAAATTGTTAGGTTCTGGAACTCGCAACGGGGAATTAGAGACGACGTCTGGGGTAGGTGTCCATTGAAAGTAAGTTCCAATACCTATTACGTTATCTTGTTAGGGTGCCAGGAATACCTGGCGACACTTGGACCCTATGGGATCTGTTGTGCCCAACCCCTGTTCGCCAAACGGTGCCCCAATCCGATTGGTGGACTTCATATACGCCTTAGAATAGAAATTCTAATCTTTGCATGCAGGTTTCCTCACGATGTTTTCCGTCACCGAAAAGCCTGTTATTAAACAATATATTAAATACTATATTAAACAAATATACTATTGACATGAAACTAATTCAATTTCGGCTGTATGTTGAGAAATTTGGACTTATTTATAAATAGAAATAAAAGCATTACCAATTAGAGTGCAGATCTTGACGTAAAACTTTTTACACAGCGGCGTTCGGTAATAAATACCTAAATAAACTAACGAAGAAAGTTGATAGATAATATTGACGTAAGAGAGACGAGTGGTGACCACGCGTGGGCAAGCGAAGTGTAGGACGCCCCCGGCTAGATGGAATGACGACCTGCATGAGGCGGCTGGCAGGGACGGGATGCGGAGAACCGAAGATCGGATTCAGTGCCGCGCCTTGGGGGAGGCCTATGTCCAGCAGTGGACTAGTGCAGGCTGATGATGATGATCTTATCTTATCTTCTGAGGGGCCAGGAATACCTGGCGACACTTGGACCCTATGGGATCTATAATTATATAATTATTTACGGGTCTTACACACGAATAAGTTTTATTTACCTTGCCCGACGTTTCGACCAGGTTACAAAACTTATTCGTGTGTAAGACCCGTAAATAATTATATACCTATGGGATCTGTTGTGCCAAACCCCTGTCCGCCAAACGGTGCCACAATCCGTTTTTTGGTGGACTTCACATACGCCTTAGAATAGTAAATACCAGTCTTCGGCGTATGCAGGTTTCCTTACGATGTATTCCTTCACCGAAAAACCTGTGGTATTATAATAAACCGTACTTAAGTTTTCGAAAAACTCATTGGTACGGGCCAGGATCGAACCCACAACCTCATGAACGTTAGGCGAGTGCACAACTAACTAGGTTACCACGGCTGATGATGATGATAATAGATGTCACTATTTCTCCTTCTAAGATATTCGTAGAAGCAGAGGGCCGCGGCTACGTCGAGCCTCCGCTACGATACTCGTAGCAAATACGCTACGACTGGCAAACTTCGATGAATTCCGTAACAAGGCAATCAGATGTTGATATAAATCATTCATAATTACAATATGCCTCCCAATGTTCTTCGAGAAATATTATCCGGGTCATAAAAACAAATAAACAGCAATATTACCCTGATAGATGGCCGTAGGGCCCTCCACATAATGACTAGACTAGGCAATAAAAAGCGAAACTCCTCAGTGGTGACTGTTATGACCAGAGAGTTGTTAGTATACATAGAGCGCGCGTTAGCAAGTTTGAACTGTAAGCACGGGTCTGAACAGTCTCGAAGTTTTCGGAGCGACGCTACTAGTCACAAAACGTCAGGAGCGCTGATTGTTGCTCTCGCCGATATTTATTAAAATTTGGAGTAATCATGGTGAAATGTGCAGTGCCAAGCTGTAAACACGATTCACGGAAACAAACGATCTAGAAAAAATCGATATAGAAGCGTCCATAGAACACCTGCTTACACTTGGCACAATGGGCAATGAGCGATGCGCGCGCTCTATAGCTAGTATACTAACTCTATGGTTATGACTAAGATCTATGCCGAATTCATCTTGTGAGAAAACGTGGTATCCGACAATTTCGGTAATTGCCATTAGTTCTATAGACTAGAACCGTGTGTATTAGAATTAAGAAACTTCAATTTATCTTAATTCAATCTACAGGACTCCCTAAACGATCATGCGGCATGACATGCAATACGTGCTGTCACTCATGCATGACCGTCTAGTTGTAGTGATTGACGTGCATGACATGCAAACTACGTGCTGGCCGTTGCTTCACTGTACTGATTGATAGCAAGCATGATAGTCCATCATGCAGCATGACATTCACGTGAACATTGCATGTCATGCAAGCATGATCGTTTAGGGACACTTTATGTTAATAAGAAAACTTTGTTTTATAAAGTGTATCACAGACACACGCGGCCTGCGGTGGCGGTGGCGGCCTGTTGTATTTATTCTCTATGCAATGTATGTGAGACTTCAGACACACGCGGCCTGCGGTGGCGGTGGCGGCCTGTTGTATTTATTCTCTATGCAATATATGTGAGACTTCAGACACACGCGGCCTGCGGTGGCGGTGGCGGCCTGTTGTATTTATTCTCTATGCAATGTATGTGAGACTTCAGGCACACGCGGCCTGCGTTTGCATATTGAAGCTGCGGCCTGCGGTAGGCCGCCACCGCAGGCCGCGTGTGTCTGGGATACACTTTAAGAAATTTGCATTTAGCTCAGTTCCATCTATGATAAGAAGAAGACTCTGTTGTAAGAAACAAATGGAAACCACCGGACAAATGCCAATTGATATAAGTAGGTACTTATTTATATTTTTAGAGCTATAATATTTTATGGCTATTATGATATCCATAGATACTAATTTTATAAATAGGAAAGTAACTTTGTCTGTTTGTTGCGTTTTCACACCTAAACCGCTGAGCGGAACCGCGTGCAACCAAAAGGTAAAGGTACTTAAATGAAAATGTTTAACAAAAAGTCAAGAAAGATGGCCTTAGCCTTAGATCTTTTCCAGCCAATCTTTGCTAAGTTGAAAAATAAAGTGTGTTTAAGATGTACATTTTTAAACACATTTTTTAAACGAAAAATAATTCTTGCTGCTCTAAAAATGCAGATACCAACATCCACCGCGCATCAAACGTAATCTATCGGTGCAAGCTCCCGTTATAATATTTTTAATGCATATTAGACTGCAATTTATGGCATAATGGCGAATCTATGCGGCTAATGGTGTCTTGTCTCTAGGGTGGGATGGCCTTAATTCAATTTTATGGTAGCTATGCTGTTTGTGATATAAAATATCATAATACAATATTCAAAAATATCAAAGGTGGCTTGCTGTCTTTTGAAAAATGAAAACGGTTTGAACACAAAAAATCTTTGTAGCTTATTGATCACTTATTAATATTGTCAATTTCTTGCTGTTTTTTTCAATTACAGTTCTATCCATAAATTATAGATCAGTAAATACCATAGGTAGAAAAATGTATTCTTTGTATTAGGTATATAATATATTTTTTTCTGGTTTCTACACACCAAGAAAAAGTATGGGGTTAATTATTTATCTATCGCTAATTATTTATCGCTTTGGATATATATCTGTAATGATAATGTTTGCAAATAAAAAATATACAAATATACAAAATATTTCAATCTTTCAATCATTTCATTTTACGAATTTTTTTTATTTTTTTTATATAACTAGCAGTTTAACGCGTGTCTTATAAAAATGTATTTCAGTATTAAAAAGACAGATGGCGCTACGGGCCTTAAAACGATAAAGCTTCTCGACAATTCGCAATAACCGTTGTTTTAAGCAGAATCGCGCTTTTAACGTTACACTAACGTTATATTAACGGAATAAAGTGCATACGCGTCGACCATACCCGTAGGTAGTGTTGCCATGTGCTGGAGGTTAGAAATGTACAAAATAATTTTGAGAAAAAATCCAAGTCAAAATACTTTATTGCTGGATACGTGTAATGTTTTTACTACTGTCCACTTCCTATGTGTTAAAAAGCGGCGCAACAAACTTCCGCAACGCTTAAATTAAAATCAAGTTAGTGCAATTGTTTATAAAGATCGTGATGTGACTGAAATTAATTAAACTAAAAACGTAAAAATGCGAGGAAATATTTTTATTTTATTAAATTTTTATGACCTATTTTTTAACTACTAATAAAACGATCGAACTAAAAACACTAATCATATATTTTGTTAATCTAAATGATGCAAAACTACGGTCAACATAAACAAAATAACATTTGTGTACTTATAGCCTACTTTTATCTTATATCGTCATAGACCAAGATTAATCTCGGACAGATGTTTTTAGCCAGAATCGTTCGTGGCTGTATAAACATATTCGGGGGAAGACATGCCGTCCACACTGTTTATCATGTTTTTCTTTTAAATATTTATTTCTAAAACCAGTGGGTGCCAGTGGAAAACCTACTAAATTGGGAGTAATATTGAAACATGGCAGCACTGACAATAGAGAGCAATTAGATATATAAATAAATTCGTTTAACAAGCGACAGATGGCGGTAATGCGGCAGCCATCTTTGCGCCATATTCATAGGTGATCTAATTAAAACAACGGTTAGCGTTGTTTATTTTTGTTTAATATTAACGGAAGTTTAAAGCGGATAATGGAAATGTTTTATTGTTACGACGTAATGTTTTGAAGTAACTACCTATTTTAATAATGGATTTTGTGATTGTATCGGGGCAAAGCGTAATTATATTATAGTTTTCGCGTAAACTATACGAAGATGACTATTTATAAAATCGTAGCAATATTTTTATTCAAAAACTCTTTGTTATACAAAGAATATTGATCAAATAGGTAGACGATTTTTGTACATTACAACAAAAAGTAAGTAACTTTTCGTTCCCCTCGAATTAATAAAATGAAAATGCACAAACAAATGAAAAGAAAACAAAATGTAAATCTAAAAAAACGCAATAACAATCCACATTAAGTAACACCCTACACATTAGGCCCCTAACCTCCAATTAGCAAGCAGGTAGCGTAAAAAGATGCCATTACAGACAACGTTTCGCGCCAAAAGGTCGAGCGGCCATCTTGCCCGTCCACGTGGTACGTACGTTCGGAAAAGCGCGCGTGCGAATTATTGTCTATGGCTGCATATGTGATGTTGTTTATGGAATTAATTTCGGTCATTGTGCTTTTGCTGTTTTCCGTTGTTTATGGACTGCAATTTTCGTTGTCTCTAGGAGGTTCTTTTTGAAAATTAGTGAGAACGTTCTATGTTTCATGACTTTCTCTGTTAGTGGGCTCCCCCGCTCGTATGAATACCGTTGGCAGGTGTCGAGCCGGTCCTTATAAGTGTCCCTAAACGACCATGCTTGCATGACATGCAACGTTTACGTGAATGTCATGCTGCATGATGGACCATCATGCTTGCTATCAATCAATACAGCGAAGCAACGGCCAGCACGTAGTTTGCATGTCATGCACGTCAATCACTACAGCTAGACGATCATGCACGAGTGACAGCACGTATTGCATGTCATGCCGCATGATCGTTAGAGAGCCCTTAAGGGACCCACTGAACGTACATACTGTATAATGGCATATATCGCGATATTTTTCTAACCCCTAATCTAACTTTTCTTTGGTTTTGGAGAATAAAAATAACACCGCGAAGTCACACAAATATTCTCGTACCTAACTATTAACTGTAATGATAATGTAGCCGAGAATTTTACTAAATACAATTATTTACTATATTTACTATTTTACTTAGGTACTAAACAATATTTTACTATTGGTTATGTCAGAACATCTTTAACTTCTATTCCAAAGTGATCCCTGCCAAGAACACAGCGGCAAACGACCTGAAAAACAATCAAGATCGTTTATGGCAAGCGTGACACCGTTACATTTTGACAAAATTGCAATCGCCGAAAGGGAGCATCACATTTACACTAATTAGAAAAGTTGGATACGTTTTGTAAAGCAAAATTAGTATTTTGTGGCGTGACTCGATGTAGACCTGCGATTAAGCCCGTTAACTGCCGTCGTAACACCGGGCCTGCGACAGGGTTAACTTTAGATTAAGAATTATAATGTTTTGCCATTTGAATGGATGGAAATCACAACAGACACAAATTAAGTAGGTTTGGTTATTTACAAAGTAAAATTTAGTTTAAAATACATTATTTATTGATAGTTAAGTAAATATATCAAGATAGCATTATTCTCTATAGGAGGTTTTGGCTTGATTAGCTACCTTTAAACCATATCTTATTTAAATCCTAGAGCCATATTTCTTAGAGCACGGTAGTCCACAAAAATGTCACAACTAGAACCAATTTGCGATTTAAGATTTACATACCTACTCGTTAAAATGATGGCAGCTTTGATGTAGTTTTACATCTGGAGAACCTTTTAGATCTGTCGAAATTATAAGTAGGGTTCGTAACCTAGTAGAGACCTAGTAGGTCAAGTGGTGTATCAATTTTAAGTAGGGTTAGTAACCTAGTAGAGACCTAGTAGGTCAAGTGGTGTATCAATTTTAAGTAGGGTTCGTAACCTAGTAGAGACCTAGTAGGTCAAGTGGTGTATCAATTTTAAGTAGGGTTAGTAACCTAGTAGAGACCTAGTAGGTCAGGTGGTGTATCAATTTTAAGTAGGGTTAGTAACCTAGTAGAGACCTAGTTGTTCAAGTGGGGTATAAATTATAAGTAGGGTTCGTAACCTAGTAGAGACCTAGTAGGTCAAGTGGTGTATCAATTTTAAGTAGGGTTCGTAACCTAGTAGAGACCTAGTTGGTCAAGTGGGGTATCAATTATCATAATAAAAGGGCTTTTCTAAATTCTAAAATAGGTATTCATTTCCTATTTTTTATTTGTATTTTTATGTTTTCAAATGTTTAATGGGTTTATACCTGTCAATAAAGAAATTATATTATTATTATTATTATTCACTTATTTATTTATATTCTCAAGTATACATTTTTTATAATATTTTTATAAAAAACTAATTACAAAAACATTATAAAAAACCTAACCTAGAGTGCCGCCGGCAGCGGGGCAGGGCCCAAGCTACCGGTGGTTAGGGCCGCAGAGTGAGGAACCTCCGGACAATACGCGCCGTGTCCAGGAGTACTGCCTTCTGGATCTGGCCCTTGATCCAGCCGTCTAGCGAGAGCCTCTCGAGGTGTTGGTCGAGGCTCTTCGCTATAAGGCCGTTCGCCGAAACGACTATCGGGACAATGCTCGTTGAATCAACATTCCACATGGCGGTGACCTCGTGAGCCAAGTCAAGGTACTTGCTGAGTTTGTCCTTCTCAGCCTTCACGAGATTATCGTCATGCGGAATGGTGATGTCAACGAGCACTGCCCGGCGCTGGGACCGGTCTATCAGCACGATATCAGGCTTATTGGCTACAATAGTCCTGTCCGTGATGATAGACCGGTCCCAGTAGAGCAAAGCACGACCATTTTCGAGAACCGGCCCCGGTAGGTACTTGTAATACGGCACCTCCGACTCGACAAGGCCGTATTGAAGGGCAAGTTGCTGGTGGATGATCCTGGCTACTAGGTTGTGTCTGTGCAAATACTCTCCGTTAGCAAGATGAGAACAACCGGAAATAATATGACGAAGAGATTCCCCAGGACGGCGGCATGCCCGACATATGTCGACCGTACCGTCCTTCATTATATATTTCCGGTAGTTATTCGTCTTGATAACTTCGTCCGCAATTGCACAGACAAAACCCTCGGTTTCCCCAAATAGGTCGCCGAATCGTAGCCAGTTCACCGACGCATGCAGGTCCACATCGGGCCCTGTTAAGGCCCGATAGAACCGCCCGTGCAGCTCCTTGCCCTTCCATACGTCCTTGCGGTCATCGGTGCTAAGTACCACCGGTTTACGCCAGTTCCCGTTGGCCAAGGAGAGCGGCGTGAGGCCCTTGTCAACTGCTACCACATCGCGATGCATCCCACACTCGTTGCCGAGGAAGTACTCCCTGAGACTGCACACTTCGCGGTTATGGAGGTTTTTGGCGTTTAAAAAGCCACGACCCCCCCACCTCCGCGGAATGTACAGTCTCATGACCGACGAACGTGGGTGCAACATGCGATGCGACGTGAGCAGTTGACGGACCCTTCTGTCCAGGGCGTCCAGTTCGGTCTGAGTCCACCTGAGTATGCCAAAGGAGTAAATCAGTAAGGGCATCACCCAACCGTTGAAGGCACGCGTCTTGTTGCCACCTGACAAAAGACTATTAAGGACTTTTGTAAGGCGACAAAAGAAACGGTCCTTCACCGACTGCTTGACGTCCCCTACTGAAATACCCAACGACTCTGACATGCCCAGGTATTTGTAGGTTTCGGCTTCCGAGAGCGATCTGAGAATCATTGTCTCGGAAAGCTGTATATTCGTAGAATTTACAACTTTCCCATGCTGTACATGTATGACCGCACACTTGTCCACACCAAATTCCATCTTGATGGAGTTGCTAAAGTTCTCAGTGATCTTTAACAGTTCCACCAAGTGCTGGCGTTGCCGTGCGAACAGCTTGAGGTCATCCATGTACAGCAGATGAGAAATGATCTCACCCCCTCTCCGAAGCCGATAGCCCAGCTTTGAGTCCTCCAGCAGAGTGCTGAGAGGATTCAATGCTAGGCAAAACCACAAGGGACTCAGACTGTCGCCCTGAAATATGCCTCGCTCTATCCTTATCAAGGGCTGCGGATCAGAGGGACTGTCTCCCCCGCCTGGTTGACGAAGGACTGTGGTCCACCGCCCCATACACGTGCTAAGAAAGGATCTCAGAGTTGCATCTATTTTATACAACTCCAAGATCCTCTCCAGCCATGAATGAGGCACCGAATCATAGGCCTTCTTATAGTCAATCCAAGCAGCCGAGAGAACCCCTTTGCTCCGCCGGACCTGTTGGCAAATGGTCGTGTCAATGAGGAGGAGCTCCTTAGTACCACGGGACCCAACCCGACATCCATTCTGAGAGAGGGCCAAAATATTGTTCGCAGCAATGTGCGAGTCTATTTTTGTTCTCAGAATGGATGTAAGGAGCTTGTATAGCGTAGGCAAGCACGTGATGGGTCTGTAGTTTTTCGCTTCCGCGGTACTACCGGACTTATGGAGCAGGAAGGTGACACCAGTTGTCATGAAACTAGGGAGCGAACCAGCCTCAAGGGCTTCTTGGAATTGCATCGCCAAACACCCGTGTGAGCATCTAATCCATTTAATCCAGAAGTTGTGCAATCCGTCCGGTCCAGGGCTCTTCCAGTTCTGGGTCGTACGGATCGCACAACTTACGTCTTCGGGGTCTATGGCGATAGACCCCATGGGTTCGATCGGCTCACACGCATGCTCGACGACACGCATCCAATCATCCTCCGTGTGCTCGACGGGCACCGACCAGATGCCACGCCAGAATTCATTCATGACGTCTGCATCCGGCAGCCGCCCGCCGGTCCCACGTTGGTCGGTCCCCTCCCAGTTACGGTACACCTTCCTTTGGTCGCTTTGGAAGAGGCGATTCTGCTGGTACCTATCGACACGTTCTCTATAGCGGCGAATACGGTTTGCCCACGCATAGACTTTCTGCTTCAGGAAGTCAATACGTTCCGTAGCACACGCCATGTACTCGTGGGGTCTAGTACCGGTCCCAGCAAAGGCCTGTGCCACGAAACGCACCACTCGGGGACGATGGTTGCCCCGGCTGAAGCAGACCAGCTTCGCTATGAGAGTCCTGAAGGTAGTGATACGCCTCTCGATCCGCACCTGCCACGCAGGGACACCTCCGGCGGGCCGCGGTGCTCGGTCAGCGTCCGGAAACTTGACACGAGCCACGCGACACGCCGCGATGGCCCCACAGTACAAGATCGAGTGCGTATCAGCTAGATCTTCGCTAGTCCGCAGATACGGGACTAGCAGAGTGTTCAGGGCTCCCATCAGCACGAGGTTCCGTTTATTCGTGGGCAAACGAGGTAGTCGCGGCCTAGCGTTAGGTGTAGACCGATATCGCAAAATCGCGTCATCCAAAGCCCTCCTCAATTGCTCATTCACCTGGTTACTTACGCTGACATTCGCGCGTTCTTCCCCATCGGCTACGTGACCCCCCCGCGGCACCGCCAGCGCCGGGACTGGTCCCGGAGCAGGCGGCACGGCAGGAAGGTCCCGCGCCGGCGTTGAAGTCGCGCGAACAGGCAGCGCCTCCAGGCGTAGCCTATCAAGCACAGGCTCATCCAACAGCTTGCACCGTTGGATAGCCCGCACCTGATCCGACAGTCGTTGGGCGGATACGGTGACGGCTGGCTCAAGGACCCGAAACAGGGACAGCATCCGATCACGGTACGCAGTCAGGATGCTTCCCCCCTCTGTGGCCCCATAATAGGCCCGCATGCAGTTCTCGTTCATAACTTGAGTCCATCGCATGCGGCGCACTACACCACCGGTAGCGGGGGCCGCGCGCGGAGCAGAGTGCCCCGCAGGTCCCAAGCGTGCCGGCAGCGGTGGTCGCCCACGTCGCGCAGGTCGTAGCGGCGGCGAAGGTGACGGCGGCCCGTCCTCGTCACTCGGTGCGGATGTGTCGGCGGGAGTGCCATACTCATCTCCCGACGAGGAACTCGATGATGACGGCGACGAGACGGGCGGTGGTGTCAGGCGTGCGCGTGTTTCCGCATTCTTAGTCCTTGATCTGGTAATCATAGCTCGTCCATAGTTGTTCAAAAATAATTCGTCGGTCGGAGACTGACATGACAGTGTCAGATCTTTTCTTTCATTTAAAGTTATTATTATTATTATTATTATTATTATTATTTCCTATTACGTCGCATAGTTTTCGACTTAGGGTGAAAAATATTAAAAAACACCATTTCCATTCCACATTCTTCTTCTTCCCAGCTCTATAACACCTTGGAGGCGGTGGTAGATAAAAAATTGACGTTGTATAAATGTACCCAGTGTACTTACATGCAATAAAATAGTTTTGACTTTGACATTCCCTCCGAAGTTTGCAAAATTAAAACGATGTCTCTACCTAGCACAGTTTCTTTTGAAACAGCAAAAATCCTTTCTAGTTATGCGGCGTACCACACGGAGACCACGACGCAAGCGTAGTGTGGGACGCCCCCCGGCTAGATGGAGCGACGACCTGCGTAAGGCGGCTGGCAGTGACTGGATGCGGAGAACCGAGGATCGGGTTCAGTGGCGCGCCTTGGGGGAGGCCTGTGTCTGGTACAAGCTGATGATGATGATGCGGCGTACCTAATGTAATGTCCACATAATACACTGGGCCCGCGAGTTGGTGGACTATAGCCCACATTCGGTGTGAAGTTAATCGCTCGTCCAACAAAGGGAAGGCTATGTTGTTGTTTATATAATGGTCAATCTATCAAATAAAGATCTATTGACAAATCTATAAGATCGAGCTTTTAGATAAAGTACAGAAAATTTTGTATTTAAGTACAGAAAATCTGTAACAGAATTTAGTAAAACTATAGTTCGTGTAACCCGTCCCAACGTTAACTATGAAAAGTTACGTGCAAAGTTTGAAAGCAACAATTCTGACAATGTCCCGGGTAAATCCGTATGTTTTATTCTTTATAGCAACAGTTAATTGTGTAAACCCTCGTCTATCCTTAGTTCTAAATGACATTTATTTTGAGTGTTCCCGCATGAGATAGTACAGGGTGTGTCGTAGGATGTGACAACTTTTATTTAATTTTTTTGTTTGTTTTTTGTTATAATTGTTTTTAAAATTTCTTTTAAGTACTATTTTATTTTATTAAAGTCTGTTTTTTAATTAAATACGAGTAACTGTCAATAGCACTATATAAAAGAGAAGGAAATGACAGTTTTCCATGACAGTTAAAACGTATCCTATATTATTTATTTCATCCAGGACATAAGCCTATCACTGTACTTATGACGGGATTTATTTTAAGATGCCTATTTGTACTCTTCCATAAAAGTCCTAAAAATATCTGGTTTCTACATATTGTAGTTCAGAATATTTTATAGACGCTCGCTTCACGTGGTTTTCAAATTACAAGAGGCGGCAAACAAAATCCGTTCCTGTTTCGCAATATAAAAAATTGACCCTACTTAAAGAATTATTTGCGAAATAACATTTCAAATTGGAACACCCTAGCACAACACGGGGACATAAAATTAAATTTATATGACAAACTATTGTTTAAAATTCAAATTGTACGTGTGAAATCTTGCCCGGCCTTAATTGTATTGACCAACCCTCGAATGGGGGGTCAGGTGGAGGCTGGGGGTTCCACTTCCAGTCCCACATTCGTGTGAGGAAACACAATAATATCGTGATATACAGAGCCCTCCTCCGACCCTCCTAATGGGTTTAATAAAGGTACGAATTTACGTCGCTTTGTATTTATGATTTTATTTCGATATATTTAATTAAAATTTTAGTGTGACCGTTGGTAGGGTTTAAGTGTTATGCGTGGTGTTAGACGGAAGGGTTACGTTTCATGTTCTTATTGTCATTTCTATCAGTTGATCGTTATTTTGAATGATTCTACAAGCTATTAATAATTTCCTGTTTGTCTGTCCGGCAGGAATCTTGATACAAAATTTTCAACCACTTCCAGTTAAGCGATTGTGCTTAGAGCGTCAGTGGCCTCGGGGATAAGACGCGACCTATCATATCGGAAGGTCCGAGGTTCGATCCCCGGTTGGGCCATGTACCAATGGGTTTTTTCTCGAAACTTAAATACATGTACTGACTGCTCTCAAACGGTGAAGGAAAACATCGTGAGGAAACCTGCATACGCCGAAGAAGAAATTCTTAGGCGCATGTGAAGTCCACCAACCCGCACTGGGCTAGCGTGGTGGACTATAGCCCGCACGCCCTCGTTAAGAGGGTAGGCCTGAGCCCCAGCAGTGGGGAGATTAATAGGCTGTTGATGATGTTGATGATTGTGCTTAAATTTTCCACCTAACTTTGGTACTGAAGGCAATACAATATAGTATTTTTAATTTTATGGTACACAATATTGTATCCAATATGGATGCCACCAAAGTGGCGGATTACCTTTTTTTCTTTTCTTGTTTTGACATTTTTGACGTTTTTGATTTATTTATTCTGACATGTTGATGTGGTGATAATGATTCTTATTTAATTTATGATGACTTGACATTAAATAATTTATGATTTTGAATTTATTTTATGTAAAAATATGAAACTTGTATTTCGAAATAAAAGAATTTAATTTAGTTTATTTTTGCGACCCCCTCGACATGGGCATCAAATGAAAGGGTATAAAAAAAGATTAGAATACATTATGCTACGTGAAAAGCTTGTTAAAATTTTATTTACTTGTTTATTAATAATTATGATTTCTGTCATAGTGTTAGTGGTAAAATATGCGGTTGACAATTCAAATCTGGATTCGTCTGTCTCTGAATTATGGATTTTTATGAGGATCACTTCATTTCCTTACAACACTCAATCCTTATTGCACAATAAATATTACATATATGGTAGAAAACAAGTGCGCTAAGTTGGTCATTCATTATACCCGAGACTGGAAGGCCGAAGGCGCTGGCGTAATGAAGCCGACACCATTTAAATGACCAATGCTCACACGATAATACGACGTTTTTCAACACACTTAGCGAGGATTTAAATTTAATTTTCTTGGATCTTGATAGCAACTGGCTATCTCAGGCATTTTGTGCCTTAATAAGCATTGCTGGCGGCCTCGGATTTATTTAAGGCTCTTCTTCATCACCTTGAAGTCGACATTTTTAAAAATAATCCCAAATTGCAACTATGATTAGACAAAATATTTGTGAAAAATGGCGCGCGGATTTCTTTCGTGGTTGAGTTAGCTAGGTGTAGGAGGAGAGGCAAAGAGACGTAGTCGCCAAACAGCCTAATATTAAAGACTAGCTTTTGCCCGCGGCTTCGTCCGCGTTTTACACCTTAATTGTTACTTTTCCTTTTGGTCGGCTCCTAAGGGTCATAGCGTGACGTTAAATAGCCTATCGTCTTCCTCAAGAATTTGGCTATCAAATCTAAATGTTAATTTGCAAGTCTGAGTGCTTCTTTCACCGCTTGCTGATAAAGTCGCAGATACCCTATCTGCAGATTATCTGACAGATAGACAATTTTTTTTGTTTCCCAGGTATCCGATCGCCTTATCTGTCAGATAAACTAACAGCAAGATCAAGTGGTAGTTTCTTTTCTGTCAGATATTTTATCAGAGACTTGAGGTGCGAAACGAAAATATTATTAGATTAATTTATCTGATAGATAAGTTTATCTGTCAGCTTACTATCTGCAAAAATATCAGCAAGTGGTGAAAGAGGCCCTGAGTCGACTAAAGAGTCTAAAAGAACCTAAATCTAAAAATATGCAAATAATTTAGCTATAAAGCTAGCATTTGACCACGTCTGCGCGATAAATATCTATCATACAGGGGGTAGTGTTTACGACACCGATGCAGCGGTATCTTGAGTTATGTGTGCTCCCGAGCACCCTGTAAATATAACCGTAGCTCAAACGGGTCGTTCCATCCACCTGTTACCGTTAATCGATGTGCCATACACATTATCAAGCTTCGTCTCGCGCCACTGAATTTGGGAGTTTACAATTACTTCATCCTGTAGTTAGTCTAGCTACAGAGATGTATATCTTCACGCCAATTAATCAATTTTAAGAGATAGTGGTAGAGGTGGCGACCACGTATCGGAAGACGCAGTGTAGGCCTCCCACAAGGTGGACCGACGATCTGGTGAAGGTCGCGGGGCCCGGCTGGATGAGGTTAGCGCAGGACCGGTCGTCGTGGAGATCCTTGGGGGAGGCCTTTGTCCAGCTGTGGACGTCTACAGGCTGATATGATGATGATAATGAAGAGGTAGTCAGTACGAACAGTGCGCCATGTATGGCGTTCCATGTTCGGCCATAATTTCACTTTCCACCAGGTAAGTGTAGTCCATTAAACGTATCTATCTAATGCAAAAATACTCTTACATTGATATTAAAATTTATCACTGTTGGGTAAAGGTTCTTTTATTGGACTCATGCTTAATTTCTAAATATTAGGTTTCATCAGCATCAGCGTCCACTGCTGGACGTAGGCCTTCCCCAACGCCACCACACCCGGTCCTCCACTCTCCGCATCCAGCCGCTTTCGGCCACCTTCTTCAGGTCGCCGGTCCACCTGGCGGAGGGGCGTCCCGGTCCGCGGTCCCCACTCCAGAACTCGTCTGCCCCAACGGCCGTCGGTTCTGCGACAGATTATGTAATTAGGTTTATATCACGGTATTATTCAACACAAAATATCACGGTACAATGGTAACGACTGGCCTGTTGGTGTAGTTGGTAGTGACCCTGCCTACTGCGCCACAGGTCGTGGGTTCGATTACCACCCACGACCAACATTTGTGTGATGAGCATATCTGTTGGTTGTCGGATTCTGGGTATTTGCATGTTTATTAAAGTATTTATTTAAAAAGTATTTAAGTATGTTTATTGATCAGTTGTTGAGTACCCATTTACAAGTTTCGGCTTAGTTTGGGACTAAACAGCCGTTTGTAAATTTGTGCGAACAATGTTCAAAAAACAAAAAAGAAATATCACAATCAAATCAAAACATTTTGAAATGTGACGCTAAACAAAACGCCGTAAACAATCAGGACAATGGTCAAACAACACTCACGCCCGTCCCTTCTGTAGATCAAACACATTTTCAATTCTCATCAAAAAAGTAAAACGTTATGACGGCCCTAATAAAAACCGCTCGCAATATTCGCTGTACTCGCAGCAATATCGTAATGAACACCCTGTATACACGGCGGCCATTTAATCTCGCACCTGTATCGCACTGTATATGCGTTGGTGCAAGATACAAGCAAACGCGTCAGAACCAAGACCTTAAGATTGTCATCTTCAAAAGCGCCTGGATTCGACCAATGGTTCATCATATCATCCTGTAGACGTCCACTGCTGGACAAAGGCCTCCCCCAGGGATCTCCACGACGACCGGTCCTGCGCTAACCTCATCTAGCCGGGTCCCGCGACCTTCACCAGATCGTCGGTCCACCTTGTAAGGCCTGCATACGCTGCGTCTTCCGATACGTGGTCGCCACTCGAGAACCTTTCTGCCCCAACGGTCGTCGCAGTTCTACGAGCGATGTGCCCCGACTAATGCTTATCAGTCGTTAATAGGTATACCAATGTCTTCCAGATTTTTATAAATCATCATTCATCATCATCATCGTCACTGAACCCGATCTTTGGTCCTCCGCATTCAGTCATCGCTAGCTGCTTTACGCAGATCGACGCTCCATCTAGCCGAGGGGCATCCCACACTACGATTGCCCATAGAACTGGTCTCCAACAGATGTGAAAGATGTGAAGATGTTGGAAAGATCTGAGCTGGTTACTGTTTTCAGACTTGCCTCTTTCACCAGATAGATCAAAACGTGGAATAAATACTAGAATTGTCAAATGTGGTACCAATGGAGTGGCATTGTCACTTTGCGGCAAAACTCTAGACCTTAAAAACATACAATTTTCCCTGGTTTCGGTTTCTGGCTGCATCCGGGTTATCTTGTAACTGGAACCAGGCATCGGAGGCACGGGTCGGTCGCTAAACGGTCGGCAGTTAGCTTGTCCTAAACAAATACGTTGGCCATCTGCGTAAGGGAGTTTGGGCCGCATTAAAACATTGTTTAGGTGTCCAACATGTGTCATTAGAGAATCGCTGACTCCGTAATGGGCTTTGTTTTTTCTTGATTACAATTAGGTGTGTGTACAGAGGTGCGACCTTAATGTACAAATTTTAGGCTTAGTTTGACTTCATCATCATCAGCCTGTACTAGTCTACCTCCCCCAAGGCTCGCCATTGAACTCGATCTTCGGTTCTCCGCATCCAGTCACTGCCAGCCACCTTACGCAGATCGTCGCTCCAAACCGGGACACGCGTGGTCTTACTGCCTAGAGTCTAAGTCTATCTGTTATCTTTCTTATTCGCTAAATATTGTGTTGATCATCATTATTTTACATACCTACCAATTAATAATAATACTGTGTTTTTGATTCACTTTCATCTGTTATTCTCTTTGCTTGCTTAGTCATGTCGTGTCTTAATTATAAAGAATTTTTAACAAAGAAATATTCGTTAATGCTACACCTTTCTCCCAAACTTCTGAAGTATTTCTGTTTCCATTCCTCTGACCATCATTCTCCTTTGTTTTAACATTCACCGTTAAAACAATATAGAAGGTTTCAAGCAATATCTAGATTACCTTGTATTCCAGCTTTATCTATTCACAAAATTGTTTCTTGAATCTTCGGGATGGGTACCTAATTGTAATTCCAAAGATTCGTTGACCTGCGTCCGTCTACCGCAAATCGCAATTACAAATTCAAAACTTGTCGTTATCTGTGGAATGGAAGTTTCCCGCCAATCGTAACCGTCGAACGTCAAGTCTGGAGAAATTAAAAGTTTGTCAGTTCGCCTCGAGCGGTCAACGGCGCCGGTCGTTCTGTTCTGTTGTAAGCGCTTGTCACTTATCTTAAATGTTTATTTTTGATACCTTCTTATTTAAGTAGATTTTTTATTTATTTTCTGGGTCTTGATGTGTGTTATTTTTTATGAGAATACTTGTTTGGGTATTTCATTTACGAATATTTTCAGTCTATGATGAAACAAAAAGGAGGAAGATATAGTACTGTTTTTCTTTTATATAAAAAGAACTAACCTTGGTAAATAGGACTACATTCACTCACTCAGGCTCACACTGCAAATCAGTCGCACAAAAAAGTATTTTCCACTTTAACAGTGATCACTAGCGAAGGGAAATGAGTCAAGTCGCTCTCCCGAGCTGGGCTGACCAAAACCATAATATTATTATATTCTAAGTCAAAACCAAAAGTACTATTTTCAATCGGTACACTAAGTTCAATAAGTAATGTATCTACCTGTTATAAGTCAAAGTCATAGAAGTAGTTAAGACTTGCGGTTGACCATTCAAATCTGAATCCGTTTTTTATGGTTAACCCTTTGACTCGCAAAATTTAGAGCGCAATACCTTTTAAACTCGGACGTATATCACGTCAGTCGGCATCTGACATTGTCACTCAAGAAACTGTCATTTTGTAACTTGGTCAAGACAATGACAGGTGTTTGAGTGACTGTGAACTGAATAACATGAGGCTTTTTGGCGGGATTTTGTCGGAGACGGTTGTAGTATTTTTATTTAGTTTTCCTAAAAAAAGGTATATTGTAGGGTTTGGTGTATATCTGTGATAGTTTTATATGCAACAAGTGCCTATTAAAGTGTATATTGTGCGGGATAGTGATTTAAAAGCGTGTAAACGACTCTACCAGATCGTTCCAAAATGTCCCTTGTTAAATCTTCAACCTACTATCAGTTTAATGCGGACATGAACTGCAGTGTGGATCACCGAATAGCACTAGTTGTGCTTTCGTGGAGGCCGTGCTGCGGTTTTATTGAAAATCGCCGACTATTTAGTCGTGCCCTGTTTTTGTAGAGGCCGTGCTGTAACCGGCGGTTTTTGAAGAAAATCAAACAAAATAAGACTTGGCTGTATGGTCTATGACTTTTGCATGTCCATTATTGGACGAATTCAACAACAAAAAAAGAATAACATGACATATTAGCGGACTAACTAGCTGGCTGTCATCCTACTAAATGCAGTAGGCTGCGAGTCAAAGAGTTAAATGTCCGGATGTCGTTTATAAGCCAGAAAGAAATAGAAACTATACCAGACGGCCTTAGAACCAGATACCTCAGAACCAGATTATCTCGCCTGACTAGCTGACTACGCAACTTATAATTTGATGAGCCGGTCTCCTCGCGGGTATGAATATTTAAGTAATAACTTTTTGGCGCCCACCGCGGGGCCGCTTATTCGCAGCTTATTTTGCGCCAAGAAATTTTATGTCCGTTATTTTGTGAAGATGGAGTGATTTAGCCAAATTATCCGTGTTTTAACCAGATAAAGTTTGACATCGGATTTTCTTTGGTTAATTCAGACTTCATACGTTTTCTAGTGTAAGAAATACTGGTTTGAGAAGGAAATTACATACCGCATCCTACTGTGGGGTCTAGCAGCTGATATAGAGACCATTTTTAGAGCTAATAGTTATCTATCTATAATCTGCGTTGTACTTAGAGAGTTATAAAGAGATTTTTTTATATATTATAAACCACAGCAAGTTCAATTTTGAGAATATCTTGTATGTCCACAAATATATATATATTTGGTTCAGTTGCAGTGGACGTTCAAAGGCCGAGATGATGTTGATTACTTACTCTTCTCCAACAAATTCACCTAATGAATTCAACTGTGGTTTTCATTGTTGGGTAGGGAGTTCTTCGGCAAGGTTTTAGGCTCCGCGTATAGATGTGAAATGACACTTGGAGCTCTCATTAATACTTTTTATATACATAGGCACCTACATAGGTGGACGGATAATTAGAAACAGGGCACGATTTTCACACAATCGAGGTCACTTTGAAGCCATGGGTCTCCGTGAAAGATTGATCGGTGCATGATCTGATGAAGATCATCGAGAGAGTAGATGGAGGACTTTTAGATCGCTATAGATATCCAACCGATCAGATAATCTGTTTGGAAGCAGCATCGACATGAAAAAAAACCCCACAAAATGGCATCAAAATGTATGAAAATCTAAAAGTTAAGGAATCATGACGATGCTGCTTCCAGACGGCTCATCTGATCAGTTGGATATCTATAGCGATCTAAAACTCCTCCATCTACTCTGTCGACGACCGTCATCAGATCATGCCCCGATCAATCCTTCACGGAGAACCATGGCTTCAAAGTGACCTCGATTGTATGAAAATCTTGCCCTGTTTCTAATTATCCGTCCTCCTATGTATATCTTGGTAAAATTGGTCTTGATAAACTTGCCAGCAATTAGAGTCATACGCGTATGGTACGGTGGGATATAAAATCAGAACTCCCCTGAGAAATCATAGCTCGTGTCTGAGTGCGATATGCGAAGATAATTGAGACCTCCAATGGCAGATGTTGATTAGATAAATTGAGACATAGATATTTGTTGAAATTAATTTGACAAAATTCAGACAGAATTTTCTAGTCAGACTTGTTTTAAAATATTTAAAATTACATAAACTAGAATGTCATAAAAGGGCATGTATATACAGTGTGTTATTGCTTGTAGTTTGGCTACGAGGAATTAAGTTTCCCTATGGCCAAACTAGTTTGGCAATCAAGTTTGGCCACGAGGAACACGCCGATTAAAATGCTCTAATATTACTAAGAGTTACTTACTTAATAAAGTTTTAGGAAAAAAACAATATAATGGTGGCCACGCCGTGTTTTAAAAAATATAACTGACATCAGTTAAGATCATATTTATACAATCGGTAAAAATGTATATAAAATTATACACGGAAGTATTCCGTTCTTTTCTTCCACACAAATTTATTAATTTTCTTCTTCCTTCTACCCTCCAGTTCGGAGGCGCTCCACTATAGGAGCGCCCCGCGTCGGGCGCCATCTACCCGGATAGGGGCGCCCTAGAGAAATCAACCGTGCCGATATGTGCGCGGTTAATGACCCCGCCCACTTCCCTGTAAATATTGCTCATTTTATTTGAATGTGCGTAATAGAACTGTAATTGAACCGAGCAAGTACATTAAGCTAGTATTTGAACCTTGGATCGGGTGCAAATAATTTTAGGAGTTATAAGGGATACCTAATTATAAGGGCGCTCCTATTAGGAGGTTTCTCTGAGAGACAGGGTCCGAAACGAGGTGGTCCGCCGGAGAACCAAAGCCTTCGACATAGCTCTTATAAAGTGGGCTGGTGACATCTGTCGGAGAACCGATAACCGCTTTGGAAGACAAGTTCTCGAGTGGAGACCGCATGTGGGATAGATGAATTATAATGATGACTAAGCCACTAAGGAAAAGAATCGGTCATCAACAAAACAATATCGACTATCTAAAGTGGTCCCTACACGATCATGCCGCATGACATGCATTACGTGCTGTCACTCATGCATGACCGTCTAGTTGTAGTGATTGACACGACTGACATGCAAAAACTACGTGCTGCATGGCCGTTGCTTCACTGTACTATATGATTTATAGCAAGCATGAGGGTTCATCATGCAGCATGATAATTCACGTAAACGTAATGCATGTCATGCCGCATGGACCGTTTCAGATAGAAAAAAGGACTCGTCAAGTCATCAGCTTCGCAATAACGGAAACACAATACATAGCGAATATAGCGAAGAGCTGTGATTGGTCCCAGCAGCCAGCATGGACACATACGGCTCTAGACGGAGGGTGCATTTGCACAAAGGTACAGAATATGTGGCCGGTGCTAAACATTAACGATTATAGTCGCCAAGTCACGTCTAATTGCTACTGCGGATGGTTTCATGCGAGAAGTCGCCACGAGAATAAAGTTTGGAATATCGAAAAAAATCCTCTCTTCTTCCTCTTTAATTGGTACTCCATCGATCAATTGGTTTAATTACAATAATAGGTTCCTCTTTTGTAATAAATTGAGTAAAATTACAGTAGAAATCCAAATAAAATGTTCAAGAAAAATATTATATGTTCTCCAAAGCGTCACAACACAACTGCCTTCGCGCCGTTCACGTCTGCCTCGGTGAGACGTCTTCAAATGTATTTAAAGAACTTCAGGGTGTCAGGGACCCAAGGTCATTCCTGACTTGCTCACTTGTCCGTCCTAGAATGTATCTTGGCAGGCTGGAAACAACCTCTCCGATTCTCATTCTCAGCAACGGAAGGCAGCTTTTTTGGCGGCAGCGAAGTGTCATGGTCATCTCTTCTATTTTATTTTCTTAAAATATGTATTTTGCGGGTTTTAATGTGTAATGGTGATAGTATTTTATATATTAAGTGCTTGTGGATGTGCATATTGTGCGGGAAATTAAAATAAAAGCGTGTGATAACTCTTTTAGCTCGTACCAAAATTGTCCATTGGAAATCTTCATTATAGTTACTATCGATTTAGTGAGGATAAGAACCTTAGTGGAAATCGCCGACTAGTTCCTAGTCGTGCTCTGTTTTTGTGGATGCCGTGCTGTAACCGCCCCCGGTTTAAATAGATATAAGAAATAAGACTTTAACTTCAAAATAAAATGGCTTAAAGGACTCGTTACCAAGCCAAAACTTCCTTTAAAAATAAATCAGCAACGGCGTCTATTCTCTGAATTTTCTACGCAGTTCGAGGTGCTGCATAACACCGTCCCGGCTAATTGTAAGCGCGCGTTATCGCGAGACAAACGCGCGTTGGCGCTGCAACGCATAACCATTACCACTTTTTGGTTTCGCCAAATTAGCGCCTTTTTGCATTGTCTCCTCCACGCTGATAGCCTCTGTTATTTGTCGCTATTGCTATTGGCTCTGGGAGTTTTTAGGTGGATACTTAATTGGAGATAGGGTTATTGGGTTTTACTTAGTTCCTAGTGTTTTGTCTAATTTTGTTACTAATTTCTTAGTGATTACAAGAATTATTTATATTTCATGGCAAAATAATAGCTTACGTGTTGTTTAAAAATTTGATATTCATGATTAGATGGAAGCATATTTTATTATCTACTAGACGAGATCACGATCAAGACATCTATGTACAGCCGACCTCACGTCAATGGTAACACTTTGACATTGAGCTGGCCTAGCCTATTAGGGAGTTTCAATACTATGAGAGACCAGTTTATATTGGTTTTTTTCCACTGACGTGCGGTTGACCGTATAAATAAAAATTCATTGGAAACCCTATTGATCCTTTTTGAAAGAATGTTAATTGTAGTGATACCTCTACCTCCCTGATTCCATTCAATTAAAAACAAAAAGTCGAATCATTTCGAAAACTTTTCTGCAAAATGGCAAGACAGTTAATTTGAAATTCATTTTACAGAAAGGGTGATAGAAAATAAAGGGGTTTAGTTAGAGGGTTCGCCTTTCAAGTTCTTAAAAATAACCAAAATATCTTTTTGGTACATAAACAAAAATAGACTTAGAGGTGAGTGAGCGAGTAATTAAGTAAGTATAATCATTTTATTTCTGGCTTATGCTAATATTATCCATTAAAATCTATAATATTATTTGGTGTCTTAACCCTTTGGCTCGCAGGATTCAGAGGGCAATACAATTGAAACTCGGACGTATTTCAATGACAAACAAAAAGGTGGTAGACACCCTGACATTGTCAAATTTAAAAAACTGTCATTTTGAAACGTAACCGCGATTTAATTGGTTAAGACACAGTATGACAATGACAGGTGTCTGAGTGACTGCGAACTTAATAACATGACATATTAACCGACGGAATAACTAGCTAGATGATAGTCAAAGAGTTACAGCGTTAAAAAAAATAAAGAGAAATTTATTCATCAGCAGAGCTACAAACTTAAACGTTATGAGTAAATGGGGACTTCTTTCCACTGAAATAATACAGAAATGCGGCAATAAAAACTACTTTTACATTTAAATCTTCTCACCATTATAGAATCATAGGCAACCATATCTTTTTCTTAAATTGAGCATAAACAAAGAGCACATTCTGAAATAGTTTGCCGTGAAAAAGGGTGTCAAATCAGCTTATTATCACTAATACTATGTCTTTCTACCTATTCCGATCCATCTATTTCCACCAATTAAAGTAAGTTAAGAAACAAGATGGCGGCTCCCGATCAGCCGCCGGCCATCAGTCGGTCTGTCTGTTTAATTAACATTCCCACACCTCCGCGGCGCGGGCGTCAAGACGCGGGAATTAAACCGGTGTCAGTTTGGCACTTATTGACAGCCGGCTCGCGGTGCAGTACCGGTAACGGAAAATTTCCGGGAATTTTTCCTGAGTTTTAAAAAAACTTGTGAAATTGGTTTTTTTTTTACTTTTAACGGAAAACTAATAGGACAAATAGTAACATTTACAAGGTTTCAATTCAATTTTTACAAGTAGGTACCTACATAAATATAACATTGTAGGTATGTTTAATCCGTTTAATCATACTGGCATACAAAAGTATCTCCAATGTCGCTTACTTTAAACCGGCCTCTGAACACGAAATATAAATTCCCTTGACATTTACTTACAGTGTTGCCATTTTGGACCCAAAAAATATTACTAAGCTTAATAGGATAGCGCATACCAGAACGATACTTTGCTCACATTATGATAATGCATTTACAATGTGAAAAGAAGAACATAATTTTGTCCTAAAAATAATTCTATGCTATCTCAAAGTACAGTAATTTTTACTGCAGCAAAATTCACCAAAAATTAACTTTGCTCTCTTGTTGGACAAATAAAATAACTATTTCTGCAGACTACACGCGGTACTGCACCGCGAGCCGCTAGCGCGAGACGTACCTTCGACAGCGCCCATCCCGATCGACACCGGCATCCTGCGTGTTATCACGCACTCGGCAAATACAGGTGCGTCTAGAAAAATTAGAACCTCGTCAAAGAACTAGGAAATTGAGGGAAGACCCAACAAATCGCATTAAATCAAATGGCATTTTTTCTGATAGTTACATAAAAAAAAGTAACTTTCCCGTTTTTTGTGTTGGATTTCATGCAAGGGAAATAGTTGTTTTCCTAGTTAGAGAGCTCTAAGTATTTGTACTAGATAATTTATTAATCGGGGCTAAATTTTGCTAAGCTATTTTATTTTATTTTCAATATTGATTCGTTTAATAGGTACTTGTCCATTATCGATACTAATTAATACTAAAATTTTTCACCATTCAAAGTTGTCAACGTTTCCAACACAAGGGCGCCCTAAATTCAACGAATACAACAGAGTAAAGAACCGTCAAAAGTGCGCGGCGACAGCCTACGTTTATAACCTAAAAGCTTTTGTCTTGACATTGTGTAGGTATTCTCTATTTGTGAATCAAATTTTTATTTAATTACTCATTTACTTTAAGGAAAACTAACAGGACAAATAGTAACATTAATACGACAGAACAATAAGTTAAGCCAATTACATGATTATTTTTCACTGTCATGTCAGCCTTTCAGCGTCCACTGCTAGACATAGGCCTTCCCCAACGAACGCCACCCTCCGCATCCAGCCGCTTCCGGCCACCTTCTTTTGGTCGTCGGTCCACCTGGCGGAGGGGCGTCCCACTTTTCCCACACTCACGTCCCACATTTTTCACTGTGAAAATTGTTAAAACTAGTACTTTTAAATTGAGTTGAACCGTATCTAAAGTAGTCACCTATTTTTGCCGAACGTCTTCATACTCTTGATATTAATGCGGCCAATTTGTAAGAGGGCGCGATCACCTCATTTGTCGGAAGCTGCGCGGGGGCGGGGGGGAACATCTGTGTCTACACCAATACTAATAAAAATGTCTGTCTGTTCACAACAGGTTAAAAACCCAGTATACTGTAGGTACAGCTGGGGCAAAAGCATAGACATGACACGACGTATTCATTATTCATATTGATTGATCTAATATCCTTTGGGACCTTTTCGTGGTCACTTTGGACCTTTAGATCTCCGTTAGGCAACGATTTGCATGAGATCTGTCGGTGGCTGTCCAGAGGAGGTCCAAAGAGCCAGGCATTTCCACCATAGACTATCAGAATAAAGAAAAATCCAAAATGGCATCAAAAACCGCATACGCAGGATTCTGTCTAGTCTATCTATAGTGATACTCCTCTCTGGACCTCCTCCACCCGTACTCCAGAAGCCACCATCACAGCTCACGCAAATCGGTCCCTGACGGAGATTTAAAGGCCCAAATTGACCACGTTTGTAAGAAGAAGGCCCACTGATCCGAATTCATAGCAGCCGAGTGTAGTACCATTTTTTCTTTTTTTTTCACGTGGGGAAATGCATTATGCATATTAAGTATAGAAGGTCAAGTCTCGACCTTCTAGGGGGGAAGGCAGGGTGATGTGGGACTCGCACCCACTAACCCCACGGTGGCCATCCTCGACGCAAATCGAGGCACTCCGGGTGTAGTGCCTACTTTAACATTTAAATCGGCCAAAAGGAGCAGCTCCAGACAAACCCGGATGTAAAGTGTAGTCCACAGAGCAAAACAACGCTATACACGTCTGCTGTTAATCGGCAACACTAATTTGAGTTTAATTAAACAACGAATGGAGTACTCTGTTAGCGCGCCCCTGGAAAATAACGGCATCCACTTTGCATATTCTGCTAAGTAGATCTTTAAAAAAGGTTTTTTTTCTATAGTTATTTAAGCAGAAGATTGTGGAGGTCTTTACTGGGCTGGCTCTGAGTTTCTTAAGTCACCAAGATTGAAGAAGAAATATAGTGGAGCAAGAGTTAAAACCGAGAGTAACTTAACAAATTCTTAAAACCGGGAGTAACTTAACAAATTCTTAAAACCGGGAGTAACTTAACAAATTCTTTAAACCGGGAGTAACTTAACCCAATGGCCCGGGGGATCCAGAGCGAAATACATTTTAAACTCGGACGTATATCGCGTCATTCAGACACCTGACACTGTCACAAAATATACTGTCATTTTTACTAGGTCATGGACAATGTATGACAATGTCAGGATAATATGACATGGCGGAATAACTAGCTAGCTGTCATCTTACTACATATAGTAGGCTGAGAGTCAAAGAGTTAAGAAATTCGTATGTCAGGTAGATAATATGACTAAATCTAAACAAAAGAACGAACGAAGACCTTGCCAAGACAAAGCGATTTCTGATATTCTAAACTTTCGAACTGAATACCTTTGAGAGAAAACTCATCTCACTTTATCCACCTCAATACAAGGCGCAGGATAGAATCTAAATGCCATCAGAGATCTCATATTAAATCGCCCTAAATGCCAATAAACCATGGATATAGACTATCTAGAAAAGACACTGCTCATATCCATCAGAGTAGATATTAACAGGTTGCAATGAATCTTCAAATTTCTGGTAGAACCCAGGACTCGCAACCACTAATGTATTTGGTTCCTAGAATGTCTTTCAATTTATTCTTTACTAGCTTTTCATGGTTAATCATGCTCTTACAACTTTTCTGATATGTCACTGCCCCATTCTTCTAGACTTATTTTATGATACCTTTATTCAGCCAAGGTAAGTAACCTGTACTCAGAGTTTTACATTGCACTCCTGTTTAACCACAGACTGCTTCTCTCATGTAATGCTTGCCCTATGCTTTATTTAAGTATTATTTATAGGATAGTCTATGAATTCTCTCTGGTGCATCATGTAACCACGGATGACTGTGATTTTACCTATATTTACTTTATCAAATTGATCATATCCTGGTTTTTCTGATGTTGAATCATCATCACACCAGCCTATTGACATCCCTGTTGGACAATGACGTCTATCTTGAAAGGCTCTTCCAGTGGACTTCACAAGGACACCTGCCTTATTTTATCAGGTAGGAGTTGTCGAAGCTAATCCAGCTACGTTATGAGGACTAACAAAGAGATCACAGATACAACGCGAAGCGACTGACACGGTTATTGGTGGAGAGGAGTTAGGAAACGGAAGATGCGGTGTTTTCGTGTCTGAAACCAAACCGCGACAGCTTGTAGACAGATCACGCTAAAAGCACTTCGCACCCGAAAGTAAGCGGTAAAACTGTCGCTTTTGCATTATGTTTTACAACGGTACAAAAGGCCACACTACCATGTACGGTTATAAAGTCTCGTTTACTTCCCTCTGAAAATGGGAACACAGCAATGCATTCGTAATATAAATCATCATCATCATATCAGCCCTTCATTCAACGTCCTCTGCTGGACCTAAGCCTTCGCCAATTAACGCCACCACACCTGGTCCTCATTTAAACAATGTCACCGGCAAAAGCTGATCACAAACATAACTCTTCCTTGATTAAGCTATAAATGTCAAGAAGTTTCCAATAAGACAATAAGTTACAGATACCTTCTCTACGCCGCACCTTACCCGTCCTAGATCCTTATCACTTCTTACATCCCATTAGCTGGCGGAGTTTTAGCAACAAATTCGATTCGACATAGAAACTTCCAACAATACGAAACACAGTTTGTTAACGAGAAGGGGCCTGTATCTGCACAGATAGATTGTGTTCGATTAGCCAGAGAACGGGTTATGAGAATAGATCGCCTTTGTTGAAGGGTAACTGAAGTTGAAAGGGTTGAAAGGAAAATAAGAGCTGGAGCAAAAGAGGCTAAAGGTAAATGCTAAGGTTGTGATGAGCCTTGAAACAAAATTAACAAAAAGGAATAAGTCCGTCTTTGTACAGTCCAGCTATACACTTTTGTGGCAATGTCAACTTTATTTTGATCGCGCTAAGGCTTCTGACTGTACCTATAGGTACATGGTTTAACCCCGAATTCATTCTTATTATACCCGGTATTCGAAACACGAAATTAAATTTTAAAAATACATTTCATGGGGGTTGTTTTCCTTGTTGTTCCTGGCACATGCACAGGTCCAGTGCGAGGGACTTTGAGTTTTTTCATCTGTAGTATCTCTCTATCGTATCTGCAGTATGTTACTGCTTCGGTTTACTTCGGTTTCCTCACAATGTTTTCCTTTACCAAACATAATCATAAAGTAAAATAGCCATTTTTTCAGATTTACATTTATGATAATTTCAATGTATTTTTGACATCGTCAGATATTCGTTTCGCCGTATGTGTGTCTTCTGACTTCTTCCACGCCTCTCTGTCTTTCGCCAATCTCGTTGAGGTTTTTCCGCTACTTTACGAGGTCAATCTCTTGTAATTGTCTGACTCTTCTATGTTCCTTCTTCCTTGGTTACAAAAGTGTCATCATTTTACTCCATTTGTCCTTCCCTCCAATCGTGTCGCCTGCCCATTTCCATTTCAGTGTTATTATTTTCCCTGTGATGTCTTCTACTTTAGTTAGGTACATCTCTCCTACATCGTAACTTCTTTTTATTTCTATCATCACCAAACATACGTAATTACAAATTTACACAATACAGAGAACCGTTTCAATAATACGGCAGTGTGTCATAGTTAAAATTGGTTTGTAGTTAAACAATGGTCTAGCGGCGCGAGCTCAGGGGTACGCATGAGTTATTGTGTAAGTTGGACTCTTCATATTGTTTACCTTGTCGTGGACCCGTTTACCAATGCTAAGTGATTAAGAATGCTGCTGGGTGGACACTGGAAGGTGAGGAGTGGGCTGAATGCACATAACGAACTGGACAAGACTCTAGACGAGTCCTGGTCTATTATTTGATCCGACAAAACGGGTACCCTTATTGAATATGCACCAGGATGCTTCCTAGCCAATAAAAAACTAACTATAAAAATTATAAACATAAACTAGGTCTCTTCTAAAGTCCACGCGTACGAAGTCGCGGGTACAGCTAGTGATATAGTAAATATGATCAATCAGAAAAAAAATGCTGGGCCATGATGGGGAAGTTGTAGAAATAAGGCCCCCAGCAGAAAACCAGCGCTGCGCCTCCTGGGTGCAGCACTATGCTGAGCTGGGGACCTTTTCACGATCACAGCATCGTCTACCACCTGATTTTATGTCAGGTTAATCAATTAATTAATTATACTAATCTATTTGTTGTGATTGTCGAATAAATTATTTTTCTTTCTTTCTTTCTTCTTTCAAATATATTTTCCAAGATTTTTCAGGAAAACTAAAATTGACAACTAGCAAACGGGCTGTGGTGGTACTATTAACCCGACGCGTAATTTTTGTATTAATTTAGGGTACTGTGTAATTTTAATATTTTGAATTGAATTGTATATTTTAGGATAGTCTAATAAAACATCCATGTACATAAATATCCGGTTAGAATAGTATTATTAAGTCACAAAACAAGAGTACACACCAGTTTACTTAGATAACACTTAAAAACTATAGCTACTCCACAGAACCCGTGTCTTAAGTTGAGCGCCAAACTACGCAAGATACAGTTCTCAGCTCAAATTCCAAGTGTTCTCTAAGTTAAACTGAAATAACTTATGAGAGTCGGCCGATCGCCTTTGTCGCTCTAAGCTCGAAGGCAATTAACATTAATTATTATTAAATGTGACATTTCAGTGATAAACGGCCAGCCGATAACTTGGGCAAATAACTCAAGAGACAGGGTTACGCGAAAGTACCCCGTGAGGGCGTGATTTGGTTGGGCTGTTAGGGGTTTGATTTGTAAGGTGATTGTTAGGTAACAATTTAGTGAAAATTCAGATAATTTATTGGGGTTTTTGAGGAGGCCCTACTTTTTTGAGTATAAAACTAAACCTAAAAAAATCAACGGCACCATGGTATAGGAATCCTTTCTCTATTTGATTTGCCTGTTAGGGGTTTGATTTGTAGGTGATTGTTAGGTAACAATTTAGTGAAAAATTTGATAATTTATTGGGGTTTTTGAGGAAGCCCTACTTTTTTGAGTAGTAAACTAAGAGTAAAAAAATCTACGATCGTAAACCATGGTATAGGAATCCTTTCTCTATTTGATTTGGCTGTTAGGGGTTTGATTTGTAGGTGATTGATTGTTAGGTAACAAGTTAGTGAAAATTCAGATAATTTATTTGGGCTTTTGACGAGGCCCTACTTTTTTGAGTAGCAAACTAAGCGTAAGAAAAAATCAACGGCCAAACCATTGTTTATGAATCCTTTCTCTATTTGATTTGTCTGTCAGGGGTTTGATTTGTAAGGTGTTAGGTAACAATTTAGTGAAAATTCATATAATTTATTTGGGTTTTTGAGGAGATCCTTATTTTGAATTGAGTAGTAAACTAAGTGTAGGAAAAATCAACGGTCATAAACTATAGTATGAGAATCCATTGTTGTCTTTGCAGTGGTTTTCTTTTTGTTTTCCCCTCCAGTGATGTATGGGTGTGTAAATAATTCGTGTTAGTCCAGCTCCACTGTATCTCGGACGATGTTAGCATCCGCTACTCCAGTTATTGTTTTAGGAAATGACGTCACTAAATTACGAAGCACGTACTTAACTAGAGTAACAACTGTTTTTATGCAGTCTTCTTTTTATGATCATATGGGACAAAATAGTAGGTATCATTTTGTACCTCAGGTTCCATAGAATATAAAAATATGTTTCTCATAACATAGTGTATCAGATAAATAGAGAAAAACGAGTATGTAAAACACTCTACACCAAGAGTTATTTGGAGTAAGTAAACAATTTCATGTAGAATTTCATATATCATATCCTTTTGATGAAACCAAAAAGAGGAAGATAATAATATACCTGCCTACTCGTATTACTTACTGCGAATGGTCTTACAGCTCCAGCACAGCACGAAACGACGACTCCATAATAATAATTCGATTACTGTTTTTAGTAAGTAATATTTATTTGCGTAAAACATGGTTGTTTACAGATGTTTCTTATTTATTAAAGTTCTACATGTTTTACCATAGTGGATATTAGGTTCGATTCTGAAGGCACAGAGTTAAAATTTGACAGCACTAAAGTTAGTATCATCTCTATCTTCATCATACTACGTGACAGGGATAGAAACAAATTTAGTGATGGCAAATTTTAATTTTATGCCTTTAAATCGGGCCTAATACTGTACTATTAATACGAATGCACCTTTCAGCTGTATGTGTGTCTTTACACGTGTAGTCGGACTAGTTATACTTAAGAGAGTACCGTATCTTTTTCATTTGCTTTCATCTAAGCCAATTCATAGGCATTCGTATTATCTATCATCTTTATCCCGGTATAATCACAATAAATAAGGGAGTACACTCAGGTAAATATTCCAACATTAACCAAGGGGTCCATGTCACTTGGTTGAGTTATAACATCCACCCAACATTCGGGCGAAATGGGGCATTAGCATTAATTTAAAATATTATTTATTGTTTGAAGCTTTATTTGGCTCAAGACCTAAGAAGAAAATACAATGGATGGACTTCCTAAGTAAGTATCTATTGAACATTCTTTAACACCGAAATTAAATCGACTGGTGACGGTGGTATGTACCACTGCTACCACAAAAAAAAGTACATTGACCCCATCTGTATCAAGTTGAATAACTTACGAATAATGAAGAAGAAGAAATAAAGAAATAAAATAATGGTAGGTAACTATAAATCAACTAAATGAAATAGGTATGGTGGTTCTAGAGTTTTCAAAGACACATTTACATGCCATAATCCTGCATTCTTTCTTCTTTGCTTTTCCTTTCTTTCATTTAAATGTAATTATTAATAAATGCCCTTACTAGTTATTTGTAGATTACATTAATATAGCTCAAGACTGAGTTATTCAAATGTTGGCAATACTGTTTCTTGCATTGAGCATTGATACAAACAAAAATAGACTTATGAAGGCGAACCTTTTTATACCGCGACTGCACTTAAAATTTGCGTCTCAAGAGCTTTTTTTTACCTTTTTTCACTGGTATGTGTAGCATTCTTAAATTCACATTCCATGACAAAGCCAACGCCATCTATCGAGTTTCCTGGATTTTTATCAAAGAGGTAACGGGAAAATCTCTCATCATAAAATAGTACTAAGAAAGTTCGATTTTCTGCCACTAGGGGTACCAGTGGGAGTCTGAGCTCAGTTGTATTCTTAGCTCAGCAACCAGCGTTACTATTCCCGCCATGTTGATGATCTCGTTAAGGGTAAGATGACACCAAATGACCGTAATTACAAAGCCAACGCCATCTATCGAGTTTCCTAGATCAAAGAGGTAACGGGAGAATCAATAAAATAGTACTAAGAAAATTCGATTTTCTGCCACTAGGGGTACCAGTGGGAGTCTGAGCTCAGTTGTATTCTTAGCTCAGCAACCAGCGTTACTATTCCCGCCATGTTGATGATCTCGTTAAGGGTAAGATGACACCAAATGACCGTAATTACACCCAGTTAAGGGGGAGTAATCGGCGAGAAGGCCTGTTTTTGGCGAATTTACAGGCGGCTCGCGTTCCGTTGTTTATTAAAGTTTTTTTATTGTTATCGTTTCGGGAGGCTCTAATTGGTGAGTGGATCGTGGTAATGGTATTTATTCCTAGGATAGTAGATTCTGTAATTAATTTGCTTTGTTATAGTGTTTAGCTTTTTGTATTTAATAAGTTATTTATTTAGTTAGTTTTTATTTTATTCTATTTTAAGGCTGGTCCATTTGAGATTTTCAGAAAATATATCAGATCAATGTAACAATTAATATAAAAATCGCACATGAAACCGCTACATAAGTTGAAATAAACATTTTAACAATCGACGTGTAGTTTTTTAAATACAGTTCTGAAGGCTTATCTTATCTTGTTAGGGGACAGGAGTACCCAACGACACTTCGGCACTACAGGATCTTTTGTGTCATAGTACGCCTCAAAATCAAATCCACAGTATATTATCATGTCCCCATTGCTGGGGCCGTACCCTCTCAACGAGTGCGTACGGGCTATAGTCCACCACGTACGTGTTGGTGGACCTCACATGCGCCTACGAATTTGTTCTTCGGCGTACGTAGGTTTATCCGGGAATCGAACCGGATGAATGTAGAAAACTAACATTCTGTATCTATACGATGCCAATCGAAAGGGTCCACCATAAGAATCAATTCTTTCTAAGTAACATAGTATCTTAAATTAAAGGAAGACCATGAAATTTAACTTTTAATTTAAAACTAGAATTAGAAAAATAGGAAAATTAATCATGGTAAGTACTACTTGTATTAATTCTTCTGTGTCAGAACTTCAGTTTTTATTAGGAATAGCTTTAATAGTTTTTTTACTAAAAAGTTGAAGGGCCTTGCATACTGTATAAACAAACAATACCTGAGCCTTCTAAATAATATTTGAACAAACGTACAATAACATACTATCTGTACATCGGGTCGTACCTTCGGAACGGCCTCCGTTGGACGATTTTACACACACGGGTATGATATTTGTGTCCCAAACCGGACATATTTAAGCTATTTTATTTATTTTGAGATACAAAAGGCCTTATCGGCGGATATATAGCCCTACCCGCTGTTCAGACTCAGCTGCTTCATCATTTTTAGCGCCATAATTTTCTTTGTTTACTTGACTATTAGGTATAACTTTAATATGAATCTTGTTTGTTTAAATTATAGGTTTTGGTTTAAACTCTTCTGCGCCTTTTGAACGCGACGGATCTGATAAAATTTTGAATGGCGACTCGTCGCGAGTCGATATATCTTTCAGATTATTTTCTGTGCGTTCAGCGACAAAATGTTTAGTTCCAGGGACATTCACCAGTCGCCATAGTCTACAGCGCCAAAATATTTAGTTCCAGGGACACTCGTCACTTAGTCGCCATAGTCTTCAGCACCAAAATGTTTAGTTCAAGGGACATTCGTCACGTCACTAGTCGCCATAGCCTTCAGCGCCAAATGTTTAGTTCCAGGCACATTGTCACTAGTCGCCATAGCCTTCAGCACAAAATGTTTAGTTCAAGGGACTCTCGTCACGTCAATAGACGGAATAGCTTTCAGCGCCAAAACGTTTAGTTCCAAAAACACTCACTAGACGCCTTCAGCGCCAAAATGGCGTAAACCAGGCACATAAATAGTTTGACAACAGCCAGTTCAGTATATAATAAAGCAGGTGTCAGACTTCTGTATAGGTATGTTTATGAAAATAAAAGTCCCCCAAGTCCCCCAGTGCGAACAGCGCGACCCTACTGACGTCCTCAATAAACAAGGCTTCTCATAGTTGGCCGGTGCTATCGCGTTTGATGGCGGGGGTAGTTTTAAAACGCGACGGTAGTTGTAAATAATTATGGCTTTTGCCGTTTTTGGACGCTGATAGCATTTAATAAGGTACGTTATAGGGACGTTTCGCGCGTGACATGACTTTTGGTTGGCTTTGGTTAAGTATTATAAGATACTAGCTGTTGCCCGTGGTTTCGCCTATATGGAATGAGTTTATCCCGGTAAAAAGTGATCAATATGTAATTCCAGGGTATAAGCTATCACTGTACCAAGTTTCATCAAGATCCGTTTAGCCGTTCTTGAGTTATAAATGGTGTAACTAACACGTCTTCGTTTTATATATTTAGAAAGAAGAAGATATAGATAATCATGCATACTTATTCGAAACTTTCAACGGTCTATGAATTTTTTATAACTACTGTAGTAAGTTTTAATGGGACAACAAATGTGTGATCTAAATTTTTTAAAGGAACCTGTCGTATTATTTTCTATCGAGCCTTCAATCGTCTAGGAAAACACCCAGTGCACTTTATAATGCAATAAATTATGTAAAATATTTTAAATTCATTTATATTATAACACGTCAATTGTTATCCACCACCGCTTCCTGAGAAGAAAGACGCAACGAACTCCCAAAACACACATTCTAAAATCAAATTTGTATAACAATTTGTTTGTAATGACTGTACGAGGCTGAAGTAACTAATTTGTCATTCAAATAATCCTAATGGCGGAACCTATGGTCTACTTGTATGCTATGTCCAAGCCATCATCATCATATTACAGCCGAAAGACGTCCACTGCTGGACAAAGGCCTCCCCAAACATCTTCACGACGACCCGTCCCGCGCTAACCTCATCCAGCTGGTTCCCGCGACATACACCAAGCCAATATCCCGGGAGGCATTATATAAAGTATTTGAAATTGCAAAACAAACAAAAACTTCAATCAAACTTCTGACTCCTAAATCTCCAGAATGCTCAAAGGAGAACTACACACTGTTTCGATTCGGGATGCCATGAGACCATAACATAAACATGGCACTACACTATTAAAAGTTGGACTCGTTTTGTGAGCCAAAATATTATTCGGGCTACCTTCCCTCTATCTGCCCCTGCTCGGGATAGGGCTGCCAACTGCTTTACATTTTTATTTTATTTTATTACCCGGTGTGTACCTAAGTTCGGTTTGCAATTCTATTTTTAAAGTTTGCTTGTTTATGTTTGGGTGTAAAGTTTGTTACTTTGGTTGTATGTGGGAGAAGATCGTAATTTGGTTAACAAATTTATTTTCGTTGAGCATTTACTTAGAGCATTTTTTATTGTGACTTTGTTTCGTATGGAATTCAAATCAATCTCACATTGGTCTAAAAATCAAACAATAGCCTTAATTATTAAGCCTATTATATGTCTCAACTGTTGGAGCACATAGGCCTTCACTAACGAGCGCGTACGGGCTATAATCCACTTCGCTAGCTCACTGCGAGTTGGTGGACATCACACGCGTCTGAAAATACCTGTTTTGTCACGATTTTTTTCATTTTCGACCAATTTTTAGTAACGTCAGTAACTTGCACTTTTAACTGTATTTTTAGTGAGCCGGTTTAAAGCCGCGTTTTGTTAAGATTCAGTGAGCGAAACTACTTGAAGTTTAAAACTTTAAACTACAAATCAATTTACGCATAAATCCTCATAAAAACCCGCGCGTTGGCAGCCCTGCGGGGTCAGATAGAGTCCGGCGGAGTCGGCCGCTGTCTCATAAACATGCTCCCAGTATCAGCGCGTAATCTGGCGGATTTGTCGATCAGGCCCGCTATCCACTGGCCAGATTTGTACGGGGCTTTGCCGCCGATAGGGCACATACGTTTTGCTTTTCTTGTCCACTGTTTATGGCTGTGTGACCAGGTGGAACCAATGGTCGGATTTTGGTATAAATTTGTTTATTGCTCGGGTTTTGTTTGATTGGGTTTGAGGGTTGGTGCGTTTGTTGACTTTGGTTCAAACAGTAGACATATACATAATATCTGTTGGTAAGTTTCGTTACACGTCATAAAATTCAAGTTAGATCGATGTCAACATCAAATTAATAATAATTGAAAAAATAAACTGAGTCAATTTGAAAATACAAAACAAATTACTCAAGTCAAAAATAAAAAAATGTCAATAAAATGAAAAATAATCAAAACTAAAATAATGTCAATTATTAGAATATCATATCAATGATATCTCTAAAAATTCGTCAAAACTACATATACAAGAAGAAGTATTTATTATAGGTAAGTAAGTACCTACTTACCTATGTAATAATACATCGGAAAAAAAGAGAGAAATAAAAATTCCTTAAGGAAGCTGACAAAAAGATCCAGTTGGACTGGGCCGCATTTGGAGACCGTTGGAAGACGAGTTCTGGAGTGGAGACCGCGGACCGAGATCCCCTCCAACTGATGGACCGACGACCGAAAAGGTGGCCGCAAGCGGCTGGATGCGGTGGGCGGACGACCGAATGGCGTTAGGGAAGGCCTATGTCCAGCGGACGTTGAAAGACTGCTGTGATGATGATGCTGCTGTGTGATTCTGTAAAGTATGAATTAAAACTCGACCATCACATCGCAAGTCACTTACTTCACTCCGCATCCGATCATGAAAGACCTTGATGTCGCATTGTGTAAACAAATACAAGCTACTTAATAAACACTTCACTTGCGAAGTAAAGTGAGTATTGAACTGTAAATCATTGAGTTAGAGACCGATCTCACTGCGGATTCAGGATCGAGTTGCACAAATACGCTTACAGAATAGCGGGGCTGTGGTGTCCTTGACTAAATATAGCATAGAAAAAATCCTAGTAATCACGTCATTGTCTAGCGGCTAGACAATGACGTAATTCCGTGACACATCATTATTTCCCATCCAGTGCTAAACCTCGAAAATTGATGTGACGGCGTCACCCCGATGCCGTCCGCTCGGCTGGACGAGTGACTGAGTGAATATTCAATACTGAACATTTTAATATTCATGCCGAAGGACGTCACAGCCAGGATATTTAGGTCAAAGTATATTTTTGGATGTAAACAACAAATGTCGTCAATGGGAAGTGATCTAGGTGAGGGAGACGCTTAAACAAGACAATACACAACAAATACCATAAATATAATCATTTATTGCCATTTGCATGTGCATAAGTCGTTAAATTGAATTGTAGCAAAAGACAATACAGTTACAAAAATACCGGCGAAAAAATACACATACAAACATGCAAATACACTAAATAACAAATACACCAAAAAATTTTTTAAAATTCAATGTCATCAGCTGAGCATCACCTAATTATTATTAATTATCATTATTAACATAAAAATCTAATTATTACAAAAACGTCATTTTCATTCTAACCATAATATTTGGGATCTAGACAGCATCATGTCCTTTATGAAGCATCAGTTATCCATACTTACGTATCGGCCTCTAACGTCCACTGCTGGACATAGGTCTTCCCCAATGAACGCCACCACATTCAGTCCTCCGCCCTCCGTTTCCAGCCACCTTTTTTAGGTCGTCAGTCCATCTGGCGGGAAGTAGTCCTTTAATCTACTGGGTTACGAATCTGGACTCAATTTTCATGGTTCTTCACTGAGATTACAACCAGCCAGTAACGAAAACATAAAATGGAATCCTGTTTCGTAACCCAGTACAGAAAAAGGACTTAATTTGGGGGCCGTATCACATTTTGAAATGTAGTTGGTACCAATGTTAGGCTCGTCATGTGATAGTTATGTCATTGCATAGTTTTTGTGTGGGTGCTACCTACACAACCCGACCAACGCCGCCAACTAATTATTCGTATTCATGCTTTCTCCATAGGGGCGGGGGCGTCCACCGGCGACGTTAGCTTCATGGTCAAACGCCCTAAATACAAATCACTATTCCAAACAGTCAAGTCACTGTCCTCAGTAATTGCCAGGCTGCACTGCACTGTCTTACAGACACGGGCCGTAAATTGCCCGTCTCAATTTAGCCCGGTATTGGCGAGACCCGGGCCTTTATTGATAGGCCGTTGTCGCCTTGAGATACGGCCCGGCAATTTGTAGTGGAAACGGGCTGAATTAGTGATAATCAATTAGATGGCGCAGCCGTTTTGGAAGAAAAATTGGTGACACGATAGATATGCCGGGGGTAATTGAAACGCAGCTGTGTAGCTATGTTTACAACGACTATAATATCTGAGTTATATCTTAAGATTTTTATTATAAACTTTACCATTAGAGATATTTATGAAATTTTATTTAAATAATCTTAATCATACTTTATTGGCAATTATTCAGTTGCATGTCAAAAATAAAATGTCAATACAAATTTGAATACTAAAATAAAATAAAAATGTCAAGATTAAAAAAAATGACAAAATAAATGTTGGTACATGGATATGACACATGACATTTCAAAATGTCGGCCTCCTGTACAATATTATACTGTCATACCCATAGGTAGGTAAACGTATCTTACCCATGTATGTTTATCCAATTTATTTTATATAAATAAATAAAAATAATAATGATTACCAATGAATAATGCAGGGTCTAAATTCTTAATATCCATCAAAACGGTAATTCAATTCAATACACTTTATTGCACATTTCGCAGTTTTTTCTACAGAGTTTATCCTGAAGATGAATTGGATAATTTGTTCATCTAAGTTTTTTCTCTTTGCAACTTCGATATCTGGAATCTCAGGAAAATACTGAAAATATACACGAATGAAAGCCAGAAACATTAGAAACCGGTTTAGTGAACCTGTAACCTGTCCCTTCCAATGTAACCATAACACGATAACTGAAACCCAGTGTCAAATTGTTCACAGAACAACACGGCAAGTGGCAAAGCGCGCGAACCGCAAAGCAAGCGTGACAGAACAAACTTTGTGAACCGGATTGCACCGGTTCCGACCGGATTACACCCGTCGGTGCCGGCGCGAGGCGGGTAAAACCGGTTAGAGGCAGTTAGTCAGGTGAGATCTGAGCTAGGTTTACTATCGGTATTATCTTTGTGCAACTATCGCATGCAGATGCAACCGTTTGAAGTTTCGTAATTAGTTCTTGATGATTTTGGCAGCGATTTTGGTAAATGCGATTAGTATGCATTTTTGTAGCCTACAAAATACTTAGTGACAATAACATTAATAATTGAACCGAACCTAAGACGATCCAAGGCCATTATTACCCATGTAAAAGTACCCCTAAAGATATAAGTGACACTGCTATATCCCGGTAATTAAAAAAGACGACCGACTGGCTGTTTCACCAACTGAGAAATATAACAAAAACATTGATAAAGAAGACAAGAAGATCTAAAGATAAACATATCTATATCTATACTTTATTTTATTAAGGAAATATAATGTCTGGGGTACCACAGGGACCCTTGTACCTCTGGGGGTACTTCTGCAGAGGTACAAATGGTCCTGGATCTCGAAGACTTAGTGAATTCGCATCTCGAGGCATCGTCAATCTATGTAAACAGGATACAAGCAGTCGTGGCAAGCCGTATGCTATTAAATCAATAGGTCTTTGTCCAGGTATTCAGACTGCCATCGAGGGTATTTGATTTAATATAATGGCCATATGCGGACATTAGACGATCAATTGACCATCAATTGTTGGGTTAATTTGCAGTAAATACGCGGTAATCCTCCCGCCGGGCTAGGATTTGACGTGGTGGTCTTGTGTGTATAGATAGATAGACTATATTTAGATACATTGCAGTTAGAGTGTCTATAACTGGAGTGTATTTAACATGTCCCCACTGCTGGGGCTCAGGCCTACCCTATCAACGAGGGCGTTCGGGCTATAGTCCACCACGCTAGCCCAGTGCGGGTGGTGGACTTCGCAAGCGCCTAAGAATTTTGTCTTCGGCGTATGCAGGTTTCTTTCTGATAATTTCATATTAAAGGTTCAGAGAGTACAAATCTTTATAAATTTGTCAAATTGCAGACATTTTACAGTACTGTAATATACGTAGTAGTCTTGAAAGGTTAGCCGTGAATTTCGGAAACCCTGATCACTCATCCATGTACAAGCTTCGGCTTAGTTTGGGACTAAACAGCCCTGTGTAAATTAGTCCAAAAATTATTAGGGCCTCTTACACCGCTTGCTGATAAAGTCCCAGATACCCTATCTGCAGGTTATCTGACAGATAGCCTATTTTTTTGGTTTCACAGGTATCTGATTGCCTATATCTTATACATTTTATATAGTCTATCACACGGATTTATCTGATAGATTAGTTTATCACTAAGATTACTATCTGTAACAATATCAGGAAGTGGTGAAAGAAGCCCTTAATATTATTATTATCAGGTAGGTATTTTCTATCAGCGACAAATAGTTGTGTCACAAAGTAACATTGTGAGTTCTCTTCTTGATTTGATTTGACTTCTTAAATAATCTTGATTAAATTGGTTAATCCAGATGCTCTTCTCCCGATCATGCCACAATTCACACAAGTAAAGAACCAGACAAAAACAAAGGCAGACAACAATTACCCGATACCCTTTTAGTTAAATGCCGTCGCAGCGCCATAGAATCGCAAATGTCCCCAAACGGGGATAGTAAAGATGGGGCTGGTTAATGCGGCGTGGTCCACCACGTCGTGGACCATTGCATCGGCGTGATGTTTGCGTCCACAAGGGGTAGGTGGCCGAAGAATGGTTATAGCCTACCTATCTACGAGTATCGATTTATTATTTCCTGTCGTTTTGAGTTTAAGGGCTTCTTTCACCACTTGCTGATAAAGTCTCAGATACCCTATCTGCAGTTATCTGACAGATAGCCTATACTTTCGGTTTCACAGGTATCTGATTGCCTATATCTTATATATTTTATATAGTCTATCATACAGATTTATCTGATTGATTAGTTTATCTGTAACATTACTATCTGTAACAATATCAGGAAGTGGTGAAAGAAGCCCTGAGTTTTTTATAGCTTCTTTCACTACTTGCTGATAAAGTCCCTAAAGACCCAGGTTATCTGACAGATAGCCTACTTTTTTTGTTTCACAGGTACCCAATTGCCTTATCTGTCAGATAAACTAACAGCAAGATCAAGTGGCTGTCAGATATATTTATCTGATACTTGAGATGTGAAACACGAAAATATTATAAGACAGATTTATCTGATAGATAAGTTTATCTGTCAGCTTACTATCTGTAACAATATCAGCAAGTGGTGAAAGAGGCCCTCAGAGTCGTCTCTTATAGATAATATTTATATCGGTATGGTATTTGATTGGCTTTGGCTTTAGCTTTCGGCGTTGACTGTGACATTCGACCTTCGACTTTATCAATATCGTCATTGTGGGGCATCAAATCGAAGGGCTGATCAATATGATGATGATGTTAACGTTCATTGCATCGCACCTCTCGTGAGGACTTGTATAGAATCGATGGTCGTTGACCGGATGAGGAAATTCAACGATAAACTAGGGTCACAGAAACAGCCGATAGCATACGTGGCTGAAGTAGCAGTGGACAGGCCTAAGTATATTTCTTTTACATGGAAAAAATCTGGCGTTTCGGCCGGATTTTGTTGGAGACGCTCGTACCAAAATTGTCCACTGGAAATCTTCAGTAAAGTTATTATCAATTTAGTTAGGGGATAAGAAACTTAGTGAAAATCGCCGACTAACTGGAGGCAGTGCTATAACCGCCGGTTTAAATTATTCAAAATAGCGGCATAGGTCTCATTACCAAGTCAAAACCTACTTTTAAAAAATGGAAAAAATCTGAATGATGTCCTTACGTTTACAATTTGAAATTTCTAACTTCGTGTGGTGTGGATCCAGCCTAACCCTAGGTAAACCGCCTCATACTGGCGTAAACCAGCTTAAAGCGGTTTGATCCAGTACACGCCGGTATCCGAAGTTTGTTTTGTCACTTTGCTTCGTGCTAAGTTTGTACAGTGTTTAGCGCACGGGACTAATTGAAGTGATCTTCAGGATTTGATAAACAAACATGGAAGTACTTTGGTGTCGAAACCCTGAGTTCTAGACTAGACTAGCTGGTATTTTATTCATTTGAAAACATGAAAAAATGACAGACCTATAGTTTTATAAAGCGGTAACATAACTCTTATGCGTAACACAGACAGCGCGGCGGCGGCGGCGTTGCGAAAGCGTTGCGGCGACGAATCTGCGGAAAGCGAATAAAAAGCGGAGCCCTTCAGACAGGAATACCGCTAGCGGCGGCGGCGCGGCGGCGGTTTGTATGAAGAACGTTCCGCACCGCGCCGCGCCCGCGCCGCTCTGTGTAGGGGTTCTCATACACTACAAAGGAATACAACGCGCCGCCGCCGCTCCGCAACGCCTGTCTGCGCAAATCTGTCAAATCAAAACATCAAATCTGTGCGCGCGGTTTTGTCGCTTTCGCCGTCGCACCGCCGCCCCGCCGCGCCGCTTTGATGTAAAAGGCTTCATACTAAATAATTCATCGAAATAATTTCGAACATAACAAAAAATTACCGCGACGCTTTCGCACCGCCGCCGCCCTGTCTGTGTTCCGCTTTAGAAGAAATCCGTAAGAATTTCTTCTTCGGCGTATGCAGGTTTCCGCGATGTTTTCCTTCACCGTTTGAGAACAGTCAGTGAATTTACTTAAATTTCGAGAAAACCCCCATTGGTACATGGCCCGGCCGGGGAGCCAACTTCTGACCTTTCGATATGATAGGCCGCGTCTTATCCCCGACGCCACTGACGCTCTTCACCTACATTGCTATCAAATCCGATCTATATACATTACTATACTTTTAGAACTTAGCAAATTATAAACGTGACAGGTCTCCGTTTGAATCGAATCTGAACCTAGTAGTGGAGAACAAGAAAGGTGTCCATTAATCATTTCATTGTTGGACTGGGGTGACAACAAGTCAGGCTGTATTGTGGATTTGTTGACAGGGATCAAGTCCCGCCGACAGACGCCCTATTCTGGACGCGGGGCTTCGAGGCGAGCTTTGACTTTGAGTAACTTTAGCAACGTAAAGTTAGTCTAATTGTTAGGATGTATTTTATGTTAAAAGTGTGTGCTGCTCTTTCTCTATTTAACACGCTTCTACTTGAATTTAGGTCTTGAGTTTTTGGATTTAAGTCAACGGACTGATAAGCATTAAATTTTGTATATTTACTGTAAGTTAACTATAGTTATAGCTATAGTTTAGTTAGTTAGTCTGCGGCACTGAAAATCAGTGCCGCAGACTACTCTGCGGCAAAAAGCTGAGGCAGCGTCCTTTTGACACTGTTGCTCACCCTGTATAAACAATAGTTGTATGTGTTTATGTTTTAGTAGATGATGCAATGGTGTCAATAAAGTGTGCTCTTTTTTTTTTCTTTCTTTCTTTAGAATAAGAGCTGAGCATTTTAATAGAATACTGTAAGGTACCTAAACAGCGAAATTTATACTTTTTCGATGTTATTAAATTGAAATGATTTTACCAAAATTCATTATGTGTTTGTTTAAGTAAGATGTAATTTAATGACTAACGTCTCTCAATTAAAATAAAAACTCATCAAAATACTTCTCAGTGTGCAGGTTTCGTTACTAATTTATTTTTAGCTACCCTTTAATATTTTGAACAACTTTCATATTCAGGAATTTTCACAATTTAACATCATTGCGGGGAATTACCTATGTTGAATAAATAATATTCGGTATGCCATTATTTTTATGAAATGAATTTATTTGCTGAAACATGGTATTAAGATGTATGGAGTTTATGCTTACACAGGATCTCATGCTTCACCATTTATATGGCATGCAAAATTTACATTAAAATTTAAATTTTGTTTTGCGATGTCAAATAAGTAAGTACCAGTCACAATGTCAATAAATTAATTATAATTATTGTTAGCCCTTGATGTCCTGCTCACAATTAGGTTAGTTTTAAATTAATGTTTCATGTCAAGGAACTCTCTTACAGAATAAAAGCATTTCTGTACCAGCCACCTATGTAGTTTTGTCTTGAAATCTTTAATGGAGAGGCATCAAATTCAAATTCAAATTCAAAAGTATTTTATTGCATGTAAGTACACTAGGTACATTTATACAACGTCAATTTTTTATCTACCACCGCCTCCAAGGTGTTATATAGAGCTGGGAAGAAGAAGCGGCGCAACAAACTTCCGCAACACATCTTTTAAAATCAAGTTTGTACATAACATTATTTTGTTATATCATATGGTATTTTATTATATATTTCTACGGTCATTATATAACAATTTTTTCGATAGAGCTCACTATTACTAGCCGGGGTAACATAGCGCAGCATGTCCCTGTTTCGTAATCCAGGTATTTGGATTTGTCTAGAAAAGAAATCTGGATTCTTCCTTGCGAATTCCCCAATTTCTAAAATGTACATACTAGTTAGTGTTAGTACCTATGTAAACTGTCGCGGGACCCGGCTGGATGAGGTTAGCGCAGGACCGGTCGTCGTGGAGATCCTTGGGGGAGGCCTTTGTCCAGCAGTGGACGCCTACAGGCTGATATGATGATGATGATGAAACTCTGCGTTAAAGTCTAGACTAGACTGTGCCTCAGAATACGCCCGCGGGGCTCACCCAGTGTAGTGAACAATCGCAAATGAATGGACGCGAGACAAAGGGCGGACTCCTTTGTGCTAATGAAGAATGGTCACCCTAACTCCGTGTTGTGTTAGTGTGTTAGGCGTTACATTAATTTGAGGCTGTTAGGATTGGCCGCTGGATGATTTGATAAATCAACGAATACCAAAGTATATAAATAAATAAATAAAAATAATGTTTTTTGGACAAATTTACACACGGCTGTTTAGTCTCAACTAAGCCGAAGCTTGTAAATGGGTACTCAACAACTGATAAACATACTTATATATTTTTAAATAAATACTTAAATACATACAAACACCCAGAATCCGAAAACCAACAGTTAGGCTCATCACACAAATGCTGGTCCCGGGTGGGAATCCAACCCACGACCTTTGGCGCAGTAGGCAGGGTTACTACCACTACGCCAACAGGCCAGTCTTATACATCAGTCTTATACATAGTCATATACATTACACAATCACACTCAAACACAGACACGCACGCACTCAAAAATCCACTAAAACAGGACCTATCCTAATAAAGGCACCAGTCTCACACAAAGACCGGTTTCACGATAACAAACTGCATGATAATTATTGTTTCTAAATACATGTAATTTTGTGTGAGAAATTTAAATAAAATTTGTATTGTATGCTACCGAAAGATTTTCCAGATGTCAATAACGGCGCAAAGTTACCGACATAGCCGAAGGAGCAAGCTGAAGTGTCAGTGGGCAGGTCACATCTGTCGGCCGGGATAATGGAATCAGGTTTCAGAGCAAAACAATTGGTCTGTTAGGTTTTTTGTGCTAAATTTAATGACAACAATAAATAACAATTAAGAATAAAACTCTGTACAAAGGCGGACTTGTACCACTTAGGAATCTCTTCCAATCGATCTTAGAGTACCTGAAAGGATTAGTATAAGTAATGCGTTTAGCAGCAAACTTTTAGGTGTCACCAGTTCAGAAATTCCTACTAACCTTCCGACGTTTCAAGCCTTCCAGTTTCTCGAGTTTCCTACCATTGTTATCTCACTTAAAGATTTTATCAAAATTCCACCCCAAATGTAACAAACAAGGACTTATCCCGTCACGACGTGTCAGCGAGTTAAAAACGTCATCAGAAGTCATGTCGGGATTACGTCGGCGGGACAGCGGGGACAGGGAGCGGGACAGCGGGGACAGCGGCGGGACGAGGTCCCGTGTCCCGGGACTGTCACGTCGGATGGACACTTTATCTCTCACTAAAAGCTCCTCCTGTATTTTATGTGTTTATCTTGGTATAGTTCGCTTGGTGATTTTTTTGTTTACGACATTTAATTTTGGTCTATCTTCGTCGTTTTAAGGCGAAATCTGTTTGCGCTTCTGTCTGTTGTCAAGTATTGGATTTATTGAACTGTGGAGAAAATCGTTATTTTTCTGGTGTATATTTGCAGAAGCGCATAAAAGAAATGAAAAAAAAAACAAAGCAAGAACTAAAAAAAATCCACAGACTTTACGCAGTACGCAAGAATCTTAATACATTGAAAATGTACCATAGTAGCTAGACGGTTATGAACGACTGTACGTTATTTTGCGTCTCGTACCTTGACACCCTCGCTACGCTCAGGATTCTATCTTTGAACCACTCGCAACTATAACGTCAGCACAGCGATATTGACAAAAGGTCCCAACTTTGGGGTCACGTATCTCTGAACCTATAAAAGATAAATTTTCAAAAAATATATATATTTGGATAGTCCATCTAAGCGCAGAGGTGCTTTTTTCTCATTTTTTTTATATTCCAAATAGATTCGTTAAAAAAAAAACTTTTCGAAATTTTGTCCCATAAAATCCCCAGAATTTTCCAAACTTTTTCGATTTTCAAAAAAATTGTTATCCTATTTTCAAACTTTCAACGCTTTAATGTGTCTCGATAAATTCTGCGCCTTTTGAGTCTTCGTCTGACTCCGTAGCCCTAAATTTCTAGAAGTTATCGCAGATTTTGTTTATTTCGTGAAATCGATCCCATAAACATTTTCAATGTTAAAATGTCACACGACCACAGTCTGCCCAACACAATTAAAAATATTGGTTTAAACTTAACCCTTTGCTCGCAGGATTGAGAGCGCCCTGACATTGTCGCTAAAAAAAACTGTCGCTTTGAAACGTAATCGCGGTATGAACAATGTATGACATGACATGTGTCTGAGTGACTGCGAATTGAATAACATGGCATATTACTCGGAAGAATAACTAGCTAGCTGTCATCCTCTATGACTATGACTCTATGACTCTTTGACTGTCTCTTTGACTTCTTATGATAGTCAAAGAGTTAAACACAATTAAGTAGACGATGCTATGGATCTGAAGAGGACAGCGTAGTGCTGGGGAGGTGCAACATTAGTTTCAAAGTCAAACTGAGTATTTAAACAACGTCAATTTTTTATCTACCACCGCTTCCTAGGTGTTCTGTTCTTCTTTCTAGGTTTTCTGCTAGGGGCATAGGTAATCTAGGGTGCCCCAGAGTGTATTGAGCGTGTGTTGTAGAGGACCTTAATCTTTATAGATTCTCAGTCTAATATTGTTAGAGGAGAAATCCTTCGGAATATACAAAAGCACTATACACAAGCTTTCTCGCTTTTTATCAGCGAAGGGTCTCACTTGTGACAAATAGACCAAACGTGTCCAGTGAGTGATTACTCCACTATTATGTCGTCTTAATTACCTCTCCGGGCCTCCCCAGGCCTCTCCAGGCCTCCCAGGTCACTGACGATTAATCAGCGGTGCTTACTTTGGTCTCTTTTGTGTCAATCTGTCAAGTTGGACGCTTTTTGTTTATGGTTAAGTGATCTTTTGATCTAGGTTTAGGTTAGTTTATGGACATGATAGATTTTTAAAGAAGTATTGGTTTGGTCACTAGACCTTTTGAGCCTTAATTGTTTTAACTATCCTTTGGAATACAGCCTATTCAATAAAAAAAATGATCATTCAAATCGGCTCACAATCGCGTACATAACACCCAAAAAAAACATACAGCGGAGTTGAGCATCTCCCCCTTTTTTTAAGTCGGTTGAAAAATGACGTCCTAATTAAAAAACCCAGTGACCATTAGTGGGCTAACATTATCACCGGTTATCTAAGCGTGCTGGTATCCTGCAGCAGACGTATATACGGCGCACCTGGGACGGAATTAACGGGGACATGTTTATGGCGCGGCCGTTACCACCGCGCGAGTAATTGCCGAAGCTTTTCATCGCGCGGTTATTATGAATATGAAGTTGTGGTGGAAATTGACGGTTTTTAGGTTAGTTCGTTTTTGGGGTTAAGTCTCTAAATTGAGATAGGATTGATGGGCTCCCTAAACGATCATGCGGCATAACATGTATTACGTGCTGTCACTCATGCATGGCCGTCTAGTTGTAGTGATTGACGTGCATGACATGCAAACTACATGCATGACATGCGAACTACGTGCTGGCCGTTGCTTCACTGTACTGATTGATAGCAAGCATGATGGTCCATCATGCAGCATGATGATTTAATTCACGTAAACGTTGCATGTCACGCAAGCATGATCGTTTAGGGACCACTATAGAACGTTCTATTTTCAGCGGCGCCGCTCATAAAAATAAATAATACAGTCATTATACCAAATTGATATCAAAAAGATAAAGCATATCCCAGACACACGCGGCCTGCGGTAGGCCGCCACCGCAGGCCGCAGCTTCAATATGAAAACGTAGGCCGCGCACATAAATTGCATTGCATTGCGTGTGAGGGATCCCAATATTGTATTCCAATTTTGAATTTGTATAGTTAATTTTGAAACACTTTATTTGTAGGTTCTGAGCATACCATAAATATTTCTAATGTTACTATCATTTAAGGATGTGGGTGGACTATGTGGTATGGTACTTATAAACCGTCGTCTAGCACTATTTGAGTCGGCTTCTTGTAGGAATATGAGTACCTATTGAAAATTCGGACGGGCCTAAAAGGTCTTCGTTTCCAGGGCCGGAAAATATAATAAAAAGAATCGCGTAGTCCTTTAAATGTCAAAAGTATACACAGTTTTCATGTCATAAATCTTGGCACCTTGTAAAAATTCATGCAGCCACCGCGAATGCGGGAAGGTGCATAAAGCCGGCCGCACACCTGCGCGTATTAACTCGCGACATGTTTATGTGCGCGGTCACCCTTAGCGGGGCGTTTGTCATCATTACGCTTTTTACTTACTCCACGCAGTTGTAAATTGTAATGTAACTTTAAGTTAATGTTCCAAAAGAGTGGAATCTACACTTAATTTTAAGTAATTTTTGAAACTGTATTTTTGGAATCTATGATGGAGTTGTTGTTAACATCGATAATGTCAAGATTAGTAAGTACCTAGCTGAAGTGAGTGTATTTACAAAGATCCCGAGATAAGTACAAAATGCAGGTTCGCAACTAGTGTAGGATCAGGGCAGCGTAATAATTACAACCGGCCAGTCACAACTCGCGTGCTCTTTACTTTATGTTACCGCACTAGTCTTTCGTTTTACTTTACAATTTTTAAAATCTCAGTAGAGTTTTTATGTCAAAGTAAAAAGCACATAGGTAGGTTATTGTGTAATTTAACTGGTAGTAATTTTGTTAGTCAATTTTTGTTTAGCAACTTCTGCCGTTGACGGTACCTATATAATTGAATTAGATTGCAGGCAATTTACATATCAAACGATACATAATATTGCGACGGTGCAACTCTAAATATCTCATGTTTTAATTTATTATCAAACTTGGGCAGTTTGTCGGTCCGTGCAGTCGGTCGGTACATGCAAGAGAGGCCAAGTTTCGATACTAGGGGACCATAAATTGATAAGCTTATATGCAAGCAGAGCAGTGATTTATTGGCTTTAGAATGTATTAATTGGTCTTTTGAACTGCAATGTAAAATTAAAAGACCAAAACCATCTACGCAATACTTGCTTAAAATGACATAAACGCAAAATGACTTAGGGTCAACCTGGGTAAATGCATTCGTGGGGCAAATGCGACAGAATGAGATTGCTCATTGAAGAGACAAATGCTTAAGGGCCTCTTACACCGCTTGCTGATAAAGTCCCGGATACCCTATCTGAAGGTTATCTGACAGATAGCCTGTTTTTTTTGGTTTCACAGGTATCTGATTGCCTAGTCTTATATATTTTATATAGTCTATCACACAGATTTATCTGATAGATTGGTTTATCACTAAAATTACTATCTGTAACAATATCAGGAAGTGGTGAAAGAAGCCCTTAGTGTTCTTTCTTCGTAGATTTTTAACTAGATGTTTAATAATTAATTCCGTAATTTCGTTTTGTCGCATTTTTTAAGTACTTAACATTATTTTGAAATTTCATTTAGTGACATTCCGGCATTTTGGTATTGACACATTGCGCTATTATGTCCCTACCTACGTGAGGTCGACAGTACTTAGGTACATGTCCAAGCAGTTCTAATTCGCGGCTATGTTCACACGACGCCGCGTCAGCAGATATTGATGGGTCGAGCTCTTGGTAAATCCACTAGAAGGGACATGTGTTTTTTGAAAACCGTAAACGTCAAACTACCACGCAATGAAATTGGTAGGAAATCGTTAATTATATTTAGAGCATTTTTAAAAAATTCTCATAAAAATTACAGAAATCAATACAAAATATCTTAATAATCATCCAAAAAATCCTAAAATAACACTCATAATGATAGTTATCATAGAAAGCTATGCTCCTTAAAAGACTGTTCCATTGACTGTAAAGTAACTCACAAGCACAGGAGACCGAAATCTGCTGTGCCCTAGGACCGGGGGGCCAGCGCCAGGTGATGGCCCCGTTAACCTGATTAATTTGTAGGCTGGGCTCCAAAATTGTCAAATTCATGCAATTACTTTCATAATCATAAAACTTAAAAAAATAATAATACTGAACGTAGTTATTACAGAAACTGACTGTAACTCACAAGCGTGAGAAATAGGGGGTCCTAGGACCAGAGGGGAGGGGGGGTGGGGGGGGGAGGCTGGCGCCAGATGATGCCCCCCGTTAACCAACGTTAACCGGATTAATTTGTGGGCCCCGGGCAACAGAGATTCTCCTCCAACATTGTCAGGATATCCATTCAAATTACTCTCTTAATCATCAAAAAAAATCAAAAATAACACTGAGCGTAGCTATCATAGAAATTGACTGTTCCATTGACTGTAACTCACAAGCGTGAGAAATAGCGGGGGCCCTAGGACCGGAGGGGGGCTAGCGCCAGGTGATGCCCCCCGTTAACCAACGTTAACCGGATTAATTTGTGGGCGTGGGGCAACAGAGCTGCCGGGAGATTGAGTGCGCGTTCAATTTGTTGGTGCGCTCCCATCTGGAGGTTAAGTGCTGATGCTTATAATTTAGATGAATTGATGCGTTCGAGGAGGGTGGGAAATTTGATTGGGGACCTTCGTGTTAGTCAAATTGCGTTACGTCTAACGGTCAAACGTTACAGTTTAAATTCGAAATAAATAGACCTAAATAAGTAAGTATACAAAATAATGTAAAGTCAGTCAAAATATTTGATTGCATGTGAGTACACTGGATACATTTATATACGCGAATTTTTATCCGCACCGCTTCCTAGGTGTTAGCGCTGAGAATAAGCGGCGCAGCAAACTCCACGACACGTATTTTGAAATCAAGTTTGCTATATAACAAATTGTTGAAGACTGTGCGAGGCTGAAGTAACATTATTAATCATAATTTATTGGTAAAACTATTACACGTCAGAAGTTTAAACAAAAACAAATTTAACATACATCAAGTAAGTAGATTCAATAATGTCATAAAGTCCTTCATACATACCATTAATACCAGGCATCTTTGTCATTCAAATAATCGTCTATTTTATAATTCGTAACGTCTAATCTGATACTTACCTGTAAACTGAAAAAATTGACTATCTGTCAGATAACCTGCGTATAGGGTATCTGAGACTTTATCAGCAAGAAAGAAGCCCTAAAAGTACCCAGTGTACTCTAGTGCAATAACATAATAATTATATTGACTTTCAGTTTGACAAGGACTCTTTTGGCGGGAGCGAAGTGTCATAGCCGTCTCTTCTATTTTATTTTCTTAAATTATGTATTTTGCGGGTTTTAATGTGTAATTGTGATAGTATTTTACACATTATGTGCTTGTGGTTTTGCATATTGTGCGGGAAATTAAAATAAAAGCGTGTAACAACTCTTTCAGCTCGTACACAAAATTGTCCATTGGAAATCTTCATTAAGTTACTATCGATTTAGGGGGGATATGAACCTTAGTGAAAATCGCCGACTAACTCTAGCCGTGCTCTGTTTTTGTGGAGACCACCGGTTATATAGATTATAGAAATAAGACTTTAAATTCAAAATAAGATATAGCATAAAGGTCTCGTTACCAAGCCTAAACCTACATAAAAAAAATACAAAAAATCCGTTTGACCAATTGACAATGCATCAACTGCCATATGCAACGAAGAGTCAGTCATTAATGAGCGCGTGACGTAATCGCGCAGTATATCTTGCGCGGGCGCATTACATGCACCTGCGCTGAACGCCGCCCCGTTATGGCCGCCCTGATTTATGGACACCCTGTGACATTCGCCCGCTGTTGTGTTAAGATTCTTGCTGTATTTGCAATGGGGATTAATATACGATTTTACGGTTGATTTTTTAGGGATCCGTCAGAAGGGATAAAGATGGCGAAAGCTTTTGAACTAAGCTGCATATTGATAAACTTAGTGAAGAAAAGCGCTTCTAACGAATTTTGACTCGAAACTCGAAACATTTTACATACCTAGCAGCATAATAAAAATGTGTCAAAAACAGCAATATCTTTTGACTGCGATGACTTAGAAGTCTGATTTTTTCACGACACCAAGGGACTGCAGACCTGAGTATTTCGTATTAATTTCAACTTGATACCTCCACGCGTTCCTGAGAAAAATGGTATTGAGAGACGGACAACGGAGTGATCTTATAAGGGTTCCTTTTTTCCTCTTTTGAGGTACGGAACCTTCCGTACCTCAAAAGTTTCCTTCCACGTAAAACGCTGCGTCTGTACCGAGTGCAGCCTATCCCATTTTTCGTTATCGTTAAACACCATACAGGTGAATCCGAAATCATCTTCGTCAAAAGCGTCATGGATTACGTTCAAAGTCTCCCTTTTACCTTTATTGGGTTAGATCATCTATGTATGGATGGACCTGTGGGTAGAAGCAAAACCGTTTTGAATGCAGTGAGCGCTCTGCAGTGCCTGTGACGGAAGTAGTTCCATCAAAAACACGCCAAAGGTACCCGGCTCGCTGAGTATGGAAACGACTTTTTGGTATCCTCTGGATCTCCGGATTGAAGTATCTTCGCAGCATCAATACAATTAGAAAAGTGTACATACCTGTGTAGTAGGTATTACAATTGCAGGTGCATGGACGCGAATATTAATATTTAACATCAATGGAATTATCAGGGAAAAAATTAATTTTGTGTCTAAACTGAAATATAAAGTAAAAAAATAAAACTAAATTATACCTAAAACTAATACCTATATAAAAACTAAAATAACCTAAAATCTTCGAGGCTGGGCGATGGACCCATAGTGCTAAGTAAATGTGAACTAAGTTAGTTTTAAATAAATCTAGCGAGATTGTAAACTGACGAAGATTGTGAGCGGATAATCAATTTTAGGATTCATCGTATTAATATTCGATAGTTTATAATCTATCCATATAGACTGGTCTCTCATAGGTATTGAAACATCCTAATAGGCTATATAGGCTAGCTCAGGGTCAAAGTCTTTCCACTGACGTGCGTCGACTGTCTGTTATGTATGAGTGAAATAAATAAGTAAAGTACTGAGTATGGTATGAAAGATTTTTCAGATTGGACGTTTTTCAGATTGGACATTTTTCAGTTTGGACATTTTTCAGTTCGGGCATGGTCGTTGGACACTTTTCAGATTGGACATTATTACAGTAAATCTAAAATATTTTTGAAAAGTCCTTTCCATAGTACGTAGCGGTCATCGCGGGCCTATCAAAAAATCATAATTGATTTTTTCACGGGCGATGCGTCAAGCGCGAACGGAAATGGCTTACGTCGGCCGTATTGAATTAGTGCGTGGACGATGCGACGCGGACAGGGGCGGCGTGGAGTAGCCTTTACCACCTGCCACAGTCATATAGTTAAGATCTCTTTGGTGCGTTCTCGCGGCCCCTTAAAGAGGCGTAAAAAACCATTCTATGTGTGTCAAAATCGTGTCAAATGTATGACAATACTGTGACTCACTCACACATTCTCCTTTTCAAACTCAAAATAAATTTGTATTAGCAACCTCCTCCCGCTACACCGCTTCCTTTGTCCGCACCCCCCTGTAAGTGGCACCATTGGTACCCATACCAAATATGCAAGATGCAGTCTCCATAGGTAGCGCGCGCGCACCAAAGAGATTAGATCCTTCCTGGCCACAGTAGACGGAAAAGGAACTATATAAGGTATCGGCAGCGTCCTTAAAATAAGTAGGTACCTACACCCGTTCGGCAGACTAACGATAGGGCTGCCTACTGAGCGTCCCGCGCCGACCGTACGTAGCCGCGTAGCACTCGCGACTGATGGCGGCCCTGGACGAAGGGTGCTGGTAGGTATAACTCGCGTTTCGGCCGTTTGTATGAAGACGTTTTACTGTTCCTTTTTCGTCTACTGTGCCTTTACAGACTAGAAGCTTATTAATTAAACTAGCCTTTTCCCGCTGCTTCGCCCGCGTAGAAAAACCCCGGCGCCACCACGCGCGAAAACCTTTTTCGAGAGAAAGGAGTATGATGACGTCACACCGACCGGGCGCAACGGAAAAAATAGAACGGGATCGGGATTTTTAGAAATATTTAAATATTTTTATGAAGATAGAAAAAATAAAATAAAAGGAAAATGAAATCATTTATGGAAGGTGTGTGAGTGTATTCATAGCGACAGCATATAAGGTGTCCATGTGCGAGTAGATCAACAGAATGTTTTCAATTTAAATCAATACTCTTTATTGCACATAAAAAAATAAAAACAGATACATTAATACAGTACCTTCATATGTACTTATGAAGGCGGTCTTATTGTTAAAAGCGATTTCTTCCAGAAAACTTTTTTCTTTTGCAAATTTTTCTCGTATAGTGTACAACTTCATTCGACTGCACAGAGTTCATGTTCCGTTCATAAAATTAATTAAAAAACACTTCACGCCTGTGATTTTGACCAAATTGATTGAGAGCGGCCCCCGTGTGCTGTGACGTCACTAATGGAGCGACACTGTTGTCCTTTTCGCTCTTTTGGGAGGTTTGGTAAGGGACAACAAGTTTCGGCTATCGGCGATAAAATACATGATCGAATTATTAATTAATGTACCTACTTGTATACTTACGAGCACTTAAGGAGACGGGAAGAAATTTAATTTTTAGTATAACTTTTTATATATTTTTTATATATTGAGGGTAGGTACACCGGTAGAGCATCAGTGACTTTGGGGATGACGCGACCTGTCATGTCGAGAGGTTAAGAGTTCATAATTATATAATTATTTACGGGTCTTACACACGAATAAGTTTTATTTACCTTGCCCGACGTTTCGACCAGGTTACACTGGCCGTGGTCACGAGCTGACTGGAGAGGCGAGCTGTCATTGTTGATCGCTGTGAGTAGTTTCTGAAACTACCCTCTGCTGATCTTGTATTATTGGAAAGTCCCGGCACACAACACTCACGGTATCCGCGGGTGTATTCGACGATAAGTCACGAGATTTAAGTTTATCGATCACTGGATTCCACGACGGTGACAATTTAAAACCATCTTCCCTATTGAAATTTTTGAATTTCTTGATTTCAATATAATTATGAATACAAAGCGCGAAAGTCTAAAATGTACTAGGTTAAGAGTTCGACCCTAGTGGTGCCATGGTAATGTACCAATGGTTTTTCTCGAAAAGTTAAGTACATTTACTACTGTTACACGATGTAGTAAGACGTCCACTGCTGGACTAAGGCCTCCACTAGGATCTCCACGACGCCCGGCGCGCTAACCTCATCCAGCCGGGTCCCGCGACCTTCGAAGATCGTCAGTCCACATTGTGAGACTGATTAACTTTTCGTTTAAAAGTCAAATTTGATATTGGACATTGATATTGGCAGCGTACACAGGCAGGACTGGTTAAGAGGTTATACAAGGAGGTAACAAGTTGACAACCTGTCCGGCCGCAACAGCAACTACCAAGTTGCTTGGAGTTTAATTAGGTATCCCGATATGAGCGCGCTGCGGTCAGCGTCCGGCAAGCGGCTGTAAACTCGTAGGGTTATTTTGGAGAATATCCTCAAATTCACTGGTCATAGTTGGAACTGTACAGTAGGTACTTAAGTGTTTTGCACTACAGTACCCAACTAAACGGAATGCGTGGTTGGACAGGGGCTCTCGAAGATGGGTCTCGCTTGTTTGTCCGTTTGTATTTCTGTCTGTCCGAATAAACTGCGGACTAATTGAGCTAAAACCAGGTTAAAACTTAAAACATTAACTTGGAAACTCGAACATAAAAAGTTTTTTTTATGAGTGAATATACGCTTTGTTTAGTTTGAATAAGAATTTGAAACAGTTTAGGTGGGTATAAGTACTTTTTAATAAATTAAATTTAAAAGATGTCAGATTTTGGTCATTGTATTAGGTACTTACCTACTTTAAAAAAAACTTACATAAATGTACCAATACCTACCAAATTAAGTTTTTAGTCCGAAATATTACAGCTAAATACAAAGTGCATGCCTATTAACAAACCCCACAGAAATCCCTTAAAGTTTAACCGTTCGCAATCAAGTATTAACCGGTAAACATACCAATACAATCTATCATTTATTGACTTGTTTACCGTCCCGGGGAGCGGCGTCCCCTATTACAAGTGCCTAGTCAGATGATGGCACTAACTCAATTAGTAGAATGTGCCTTCACTCTCGCGCTGGTTATTGTGTGCCGGCACATAAATTGACAAACTGTCCAACTCTCATGAACAAGCCGGAATAAGTTTCTGCTTCCGGTCAGTGCGCGCAGTATTGCGGGCGCATACGGGAGTGGAGTGCGTGCGGGCTCGCTGCGGTTATTTTAGACAAGGACCGCATACGGGTTTTAATGAAAACCGCTAAATATGACAACCGGTTATACATTTTATTGGCTTTTTGTTTTATTGTATTATATCCCATTTCAATCTGTAAAGTTTTGACAATGACAACACTGATTCTAGACAATCAAAAAATAAGAAAATCTTCAAAGGTAAGTTGAATTTTACAATATAATAATCTATTAATTAGGTTGTTCTTTAAATGAAACAACCATTATTTATTTAAATTTACATTGATGTAGTTAGTGTAGTTCGGGTATGTACCGTAGTTCGTATAATATATACATATTTCATATAAATAATAACCACTTGTCAAACTTCAAAAGCAAGGATAAACAAGTAGCTTTCAAATCATTTAGTAATTGATGCAAACTTGTAAGAACCATAATATTATGAATATTATACGTCGTATCGTGGCAACGACTCTCAATAAATATAATAACGTATATAAAAAGGTTGTCTAGAAGAAATCGCTCTTAGCGATAAGACCGCCTAGATGTACATTACTGTATCTGTTTTTCTCTTTTTTTGTCTGTAATTTTTAAATGTGCAATAAAGTGTATTGAATTGAACGTTTTGTTTACCTCCAAGTGTCTGCTGCAACTGCCCACCCGTGTGTTTCCACCAAAGGTCCGCAGGCACCGTTCGTGATTTAGCATCTAACTTGGACCATGGCCTGCGAAGACCTACGGAACCACCACCGTTGTTTGGGTAATGAACCATGCATTTCTATTTGTTGTCCAGCCCAGGTAATTAAGTAATAGGTGAGTTTATTTTGTGCATACGAGCTCTGTGGGTATTCTATGATGCGGTGAGAAGATTTGTATTTTAAGTAATCAGGAAAAGATTCATGAACTATAGATTTACTAGGTATTTCTCGCTTAGCTCTATTTCTAAGTTCGGTTCCTAAGGGTCGTAGCGTGATGTTACTTAACCTAAACCCTTCCTAAAGAATTGAGCTATCAAAAGCAAAGAATTTCTTCTAATCCGACTGATAGTTTCTGAAAAAACTAACTCTTCAATTTAATATATTAGTACCTAAATACTAACGGTACTTTACTTACGTAGCTATAGTATTTTTTCTACGTGTCAGCCAAAGTATTAATAGTGTAGTACTACGAGTAATTTAAAAAAAGTGAAGCAGAAATAATGTGTCTGTTTAGTTATATAAAGAGTTAAAGAGAATTAAAAGCAATTTTCTAAGATTCAAACATTTTTATTTTAGTAAATATTAGTAAATATCACACAAAACAACCTATGATTAGCTTCTAACATAATACAGTTAACATTTGCAAGCGCATACACTTAAAACTAACAATTAAATACCTAACATAATTTTTAGAATAAATTTATATTTAGCAAAAATCTTTAGGGTTATTTTTTCAATTTAACAATTCGTAGAATTACATTACATGGCAATGTTTAGAGTATTAGGTATTCAAAACACATTTAATTAGATGCTAAGATCACAATAATTTAATTACCTACCTACCTAGTATAAAACAAATTAGTACACAAGTACCTACCCTCATTTTAAAAACTTATCAATTACCTTCCAAAGCTCTATTCTTCCAAAATTCTGCTAATTCCTTAAACCTATCACAGCACTGCCTCTTTCTTCTTGGACTGCAGTTGACTGCTGGACTTGTCAGTATGCTGCTAAACTTTCTTACCAGTGTAGTCACCGTTTCCCTTGAAGACTTATCAGCTGTGGTCACAGGTGACGATATGCTGACTATCGTAGAATTTAGATGATCAAATGCTTCGTCTATGAATTTGTCTACGTCATCGGTGTCACTCTTTTCTTTCTCAAACTCTAACGTATCATCAAATGAAAGATCTGTAACTGATATACTGCACTGCACCACATCTGGAAGCTTCTTCTTGTGACGAACTGTACTGGTCGCCGAACACAACTTCTCGACAGACTTGAAGATGTCATCGATTTGGTCACATATTTCCTCAACGGACAAAGCAGACAGTATCTGTCCACTGATGAAATAGAACTGCTTTAGCGGTAGATCCAGCGATTCTTCATCTTCCAAGTCTTGAAGGAAATCCTTGTAGTCCAAAATCGATGCTGTGGATTTCTTCGACAACTGCCTTCCAACTTTCCTTCGGACTTTCTTCATGAGGAACGAAGAATCGAACGTAGACATCCGCAGATCCAGGGTGCTGAAGACTGGTGATAGTTTTGGAGGTCCGTGGTCGTCTTCCGTATCTAGGTCCACTGGCTTCCCCCATTCCTGGTCGAGTTTCATCCACTGCTCGTTTCCTGAGAGAATGACGTCAGCATCGAGTAACTTTCCAGTCATTGTAGCTGTCTTGGCGATGATCGGCGTAAGACTGAAGCGTCAACAGATTGAGGTAGATTATAAAGGCGCACACGCAGGTGTCATTAGCGTATATTGACAAAAGCGCTGCTGTTTTCTTCTTGCTTCTGTCATTAGGTAATGATGCTATCTCCCTTGTTCAATAAATCGCTTAATTATGTACGAGACAATAATAATGAGGTGCTATTAACTAATGATGTTTACCGTATTTAGGGCTAGTATTTATGAAAGCGTCAGTGGCCCTGGGAATAAGACGCGGCCTATCATATCGAAAGGTCCGGAGTTCGATCCCCGGTTGGGTCATGTACCAATGGGTTTTTCTCGAAACTTAAGTACATTTACTGACTGCTCTCAAACGGTGAAGGAAAACATCGTGAGGAAACCTGCATACGCCGAAGAAGAAATTCTTAGGCGCATGTGAAGTCTACCAACCCGCACTGGGCTAGCGTGGTGGACTACAGCCCGAACACCCTCGTTGAGAGGGTAGGCTTGAGCCCCAGCAGTGGGGAATTAATAGGCTGTTGATGATGATGATTTATGAAAGCACTTTGTGATTGTGATTTATTGTTATTTGATTGGATACCTAATGAATTTTTTTCCAGTGTTTCCTGTTTTCAAATAAGTTATTTATTAGCTACATAAAGATTTCAAAACAATATGTATCTTTGTTAGGTTTTCCACAATAAAGACAGAAGTAGTTGTTATGCAGGAGTGAGTGTGTTGTGTGTGCGTGTTTCAGTGTGTGTGTGTGTGTACTGTATATGTGTGTGTGTGTGTGTGTGAAATCAAAGTTTAGCTTAAGGATGTCTTTAGACTGACTGCTCTCAAACGGTGAAGGAAAACATCGTGAGGAAACCTGCCTAAGAAGACTGGGCTAGCGTGGTGGACTATAGCTCGAACACTCTCGTTGAGAGGGTAGGCCTGAGCCCCAGCAGTGGAGACATGTTAATAGGATGTTGATGATGTCTTTAGATTCGTGATAAACGAGTAATCAACTTTAGTTTTGTTAAGTGGATACCAAAACTATGCAACCCTTTTTTCGTTAAATTCAAAAGTCATAGGCATTCATCAATAATAAGTGTTTTCATCTCATGATCATCGTATGTCATCTGATAATGAAGTCGTTAGGTGGGTGATTAAAACAAACCGTCAACAGCTTGGCTTGACTTTCTAATGATAATTAAAATCTATATTTCATACGCGTTCCGACTGAAATCCACTTAAACCTTAGAGTACCCCATTTGCTTTATACACTTACGCCAAACAACGCAAGTTATCTGAATGAACTGATTTGACATGAATTTGAAAATAAGTAAGTACTTACTTTCAGATAAATTCTGAATTCGAGCAGGTCTGTTGAAAACTACTGGTAAGATTGAGTTACAACTTTGAACATAAGTAAAATTGGCTGACAGTGTTAAAAAACCCGAACAAGTGCGAGTAGGTCTCGCGCCCTGAGGGTTCCGTACAAACTTAAATATACTTAGAAATAATTAGAAAATCGTTAATAAAATGTGTAGTTATATCACCTGGTACTAACTTAAATGCATAACTTGCTTTTTTTTGGTACGCAAAGTAAAATTAACTTTGCGTTGGTACAAAAAAAAAAGATTTTTTGTGATGTACTTAACTACAAATTTACGGTTTTCGGATTTTTTTTTGTTTGTGCTCTAAGACCTCGCTTGCCAAATTTCAAGATTCTAGGTCAACCGGTATAGTTCCCCATATAGGTTTTGATTACCAAGATACACAACTTCTGACTGCGTTGACTTAGAAGTTTGATTTTTTCACAGCTGCAAGGGATTGCAGACCTGAGTATTTGATATTAATTTTAATTTGGTACCTCCACGCGTTCCTGAGAAAAGGGCATTGACAGACAGACGGACTACGAAGTGATCCTATAAGGGTTTCTTTTTCCCTTTTGAGGTACGGAACCCTAAATAAGGAACTTTCTGTTTATTTTTATGTATGTATGTAAACACTTTATTGTACTAAAAACATTACAATAACAGATAGTAAAACCAGTGAAACTAAGTACAAAGGCGGACTTATCCCACTAAGGGATCTCTTCCAGTCAACCTTAGAGTTACTGAGAGGATTAGCTTTTGCGTTAAGTACCACAATTTCGTAGTAAAGTAGGAGAAAGAACTACTTGTCTGTAAACTTACCCTAAAAACTATTACACAGCTTATTTATTTACATATACAGTAAGTACATATATAATACATATACTTATACATACATATAAATATATATAATAATACATATATTATAAATTATATATTTACCTAACCTAATATATATATATAAACTAAATAGTTGATAATATAAACTATATTTGTTAGCTCAAAGCATCGATAGAAGAATAGCTCATAGCATCGAAGATATTTTACGCGATGTAAAAAAAATATTATGAAGACTCAGTTATTTATTATTAAGTATAAAGAACATTAACGAAATAATTGTTGAAAGAATTCCCTAACGTCAGGTGACGTGTTTCATTCAATATGAATATAAGTTTCAAAGTCAAAGTCAAAACTATTTTATTGCATGTAAGTACACTGGGTACATATATACAACGTCAATTTTTTATCTACCACCGCCTCCAAGGTGTTCTATAGAGCTGGGAAGAAGTTTTACATTATCTTATTTAGTTTAGGAATAATCGAGTGAGGTCACTATTGTTTCCACCAGCTCAAAACTGACGTAATATCATCGCATTTCGGGATGTTAGATAAACAAGTAGACCGGAATCGCGTAATAAAGAATAGCTACTCAAAAATAACCCAGCTTTTCCTCAGCACCAGCATGTACCACCCTAAATCATGACAACCATCCCGCAGCCACTTAACGGAAACCAACAATCCGTGACACAGTAAACCAATAAACAAAGAATATAAATAAAAGTAACTGCCCCGTTATAAATAATGCTGGAGTATATAGTAGTATATCTCGGAGGCTCAGCTAGACGTGTCACTGGCTTGAGTTACGGCGTCACAGAACATAAAATATACAACAAAAACTGTTGTTCTTCCAACAGTTTTGCCCCATATTAAGAATGAGCACAAACAGAATGTGGATTTGGAACAGGGTGTCGTCGCGGGACGGTGGAGTCGTTAACAGTTGTAGAAGAATTTTTAAATATTTCAAGAGAGACAAAACATGATAATCACTTTTTATTGTTTTTTTATTTAATAATAATTTATACAACAACTAGCGAGACAATAGTTTGAATATATTGTTTTAAAATATTAGTAAAATTTATATTAAGTATTTATTTATTTAATAATGTACATTGCACACCTTACAGTTGTTAAACCAATCGCCATTGCAAGTTAGTCAAAAATCTTAAAACTAAATTCTATGTACTAAATAAATAACATATCAATAATTATTATGTGATTAAATTCATATAAATATATGTATTATTTATATGTATGTGTCTTTGTACTTCCTTATTGATATGTCCGCCCTTTTAACAAAGTGCTGTCACCTAGGTATTAGCGGATGACCCGCGACTCCGTCCGCGGTAAAAAATAGCCTATATGTTATTCCAGGACATAATCTATCACTGGACAACGTTTCATCAAAATCTATTCAGCAGTTATAGCGTGAGAGAGTAACAAACATCCTCACAAAGTCACCAATATTATCACAGACTTTATAATATTAGTAGGATAGGACTATAGGGTAAAACTCTGTAATACGCCCCATTTGACAAAACGCCCCACTCACCTAGCACGCACACTAACAAAGCTACGCAGTACACGAATAGACAGTCGCCCGACAAGTTGTCTACTTATCTACTTACTACGTTATATGGCTACTTGCGTTTCTATTCGTGTGCTGCGTAGCTTTGTTATCGTGCGTGAGTGGGGCGTTTTGTCAAGTGGGGCGTGTTACCGAGTTTTACCCAAGAAGGTTAAACGTTTTACCCCAGTAGGATTTTAAACCGTCTCCTGTATTTCCCTGTTCCGGCATCCTCTCGGCTTCAAGCCGAGTTCGCGGGGTGATTCGTTATTTTTATTGTTTTTTGTTATTATGACGCTGTCCCCCGGATTACTGTCTATGATATAAGGCCAGCGCTGGATGCGTTTAATTGCCCTGTGTGCGCGGGCGCTTAGTGCACGCGATAAATTATAAGATTAAGGTGGGAATAGTGGATCTGCGTGTTTATGAAAGGCCATAAGTTGTGCGAATACTTTTATTATGTGAATTATGTCGCTCGGGCGTGATAAAATATGAAATTTATCAAATTTTTATTATATAAACTACTCGTTTGTGCGGGTTCGTTTGCTTGGTGGAAAAATTGGTAATGTTTAGTAGTAAAAGTTGAGTTGTAATTAGTGTATTGAAGGCCAGACAGACATAAAAGTTAGATAAGATAATAGTACATTGTTACCCCAGGGGTGAAAGTAACTTATTTAGGTCCCGAGACGGGATTTGGCGCCCGACGCGTAGCGAGGGCGCCAATAGTTCGAGGGACTCTAAATAAGTCTTGAACCCGAGGGATACACTGTGCTTTTCATTACAAATACAATGAAAGTAAAAACAAATACATAAAATGAGTGTTATTACAAATCTCTGATAAATGGAAGTATAAACAAAACTCTACAACTCGAAAAAACAAATGAAGATCGGATTGCACTTTCCCGTCTATTTTGTTTTTTTTCTGTGGCCGGCCAGCTATTCTGCCATTATTTTTCATTTCTATCATTGAAAAAATAGTAAATATTTTGCCCAAATCTGTTATTTTAGAGAAATAGTTGACAGTAATAATTATAATAAAGTCATTTATAAAAATATATTCTATAATTATTACTTAACTTTGTGTTATTTCAATTTTACATCGCGCTGTAATTGAGTGGCTGTATAGAAAGTTGGATCATGGTCCAATAGAAATGTCAAAATAGTACTAGTTTTTATTATTATAATTTGACAGCTGTCAGTTGAAAACTATTCTCCCTAGGGCTGAGATGTATTACTTTCAACCCGCTACTCAGGCAACTTCAGACCTACTTTCAGAGTATGAGTAATGAAAAATTTATTTCATTATTATAAACCTTAGAGCCTAATACAATGAACAATTTGTTAACCTACGAGGTATTTACAATTAAAGCGCCGAGTATACTAATTCTTCTTAATGATATTTATATTTCTATGTTTTAATGAATTGAGGTTGCATTTTAGGTACCTTGTGTGTAAATAAATTATACCTACTTACATAATGTTTTTATAATTAGCTTTTATATCAGAATTATGTACCTACGATAAAATTGAATACAGATTCGAGTACAAAAAACTTTAACTTGGTCGGTCGGATATCGGTAAGTAGCCGAAAAATCGCCCAAAAGATTCATCCCAAACCACAAAATATATAATAACAGACAAATAAGTAAACTGAGTTAAATAAAAAAGCCTTTAAAATTATATTTCATAATTATCATCGTAATTCCATAAAGTTTCATTTTAGTACATTTTAGACTTTCGCGCTTTGTATTCATAATTTGTTCCGTTCCGTTCTCCAAAGTAGCCAGTCATGTACGCACACCGAAGGATGTGATCCCATACCAGACGCCAGGTGTCTACAAGATAGATTGCAGCTGTGGTAGTTCGTATATCGGCCAGACTAAACGCACGATCGCGGAAAGGGTCAAAGAACATATCGCAGCTGTAAAAAACCGCCAGACGTATAAGTCAGCCATTGCGGACCACGTCATTAACGCTGGGACTGACCACTGGATTGAGCTCCACCAACCTAAAATCCTGTCCACCGATCGCCACTACTATCCGCGGATAGCGCGAGAAGCTATTGAAATCAAGAAATTCAAAATTTTCAATAGGGAAGATGGTTTTAAATTGTCACCGTCGTGGAATCCAGTGATCGATAAACTTAAATCTCGTGACTTATCGTCGAATACACCCGCGGATACCGTGAGTGTTGTGTGCCGGGACTTTCCAATAATACAAGATCAGCAGAGGGTAGTTTCAGAAACTACTCACAGCGATCAACAATGACAGCTCGCCTCTCCAGTCAGCTCGTGACCACGGCCAGTGTAACCTGGTCGAAACGTCGGGCAAGGTAAATAAAACTATTTCGTGTGTAAGACCCGTAAATAATTATATAATTAAGTTTCATTTTCTAATAATATGCGAATTCCAAACTTTTCAATTCCACGCCCATTATTCCATGGATTTATGAGTGGGTTCCTTTGCCGGGTCATTATCATAAATTAATTACTGACAAAATAATGCGACTCCATTACTGGCTCCGTGTCATCGATTCGTTAACAGATTGTTCTAAATTTAAAATGATCTGAACTTTCTGAAAAAACACACGCTGCGAATAGGTTTGTCAAAGTTTAAATTTGTTACATTGTTACCCTAGAGGTGAAAGTAACTTATTTAGTCCCGAGACATGGTTTGGAAATAGTTTAAGGGACTAAATAATCAGTGTTTAACCCGAGGTAAACACTGTGCTTTTAATTACGAATACAAGGAAAGTAACAATAAAAATTGTACAAACTTGACGTTAAAAGATGCGTTGCGGTAGTTTGTTGCGCTTGCGCCGCATCTTCCTCATACGAATGCAATAAAATATTTTGACGTTGACTTTGTTCATAATTTGGACCGAAGACGACCTGGTGTTCAATGGAGAAGACCTATGCCCAGCAGTGGACGTCTTCCGGCTGATATGATGATGACATAACCTTTGATTATGACAAAATCAACCCCTAAATAAACTAACAAATTAACTAAAACAATAGCAATATCCGCGTCATGGCAACTATAACCCATTCGCTAAACTCGTGTGCGATATAAATTCTACTAAGCGCAGGCAATGCAGCCGAATCACGCGGTCTATCGCGCGCGGTGACGGGTTTATGATAGCATTAATGCTAATTTCGGGACGGCTCTGAAACGATCGCTTACTTCGGCCTCTGGCGCCGCGGCAGTGAGGCTTTGTCCTTTAGTAGGCGCACCTTGTTTTAGTGAATGGGTTGTAAAATATAACAATCAATCAATCATTTATTGATGATGTATTACAATGCAATGAAAAATATAAACCACTCAAAACAAAAGGTCAGCAAATTTAACCATATTTCAGGAAAATTTACATGTTTTGTTAAAACAACTGGACAAGTGCGAGTAGGACTCGCGCACTGAGGGTTCCGTTGTAGTTTTATCGCATAGTACTAACTTATATGGATGACTTGCTCACACGCAAAGTTAAGTTTGTTGGTATAAGAAACAAAGAAATTTTTGTGACGTAACTACAAATTAACAGTTTTCGGATTTTTTCCTTTACTTGTACTATAAGACCTTGCTTCTTGCCAAATTTCATGATTCTAGGTCAACGGGAAGTACCTATCCTATTGGTTTTAATTACTAAAATATTCAAAAATGTGGCAAAATCAGCCATATCTCCTTAATGCGTTGACTTAAAAGTTTGATTTTTTCACAGCTCTAAGGGATTACAGACCTGAGTATTTGATATTAATTTCAACTTTATACGCCCACGCGTTCCTGAGAAAAAGGATCTTGACAGACAGACTGACAGACGGACAGCGAAGTGATCTTATTTATAGGACCCTTATAAGGGTTCCTTTTTCCTCTTTTGAGGTACGGAACCCTAAAAATCAATAAATAAAATTAAAGTACATTGTTTTGTTTAAATGTTTAGCACATTTGATGAACAGTAAAATTAAATAAACAATTTAAAAATAAAAATATTTAATAGATTAGGACTTGCTTTAAAAATTGAAAAACTAAGGTGGCCTTTAGTATCTAATAAATAATCTTAATTTAGTAATATTTATTACTAATTTATCTGCATGGCCCAAAGGTCAGCTGGTAGAGAATGCCATTGGCATTAAGTTCGCCTTTTGTACAAACTAGTGCAATAAAGTTTTAAATAAATAAATAAATAAATTATTCTGTTTAGTAGGTACACTCTCTAAACAGAATAAAGGCCACCTTAAATTTTCACATTATCATTCAATTTAATTATTATTGACTATAATTTTGACAGTATATTTATATTTTATAGTACCTATATGTATGTATGAAAATAATAAAAACGAAATAGAAAAAAAAATTGTAACAAAGTGCTTAGATCTAGGATTGTATAACTTTGTATTGTAATCCCAACTATGCTTATTTCCAAATCCAGGGCCGCAATTCTAAAACTCGCTCGCAAAATTAGAATCTCACTATCCGTTATTTATTGTCGAGCGCACTCAATAATATCGCGCGCCGGCGATAATGACTGCAGTAAATATGATTTAGGGATAATCAGCCAAAGGATGCGGCCTGGGCCGAATTATGGGGTGATTCATATCGTGCGATACCGTAATAGGGTGCTGGTAATGACGTAGCAAGCATAATATGACAAAAAGATTAATTAATATTTTTTCATTAATATTTGGTAGGTATACCTACAAAAAGAGCGTCAGTAGCTTTGTGGGCAAGACGTGGACTGTCATGTCACAGGTCCAAGAAATTTCAAATCTCTTTGGTCGCGCGCGCGCTCCCTGTGGAGATCTCATCTCGCATATTTAGTATCGGAACCAATGGTGTCACTTACAGGGGGGGTGCGGACAAAGGAAGCGGAGTAGCGGGAGGAGGTTGCTAATACAAATTTATATGGAGTTTGAAAATGAGAATGTGTGAGTGAGTCATAATTTTGTGATTATTTTGACACAATTTTGACACCCATGCCTTTATTACTCATCCATATGGGAGTGGCAAAATTTTTTGATTCATGCACAGGTCCGATTTCCACTGACGTGCGGTCGACCGTACCAATAGGTTTTTCTCGAAACTTGAGTAAATTACTGACTGCTCTCGAACGGTGAAGGAAAACATCGCGAGCCATCCTACATACGCCGAAGAAGAACTTCTTAGGCGCATGTGAAGTCCACGAACCCGCACTGGGCTAGCGTGGTGGACTATAGCCCGAACGCCCTCGTTGAGAGGGTAGACCTGAGCCCCAGCAGTGGGGACTTAATAAACTGTTGATTTGATTTTTTTGAGGTGAAGTCCACGAATCCGCACTGGGCTAGCGTGGTGGACTATAGCCCGTACGTCCTCGTTGAGTCAGGCCTGAGCCACAACAACGGTGGGGACAAATTAACAGGCAGTTGATTTGGCTTGATCACATCTCACACAGGGTGTTCTAAAATGCATGTCCGCCGACAACCCGCCAGTTGTCCAGTTGCAATAAACTGTGTTGCATACGAACCGCGCTCGCTTGTCCACACGCAGTGCGACCCGTAACTTTGACCGGTGCGGTTTGCTCAGGAACTATACAGAGCTGTTATTACCCGTTTTAATATCTGCCGCAGAAGACCCCTTCGCCACATCTGATACCTTGTAATGACTTCTTCCCAGCGCTAACACCTTGGAAGCAGTCGTAGATAAAAAAATTACATTGTATAAAATGTACCCACTGTACTTGTCCTGTGTCACATTTGATCATAAACTATGTAAAACATCAATATACAATGTGATATGCAATAAAAATACGAATTATAAGAATTACTTAGTATATGGTGTTCGAAGCTTACATGCAATAAAATAGTTTTGACTTTTTTGACTTTTGACACAGGGATTTAATTTAAACATATTGGAAATGAAGTTGTGTTCGACATTTTTACATATACCCTCAAACAGATGATGTACGCAGCAATGAACGAATCACCTTGACAGATGAAATGAAAACCTGAAGAAGGAAACCAGCTTATGGTCAACACAAGAAATACTGAGTGAGATATTATTTTAATTGCATATAATGTCGCTCGTAATTTACAAACAAGAGCTGAATTTATAGATTTACGACATATTACAAAATCAACTACGATAATATTGTATTATTTAGGTAACGTTGCAGATAAAATAACAATAACTACTCTTGACTTTGAACTTACTAAAATATGAAGGCATATTTACTTGGTCGTGTAAATTAAAGAAATATCAGCTCTATACAGATATAAACAGACTGGCCAATTAAAACAAGGCAAGTCGCCGTCGGCTCGGGCACCTTAAATCTGCAAGCCGTGTATTGCCAATATCTGCACACCTATTATTCCGGAACATCCTGTATGTGGATTTAGAGCCGGCGGCCAAGTGTTACCAGGTCTCATACTCACGTCCGCGCATTCTAAATAGTGCAGGAAACATTGAATCTATAAACAGTGGATACAGCTTGTGTTGTTGACATAAATGTAAACTTAGTAAGGTCAGTAAATCATTCACGGGGCAATGTATACGCTTCTACAACAAACTACCAGAAGAAATCTTAAATATGAATGACAGAAAATTTAAGACCCACATTAAACAACAACTTTGTAAGAAAGCTTATTATAAAACAGTCGATTATCTAAATGACAAAGATGCCTGGTGTTAATGTTACTTCAGCCTCGCACAACCTTTACAAAATAATGTTATGTACAAACTTGATTTTAAAAGATGTGTTGCGGAAGTTTGTTGCGCCGCTTCTTCTTCCCAGCTCTATATAACACCTTGGAGGCGGTGGTAGATAAAAAATTGACGTTGTATAAATGTACCTAGTGTACTTACATGCAATAAAATACTTTTGAATTTTGAATTTTGAAAAAATGTGTTATCTATATTTTAAACTGGAACTCTAGGGGCTTCTTTGCCGAAAAAGTCCCAGATGTTTCACAGGTATATGATTGGCTTAACTGTCAGGTAAACCTGATAAACTAACAGCAGGATAAAGTTGCTGTTATTTTTTTATCTGTCAGATTTTTGCTTGAGGTACACGAAAATATTATCAGACAGATTTATCTGTTAGATTACTATCTATAACAATATCAGCAAGATGTGAAAGTGGCCCTTAGTTAAGTAGTAATACTTAGGCATTTTACAATTTAGACATTGATTTTAGGCAAATTGCTTTTTAGGCGATATGATTATAACCGGCCTAACTGTGCACTCGCCTCACGTTCATAAGGTCGAGGGTTCGAACCTTAGCCCGTACATAATGAATCGGCCGTAAAATCCATTAAGTAAAAAAGACTAAATAATTCCAACCCTCCTTGCGTCGATATCAATAACATTATCAAAAACCCATCGGTTCAACGTTCATTAGTCGCAGTACCGGAACAAAATGGCGGAATGAAAACTGCATCCGGTTCCGGTAACGGTAATTATAGGTAATTAGAATGGACGTAGTGCAGTGCATTGCAGAAATGGAAGTAATTTTAGATCATTTGGTTTTATGAAAATGTTAGAAGTTAAAACCTATTTTAGAAAATGTACAAATGAAGACCTTCTAATGATAGCACTTGACCTAGTAACCCTCATCATCAACATTAGCCTGTACCAGTCCACTGCTGGACACAGGCCTCCCCCAAGGCGCGCCACTGAACCCGATCCTCGGTTCTCCGCATCCAGTCACAGTCAGCCGCCTCACGCAGGTCGTCGCTCCATCTAGCCGGGGGGCGTCCCACACTATGCTTGCCTAGTCGTGGTCTCCACTCGAGAACTTATCTACCCCAGCGTTTATCGCTTCTCCGGAAGATATGATAGAAAATATACAAATGAAGACCGTCTAATGACCTAGTAACCCTACCTAAACCTCACTTTAAAATGTCGATTGGCATTTCAGCATTGGCATCTCTATCGTAAAAAAAATTGTCTGTCTGTGTGTCTTCTAGACTTAGGCAAGCGTTAATAAGATTAAAGATAAGATAATCATTTAACAAAAACTATTACTAATTAAATTTTTAAGACGATAGCATTAGTTATCGCTGAGTTAAGCAGCTCTGTGACAGACTGACAGACAAACGACATTACGGTTTGGAATCCTTAAAACCTTCTTAGGTACCTATTATTAAAAAAAAAATGTGAAATAGATAATAATAATTATTGTGATAAAAGAAAACCCCTACAGTTAATGACTTAGTGCTCTAATTTGATATTTCAGGAAAACTAAAAATATATTGTAATTCGCGGAATCCGCACTTTGTCCGGCGTCCTCTTGTTTTTTTTATGGTGGACTATTCCAAAAGCAAGCGGAAAGTTACAAAAATAAAACCGAGCGCTAATCTTTCGAACGTCCCCGAACGGGACAGATTTTAAAAAAGAATGAACGAGTGACAAGCAGCTGTCGAGATAGTGACGGGAACAACCGGACATTTACCGAGGTACCTTCGTTTGACGAATAAAAATTGAGAGGAATTTTAATATTTCAGACTTCATAATGAAATGGATAAAAATTATGCAGACCAGAATTTTTTTATGAAGTTTGTAATAGACATAATAAACACGTACCTAATAGTTAGGTATTTATTGCTTGTGTCTGTGTTTTATTATAAAAATTATTAGCGGTTAAGATACTCTATTTTACACGATGGATCTAGGTACTTTCGAAATAAAAATTAATTAATTAAATTTATTGTTCTGTTCAATAAATAACATTTTTAATGACAATAATTTGACCGTTACGCGACTTTATAGCGCTCACAAGCTCATGAACATAAACTAACATTTCGATACCAGAAACTACCACTGGTTCTCATTTTATGACGGAGAAATTATTTTGTTAAATTCAAAATTGCCCCTTCGTCTTTCTACTTAGTATATCGTTAAAAGTCGTAAAAAATTAAAGTCAAAATATTTTATTGCATATTATTTTGAGTACATTGGGTACATTTACACACATCAATAAAATTCTCCTCTACCACTTCTTCCTAAGTGTTAGCGCAGAGAAGAAGCCGAACTCCAGGCTGAACTAACATTGAGACCAGGCAACTTTGTCATTCAAATAATCGTGTAGTATAAAGTAAACTTTCTTGCAAAGTTGTTTTTAATGAGTTTCTTAAATTCTCTGTCATTCATGTTTCTTACAAAGTTATTTTTAATGTAATTCTTAAATTCTCTGTCATTCATGTTTCTTACAAAGTTGTTTTTAATGTAATTCTTAAATTCTCTGTCATTCATGTTTCTTACGAAGTTGTTTTAATGTGATCTTTAAATTCTCTGTCATTCGTGTTTCTTACAAAATTGTTTTAATGTAATTCTTAAATTTCCTGTCATTCATGTTTCTTACAAAATTGTTTTCAATGTAATTCTTAATTTCTCTGTCATTCATGTTTCTTACAAAGTTGTTTTTAACGTGATTCTTAAATTCTCTGTCATTCGTGTTTCTTACAAATATGTTTTTAAAGTGATTCTTAAATTCTCTGTCATTCATGTTCAAGTTGACCTCTGTAGCTTGTTGTAGAAGCGAATACATTGCCCCGTGAATGATTCACTGACCTTACTGAGTCTTCTTATTATTCTAGACGGACGTGGCGGTCCCTGCACTGACTTCATGAAAGTGGGTGATTTTGTTTGTTGCATAAGGCGTCTATGGACTTAACTATTAGTCAATGGCGTTCTTAGACCTTCTGGAGTGGAGACCGTGGACCGACGACCTAAAGGACGTGGCCGGAAGCGGCTGGATGCGGAGAGCGGAGGACCGGGTGTGGTGGCGTTCGTTGGGGAAGGCCTATGTCCAGCAGTGGATGTTAAAAGGCTGAAATTATATTCTTAGGCCAGTAAGAATTGAATGGTTTCTCTCTGCCCCAGTGATAATTAAAAACGATGTATATTTGACGCTTTTAGCTATAATTCCAATCGCGTTTTTATGTCAGTGCAGACAAAGTCACGGGTATCTAGTAAACCTGTCTCATTTTTATGTCAGTGCAGGCAAAGTCACGGGTAAACTAGTGCAAAATAAAATAAAATATAGTGGCGGCGAAGGTAGCTTTGAAACAATGGTACCACCACACTATCGCGAGACATTAACACAACTTTATTGTCGAGCGATTTCCGAATCGCCGCCATATTGTCCCGCGCCATTTTATCGTCCATCGGCGATATACGGCGGAATTAAAAATACATAAACATGTAGCATTTTACGGTAATTACTGGCAACACTATTCTCTGGCAGCATTATAATGGTTGGTATAAATACGTTGAATTGTTTTAACTGTTTGCTGTTTGGGTATAAATGTACCGTAAGTGGGATTGGGGTAGAATGTATTTTGTTTTTTAAATTAAAATACCGTTCTTTAATATACAATTTTGTTATAAAAACCTTAGTAATTTCTTGTCATTGTTGGTATTTATAATGATTTTGTATTTATCTCTTTAATGAAACTGAGGTACATCCGCTTCTGAAAATAAACTTGTTTAATAAATTTATGACTTAATTTGAAGTCCTAGAAATGTAATTGTAACCATAATAAGTAATTAATTATTCTCCAAGCGATGATTAATAAAAACATCCGTCATCATTAAAAATACTAATTAGATTATACTTTCCATAAAAAATATAAACAAAATGAATAAATAAATCTAAAAACACAATATTTCTTCGTTACAAAGTCGTTAAGTTCTGCTAATTACAGCGAATGAGCAGACAAAGTCATTAATGGTTTAAAAATGATTATTTACAACCTTTATGGACAAATGATGGCTTTAAAATGACCCAATTAGGTGTTAAATAGAGTTTTACCCGACGTTGTTTTCCGTGAAGGGGTAACGGGGTCGGCTTGACATATCATCAGCAACGGTCCATGCCAAGTCCACTGGTGGACAAAGCGTCTTCGAGAATAATTTGAGAATAAAATACTTCACATATCAGCTGGAAGACGTCCACTGCTGGACAAAAGCTTCCCCAAAGATGTCCACAAGCGTGCCGCGGTCTTGCTCTGTCCGCTTCCAGTTAGGTCCCCTGACCAGATCTTGTGGGAGGCCTGCCAACAGTATGCCTTTCAGTGCGTGGTCGCCACTCGAGAACAAAATGCTTACCTACTGTATTTTGGATCTTACCCACATCCAAAATCTAGATAAAGTATATAATATAATTATATTTTCATTTTCTCATTCTTTTCGAAAAAAATAAGGACTTGATGAGTTGATGACCTCCTCGAGATTTTTTTGTTGTAAAATATGTAAGACATTTCTGGCGCAACAGACGCATAGAGTCGTAGTACAACACACCTGGCCTTCTATGAAGATACGATTAAGTACCTAGTATTTCTGTAACTTAAATTTCATTAATAAGTAAGTACTAGGTAATTTTAAAAAAATGTTAAATTTTTTAATGCTAAACACTGACATCTGAATATTTAAATTCATGTTTGGCAAATAAATTATTCTTCTTTCTTTTAAAATTCGGTGGGATCACTTTTAGAATGCATGTTGTCTAGAATCTTCCTAAAATTATCTCTCTTTCTAGTCTACACTTCCCGGGTTTGAACCGTCGACCTATCTCACCAAACAATTACTCTCCCGACTGAACCAATACAATCACGCCAGAGCCATTCGCGAGAGTGACATTAAATTTTACGATTTAATAAATCGGTGAGCAATACCGTACTCTATGCTAAACCTATCCAATACAATAACCCTGACCAATCCAACCCTGCAGTACAATAAACCAGTAATAACGATTGTAATTCAGAGCCAGGGTCGCTGCGACCGGCCGATACCGGCCAATCCGGCCGCTATGTCCATCAGTGGGCACTACGTCATAAACTAGAGTTAAACCATCGACGTACAACCAATATAGACGCACGAGTCTAGTACAAAATTCAGGAAAAAATTTACTAAGTTACAACAAACGTCTAAAGTCAAAACATGCTAATGCGTATGAGTACACTGGGTACATTTATACACGTCAATGTATTTTATATTTAATAAAATATTATAAATTAATTAGATTTATTTAAATGTTGAATTTAACGTAGGGCAACTCCCTGTTTTACCAATTGAGCCATATGTAAACCAAATGTGATACGAAATAAAGCATTGTAATTTAAACCTTATGTGCATTACACTGCTTATTAAATATTTCCTACATAAAAGTACTTACGCGCAATTGTTTCTCTTTCGTGTTTTGTTTCTGTTTCAGCTCGCGCGGACCCGAAGTCTATCGGTTATTATGTCGTAGGGTTGCACGAGTTTAGTCCCGTCTATTTTATGTGTTTTCGATATTGAGATTGTACGGGTTTAGTGTTAAAAGGGGTTTTTTTCGGGACTCTATTATGTCATGGTCATCTCTTCTACTTTATTTTCCTAGATTAAGGGCCTCTTACACCGCTTGCTGATAAAGTCCCAGATACACTATCTGCAGGTTATCTGACAGATAGCGTATTTTTTTGGTTTCACAGGTATCTGATTGCCTATATATTTTATATAGTCTATCACACAGATTTATCTGATAGATTAGTTTATCACTAAGATTACTATCTGTAACCATATCAGGAAGTGGTGAAAGAAGCCCTAAGTATTTTGCCGGTTTTAATGTATAAATAGATTAATAATCAGAGTAACACATAGCATTTAAACCTACTTTCATGTTACCTACTTTAAAAATTGAGCCTTATAATAATTTATTCTCAATCAAGTGACATTTTTTAATTATCTTGGTGCAAAAAAACCTCGGGAAAAGCTGTTCCTGCGGGAATATTTTTCCTGCGCGAGCAAAGCCGCAGGAACAGCTGGTGTACCAATAAAAATTACAGTAGATAAAGAAAAGGTATTCTACGTAAGCGTAGGAGCGTAGAGCTTTCGTAGCAAGCGGCGTAGCGTCGTAGCTTATCATCAGAAACAGGAACAAGGTAGCTTGCATAAAATTTAATTTCTCTTGTTTATTGTGTTTATTGTAACAAGGAAACACGACAAATTAGCTATAACTGCAGACAAAGAATGCGCCGAGTTTGATACTATGTTCAAATCAAGCTAGCATACACATTAAATATAATAGCTGAGCTCTGCGCCTTAAGATGAACGCGCTAGCATAACATGGATAACCCTGGTTGTGTATATTAATATGATTTTTAAAACAAATATTTTACCTCGCCTTGCAATGTCTTATGTATTATTGTCCATAATTTTGTTGTTATGAAAAGTTTCACCGGTTTTCTAGAAATATGATGAAACAGTAGGTACCTAGTCCAAATTGGATACCTACCGTATATTATTCAATGTTAGTCAAGTAATTACTCTAATCATGAACTAAACTTCTAAACATGAAATGGTGCCCCAAGTTGTAGAAAAATACTGAAACTGAAGTAAATTTAATTTAAAAAATGTTTCACGTAATAGATACAACATTTATACGTAAATCGCTCTAAGTTTGTGTTGTAAATTTTTAATAGGTACTGTATAGCCTCGCTCGTAAGGTTATAATAGGGTTATAGTTCAGCAGACCGTTCACATTTTTTTTACTTATTATTGATTTTTGTGCCTATAAGCCTGCTAACGAGGATAGGTATTCTACGGCGACTTTGAAACGTTGAGTTTATAATATCAAATACATTCAATGACTGAACTGAATGAAAGTGTCATTATTAAGATGAAAAAAGGTATGCTCCGTTGGTTCGGACACGTTGTGCGAATGAGTGATGAACGAATGACGACGCAAATATATCGAGCGAATGTGATTGGTAATAGGAGCCGGGGACGACCTAGACTGACATACGAGGATCAGATAGAGCGGGTGCTCACAGACGGACACGTAAAGAGCACTCGCGTCCCACGGCGAGCGTGTATGAAGAGAATGATGAGAATGAGCGTAGCGAAAGAGGTGTGTCAGGATCGCGATACTTGGCGCTCCGTTCTTTCTGCCTACCCCGCCAGGGACATAGCGTGAAGATATGTATGTATGTATGTACATTCAATGACAGATAAAATTTCAACTCTCATCTTATTGCATCAAGACTGGAGTGGCCTAAAAAGGAGTTGTTGGTTTTACAAAAACGACAACCTTTAACATGTTATCACATACCTGATTCAATAGTGACACAAGTAAAAAAATCAATATTATGACTTGTGTCACCATTGATACAGCGAAATTCGCTGAATACGACCAATAATATAACTCAGAAAAATCAATTTTTTGACTTGTGTCACTTTTGAACCAGGTGTGCGAATTATACGACTTGTATGATTCGGAAAGCCAATGGTTAGACCACGTCGCATCCACACTACGTCCAACCTCAGTAGCAGCGCAGCAGAAACAGCAACCAACAAATTGCCGGCTCATTTGTTTTTTATTCATCCGCCGCCGTAATCGAAAGTATAAATTCCGTGTAACTGCGCTCGCAGGCCTCCGCCCCGATAACGCCCCTTGTTAGCTGGTAATAAGAAAAATAAACTTAAATTATATTTAGAGCGGACACTCGCCTTATGAAATATCAAAGTTTAAACTCTGAGTTGGGAGCTGAGTGTTCTTACTGTCTTTGGTTCTTTTTAGGCGGATTGTTTTATTGTGATAAAGTTTAGTTAATATTATATTTACAGTTGACACTCGCCTTATGAAATTTCTAAGTTTAAACTCTGAGTTGGGAGCTGAGTGTTCGTACTGTCTTTGGTTCTTTTTAGGCGGATTGTTTTATTGTGATAAAGTTTAGTTAATATTATATTTACAGTTGACACTCGCCTTATGAAATATCTAAGTTTAAACTCTGGGTTGGGAGCTGAGTGTTCTTACTGTCTTTGGTTCTTTTTAGGCGGATTGTTTTATTGTGATAAAGTTTAGTTAACATTATATTTACAGTGGACACTCGCCTTATGAAATATCAAAGTTTAAACTCTGGGTTGGGAGCTGAGTGTTCTTACTGTCTTTGGTTCTTTTTAGGCGGATTGTTTTATTGTGATAAAGTTTAGTTAATATTATATTTACAGTTGACACTCGCCTTATGAAATATCAAAGTTTAAACTCTGAGTTGGGAGCTGAGTGTTCTTACTGTCTTTGGTTCTTTTTAGGCGGATTGTTTTATTGTGATAAAGTTTAGTTAATATTATATTTACAGTTGACACTCGCCTTATGAAATATCAAAGTTTAAACTCTGAGTTGGGAGCTGAGTGTTCTTACTGTCTTTGGTTCTTTTTAGGCGGATTGTTTTATTGTGATAAAGTTTAGTTAACATTATATTTACAGTGGATACTCGCCTTATGAAATATCAAAGTTTAAACTGAGTTGGGAGCTGAGTTTTCTTACTATCTTTACTAGTCGGTCCTGTTTTAGGTGGATTGTTGTGATAAAGTTTAGTTGACAACGGCAAATGTTTTTTAGGATATATTTAATTTAATATTGCGGTGTTTATGTTTAATCTTTACTGTTTTTAGGAGTGAAGTAAGTTTTGTATGCGGAAAAGAGTCGCGTTTTAACGAAAAAACCATAGTTGTATCCGTCCGTCACTTCGTCTAGCACCAAAACTAGTGAAGCGATTTGAACGAAGTATTTCGTAAATATCTTCTGAGGTTTTTTTCCTCTTTAACTAACTTTTAATTTAAAAAGCACTATATAAAGTTAATCTAAAACACACCAACTACAAAAACCCAAACAATTAATCACTTATTCATTCCCTCCTTCGAAGACTTCGATAAGTTTAAGAAAGTTTTCCTTAAAAAAGCCTCTGAAACACTCGACAGTTCCTTAACTAACAGTCATTCGGGCCGTACCTCCACCTTACGCTAAGGAAAGCCTCTTAAACCCGAAGAAAGTTAAAAAATAATTAATGCGTTCGTAAATATTCATACCTCGGCCGGAGTTTAGAGTTAACCCTCTAAAGTTGGAAACATTCGGAGCGGTTTTTCGGCCGTGAGCGCTCGAGCTGCGAGAACCGTAGACTGCAGCGAGTTCAAAATCAAATCATTTAACAGCCTATTAATATGTCCCTACTATTGGGTCACAGGCCTGTCCTCTCGGCGAGGACATACAAGCTATAATAGTCCACCACGCAAGTCCAGTGCGGGTTAGTGGTCTTCACATGCGCCTAAGATTTGCTTCTTCGGGGTTTGCAGATTCATCACGATGTTTTCGCCGTTTGAAAACAGTCAGTAAATTTTGCATAAGTTTTAGAGAAAAACCTATTAACGTATGGCAATAAACAGTTACAATAAACTGTCCCCGCTAGAAGAACTAAGCCGCGGCGCCTTATAATTCAAATCCAAGGTTCAATATTTTAGGTGCCACTTTCAGGATTATTAGGTGCCCGGATAGCTTACCTTAGATTGTTTTGTAGCAGGAAATAAATAAATACCAATATTTTACCTATGTACAGTCAACCGGAAGAGTGTCAGACAGGGGCAGGGGTTAGGAGACTGCGCGCGTCGGTGTTGCAATGTGGCGCCAAAAGAGACCCCGGCTCAGCATATGCTACAGGTTCTGCAGTGGAGCCATCGTGATGTACGGACGAAATAAGTGTAGTGCATCCTCGAGCATCGGTTTCGTCCGCAAATTCGCGTCGTGTGTTTCCAGAAGTGAAGGGTTGGTTCAAACGACTCCGATTTAATTTAAGTCCGGCTCCGTTATCGCCGGAGCCCATTGTTTTTCTTTCTTGAAATTTTACGGTCAATTTGACGTGATTCCTTTTTTTACGATAAATTTGAATTTAATTAGTTCTGCGCACTGCCCTGCTATTCTGTAAGCGTATTTGTGCAACTCGATCCTGAATCCGCAGTGAGATCGGTCTCTAACTCAATGATTCACAGTTCAATACTCACTTTACTTCGCAAGTGAAGTGTTTATTGTGTAGCTTGTATTTGTTTACACAATGCGACATCAAGGTCTTTCATGATCGGATGCGAAGTGAAGTGAGTGACTTGCGATGTGATGGTCGAGTTTTAATTCGTACTTTACAGAATCACACAGCTGTTGTCGGGCTCTTGCCGGTTTAAATTAGTTTTGTGGAGGTTTAAGCCTATTGACGTTTTAAAATACAAAATTTATTAAAAAAACTGGTTTGTAGGGTTGTTTGTTATGGTTTTAGGTTAAAAGCAGGGTAAAGAGATGGGGACCGACTGGTTTGGGTATATTAATTGTAGTTTTTGGAGGGTATATCCTTAAGATATTTTCATAATACCAGTTATCCTAGTTCGGAATTAGATAATTCGTGTAAGTTGTTACGGGATTTTGCGTATAATCAATTAAATGATTATCTGTCTTGTTAAAGGGTCAGGAATATCAGCCCTGCTATTCTGTAAGCGTATTTGTGCAACTCGATCCTGAATCCGCAGTGAGATCGGTCTCTAACTCAATGATTCACAGTTCAATACTCACTTTACTTCGCAAGTGAAGTGTTTATTGTGTAGCTTGTATTTGTTTACACAATGCGACATCAAGGTCTTTCATGATCGGATGCGAAGTGAAGTGAGTGACTTGCGATGTGATGGTCGAGTTTTAATTCGTACTTTACAGAATCACACAGCTGTTGTCGGGCTCTTGCCGGTTTAAATTAGTTTTGTGGAGGTTTAAGCCTATTGACGTTTTAAAATACAAAATTGATTAAAAAAACTGGTTTTGTAGGGTTGTTTGTTATGGTTTTAGGTTAAAAGCAGGGTAAAGAGATGGGGACCGACTGGTTTGGGTATATTAATTGTAGTTTTTGGAGGGTATATCCTTAAGATATTTTCATAATACCAGTTATCTTAGTTCGGAATTAGATAATTCGTGTAAGTTGTTACGGGATTTTGCGTATAATCAAATAAATGATTATCTGTCTTGTTAAAGGGTCAGGAATATCAGCCCTGCTATTCTGTAAGCGTATTTGTGCAACTCGATCCTGAATCCGCAGTGAGATCGGTCTCTAACTCAATGATTTACAGTTCAATACTAACTTTACTTCGCAAGTGAAGTGTTTATTGTGTAGCTTGTATTTGTTTACACAATGCGACATCAAGGTCTTTCATGATCGGATGCGGAGTGAAGTAAGTGACTTGCGATGTGATGGTCGAGTTTTAATTCGTACTTTACAGAATCACACAGCTGTTGTCGGTTTAAATTAGTTTTGTGGAGGTTTAAGCCTATTGACGTTTTAAAATACAAAATTGATTAAAAAAACTGGTTTTGTGGGGTTGTTTGTTATGGTTTTAGGTTAAAAGCAGGGTAAAGAGATGGGGACCGACTGGTTTGGGTATATTAATTGTAGTTTTTGGAGGGTATATCCTTAAGATATTTTCATAATACCAATTATCTTAGTTCGGAATTAGATAATTTGTGTAAGTTGTTACGGGATTTTGCGTATAATCAATTAAATGATTATCTGTCTTGTTAAAGGGTCAGGAATATCTGGCCATACTTCGACCCTACAGGATTTCTTGTCATCCCCTCATCATCTTTTGGGATTTTGTGGCAAACTCATGGTGCCCTAATCCGTTTTTTTTGTGGGCTTCACATACTCCGTAGAATAGAAATTCTAATTTTTGGCGTATGCAGGTTTCCTCACGATGTTTTCCTTCACAGAAAAGAATGTAGTATTATTTAGTAAACCGTACTTAAGTCCCGAAAAACTGACTTGTACGAGCCAAGTAGTAGGCTACCACGGCTCTGCTGCAAGGGACGACAGTATTGGTCACTTTTATCAGGTAGACAGACTAGCCCCTATTTTACTATTAATATTGTTGGTAAAAAATAGTTATTTGATATGCAAGGCTGCAAAGTTGGTTATTTTGTGCGAGTACTAGTATTGAAAACTGAGCAAAGCGAAGGGTTCTAGGATTTATAGAATCCTGAGCGTAGCGAGGGTTTCAAGGTACGAGACACAAAATAACTTTGCTGCCGAGCGCAACACTCAATTTTACACCTCACTACAGTGAGGAAAATACTAGTTGAATTGAATCCTTTCGGCGGTTTAGAACCACAAATAATAATAACCACAATTAGAATTTACCAATTCTTTAAATGTCCACCTTCTACAAATTAGAAGAAAAGTTTTAAAAAGTTTTTTTCCAGGTGCAGTTTTCCACGCAGATTTCGAATGAGAAAGTATACCCTTGCGAGCCGGTGAGGTGATAAATTATTTTGAAATGTCAATTTTCCAAAATCTACTGCAACAAGCAAGTTTTCCTTCCGAAACCTTTCAAAATTGTGCTGATCTTCCATCGTTATTTAAGCAGCAATACGTATTTTAAAGGCACCCTGCAGAAAACCATTCACATTCACACTAACCCCACTAAGTATATGAAAGCATAACGTCAACACAAATCCTGACAGACTGGGAAAAAATCTCTCCATGTATATATCCTTAGATATTGGCGGTATGTTGACATATTTACGAGCTCCTCGACTATTAAGTAGTGATTTACTGGAGGCATATCGGGATGGATACGTTTTTATCGTCGGCTATATATCCAGTCGGCTCCTGGGCTTTATTATCTGCGCCATTGTGACTCGGTTTAGGAGATTTCCCGAGTTTCCGTTTGGCTTGAAACGATTATATAAAATGTATGTGCGACTTGCTGCGACTATGATTAGGGTTTAGCTACGATTGTTTTTTATGGCCGGTTTCCTAGAGATTGAAGTTGTGGTTGTGAATAGGTTGAGAATAATAATAATAATGTTTGGACAAATTAACAACACTGCTGTTTGGTCCAACCAAACCAAGCCGAAGCTTGTAAATGGGTACTCAACAACTGATAAACATACTTTTAAATAAATCCATACAAACACCCATAATCCGAAACCAACAGATATGCTCATCACACAAATGTTGGCCCCGGGTGGGAACCAACTACGCCAACAGGCCAGTCAGAATGAGTGACGTCTGTTAGTGAAGGAGTACTCACTAACGTCACTCATTTTAAATACGTTCATTTTAAAAACGTTGCAGTAACGAGTTATAACCACATTTTACCCCTAGCTACAATTGCCCCGGGTGACCTTATGTCTTTTAAACATCAGGTCTCTTGGTAGCTACGCCTGTTATATCTTTATGTACTTTATTTCCGTAATAATCTAATAACCCCACGTCTTTCTCGCCGAAACGTCTCAACCCTTTGAAAAGCTGAAGCCGAATCTGAGGCGGGTCCAAACGACAGAACACGTTAATTCTTCACCCCTAATCTGAGGATATTTGCTGCTGTGATGAGGTAATCATGGGTATTGTTGTAATGCCAAAGACCGCAATGGGCTGATGCTTCGAGACTTAGGAAGATGCTAGAATCGGTAACCATTTAAAGGTCCAAAGAAAGAAAGAATAGAGTCCATTGCAACATTAAAACATAATTGATTGATTGCATTCAAAGATTATCAGTTAACATAGGTTTTTGCCTGTACCATAGTTTTTAATGAAAAAATTTTGAGGATAGAAGTAGGTATTGTTAGTTTTTATAAAAGCCCTTGAGCATCCACTGCTGGATACACCTTCCCTAATGAACGCCACCACACCCGGTCCTCTGCCCGTCGCATCTCTTCCGGCCACCTTCTTCAGGTCGTCGGTCCACCTTAAAATTCACTTTAAAAAGATTGAGAAAGTTCCTTCCAAACCCTTACCGGATCTAGACCAAGCGTACTCATTGTTGGTAATCTTAGAAAATAGCAATATTGGGGCCGACTAGGCAGTTACATCGTTTTGCGAGGACGCACAGCTTGTAACGGTTAATGCCTTAATCTCGAGGCGGTGGACGGCGGGGGAAAGGATTGGGGGGATGTGCCACGTAAAACTTTGTCACAAGAGAGAAATGCTGGAGAATGAAACTAATTATTGCCTTGTTGTCATCTCCAGTTTTCCCAATGTCCAACAGTTTGTTCATTTCATTGGAGTTCTTGTAATTATGTTCTACCAATTGTCATTGTGATCAGAAAATTTGTGTCATCTTTGATTTTTGGTGACGGTCAGTTTAATCGAAATACTCATGATTGTGTCAATCCTACATGATTCTTACACCTACAAATTATATTAGTCATCATCTTAATAAAGCGTTAGTATTAATGCAAAAACTTCACTTTCAATTCACTTTTAATTCTTATATTTATTTAGAAAACAATTACAGATACCTAGATAAATTCGATATTGTAGGCAAATTGATACAAATTAAAAACATAAAGTTTAATAAATAACTCATAAAAATATATTTGATTCCCGGCTGCTTAGTGACCGAAGCGATTCTATCATCGACGAAAAGTTTTCTTAAGACAGGTAAGTAGATGTAAAACTTTAGCTTATCCACACTATTCTAACGTAACGTTGCTGATGGCATCACCTCGAAGGTGTCTCCCTAGCTATAACTCTAACGGCGCCCCCGTCGGAGCGTTGAGGAATTATTATTATGCGAATAAATACTCCAAATGTCAAGACTAAATGTCTCCCCCTCTCGCCTCCACCCGTGTAATCCTTGGAAATAAGAGAGGGGGGCAAATGTCTTTTGATTCGGTGAAATGGTCTGGTAATAGTTTTTAAACGTGACTTTTGTAAATTTCCGCTTTTAGTCGGGTGGTTTGTTGCCTCTTCTTTCAGATTCAATGTAGGAGAAGCTGAACGTAGGATATCTTATTCAAAAATTGTAAGTATATTGATTAAATCAATAAAAAAATTACTTACCTACATGAAAATTAAATTTTACAAAACGGTACATAAACACAAATCTAAGATATTTCCTCTAATGGTTCCTAATAGAAATGCAGTCTTAGTGTTGAAAATCAATAAGTTTTCTAAATTAACATCCGAAGATCTACGGAAAGAAGCGGAACACGCAAAAGAAAAAGGCAAAGAAAAAGAACACCTGGACCTTGAGGTAGTAGAGATTGTTAAGTGCTAAACAGCTATTAAAAGGAACTACAAGCAGAATAATCACAAGATTAGAAACCTTCTAATACTAACGTTAGTCTGAATATAAACATTCCCAAATAATAAAGAAGAGACAAGAGAGTAACGGTGGCGTATCTCGACAGGGATATAACAAAGCAGAATGTAAAGGTGTTTCCGTGGTCATTCAAAGTAATGCACATCTTTATCTCAGTATATCAATGTGACGCCAAGCCTTAGTTACAGGAGTTACGAAAACGGAGCAGTAAATGGTGAAAACTTCAATATGAATAGAAATATTATAGTACTAGGTACAGTAATAGCAGGAGTCAGGGGAATGAGAAGTGACAAAAATGAAGATCGTATCAAAACATAATATAGTTAATTCCAATTGTGTAACTTTATTGCATTCATAAATGCCACAAGTCCAGAGGTCGATGTATAAACTTGGCAATATTTAACAGAACCATTAATGAACCTCAACACGAAATAAGTTAGTCTTTATCAATTACATGAAAAATAATGTTTTCTAGTCGACTTAAAATTTTGCGAGACATCTAGTTGGTAGATAATCGTACAAGTATGACGGAAATCATAAACTTAGTACAGACACACAAAGATTTATTGGCGTGTGTTAATTTTTGTAAAATAACACACAAATTACAACCTTTCCACTTTCATAATACGCACCACGCGTGTCCCATCTGTCATTGAAAAACAGGTTACAATGACCTTGAGTTTGTTTTCTCATTGATTGCTTGTGACTCTCCCTTGTTATAATATTTTCTCACTCGCACACATTGGATGTTCATAGTATCCCAAGTTTATGATGGGAACTGATGACTGGTTTAGTTTACCACATCCAAAATTCAATTCTTTTTGAGATCCAAGCATTTCTGACGAGGCTAGAGCCGGTAGCATAACGTCTTGTTTAAATCAAGCTTGGAATGATGGCAATAACAGTTAGCAGCGAGTTACGGGCAAGTCGAGATAATGGCGGCGGTCTAGAAGATTTCGCCTAAGTAATTGCTAATTTCAGGCCGCGGGTTTGAGAAGGAGGGTTAGATAATTGTTTGTTTGTTTCTTCTGGTACGGTGAAAGTGTTTCCAGGAAGAAATTGAAAGCTTGGGAAGGTTTACACAGGTTTATATAATGCACTAAAATCTTTAACAGGGTCGATGTCTTTGGAAACGAGCAACGTCTTCCATAGAATTACCAGTGTGTGTAGTCTAGTCTGCGCGCACGTGAATGTTTACTTTACATTTTGAAGGTTCAACCTCTAATATGGCATGAATCCTCTGCTGCTATGCATTCTTGTCTCGAGCTCTGCTTAGACTTCTATTTCTGGGTAGCAATTCCTTTTTGGGTTCATTCTGGGCTCTTTCATCGAATGCTTGGAGTTTTTTTATTCGATTTCTCCTTACTTTTCACACTGTTCTTCTTTCTCTGCTTTGAATGAAACTTTACCAGACCATTACAAGAAATATTTAGCTTCATGTCACCATCCGAAATTTGTCTCCTCTTGTCCCACACCCTCAAAGTCCTCGCATACCGTTCGCTAGTTTCGCTACTACCCAGAAAATTAACTACCGAACAACCATCCCACTTGACAATATAAATGAGGCCCCCTATAAATCGTCCACATGCTAAACTAAGATAGACATGTTCGGACGTTCGCGACAACTCAGCAGGGCCCTTATCACGGGCCAACAGTTATTTACGGCCTGGCCTGAGTTATGGCCAATTTACAGGCAGTCATTAAGGCCTTAATGGCCTCAAGGTGTCCGGGGTGAAAAGTTTCCAGGATAAGTTTGGGTGGCGTCAGCGTTTTGGGGGTATGATGTATGGGAGATCTTTTTGTCTTGACTTGATAATGGTAATGGGTTATAAGGGGGAGATGATCCATACGAGATGTACTACCTATTAACTTAAGTTATTTGCACTGACAAAGATATAGATAGGTGTTTGAATTCGATTATCAAACCTAAATAATGATGAAAGGGTACCATTACACAAGCTCAAGGATAATGCAGAAATTTCTTTAAAATTCCCGATACTTCGTTGTCAGTTTAAATTATAATTTTTCATTACTCATACTCTGAAAGTAGGTCTGAAGTTGCCTGAGGAGCGGGTTGAAAGTAATACATCTCAGCCCTAGGGAGAATCGCTTTCAACTGACAGCTGTCAAATTATATATAAAAAAAACTAGTACTATTTTGACATTTCTATTGGACCATGTTCCAACTGTCTATACAGCCACTCAATTACAGCGCGATGTAAAATTGAAATTGCATAATGTTATGTAATAATTAAAGAATATATTATTTAAATGACTTTATTATAATTATTACTGTCAACTATTTCTTTAAAATAACATAGATTTGGGCAAAATATTTACCATTTTTTCAATGATGGAAATGAAAAATAATGGCAGAATAGCTGGCCGGCCACAAAAAAAAAATAGACAGGAAAGCGGCAATCCGATCTTCATTTGTTTTTTCGAGTTGTAGAGTTTTGTTTATACTTCCGTATAGCAGAGATTTGTATTAACACTCATTTTATGTATTTGTTTTTACTTTCAGTGTATTCTTAACGAAATAATTTTAATGGCTAACATAGCTGAAGTACTTGTACGTGGTAAATTTAATTTAGGCCACTCTTCATGGCAGTTTCTTGGTTTCAGACATGTTCAGTTTCCTTCTCCATTTTGATCGATTTCTTGACTCACTCTCATTGTAAATGATAATTAAACGGGTTAGCTGGAAGAGATGTCGTAGAAATAAGCTTTACCTTTTGTTTAATTTTCTGTTTTTTTTATATATTTTGCGTGTACCTACAATAAATAAATAAATAAAATATAATAAGAATACGTAAGTTGCCTATACGCTGCCTGTTCAAAAGAGATTGCGCATAATAATAAATCTGACAAAACATACACCCTATACGTACAGGTTGTTCTGAAAATAAATGAAGAAATGAGAATTAATTTATAACTTAACAAATATTTAAAGTACTTAAACATATAGGGTTAGGAGTATCCAACAGCCAAGGATATGTAAAGGGCTCCCTAAACGATCATGCGGCATGACATGCAATACGTGCTGTCACTAATGCATGATTATCTAGCTTTAGTGATTAACGTGCATGACATGCAAACTACGAGCTGACCGTTGCTTCACTGTATTGATTGAAAGCAAGTATGATGGTCCATCATGCAGCATGATATTCACGTAAACGTTGCATGTCATGCAAGCATGATCGTTTATAGACACTTCAACACAAACAAATGAAACGTCCTGATAAACCGCATTTATAAACAACAAAATGGCCGCCAAACGGCCATAGCAGTCGACAACAAAATTCATTACAACCGACACGCCGTCGCTGCAAATGATAACCTCATTTTGTGGACCGGGAATGAATCAAACACATTAAAGCATTGTCATACCGGAGAATTATTGTGACGCCTCTCGTTACTAGCGCACTTCGACGCTGCTGGTGCTTGTGGAACATAGAGAGCTATACAGTCGTCGACACTCTACAAGGCCCTCCACCAGTCCAGACTCACGGCGAGAAGTCTCGGCGAGAAGCCTCGGCGAGAAGTCTCGGCTAGAAGTCTCGGCGAGAAGTCTCGGCGAGAAATCTCGGCGAGAAGTCTCGACAAGAAGTCTCGGCACGAAGTCTCGACAAGAAGTCTCGGCACGAAGTCTCGAGTGAGTGAGTATATTTTGGCGCTCCATTTACTGAATATTAAACAATGTCTTTTTTTGCGCCTACCACTTATTTATCTGCATAACCTAAAGGTCAGCTGGTAGAGAATGCCATTGGCATTAAGTTCGCCTTTTGTACAAATTAGTGCAATAAAGTTTTAAATAAATAAAAAATATTCTGGACGCAATGTATCGCCCCTCTAGGATCTCTACTCGCGCGCAGCACGTGGGGTATTTTTTACACGTATTAATACGTCAATTATTTATCTACCACCGCTTCCTCGGTGTAAAGCTATGGTTTCCTCCAGTAGCGGTGCCCGTCATTTAGCGAACTTAATACAGCGGTGAATGACGTCACTAGAACGTTGTCTATGTAATCAAAATGTCGCGGTTTCCTAGAGAGCGGTCGTCGTTTAGTCCATTTGTTCTAGTGACGTCATTCACCGCTGTATTACGTCCGCTAAAGCTATGGTTTCCTCCAGTAGCGGTGCCCGTCATTTAGCGGACGTAATACAGCGGTGAATGACGTCACTAGAACGTTGTCTATGTAATCAAATTGGCGCGGTTTCCTAGAGAGCGGTCGTCGTTTAGTCCATTTGTTCTAGTGAAGTCATTCACCGCTATATTACGTCCGCTAAATGACGGCACCGCTACTCTAGGAAAAAGCAAGAGGAGAAGCGGCGCAGCGCATAGAACTTCCGCGGCATCTCTTTTAAAATGGAGTTTGTATACCAATATTGAAAAAATAATGAGAAGAAGAATTAGTAACTATTATCAGGCACCTTTATCATATAAACGAGTACCACTATTTCTTAAGTTTTCTGAAAGTCAATTAAGATTTCGTCCCATCACACGCCGTACACACTGCGTGCAAATAAACTTGTTACAAAAAAATTCTAAGCTGTTATTTTATATTTGAATTCATTCCCAAAGCAGCTCCATGCCACTCCTGTCCGCAAATTTTGCATTATCGCCCACGGTATGACAGTCGCGTGATATATACTCGGACGTATTATAAAGGCAATAAATAAATAAATTTCGGGAAATTTAGAACGCTACCGATTTTATTGTGCTGATAATATAATGGATGCTTTGCGTCGGGTTGAATTGTCGTGTGCTTTGTTGTGTGTTGGTAATTATTCGTGCCAGCCATGAATGGTATGGAAATGACTAATTAAAATGGTAATCATTAGCCAAATGTTTATCGACTTGCATTTCTTTTCAATTATAGTGAACCCTGCGGTATCGTCGTTCACTTGCTGTCAGTAGCCATTTCTTATTAAGCGGTCACATATGCATGACCGTTTAATTGTAGTGATTGACGCGAGTGACATGCAAACTACGTGCTGGCCGTTGATTGACAATCGCGCGTAAGACCCTTCTTAGGTTGTCGGTACATCTGAAAATGTGATTTTTAACCCCCGTCGCCCTCTCTAGAACTCATCGCCTAACCTTTGGCTCTGTTAAGGCTTGTACGCACCTGGATTTTTTGTGTCGGCACATTATGTTTCGGCACAAAGTCTGCGTTATTTTGTTTTGCAACTATTTCCTTTGTGCCCGCGGTTTTGTGTTTTTGCCGACACAAAATTTTCTGGTGTGTACGAGGAATTACAGATGTGCAGTTAGAATCGGAAAGTTTAGGTCACCCTAAACTTGCCAATTCTAACTGCACTTACAGGTTAGAAAAAACTACTTAAAGGGAAAGTTATTATAGCAGATTTTAATTAAAAATAAAGTCTATGTATTTTTTTTAAAAGAGATACTTACTGCATTCTTAGTTAAACAAACGCAATGTTTAATTTTTTAAAAAGAAATAATGGCGCTTTTGACAAAAATTTGCTATCATCAATATTTATGGTACTTTCCCTCTAGGTGGCATTCGTATTTTCCATCCTGTAAGTCCCTATATATTATGTACTCATACACGTTCTTCTTCGGGCTTTGCCTTCGGTTTTTCCTTGGCTCTGTTTTAAAAGAGTTCAAAGTACTGCGTTAAAAGTCATAGGCACATCACTATTGTATCCGATTTTAATCGGTTTTATCTAGTTTTTGCGGTGACGCGCGCAAACGTCCGGGCGCGCTGTTTTGACGTTTGCGGCGTGCACGGCCCTCATATATAAATATACACTCATTTTTGTTGATAATGAATTGTATTTAATGTGCAACTGTGTTTGATTGCGGTTGTAAATACGTTTGTCCGCGTCCGCATGTAATTATTTTTAATTATTTTCACTGACGTGTTCTGCTTTGTTTTCTGTTTTCATATTAACTGTACTTTTATTTCGGCTGTATTTAAATGCACTTTAAAGCGTATCGCAGCCTACCGCAGGCCGCAGCTTGAAGATGCAAACGCAGGCCGCGAGTGTCTCACAACAGTTATCTTGGGTGCTCAAGAATGCCAATTAATTTTCCGGTCTGCTGTCTACGATACAGAAGTCTAGGTCAGATGTGGACGCCCAGCCACTATCGGAGGCCTTAGTCCTATCATCGCATCTCCTGTCTCACTTCATACCATGAATCAAAAAATTTTGCCACTCCCATATGGATCAGTAATAAAAGCATTCTATGGGTGTCAAAATCGTGTCAAACTAATCACAAAATTATGACTCACTCACACATTCTCATTGTCAAACTCCATATAAATTTGTATTAGCAACCTCCTCCCGCTACTCCGCTTCCTTTATTCGCCCCCCCCCCCCCCGGTAAATGGCACCATAGGTTCCGACACTAAATATGCAAGATGCGATCTCCACAGGGAGCGCGCGCGGGACCAAAGAGATTTGAAATTTGAAACTTCTTGCTTCATACTGATAATCTATGTGTCTCATGCAATCATCCGACAGTTGGTATGTCCGTCCGCACAGCTGAGTTGCGTTGCTATGCGCCGGCGCCGATTGACAGGACTCAGCGAGTTTGGGAATCATTGGGTCTTACTCATTTGGGTGAAGTAGAGCTAAGAAGGAACAGACAGGAGCAGTGCTGCCCTGCTATTCTGTAAGCGTATTTGTGCAACTCGATCCTGAATCCGCAGTGAGCTCGGTCTCTAACTGAATGATTCGCAGTTCAATACTCACTTTACTTCGCAAGTGAAGTGTTTATTGTGTAGCTTGTATTTGTTTACACAATGCGACATCAAGGTCTTTCATGATCGGATGCGAAGTGAAGTGACTTGCGATGTGATGGTCGAGTTTTAATTCGTACTTTACAGAATCACACAGCTGGATTAAACAACAATTTGGTAACACACATGAGAAGATTTCAAAATTTTGAATACAAACCGTTATTTTTAGGCCTTGTCGATCCAATCGTTCAGTCGTATAAGAGACTTACCTAACCATTTGACTGAAACATTACTAGCATACCTTTGAAATTATTGTACCTAGCCAAGAAGTTTCAAATCTCTTTGGTCGCGCGGTCCCTGTGGAGACCGCATCTTGCATATTTAGTATTGGAACCTATGGTGCCATTTACAGGGGAGGTGCGGGCGGGGGAAGCGGAGTAGCGGGAGGAGGTGGAAGTTTCACTATTGAATTTGAAAATGAGAATGTTTGTGTGAGTCATAATTTTGTGATTTTGACACCCATAGAATGCTTTTATTACTTATCCATATTGGAGTGGCAAAATTTTATGATTCATGTACCTAACCGATACGACTAAAGAAGCGCCAAGTATGGCGTTCCTAACACATACTTTTCGCTTCGCTCAGTCTAATCATTCTCTTCATTCACGCTCGCCGCGGGACGCGAGTGCTCCTCACGTGTCAGTCTGTGAGCACCCGCTCTTGGTATGTTAATTTAAATTGATACTAAGTAGATGCAGTGACGATCTGCGCAAGGCGGCTGGCAGTGAATGGATACGGAGAACGAAAGATCAGGTTCAGGGCGCGCCTTGGGGGGAGGCCTACGTCCAGGAGTGGACTTCGTACAGGCTGATGAGGATGATGTTGAATTTTGGGGCAATCTGTACGCTATATTATTGTACTCCACAGCCTATTAACATGCCCCCACTGCTGGGGCTCAGGCCTACCCTCTCAACGAGTACGTTCGGGCTATAGCCACGCTAGCCCAGTGCGGGTTTGTGTTCACATGCGCCTAAGAATTTCTTCTTTAGCAGGTTTCCTCACGATGTTTTCCTTCACCTTTTGGAGCAGTCAATAAATGTAGGTACTTAAGTTTCGAGAAAAACCCATTCATTATTGTACATTTTATCGAAAATGGATATATTTTTTCGTGTTGTGCCCCTTCTATGAGATTGTTCGGGCGCGGTAGACAGGGTTGCCGGCGACGAGCGATTCATTCGCCCGATGACGAATTGTTCGAGCGCGATCTCTCACCGTCTCGACGTAAACATTGTAACAAATATGCTGTCTGTACGGTGACCACACGTTCCTCGCGAAGTGAGATTATAATCCTATCCTATCCTACTAATATTATAAAGGCGAAAGTTTGTAAGGATGTGAGGATGTTTGGATGTGAGGATGTTTGTTACCCTTTACGCAATAACTACCGAACAGATTTTGATGAAACTTGTTACAGTGATAGTGACTTATATCCTAGAATAACTTATAGGCTACTTTTTAACGCGGACAAAGTCGCGGGGCGTCCGCCTCCTAAGTAACCAAACACCTACACAGAGGGCGCTGTTTCAAAATGTACACGGGAAAAACTTTTCTACGCGGGCGAAGCTGCGGGAAAAGCTGGTTTTGTATAATTGTACGGTACATTATTATATTGCACTTCCAGTACTACAACGTCATAACTGCCATTTTGTAAATTTTACAAGAAGGCGTTTATAAGATTTTATTATAGTTCAGACGAAGTTCTGCCAATTTTTTTATGACAATTCTGACGTTGTAGTACTGGAGGTGCATATGTTATGCACGGTTTTTACACGCGAATCCGTGTATTTACATAATTTTCAATAATCGATAAACTAAAATCTCGCGATTTTATCGAATCACCCGCGGATATCGCTTGTGTTGCGTGCCGACACTTTCCAATAACACAAGACCAACAGTGGGTAGTTGGAGAAACTACTCGCAGCGCTCAACACTGACAGCTCGCCTCGAGTCAGCTCGTGACCACGGCCAGTGTAACCTGATCAAAACGTCGGGCAAAATGAATCGCGTGTAAGACCCGTGTAAATGAATACAAAGCGCAAAAGTCTCAAATGTACTATTTACTAAATGGTCCTAGAAAATGGACCTTCGGTCGTAGGACACAAAAAATCAACATAAGCCTTAGAGTGTTAAAAAGCCCGCTGTTAGTTTTTGTTTTTGAAAAAAAAAACTATCTAGACTTAGCTAATTCTAGTATTAGCCTACGTCGACTAGTACCGAGTGGGCTTTTTAACATTCTAAGAGTTATGCCTGGGCCTTACGCGGATTTTTTTTCGCAGGAATATCCTAGATCTACAAGTATGATGGCCACCTGAGCATCTCACGCACGTTTCTTGATTTAAACCCAACACCAAAATATGTACTGTTTTACGCCGCGCTACCGACGGATTTATTCGAGCTAACGACTTGATTCACGGCACCGTTACGATATCGCTTTTTACGATGCAAATATTTATGTTTCAGTGCTACGTGGGGAATGCTGGTTTATGAATATTATTACTAGAAAAAAATGCGTTCTCCTTTGACTTTAGATTTGGTTATGACACTCGATGCAGAACTAAGACATTTAAGGATTCAAACTCGAAGTGGCAGTTATGTGAATGTAGCCGGCAAAAATCCACACCACACTATGTTAGGGAACATGCCTACCCTCTCCATACAAGGTATAGTCCACCACGCTAGCCCAGTGCGGTGGATGACTTAATTCACATGCTCCTAAGAATTAATTCTTCGGTGGCAGGTTTTCTGATGTCAATGTTTTCCTTCACCGTTTGAGAGCTGTCAGTAATAGCAGTTACTTATTGGTTTCCGGCGATCGAGAATTTCGAGATAAACCCATTGGTATACATGACAGTCCGAATCTTCTTTACTAAGTAGGTACGACAACCACGCACGTAGCCACAGGATCAAAATTCTCCAAGTTTAATCAAAAAATTGAAAAGTTAAAAATATATAGAAATAAAAAGGTATATACCTGGTATATACCTAGTAACATTTTTATCTTTTCTAAATCTTCTTTAAAACTAGAACAAAGCGAACAAAATTCACACAAAACAATGTCCAAGAGTGCGTCCAAACGTTCTAAATTCTAAGCGCGGTCTCGCAAAAACGGGCAAATCTGCAACACGTTGAATTTAATATCAGTTTAGTTGTTCCGCTAAACCTCTTATAATTCTAGCGGAGGCCGCACACTGCTCGTAAAGAGGGCTGCACACTTGCAGTTTTTGTCCCGGGAGCTTGTGGTCACCGCATAGTTAAGGGGCAGAGGCTTTTCATTTATGGATCCTAATTATTAATCATCATCACATCTTATTCTTATTCGGGGGTGGTGGTCCCGGCAGTGACTCCACGAAAGCGGGAGTTTTGTCCCGGGCCGTCCGTCCAGCCATCCCAACTCCTTAAAAGTAGTGCAGCAGGCCTTCTGGCCGACGGCAGCACTGTTGCAGGTTGCCGTTGCAGAGAGAAGGATCTGTCAGCCCCGTTTCGGATCTGGTTGCGGGACTGTGTAGCAGCGCGTGCTCCCCTGTCTCGCTCTCCTGCTCATCAACACATATCAGCCCTTCAACTTCCACTGCAGGGCGTAGACCTTTCCCAGTGAATGTCGAAACCGAGGTCCTTCGCCCTCCGCATCCAGCCGCTTCCGGACACATTTTAATGGTTTTCGGTCCACCTGGGCGCGTTATGTCAGTAGTACCATTGACCAGTACCATTGATGGTAAAGTGACACAACTTTGTATCCTTAGTACCATTAATTCTTCACTCCAGAGTTCGTCTGCCCCAACAACCTTTTGTTCTGCGACAGTTGTAACCTGCCCCCAGCTTGCTATCCCTTCTGCTATGTCGGTAACATTAACTCTCCGTCGGATCTTCTCATTGCGAATGGAAAATCTCAGAGTATTAGGAAGGATACTAATAAGATTGTTAAACTCTGATCTTTTAACATAACATTTATTCGATCATATTGACTCTAATCGTTCCATTTAAATTAGACCAGCACACAATACGGTACCGAGACGTGGTCGTTCACTTGGACCTCATAAGATGGCTAAAGGTCACCCAGAGGGCAATGGAGATAGCTATGCTCGGAGTTTCCCTGCGAGATCGAATCAGAAATGAGGAAATCCGCAGGAGAACCAAGGTCACCGACATAGCTCAAAGAGTTGCGAAGATGAAGTGGCAGTGGGCTGGGCACATCGCTCGTAGAACTGACGGCCGTTGGGGCAGAAAGGTTCTCGAGACGCTACCCGGATCGGAAGACGCAGCGTACTTAGGCCTCCCACAAGGTGGACCGACGATCCGGTGAAGGTCGCGGGACCCAGCTGGATGAGGTTAGCGCAGGACCAGTCGTCGTGGAGATCGCTGGGGTAGGCCTTTGTGCAGCAGTGAACGTCTACAGGCTGGTATAATGATGATGATGATGAATTATGCCTACATGCTTACTCCGAAAATTTATTTCCATTTAAATTAGACCAGCACTCAATATCTGGTCATACGCGTATCTGGTCATCTGCGTATCTGGTAATTTGCGAAATGCACGGTACTATGCGCCTGAAGGATCTGGTCAACCGCGTATAAGGTATATTGCGATTTTGGTACTATGTGTCGGAAGAATGAAACAAAGTAAGACATAGAAATGTATGTAAGTTAGAAAAGTGTTTCCCCTTAACATCCGCCAGGTATTTAGCTAAGTATTTATAGTAGTGTGTTTAAGAGACTGAGTTAGCTCCCGATCCCGCCGGCTGATATTATGCGAGTTTGTGAATGCCGTTCGCATTAGGCTACACTTTACTGAACCGCAAGTTTACATACTCTAAGTACTCGGTGTATTCAAGGCGGGATGCTGCAGTCAAATGTTACATACCGTTATTTCATGAATAGGGAAAAACTCACTACGTAGGTACACTTTTTTGAGTAACTGAAATGATACTTAGATTTATTGTGTACTTTGGGAGGTTTACAAAATATATACCTTACGTAATATCAAACAAGGATAGAACAGTTTTAAATAAATACATGAATATAATATGACTAATGGTAAAGATATAGATAGAGTCTTACATTTTTATTAATACTTATTAAATTTTCATAATATTCATAATTTCTTATTTAATTTTTAAACATAAATAATCTAATAAAAATCTAAAACTAAATTACAAATGAATTATAAATAGGGAGCTCACCGTCTCTTTCGACAGATCCCGAAGCGCCTGGTCAAGGGCTCAAGGCGGTCAAGACCAGAGGTCTGGGCATCAGATCAGGTCAGGTCTGGGAATTACCTCGCTCAGACGATCAGCCTCACCATTCAGCAGGGTAATGCTGCCAGCCTTCTGGGCACGCTCCCAGCGGTGGGGAGCCTCGAGGGGGTTTTCTATTTGATAATTTATCAACTTTCTAGGCATTTAGAATAATAGCTTAGTTTGACATTTTACAGCGACATTAATACCTATTATACTACAGGTATCTAACGCCGTAATAATTAAGAATTAGACAGTCTGTATGCAAGAATAGCCTTGAATACGATGACTATGTTTAGTTCTGGAATCAGATTTCGTCTTTTTTATGACTGACAAAAAAGTTGTATTTTTTAATTTTTTTTTCGCTACGGGGGCAACAAGTTTTTTTTTTCGTAACACAATGAATACAGGCAGGGTATTAAAAATAACATAAATAATCCTTGAATTTTTTTCCGTCAAGTCTAGAGGTCAACGTCCACAGACGTTTATTTTTTTTGTCACCGCCTCTCGACGCACCGACTGTAAAGAATAAAGAAGAATTGATCTAAATAAAGTCATGCGGTGACAAAATTCGCCGTCGCCGTAGGTATATTGTCTCGGTGAGGAACGCGGCCAAGAGAGTCATAAAGACCTTCACCAGGTAACTTTCCTGCAGAGCATAGAGCAGAGAGCGTAGCGTCCGCAAATAAATTCTAAAACAATTTTAGTGGGGAGCCAACTTGTCAAATTGTATTGAAATCATGTCATTTGGTAAAATTGGTAATTTGGTAAAATTGGTTTGCTCTCCCAGTTTTTCTGTGGATGTCATGCATAGCGAAAAAATAAAAAAAGGAAAAAATAATATGCCGAAGTGAAGGATCATCAGCTGTGCAATTCTGTTGTAAAATGAATGACTAATATAGTAATTTATATAATTTTTAATGTTTCAATTCAATTCAATTCAATACACTTTATTGCACGTTTAAAAATTACAGACAAAAACAAAAACAGATACAGTAATGTACATCTAGGCGGTCTTATCGCTAAGAGCGATTTGAATGATTTGAATGTTTATATTTTTAATACATACATACATATCTTCACGCTATGTCCCTGGCGGGGTAGGCAGAAAGAACGGAGCGCCAAGTATCGCGATCCTGACACACCTCTTTATATATTTTTAATATTTATGTATTACTAATATTTTATGGTACTAATAATTATGGATCTTAAGGATTTCTGTTTGAAATAAAATATTTTTTAATTTGTATTTGAATTAAAATGAATTACTACGATCACTCACATGGCTCTTCTAAGTGGCGAATAGGGCAAATGAAATAAACCACCTGTCATTTTGCGTGTCCGGTTCAGCACACAATTACCTATATTTAAAACAAAAAAATGTCACAATCTTTCCTTTTTTGCAGACCCTACTTGCAACTGCGCCCGGTATCGGAGATATCAAAAAGCTTACGGCGAGTTAAAGCACTCGATTAAGCCTGCCTTGTTTGCATCGCCCGTGTGCATTGAATTCGCTGACCGTACCGGCACGCCTCCAGGCGTACTGAAGCTGTTTTATGGTAATTACATTTTTAACTACCCTCTGCATAGAATAGGAATCTTGATCAAGTTTTGTAATCGAGAAAAATCTCATTTCTCGTTGTTGAAATCGATCTGCTGAGTGTTTTGCAAATTGAGTTCTCGCATAACCGCTTCTTCCTTTCCCACATACATAAGTAATAATGATGTCTGTGGCAATTTTCCGGATCATTTAAACATGCTTAGCTATTAATTAAGAAATGTCATTAAAAATACCATCTGATTTTTTTCATAAGTAAGAGGTTATAATTTAATTAGATAGAGGTTTTTACTTTGCATAAAATATGGGTTTTAATTTTGTATTTTTTTAGTACCTAACTTGTTTTAATTAATTAAATTGAAACAAGTATTAAATTAATTAAATTAATATTAAATAAAATATACTAAGAGTTTAATAATAAAAAATTATGCCTTACGTTGTCGATTTTGACATTGCTGAAATTGACAGTGTAATAACATTGCTGTAATTGTTTCTATTAAATAAAAATATATAAGTACAATTTTGTTGTAATTGTTTACTTTTAAATAATGCGATACGTCATTCAAAAATAATTATTCTATACACCTTGAAAATATAGTCTTATTCCAAACCCTAGAAGCTAAACAAACAACCACAAAACTTTTCCCATCACCCATCAATCAAAGCTGACATTTCCAACTCCCCACTTTCACACACCGGCACATCCGAATATAAAACATCGCGCGTCAACATTGAAATAATAAATCTGACAACGCACGAGCCCCTCGGACGCCCCCATCCACCCCATTCACCCCCAAAAACCCCACCAACCCCAAGGAGAAGGCAACCATGAACGCTGTCACGGCATGATAGACGGCTAGCATAAAACTGACGAGAGAGACTCTACCCGCGTCGGAATGGCTCTACGGAGCCCAGTATATCACTTTTATTACATGCCATCTTCATTTTCATATTTCATATTTGCATTTCTGTCCCCCCCCCCCCAACCCACTCCCTCTCCACCCCCGTTTTTAAGCGTTTCTCGCGTTTTTCTATGTAATCGCCGCTTTGTGTGTCGGACATAACGATTGGGCAGCCTCGTCAAAGGAAATTTTATGTTACGGTGTTGTTCTTTGGAAAGAAAAGTAGGTTGTTTTGTTTAAGGGTCGGAGGGTTCCGTATGAATTTGTGAAGAACAATTGTGATGATGAAAGACATGCTAATTTCGTGTGGTAAATCTTTCGACGGCACTGGTAAATGTATTAGGGCCTTTTCAGTTTTGAGGTGTAACATCGTAAGCTGATTTGGAACGACTCGGTTTTTGACGGAAGCTCGGTTGGCATATACGTAATTAATAATGAGTCTTAATATATATCATATTAATGACCTACTTATATTTGATATTGAAACTATAATAAAACAACGAAATAAACGAATTTCATAGATGAAGCTAATTATCTTTCTCAGGATTAATTTAAATAATAATACTTAACACATATTTGGGTGAAATGTCATTAAATTCATATATTTATATGAACTAGCTGTTTCTCCTGGCTTCGCCTGCACAGAATAAGTTTTTCCCGCGGGAACAGGTTTATCGCGGTAAAGAGTATGTCCTACCCCAGTGTTCGTGTGTCTTCATTTTCATTATCCGAATTTCATTAAAATCAGTTCAGCGGTTTGTGCGTGACATACAGACAAAGTTACTTATCCATAATATAATATTGGTATAAAAGAAATTGATTGCATAAATTATAATTTAATCTATTTATTTAAAGTATTTTTTAAAAAACTGTTAACGAAATTTTTAAAACGTTAACGAAATTGCCCAGAGTAGACAGATGCGAATGTTGTGGAGTTATTTTATAGATTTCTAACTGCAGAACCCTAAGGAGGTAAAGGAAGGAATATGTTGCAAAGTTGAGAGCTTGGTGTGACGTGTTTGCTTTAAGTAAACGATGTTAAAGGCTCGTTTGTAGCGTGTTCACTCAGTTAATAAAAGTTGATAAAGAGTGCTGCGACTTCTTCGTAACAAAATGTGTGAAGAAAACTTTATACTACATTTATTAAGAGAATGAACTTTAGTTTCAGCATTCATAGAGGGAGTATGTATTCTCTTTAAGTTCGTAGGGTCAAGGGTTCATGGAAATACCATAGGGGTTTCGGTAAAAAGCGTCGGGAGCTACTACTAAGCAACTATAATGGGTCACTCCGCGTCTCCCGCTTCCCCCTACGTCGCCCCGCCGTGATAGGTACGGAGTGCAAAAACGATTGAAAAAGTAATGGCCGAAAGTATAGGAATAAATTATTATTTATTTATATTTTCAATAAAAAACAAAACATTGTGTAAGAAGCAGTTAGATACTTAGAGAAATCTTCATCTTTATCATCATTTGTTAATGACACGACATCACATAAGCCCGACGTCTCGCATTTATGCGAACGGTACTGTCGCGCCAGGATGAGCGCGGGCGGGCGAGGTAGGGAAGCGGGAGGCGGAGGGAGGCCAAGGTCAAGTGACTCGTTTCAGTTGTCGGGTAGTAGATCTGAAAGGTAAAGCTGAATCGTTTCCGCTAAATCGATTAGCGCGATACGAAATGTGCATAACGCAACGTTATTGGTTATGGTTTGGATCTGGTAATACTTATATAATTATTTACGGGTCTTACACACGAATAAATTTTATTTACCTTGCCCGACGTTTCCCCCCCCCCTGAAAAAGCTGTTGTTTGTGTAAAGATATTGAACTTTACACAAACAACAGCTTTTTCAGGGGCCTATCGCACACTCTGGACGATATTACCATTGATCCATTTGGTGGACTACAGCCTGCGCACAGTCTGCCCAGACCGCCCGAGATCATCATCATCATATCAGTTCTTCAACGTCCACTGCTGGACCCCCAATGCGCGTCACCACACCTGGTTCCCCGCCCTCCGCATCCAGCCGCTTCCGGTCAGATTTCGACTGAGAAGTAACCCTTCCGAGCTTGTGAGCTGAAAACAAAATTAAACCCCGTTCAATTTTCAAACGTAATAATTTTTCCGCAGAACCGCGCCTGGGGCGTTCCTCGATGCGTCACCTCAGTACAAAGACAAGCAATAATTCCTTCGGCGACACACGGCCGAACAATGGCGAAATTAATTATTCTACGCCCAAAGCGATCGCGGATGGAGCGCGAAACGAAGCGACAAAAACCCTTTCGGGGCGTGGGCAGTGGGGTTGATATTTATAACGCTTTAAGTCATAAAGCTGAAAGTCGTGGAGAAAGCTGAATACCGGTGCTAGGCGCCGGGCTGGGCCTTATGAGGCCCAGTCAACACTATGGAATGACATAATAGTACATTGTTAACCTAGGTGTGAAAGTAACTTATTTAAGTCCCGAGCGTCGGGCGCCAATAGTTCGAGGGACCTCTAAATAAGTCTTGAACCCGAGGGAAACACTGTGCTTTTCATTAAGAATACACTGAAAGTAAAAACAAATACATAACATGAGTGTTGTTGTACAAATCTCTGCTATACGGAAGTATAAACAAAACTCTACAACTCGAAAAAACAAATGAAGATCGGATTGCCGCTTTCCCGTCTACTTTGTTTTTTTTTCTGTGGCCTGCCAGCTATTCTGCCATTATTTTTCATTTTCATCATTGAAAAAATGGTAAATATTTTGTCCAAATCTATGTTATTTTAAAGAAATAGTTGACAGTAATAATTATAATAAAGTCATTTAAAAATATATATTCTCTAATTATTACATAACTTTATGTTATTTCAATTTTACATCGCGCTGTAATTGAGTGGCTGTATAGACAGTTGGAACATGGTCCAATAGAAATGTCAAAATAGTACTAGTTTTTTTAAATATAATTTGACAGCTGTCAGTTGAAAGCCATTCTCCCTAGGGCTGAGATGTATTACTTTCAACCCGCTCCTCAGGCAACTTCAGACCTACTTTCAGAGTATGAGTAATGAAAAATACGTTTTTCAATACACTTGCTCGTAAAGTGGCTCTTATTGCATCGCTTTTAGGTGCAAAACCTGAGTAGGTATTGTATTATCAAAATAGCTCGATTCGAATGATAGATTCTGAAGTCAAATGGTGGTAATAATCAAAGTCAAAGTCAAAACTATTTTATTGCATGTAAGTACACTGGATGCATTTATACAACGTCAGTTTTTTATCTACCACCGCCTCCAAGGTGTTATATAGAGCTGGGAAGAAGAAGCGGCGCAACAAAGTGATGTGCTGATGTACATTAAATTATAAAAAAATACCCAGGCACCTACTTATTTAAAATTCAAACAATTGAAAAATCCACAAATGTCTTAAAACTTCAGTTACCTATCTAAGTACAGGATAATTATTACCAACATAATTCGTAACATGTATCCTACATTGGTGATCTTAATTTCTTCGTTACATCTCATTACAGATCACACTCTTCAAGAATTCTTTCTTCCTCTCCATGTCTGTAATTACACAAGTCCTATAATTAAACACCAAGCTTACGTCACATTACAATAAGTCAACTGTAATTAGCAGAAAGCAATAAAATTAGCCACACATCCCTTATCTCACCCCTTATTACTTACACCCCTACACCCCTACGTAGGCTACGTAACACACGGATGCTACGTAACCAAACGTATCCTACGTAGCAACAAAATTATAAAAGGGTAAATAAAACAGAAAGCTTACACAAGTCATAAATTTGATTTATAGAGATTAAAAAAGGCGCTTTAGAAACGGCTCGAACGGAAATTTTCGGTGGGACGAATCGGGAGACGAGAGTACGGTGCGCAAAACGGTCTGTCTTTAAAATAATTCAGCTTCTGTTTTTGTGTAACTTTATAGTAAACTTTTTGTTGTGATAATGTAGAGAGATAGAAAGATAGAAAGGATTAAAAATAAGTTAGGTACCTATTTTATATTAGTTATGTACAGTTAAGTTACTTCCAGCTTTCAGTTATGTTAGTTTGACTTTTATGTGTTGTTTGTTTAATAATGCTTTAGTTAGAACGTCTGTAAGACGAGGCGTGTCACGTCGAGAGGTCCATGTTCGATCCCCGGCCGTCTTATACCAATGGGTTATTGTTGAAACTTAAGTACCTACATTTACTGACTGCTCTCAAACGGCGAAGGAAAACATCGCGATCAAACTGCATACGCCGAAGAAGCAATTTTTAGTCTTACGAAGTCCACCATCAAACAGCACTGAGCTAGCGTGGTGGACCATTTAAGCCCATACGTTATGTAAGACCTGTATTCCAACAGTGGGGACATATTAAAAGGTTTATTTGGTTTTTAACTCTTCTGCTGACGGTACCCATGTCAGCGCCGTGTCGATGGGCGCTCGCGTCAGAGGGGGTGTCGTAAGAAAATTTACAAGCGCCGCCGTATTTCACCTCGCTTTTTCTGTTAATCTACCCTCTTAATGCGTCGCTTTGTTTACCTGCTGACCCTACCTCGGCGCGGGTCTCATTGCCCATTTAATGTGTTACTATTTTAAATGCTTTGAAAATTATTTCGTACATTTTAAAAATATTGAGATCAAGTGTAGGTAATTATTAAGAAGCGATTTCTGTATCCAATCGTACCCTTACTATGAAGTGTGTTTCATCGTGTCAGCCTTTCAACGTCCACTGCTATACATAGGCCTTCCCCGATGAACACCACACGGTCCTCCGCCCCCCGCATCCAGCCGCATCCGGCCACCTTCTTCAGGTCGTCGGTCCACCTGGCGGAGGGGTGTCCCACGCTGCGCGTGCCGGTCCGCGGTTGCCACTCCACTATGAAGTATTCCTGATAAAAAAATTAAGCTCTCTAATCCATGGACTATTAATTCATCATCATCATATCAGCCTGTAGACGTCCACTGCTGGACAAAGGACTATTATTTATTTTGTGAGAAATATTTAGATCAGCTTAATTTGAAGAATGCGAGATACATTTTGCAGACATATATTGTAATCTTTCCTCGGCAGATGGCGCTACTGGGGCAGTTAGGAAACGGGGGCAAATCCAACAATTTAAAAGATGACTTGCCCAATAATGTTAAATTTCGTAATAAAGTTAAATTTCATACATTATGTTAACATTCTTGCGACATAATGCGTATTTCTTATTTGCGAGTCAGTAAATAAAATATTTTAGAACAATTTATAAAACAATGAAAAAGTTTTAAAGAAATATTATAATGTATTTTAAAAAATTTAATAAATTTTGGTCAATGTTTTTTCTTATTTTTTTTTATTTAATATTACAAGCGCGCAAAATTGTACACGGCGAACTCGATGCCGAAGGCATTCTCTACCAATTGACTTTTGGGCAAGCTGATAACATTAGTGAATTTTTTTATATAATTTGATCGGTATCATAAAAATATAGACTTTTTTAAAGCATTTGTAGGTTTATTTGGTTTGATGTTCTGCTCTGGTGGTTTCACAAAACTCCTTGAAGGCACTTCCCGGGCGTCACGGATAAACCTCTAGGTTTGTGTGGTGGGGACTAGTATATAGAAACTTATCTATGTATATTAACTTGTTCATTTTAATAAAATAAAAAAACTTCAAAGGAATGACATTTCATTTCTTTATTTTCTAAAATATTTGGAAGTTTTTTTTTTCCTTTCAGTAAAATTTACTATCGTCACCATGTTACTTTTCTCCTAATCCCGGTTTATTTTTTCAAATCTGTAAATGTACTAATAAACATAGCTATACGAGTATATTGGTTTTTATTTCCAGTACTTACTTATAACTAGGTAGTAGAGGAACAAGAAAAAGCTAGTATCGATATCATAATATCAATATTTTTCTTAAGCGCTTCACCCCTATCATAAGACCATAGAGCTAGCAATCTAAAAGAATTGTCACGTCCGTCTTCGCAAGAAGAGAGGGACATTTTTCCGCTTGAATTCTTCAAACGTCTGCGAGTGACCGTCTTAAGGGTGGGGGGAGGTCTTAAGGGGGGGAGGCTTTCCCACCTCAATGTCTGAACGGACGGACGGAAAATCTTAAAAGTTTATGTACGAGTAGACGAGGTGAATGAATCTCTTGATGTCTTGGCTTAGTTGCTATGAATAGTATAGACTAGAAGTAGGTAAGTACTTCAATAATATCAAAATAGGACAGACCGATTTGGACAATCGGCATAATTAGACATTAATTATGCCTTGAGATGGTTGCGTTCTTTGGATTGTATATTTTGCTATGTGTGAAAAAAATGTTGCATCATCAACAGCCTATTAATGTCCCCACTGCTGGGGCTCAGGCCTACCCTCTCAACGAGGGCGTTCGGGCTATAGTCCACCACGCTAGCCCAGTGCGGGTTGGTGGACTTCACGCGCCTAAGAATTTCTTCTTCGGCGTATGCAGGTTTCCTCACAATGTTTTCCTTCACCGTTTGAGAGCAGTCAGTAAATGTACTTAAGTTTCGAGAAGAAACCCATTGGTACATGGCCCAGCCGGGGATCGAACTTCGGACCTTTCGATATGATGAGGCCGCGTCTTATATTATAAAAAATGTTTGAATTTTGAAAAGTTGTAGAAAAAAGTTGTTTTTTGAAATTCCTTTGATACGTGTTTCGGCTTTCACAGTATTTTTAAATAGCCCTGGATTAATAATAGAGATATACTTAGGTAGATTGTGATCTGAATGATTAATTCTGAATGAGTAAATGAACTTCATTGCAACTATAGGCTAGCTTCTAGCGGTAAGAACAGTCTACTCTGAAAATTTAATAGAAAATTCGCGATAAAAGTCGTGTAAGGTAGAATATTGCGGCCATATGTTTGCAAATGAGCCCCATATAGAAACGAGAAGTTGCCCAATAGCGGAGATACAGCCAAGTTACGGGATCAGCTCAGTTTTCGATTTGGCAAGCGCCGGAGCAATACCCACTCTGTTTTTGAACTTATTGTCACTAATAAGAGTAAGCACATAATATGTTGTATGGACAAGAGAACTATCCAGACCCTTAGAAACCTTTGTAATGAAGCCTCATTACAAAGGTATCTAAAGTCAAAGTCAATAGTTATTTGTTATGCAAGGCTGCAAAGTTGGTTGAGAACGAGTTTTGTGCGAGTATTTGCTCAGTTTTCAAGGTACGAGACGCAAAATAACTTTGCTGCCGAGCGCAACACACAATTTTTCACCTCACTGCAGCGAGGAAAATACTAGGTGAATTGAATCCTTTCGGCGGTTTAGAACCACAATTAGAATTGACCATTTCTTTAAATGTCCACCTTCTACAAATTAGAAGAAAAGTAAAGAAAAACCGCTTGTGAGGTGAAAAATATATTTATTGCATAGTACGCAACTATATGTCAAATAAAGATAATATTGTACAATTCAATAGAGATCTATAATGTATACAAAGGTGGACGGATAATTAGAAACAGGGCAAGATTTTCATACAATCGAGGTCACTTTGAAGCCATGGTACATAATCTGATGACGGTCGTCGAGAGAGTAGATGAAGGACTTTTAGATCGCTAATAGATAGATGTCCAACTGATCAGATGAGCCGCCTGGAAGCAGCATCCTTATCAATTTGTTTCTGACCACTGGTCGCCAAAATCAGTCGCAGGAAGAATATTTATTTAGCGATAGCGAAGTTGTGCAGGCGCAGACGGATCAATGCTGCACAATCCACCGGCGATAGAATTTTACGAGAGCCCGAACGAACAGCGGTAAGCAGTAGTCGTAAATAGTCGGCCCGAGACGTATAGTCAGACTGGAAACGACATTCTTCACCTATTAGATAGATCATGTCAATTAAAAGTCAAAATTTAAACCGGCTGAAATAACACGAATTGTTTTACTTTTGTTAAAACTTTTGTTAAAAATTATTATCCTTATTAGTACAAAACAAAATCGCTTCGCTAAAAAAGAAAAAAAAACTATTTAGTATACGTTTTCTTCCAAGGTACGGAACGCGCGAACGATAAGCGCGTCGCCAAGCAATGGCCAAGTACACCTTAAGCGGGCTTATCTCTGTGTGCTAGTGCAGGTGAACACTGCGCTTGTGTGCGTGCGTTTTAGACCGCTTGTTCTGAGTTTCCGCATTCTCGTTCACTTTAACCAGTTGTTTTATTTTTCATTTTCAAATCGCGAACACCTTTTTTCTTATAGATGACGCTGCGTGCCATAATAGGTATTTCACTAATCTGTGGCACGATTGTGCGAAATGGCTATAAACAAGACTGTGGGCCTCTTACACCGCTTGCTGATAAAGTCCCAGATACCCTATCTGCAGGTTATCTGACAGATAGCCTGTTTTTTTGGTTTCACAGGTATCTGATTGCCTATATCTTATATATTTTATATAGTCTATCACACAGATTTATCTGATAGATTAGTTTATCACTAAGATTACTATCTGTAACAATATCAGGAAGCGGTGAAAGAAGCCCTGTCACTTCTAGCATCAGCGCATCAATGTATCACATTAAAGCAGTACTCTCTTTTCGGTAGCTACGCAGTGAGTTGTGGATTTGTTTTGCTGGTCCGATGTGGGTGGAAATATGAAAATGAGTTCCGTGAAGTAAACACGGTGACACAGTTTTCAACTAGTAAATTTTGGAAGTTTTAAAATATTATTAAAAACTATTTTTCTGGGTCGTAGGCACCATTTTGTGCCTCAAAGAACCCCGCAGCATTGGTATGAAGCTTGTTACAGTCAACTCTGGTCACACACACAATTTAATGTTACAGATTATCTCCGATCAGTCGTCTCTAAAGCGCGACACAGACAGAGCGGTGGCGTTTTTTGATGCGAAGGGCTTCATACTATTTCGAACATCACAAAAAAACGCCACCGCCACGCTTCCGCACCGCTCTGTCTGTGTCGCGCTTAAGGCACACGTCTGAGATTAATTCTTTCCAAAGTAATCAAGTTCATTATCTACGCTTTCTAGTATGTTTGGGACCAATCGATAGGACCAGGCCTAATAGCTTGAAAACGTATAGGTACATGGCACGGCCGAGGATTGAACTCCGGCCTCTCAACGTGACACGTCGTGTCTTTGCCATTACGCCACCGAACTTAAGTACCTATTGAACAAAATTATACTAATAGATTCGAAAAAGATACCTCGGTTTATCGTTATGTCTCAACATGGGCACCTATTGAACAAAATTATATTAATAGATTCGAAAAAGATACCTCGGTTTATTGTTATGTCGGTAAGGAAAGATATGAAAAGATACGGAGAGTAGTTATTAGTGAGACGGAGTTGGGTGACGCGAGTCAGACAGAAAGGTAGCAGACAGATTCAAGTCGCCCCGGGCGATCTTACTTAAGGCGATGTTTCTTCGCACAAACCTTTCAATCACACAATTTTAAAAAGCCGCCAGCCATCTGGGCACGCTCCCAGCGGTCCCTCGAGGGGGTATTTTTTTATAACTCTCTTGTAGTTTAGTTTTTAAGTTATTTTCAATTTTACTGTTTTATTGTTCCCATTAACTATATAGTCCAGTATTTTTTATTAATAAAATTCTTACTAATTAAATTATAATAAATTATAGGCCATTCACCCCTATATACATTTTGACATGTGTGCCACTGAGTCCCGGAACCATTTTAAAAAGTACAATTGAATCTTAATATAATCGCTATAAATACCACAAATACCTATGGATTGTAAACGAGCACGTAAGTTGAAACAAAAAAAATAAGCTGGTCTTTCGTACTATTGAAACTCGCTAAAGGCTAGGCCAGCTCAAGGTCAAAGTGTTTCCACTGACGTGCGGTCGACTGTACAAAACAGCAAAAGGTTTGGACTCCTGGGCCCCTAGGCTGTAGGTAAAACATTTAAACTCAAAAGTCTATGGGAAGCTAATGGTTTCATCTGTGGCTAAAGTTACATTTAGCTACTGGGTACTTATTTTTGGTCGCTACTTAGTGAGTTTGTATTTTTTTTCGATTTCTTTGCGCTTTGCATCCGGTCTTCAACCATTATATGGTTTTAAATTCTTCTATAAGCATCTTTTTCTCTCATCCTCTTAAAGGCGGTAACAGAAGCAGTGTACCTTCAAGAGTGGATTATCAGCTCATTTCCGTTAAAATCGTAAAAAATACTATTCTTCAAACAGGCTTCCGCTTAATGCAATTGCACGGGATTTCAAGACGGACGGATAGTGCCGGGGGAGGGGTGAGGGGTCAAACGTCATCGATCGCAGTAAGGGGGGGAGGAGGGGGGACAGTGGACTCTTCCTATATTTTCTGACTAGTGCCAATTACCGACTTCACTCATTTTCTTAAACTCTTTGCCTTCTGTTATATTTTTAACAATAATACAATTTCATACATGCAGGGTGACTTCAAATTAAATAACTAAATAATTTTTTTTATTAAAATTTATTTATTTCAGTAACTTAATTTTTAATTTTTTTTGACAGGTTCTGGAACCTTCCTTTGAGCAAATAATTGCTTGTGTGGGGAGGCTCCGCTCTCGTACCTATATCTATTACAGTTGGCTATAAATTGGTACTTAATACAAAACACTTGATGGTGGTTCTGTTAATGACAAATGTATATTACGTTAAAATTAGCTGACAAAAAATAAATATAAATTTTACCAGCATGAAGTAAACTCCGTTAGGTATCTCAAAAGTGTGACCTCTACGATATATTGCCAAAGCCGTCTAGCATTCTATAGAAACCGCTCAAAGGCTATCACGCCGGCCATCTCACGTGGGCGTCCCGTAATGCACCCATCTGGACCGGAGCTGCTAATATTTCAACTGAGACCGCCAATAGTGCCCGTGTAAAACGGTGTAAGGCAGGGAATGGGATTTTCATGTACCTACTAATATGCAAAAATTTTTTACAAACCAATCGATGGTCAGTTTTTTCATTATCATACAATGATTTGATCTAAACACGAAATTGAATCGATTTAGGTCGGTATGTATGTAATAAAAAAATATAATCTTTTGCGATTTCTGGAAAAGTTGACGCTTGCCCATTTTTTAAAATAGAAATATTGTAAAAATACTTAAACTTAAGAATAAGAAGGAACATAATAATAAATTTTATTTTATATGACATACTTAAAATTTTGTTTTTTCAGTTTCAAATTGGTAAAAGTGGAAAGTGGTAGAAGTGGAGTTCAAAAATTTCCCATACTGTCACATTTAAAAGAATGACCTGACAACAAATTTCTGTTTTACTCTTCTGTAAAACTCCCGAATGGATTAGAATGGGGTTTCATTATTGAATAGATGGGCGAAGTCAAAGACAACAGGCTGTAGGTATGGCAACCAAAAGTCCTCATTAAAAAAAAATCCCACTAAAATAGCATTTTTTGGTATACCGCTTTTTGTCATCAGACCGTGTGAGGTCAGCGAGCAGATACCGTTTTCGTATGCGGCCGTGGTTGAAATATGCAGGGGTGGTATTGAGGCGAGGTGTACAAAGGCGTGCTGTAAGACAGTCGGCGACGGTACCGCATGCAGGTGTGTCTGCGTGGGCCTGTGTACACTGCGCGAGACGTCACGATATACCTTCACTTCGTTGATACTTCAATTGAAACAACAGCATATACCTATATAGCAACACCCTGAAAACATACGTATTTGCTGCTCGAAAAAAAAACAATAGATGGTGTTCCTAAGTCGACCGCAAACTTTACGTGGTAATACAAGTCTTTTATTTCTGCTAGAGTAATCTTGCGCATACATGGTTGCCACGACCACTTAATAAATAATAGTATAGCTACAAATAAACCTATATCGATAGACTGATAATGATTTTGAGAGCCAAGGTAGGTCATCATCATCATATCAGCCTGTAGACGTCCATTGCTGGACAAAGGCTTCCTCCAGTAATCTCCACGACGACCGGTCCTGCGCTAATCTCACCCAGCCGGGTCCTGCGACCTTCACCAGAGCGTCGGTCCACCTTGTAGGCTTGCCTACGCTCTGCGTATTCCGATACGTGGTCGCCAAGGCAGGCAGGTATTTACTATCAGCTCGTATAGTGTAATGGACACAAGCCACAGTTTTCAAAAGCCCTCCTCAGGGATTGCGGAGGGCGACGTGTGTCCTCTCAAAGTGACCGCCGTTAAACATGCATTGCTGCTTAAGTAAGGTGTTAAGTCGTCGCGCCGCACTTTGACTCCGCCGTGTATACGTGCTCTGTGGCCACTTGAATATTTCCTTTGAAACAAGATGGAATATTCAGGAAATACCTTTTCATGGATAATTGGTACAGAGAATTTCTTCGTTGATTACCAAACCCGCTATGCAGCACATAGCGGGTTTGGTAATCAACGAAGAAATTCTTTGATCATGAAAAATCATGTATGGTCAGGTCAACCAGGGTAATTGTAAATAGGGGTGATTGGAAACGAGTATGAATAAATCCTTTCATAACGTTAGTTTTGTATTTGTTTATGGGTTCGTTTCAGACAGAACTCCGTAGTATGAATGAATATCAAAGGATTTAATTCATTCATACTCATTTTCAATCACCCCTGTTTACAATTACCTTGCCATCTGACCATAGCTATCCTCCAGGTCTTTCAGTTGTAAAAACTTTGTTTTAATTTTACAAGCTTATAACTAACTTGGTTCGTTTGTCAGTCCTGGAGGAATCCTGTGATTGATTTTTCGACCACTTCCCGATATCCACTCATGCTCAAATACACCTTTGGTTCTGATGACAATACAAATTACAGGGCCGATTCTGGAGACACATTTACAGCACCAAAATTAGTTTCATCTCTTCTTAATAATTGTGATAACTATCAAATTTTGACTTTAAAATCCCATTGTGCATTTCAATTTTGTGGTAAGTGCCTATAACCAATATGGCGGGCGGACACCACAAAATGGCGGATTACCTTTATTTGTTTGTATATCGAAAATAACATGCAATGGGCATAAAAGACAATGTATACGCTTCTACAACAAACTACCAGAAGAAATCTTAAATATGAATGACAGAAAATTTAAGACCCACATTAAACAACAACTTTGTAAGAAAGCTTATTATAAAACAGTCGATTATCTAAATGACAAAGATGCCTGGTGTTAATGTTACGTCAGCCTCGCACAATCTTTACAAAATAATGTTATGTACAAACTTGATTTTAAAAGATGTGTTGCGGAAGTTTGTTGCGCCGCTTCTTCTTCCCAGCTCTATATAACACCTTGGAGGCGGTGGTAGATAAAAAATTGACGTTGTATAAATGTACCCAGTGTACTTACATGCAATAAAATACTTTTGAATTTTGAATTTTGACATATATACTACATATTGAAAATATACTTCCCGCGTTAGGTACTCTCGAAATGAACCTCCAGAGCCGGAAAAAAGCGGAAAGCAAAGACGGCGGGATAAGAGTAACACATTTTCGTCGCGGAGGCTAACGATTCCGAAGCGGACTGTCCCATAAATCTGCAGCGGCTGATTGATACATGGCGGAGGGTTGACGCCCATCCAGTAATTTAGTGCGTCTCCACCCACCACCATCCGATAGCGGCACTTTTGTTTTGCATTAATTCCTTTTAGCTTTTCCTTCGTATCGGAGGCTTCGGGCCTTCGGGCAAATTTATTTTTAAGTGGTACCTAGATACGTTTTTTTCGCTTCTGATGCTCTGTCATTCATTATGCATGATACGTGGAAATGAGAAAAAAGCGTATACCTCTTAAAAATTGCTCGAAGCGTCCGTAGTGTGGTTAGGTTGATAATCGAAACTAATCAGATTGAGATCTTGTGTCATTCCATTCATTACAAGCTTTTATTACGGGTGCGTCCACGTGGTTCGACAACGTGGTCCGACAGTCGAGCCAAGTGGAATTTTGATTCCTCGTGGTTCGACATGTCGGACCATCAGGAATTTGATATTCCACTTGGTTCGACCATCGGACCAAGTGGATTTTTAAAATTCCACTTGGTTCGACTGTCGGACCACGAGGAATCAAAATTCCACTTGGTTCGACCCTCAAAACTATTTTAAAAATTAAACTTGTTTGTTATTCTTTCACGCAAAAACTACCGAACAGATTTTCATGAAACTTTACAGTAATATAGATTAAACATGCTAGTGTGTTTTTTTCTTCTTTTTTTCTTGTAATTTTGAGCGCGGCAATGGCGTCGGGGATAAGACGCGGCCTATCATGCGGAAGGTCCGAAGTTCGATCTCCGTCTTGGCCGTGTACCAATGGGATTTTTCTCGAAACATAAGTACGTTAAATTTAACGACTGCTCTCAAACGGCGAAGGAAAACATAATGAGGAAACCTGCATACGTCGAAGAAGAAATTCTTAGGCGCGTGTGAAGTCCACCAACCCGCATTGGGCTAGCGTGGTGGACTATAGCCCGAACGCCCTCGTTGAGAGGGTAGGCCTGAGCCCCAGCAGTGGAGACATGTCAATAGGCTGTTGCTGATGATTGAAGTGAATTTTAACGAATCAGAAACTTATTCAACTTGAAATATCTTTCAACATCATCTTAGCTACAGTTTTTTTTTGAGCAGTATTTTTTTAATGAGTGACTCGTTGTCCTTCCGTTCTCACTACGCGCTCATATTTCACATTTGTCGAGACATAATTAGGAAATACTTTGAAACCACACAACTCTTTTGTCTCTGGGTTCGCCATCACTATTTTAGCAACACAAAACCTCAGCACTGCCACTAATTTAGCAGTCAGCTGGCAACACTGCAGCCTTTCTTACGAGCTAATCTTAGGACAAAGGGTTTATTACAAACCGCCTCCGGGTGTGGGACGAGTGTTGCCATTGTTTATTTTAATTTTTTCGCCTGGTAACACTGTCTGTGTTGTCTGCAGAAATATTAAGGAGTAAGTACAGGATGCGAGAGATGTTTTTGACGGTAGTTTTTTTCTGTTTGATTGTAAGAACTGTGTAAATTGTAAATATTAATGTAATTTTTAAGTACTTCATTAAGTTTAATGATTACTTCCACTGCTGTTAATGGCTGCCACCGTAAATTCATTATTTCGAAACAACATTTTGAAATCCAGACTTTAGCGGTTCTCAATCTGGCCAACTTAGTGCTTTCGAAACTAGATCTGGTGCATTTTTACATATGTCAGCGCTTTAAATTTAATTTTAGTGCCTATAGTGCTCATTTTAGTGCATTTTCAGTCACCACAATAAATCATTGTGAAAATGGATCACTAGTAAATATCGTAAAAAGTACCGAGCGAGCGTGTATCTGTAATCCGAATTCATGTTATTGTCATAGGAAATTTGGAGGAATCACTGCTTCTGTAGAAAATTTCATTCATCATTCCTATTATACTTAAAAACTGTCGCGCGAAGAAAATTATTTGCTGACTGTGCTCGCCTACTTTGAATTTATTTTGCAAGGTAACTAAATTGAAATTTAATTCCTAAATTCTTTTACTCATATAAATTGTTGCGTTTTTTTAGTTTTAAACATCTAGTGCTCATTTACTGAAAATCCTGTAAATCTGGTGCTTTTTTTGATTCGTTTAATGCTCAAAGATCCAAGGGAGTTGGCCACACTGGCGGTTCTACACAAAATCAAATCTTTACAACATCAACATACTTGGGTACCTTTCATGTAGGACTAAAAATTCCAAGCGGAGTCGCGGGCACCAACTTGTTGTAAAATAAAATTAAATCCTCTATTTTCCGTGCGATCCCAGTCAACGCTCAACGTTGATTTGCTGCGTATTGTTGAATGCTACAGTTGTGTTGACACAAATGGAAAAATGCGAATGTCCTGCGTGAGGCTAATTTCCTTTTCAGTGTCATGCGCGTCATCGGTTGTGATGACGTGTCATCGGTTCCAGCGGGCGGTGTAATGATTTGAAACGTGGCAACTGTGTTTGTATGTAGAAATGTGCAAAAATTACATAATTTTCTGAGCGTTAGGGCGGGATAAGACGCGGCCTATCACATCGAAAGGTCAGAAGTTCGATCCCCGGCTGGGCCATGTACCAATAGGTTTTTCTCGAAACTTAAGTAATTTACAGGCTGCTCTCAAACGGTGAAGGAGAACATCGAGAGGAAACCTGCATACGCCGAAGAAGAAATTCTTAGGCGCATGTGAAGTCCACCAACCCGCACTGGGCTAGCGTGGTGGACTGTAGCCCGAACGCCCTCGTTGATGGGGTAGGCCTGAGCCCCAGCAGTGGGGACATGTTGATAGGCTGTTGATTGATTCATTGTATGAAATTAATAAAGACTTTACCTTGGAAAGCGCTGTAATAAAAGTAACGCAATATTAATAAAAATGGTAATCACAACTAAGCGATTAGTGTCGCCTTGAGGTACAGTCACGGAGATAAGCGCGGCAACCGACGGTAAAGTACAGTCGCGCAGATAAGCGGCTTTCATTACTGGCGTGTCGCAGCGACAATGGATGGCGACGGAGACAACAAATCTTGCTGGTGAGTTATTTGTTGGTGAGCGACCGTCAGTCGAGACTCGAGACCGAGGCGCAGCCCGCTCGGGCAGAAACTGGAAGATAGGGGTTGAGTTGAGCGCCAATACCAGAGTGAACTAGAATGCGGAAACTTCATACAAGCGCTCTAAAACGCACGCAGAAAAGTGCAGTGGTCACCTACACTAGCACACAGAGTTAAGCGCGTCGTAAGCTATGACCGAGCGTCAGTGGCCTCGGGGATAAGACGCGACCTATCATATCGAAAGGTCCGAGGTTCGATCCCCGGCTGGGCCATGTACCAATGGGTTTTTTCTCGAAACTTAAGTGCATGTACTGACTGCTCTCAAACGGTGAAGGAAAACATCGTGAGGAAACCTGCATACGCCGAAGAAGAAATTCTTAGGCGCATGTGAAGTCCACCAACCCGCACTGGGCTAGCGCGGTGGACTATAGCCCGCACGCCCTCGTTGAGAGGGTAGGCCTGAGCCCCAGCAGTGGGGAGATTAATAGGCTGTTGATGATGATGATGAAGCTATGACCAAGTTCTAGTGTAGATGAACACTGCGCTTGTTTGCGTGCGTTTTAGAGCGCTTGTTCTGAGTTTGCACACTCTCGTTCGGCAGAACCTAAAAGATAGGGGTATAGCGCCAATACCAGAGTGAACGAGAGTGCGGAAACTAAGAACCAGCGCTCTGAAACGCACGCACACGCACACAAGCGCAGTGTTCTGTACTATACTGGATTGTACGAGAGTGTGGAAATTCAGAACCGGCGCTCTGTAACGCACGCACACAAGCGCAGTGTTCACCTACTGCAAACAGAAGTAAACCCATTGGTACGTGTCACGGCCAGCGATCGAACTAGGGCCTGACATGACATGCCGCGTTTTCCCTACTACGTAAAAAGTTACAACAAAAAAAAGTAAAAAATTACACCTAACATGACGACATGACATACCTACCTAAATTTAACGTGACATGGGACAATCATCTATACTACATATAAAATCGTAACGGGAGTATTTCTGTACATTGAATGGATTTAAAAAAAAACTTTTGGAATATGTTATTTAGACTCATCTGACCAGAAAACCCTTTTCAAAAAATTTCTTGTCTATCTGTCTGTTTGTGCCCGCATCACGCTGAAACTACTATTCCGATTTGAGCCGGGTTTTTTTTGTTTAAAAGCAGGTGGTCTGACTTAAATTCTGGTGCACTTGGATTTTTAAAATTCTAACCCTAAGGGGGTGAAAAGGCATATTAAGGTTGTATGGGAACAAAAATTTACAAATCAAATTTACATGCCGCGGGCAAGTTAGTAATATTATACGATACTTTTTAATCCGAACGAAGTCGCGGGGCATAAGACAGTTTATAAGTACATAATTGTATATATTTCCAAAACAAAAATAAATAAAAATGAACGTAAACTTCGCTGAGGACAGGATTCGAACCTGCAGTGCAATTCTGTAAAGTAACAGTTAAAACTCGATAATCACATCGCCAAGTCACTACACTTCGCACCCGATCATGAAAGACCTTGATTTCGTATTCTGTAAACAAGTACAAGCCACTAGCGAAGTGAAGTGAGTATCAAATTGTGATGAGAAGAATAGTGAGTGACACATTAGAGAATTTATGTTATCGATGAATCGATTTTATCTTTTCAGCATAATTTGGTAAAATAATGGAGTGAAACTTCAAAATATATGTTTCATTTTGATTAAAATTTCTTAGTCTAGATAAAATAGTGTTTAATCAACTTCAAATAATAAATAATGTGATAAATGAGCATGAATGTAATGCAATGCAGAGCTCTTGCCTCCCAATTTAAAAAAACAAAACAAAAATCATAGATATTGTCATTGATTTGTCCTCTATTGAGGACGGGCAAGGGAAGCTTTGTCCATACAGCCCTGTCTTATTTAAAGTATTATTTCTTATATTTATTTAAACCAGCGGCGGTTACAGCACGGCCTCCATAAAAACAGAGCACGACTAGAGTTAGTAGGCGATTTTCAATAAAACCGCAGCACGGCCTCCACGAGGGCACAACTAGTGCATGCCATTCGGTGATCCACACTGCAGGTTCATGTCCGCATTAAACCGATAGTAGGTTTAATGAAGTCTATCAAGTGACATTTTGAAACGATCCGGTATAGTCGTTTACACGCTTTTATTTAACTATCCCGCACAATATACATTTTAATAGGCACTTGTTGCATATAAAACTATCACAGATATACACCAAAACCTACAATATACATTTTTTCGGAAAACTAAATAAAAAGACAACAGTCTCCGACAAAATCCCGCCTAAAAGCAAAAAAAACATAGATTTTCCTAGCGGCTTTTTGGCAGGATTTTGTCGGAGACGGTTGTCATTTTTGTTTAGTTTTCCAAAAAAATGTATATTGAAAGTGTATATTGTGCGGGTTAGTTAAATAAAAGCGTGTAACGACTCTACCGAATTGTTCCAAATAGTCCCTTGTTAAATCGACACAACACCTACTATCAGTTTAGTGCGGCGTTAGCTGCAGTGTGGATCACCAAATGGCCCTAGTTGCCGGAGGCCGTATTGCGGTGTAATGTATTCGTGGTTTAAAACTACGATGGCCTTTAGTGACTTGTTTCCAACTGGCCGTTAAACCATTAAAAAAAAACGAATGACAAGATGGCTGACTTCTGTCTGTCAGCTGTCATTGTCATTTTGTTTGTCAAGATGGCGGCGTAGGCACCCCGTACACGCTAGGTTATGCTGTCAGTTATATCAAGGTTAGGCGGTGAGTGACGGATGAATGATCGTCTAATGCAGTTATTGATGAAAATCTGCAATTCAGTGTTGCCATATATACAGATTTATCTATATCTATACAGATTTTCGACTACCGATACAGATACCAGATTTTGCCCTACTTTTATACAGATTTTTGTAATTTAACGTAATCTATGTTAAATATGGTTAAAATAGAAGTAAAGAATAGAATACATGGATTACACGGTGATTTACATTTGGAAATAAGGATTCGTTTTAGTTTTGGGGTGTTTTTTTTATTATTTGTTTGGGTAGGTACTAAATTGTTTTATTATGGCAATCCTAACCGGTGGCGTTTTTTTCTATGAAAAGCCTTCGTTCGAAAAAAGTTCGTTTCAAAAGACTACTACTAATTCATTGGATTTTTAAAAATCAATATACAGATTTTAGAAGATTTCAGTGGATTTTATACAGATTTTTAGACTATCCAATACAGAATTACGGGTTACAGATATGGCAACACTGCAAGTCACTGGTCACTACACTTCGCATCCGATCATGAAAGACCTTGATTCCGAATTCTGTAAACAAAACAAGCCAACTGCGAAGTGAAGTGGGTGTAGAATTGTGAATCGTTGCGGTAGGGACTGACACATTACAGAATTTATGTTATCGATGAATCGATTTTATCTTTTCCTGCTTAATTTCGAAAAATTAATGCATAGATCTTCAAAATAAATGTTTTATTTTGTTTAAAATTTATTAGTCTAGATAAATGATAGTGCAAATTAACTTTAAACAGTAAATAATGTGATCATTGTAATGTCAAGCATAGAGCTTGTGCCTCCTAAAAATAATAAAAAAAAACAATATGAACAAACATACCTAGTCCAATTTGATTTCATTTGTTTTTTTGATCAGTTTTCCTTTTAATTCTTTGATTTTGGTGTAATTAATGCTCAGTTGTTTTTAATTAAATCTGTATTAGAAAAGGAGCGTGCTTTAGTTAATTACCAAATGCGTCCGACAAGCTGATGGAATGCAAAAATTATCATGTCAAGGATTAATTCACTATATAAAGATGATAAGTCCTCTATTGAAACCTATGAAACGTCGAAGCAAAGGAATTTCGACTCGAATAAAGGTAAAGTTCCTTGCAATAACCTAGGTATGTGACCACTGTTAAACAATACATATTTTCTGCACTACACCTAACTATAACTGTTCAATGTATTTTTCAGGTGACTCTTGGCATTTTACCTCGGTCTATGCACAGCCAGCGTGTTCCTCATGACGCCTATAATAACTAAATGTCCAAGAAAATACTGCAGACTGCACTCTAGAAGCATCTCATAATCAGAGACACTCGACCCGGTGGAAGGTACAATTGGTGTTCCAAAAGTCGTTTTAGATGCATAGTACATAGAGTATTGGGATAAAGAAATATAAAAAGTGGTGATTGTGTACCTAACCTATTATGATGGCGTGTGTATAATAAACATTGAAATATTTTGTAAAAAATAATGTTTTTGTTAAAATTTTATAATAAAGTTTATTATAAGTTAATATTTTGCAATTGATCACATACTTATAATTTGTTTTATTTATTTATTTGATTCACCAACAGTAAGGTAGGTACAGTAAGGTATTATGAATAAGTATAATAGAAAACCAGTATCGAGGAGTGTGCAGTGCAGTCCGTGGATGCCTCCACTGACTGGACTGCACTGCACACTCATTCAGTAGAATAAAAACAGAGTGTTTAGCCAATAGTCTGATACATTTATTTATTATAATTTATTGTAACTGAGTGTCGACTGAGCTGAGTAACAAACAATTTTGAGTTTTGCATTTATTACCTAGTAGAAATCTAATTAAAAAACCCGACGCGCGCGAGTAGGACTCGCGCCCTGAGGGTTCCCTACAAACTTAATTAAAGAAATAATTAGAAAATCGTTAATTTCATACCTACGCAAAGTTAAGTTTGTTGGTACAAGAAAAAAAGATTTTAGACAAATTTATGGTTTTCGAATTTTTCCTTTACTTGTGCTATAAGACCTTGCTTATTGCTAAATTTCAAGAATCTAGGTCAACCGGAATACCCCATAGGTTTTGATGACCAAGATTCTAAAGAATACGGCAAAATCGGCCATATCTTCTGACATATGCGTTGACTTAGAAGTTTGATTTTTTCACAGCTTTAAGGGACTGCAGACCTGAGTATTTGATATTAATTTCAACTTTTCAAATTTTCTCTTTTGAGGTACGAAACCCTAAAAATCAATGCAACAACAAAAAATCAGGAGTATTACTTTGAGTAATAGGTATATTAATCAGTTAAACAAAATAATCTGTCATTTAAAAAACTAAGCTAAGTAGGTAGGTACATAAAACATGTCAAAAACTTAATCTGCTATATTGTAATTTTAATAGGCTATATTGTTATTTTAATTCTATTCTAGTTTAAATTTACAAATTTTATTTAATTTTAATTCACTCTCCTGGCTATATATAGGCGTCTTCCGTCATATTAGGTCATCAAGCTGCTCTGGTTCCTGAAATTATAAGTACATTTTAAAACAACCTACAAGAAGTTTAAAATACCATTACATAAATTTATTGTCCTTTAAGATGCTAGTCATGAATCAAAAAATTTTGCCACTCCCACGCGCGCGACCAAAGAGATTTGAAACTTCTTGATAGTATAGCAAACCCACCCAAAGGAGTAAAAAGGTTGTTTGCACAGAGGATTTTATTAGGCTCTGGTACACTGTACCCTGTACCTAACCGTAGGTAAAATGGTAATAGAATAATTTTAAAAACACGTATAATACTTACTTTAGGTTTGCTAAAAGCTTACAAAGCCACAAAACTTGCATTTTAAAAAAAATTTCACGTCTCGACAATGATCTCGCTTACAAAACACTAACTTTTAATTTGACAGATACATTCGAGATAGAAGTGCGTAGTGATGGTCGAAGTGAGCGCAGAATTCCACTACAGATTGCCACTATAAACGTCATACCATACTAACAAACGTCAAAATCTCACCTGCTGTAGTTCAACTCGCCGCCACGCGCGCAACGGCGGCGCTGTTGTAGAAATCGAGGTCGAGGTCGAAATCAATGTACAAATACGCTTACAGAATAGCACTTTTGACAGATTAATTCGAATATGAAGTGCGTAGTGTTGGTCGAAGTGAACGCGGGATTCCCTTACAGAATTCTACTTTAAACGTCATACCATACTAACAAACGTCAAAATCTCACCTGGCTGTAGTTCAACTCGCCGCCACGCACGCAACTGTAGCGCTGACGTAGAACTCGATTATTGTTGAATTTTATAGAATGCCAATTTGTAATCTCACTGCGGATTCAGGATCGAGTTGTATAAATACGCTTACAGAATAGCACTACTGCGCGGGTACAACCCATTGGATTTCAAGTCCAACTCCTTAACCACTCGGACACCTCAGCTGTTACCGATGCCGTGAAATGTAACAGTTGCTATACTTTATAACTATAGTTATAAAGGCAATGTCAACACACGTCGACATTACCCATCCTACAACAATGATGACACTTGTTTCAATATTTGAAAATCTATTTAAATCTATAACCATGTTAAAACATTAACCATGTTAAACCATACTTACTATACGTAATGTAATCTAAAACTATGTACCTATAGTACGTCGGAATTTATAATTTTTTTATGTGGGGAAATGTGTTATGCATACCCTACCTTCTGGGGGAAGGCTGGGTTATGTGATGTCGGACTTGCACCGACTAATAACCCCACGGTGGCCACCCTCGAAGTAAATCGAGGGACTCCGGGCACCGGCTACTGAATCTGGAGCACCTCTAGCGCCATGAGGCCTCCCCGTGCTGCCGCCCTCCTCTGGGATGCTTCGGGGTACACAGAGCCTTAGTCGCCTTTTACGTCAGGAAAGGGGCACCGTGTCTGTATTCGTTGCCCCAGATACAGGGCCAAATGTAACGTAACCTAACCTAATGCTTAAAGCGTAATCACTTGGTAAATCTAAGAAATTTACTGTAGTTTGGGATTTCACAGTAGCACCTCCCTAACCAATGTTTCGAAATCGATCAAACACTGTTCAATTTATAAGTGAAAACAGATAGACGGCGCGCAAATTGATTGCAATTATAATTCACTCACAAGAGACGTGAAATGTAAACACATGTGCATTTTATAGCCTCTATTTTACGATATCAATGTAAACTACTAACGCGCACCGGGCGTAGAATGTAGCTTCACACGTTACACGAACGTCACTGGTCCGAGTTTGGTCCCCGGCCGTGCCACGTACTCGGTTTTCCTCGAAACGTCTGCTCTCGAACGCTGAAGAAAACATCGCGAGGAAACCTGCATACATCATCATCATCAACAGCCTATTAATGTCCCCACTGCTGGGGCTCAGGCCTACCCTCTCAACGAGGGCGTTCGGGCTATAGTCCACCACGCTAGCCCAGTGCGGGTTGGCGGACTTCACATGCGCCTAAGAATTTCTTCTTCGGCGTATGCAGGTTTCCTCCCGATGTTTTCCTTCACCGTTTGAGAGCAGTCAGTAAATGTACTTAAGTTTCGAGAAAAAACCCATTGGTACATGGCCCAGCTGGGGATCGAACTCCGGACCTTTCGATATGATAGGCCGCGTCTTATCCCCTGCGCCACTGACGCTCTCAACCTGCATACGCCGAAGAAGAAATTCTTAGGCGCATGTGAAGTCCGCCAACCCGCACTGGGCTAGCGTGGTGGACTATAGCCCGAACGCGCTCGTTGAGAGGGTAGGCCTGTGCAGTTGATTTGATTGCATTGTACAATTTCCAAGAAGTTTCGCGCGCGCGCTCCCCGTGGAGATGCATCTTGCATATTTAGTATCGGAACATAGGGTGCCATTTACAGGGGGGGGTGCGGACAAAGGAAGCGGAGTAGCGGGAGGAGGTGGAAGTATCTTTTCACTATTGATTTTGAAAATGAGAATGTGTGAGTGAGTCATAATTTTGTGATTTTTTTGACACGATTTTGACACCCATAGAATGCTTTTATTACTGATCCATATGGGAGTGAGTGGGCTGGGCACATCGCCCGCAGAACTGACGGCCGTTGGGGCAGAAAGGTTCTCGAGTGGCGACCACGTATCGGAAGACGCAGTGTAGGCAGGCCTCCCACAAGGTGGACCGACGATCTGGTGAAGGTCGCGGGAACCGGCTGGATGAGGTTAGCGCAGGACCGGTCGTCGTGGAGATCCTTGGGGGAGGCCTTTGTCCAGCAGTGGACGTCTACAGGCTGATATGATTCAATTTCAAAGTATAACATCGGCTCAATGTTTTCACAGTTACGCACTATTATACGGCCCAATCAAACACGTTTGTTTTGACTGTTCCCCGCGTGGTGTAAACGCGGCGTGATGAATGCCTCTCGTGTGAAACCGCTTTAATACTTTATGTGGTATTTCTAACTATAATACACTTATTTCAGATTTAAAGCGATTATACAGGATGTTTGGTGGATCTATGTAGAAATTTTTAATAAACTTTTATACTCGTATATAGGCTTTTTTGTTAAAAAAATGTGGAAATTGTAATACATACTTAATAATGCCGTCCAATAAATAAATATTCATATAAGATTTTATGTTCCTATGTATATTTTTCTACATAGAGAAATTTCGAGTATTTCTAAGTTCTTTTATTTTCAAAATTTTTTTTTTACATTGTTAAATTGACAAAAATGGCTGGTATTTTGCGCCGATTCTTCTGTCCAGGAAGTGTCTAAAATAATGTACCAATTGTACTTAAATGCAATAATTATATTTACTTTGACTTTAGGCAAAAAACAGTGTTACCTTTACTTCAATTTATAGTTCGCGTAAAAAAAACAGTGTTACCTTTACTTCAATTTATAGTTCGCGTAAAAAAAACAGTGTTACCTTTACTTCAATTTATAGTTCGCGTAAAAAAAACAGTGTTACCTTTACTTCAATTTATAGTTCGCGTAAAAAAAACAGTGTTACCTTTACTTCAATTTATAGTTCGCGTAAAAAAAACAGTGTTACCTTTACTTCAATTTATAGTTCAATTCAATTCAATACTCTTTATTGCACATAATAACAAAAAACAGAACAAAATAATACAGTAGACTAAGAAGGTACATCCAGGCGGTCTTATCGCTAAAAGCGATTTCTTCCAGACAACCTTTGGTTACAGGATATTAAAGAAGAGAAAGGTAGGTTGTGCAGCTAGATAAAATATATATATAATTATGTATTTTAAAAACTCTATACACTATAATATATACATAAATACATACATACATAATAACAATAACGATGACAACTGAACAAAGGTTCTAAATAATATGTAATGGAAAAAGGAAGTGGAATGATCAGGTAGCGAGAAACAGTTGCTTAACTTGTCTCTTGAACACATTTAGACATTTCGCGTGTCTGATCGGGACAGGTAAGGAGTTCCAAAGACGGATCGCGTGAAGTGTGAAGGAGTGATCATAGAATTTAGAGGAGTGAGGAGGGACATGAAGGCGAAGGTTTTCTGCGGAACGAAGAGGACGGTCGTGAGTAGAAGAAAGGAATTGAAAACGTTCTTTAAGATAGCTAGGAGTTGTTGGATTGAAAAGGACAGAATAGAGAAGAGAAAGAATATGAGCATCCCTGCGACGACGAATTGGTAGCCACATCAGCTGGTTACGAAAGTCGGAAACGTGATCATACTTGCGCAGACCGAAAATAAATCTAATGGCAAAGTATAATTCGCGTAGTAAGTATAAGTTCAGTAAGTATAAGTAAGTAAAGTATAGTTCGCGTAAACCATCTTAATACTTTACCGTTCAGTTGAAATTCACTCGCGTGTTGCCATCGCAGCTCTTTCTCGTCTCCGAACTGCTGGCCCGGCAGAATATCCGGTCCGGGCTTAATTTAGTGACCGGTAATTAAACCTCCCCCAACCCCCCTCCCTAACCCCTAAGGTGATCCACTCAGACGTGTTACGCGCTGAAAAGTATTTTCGTGTAATAAGTTTGGGGTTAAAACTGGACTTGTTAGTGTTAGATATCAATGATATTTTATACCGATTTTTCGACATAATTATAAACCTTGGTAATTTAAACCGACTTTTTGACTAAGCAACTCTTGACGTATCGTAACTGTTCGTAACCTTGATTTTTATTTAAAAATCTGAGTGTGTTCAGTTGGCGAATACCAAAAAAAATTATTTTATGTTTCACTATCTGACTGAACACGCGCAAAATCTTAGCGAGTCCAGTTGACGAAATATCTAATTGTACTACGCAGTACATTTTAGACTTTCGCGCTTTGTATTCAAAATTATATATGGGTCTTACACACGAACAAGTTATAATTACCTTTACCGGTTACACTTGCCGAAACGTCAGGCAAAGGTAAATAAAACTTGTTCGTGTGTAAGACCCGTATATAATTAACAAATTGTACTATTTCATAGCCCGACCAAACGCAGCTATAACAAACGATTTCAATATGAACTACTAATTCAACTGCTCTGCTCAGCTGCTCTTCATTCCGTAAAAAAACCGGATCATTGTCATCATAAATATAGAAGTTTTTCGGTGACGAAAAACATTACTATATTCTGCAAACTTGATAGATTTCTAATAATACCAGGATAGACTGACAGAATTCATAGATAATATCGACTGGTATACCTAACCCTATTATTTTTTTAGGAAAAAAAATACACTTATATCTATCATGTTTATATTCATAAACCTGACACTAACTGATGTCCGATCGAGCTCATCAATGCAAACAGATTTTTGCTTTTATTTATTTTTTAAAATACCGCCACGCCTCTTACCCTATCAATAAAGCAATTAAAAATAGGACATGCAGTTTTATTTTGATTCCCAAATCACATATTTCGATTATAGAAAAAAATAAGTGATACATTGCGGGTTTTATTGGTTAGACGTTCATAATAGTAATTCCTAGTAAGCAATGGATTGAAATCAAGTGAAAAGGTTCGGAAAATCGGTAAAAATGGAATGCATTTACACCGTAAAATAACTGAAGAGACTCTTGTATGATCGCAAAATTATTTTGAGCTTCCTTTTATTCAACTTACTTAGTTATAAATAAATAACACTAAATGGGCTGATGTTAATAAAGACATGCGTAGCTTGTTAATGGACTGACCGTTTGCCTTCCTGTCATAAAAAAAAGTTTAGGTAAGATTAAGTTAAATAGATAAGTAACCGCTAGATTTAACAGACCAGCATACATACCTGGGTGTTGTAATAGATAGCAGCTTTAGCTGGAAACAGCATATTGAAAGCCTATGTAAAAAATTAAGAGCCATAAATGCAAAATTATCTATACTAAAATATAAGCTCCCTTATAATATTCTAAGATTATTATACATGTCCCTAGCAGATTCTATTATTAGCTACAGTATAAGTAGCTATGGACGCACATATAAAACTTATATTGAGCACATATACAGGTTACAGTTAAGTATACTGAAAACAATTGTACCAAACAAAATTAAAACACAATATAAAAATAATGAAGACGGTCTGTTGAAGTACTGTAAAGTTGTGAGTGTGTTCGATAAAGTTAAAATGGCTATTATATGTGAACAACATCATGTTGCACACACATTACAAATAAAACAACGTCCTAGCAACTTACGCGACATCTCCTATCTGCCAATGTATGTACTACCGGGATACAATAATGTATACGGAATGCGTACAAATGAATATATATTACCGGATATCTTAAATAAACTGCCGAAGAGCTTAGTAAATGACATATTGGGGGGCAATGCGCGGAAAGCTAAAAGTACTGTGAAAAGGTATTACCTAACGAACATTTAATAATAATAGTAGCGACCAACCATCCTACGGATAAACCCAGTGGTTTAAGTAGGACGGTATGAACAAATTAGATGTAATTTAAATGTATTGGTTATTAATAATAATAAAAAAAAAAAACTAAGGTAAGTAACGAAAGTTAGGTGCGCATGAGAAACATTGTTGTAAAGTTACCTAACATTCTACAGAAAAAAATATTTTCTTCATAGCAGCATGTTGAGGTCAAATTCCTAGACCTAGGCATTCCCCAAGCGCTACCACACTATAATAATAATAATAATAAGTTTATTTAAAATACGCATGCGAATACACTTAGAGTTCCATAAATACAGAGTTTTTATATGACAAAGTTTTTGTACACACCTTAATAAAAATAAAAGATACATGGTTTCATGCGTTTAAAAATTTGCCGCTGGTACTTAATGTAAGTTATTGAAAAAACCCGTACCATAAGCACCAGCTAGTATACAGTATGTAAGTTAAGTTGGGAAGAACAGGAAGGCGATGTCGGTCGAGTTGGACAGTGGAGGCAAATTTTATATGTGTGAGTGTACAGTGTATTGTGTGAGATAAGATTGTAATATTTGCGTGATAAGGGGGGTGGGGGGTTGTGTGAAGACACTCGATCGATACCTTCACCCTGAAGATTTCGGACACTCTTGAAGACTTCGAAGTTTCGAGATTGGCCAAAAATGCATTTGTCCGCCTGTCTTTCTGTCCGTCTGTCTGTTCTTCTCTACAAGTCGCATTTTTCAACCGATTGGACGAAAATTTGGCATGGGTATAAATTAATCACGCCGACAAAATAAGTAGAATAAAATCTTGAAAAACATTTCTTTTGGAGTTCTTACAATACTCGCAAAGTGGGAGAGAATTTTCTTGTGAATCCCATAGTGTGGGGTATCGTTGGATAGGTCTTTCAAAAATATCGCGGGTGTGTGGAAAACATTTTTCGATTTAGCGATCCGTTTGCAAAATATTATGCTTTATAGTGCAAACTTTTGTCACTTTAGTACTTATTCTCCAACTGCAAAGTTGACTTCTGTTCGTTTCTTTTAGGTTCGGTTTATAAAAGGGCTGGCGAGGTCTACTGCTCTCACGGAATCACTAGTACATACCTACATAATATATTCACGATAGGGCAAGCAGAAAGATCGGAGCGCCAAGAATTGCGATCTGACACACCTCTCTCGCTTCGCTCAGTCTCACCATTCTCATTTTTTTCTCACTTTTTCCAAATCTGAAAATGACTTTGGTGTGAGAAGCGGCCTCGTTCACGAATTGGCATGAATTGTCACAGTTAATCTCGAACGTTTCCAACTGTCGAGGTTAGAGTCGACGGGCGAGAACAAAAGAGCTTTATGTCAGTTATATTTTTATGTGTCAGTTTTATGACTGCTTTTCTCGCTATCTGCTGCATCTTTTTTATTTTGACAACTATTTTTGGTGACGTCATGTTGTCTGGGATATCACTAGCTGTGAACCACAGAACCACACCTAAATTATTAGCATAAAGTTTAAGTAAAAAAACTAAAAACTAATTTGAAAGATCTCCACGCGGTCTCCACTCTAGAACTCGTCTGCCTCAACGGCCGTCTGTTCTGCGACAGATGCCTCTTCAGCTTGCTAATCTTTTCGGCTGTGTCGGTAACCTTAGTTTGTCGTCGGATCTCCTCATTACGGATCATATCCTTCGAAGAAACTCTGAGCATAGCCCTCTCCGTAGCGAGCGAGCGAATGAAAAAGGCAAATTTAATAAATTGTTTTACCGGCAGTCACATCCAAATGACGATTATAATGTTAGAGACAATACCCGTAACGTAGCGGAGGGCAACAAAAGAAACCTGCAGCAAACAAAGCTCACCGTACAAAGTAAAACAATAATTACCCGACCACCTCGGGCTACGGGAGATAACGTCGGCTCTCCAGCCTTTGTAACAAAAAGATTTTATTTTTCATTCAATTAGTCATTTAATACGAATAACGTCTAGGTCTTGCTCGTGATACGGACGTTTCTTTGAAATGTTTAAATTGTATTCGTTTTGTTTAAATTGAAAATTTATACTTGTTTTTTCAAAGTTGCTGGTCGTTGAATCATAATAACTTCGGAAAAAATACTCAGCAGACCCAAAATATTTTTCAATTTATAATTTTTCAATTTTTCTAAATTTTCGTGTGGGGTTATCTTTTTATAGTTCGAGCATACCATTTACTTTTAAGTTCTAAAAATCAACAATAATTATCACAACGAGGGCTATCTTATCACGCTAGCCCAGTGCAACCCGCACTGGACTACACATGTGCCTAAGAATTCCTGCTTCGGCGTATGCAGGTTTCCTTTTCATATTTTTGTTGTAACCTTGTAGTAACCTTCGAGTTTATAGTACTATCTTGCGAATCAATAGTTTTCTTCATAATGATGTCACTTAATCGTTATTAATTATGGGAGTTTTAAGTTGAATGACCCGCATTTGACTTTGTCCCTTTTACAGATTATCAAATATAAGTTATTCATTATCAAAAATTAGATTATCTGAGTCAGTAATATAAGAATTGTTTCCAATTTTATGTCAAGATTAGAGAAATTCACTAAAACTTTGCTATCTTAATCTGTATTATAGGTACCGACCGACATAGGTACCTACTGACTATAATATTTATTAATTAATATCAAAATTTAAAGGAGAGCAGAATGAAAGGCCAAAAACCTCATCTGTGTAAGGTTAAAGCACAAATGATTGTACTGACATCTCATTAGCTTAGCGGGGAACGGCGCGCCTCGGGCACTGCGATGGGTGTGGCACAAGCACAAGATGGCGACGGTGGCATAGGCGGTGGCGAGAGCAGGAGACCTAGGAAAAATAAATAAATTGTCATTGGAACCAAGCCGTGTGATGAATATACGACGTTGTGAGAAAAAATCATCATTATATCGGCTTAGTGTAATGTTACTAAGGGGACGGAAGTAGTCCTTAAAAACACAAGCAGTTCGCTCTTGTTCACGTTATAAATTAGGTTTTGTGACTGCATATGGCATGGTTCATACTTCATACACGTCGTGTAAGAGTTTTCTGAGGGCACTGATTGCCGGACTGAGCAAGACCATGTCATCCGCGTAGCTGATATTGTTGACGATTGTACCGTCACTAGATCAGCCGACCAAGGCTAAGCTTGCAAGGCTCTATAATCAGCTGATTTATATAATATTAAGGAGCGTTCTCCCATATTCTCGTTTGTACTTAAAATGGGATAGAAATTCAGTCAATTTGATATAGTTAAATTGATTACAGTGCCAATATTTAGAAATACTAAATAATTAGCTCTCTTCTCTCTTTCATAATAATGTCTAATCTCAATAACGTCCTAACTGAATATGTCGCTCTAGTGACTTGACTTGTGCCACAGCATAAGGTAGAGCACAACACATATCTGTATTTTTGCCGATCAAAGGATCGTTGTGGATGACGTGCTTTTGAACCGGTAATCAAATTAGCAATGCTTCCTTTTTGAGCGAAAAATGTGTCTATCAGCCCCCCCTCTCCGCCCCTCCCTCCACTTAAGGTGGGGCTACTTGAATATTATAATGGTTTGTTTTGATCACTGATAAGGAACGTTCTTAAAAGACGAATACAGGGAAACATTGTATTTTATGTGGTAACTTATATATACAATGGACATTGTCTGAAATGATTATTCGAGTTGAATTTGGGAACGATTGTATAGGAATAAAACCCATTCCCGTTAAAGTTAAGTTTAGGCAGAAGATGTAGTGAAAGTTACGAAAGAGAATTTGAAGAATACAAAACTAAATTATGAAGGGTATTCATGCAGTGGACAATAGATTTTTCGTTAAACAAACTTTAAAGCAAAAAATTATACTAAAACGGTTTTACAGAAAACCTTCAATTAGGCTGTAGACGACGGTTATGATCATTTCGTGCCATTGTTGGACATAGGTCACGTCAAACGCACGTCACCGGTATGCACCTCTAAAACTCTCTGCCGAAACCGACATCAGATACGATGACCAATCATTTCATTGACCATAACAATCGATCTTAATATAAAATCAACGAATACCCCGTTTAGTGAGTGACTTGAAACTTCGAAATGTGGTAACCAATCAGTGACGCTTTTCTTCCATCTTTCTTTTAAGCCGGCACGTGTGGACTGCACCTAACTATATAGAACCATCTTTTTGCTCACCGTACCCTAAGCCGCTAAACCCAAAATTTTGTTGCTTTACTGATTTAATGACGTCACACGACGCCCTCTATCGAATGTCAACTCGCATCGTTCTATCCACTCCAATTTAAAACGCCGTAACGACCAAAGATTCACACTTAAAACGATACCTTGTTGTCTTAGATAGACAGTTGAGTTTTGTTTGATTTGGATAACGTGATATGTATTGTAGGGCTGAGAGCACAACGCATAGGTTAGATATTTGAGTCACGAATCCATTTTATGACTAATTCCATAACTTTGTATGTGAATTTCGGGATCAGGTAGGTACCGTACAAGGGTGTTTACAGAGTCGTATCTCTGCGGGGATCTCGGTGTGTAACGAGCCTAGGGGATTTGATTTAACGTTATTATTATTATCGTATCTACACTGTCTACATGGGAACCATAGATAATTTTATAAACCTAGCTTTTGAAAAAACGCGTTTTCAAAAAGCAGCTCCAAATTCATGTAAGCAGAAAACCGAAAAGAAGTGAATGTAAGAATGAAGTAAGTAGGAATGTCTTATAGTAGTGGGTTGGTAGTTGAAGTAACAGTCTCCCACCCCACCACAGAATAGATATAGGATAAGTCTCAAGCACTAAGGTAGACGCTGGTATACTCGTCAGTGTCCCTATAGTCGTCACATGATATTAAAGGAATTTATCCTGTTGTATCAACATTAAAACAGTTTCTCTTCATGGCAACATATTTATAATAATAAGAGCAAATAAAATACAACACTAAGTCAACAGCAGGTTAAATATGCTTTTTATATCATGTGACGACTATTAGGGACACTGACGAGTATACGGACGTCTATCATCATCAACAGCCTATTAATCTCCCCACTGCTGGGGCTCAGGCCTACCCTCTCAACGAGGGTGATCGGGCTATAGTCCACCACGCTAGCCCAGTGCGGGTTGGTAGACTTCACATACGCCTAAGAATTTCTTCTTCGGCGTATGCAGGTTTCCTCACGATGTTTTCCTTCACCGTGTGAGAGCAGTCAGTAAATGTACTTAAGTTTCGAGAAAAACCCATTGGTACATGACCCAACCGGGGATCGAACTCCGGACCTTTCGATATGATAGGCCGCGTCTTATCCCCAGGGCCACTGACGGACGTCTATACTGCCCTTAAATTAAATATCTAATACAAGGAGACATGAGTCATGATTTTCATGCTGTAAGTATTATTTAGGTTTAAAAAATAACGTTTATTTATTTTAGTAATAAATTTTTATTACACTTTCACCGATCGTCTTACGATCAGGTTTATATATATAGAGCTGTATGCACAACGTGGTTTTGTATGTATAATTTTAGTGTGTGCGTAGGTTTTTTTACTAAAATAAATATACATTTTTTAAACCAACAAGCAAGTAACCGAACAAAATATAAAATAGAATTGGATTGATAAGGTATTTATTTATTAGGTGTTCTATCTGAACAAAACCATTAGCTAATTATGCTACATACCACATTTAGTTAATTAGGCTACAAATAAACCGGTGTTGAGCAGCAACCCCACTAGGTTGAAGCCTAGTACTGGAGTTGTCAACTCGTCTGTTTTCAGGTTAAGTCCATTTCAAACGATTATAACGACATTCGCTATGAATTTATTAATCGACTACCTATTTTGCAAACCTGCGTGGTATTAGTTTTCGTTTCCCTCAGGAACAGTTTTCCCGAAATTAAAATAGCCTATATTCTTTTGCTTGACACAAGTTATGTGCATACAAAATTTCATGAAGATCGATTGAGTAGTAGAGTCATGTGAGCTTGTCAACCAAATAAAAACTCACATAGGATTGGTTGTAACATCTCTATAAAATTACTTTAGCAAAATTGATTTGATATAAAGTCGTCTGCGCCGACGCACCTATTTGACATTATGTTTTGTCTCGCTTCCACTCAACCGGTACGCACTTAACCTTTGACCTTTCAGTACAAATGTTTTTGTAAGTATCACTTTCTCTGGCTTATGTTGTTTTGTCTCTCTTTCCAACTGTTCAAAAATACATTCGGTTTAATTTCATGACGTGCATATATATAACCAAAGCATGTGAAGAATTGCGAAGCTTAAGTGGCAGTGGGCGGGGCACATCGCTCGTGGAACTGACGGTCGGCGACCACGTACCGGAAGACGTAGCGTAGGCAGGCGGACCAATGATCTGGTGAAGGTCGCGGGACCCAGCTGGATGAGGTTAGCGCAGGACCGGTCGTCGTGGAGATCCCTGGGGGAGCCCCTTGTCCAGGAGTGGACGTCTACAGGCTGATATGATAAACTATAAGAAGCCTATTTATTCAAATCTTATCACTATCAAGACTAGAATTGAATTGTAATATTTAAACAAGTGTTATCATTGTTGTATGATGATCACATGTTGTTGACATTGCCTTTATAACTATAGTTATAAAGTATAGCAACTGTTACATTTCACGGCATCGGTAACAGCTGAGGTGTCCGAGTGGTTAAGGAGTTGGACTTGAAATCCAATGGGTTGTACCCGCACAGGTTCGAATCCTGTCCTCAGCGAAGTCTGGTTTTATGTTTTGTTTTTTTCTTTTGGAAACTCAAGTTGTATAAATATGTACCCTGTGTATTTTGACTGTGTAAAATGTCTTAAGTCACTTTAAACTTATGTAATATCATCAGTGGAAACATAAATCAGCATATTATTATACTGGTCTCTTACATTGGTATATGAGATGGTATTGAATGAAACTCATTAATAGGCTTGGTCAGCTCAAGGTGAAAACTGAAAATGTTTCCACTGGCGTGCGGTCGACAGTACCTACTATGTTGGTTTTCGGATTCTGGGTGTTTGTATGTATTTAAGTATTTATTTAAAAGTATTTAAGTATGTTTATCAGTTGTCGAGTACCCATGTACAAGCTTCGGCTTAGTTGGGACCAAACAGCCGTGTGTAAATTTGTCCAAACATTATTATATTCTTTACAAACTACAGATCAAGGAAGTGTCTCAAGAACTTGTGAGCCAATAACTGGATCATTATAAAAATGCATTTAATTAAACAAAAAGTACACCTATGTAGGTATTGCAATTGCTAAAAGCCGAATCGAGTTAACAATACGACGACCATGAAACTAAGTAGACTGGAAAGATGTTTGCTTCGTTTTGGTTGGTTACGAAGCTATAAGCACCAATGTGCAGCCTGCCACAGATTTTGTTAATCATTTTGTAGTCATTATCTATCGCAAGTAGGCTACATATTGTGTTTGAGGCAAGATAATACAATAATTTTTACTAGTAACTTACTTCGATGACTTTCAACCCGTAGGATCTTTGCTTCTTGGATCTTTGATCTTTGTTTGAGCCGGCGATTTGTGCTGAATACGGAAAACCGAAAATCGGATGCAGTAGCCCGGGAGCCCTATGTCCAGCAGTGGGCAGGCTGATGAATGTTTTGCCTCAACATGGTCGATATTTTGACCTTTTCAAGTTATGGGACATCTGCGCTTTTTCAATTTGTGAAACAAATCCTGATCCTTTAAAAAAATGTTTCCTTCTGGTCTACATTTAGCTACTTCATTTTAATCATCATCATCATCATCAGCCTATTAATCTCCGCACTGCTGGGGCTCAGGCCTACCCTCTCAACGAGGGTGTTCGGGCTATAGTCCACCACGCTAGCCCAGTGCGGGTTGGTAGACTTCACATGCGCCTAAGAATTTCTTCTTCGGCGTATGCAGGTTTCCTCACGATGTTTTCCTTCACCGTTTGAGAGCAGTCAGTAAATGTACTTAAGTTTCGAGAAAAACCCATTGGTACATGACCCAACCGGGGATCGAACTCCGGACCTTTCGATATGATAGGCCGCGTCTTATCCCCAGGGCCACTGACGCTCTTTTATATATATTTTAATCATAATCATTATTATTACTGCAACTAATAAACTGCAACAATGGTACTAACGAATTATGCATCTTTCGTCTTATTTAAGTATTTTTAAACCTTGACCAAAAAGGAAAAACGAAATATAACAAAATCAATTGTCTAATGAAGACATTAATTCACAGGTGCCAGGTTACGTTATACAATCCTATCCACAACAATTACAGCCATAAAAACGCCATAAAAATTCAGACTATGACTTAGCTTAGACTATGCTTGGACCACCGGCCCACAAATATTCCGGTCAATGGCACAAACAGCTGCAACACGTAGAGAAAAACCCATACGCGTGTGTGTTTGGTGCGAGGTTACAAGCGGAAGCGATTGCGCTGGAAAATTTAACTATAATAATAATAAATGTTTATTTGGATAACCATTGATTGACCCTAATGAAACACTTTATTTAGAGAGGGATGAAATTAATTAACAATACATAATTAGTTAATATATAAACAACTAAAATTCAAATATAAAATAAAAAGGATAAGTAAACTTAGACTACCAGGCCTCCGCTTGTCGCACCTGGCACAAAGGAGCCCAACCATTGATTACATAAAAATGTTTGGTAGTTGCGCACTTCCAGTGGGCACTTACTTTGCCTGTGACAAAAGAGCCCGCTCTTCCTTAGCGCAAACAATTATATAGATTTAAAACTTAGTAACTATAGCTATCTATATGTAACTATAAACTTAGTAACTATAACTATCTAACTATATTATAGATGCAACTGGCGGACCTTCTTGATTTTACTAATTTATTTCCTTCATAGAGCTTTTGGACATTTACTGTCAGTCTTGAGCAATTTTGAGCAACCTTTCAGTTTCATCTTACGAATCTGATGTTTCGTTACAGTGGAGTTAGTTTTTTTAATCAAGCAGATTTTTTTATGGAATTAACGGAGCGACTAATATATTTAATAGTATTTTATAGTCGCTCAGTTTATTGTTTTCCATAAAAAAATCCATCGGTAAGTATCGTGACAAAAAAATTGAACTGGCCTAAATTTAGTACATTTTAGACTTTCGCGCTTTATATTCATATTTATATAATTATTTACGGGTCTTACACACGAAATAGTTTTATTTACCTTGTCCGCCGTTTCGACCAGGTTAAAACTATTTCGTGTGTAAGACCCGTAAATAATTATGGCCTAAATTTGTTTTCGCCCGGTTTATTATTATTACTAGCCAATTACAATCAATTTTTTGTTTTAAAATCTCTACTCGCTTCCTCTCCTCACTCGCGCTATACTTTTATAGTTTTTATATTAAAATCAGCATTATATAACACACATAGTGTTCTAGTTGACCAGACACGTACGTGGTGTGGTGACAGACAGACTGACACGTGGAAAATTGAGAAACGCAGTTTGAACACTAACCATGTAATAAATGAATGAGGGTAATGAGTTTGAACCTGATTGACCTTCTGTTGGGAAATACTTTCTTAGCACCAACCAAAAATATTGATCGGCGCCCTTCGTGGACTAGAGAAGGTGCTATTCGCTCAGGTGCTATTCAGACGGGTGTTCTAGCTGGACTACGTCTTTCTAACTCTTTATTATAATAATTAACTTTTTATTACCCCAAAAAATTATTCTAAACAAATCAACAGCCTATTATTATTATGTCCACTGTTGGGGACAGGCCTACCCTCTCAACGTGGAAGTATGGGCTATAGTCCACCACGCATGCATATGCATGTTTCCTCACGATGTTATCCGTCATTGATAAGCCTGTGGTATAACGATAACGTATTTAAGTTCCAAAGAATGAATTGGTACGGGCCAAGATTCGAACCCACGACCCCATAAGCGTGAGAACAACCAATTAGGCTACCACGGCTCCTACATAGTACATACTAATGCAGATAAAGTCAGGTGAGGTAAAGGGTGACACCGAGGAATGGTAACCATTAGAGACCTGGGGGCCCAACAAAGAATATTACCAAGGCCAAACCATAACCAAAAACATTATGCTGCATGTACACGTTTGGCAAACCTTTACAAACGCAAACGTTTGGAGCAGGGTTTGGGCTTGGAAAGATCATCATATCAGCCGGTAGACGTCCACTTCTGGACAAAGGAAACAATATAATAATTGGAAAAATAATAGTTTAATTTTATAGTCGCAGGTATTGTTCGAGAGTCCTCTACTCCCCCTTTCCCCGGTGTATTTTTTACCCCACCTGACCTTACATAAATTCGTTAATAACAGGTGACATAATAAACACATGCCCATAACTCTGGTAGCATGCAATGGTTAGCACGTTATCGCGAGTTAGCATGTAGTGCATGTCCGTATGAACTCATCATGCACAAACTGTTTTAAGAGCGGGCATGTGGAATGAAACTGTATCTCTACTTCGTTACGCAATTGTTGCGACAATCAGCAACTGACCGCTGCAGAGTAATGTGAGTGACAGAGGCTGCGCAAAAAGAAAAAAAATGTGATGCAACGTGTCTTATCGTAGCTGTGTTCACTGACCCTTAATAGATATATTATTATACTCACATAATATGGACTGCCAATCTCATCCAGG